>CM024702.1:6543630-7829880 GCA_014182845.1 Corymbia calophylla
TCTTTAAATAGATGGCCATCACGACATCGAATGGAGTGGGGGTGGGTAGGCTTAGCTTGATCCTGTCGGCTTGTGGTGGCGGACGAGGACGGATAACGTTGGAGTGTAGCCTTGCGAAAAGGAAATTATTCTTCGCTCGTTCGTAGTAGGTGGAAATAGGAAGGGGGGTTGGTGAAATGGATGGAAGCGACAAAAATGGTCATGCACGGCAAAAATCAAGGGGAAGCACCCTACCGATTTGAAAAGGAGACAAGGACGGGCTCATTTTCGCTTCTCGACCTTTAGGTATATAATAACATCCGCGGATAGGGGTGAGCCCAGTTTAGAATGGCCCGGCTTGGATGGGAAAAACAGACCGGACGAAATTGATGTTGTTTCAAAAAATTCGGAATCCAACTGAACAATATAAGGATTGGAAACCGAATACAACTGAACGGTACTTAATTTATCATGGTCTTCACTTCTCTTTTGCTCTTGATTCTCACCCAGTGTTTAACTTTATAAATTAGAAATTGATCAGGGCTCCAGCCATCTTCTAATTATAAAGCTGCATCATGCAGTGAAGTTCCATGTAACAATAATTTCCGCAGCTCTGATTTTTTATGGGGTCTCCAACTCGAGAAACACTACCACATTACTTAGAAAAATAGTTCCATCGGCTCTGTTCACGAAAAAAAATTAAACCCGACCACACTACTAATTTTTAGTCCAATCTGATTTATGGACTATAATTTTAAATCCCTTTTCCCGAACTGAGTTAACATAACAATTTTAGTCCAGTTGGATTCGATTTGACGATTTGAATTGGACCGTGTAAAGCCCCATCCATAAAGATTAACATTGAAAATACTAGATTTTTGAGTCATGTCGGATTTATAAAAAAAAAAAATGTAGTGGAGCGAGTTAGCACAAATGGCCAGATAGAAAATAAAATGAAAATGAAAGTAGTAGAGAGAGAGAGAGAGAGAGAGGATTCTGCAGATGTACTCATTATCTCTTTGAGCAGATAGCTCTAAATGCTATAAAATGCCAAAGATAAACTCGCCCTTTCAATGACTTGGTCAGCTACACGATGATGATGATGAATGATGACGATTGGCGGCTTCAAACGCCCCTAGAAAGTAGGTTAGTGAAATGCACACCGATGTTCACATTGCGTCTTATTACTGGTTGACAGAGTATAGACATTGATTCATCCCTATTGAATATGATTTGGGGAGGTTTATATGAATTACTTTTGCGTTCATATACATACTATTCGTTACTATTTGTCACGTTCTTGCCCGATTTAGGTGCACCTTCTACATTCTTGAGGGATAGGGTTTTTGACTTCATGAAACCAACCCGTGACTTTCTAGCAAGGTGGTTGGTTTAAGTTTAGTATCCATGATGAACATTGATAGATGGTTCTCTTATGACTTGATGAAATCTGCACGTTTATTTGTCCAATCAATTTGGCCTTTCGTTAAAAGATACGACGAAATGATGAGTCAATGAGATGGTGAAGTTTCATGGGTTTCCAATGAGCATCGTTGTCGGGACCTATTTTTTTTTATCCCAATGGGAAAGAAATCCCTAAATAAATATATAAATAGGTTTAAAGGTATTGTTTAAATGATGAGTTGAGGACCCTTAATTAGATGTGGGCTCTCCCAAGCTTATATCCCGCGTGACATTGGGTGTTCATGAAAATTTTCTAATGAGGAGTCGCCACTAGCCTATTGGGGTTGGCTAAAAACCAAGCGAGCAATTTTTACTCAATCAGAGAATTTAGGATCGGGGACTTGATTATACTAATTAACCAATTAGTGTCCTTTTGGTACCTGATCTTGTTCATTTCAAAAAGACTTATGTAAGGCAATTTGAATTGATTTTAGAAATATCCACTAATATATGAGGTGATCACGCGGATGCGCAATCATCAAAGTAAAAATCAACAACTAAAGGAAGCAATAAATAAATTGCAGGAGAGAACAAGCACCTAGCATTATTAAGAGATAAATAAATGATGGTCCTAATTAGACTAAGAGAGAATCATAATCATCGCATCATAAGCGTGTAATCAAGGGCAATTGTATCCGATAATAATTAAAATCCTAAGCTAAAGCCGTGAGGGTTTGTTCAATTTTAAGCACAATCTTAGACCGATGATTTTCTCACACATTTTAAAGAGAAAATTTTCCAAGAATTATTTTAGAGCTTTTAGAGAATTCTAAAACAAACTTGGCATTTTTGGGATTTTTGAAATTTTTTTATATAAAAAATATTTTTTTTTCGAAAATTTTTATAAATTTTCAGGTTTCTGAATTTTCCATGAAATTTCGAATTTTTTATGATTTTTTACTATTTTTAATAATTTTTATTATTTTCTGAATTTTTTTATTTTTTATTTTTTTATATGAAAATAATTCGAACCGGGTCAAAAGGCCCGGCCCTACTAAACCGACCCGGACCCTATTGGTCCTGGTCGTTTAAAAGCAGGCCCACTCGAAAAAAAACAAAAATAGGGCCCACGAAAATCCTTTTATAGAAACAGCCCATTCCCAATTTTCGCTCTCGGCCCAACCTTTCAGCTCTTAACCTCACCAGCCCACTAACCAAACTAAAATCACAGCCCATTTTCTATTTCTATATTTTTTGCTTTTTCTTTTTTATTCTTTTTTTTTTCACGCATTTCTCTTTTTTTCTCCATTTTCTTTTAACCTTTTTCTTTCTTTCTTTCGTTTTTTCTCTGGTCGTCTTCTTCTTCTGGTCTTCATGCAGCCCCCCCCACGAAGTCTTCATGCAGCTTCTTCTTGACCCGAAGCCACCCTCTCTCTCCTACGCTCTTCTTGACCGAAGTATCTCAACCAAACCGACGCCAATTTAACAAGCTTCACCATCCTTCGTCGCCGACGCCTACACCGTCGGCGCTCAGGCCACCGCCGAGCCGACACCCAATCTCTTATAACCAGGAGGACAAGGGAAGGAACGGGATAGGACTTGCAGAAAAATGAACCCTACTCATAACGTATGGCCAAAAGCTCGACTCACGACAAAGTGAACTTGAAATGACCGAGAAGAAAGCGTGCAAAACAGCTGTAAAACATGTCTAGCAACGGTGGACCTCAGAATGGGCTAAAGTTCGAAGATAATCATGCAGGTTTCATTTAGGCATTCATGCGAACAGTGGGCATGCTTGACCAAATCCTAAGGTTTCCGGCCAAACTAGGATTCCAGCGTGCCCCGGAGGTCTCGACTCAGGACATACCAAGATTATGGAAACAGAATGCAGTGACGACGGGGCCGGAGCTCGCGTGAATAGGATGGCCATGAGCTCCGGCCCGACGCGTTTAAAACGAAGCAAGGACAGAGCCGACCCTAGCTGGTTAGCTCGAGGACGTCGCCGGGAAGATTGTCGGAAGCTCGTGCGCGGCCGAGCCCCTCTCTCTCCTGCTTTCGGTCGCTCAGATCGCTCTCTCAGTTTCTCGGTTTTTTTTTTTTTTTCTCTGAGTTCTCTCCCGCTGCGACTCGGTCTCCCTCTCCGAATTCTTCTCTCTCGGATCCGGGAGCTTTGGCGAAGGGGAAGAAAAAGCGTCGGCGGCTCGTCGGCCGCGTTCAAGGCGCGGTGGCTGCGGGAGCTTCTCTCTCGCTCTCTGCCCTCACTCTCACTCGCAACCCTCGGCTGAGCCAGAAAACCAGCCTCTTTCCTCCCGGTTTTCCCTCTCTTACTCTCGTTCTCTTTCTGCTCTACCTCTCCCAGTTCCCTCGACGCAAGAACCCCAAGGAGAAAAAGCGTCGAAGGCAGAGAAAACCCAGAAAAATCCTCCTGCTCTCTACCCCCGATTTTCTTCCCCCGGTCCCTCGGTCCTTTGTCCGTTTTCCTCCTCTGACCGAGTTCCTCTCTTTTCGCTCCTCCCTCTGCTCCTCTTTTTCTCTGACTTCCTTTCTGCTGCCGTCTGACCTGCCCTTTCTGCCCTCCTGCTCTGCCTTTCTGCTCTCTCTTCCTGCTGCCCTGCTGCAACTTTCTTCCATTTTTTATTTTACTTTGCAGAAGACCGTTCTGCATGAGGGAGAAGAAGTGAAGAAGGGAGGGCCGGGCCAAGAAGGAAGGAAGGAAAAAAGAAAAACGGGCCAAGCCCATGCGAGGAAGAGGAAAAGGAAAGCGTGGGGGCCGGGCGGGCCCAGCCCTGGCCCGGCCTCTTTCCTTCCTTCCCCACTTTTTTCGATTTTTTTTAATTAATTTAATTTTTTTTTTTGTAAATTTCAAAACTAACGGTGCAATTACTCCTAATGTCTATATGCGATGCAATTTTAATGAAAATTTTTTGTTAAGATTAGAAATTAATTCCTAATTTTTCAATGCAATTAATAAATAATTAAATGAACCGCTCAAAATTTAGGTGTTAACAATCGTTTCTAACAAAGATCTTGGATTCATCTTTCCATTTTTGAGAGAGTTTACGAGAAGTGTTGGTCACTAAATTTAACGATGGTAGAGATCTTCATTGGCAAACATATGAGGGCAACCTACACCCACCTAGGTGAGGACATGCAAGATGTTCCATGCTCCTCCAAGTAGATTAAACTATAAGTGAAAAAATTGATACTAGATAAATGACACAAGAGATTAAACAGTTCAGCCATTGGCCTATGTCAGTATAAATTCGCTAATCTAAAATTCAGAATATAATGAAAAAGAAAGAAGTCTTAAGACCCTAACCTCCTAATATAATTGATTAATTAATCTTAGCTCACCTATACTCACTTATTCAAGAGCTATTGCCCTTTCTATTACATTCCACTGTTTCTCAAGTCGTGTTATGCCTATTCTCCACTATAATCTAGCTTTCTTTCTTCTATTTTCAAGGCCTACTCAGGTTGAGTTGGCCTTGTGCCCTGGTACTGCTTACATTGATGTTCTTAAGTTACAATTAATCTGATGTACTTGGGACCCAAATAAGTCCTTAAAAGACTTCATATGAATTCTCATCCAAGTATTGAGATCACCTAAATGTAAAACAAAATTAGGGTATTATTGGGTACTAGATAAAAAAAAAACATACTAATCAATTGTGGTGCACAGCATGCCGACACCAACATATTAAGTTTACTTCCCTGGTGTTTGAGTGGTGTACGTTCCTACTCCGTCTACTCACTCCTTGAACATCATGCCGTGGAATGGGGAAAAGAGAAATCTCTCTTCTTCGATTTGAAGCAAAGTACAATGTCCTATCAAAAGACTACCTATGTAAATATGTCAACAAATCAAACTTCAAGAATCAGAAAAATTAACCCGCATAAAAAACAAGCCTGTCCTTGGTACTTGCAAACTATTGCTTCAAAAGTTTCTTTCTTGCGTAAGCAGCCATGTCTTCATCTTCGAGTTGAACCTAAACCTTGAAATCTCTCTTTAAATAATGTTTAAAATAAATAAATAAAACAAACCTGGAGTTATATCATCTTACACCAAAACAAACCTCTCTTGAATGCTTGCAGAAAAAAAAAATAGGGTTTATAAAAACTATGGATAATTGATTTCTGATCCGATCCAATTGCAAGGTGGAACCGGGAACTAAACCGGAAGGACCAGTACTCAATTATGGAAACCGAAGAATAGATTGGAAATCAAACCAAATTGTTAGTTTCGATCCAATTCGATCCAATGGAATCAATCATTTTTTTTCCCCAATAGAGAGGGTGACAAATTTTAAAATATTGATGAAAGCAACGATGAATGAAGAGTTATTGTGGCATAACTTGTAGTACAATCGAACGAGATAGTATTTAGTTCACATTTTTACTAAATATAATTACACTTCGTCAATGCCTATACAACAAGAACACAACCCCGGCCATCCCGGGTGTCCTGCCTTTGCATTCTTGACCGAATCCACGATCGGCATTCTCACATTGTCCGCGCATCGCTTGTCAGCCAAGCTCTGGAACGATTTATCGTCCAATTCCTCGAATCTGTCCCGATTTAGATTGAAAATCTCTCTGCTAAGCCTTCTCCAGGGCCTTCTCTAGAGCGAGCTGTAAGCGATGGGTTCGGCAGAAGATTTCCTCCTTTTGTCGGTACAAAAGGATGGGTACGGGTTATAGAGGAGCGATGAGATCACCATGGACGAAAGCTGGTTCCTTTGTCTCGGATTGTGGCTTAAGCAGAGGAAGAAACCGAGAGATGCTGGCTTGGAATCACCATGGAAGTGCGGATGAAGCTTCGAAAGATCAGGGCGCTTACATAAGCCGCCATTTATGGAAGATCGACCGACTCCAGAGAGATCCAGGTGGCTGTCGAAGGTGAAAGCTTTGACTGATCGAAAAACGTGGCGGTGGGTTTTTTGAGTTTCGAAAGAGGAACGAAGCAAAACCTTCGCCTGTAGCCGGCGGGCATGCAGGACACAGGAAAAACAGGGGAGGGGTGGCTCTGTTATCTTACGTGATTCAGTCAGCCTGTTCCTCGATTCGCTCCATTTGGATACTTTGATCCTTTGAGCATTATCAGAGCTCACAAAATCCTGGTGACAAATTGGACGTGTACACAGAGAAAGAGAGACACTTACATGGAAGAAGGTCAACGCAACAATCAAAGGTCATAATATGAATAGAAAGCCAATCACAGTTAGGAGACTAATGACAACTCAATAAATGTTTAGCAGGCAAGGAGAATAGTGTTACTTATGTTGGAGGAAATCTAATAGTTTTATCTATGGCTTTATTAACACAACGGTTTTTAAGTTATTACGAGAATAATAACTTATTGTAAGTCATACATTCTTGAAAGAGTTGACCTATAACAATTTATAATTATTTATTATTTGATTCTTTATGATCCATAATAGATTATTATTCTCATAGTAAATCAAAAAATGTCATGCAATCATTTTTCTTTTATCAATGTGACTAAGAACTTCTTTCAATGCAATCATAAATGCATCTATGTGCTAGTGGTCAGCCAAGGCCCTTTTGGCCATGGTGGGGTGGCGATAGGGGCCCTTGAGGACCTCGCCTCGTTTTGATTGCATTCCTCTTTCTTTTCTTTCTTTCTTTTTTTCTTTTAAATTTATTTTTAAATCTAATTTAAATAATATTTAGATTAAAAAAGCAATTTGGATCGAAACGACGTAATTTTAGCCTCATCTTTCTTGTTTTAGCCACATAGGAGAGAGAAAATACAAAAAAAAAAAAAAAACATGTTAGCATTTTTCTTGAGCCAAGGTGTACAGAGGCTTTTTTTTTTTTTTTTTTTGGGTGTCAAAAGGTTGGATGAAATTAACAGGAGGATATTTTAAATTTTTAGCGCACAACTATACTTTCATAATAATTTTTAAAACTTTTAATATACTTACTCCTAATTTTATTATACAATTAGCTTAAAAAGATCATTTTTTTCATATACCAAAGTATCGACTTTTTTTTCCTATACATTTCGACTCTTTTTACTAAATGGGGGTGGATTTAGTAATATAAGAGGTTGAAGCAGCCCCATCCTCGTTTAAATTTTATAATTATCTGTGTAATAAAATCAAATAGATCAATCCTTCCTTTTCTGACCTAAGTTGTTGGATTTTCCGAATGATACCTAACATCTAGGTTTACCAATTGACTTAGCAATGGATAGTATGGCGAAGACTCTCAAAAACCTTTTAAGTTTTTTTTTTTGGTAAAAAAAATCCGTAATCCATTAGCTAACTCAAGAAGTTTGAGTACGGAAGACTTGATTCGAAAACAAGAAAGACTCATAGGTCTTGATGAGGCAGGAATTTATTCCCTTGTGCTTTAGCCATCTAGTCCGCCATCTTATTGGACTCTTTGCTGCAGTGGGCCAAACTAAAATTCGGAAAGCCCATAATCAGAGCCTCGGCCTCAGTGATGAGGATGTCCGCTTCCCACGTGAAGTGATCTGCTCCTTGAAGTTTAAAGTTTAAGCGCTACAAAGCATGCTAATTTCACTTCACGTTTTGAATTTGTACCTTTTGTTCCACAACAAAGCACTTCCAAACTTGCAAAGCTCTTGTCGATCCACCAAATTTCTCAAGCTTTCTTTTCCCCGAATCCTCTTGTTGATCCACCAAATTTCTGTTGATCATGAAGTTTCATACATAATGCCCCGATGGTGGAATCCTGATGCGGTCTGTGGAGGACGGTATAACAACTCTTACCCCTCCACAAGGCTGTACGTCAGATTAGTTGAGAAAAGCACTAGATATCAAGTAAAAAGTATACAAAGTATATATATACCAAAAGTTCTTCACTTGTTAGAGAACAAAAGAAACAAACGGAAAACAAGAAGAAAATACACTTGTCTCTCGATACGAAGGATTGCATGCACGAGATTTACTTGGCAAGTAACATCAAAGAAGAAAAGAATCTGAGACGGTTCCTAGGTAATGGGAAGAGGGGCACCATTCCAACCGCTCAGGCACTCCAGCAACGGATCAATCAGTTTTCCGGCACAGATCGCAGTGAAGACTTTGTCGAAGTCCTCGCCAGGGGATATCACATTCTCGCCCGTGAGCAAGGCAGTCCCCAGCTCCTCCCTCACCAGCTTGTACAACGGATACGACCTGCATTGCTTGATCTGGTTGGGGATGGAGAGGCTGCCCCTCTCGTACTGGACTCGCACGCTCTCGACGTCCTTCGGCAACTGCGCCTTGAGCTCCTCCTCGAAGACCCCGATCTTCTGGAAGATGGAGCTGCTCGGGTTCAGCTCGCTCTCACCGTTCACCAGCGCCTGATCGACCAAGACTTGCCTCAGCTTCTGCATCAGCGGGTAAGTGGTGCTACAGGGGTCATCAGCGTAGGTGAACACGTGCTCACAATCGACCACCTTGAGTAGGTCTCTCTCGCAGTAGTGAGATGGGTGGAGCTCACCATTAGCGCCCAATGTCAGGACTTTCCTGGCCACCCTGCCGACCGTGTTCTTCACTGTGCTCTTCAAGTTCTCCTCCAAATGCCTCAGGTCGACAGCCTGGCACAGGGCAACCAGGAAAGTGGAAGACATGAGCTTCAATATGTCGATCGCCTCAGCGGTCTTCCTTGAGGAGATCAGGCCAAGGGAGTTGACATCCTGGTTGTGCTGCTCTGCACTCTGGACGTGGTTGGTAACGGGATTGGCGAGGAATTGGAGCTCCGAGCAGTACGCCGCCATCGCGATCTCTGCACCCTTGAAGCCGTAATCCAGGCTGGGGTTGCGCCCGCCCGACAGATTGGAGGGCAGCCCATTGTTGTAGAAGTCGTTGACAAGCTCTGAGAATTGTGCGAACATGAGCTTCCCGATGGACGCTATCGCCAGGCGAGTGTTGTCCATGGAGACACCGATCGGGGTCCCTTGGAAGTTCCCACCATGCAGGGCCTTGTTCCTCGAGACGTCGATCAGCGGGTTGTCATTGACCGAATTAATTTCCCTCTCGATCATCTTGGTCGCCGCTCGAATCACCTCAATTTGTGGCCCTAGCCACTGGGGAGATGTCCTGAGAGCGTACCTGTCCTGCTTTGGCTTTTGAAGCGGATCCATCTCGTGCAACTTCTTAGCAGCCTTCACATAAGCACTTCCATCCAAAATGTGCTCCATTATAGCTGCCGCCTCAATCTGCCCGGGATGGTGCTTCAATTTATGCGTCAAGTGGTCCGTAAACTCTGGTTTCCCCTGCATCACCTCTGCGAAGATTGCCGACAGGACCTCAGATAGGACTGCGAGGATGTTGGTCTCGAAGAGGACGATGGAAGCCAAGCCGGACCCGACCGCCGTGCCATTCACGAGCGCCAACCCTTCCTTGGGTTGCAGCTCAAAGAAGTCCGCGTCAATCCCAGCAAGTCGGAAGGCCTCGACGGCATCCAGCAACTTCCCATCGGGCCCAATGGCCTTGGAATTGGGCCGGCCCGTCAGGAGCCCAGCGATGTAGGAGAGTGGGACCAAGTCACCCGAGGCAGTGATGGTGCCCCTGAGGGGCAGGCACGGGGTGATGTTGCCGTTGAGGAACTTGGTGATGGCCTCAAGGATCTCGAACCGGATGCCGGAGTAGCCTTGGAGGAGGGTGTTGACCCGGACTAGCATGGCGGCTCTGGTGGAGGATTGGGGCAGCGTGTGGCAAGACTCGGTGCCATTCCCGAAGATCCCGGCATTTAGGAACCTGTTCCAAATTCACCAACTCCTCATTAGACAAGGACCTCTGTCCTGGCTCTCAGCTAATTAGGAATTTTGCAGTTCAAAGGTCTCACTCAATAGTTCTGTTTAGTGCAATCATTAAGCAGACTCTTTTTGCATAGACAAACAAGGGGAAGCTGAATATGACCGCTAACAAATTCTTCAAGTCGGATTTTAATTCTCGAGCTTCTTGTCGCAACTTGCGAGCTAGGATACTCATATAGATGAATTTTTCCATGACATAGATGGCAACTTATAAAATAGATATAGGATAGGATCGGATTGGACCCAAAAAAAAAAAAAAAAAAAACTCCACGTGTATTTTAAATAAATGATGCATATTGGAATATTAATTTGAACTTAGTTTATCCATATCTTTCTGCCGTCCCACGAGAAAAAAAAATTGCCATCCACACCTCCTAAGCATGATAGACATGTTCTTTATGCTAATTTATCATATATAAAATGGAGTAAATCAAGTTTTAATGAGGATATCGATAAGTATAATATCTATTCGTCCTCATAAACAACATGTATATCACCCATACGTCAATGGGCACTCCAGTCAAGGATGAACAAATCTATTATGTCTAATCCATGAAAGTCGCGAGCCGGTAAAAACAACGATATTGACTATAGCGAAAAGATATATATATTTTTCAGTAAATAAAAAATAAAGCATGTACCAACAATTTATCCAATGAACCGGGCTGTCAAAAAAAGCCCGACCAACCCGGACCGAAAAGTTCCCTGTCTTTTCCGGTTCAGGTTTTGTTGTTGCCTCAGTTCGGGTTGAGTTCCAAACCCCAAAAATCGAACCGAAAACATAATATTATTTTCCTCCAAAGAGCAATAAAAAAAAATCCAATCGGAGCTTTAATCGAAACCAATTTGCCGGCTGCATCATACAGCGTCGTACCCCCATCTAAAAGTTGTGGCCACTTAATGGGCATCACATCTCAACAAGCCCTAATAAATATGACACCTTTTGTCACATGGCCGCGACCGTAGTTGTCTGCAATCGACCATAAATGTTCCCCAAATCTTCAAAACAATTAAGTTATTTTCATGAATTCTCCAAAACCACCCCCCCTCCTTTTATCATTATCCAGAAATTGCCACACAAAAAAATTCACGAAATCCAAGTTCCAAATGAAAATAAAATGGTGAGAAATCATTAATCATAATAAATAAATAAAAATTTAGTTCTCAAATAAGCGACTCGCATAATATATACTTTGTCAAAAGTATATATTATTGTATTAAAATTTTGGAAAAAGGAATCACAAAATTTGGTAAAAATTAAAAATAAAGAATAGAAAAGAAAGGGAAAAGAGCCACCTAAGTTTTAGTGACCCTTCACCTATTCCTGAAGAAGCCGGTGAAGTGGATCGCTCGAAAAGCCACCTACCTTCTCCTTTTTACGTTCGCACCGCCTTTTGATTATTACAAATATATAGTTCGCAAGTTATGTATCCAATCATGTTTTAGACTTACCATCATTGGTATTATTGCCAAAAATAAAGCGATTTGATAACGATCGTTAACGTTAATGAGATTGTTACCTTATGAGCTCCTTTTGCAAAGCGCCGCCTTGCTTCGTCCTCCGGTGAGAGGTGGCGCCGAACCCAGTGGTGACCCCGTAGCTGTCGGTCCCTTTGTTCATGCTCTCCATGACCCAGTCGCTGCTGGCCTTGACTCCAGCCCGGGCTGCCTCCGAGAGCTCGACCTCGACCCCCTCCCGGCTCGCCACCGCCGCCACCTGGGCTATCGTGAGGGTCTCACCGCCGAGGCGCACCGCTGGCTTCCGGTACTCCCCCACCATCCGCTTCACCTCGTCGAGGTGGCTCCCCGTGAGGGCAGCTGCTGCCGCCCCCCAGTTCAACGGGTCTTGGCGGCTGTCAGCAGCACAGAGGCCGTGGAGGCCTTTGCCATTGCCGGCGGCATGCTCCATCTCCATCTCCATTCGACCGGGTCCGATAGAAGTCGTCGTATCGAGCTGGAACGAGAGAGAGAGAGCTTTTGCTCGTGCGAGTGTATCTGTTTTTTTATCTTTTGTTGAGGGGAAAATTCAAGGATGGAAATCGATGAAATTTTCCTGAGGTTGATGATCCGAGGCCGGCTTCTTTAAATAGAAAAAGCCATCACGACATCGAGTAGACCGGGGGTGGTGGGTAGGCCGAAGGGTTAGTTGAAAACGGAAATTAGCCGTAGGATTAGCTTGACCCTGGGGCCTCAGGATGCCGACACGTGGAGGTTGTGGTGGGGGACGAGGGAGGACGACGTTGGAGTGTAGCTTTGCGATACGCACTTAAGGGTCCAAACGCGCGTGTTTGGTTTACTCGTCAAAAGGAATGATTCTCTCTCTCTCTCTCTCGCGCGTAGTAGGCGAGAAGGAGGAAAGGATGGGGGTTGGTGAAATGGGTGGAGGCGACGAAAGCAGATCGTCATGCCCTTCTCTCCCTCCCCTACCATTTCAGACACGCATCCTGCACCAACCACAATGCCGCTGGGGGAAATCGTCAATCGAGCACCGTTCGTTCCCATGGATCGAGTAAGGCACGAGCTGAAAACCCGAGCTAGGTATATCCGGGGCATGGAATTGGCGAGGCGGATGCAAGGGTTGTAGACGCCAGTGGAACTTGCGATCCGTCCACTTAGTTAGGTGGAAACTGTAGCGCATGGGCATAAATCGAGAGGGAGCACTCCATCGATTTGAAAAGGAGATGTGGGCGGGTTCATTTTCGATTCTCATACTTTTAAGTATAATAAAATCCAAGATTAGGGGAGAACACGGTTTAGTATGGACGGGAAAAAATGACTCGACGAAATTAATATTGTTTAAAAAGATTGGGAATCAAACTGAACTGTGTAAGGGATCGAAATTGAATATGATTGAGCGGAACTTAATCTACCATTTTCTTTTCACTTCTCTCATATGATGTTCCTAATTCTCATCGGGTGAATGGCTATCTATTGTAACATAATATTACAATAAATCAGAATAAGAAAATTATAATATTATACTCAAAATCAGACGGATATCAGAATATATTTCTAACAGGATGTTTAACTTCATTGACTGGGAATTGGTCACAAGCTCCTATTATCATATAATGATAAAGCTACATCACATGGTGAAGTTTCAATGTAACAATAATCGTTGCCGCTCCAATATAACTAATAGAAAAAAACAGTTCGGTTGGTTTTGTTCGCGAAAAAAAAAAAAAAACCCGCCAAACTCCCAAATTTTTAGTCCAATTCGATTTATCGACTAAAATTTTAAATCGCCTCTCAAACCGAATTGACATAATAGTTTTAGTCCGGTTCCATTCAATTCGACGGTTTGAAGCGTACTATGTCAAGCCTTATCCATTGATATAAATGCTGGAAACACTAGATTTATGAGTCATGTCGGATTTATAAAAAGATGTAGGGGAGCGAGTCAGCACAAATGGCCAACTAGAAAAGAAAATGAGAGAGGTAGAGAGAGGATTCTGCAGAGGCACTTAATCATCACTCGAGCAGATGGCTCCAAATGCTATAAAATCCCAAAGATAGCTGGTTCTTTTCAATGAGTTGGTCAGCTACACGATGATGATGACTGGGGCCTTCAACGCCCCCAAAAAGTAGGTGAGTCAAATGCATCCAAACGTTCCGGTTGCGCGTTATTACATGGTTGACAGAGTAGCCATCGGTTGATCCCTAATAAATATGATTTGGAGAGGTTTATATGAATGAGTTTTGCCTTTATATATATACTCTTTGTCGCATTGATGTCAGGTTTGGTGCACCTTCTACATATGTTAGAACGGTAGCAAACATGAGTCAAAACTAGGAAAAAAGAGGGTTCGACCTTTTCGAGTCGATTTTTCACTCTAAGGTGATATGAGCTAGCTAAGGTTTTTGACTTCATGAAACCAACACTGATTTTCTAGCAAAGGAGGTGGGTTTGAGTCTCGTAACCATGGTGAACATCGATGAATTGTTCTCTTAAGCTATGACTTGACGAAATCTGCACATTTTTTGTTTGTTTGATCAATTTGGCCTTTCGTTAGAAGATACGGCAAAGCGATATGTTGAAAAGATAGTGAAGCTTCATGAGCTTCTAGTGAGCATCGTTTCAAACAAATACCCTAGATTCATATTTCTTTTTTTGGAGGAGTTTATGAGAAGTGTTCGTCGCAAAAGTCAACGATAGTAGAGATTTTTCATTAGTAAACAAATGGATGATCAAAGAGAATGATTCGAACTTTAAAGGGTGTGTGAAGATCTTGCGTAGATTAGCAGCTCAGAGCTTTGATTAAAATTTTCCAGACTTTTTATTCGCCTCCTAGTAGTAGAACCTGTTAATTATACTCGGGATTTTGATTGCCTGTTGTTCAACTTTGATCAAGATCCCAACTTATGTCAGCTTGGACAAAGAGTGTTATAGAATTTAAATATTAAGTTGAACAACCTTATATTAAAAAAAAAAAACTCACTAGTGAACTTAAAAATCTACATATGGTGTCGAGGGCTTTTCTAAATTTCAAATTGTAACAAAGATAGTGCCGTGGATTATGGTGTTTACTTTTGAAAATAGAATTTTCGAAGAGAGCCCAAAAGGAGAAAGACAGCTCTGCATTAGTAATTGCTACTTGCGTGTGGTTCATGGGGCTTGCAAAAAACTTTATGTACCTTTCAATAACCGTATCTTTTGCGGTCATGCCCTTAGATTATAAAAAATAATGAATTTCTTCTATGATTAATATTCATTAAAAAAATTGGTGATTTAACTAATTAAGGTAGTGATGTATTAAACGCCTCCATTTTTTGCAAATCACGCCTTTCTATCTGTATCAAACTTGGATGCCTGATTAACATGACAATCAAAATCTATGACCTTGATTTACGCTCAATATCTTATGGCTTATCATTAGAACAACTAGTAGAGTGCAAAAGAATATTTGCACATTCATCATCAAATGAGTTTGATGCATATTTAGATTTAGATTTGTAATTAAATTCTTACACATGTTACCCGTTTGATAATAAATAATGTGAAAATTGTTTTTCATACTATCAACAGACCTAATAAAAGTCCCTGCAATGGTGGTGTGAATGGTTTCAACGGTTATGTTGATTCTCGAATAAATGCCTCTATGAGAACAAGAGATGCACTTTGAAGTGTTCTTCAACCGTGAACTCGAACTCATACATTCGAGAAACATATGACATGTTGGAGAAGAAGAAGAAAGTCATTGATATGGATTTTCCATTGTTACTTTTCGACGTTCTTTGGTCTTATTAAAGACCCAACAAAGTTTACGGGGTGTTAATTTTGAAGAATCATAACTCATCAAAATGTAAGTTCAGAAGCTTCATCTCTCTAAAACCATGCAAATAGAACCTTTGCGGTGCATTGTCTGTTTTGAAACAAAATTCTTGGTAAGCATTGTACCTTTTCGAATGAAATCGTCCTTGCACAATTTCATGCAACAATAATATCATTTCATTTTCACAAGCAATTGGGTCATTGGTTTAAGCTTGACCAACCCATGATTTTCTTCTTGCTTTTTCCTCTCCTCCAGAAATATGTATAATGAAAATTTTTATCTGTAATATATATAATTAGTAAATACATTTTAGGTTTATATGTATACAACAAACCGACACTAATACAACAATGTATTAATTACACACAGACTCAATACATATTAATGGCGCGCCCTAAATGTTTGCACATTGGGCCATGATTACAACTTGATATTGAATTATTTGGAAAACATTATTTTCAACTATATCAATAAACTTTTAGCACAAGTTTATGGATCACATTGAACACATTAAATTACCAAATTCGAATTGGTATTTCATTAGGCCAAAATTTTCGGAATTGTTCTTCATATAAATAAATATAAGATTGACTTAGAGACTAGATTGAATATTTACCAAAAATTTAGGGACCACATTGAACATATCATAAGTTCAGGGACAACATTACGCATTGAGTTAAAGTTCAAATCCTACCTTGAACAAATTAAAAGTTTAGAAACGACATTACACATTGAATCAAAGTTGAAAAATCATTATGAAGGTGGAAAGTAGAGAATGTAATTTATTTTTTTGAAGAGCCACCCATTCTACAATGCTATCGCTCCTCCCAAAGGCTACAACATCATCCCAAGTTTCCGCGGTTAGAGACTACGGAGCTATTTTAAGGTTATGGTTTACTTGAGTAAAGTGTTTTCTATAAATTAGTTGTCTCAATTTTTGCCCGTTTGATTTTTCGAAAATGATTAGATAATCGAAAATAATTTCTGGTGAATTAAAATATTCATACATAAAATTAGAAAAATGAATTCCAAAATTTAAAAGGTGAAAACACTTTCCATAATTGTTCTCATCTCTTTATCAAGTTGAATTGAAACCGATTGTCTTTTTCTTTTCTCTCTTCTCTTTGATTTTGAAAATATACCAAAATTTTCAATCCAATTCCGTTATGTGAATTTTCTTTTACACTACCAGAATTTGTTATATTTACTCTGAATTTGGACTGCTTTTCCAGTAGAGATATCAATCCAGCTCTATCACATGTCATGTGATGACAATTTTTTTCTTTTTCTAGTTTCACATTCTCAATCAAGTCGAAGACAAATCATCGATTGGTGAGCCGTCGCTAGTTTCACATTCAACTTTTTTAGCCACGATTGATGGAAAAGAAAGACCATTGTCCTTATGAGAATCCAAATGAAGAAGAATAATCGTTTCGAAATTCGGCAACCATGGCAATGATCTAGGTGGCTTTGGTGGCGAATTTGAGCGGGGCAAATTCGAAAACTTTTGGGCAATCCAAGGAATATATGATACAGGATTGGGGAGGATAGAAAAGTAAAATTTAATTGACAAGTTGCAACCTTAAAATTCAAATTCCCGGTGAAAGCTATGCCTCGCAGGTTTTTCTTAAGATGGGATGACATCATCCATCATTATTTAGGTTTCGGATTCTCAAGGTGATGCCAAAGAGTGTGAAAACAATTAGCTTTTGTGTATGATCCAAATCTGTCCGATTCGAGTCGCATGATTTAACATCAAAGCCAGGCTCATCCATCGAAAGTTGAATTCTCCCATTGTTCGATTATTTTCCCCAGAGCAATATCTATGTATCTATATGTGTGTGTTATTTTCCACAGAGAATTATCTGTGTGTGTGTGTGATTCACGCCGAGAAGTTCGAGAGAAATGATGTCAGTGAAAATGGGACCAGAATAAATGCATGAATGAGTACTTTGATGCGATATAGGTTTCGGATTCTCAAGGTGATGCCAAAGAGTGTGAAAACAATTAGCTTTTGTGTATGATCCGAATATGTCCGATTCGAGTTGCATGATTTAACATCAAAGCTAGGCTCATCCATCGAAAGTTGAATTCTCTCATTGTTCGATTATTTTCCCTAGAGCAATATTTGTGTGTGTAAAATTCACACCGAGAAGTTCAAGAGAAATGATGTCAATGAAAATGGGACCAGAATAGAGGCATGAATGAGTACTTCGATGCGATATAATGATAAAGATGGCAACCAAGAAAATACATTTAGTTAATTAAGAAAGCATGATGAAAGCTCTCTTTTTTTCTCTCATTCTTTTGGAACTGTGTTTATAAGACCACGCTCGAGTGATTACGTCATTAAGCACGAAAATTTTAATTCATGCATGCTTATGCATTCGTCTTGGGCACGCTGATTATGTCATTGACAATAGAGGAAAGAATGGTCTCCCCATAAACCGCATTAAGACTAACTACTAAGTAGAAGATATTCTCATGAAAATTAATGTAACCAAGATTCGGCTGCCGCGAATTTCAAGGAGAGTATGCTTTGTTTTTTTTTTTTTTTTTTTTCGTTCTTTTTTTTTTTATTGTGCTTAACCATAACCCTATCTTTCTAGGCCATGGGTATCTTAAGATAATTGACCATTGGGCTTGGCTTCCACCAAAGTCCTATGAATAACAAATGTTTAAATTATGTTTATTGAAACAACATGTCATGTATTTACCCACAGAGAGGGATCGGGTTTTTTCATTTTATTAGTCTAGGTTTTTTTATTTTTTTTGGTGCTAGACATTCATTTTACGGCAAGTAGAAACGGAATCTTATTTCCCGCAAAAGGACAAGATGAAAGGATTCCCTCATACATGGCGGATCTGCACTCACCTGTTCGCCGAAAAAATTATTCAAAAAACCTTTATAACTTATTATATAAGGGTGATTTAATCCTAAATCTTTCAATCATATTAATTTAATCTAAAAAAATTTGACAACTTATCAAATTAATCATCAACATTTCAATTATACCAATTTAATTCTACACTTTTTTAGTAATTTGATAATTTAATCCTAAACATTTTAACAATTTGTCAATTTTGTTCTTTTGGCCAATCTTGGTTGGAAATTACTTAGCACCGACTGTATTACACGGTATGGCCAATGCTAATATGGATAGTCTTTAAATTTTTAAAAAAAGAATTCCTTTCCTTTTCGTTTCTTTTTCTTCTTCTTTTTTCCAATTTTTTCCTCCGCCGACCATCCTCAAGAATGAGACCAGTAGGACAATCGGTGCTAATTAGATTATCACGTCAACAATTTCCTATCAAAATTAGCCAGAAAAACTAAATTGACAAATCATTAAAAAGTAGGACTAAATTGGCATAATAAAAATAGGCTCACTCTATTTTCACTGCTTTATTGTCTTTTGACACCTCTCTGATCACATTGAATTAATTACATTAACCCTTGCGGGTTCCATTTTTGATTTAAGAATATTTTTTACCTTTTTCACCCCTTATTACTGGCTCCTAAGTCCTGACACCCCTTAGACACCTTTCATTGCATTGGATTGATTACATTAACCCTTGCGGGTTCCACTCGTGATCTAAGATTATTTTTTAACTTTTTCACTCTTTATTATTAGCTTCTAACACCCCCTATCACATTGAATTAACTATATTATCTATTGTGATTCTCGTTCTTAATTTAATATTATATTTTACCTTTTATCCTTCTTCTTTTTTTTCAATTTTACTAAAAGGAAAAATTACCCATATCACTTTCAAACAATTGTTTTTTCACCCTAGCCGATTCATCCACACCCATTACATTTCAACCTTTCCTTCATCTTTGTCTTCTTCAGAACTTATACTCTGCTAATATAACGTGAACAAACACTAATCATATATTGGACTGAAGAAATTTTAATTTTATCTTCAAATTGTTTACTTAATTTCTATAGATTATTCTCATGATCATGAATTTTCCAACTTTGAATTTTTGTATAAGTTTACTCAAAGATTGAATATTGTGGCTAATGTATGCATTATACACAATTTACTCAAAGAGTATCCTCTTACTTCTGCTAGAATTAATTTTTGAATAATTGTTTCCTAATATAAAAAGAAGAAATAGAAAAATCATTAACAAAAAAAATTCGCCAGAAACAAAATAATTAGGTAGATATCTATCAAATAAACTATTTTTTAAAAAGAGGTGCACCAATTTGGTTCCAAATTGAGAAAGAAAAGGGAAAAACCAAAAAAAAGAAGAAACAAAGGCAAGTGTCGGTGTTAAATAAAAAGTGGGCCCCACGTTTAATATTAATAAATATTGTTTGAGAGGGGTATGGGTAGTTTGTCTCTAGTAAAATTGAAACAAATGAAAAAGAAAAAAAGGGTAAGAAAAATCTGAAATCTAAAATGGAGCCCGCAAGGATTAGTGTAGTCAATTTATTGTAAAAAAGGGTGTTAGGAGCCAAAAAGGGGTGAAAATAACACTAGCCTAAAAACAATTAGTATTGAATTAGCCACTCATATAATAGATTTAAGATTTTTTAGACAATTTTCCTTTGATTCATATGAAAAGCTCTTTGTCCACTTTCAATCAAAGCTAGCCATGAGGCATCTATGCTCACAAAAGGGAGAGGGGAAAGAAAAATGAACTTTCAATCAAAGCTAGCCATGAGGCATCTATGCTCACAAAAGGGAGAGGGGAAAGAAAAATGAAGGAAAAGGTTACTTCCTTGGTTACTTGTTGATGTTATTTTTGTAGGGAAGAAAATCACTTTGCATCCGAAAAGATGGAGCATTTTTTTCTCTCTATCGCTCTTTTAAAAGATGAGGATTTTAAGGAGAGAGTAAAGTAGTGAAAATAGGAAACTCCACTCAAAGCTTAGCGATCATTATCATGATATAGTCTCTCTCTCATTTACAAATCGTGATTAGGGGTTTCACGGCATTACAATCTTTATATTGAGTGAACGTTAACATTGATTGCCTGGTTTCTTGCACCGCAATTATTCGAAATGAGTTTATAGAATAATTTTACTACTTTTTCCGCATGATTCCTAATTGTCACAATGCAATGTTCACGTGTTTACTGATCTTTAGAGCCAAAAGGAAAAAAAGAATGTCGGTGTTGTAGTTCTTTCAAATATTTAGATGAGTGAATCCCCTCCAGATGAAAATCCTAACTCTTTCCTTAGGGGACGAGACCATGCCATCATTTCATGCCAATTATCCATGTAGTTTCGCGTGCATTATTGCTAGACTGACTTAATTTTGGTCTAATATGGAATTTCGATCCTTATGTAAAGCTTGCTAGACATATCGAGTTGTGTCGATTTCAAACTATTACGTTCATGTTACTTTAATATGATAAATGTTCTAACACTTCTCATTACATGATATATTTCTAATTGTGTTCTTGCACAGGACCTACAGTTAAAGATTGACACCTCCATGAGTTGGCTAACGACAAGACGCTCATGCTTCTCCAAGGAAGATAGCGGGCATTAATTCTCAACGCATAAGAAGAAGATTTGTTGGTGGGGCATGGTGATTAAGATTCTGGATTGATACCATACAAGTGCGAAAATCGATTTATGTCCTATTAGATCAGTAGAAGACATCTTAAATGGAGAAGAGAAAACCAAACCCTCGAAAAAGAAAAAGAAAAAACAAATTCTTCCTCCACTCATTCAAGTAATGGGGAAGTTCCTCTCTCCAATTTTCCAGTGCCGCACCACAGAGAAAAGTACCATTCTCTACTTGACATGGAATGAGAGAGGAAGTTGGTTCTTGTGTTCATGTAAACAAAGCACAGCAAAAATCTAGGTGCCCTATTAACAAAGCGATGCATTTTTTCTCTCTTTTTTCTTCTTTTTTCACTCTTTTCTTCTTTTGTTGTTTTGACCTTGCTTTTTTTCTTTCTCTCGTTTTTTTTCTCTCTTTATTTCGGCATATTTCTTGCAATGTACTCATGGACCAACCAGACTCTTGGCTTTTGCAGTGCCTTCAACTTTTGAACAATTCAGCATTTTTGGAATCTCGAAATCTTAATTTTTTAACAACTCTTCAAACCATGTTGTCCCAAGGCAATAACTCATATGCCTTGCTTCAATGTGGGGGATAATTATCAACTAGGTTTTAGAAATGAATTTGCATGCTCATTTGGACTATGCAATGGATAACAGTGTGTATGAAAGAGAGATGAATGTTTTTCATTATATTAAGGCACTTAATATCACATTTGGTTTCATTTGCATTAAAGACAATCGAAGATTGATGGACAAAAACGTTTTACCTATCTTTCTCACCTTATAATGTCAACTGTACCTTCAATCTACCTTGGCGTCCTTCAATCTACCCTGGCGTCGGGTGAATCCTAATAGGGGAAACTTGAAAGGAATTTTTCCAACATTCAGGCAAATGAGTTCAAAATATATTACATGCAACGTTTAGAATATAGGAACGAAATGCCCATTGTCATTTCAGTTTGCATACGTTGTGGACATGGAATTTTTCACTCATTTCATAGTGTATAAACAGGGTACTGTGCATAGCATAAGGTTTGCATTTTATCTTCTTGACACGTCTCATTTAACATTTTCAAGTAATTCCGCATTATTCATTAAATTGGTCTGCTATGACAAAGTGGAATAAATTAAACGAGCCATTATGTACCAACACGTTAAAATAGAAACGTAAGCAAGCAAGGCGCCTTCATTAGAGAAACTACCACTGGCAGCTCTCGTAAGTAAAAATACCTTTAAAGTAGGATAGGCCGGTGAAGTCAAAATAAACTTTGCTTAATTATAAGCCCATGGTCCTCTAATAGGTACCGTTTTTGAGGTCGAGGTAGCATCTTGCAATGTCACAAGTTTGCCAAAAATTTTCACTATTACCAATCAAAAAGTTGAAAAAAAAATGCAATTGAAGAGGGTAGATATAACTCTTCCCTTTTCTAGGAAATTCATTTTAAATCTATTTTCTAGTATAAATCAAATCTTCTTTTCTTTTTCTTTTTTTTTAGCATTTGTTACAAGCACGCGTGTCCTTTCCTCTCTGTTTTTCCTTTTTTGCTAATTTAGAAAAGACCATTGCTAATAATTAGATTCTCGTCAAGAAAGAGAATATTAATAAGTTTCTCTACCCAAAAGGAAAAAAAAAACCAACCTGGATAGGGCTCTATAATTTTAAATATTGTGGTTAACAAAAAGATATAAAATTCAGAAAATCTAGTACCCTTAAAGTTTTTGTGAAACTGGACATTTTTTATCGTAAAATCTACGAAAGTAAAGTGTCCATCCCCTTCTACACCTCTTTGGAGAATTCGTTCTCTTGCTTTGATATCGGTAATAACAAATGTCTCTCTCGTCTTCAATATACAAACCCTTAACAGAATCGTTTCCGCCATGGAATACCTCTCTCTTTCTCCATTTCAACAACTCAGAGGTCACTGAACCGAGGTCACATGAGGTCTGTGGCCTCAGGTGGAGGTCGCAAGAAAAAAATCACGACCTTGCGTCCTCCAGACAACATCGGGTGATGCTAGGCCATGGCAGGAACCAACGGAGTCGGTCGGAGATGGAGGGTTTTCAACGGCACTGGGGTGGCACGGTGCAGAGCGGTGCACATGAGGGGGGAGAAAAGAGAAAAGGTGTGCTAAACTGATGCAATGTGTAGAATTAAGAGTGGAGTTTGGGTAGAGTTTTTAAGTTTTTGCGATTTGGTTGAGGTGTTTGGTCTTCCAGTCTTAATCTTCCTTATAAACTTTTCTATTCCTTGCCCAGCAAGCCACGAGTGATTTCTATGCGCCATTTTGCTTATCAGCCAAGTTTGATACCTTTCCATGTTCCCAATCTTCGGAGCTGGCATTGAATTGCTTCTATGATTATCGGGTCGTATCATGGAGATTTGACACATTTGTTTGTTGTCTCTGACGTTCCATCATTGTCCCACAACTAACTCTAAATTTCTCGTATCCACAGATTAAGAATATGGTACCATTGTTTAGTTAATTCTGAGATTATAAGGTTGTCATTCTCATATGTCTGATTCCATCAAGCTGGCATCATTGTAATATGGTATCGTCCACTTACTTCCCCAAAATTCATGAAATTTTTTATAATTTCTTGTCTTGTATTTTCATCTTTTTAAATTTGGCATTACTCATTGCCAATCCTTATAGTTTGCTCACTAATGTCTAAGGTTTTTCTCATGCCAATCATGTCAAATTTTGGTGCCAACAAATATATATATCAATAACAATAGATAAGGTCATTCCTAATGTACTTCCGAACTATGATATTTAATGGTGCTTAGCTTGTTCCTGATGATGGTTTTATTGTTTGTTCGTTCTACAATTGATTATTAGAGATCGAGGAATATAGAAAGACTCACCAACTCTCGGACCGAGTTGATGCCGTTGAATCTTTAGGGAATTCGTACTTGTAAGATGACAATGTTCGTCTTCACAGGGGGCGGGGGGGGTGTCGCCAACTCTCAGACCAGGCTGATGCTGTTGAATCTTTTAGGAAATTTGTAATTGTAAGACGACAATGTTCGTCTTCATTGTGAGAGAGAGAGAGCGGGGGTTGTGAGTCATGTTCGCCGCTACCAACCACCACTTGTCTTTCCTTCATTTTGGGGTAGGTGAAGCGATGGAGAACTTTATATCAAGCTTGTCGAGTGATCCAAAATGGACTTTCGTCATGGGGGACAAGCTTAGGGGACATCTTTTTTTTCTTTTTTTCAGTCACGTGAAATGGAATTATGTAACCATCAATTTACTTTCATATTCATAATTTAGTATATTCACATATTTCTCGCTGTATTTATTTGTTTCCCTTCTGGTGACGTGGAACTCCACCTTGGATGGTAGGTTTCTTCAAAGGCAAAAAAAAATCATATCCTATATTGCATATGAGTAGAGCATATGCTGCTGTTTTTGGTCGATTATGGCGAAGCTTATAGAATTGCTACGGATATAAACAATTTAAGACCAAATGAACGTTTTCTTTTGACACTGACTCAATTTTGGATAATTATTATATTTTTGTAATAGACAAAATAAGGGAAATAGTAACTTTATCGACTTAGCCCCCCAATTCATTTTAATTTAGTCCAGAGCTTGTCACAAATTGATCTACTTTCCATGAGTCTTGAATCTCTCCAGTGTGCCATCTCCTCTCTCTTCCTCTTGCTTCTCTCCCACTGGTAAGGTGAAAATGGCCGATAGTAACCCTAGACAAATCGAAGGAGGAACTGCAATGCGTAAGGCATATATCATGATTCTTCCCTCTAAGTAACTTCTCTTGCTCTTTTCGGTTCAAGTCCAGAATGCATCCTTTTCATTTTTTATTTTTTATTTATTTTTCAGATTTACGTTTTTTTTTTTAATTTTCCAAATTCCCCTCCATTTTGGAATATTACAGCATTACCTATTGAGTCGAAAACAAATTTTTTTTTTCCTTAATATTAAAGATGCACCTCCTCTCTTCTCCAATTAATTCTAGAATGATGTAAGAGGATAAATTACTGATTTCTAGAGTGATCTAAGGGAAGCGACCCATTTTCTTGTGAATGCTTAAATAATCAAGTGCGCTCATTTGTGTGCAAGAAGTTCCCCCAGTCAGTATTGTAAAGAGTGCCTCAAACTTCAATTAATTTCGTGATCCTTCTCAACATTTGATATCAAAGCCCCACTTCACACTTGGCATATTTTTCATTATCAACAATCTGTTTATCTTTAATTCTATGTTATTGATGGAAAGCTTCAGGCCAAATGGATCCAAATCTGTTTATCTTTAAAATGTTATCAAGAATTAAATGTCTTGATAGCATTCTAATGGATATAATCGGTGGTAATATGATGATGTACTTATCTAATTTACTTTCCATAATGAAATAGATCATATTGATCAAAGTTGAATAATTTTGTTTATACTAACCTTTTTATGAAATAGACAAAGCAATGTGACTGACCCTTAATTATTGGGCATTGAACATGACCCGCCTTTACTTATATTTCAGTGATTACTGATTCTCAAAATTTTGGCTTATACTTTTACTCGTCAAGATTAAGTGTAAAATAACTTGCAGTCTTGACGTGCTTTTTATTCGTAAATACAAAGTGATGTATTTATCAATTTTTCTGTTTAGATCCTTCTTGCAAAAGAAAGTGAATCTGCTTTTCGAATCATGGTATCTATGTTATATCACCCAGCACCATTATGTGAACATGCAAGCCTTTGAATTAATCAACGAGAGAAATCGTAACTAAGTATCCAGTAATTTCAGTTCGCTCACTAATTTCACCTCTTACTGATTTGATACGTACTTATGGTCTATATGCTCTGTAATCCATGTAAAGTGCTCAATTGCTTGGGCCGGGCTTTGTTCAACAGACACAGTAATGCGTTTCCAAAATTGACGAAGCTCAACTCGGCGCTAGATACTTGATTTAAACGGGCAAAAATGTCGTCTCCTGGTGCACCAAAAACCTCTCCTCTCTCGGTCTCACCCCTAATAACTATAACATCTTTTTTCTGTCAATAATAACACCCTCTTCATCAGCAAGTACATAGTAGATGTTCATTTCACATCCTTCTCAAGTGCTTTGGGCCGAAATCTTGTCCAAAACGTCGTTTGAGTTTTGGGCCTCGATCAAGACGGTCCAAACTCGTAGCCCAGAGAGCCGTGAAAGCCCAGGTAAACTATAGAAAACATATTTGGGCGGGGGAAAATAGAGAAATTAAAAAAGTATGAAGTGCCATCAGTTCTACAACGCTATCATTCCTCCCAAAGGTCACAACATCACCCATCACTTTAGTTTTTATATTCTCAAGGTGATGCCAAAGAGTGAGAAAATAATTAGCTTTTGGCATTCGATCCAAATCTGTTCAATTCGGGTAGCATGATTTAACATCAACCCATTCTTAATTCCATCAACATAAGTTAAATTCGCCCATTATTCAATTATTCATACCAAGAGCGCATTTTCAATTAGGGGTCAAGACACCTTCTTTGACATAAGTTGGTTCTTCTTTTTGGATTCTTGAAGCTTAGCCTAATTTAAACATTCATGTCCATCTCTCGTCTTTTTCTTACACTAGCTTGCTTACACACGCAAGGCAGCACATGGAATTTTTATTAGTCGTCAAAATTGATTTCTTCTTCTAGTTGTCAATTTGTGTATATGACACCAATATAGATATAGATAAGTCTATTCGATTTTTCCTTTTTAATGGTTTTAATGAAAATGATAAAATAAAAAGGAGATCATTCAACAGTGGTAATTGTATTGATTGAGAGCCTTCTAATTTCATTGTAAGCATCCCAAAGCATACGCCAAAGCCAAAACCCGAGGTCGCTCACTCTCGCTCGCTCTCTCTCTATATGAAGCCAAAACACTCGACTCCTATTTATCATCATGGCAATGTCCCTTTGATCTCATTGATAAACTAATAGCAAAGGGCTCTTTCCTTTTACCTCTGGATGGCATTAATTATCTAAGTCTCATGATCATACATTGGCCGTAATTTGCTGTCCATGATGGGCGTTAGCCTCCTTTTGCAGATTTAGATAATCCCACTAAGCTCTTCAATGGCTTACTATATCATTATCTTGAGGGAGCCATTCGTGCAAAAGCTTGCTCTAGAGTAGCTTTGCGGTTCCACTGTAATCATGAAATCAAGCAAAATGCATGCTTGCACGACATCATTATACCAGAAGGAAAAACCAAAGAAGATTTTTTTATTAGAAACACAGTTGATGAAAATATAATTTCGACAAGCAATGTTAAATTGGCGAGATAAATGTGTACTTGAAGGAGATAAGGTGGAAACCATTAAATCTAACAACACCACTAACGAGATCAATTTTTTTTTCTATCGTCCCTGTTTTAGATCAGATTTAGAAGAATAAATTAAATGGAGAGTTTGATGAATATACAAAAGATTTCCGCGGAAAAGTTTGAAGGAAACGATGTCAGTGAAGATGGGACCAGAACGGATGCATGGATGAGGGTTTGACTTCTCGTGACGATGCTTTCATGTGATATAATGATTAAGGAAAGCAACAAGGAAGTTACGTCTAGCTAATTAGGAAAGCATGAAAAAGACCCTTCCTTTCTTTTCTTTCGGGACCTTGTCCATAAGACCACGCTTGATCGAATAAGCCTCCTTTAAATAGAAAACTCCTCATTAAGCACAAATTATATAATTCATGCTTGCTTGTATATTCGTCTCAGTAGCTCTGATCACGTCATTAGCAAGATAGGAAAGCATAATCTCCGTAATCGTCATAAGACTAAGTAGCAAATATTCTCATGAAAAATTAATGTAACCAAGATTCGGCTGCCACTAATTTCAAGAAGAGTATTAATGCTTTGGATTTTCTTTTTTCCTTATTTTTTATTGAGTTTAGCCATGACCCTATCTCTCTAGGCCATGGGTAATCTTAAAATAATTGTCCACTGGGCTTTCGCTTCCCCCAAAGTCCGATGCTAATAAATGCTTAAATTATGTTTATTGAAACAAGACATCATGTCATGTATTCACCCTAGGAAGAGAGAGACAGAGAGAGGGCATGGGTAATGGTGTCTGAGAGAGTCGTTTTTTTCTTTTTCTTTTTATTTTTTCTAGGGTTTCTTAAGTGCTAGACACCCAATTTGCTCAGGGTAATCACTGCTTTTAGTGGGGGGCAACATACAAGAGTGGGGACTTTTGATTCCCCCCTTTGTTTTAAAAGAGGGGAGGGGAGGAAAAAGGGTCAGCTTTTCTCGTTGACTTGCCCCAGAAAGTCTGGCAAATTTAGAGGGCAAGTATAAAGGGAATCCTATCCCCTGCAAAAGGACTCGATGAAAAGATTCTCTCATACATGGTGGATCTGCACTCACTCATTCATGTGAAAAAGCTCTCTCTTTCTTTCTCCCCCT
Source organism: Corymbia calophylla (assembly GCA_014182845.1). Lineage (NCBI taxonomy): Eukaryota > Viridiplantae > Streptophyta > Magnoliopsida > Myrtales > Myrtaceae > Corymbia > Corymbia calophylla. The sequence continues at coordinate 6,572,009 of CM024702.1, forward strand.
CTCCCCCTCTCCCCTCTCTCAATCGAAGCTAGCCATGAGGCGGGTATGCTCGCAAAAGGGAGAGGGGAAAGAAAAATTGAAGGAAAAGGTCACTTTCTTGGTTCCTTGTTGATGTTATTTTGTGGGGGAGAGGAATAACTTTTGCATCCAAAAAGATGGAGCATTTTTTTTTCTCTCTTTTAAAAGATGGGGGATTTTTAGGAGAGAGTAAAGCGGTGGGAATAGGAAACTCCACTCAACGATTGAAGATCATTATCATGATGTATAGTCTCTTTCTCCTTTACAAACCACGATTAGGGTTTCATGGTATTAGATTCATCATATTGAATGAAGGTTAATTTTGATTGCCTAGTTCCTTCAATCCCGATTGTTATATTTCAGTTGTTTGTCCATGATAGGGTATCTTTAAGAAACACTCTTTGAAGATGTATGAGTAATTGTCTTTAAAAGAAAGTTAAAATAACTTTCTAAAAAAACAATTATAAAAATACATGAAAGAATATACAATTCACCGATCACATGTTTACAAAATTATTTTACTATATTTTCCCTTGCAATTCCTAATCGTCACAATGGGTTGTTCACATGTTTATCAATCTTTAAACCCAAGAGGAAAAAAATCATAGGTGTTATAATGCTCTCAGTTCTTTAGATGAATTAATTCCCTCCATTCTCTAAGATCTAAACCCTAAACTCTTTCTTGAAGGACAAGAACCTCTATGTTGTGTCATCATTTCATGCTAGTTATCCATGTACTTTCATGTGCATCATTGTTAGATTGGCTTAAATTTGGTCTAATATGGAATTTGGATTCTTAAGTAAAGCTTGCCAAACATATCGAGTCATGTTAATTTGAAATTATTACATTAATGTTGCTATATATGGTGGATTTCCATCGCTTCTCATCTGGTGACGTGTTTCGAATCGAATCATGTCCTTATATAGGATAGACGTCAGAGATTGGTATCGCCGTGAGTTGGTTGTTGACAAGATACTCATAGTCCTTCAAAGAAGATAGTGCATTAATTCTCAAAGTAAACAAGAAGATTTGCTAATGGGGCATGGTGATTAAGATTCTTGATTGATCCAATTCCGTGCAAAAATCACTTGATGCCCTAATGGACCAGTAGAAAACATCTTAAATGGAGAAGAGAACCAAAACCCACCCAACCCCGCCACCCCCCTTCACCAAAAAAAAAAAAAAAAAAAAGGAAAAATATTCTTCCTCCACTCATTCACGCGATGGGCTTCCAGAAGTTCCTCTCTCCAATTTTTCAGCGCCACGCCCCGAAGAAAAGTACCATTCTCTACTTGTCATGGAATAAGAGAGGAAACCGGTTCTTCCTGTCCATGAAAACAAAGCGAGGCAGGGCAAAATCTAGGTGTTTGTTTTTTTCTTTTTTTCCTGATGTTACAACCTGGACCCAAATGAACAGGTGCATTGACTTTTCTTCCATGGGTTGGTGAATTTAGCGTGAATTTAGTGGTCCATTTGGGGCATATATCATGCAAGTGATGTCTTTAGCTTCGTTCCAACTTAGTTTGTCCTTTTTTAAAGCTTTGGAACCACTATACTTTTCACTCTTTTGCATCGATTCAGCTCATACTCCACCACCACAACTGGTCCTTGTGGTGTTTATATGGAAGGTTGTAAAGCACTCCAATTTCAATGTTTCTCTGCTTTTATCTTCTGTGTTTGTACCTTTTGCTATGTACATGTTGGGGATAAAACTCAATCACACCCTTAGTTTCCTGTGTTCCTTTGCACCAGGAATCTTCATAAATAGAAACTTTATAAAGACACAAAGAAGATAAGAGGAGTACACGTTGTCTCGCAATTTAATTATAAAATAACGATTATATCAATTCAATCCACCGGATTCGCATTCAATGCGAATTTAAATAGACAAAACATCATTGATTGCTTTTATTCTCGTTTTATTTTGTGGACATAAGGATTCTTGTCTCGAGTGAAAGAAGAAAAGTGCTTTTATTTGTGTTTCCTTATGGGGGTAAAAGCTCAGTTTATCCTTGACAAAGAGAGGTAAGAGCTCGGTTTATCCATGGCAAAATAGAAGCCATTATCATTCAAGACCAAAGCATGTCTTGTTCAAACCTTATCTAATTTTCATGGTCTAACCAAAACATTACAAGCAACAAACTTGTTCCAAAAGTCAATGAACATGAATAAACCGAGATGCAAATCAAGTTTAATCAAATTTCTCTACCTTATATGACTACACGAGTCACGAAGCAAATTCATACAATTTAAATGAATAATAGATCATGTCTATCATTTGTTATTTCCGTAAGTAGGATGCAGCATCGCTTTACTTAATTAGTGGCATATCTGTATGTCAATCCTTGCAAGAGTAGAACCAAATAATCACCTTTGCATTCTCTTAAAAATTGTCCCAAGTTTAGCATTTTCCATGCCGTTCAAAATTATTAAAGATTCAACCATCAGCCCACCATTTTTCTATCATCAATCCTCCTTATTTTTCAACAATTTTAATGCCATTACAATGCAACTTATTATCAACCCTTCTCCTTCTAGAAAACAGAACGAAACTCCTCGAAATGGTTCTTTAATCAAATCGGAACATGGCAGACACGCTTGGGCCGAGCAAAAATAAGGGCAGGCAGAGACTGTACCAAGTCAAGTCAAGAATTTGGGCGTAGAGATCCACGTGGGAGATTTTTCTAGGACATAGCCAAGCGTTAGAGGTCGGACCTGCCGAAGTTTAAACCAGTCAAAACGAAAAAACAAATGGTGGGCGAATGAAATTCAACGGTTAGGAACTTATCAACATACGGAAGATTCCTAACCGCCAATCCTCGACTATTGAACATCGACATTGATGTTTTTAGGGTTTCATCGAGATTGACCAGGGCTTGGTTTCTTGCATGATTCCACCTTCCACTCTCTCTCTCTTTCTCTCTCTCTCTCTCTCTCAATGGATAGATTGTTTACTATAGGTGCCGGCTGGATCATAGACTTTTTCTTTATATCCCCTAATAATGCCATAGTTAGGCATGCTGCCAAGTTACGATGAACTTTTCTTATTCAACGGGTGGCAAGAAAATCGAGAACGCATTTCATGGGGTCGCGGTCACACCCTAAAGCCAGATAATAAGAAAACCCCCCGATGCCAAGTAATCGAATGGATGCCAATCAAGTATAAACTACCATGATGATGAAATTCACTCTCGACCCCCATGAAAAATGACCCTAATGAAAGGTAGATGGACCACCTATGTACGTGTCATATTATCACTCGCGAGGGTGTCGACGATGCTTCCTTTTCTTGTCCAATGTTCATTAATATTTTGATAGCAATGCTAGAGACATAAGAAAATGATTTATGAAAGTGACTTATAGAATTGTGTGGCAAGGAATATGACATTAAGGTTTCGTTTTTTCACGGAAAATGAACAATTTACAAAACAATTTTCCTCAAAACAATCGTATATATTGCTTACAAAACTAAATAAACATAAAATATTTACATCATCCATGAAAATGTCTAAATATAAATGTTTTACATTGACACAATTGATCTTTTTTTTGAAAAATATTATCTGAATCATTTATTTCACAGATCAAAGAGATCTTTAAATAAAGTACATCCCTCTCTCTTCACATCCCATAGAAATTTTTTATATCTCTTGGTAAATTAATTTTATGAATAAGCCCTTGACTTCTAGAATCTGTATGCCTTCACCATAAATCATTTTGGCAAGATGCATGCTGTCCATCGGTCCCTATACGACCGTGGATTAGAAGACTTAAAAGAACGAAAAAAGGATAAGTTAGGAAAAGCCAGTATTTTAAAGCAAAAAAAAAAACAAAAGAAAAAAAGTTAAGAAAAGGAAATACTAAAAGAAAGGAGCGGGGAAAGGGAAAGGGAAAGGGAAAGGGCAAGAGCCAAAGAAAGGAGGAATAATAAACTGCGTCCTCCTGTTGATATGATGAACTTAGGTCAGCAGGGTTGACATAGTGAACCCCAAAAAAAAGAACACGACTATTGATGTGCACGTGCGGCATGCGTGAAAAAAAAATCATTGCAAGAAAAATGCCAGCCGATACAAGAGAGAAAAAAGAGGGAAAATAAAAGAAAAATCAAACCCTTTGACCCCAAAAACATAAGAAAAAATTAAGGAAAAAAGAAAAAAAAAGTCCACCAAATGATTCGTAATGGTGGAGCCACGTCAGCCCATTGGCTTATAGCAAATCACACTTACACGTTCCTTGCCGGCCTTCCTTCCTTTTCAAGTGATTTCTTATTTATGAGAGCCGCTTGCGGTAGTCCTCTAATGAGGTACCCAATCAATCATTCTAGTATTCGAATGTCTTGCACTCCTTGTTGATTGGTAGATATTTTTCTTCTCCACCAATCAAGAAATACAAGAGGTGACACTATAAAAGTCTCACATTCCAAGACAGATTTTCCATCCATTTCTTCTTTTTTGAATCTTTTATGGACTTGCTGGAATCCAATAGGGTTGACATAGTGAACCCAAATAAAATAAAATAAAAAGAACACAACTATTAATGTGCAAGTGCGGCATTCATAAAGAAAATAAAAATCATTACAAGAAAAATGCCAGCCATTGCGATAGAGAAAAAGGGGGAAAATAAAAGAAAAATCCAACCCTTTTACCCCCAAAAACGTAAGGAAAATTTAAGAAAATGAAAGAAGAAAAGTCCAGTAAATGATTCGTCATGATGGAGCCACGTCAGCCCATTGGCTCGCGGCAAGTCACCGTTACATGTTCCTTGCCGGCCTCCCTTCCTTTCAAGGCGATTTCCTACATATAAGGACAGCCTGCGACAGTCCTTTATTGGGACGCCCAGCCAACTGGCGATTCTCATTTTAATATTTTGGTGTCCGGACATCTCATACTCCTTGTTGGACAATGGATATTTTTCTTTCCCACCAACTAAAGAATATAAGAGGTTATATTGCAAGGTCTCTCATCTTAAGGTGGATTTCTCGATTGTCTTTTTTTCCTTGAGTTTTTTAAGGACTGACTTAGGTTCAACATGCCCCGATATAGTGAATAAAAAAAAAAGAACATGACTATAGATATGCAAGTGCGGCATGCATAAAGAAAATAAAAATCATTCCAAGAAAAATGCCAGCCATTGCAAGAGAAAAAAGGGGGGAAATAAAAGAAAAATCAAACCCTTTGACCCCAAAAACATGAGAAAAAAATTAAGGAAAGAAAGAAGAAGAAAGGTCCAGCAAATGATTTGTCATGATGGAGCCACGTAGCCCATTGGCTCACAGCAAATCACAGTTACAGGTTCTTTGCCAGCCTCCCTTCCTTCTCGAGTGGTTTTCCACCTACGAGAGCTTTCTATAATAGTCTCTTAGTAGAATGCCCAATCAGGCTGCGACCTTCATTTTAATATCCTGGTGTCCGAATGCCTCACATCCCTTATTAGGTGGTGGGAATTTTTTTCTCCACCAACAAAAAAATACGGAAAGTGATATTATGAAGTTTCTTATCTTAAGGCGGATCTTCCACTTGTTTTTTCTCTCTAAAGCATTTTAAGGACCTACTCATGTCCAACAGCTTTGACATAGTGAACCGCAAAAAGAAGAATACGACTATTGATGTAGAAAATAAAGATCGTTACAAGAAAAATGCTAGCCATTGCAAGAGAGAAAAGGGGAAAAATAAAAGAAAAATCAAACCCTTTGACCCTAAAAACATGAGGAAAAAAAAGAAGAAGAAGAAAAGTCCAGCAAATGATTCGTCATGATGGAGCCACGTCAGGCCCATTTTGGTGCATCAGTATCTCTCCTCAGTCGTGGATGCATTGATGAGAGACGGAGGCTTTTTTCCATGCTGCATATGATGATGCCCTCAAGAATGGGGTTAGGGCATGGTCCATGACTTGAACATTTTTAATGCTCGTGATTATTGTAAATGGTCAAAGATGGAGAGAGAGGGATTTTGACAGCATGATTACGAGTATGCTGCTGCGAAGGAGAACGACATTTGAGAAATCTTTCTCGACACTTCTTGTGTCGAGGTATGCTGATTTTTTTTTGGTCGGATGCTGATTTTTTTTTGAAGGGTTTTCGGGGATTTGTTGTGGTTGCCAGGGAAAAAAATTATGGAAATTCCAGTTGGCACCGGTCAGGGGCGATAACCGCATATTAGTGTCCCATGGCTAGGTGGACATGGAGTTGGGCATTCAAGACTAGAAAAGATGACGAGACAGATGAGAAATGTTTCACATAATTTGGTCATGTGAGAGGAAGATTTCGAGAGGCATGATTATGAAGATCTTAATATTTCAAAAGAAAAGTTAGTGTAAATACCAATTAAGAGGGATGAGTACATGTTCATGTCTTTAATAATACGACAATCGTCATAAGCATTGATCCATGAAATTTTGTGCCTTCTTTTCTAATTTTTTGACTAGATATATCAACTATAATTGAAACACCTATTTTAACACAGCACGGGATTAGAGAGGGCTTTCATTTGGCTGCACTATGGACGAAGATCTCTTATACTCATACTTACAAACAATATCACATTCCATGTAAGATTAATCATGGAGAGGATCGTGACATCCTATAAAATGAGGATTCTCTATCCTTATGTCATGTCTCTACCTCAACAAATTTTACTTACAAAACTACTTATTCACAAATTTCAAACATAAATTTTATTTTCATGGATCAATGGTTATGAATATTGTGACACCACATGGTAATATGAATGGATATCGACAATATATTATCTAGTTTGGCGAATGGTTGTAAAGCACCTTGTGTCTTCATATATTTTATATATAACCTTACACGTGACAAGCAATCAAATCCATGAGAAATCATTAAATTGTAGAAGAAAAGTAATCTGCAAACTCTTATATATTAAGATGATTAATTACAAAATTTGTGCAATTTCTAATATAGATGTTCAATAAGTATAACACAAGTTCATGCCCTGTTATAGGTTTTCTCTCGATGTAGAGTAATCTAGCTACACTAGAGTAGAATGACTAAATGTCAAATGAAATCACAAGATAATTATTACCATATTTGATTTTTGGGATGACTATTAGCCAACTTGAATGATGAATTTAATTTGACAAACGTCATCATGGTTAATATTATAAATGACAAGGAGTCAGATATTCTATCGTGAAATTTTTTTATTATGGAAAACATAGCACTAATTATTCAACATAGGAGGCACATTTGTTTTCTCTTGATGTAGAGTAAGCTAGCTACATTAGAGTAGAATGACAAAATGTTAAATGAAATCACAAGATAATCGTTACTATATTTGATTTTTTAGATGATTATTAGCCGAGTCAAATGATGAATTTAACTTGACAAACATCATGGTCAATATAATAAATGACAAGGAGTCAAATTTTCTATTATTGAATCTTTTACCATGGAAAACATAGCATCAATTATTCAACATCGGCGGCACATTTATCAATAGTTTAAAAGGAATATGTGGCATGTTTAGATTATCTGGTAACAGGTTAATACATGATAATACAATCCATAAGTGGATGGAAATATTATAATGCGACTCCTACATATGTGAATAAATTCTAATATGGCACTCTTTCTAAACTCTCTCTCATTCAAATTTCATAGGATATTTCAAAAGAGATGCCTCTCGATATTGTCGCCCATCTCCATCCTACTCTTGTTCCGTCCTTTGTTTGTTTGACTTACTATTTATATAGATAAGTACTCACTCCTGTTAAGACGTGAATACAAGTAAAGGGAGAAAATAAAAAAAGAAAAAAGGAATAGCTTTTGAAATGTCATTTCTTGGTATGATTGCTCTTTGTATGGTAATATTTGTCCTCCATCACTTTGGACAAATCAGAAATGAGCCTAGCAGGGCGCCATCTTGTTGTCAAACCCCACGCAGCTCTTTACCAAAATTATTGACTTTCTTTTAGGTGAAACGCAACATCATATGGACCGATACTGTTGTTTTTAACGCCTGTGTCGGTACTCGAGAAGTCAAACGGCTAGGGTTTTTAGGGGGGTTGACTTGTGGCCACTACAAAGCTTAGATAAATGTTCTGGAAACTAATTTGACAGTATTTGCACAATAAAAACGAAGTTAAATGAAAATGCTGGCCAGCTATCTAGCATGCCTGCATCTACAAAACACTGGTGAATCACTTCTTGTTTGCATCGATAAATCCAAGTCTCTTCCAACCGTTGAGCTTCCATGCCTATGCTGCTTGAAAAACAGGTATGTGTCCTTCTAGGTTTTAAAAGAACCCATGATTGAAGGAATTGAATAAGAAATACCGACTACTTTGTAGGTTATAATGTAGCATCCCATGTATCATGTTATACGGGAGAAGACAAGTGAATTGACACGTAATTTGTGCATCCACCTCCGATTCCCACTATTCTGAATATTTTTTTTTTAATGATTAATCTAAATAACGTGAATCGTATCATTACAAACAATACCAGAGCAACGCATTACTTTTTGAAATGGGACAAAATGCTGTTAGTGTTAGTGAGAGTCGTTTCTAAAATTCTAGTTTCAAATTAAACCTTTATTTTATAACGAATTAACCAAATTGGGTACCTTGTCTAAACGAAATTAATATAGTAGAGCATCAACGATACTTTTATACTTATTTTTTCCAATTTTCACATGACTTAAATACCATCTACCTATTTTTAGTTGCTTAAGTTATGTCCCTAGTGGGCTTCTCTGATTTCAAAACTTAAGGATTCATTCAATATATCAACAGTTGGAAAAGGTATGTCACATCATATTCCTTTGCTTCACCTCAGGCTCCACATTAGAAATGATGATCCAATGACTCAATCAATGGTATATAGAACTTCCCTATGTCCAAAAACATTTATAGTACTCAATAATATGATAGGTTGATCGGTAGCCACCTCCCAACATTTATATCGGTGTTTGATAATATTTCATTAAGGAATTTCATGATCAACTCATGGTAATCAAGTGAAGATCACAATCATGTTTGGTATAGCGGTCAATGGATGAAGTCGGGTGACGTGGTGTTACAACACATTCTTGAGTTGTTGCCATGCTTAAAACAAATGCATATAAATGGGATAGAGATTTAAGTCAAGATTCGTGGCATAAAGGATGTATGGATAAAGGGGAGTGAAACTGATACTAGAGGTATCAAACGTTAAAGGAAATTGATGAGGTGCATGGAGAACTACTGTTGTTTAAGCAATTAATAACTCTTAATTGGTCCATAAGTTTTTGACTTAAAATCTTAAGTAAATTTTCCAACTAGATACATTATTATGCTTAGACTTGGACTCCCTCATTCGTGATCAAGAGAGTGCCCGGGGAGTGGGTGAGGTAAGTTCCTTGTCCCATTATGGAATCTACCTATGGATGTCAGTTCCAAGGCTTTCATACTTGGAATGGTTCTACAAATTTGATGATACCCTATACAACTCATGTGCATCCTACAATTTTTTGGTTAAATAAGAAATGTCACAAATCTATTTATGAACATAATCAACATTTTTTGGGTCAGAAACATAATCAACACTAAACATTTAAGAAAAATTAATCCTAAAGACATAATCACATCGGAAGTAAAATACAAAATACAAATTCCTCCTATTATTCACACATTTAAACATGGGTACTTTAATAAAAAGAAAAAGAAATGGACAGACTACCATATACAGGTTATATGATGTATGGTGGGTAGAGGGTCGGTATGACCTCAATCTTGGAATTACTTTATATGCATCCGTTCAAAAGTTTGAAACATGAAACGTATCTTATAACATCTTTTACCCGTCTTGGAAACTACCTAATCATGCTGGTTCAATGTGCAAATTCTCTTTCCCAAACCCATTGACGATTATCATATTGGCTTAATAAAAGAAGAATGAACCTTGAAGACTTCATTACCCACTTTCAACGTCAACACTTCTTTTTCCCCTTTTTGGCTTTTGATGTACCCTTTTTTTTTCATCTTAAGTAAATAGTGTCCGAAGTTTATCAATCTGAATTTTTTTTCAAGAAATAAAAAAAGAAAGAATTTATACCCAATTACCTTGTGAAACAAAGACATACATGTCTACATTCAATATTCCTGCTAAATGTTAGAATAGTTCTAAACAAATAAATATATGAATTTGTTGTTTTAAGTACTAAAAATTTTCAATTTTATTCGTATAGGAATAGTTCTACAAAATTAAAAAAATTTCGATATCTATCAAATATGTTATTATTGTAATTGCACAAAAGGTACGGCCTAGACGTTATTTAACATGGAAAATAACTAGTTTAACTAAGCAAAAAAAGTTGGATACTCCTTTAATTAAATTTCAGTCCTCTAATAATGATCAAAATAATCGATCTAAGTTCTGCACGACTACATTACTTTCTTATATTGGTGGTAATTATTTTATTTAGGGGAAAAAGGAAAGAGAAAAGGTTATTATAGAAAGCATTGAAAGTCAAAAGACAGAAAATAAAAAAAATAAAAAAAGGAAGAGAGACTGGTGCCATGATAAAGCAACCAACTTTCACAATTCAACCAAAACGTGCTTTTATCCAATCCACCATACCACCACCACCACCACCACCACCACCTCCTCCTCCTTTTTACCACCTCGCGAAACCGCCCAGGTCAAAACTAAAGAGCCCATCTCTCTCTCTCTCTCCTCCCTCCCTCCTTCTCTAATGGCGGCCGAGGATGCTGGCTTCAAGTAGCAGCAGCAACCCACTCGATTCATCTTCGTCTTTATATGACCCAGTCCCCTGTTTTGACGTTTCTTTTAATTCCCTTTTTCAAAATCCCCCCTTCGACATTTCTCTCTTCTCCATACAAGCCTCTCTCTCTCTCTCTCTCTCTCTCTCTCTCTCGGTATTCGTGTTCCACTTGAACTTTTCTTAAAGCCTCTCTCTCCCTCTCTCTCTCTCTCTCTCTCTCGTTCCAATAACTCTCTCAGCTCAAAGCAGCTACCGAGCTCCCCGAGATAACTTCTTGAGATCTGTGGCTTTCGTTTCGAGCCAGAAAGGCGAGAACTTTGGTTGGTTTTTGTGTGCTTGGGGCTTAAAGATTTCTGGGTTTCTCTTCAGTGGTTGAGATCTCACAAGTGCCAAGAAGCAAAAAAAATGGCGAGTAAATGGAGAAAAGCCAAGCTTGCTTTGGGCTTGAATCTGTGTGTCTATGTCCCCAGAACTCTGGAGGACCCGCCCTCCAATAATCTTGATGCTTCGACCGATAGATTGTCAAGTGCCGCCTTGCTTTCACCCACGAATTGGGACGTGGATGGTCCGAGGCCCATGACACCAACTCCTTCCTCTCATGGCTTGAAGTTGTATAGGAGCGGAAGCAAGTCGTCCAAGGTTTATGCTTTCTCTGTTCTCTTCAATTTCAACATTTATAACAGAGTTGGGAAAGTTTTAGTCGTCTTTTTTAGTTTCTTTGGTCTTTTGGGTTTCTTGTATGATTTTGGTAATTGCACAAACTGAAAATTTCAGTTCGGCTATGGAAACTGATATTTTTGAAGCTGCGTTTGGTTTCGGTTAATTTTTGCAGTGGAATGGTTTTTTTTTTTGGTCGGATTTAATACTGTCGTTTGGTTGTCCATTTTGAGTTCAGAGGGAAGTTTCTGGTTATAATACATTCTGATGGGGACAGGGGAAAGATCTACGTACTTTCTTGATCTACTATGCGGCATGTGATTACCAGCTTTTGTTTCATCTTCCGTTTCAAGCTTCTGACAATTTGTTGGACTAAATACGACACTATTCACTGTGCTTGTTATTGGTGCTTGGACTTAGGAAGCATAAGCTCTTGTTCTGTGCCAATCGCAACTGTTGAATTAAAAAAATTGTCTTCATTGCATATTCATTTTAATGCTACTCTGAGAAGCTCCCGCTGGTGATTTATGCTAGCTTCAAGCTCTAATATATTTTCTTTTTTGGATGTGTGGATCTTTTATGTGTTTGAAGATTAGTTCATTACTCCCTTGCAGGAGTAGTGCTACTTTGCCTTGGTCTGTCAAGAACAGCATTGCTTTCCTGATGTTTGAAGTAGAAAAGTAGCTTTCTCATGTTCGTATGTGTCAACTGTTCGTTTGTGAAACTTTCAGGTAAATAAACAAATGAATGCTAAAAGAAAGCAGCATGAATTGGAAATTTCATGCTGAACTGCAGTAACTTGAATTGGGCCGATTGTTAGCCCTTGTAGATTTGGGAGTTGCCTCTGCCTTTTGGTTTTACTTTTCACAGAATGTTCGGTGAAGATTTCCTGCTAGTTAAAAGTCTCTGGGTGTTACTTTGCTCCTTGATGTGTTTTCTCCTATTTTGAAGCTTGTTATATGCATAGCCTCAACTGACCTTCACTTTTAGTCTGACACTAACCTCAAATCCTTCAATTATGCCTTTTCTGGCTTATCCCTTTTGATTATCTGCAGAATGCTCTTCTTGCAGTGTCAAGTCTAGTGCTTTCTTCTTTTTTGCCGTGCTGCAATTGTTACTGACTCTTTACTCCCATGATTAGCAGACTTGCTCCATTTGCTTGAACAAAATAAAACAAGGAGGAGGTCACGCTATATTCACCGCAGAGTGTTCCCACTCATTCCACTTCCACTGCATAGCTTCAAATGTCAAGTATGGGAACCAAATCTGCCCAGTCTGCCGGGCAAAATGGAAAGAGATCCCATCGCAAGTACCGTGTCCGGACCCTATCCCGCGAAGTGCATCGAGAAATCCTGTACGTTGGGCCCGCGACGATGCTGTGGTGACCATGCTTCGCCCTCCGCCCCGACGTGATTCACACCGGCGCCACATTGTTCCCCTTTTCCAGGCTCCAGAGCCTGGAGTATTTGATGATGACGAAACCTTAGATCTCCAACCTGTGGTCGCAGAAAAGAACTCCTGCAGTGAAGTTGCAGATGGGAATTCCTTGAGAACTTTGGATGTCAGAGTGTATCCTGAAGTTTCAGCTATTCCACGAACCAATTCTCAAGATAATTTCTCTGTCCTGGTCCATCTTAAGGCAGTTGCAGCTGCTGGGAGACAAAACCCAAGTCAGAAAAATGTTAGCTTCCCACAAGTTGCACAAACCCCACGTGCTCCCATTGACCTGGTTACGGTGCTTGACATCAGTGGTAGCATGGCGGGTACTAAACTAGCATTGCTAAAACGTGCGATGGGGTTTGTTATTCAGAACCTTAGCTCAGCCGATCGACTCTCAGTGATATCGTTTTCCTCTACTGCTCGGCGCCTCTTCCCCCTCCGCCGCATGTCTGACGTGGGACGGCAGCAGGCACTTCAAGCTGTGAATTCCTTGGTGGCAAATGGTGGGACCAACATCGCTGAAGGCTTAAGAAAGGGTGCTAAGGTAATGGCTGACCGGAAGCATAAAAACCCAGTGGCAAGTATTATACTCTTGTCCGATGGGCAAGACACTTACACTATCAGCAGTTCTGGTGAAAGTCGTACTCAACCAAATGGTCACCCACTTCTTCCCTTGTCCATCAATGGTGACAGCAGTGGGTTCCAAATACCTGTGCATGCTTTTGGATTTGGCACTGATCATGATTCTTCAGCTATGCACTCCATATCAGAGACATCTGGAGGCACATTCTCCTTCATTGAGACAGAGGCTGCGATTCAGGATGCCTTTGCACAATGCATTGGTGGCCTACTCAGTGTTGTTGTGCAAGAGTTGCAAGTAAAGATCGAGTCTTTGCACCCAAGCTTGAAAATTAGTTCTCTAAAGGCCGGAAGTTACCCAAGCCGTGTTATGGCTGATGGATGCTCAAGCAGCATTGATGTGGGTGACCTGTATGCTGATGAAGAGAGGGATTTTCTGGTTTCCATCAACATTCCTGCAGATGCTTCGAGCTCCGAAACATCACTTTTGAATGTCAGGTGCGTATATAGGGATCCTTTAACGAAAGAGTTGGCTTCAACTGAAGGTGAAGGAGTTACAATAAAGAGGCCTGCTATAGCCGGAGAAGAAATTATCTCGATAGAGGTTGATAGGCAGCAAAACAGGGTCCAAGCGGCAGAGGCGATGGTGCAGGCTCGTGCTGCAGCTGAGCGAGGAGACCTGGCCGCTGCTGCTTCTATTCTTGAGAACTGCCGTAGGGTTCTTGCCGAATCCTTGTCAGCTAAATCTGGTGACCGCCTGAGCATTGCTTTGGATGCGGAGCTCAAGGAAATGCAAGAGAGAATGGCAAGCAGGCATGTTTATGAGGCTTCAGGTCGAGCATATATCCTCTCTGGACTAAGCTCGCACTCGTGGCAGCGAGCAACTGCCAGAGGTGACTCCACCGATAGCTCCAGCCTCGTCCAGGCCTATCAGACGCCGTCCATGGCTGAGATGCTCACCCGGTCTCAAGCTACATTACTAGGCAGCCCTTCAACCCAGAGGCTAATGCAACCATTATTATCGCTTGGGTCGCACCCGAAGCTGAGGTAACTACGCAAGAGTTCGGTTTATGTGTTGTCTAAGTGGCTTTTCAAGTGCCTGTTTTCTTGAGGGGTCTGAATCGGCGCAATTAGGAGAGAGGATCTTTTTGAGATTTGGCCATGCTTTTATGTTGTAAATGAATAAGATTCGATGGAAGGGAAAGAGGGTTATATTAGTGGGGGGGAGTGACAAGGAATACTTTGGTAGGGTTTTAAGACATTTTTGCTTCCGTCCGTCTGTTGTTTTTTCTGGGGGTTGATGATGTACATAAACAGAACTGGGCTCTCTTTTGGAGAATTGGGTATAATGCTTGTAATTGTGGCAAAGGTGATATAATGTACCTCCTCTTAATTCTTTTGATATTAGCTCTTGTTGCACCCTCTCTCTCTCTCTCTCTGTAGAGAATGCATCGCCTGATTGGGGAGCATAATTGAACGACCTGACATGACTGCAGTTCATTTATTGATATTGACTCGTGACTGGTTAACTTTTACCCCAATCAGAAATCCTTTTTACCCGTTGAATTCAAAGATGTTTTTCAAGTTTTAGGAAATAATGGGAAGAACTAGAAGCAACTTCAAGTGCCGCTGCTCATGTCTTTCAAAAGACCATTTGGGACGGTTCCAGATAGGCAATCAAATTCCTTTTTTCTGGCCTAAATTCATCTGCTTAGGCCTTGGAATATAACCTGGACAGAGTTTACTACTGGATACTCAACTTGAGATTGATTTCGAGCTCATGAACAACTGGTCAAAGCAAATAAGGCAAGCTCAAACTCAGTGCGAATCGATGCATCCAGCCTCGAGTTAAGCTCAAATTGGAGCTTTCAATATGTTAAGACGATTATTGGTTCTAGTATAGTACATTAACATGTAAATTCGTTCCGTATTTCCATCAGGTTCCTCAAACCATTTGAGAGGCTCTTTTGCTGTCATTGGAATTCGAGAAACTGGGTGCTAAACTCTGGCACAACCGGAGATTAATTTTGGCAGGTTGCATACCAATAAAATAAAGATGACACAGGATTTCTAATTACTCATAAATTTGACAGATGAAGATCATGCCCTCTAATACTTCTCCTCAATTATCATCCTGCCAAGCTGAACTGATTCAGAGAATTCCAGCTGCTCGGTGTTGGGCTCATCCAAAGTGATTCGTGGAGGCAATATCCAAACGGTTGACCAATGCATCTAAAATGAGATCATCCTTACAATCGAAAATCACTACCACCATCCACCCTGCTCAACACAACCGTTAAGTCATGGCCAGTTTAAGCAGTTTCTGAAGCAGCAATAAAAAGATTTGATGAGAGAAAACCTTCAAGTCCAAATTTTTCTGAACTTAACTGGTCCAACCGTCAAAGTATAATCATAGGGCCGACAGGTAATGAACATCAACGAGACAACTAAGTCTGTCTAGTATGACTTCAATCACTTCAATCAAAGTCATCAAGATGATTACAGTTCCCTCACAAAGTCATCACCTATTAGTTCAGTTCAGTCATCTAAGAACGGCATATTGAGGGATTACTATTGTCAGGCCAAAAACTATTATAGACACAAAAAACACTAGAGATTACCATCCGCAAACTTATTCCATCCAAAACATTTTGCATGTGATTCATCTGCTATGTGACTAATATGCTAATAGATTCAAAAACTGGGCCAAGTTTGTGGGCAAAAATTCCAAGAGGAGAAATTCCAAGAGGAGAGTGGAAGGCCAAAGAGGGAATGTTTCAGCAGCAGCTACATCCTTGAAACCATCACAAGCCATTTGCCTTTGAAGGCCACAGCTAGATTGACTATGCCAAAGGTGAGATGAAAAGTTCCCTTGTAATTGGTACTTGTTATGCCAACCTTCTCTCACAATGCCTATAAAATCGGCAGATATGCAGACCCAAAAAACCAGATAAACAAACAACTTTCCTAACTTAGCTCCTCCCCATGTTTTCCTTAAATCACTGCTGGTCAGACTTGCCATCACTTGGTCGAGGAAGTTTCCTGTATTCAAAATCATTGATGTTGACCTTCTCTTGCAAAGCCTGAAAACCAGAGAAACATGCATGATTAGATGCAAACCACAAGGCAAAATAGAACTTACCTCAAGGGTCCTAGCCAAAGGATCATACCTTCAACTCCTCCTCTAATGATATCTTTTTAGGCTTGTATGCATCTATTGGTCCTGTTCGTGAAAGCGATTTTTTTTCCTCGATGATCTTCCACTCATTGTCGTCTTTCACTTTTGCGATATCCTTGCTGAACTACAAGAATCAGATAGCTTTGAGAAGACGTAGCACATGCAACAAATTTTATTAACACGATGAGAGTGGACCAACATTTCTGCAAAAGAAACCAAAAAAGAGTGTGCTAACAGTTGCCCATATCCAAGAGCTTAGACGTGGTAACCAGTATAATCATATTACAAAGGCAATCCTATCTAGGTAGACAAATGATGTAAGGCCTTCATGGTATGCATGCAATGGATAAGCACGTCGTTCAGACTTCAAATAGTGAACAGTAAAGCAAGAAATACAAATGAATGTTAGGTTCTGACAATATGAAGGTCCGATCGAGAAATAATGTTCTATGTCAAAGTTTAACCAAAGTGTGAATGACCCAAAAATCCGTAAACTCTGAGAAACACAGGCAATAGTCTGAACATGAATTGCTCACCAAGCACACTCCATCTCAGATGAGAACACCAAACAGAAAGAATCATATCATTCGTCATTCGAACACGCGCTGTGATACTTAAACAGTTAAGCAATAAGCAATTGGTTCTAAAACAAAGGAGAAGAACCCCTGAGTCTATCATTCGTCATCCGAGCATGCGCTGTGATACTTAAACGGTTAAGCAATAACCAATTGGTTCTAAAACAAAGGAGAAGAACCCGAGTCTAGTCAGCAGTGATACCTAAAACAGCTGAGCAATAAGCAATTAGTTCTAGAACAAAGGAGAAAGAACCCCTGAGTTTAGTCAATTTCTCCAGACAAAAAATGCAAAAAGGAAAAAATCATAACTTTCGGTTCCTCTCACAAAGTAAATTCATCACGTCTCATACTCAGCAGCTTACCAATCGAAATCATGACCTAGTGGCATTATTATAACAAGAAAGATTCTAACCTGCCTTGCAAGAGATGGGCAAGTCCAACAGAGCCAAGAACAGTGAGAGAAATCATGGGGAGGCCATATCTGATGAAGGGATACTTCCTACCCCATCTCTTGAACGAAGCACCCGAGCTCTCACCCACCATCCCACTCTTTTTCTTTGGTGGATCTTCACGCCTTGCCTCAATCGTCGTCATCACTGCAAAGAGATCACCCAATCGTCTCTGGGTGTTAACACACGCCTACCCACATTTCTTTCCACCTAGAAGGGAGCATCCCAACGCAAACCGAAGCTGTACAATTTGAAAACCCAGAGAACCTCCAATCCGAAAGTTAAAAACACGCGAGCGAGCACACGAAACTCGAACGATGGAACGAGTACAGTTTCAGCGAAAAGACCTTGCTGTGGGAAAGAGCCGAAATTCCTTTCTTTTCACTAATTTCAGTCAGGACCCAACACAGCAATTTTCATTTCAAGATCGAGACGGAGAGGAGAAAAGCTCACTGACCCGTTATGCAAATTAGGGAGAACTCGACTTGAAGCGAATCCTCGTGATTCTTCCGGCGTTCTTTGTCGAGAAGTTCTTCAAGCGTTGAGGGCTCTGGGAAGAGAGAGAGAGAGAGAGAGAGAGTAGATGACTTTACAGGTTGAAGACCGGCCGAGGGTAGAAATTAGGATATGGTAAAAGTTAAAGAAAAACTAATATTTTAATAAAATACTGGTATTTATGCATAAAATACACGTATCTGACCAAAAAAATACATATAATACACGTATGCAAGTAACTTTTAATGAAATTTCCAAGGTGGCAACTTTGTTAAACTTGCTGAAAGAAAACGAATTACATAGGTTGCTTCGATTTTCAACTTATGTTACACTAAATCTTAAATTAATTAATGATAAAGTCTATCGATTATCATCGCCGGGGAAATAATTCTAGCACATCATATTCACACGAGCAAACAAAGTATGATTTTTACTTGACATTAGATAAGATGAAGTAATGACAAAATTTGATTATAATATATAATTTTTAAAAATATCATAATTGAAATTATTGCATTTTAACGTACAATCCGTTTCGATTTGTAAAATGGCTGATATAAATTTATGATGATATCATTTTTGGATTCCGTTATTATAATGGTGAATTTGTTTCTCCACGTATTTTTAGGAAAATAAATATATATTCTATAGCACCCAGCATCATATACTTTCCATCCCTTATGAGACTAACAACCGGCTTAGAAGTAAGTTTTTTTTTTCCCTATTTTATCTGGCAAAATGAGAAGATTACAACTAAGTGTTCATTATGCAAACACGGTTCATCATATACTATCTATGTTAATGGAAGGGATAACTGCTAATAAAATATATGATCTCTAATCTCTATTTGTTGACTCATATTTTTATTTACTATATTTATTTTCTTCAAAATTTGTATTTATACATTCAAAGGGAAAAGCGAGATGGAGGATTCGAACAGCATAGCCATGAGGCCAAAACTTCTAGTCTGTTCACAGGTTTATATGAATACTTTCTTTTGCCTCCTCAGAATTTTCATTAGCATTGCTTCTGGCTCCAGCTCCTGTGAGTTAGGTCCCATTTTGAGTTTTCCAATTCTGTGGGATGGCCTAAAGAAACTTAAAATAATATGGCCAAGAAAAGAAAGTTAAAGTTAGTGGATAATATTAAAAGAAACAACTATAAGCTTTTTCAATCACTAAAATATCCTTTTTTTGACTCTTCCTTTGTTATTATTTGATTTTATATTAATTTGAATAATATGAATAGGAATAGATTATGAAATGAAAAGAGATGTACAATAAAAGGTGAAAGAACCACACAATTGGCATAATTAGTTGGGCATCGGGTGATTTCCGACCCAAGCATTGGAGCAAGATCCATTCACATTTCACAAATTGCGTATAAATTGCTCTTGATTAAAGCCACATGTACTAATTAAAGATCTTAACTAAATCAGTTCATGGGGCTTGCGTGGTATTCCATATCTCTAGATATTGGATTGTTAAATTTGTGTAGTTAATTATATGGGAAAAGGTAAGAGATGCATCAATTTGCCTATGTTTCAACCATCCTAACTCATAGTGTACACATTCCACATATGCATGGTACAAACAAATGGTTTGAAAATGTGTAAGCAAAGTTGCAAAGCAAAATACGCAGCGATATTGATGCACCAAGTCAACTAGCATATTTTATTAACACGATTAAGAGCTTCCTTAATCAATCCCCTAAATCTTCAATGCAATGGTAAAAGCATTCATAGATCAAGATTGGAAGACTATCAAGTTCTAAACTTTATATGTACATAAGACAATCAAGTCCTAAACCATTCAATTGATTTAATTAAGTTCTAAACTTTTATCAGAAAATGCAATTGAGTCATAAGTATTTCACTAGATTCAATTAAATCCTAAATCTTTCATAGGAGAATGCAATTTAGTGACAAAACTCTATACCGAGACGTATAATTTAAGGATGCTATATGAGCAATTTTTGAATGACACTCAGCCAAGTTTTAGAAATATTTATCGGGAAGAATTGATTGCATTTTTTGGAAAAAAAAATAGAAGTTCACTAAACCCATTAAAAAGTTTAAGGCACACTTTTTCCATCAAGATCCAACCCCAACTTTTTTTCTCCCTTCAGCAGCTGTATAAAGATCGATCTCCAATGATATTCAACAACCGCCTAAATAAACAAGAAATTAAATTCCTCCGATACATCAATTTAAGCATTATGGAGACTACTTCAGCGAGATTTGTGTCGAAGTTTTTCTTTAAAATATATTTTGCAAGAATAATTTCTATATAACATCTGTTCTCTTTAACTTGTATTGTGAATTAATATCTTTATCTTTATTTTGTATTTGTTCTTTTTTTTAATCTTTCAAATTAGACAATCAAATCATTAGGTCTTTCCTTAGTTCAAATGCTTCTTGCTTGTTTTCTGTCATCTGTCTCTTCATATAAAATTGTATGTGTCATGTTTTCATCATTCTGCATCAGGATCTATGTTTGCAAGTAGAGACGTCAGTTTTTTTTTTTTTTGGTTGGTCAATGTTTATTTAAATGAAGATAGCAAATGTGCATCCGTATTGCGTATGTATAAGAAATTGATATTCGAAAGATGAAGCACAGAATTTTAAATTTCGAAAATTTAAATTTATTAAATGATGGAAAGAAATTATCATTGAAGATGCATAGTACAAAGCAATTGTATTGATGTATGTGGAAAGTTAAAAGCATTTCAAGATTTCGATTTTCTTAGGAAGGTTGTCGTGGAATAGAAAAGATTTCGGATTTTAATAAAGAAAAGCCCGAGAGATAAAATGGAATTATTGATTCTAGAAGTGAAAAAAAACAGAAAGAACCAAGAATAGCCAACACCCAGAAAAATAGTCCAAAGGCATTCAACATTCCCCCATCTCCAGACCAGAAATGAGTGCATTCTTTCTTAAATTTTCATCCTGACAAATTGATTGTGAGAGTGCTAATAGAATCTCAAAAATTTCAGACATCTCAACTTGATAGAGAAGGAAATTAGTCAAAAAAATATAGATGGTGATGGAATGAAACTTGATATAATTTTGAAATAACACTAGTCCTGATGGATGGAATGGAGCAGATCAATCAACATTGACTTAAACTGGCCTTAAGAATCTTATTTTTCCTTTCGCAGTGCAGACTAGTAGGATCATGCATCAAACTGGAGAAGAGATGTCTATAATCTGCCTGAAGAAGAAGAGTACACCAGAATCCACAAGTCATTACTAGCTAATGCTAAAAGCTCAAGAGACAACCATTATTTAGACACTGAACATCTCTTCAGCAATTCATCTCGAATCTCCTAGTTCTCCATTATTGTGGTTCGTCCTTCCGTTCTCCGGCGGAGCTTTTGGCGGTGGTGCCGAGTCCCTTGCATCATGTGGCGGTTTGGTGACTTTCAGGTCGCTGGTCTTGGACCTAAATCTGAAGCCAAGTTTCCTGAAGAAAGCGTTCCAACCCCTTTTATTCCTCAGCACCTTCTGAAGCTCTTCTTTCATGCTCAGGCACTCTTTCTCAAGCTCATATACACGCTCCTTCATCTCGTCAAATGCGACAATTTGGTTCTGTACATTGCTTCCTTGACCTGGCCCATTTGTTCGGGCTAGCGTGACATTGGTGCTCAGGTTTTGCGAACTCTCGAGATTGTCAGACACAAAGAACCATCCAGAAATAGATGTTCGGAGGCGAAGTTGCTCGAAGAACAGGACTTGGACAATTACTCGGAGAGGAAGCCTCTCATTCTGAGCAGCATGAGTGCAGGCGTCCATGGAGAGCTTCTGGCAATTCATGAGCCTGCATATCTGTTCCCGCTCGGAATCTGTGAGCCATGGATGGGCCTAATGGTAAGAAGCACATTAGTATTTCTAGAAAAGAACTGAGTGGGACAAAAATTGGACGTAGCATGAGAAGATTGACACCTGAAATAAAAGTTACAGTAAGAATGCACTTACAAGACAGCATACAGGACAGAACAGTTTAAGTTGATCAACGGCATTTGCCATCTGGTTATACATATTGCTGACAAAACATGGCAATTTGGGCATGTGAAGCAACACCAGCAAGAAGAACAAAGTATGAATCCATATTTACCTTGAGATATATGTCAATTGCGCGGTATATACCGTCATCTAGTGGCCTGGCATAATCAGGGATAACTGCAGCCAGTGCCTCGAATTTCGGCAACTTCAAGTTAACATCTGTTGCAACCTCGGCAAGATACCCATCCACCAAGTTGGCCACCATCGTCATCGGAGTAAGAGAGTGAGCGCCTCCCATCAATTGCCCCTCGTCTGGTACGCAGCTTGAGATGGGATCAGATGCATCGCGATCTACCACCATGAAATGATCAAGAATCCGTTGAATGCACTCGATATCGTAAAGAGTCTCTATCGAATGGCTCACATTGGGTATAAGGAGGTCCTCGAGCACCGCTTGATCCAACTGTGACCCAATGCATTTCTCTAGTTTCTCTTTACACATTGGACTGGCCTGTAAGATCATGGATGTTCGAAGAAGCCTGAGCAAGAACGTAGTGGGAGTCACGCCCTTCTGATCTGGGAGTAACTCCACTATCTCTTCAAGAAGATTCCGTTGATCATCATCAGATAAGGAAGAAATGGTCGATCCCGATGCAGGTAACTCACCGCCGTCAAAGTTCGAATGCCTGCCCATCAATGGGAGATGCCTCTTTGTATAATGCATGATTGACCCAGCAATTTTCTCGGGCTTCATGCCTCTTGATCCAACAGCAGTGATTAACCGTTTATATAATGGCAATCTCAGGTAAGAGACGTCCTCGTACCACCAGTCCTCATTTAAGGTGCGCAACTTGGAAGCCGTGCGGATTCCATTCCAAAATATGGTACCTACCGGACTCTTCACATCGCTATCTCCTGATACGGGCCAACTAAACAGACTAATGTCCGCACAAGCTTTCATCGCCAAGGAAGTGATGCATCTTGATACAATATGAACCTCTTCTGCGCGTGGTAGAACCTCTTCACAGGTCTCGAGAGCCTTGATTGAGTCGGTCCAGTTGCCGAAGATCTCATTGAGGAACTTTTCTGTCTGCATGATGAGATTTTCCTCTCCATAGTCTTCGTTCATTTGGAGATAATCGGCTGCACATCGGAGGCTCACTACATTTGCTGCAGTGAGCTCGATTTTGACACCATAACAAAACTTGGCCACTAGAAGAAAAGCATTGGCGCCGCCAGGAATGTCATGAAGTTGCAATGTGCAGTTTTGCTCGTCCTTACCTGAAGCTTCTCCTATGAGGCTTTCTAGTACCCCACTTCTAGATAGCAAAGGAAACTGATTTGCATGCCAAAAACATAAGAATTAGAAACCAATCGTGCGACAAAAGTAAGAGAGTACCCCAAAAGGGTATAGCAAAACTGCAAATTGGAGACACGATTTCAAGCATTATCACAGGTAGTGAAGATGTTCTTTTGCCGCAATACCGTGAAAGGACAGCAAAACAAACCAGGGAAAGTACAGGAAGAGATCAACTACAAAAGATGGGGCAGCATAATTAGACAGTTACCTGCCAGCGCATTTAGCCTCTGTACCTATCCATTTTCTGAGAATTTCTCCAAATTTTCTCCAAGCAGCTATGTATATTGAAGCAGATCATTTCCAACTTAATTGCTGAGGAGAATGGTCAACTTCAGTTGCCACACAACTTCTTACTTATTCTATTCCCAACACAATCTAAGACTAAATCTCTGTCCGATGATGGTACTACCTTAAAGTGAAACCATTTTGAGCTATGCTATAGACCCAACACAAAAGCGGTTTTAGTAGACTTTCTTGTTCATGATAACACGATGTATGATGATATTTGATACACGACGTTCTTAATATAATAGAATGCACCCAGAAATAGTTTTATGTTAAATGGACATGATCATTCAATAGAGCATGAAAGTAATGCAAAAGCTGATTAATCATTATGAGCTGGTTCTATTGGTTTGGTAAACATGAAGGAGAAATCTTTTGGCTGTTGCACTAGTATTTGAGTGGCATAATGAAAGCTGTTTCAGCCGGTCTTTTTCCTGTTGCCGCTTGCTTTATCAAGGTATTACAGCTTTAAGTACAAGGCATAAGAACTAGGCCATACCTTGTGTAGATGGAAGGACATATCTCCAACTTCAATGGTGACATCACTTGTAAGCCCAGTTGAGCTGACCCTGGAAAATACGACGAAAATGGATCAGTCAATTCTTTTGTCCACAAATGAAATTGTGATTTACTGTCTCATTGGCGTTATAAGCTTCTAAATCAGTTAGTACAGCATCTATTGGATATCACATAATTTTGAGGACCACCTATTCACTGGATTCATATGCCATCTATTATGCTGCTTTGCCTAACCACTAAAATGGGGATGATTCTGTCTTTTGAACATTTTTACCGTGTGGTTGAGTATAATAATCCTAGAAACAGTATACAATGCATCGAGCCTGACCTAGAGTCAAAAGATATTAATTAAATTGGTTTTAACATAGACCAGCTCGAACCCTGACCATCTCGTCTGCAAAAGATACTGCTCAACATCGTGCCCCTTCTCTTTCAATCACAAATTTTATGAAAACTGTTCTCAGAAATGCAATGCCCAGTTTCATTTAAAATGACACCTTGAACAAATCGCACCGTCCCTAAGTGACTGCATTGAATTTTCCAGACAGAAGAATGACGATCCAGATAGCTAACGTGATCAAGTGAAACCAATGTAATCTAGCCTAAACATGAAGTGGATTCATGATCACATCAAGAACAGAACATGTTCCTACTTCAGCTGAACTGACAAACTATACCGCATCTAAACTTTCTCGAGTTGAGCCGTGGTAATCTAAACACGAGCTCATCCTCGCTGTCTAATTCCGTACCATCATCCACGTTCACGCGTTCTTCCTGAAATGCTCATTAACCAAGACACCAGAAACACGAACTTCGTTCTCCCCAGATCATCGATTGCAATCGCATTTCATTAACATCGCATGCCCATATCAGGAAATTCAACACGAACAGTGTCCCAAGCACAAAAGGATGGCTGGTGAACGAAAAAGGAAAAACAAAGATGGAGAATGGAGACAAAACCAGGTATTGCCATCGAGGTGAAACACTTCAGACTTCGATCCCAGCTTCATGCACGCCATCAGCAACTCCAGTTAACAACACGGTCCTCAGTTCTTGATCACCATAACCTTTTTTCCACTCAACACAGCGTGACAAAAACAAGAAAAGGACAGTGATCTTGAGGACCCAAAAACAATCATTTCTTCCTCGTGAGATTAAAAAACAAGGAAAGGGTGAAAGGGGGGGAGTGGTGAGCGAAGATAATTTCCACTTTTGACTGTGCAAGTCTCTCTTGGAGCTCTTTTTTCTTGCGGGGGGAAGAGAACAATGATGGTCCCGCGTCAAATGGGAAAGTCGAGAGAAAAAGGCCAAAAGATCTGCCAACTTTTGTGTTTTCCATTTCTTTTTCTTGATACGTGAATGTTAGTTCGCAACGAATTATCTGCAATGAAATTGGGAATGGATCTCGTTCTCGGAACTGGTCCATTCTACGTCTGGAAACTGCGCACCCCATTTTCGGATCGAATACGATCTCCCGAGCAGTGGCTTCCTTGCTGTGACGAGAAAGAAAATTTGGATAGAACAAAAGGTCAGGCAAAATTGGCATCGATGTGTAATTGATTCAATGATCATGATAAGCCATTAGTTCCATGGTTACATTGGTTTCTACAGTAGTCTCAGAAAGAATTCAATTTGACCCTGGATTTTTTTATTTTGAATGAAAGTATCATGTAATTTAAAAGACATGATTAGTTATGGATTTTTACGGTTATCCTATTTATTATATAGAAATGAATGTGCTCTTTACTCAACATCCTTTGTTCTGTTCGACTAGAATTCTTTCTGTTTTTTTTGGTTATTGTGTAAACTATTTATGTGACGTAGCTCAAGTGGAAAGTGTTGATTTATTTCTCAGGGCAAAGATTTAGGGTTAGTGCCAATTAATAAGTAGGAAAAACCTTGTAAGTGTAGTCTATTTCCGATTTCTAAATCGAAAGGATCCAATTAGAGCAAGTATCTAATAAAAAAAGGAACATTTGTTGGAACTAGGAAACTCGGTTTGATAAAATAAATAAATGTATCGCGTGGGAGTTAGCTGTTTATGATTTTTTTAATAAAATAAATAGAAAAATGGGTATGTTGCTACCATTTTTGAGCTATTAAAAATCATTGAAGTAATGTATAAATCCAATAATTCAAAGCAAGGATAAAATATCTTGGAATGCAGGAAAACCTTTTTTTAATTCTCTCGGCGTCTAGATCAAGAGTGAAGAGTCCACATATATTCTAAAAGAGACAAAGAAAAAAGGAGTTAGAATTGGACACGTAAACAAATCTTCTAATTTCTCGAGCTATATGAGGAGAAAACTTTGTGTATGTTTCTAAGAGGGTCCTAGTTTAACTATGTCTATCCCAATGAGCCCTTCCATTAATCTTTGGTTATGTTTTCCATTTATGTGTGCAATGCACGCGACATTTAAGGGGAAACTATTTTCATCTATTTTTTTTAAAAAGGAAACATCTCTTTTTCGATCGATTGATGTAGAATATTAAAATAGTATATATTGAAAATGGGAGAAAACTAAATTAACTCAAATACTAAATATAAGAAAATGTATATTAATAATTAGGAATAAGAATTCGTTAAAATTTTATAAAAAATGACCACTTTCAATAGAATTAATATGATACTTCACAATAAAGAATAAATACAAATTATATAAGAAAGGAAAAAGGCCTTATTAACAAAAAGTCAAGTGACGATAATTCACCGACCCAAAAAAAAAAGTGACAAAATTTGATTACTCATTATGTATATCTAAAACATTAAAGGGTTGGCTAATATGAAAAAATGATTGATTAACAAAAACATTTAAATAATTATAAAAGGGAAATGATTAACTGAAATCTGACGTTATGCTTTCAAAAAAATTTCATAAATCAATCATTTCTCAACAATTTAAAAGTTCATAATAAGTATTTGATTCCTGTAATTTGAAATCTTTTGTTATTAAGACCTTTTGTTCCTTTTTACTTAGTTGCGTTTCTTTTTATTAGTTCTAGTAATAATTTATCAAATTTCAACAATTTTATTTTTAATATAACAAGTATATCAATATTCTAGTTAATTTATTCTCTGTAATTCTTAGATTTTTTTTTTTCATTTGTATAGAAATGCAGGTAAAAGAAAGTTTCCCTTAAAAAAAATCAGATGTAAATACATTTTTACCCCCATAAAAGTCACGTGCATTGTACGGGCTAACTGATGATGAGAATATAATAAAAGAGTTGACGACAACAAAATTAAATTTTACGGCCACAATGTGCAACAGTCGAAAGTTACCACGGTAAACATGTGTTACCGCCAAAATGATGGGAGTTTCATGTAATTTCCCCTTAAATCAATTCAAATACAACCCCACACGTGTAGTAAGCGGTTTCATATAGGGATAGCAAACGGGGTCGTGCCTGGCATGGGCCCCATGTGGGCCGCCAAGGGCCAGCCTGGCCTACCCGTGTCGGCCTTTTTTCCAATCTTCCCTTCAATTTCTTGCAAAATTTTCGGACCAAAAGGGTGGTCCATCAAGCCCCACGGAAGGCCCTTTGGGCCCACGAACAGTAGTCCAACAACTACTTGATTAGCGGTTGTTCGGCTATATCGATCGGCAAATTCAAAGGGAAAAAAAAAAAAAGATTCACCGGGTCGGCCCGTTTGCCAACCCTAGGTACATGCACATAAGAGCGGTTATAACCTCGTATTCAAGCAATGGGAAATGTTTTTTTTTTTTAAATATCATTTATCCACCATCAATCTTTACAAAAATAATATAAAAAAATAAAAAATTACGCCGGATCTTAGCCAAAGATAGCTCACAAATCTTGATGGCTTACCTAAAAGTAATGTCCTAAATTAGAAGTTGTGATGTGATGGGACATCCAATGAGAGTGACCTTGTTATTGCAATTATCTAAAGTAAGATGTCCGTACATTTTTTCTGTCAGTGTACATATCGAATCTATTTAACGAGGTTGAGTTCATTTATTATGAAATGATCAAACTTTTGGATCCCTTTGAGAAGACTAAGGGTGTATTTTGCTTGAGAGAATTGTTTTTTGAAAATTAATTTTTTGGACTTTCACCTGTTTAATCCATCGAAAATTATAGTTCGGCTAAAAATAGTTTCCAATCAATGAAAATATTCATACATAGAATTATGAAAATGAATTCCTAAATTTAAGAAGTGAAAACACTTTTCTAAATTACTCCTCTCAAATTTTAAATTTTTTTTTTCTTTTGCTCTTTCTTCCTTTTCCTTCTCACTACTCCAGTCATCGGGCTTTAGCGACAACTGATGACTAGCCATAAGCACAAGCTTGTGAGACTTGACCTCACCTAATCTCGACAAGGTGGAGCCTTGCTTGTGATAGAGGAAGTATTCACACTCTCCGAGAGTTTTCGTATCGTATCTAACATTTTGACACGTGTCCAAGACGCTCCAAGACATTCCGACATGTGGTCTACAAGTGTTGAAAAATTCACACGTGGTCAATTTTTCAACACATTCTGACACGCAAGTTTGAAATTTCGACACACGATTTTAACACACACAAGATTAATTATAAATATTTTCAATAAATGAGGGGTTAATATGTAAATATGTAAACAAATATAAAATATAAAGAAGAAAAAAAAAAAAGTCTAGTCTTTTCTTTTCTTCCAACTTTCACTTCTCGTGACACATAATTCCCTTCAAGTTTTTTTCTATTCTCTTCTAGCATGCAAATCCAAAATGTGGAGTTGCTTGATTTTTTTCCCTCAAATTTTTATGGATTATTGAAATGGAATATAGTTGAATTTGTCAAATTAAAATAATGAATGATATTAACAAATGATGAATTAATATTTTTAATGTAAATTCATTATATAATCTTCATTCTTATTTATTTATTTGTGAATTTGAATCAAATTAATTTGATTGAAATAATCATAAAAATGATAATTTATCATGTATATATATAAAATATATTTAATATGCAATATGTCTCAACGTGTTGGAATTCTCTATTTATTTTTTTTAAAATGACGTGTTATTGTGTCATGCTGTGTCGCATGTTAGTGCTACTTAGGTTGTACCATGTCGTCGGCCATCATTGAGACCTAACGATAGGTAAAGGAAGAAGGAAAAAGAAAAATAAATAAATAAAAATAAAATATTTAGAATTTTGATTTTGTTTTTCTTGAGATAGAGTTATGAATTGAAATTATTTTCCAAATGAGATCCGAACATTAGAATACATTTTCGATGAAATATTATCAAACAAAGAAAACTATCCATTTTTTTGAAAAATAATTTCTTTTATCATGAAAATTTCTTTCAAATAAACGCACCTAATATAAAGAAGCATGTTTCAAGGTTGTTGCCGAGTCTAACTATACTCACCCATCGTACAAGTTTTTGCCACATGCAGCCCAGTGAAAGGAGGCCCAATACATTTGGGCTCTAACCAGTCATCAAGGTCCATTTTTATAAGAAAAATCGTTCCAAAATTCGATTAAAATGAGTCATGTCAATCGAAAAGGGGGAAAGACAAAACAGAGAATAAGGTATCGAAAAACAAAATTAGCCGACGCTAATGCATCCGCAAGCACTTTTTAGCTTCCTTTTGTTAATCACAGTTATTTTCCAGCACATAGATCATTGGAATCCGGTAACATGTGTCGATCTATTTTATTATAATAAATCGATCTTCATATGAATTTGAAAGAGTTCCTAAAATTAGGTAAAATGCATTATTTGATTTTTTTCTACCGTTTGAATTTTTCTTTCTTTCTTCGCCAAAGTGCCCACACAAAGGTGAACCCTTGCATGAACAATTCATTCATGTTTGATTACCGCAAAACCAATGTTCCATTATTGAACATCTTACGTAATTATTGCGAAATCGCATTGCTTTTCTTTTGATTTTTGAGAAAATTTATTTTCTAAATTAAAGAACTCGATATTCCAAGTCGCAAAAGTAATTTATGGTCTAAAATCGACCTGATTTCAAAGAAGAGATCAAAAATGCTCTTTTATTTCGAAATTAGGAAAAATAAACCAATCTTTTGTGATAAAAGATTTTAATTACAAGAGTATATGCATGCCCTCATAGGTATTATAGAAACTTGTTTTTATCAACTCATGTGCAAAACCATGGTTAATATTTGTTTATTATATCAATTAGTAGAGGGCGAATGAAGAACAATCATACTGCTTTGAGATTTTTAGTAATATTAACCCCCATAATCAATACGTGGCAAAATCACTATGAAAAATGGAATGGCGTACTTGCCAAATTGGACTTTGCCTCCCATTTTCTCCATAATAATCGGCGTGGACTGCCACTCCACATTTAGGCAAGCTTCCACATCTTTTCAACCGACAAAAAAAAAAATTCACAAAATCTTCACGGACGAAAATCCCCAAAAAAAAAAAACTTCAAAAAGGAGTTCCCGAAAAACAAATCCGCTCCATGGGCAATAATTGAAAATTGCAGGGGCTCCCCAGTAAAAATTAAATAAAAAAAGTCGCTCGACGTTGTCCCCACGTCGTGTGGACTTTTATTAAGGGCGGGCGCCCACGTGGCACGTGGCTCATTCAAAGATCTTTTCAATTTTGAGGACCAACCCCCCCAAAATTCAAAAATAAAATATAATCCAGGCCCTTGGATGCAAAATATCAAATAATATCTCCCCGCATGTGTAGTGTAGTGTACCGACGTCCCAATTCCCGGCGTACATACCGGCAGTCAGCGTCGCATACGGAAAATGCAACAGAAAATTCCACGTCAGCACTGGGCTGATTGCCCACGTGGCGCGTCACATGTCGGTACCTGATTCTTCTCCCGCGCCATCCAGCCCTCCTCGCGCACATGGGCTACGCGACAGCACGTCACGCTACGAGGGAAAAAAACACATTTTTAAAATTTTAAATTCTCGCAGATCGAAATTTGAGCTTTAGAAAAATGCAAATTTCGTGACTTGTCACCGTCAAAATATATATATAATTTCTAAAATTTTATTTTTCTTTATTGTTGGGGGGGGGTTTAACCTGAGCAGGAAATGGAATGATTAGGGGTGCTTAATAAATTAATTTGATTTTTGATGATGGCACCAATTTGAACATAAAGGACACTGACAATCCAACTAAGTATCGACTAGCGACATTGTCTAGAACCACATGAGCTTGCACCCCTCGTGGTGAACATTTTTCCAATAATTTTTTTGTGGAAAAAAATTAAGTCCGTTCTTTGTGCAGAGATGGGATCATCATGGTGATGATTAAAGAAATCCACGATTCATGAAAGGGGACTTAGAAGTTTCATGGTGAGTTTCCATGTGACCACAGAGACTGTTAGTATTCTTAATCTTTTCTATGTTATTTATTTTTTCTGGATTTGTTTTCCAAGTTAAATTATTATACCATTGAGACCACTTTGCTGCACCGTGACTTCCATCTTTACTCCTGATCTCTTTCTCCAAACTTAACCATGAAGGTTGCTCAAAAGTCGGGTTGGTCATGAGGTTCTTTCACTATGATATTCACAAAAAAATAATACACGTTTAGAGTAAACCACCAATATCATTTGTTGAGAGTATATAATAGAAATCCGATACCTCATCTAATGTAAAGGGGTTCCTCAACAAATCCGACGTCGTCTTTTTATCAGCAATGTTGAAGGCAACATTTCGAGCCAACATGAGACGAATCACACCAAGGTCTTGCCAATCTAATAATTTACAATCTTTTTTCTTGATCGAATTTGATTTCTCTTGTGACAGAGGCTAATACATATTCTTTTGATACAATGATTTATTGATCTGCATATTCTAAAAACCAAAGTCTTTGCTATCGAATCGATTGATCTTCACCTTTCCTTTGCCCATCTTCATCTCTGCCATTATTTCACCAAACCAAGTTTTGATATCGGTTGTCAAGAATGCAAAATGAAAAAGAGGAACAAAATCAAGGAAGAAAACAAGTGAAACTTTGCATGGAAACTTTTTCAAAATCAAAAGGCAAAATCCACGACTATCAATATCAAAGTTTCGAACAAGAAAGATTGCCCCAACATATAGCAAGTATTTAATGATAGTACATTCGTTTGTCAACTCCACAGCTTCATCAAAACTAATTTGCAACACTTCTTCCGCATCTTCTCTTTGATCAAGGCCTCAACCACTTTCTCCCGAACACATCCATCTTATGCAGCCCTCTATTTTCTCGACTGCCCACACGACCAAGTAATTTTGTGCATATTCCGATTTTCATTGCTCATTCAGAGCTTCACCTGATCAAATTGTTGTCTTCCAGCAATAAAATCACATTGATTAACATAAGCGTGCAGTAAAAAAATTTAAAATTTAAGGTGATTTTTTTTTCGTCGGAAAGAGAAATTTAGTCAAAACGTGCATTCCGTTTCCATGTATAGTCCTCTCCGTCAATTATCCCAAT
The DNA here is from genome assembly GCA_014182845.1 of Corymbia calophylla. NCBI lineage: Eukaryota > Viridiplantae > Streptophyta > Magnoliopsida > Myrtales > Myrtaceae > Corymbia > Corymbia calophylla. The sequence goes on from CM024702.1 coordinate 6,604,726, forward strand.
TTACTCGTGATAGTCAACAAGGCGAGTCAAAATAGAACGACGATGCCGGGTCCCACGGAAAAGTTTTTTTACTTTTGTTCGAAAACCCGCGAAAAAGGTTAAAAGAGGAGAAATGGGCCCCACGGCGAGGGGGAAGAAAACCAGAGACGGTGAATCCGGAAGAAACGACGTCGTTAAAGCCAGGGCGTCCCATGTAAATGTCAACGTCCGAGGCAAAACGACGAGAAACCGTTGGAGCCCGAAAAGCACGTGGGCGGTAACCCACGCGGTTCCACCCGCGGTCCCGGTGGCGAGCTCTCCCGGTCAACTCCCCGTAGCCGGTGAACGAGCGGAGGTGTGACGGGGTTGTCACCTGTTCTTCCCGGTCACCCTGTCGGCATGGATCAAGTGTCGGCACCGACGCGCCAGATCCTATTCCCGGTTGATCTTCTAGGCTAACCTTTCCATAGCCAAAAAAAAGAAAAACCAAAAAACCTGTTGTTATATAGATTTTTTTTTTTTTTGGAACTTTTGGCTAAAAAGCTAATAAAATAATTTCTTAGGCTTTCTTTTATATAGGTGCATAATTTTTGAGGTGTCCAATTCAAACAAAGCTCCAAATCTGATAAAAACAAGAAGGAGTTAAATGGTGCATTTATTTTACAAGAAAATTATAATTCGCTTTTATTGTTTATAAGAATGAATGAGCGGGAAATATTTTTTATCACGCACAAAACTATTTAAGTATAAATTTTCATGGTTGGTAATAATATTTTTCATTGATTAATTCTTTTAAGGGATATAATCAATCATATTTTGAAAAATGATTTCCAAATTATTTTTTTTTGTGAGACAAATAGACTCTATTTTGAGTATTCACATGTGTACATTGCATCACGCATAGACACTAAGTTATTGTAATTAAAAAATTTAGCAAAAAGGGGGTAAAAAAACTTTGAATATTTTCGAAGCAATTACCATTTTTCTTAAGTGTCAATTACTATTTTGTTACGGCTATGGCAAATTTTTCTATTTTCTATGATATGATGAAATAAGAAGGAAGAGAACAATGATCGCCAGTCTCGGCACTTATATTTGAGTTTTTGCATTAGAAATGGACGTTCATTCTCCTATATGCATAACCATTGCCGTTTCCATGTATTTTGGCCGATATCTCAGAGGACTTAGACTCAAGAGTCGAGAGGCGAGCTTTTCTTGCTCAGTTGCGATTCAAAAATGCCCCACGACTTACTACTTTACAAGGCACGATGATCGCCAGATCAAGTGATGCCACGAGGACCCTTGAGGGCGAATTTGAAACATCAATGATGGGGGAGCTCAATTTAGGCTCTCTCGCCTTTGGAGATGAAAGATTCGCGCATATAATTGCTTGGCTAATCCAATTTCGAGAGTGATTAGGACTTGGTGGCGGAAGGAATACGGTGATACGGCATCGGACGGCCGCCGGCAGGCCCGAGGGTTTTGGTTTTTCAGTTTCCGTAGGGGAAAGGTACTTCGCTCTCACATCACATGCACAACCACTAGAAAGGGACAGATGCCGTGCCTCTCTGGCTATGCTGCCGCACCTAGCCAGATCTTGACCTCTTGGCCTTTACGCTTCTTTCTTCTGCCTCCTCTTTTTATCGCTTTAGACTTGCATGTCTACCGTGTTCTTTCATAGGTGAAAGGCGAGGGAAAGGAGTAGGCTTGCCGACTAGAATGACTAATCATTTCAGCATCCTCGTCGATACCTTACGTGCTGGAATGATAAGATATTCAATTTGAGTCACAACATTTCAAATTTGACCTTAGACGCCTTCAAATTTGACATCGCTCAAATATCCATGTTTTGACAATGCCTTTTGTGTCAAAGAGAAATGCTAGATATTCTAGGGAGCAGATGAGCGACGAACAAAGGATCCGCATTAAAGGTTTAAATGCAGCAAACAGGACAAGAATAGTGGGTCAAGTATGTCCTGTTGACTAAGCTTCTCGATCCATCAATCTGGGGCTTTTTGGGTATTGCACATTATTGGAAGCTCTTGACGATGAAACTTATCAAAGTGTGATTTTCATTAACTATTTAGTACTTAACTCATTTTGGTATGCACTTGTTTATTTGCTTGCCAAATTGAGGTAGTTAATTTTTGCTTTTCAAGTACATGATTATCTGCTTTGACCATATGATTATTAGTCCCCTTTGAGATTAACAATTTCAACTTATTTTGCTTTAGGTGTCATTATCCGATTTCCAAGCACTCCAAAGAGGCTAACGATATTAAGCTACTATTAACCCTTGTCATGTACTTTTGGATTAATTAGGAGAGTCAATCAATCTCAACGTGATTTCAACTTTTAATAATTATTCAAAACCTATACATGTCTAAGCCAATAAGCCATTACTTTAAGGTTACGTTTGATAGCAAGGATAAGAGTCATTTATCCTATTTTATGTTTGGTTTTTGATCAAGATAAATAAGGTCATATATAATAAGGATGTAACTCGGAAAAATATTCTATGGGGAAAATAGGATAAAGATAGATAAGATTTCTTGTACCCATGGTATTAAAGATATTTTCTAACAAATTTATGAAATTAATAAAATAAAAATAAGAATTTAAATATATTATACTTGAATTATAATATAAAGAAGAAAATTTAAAATACAATTTTTATTTTTTATTTGTTCCTATTTTTGTTAATATATTTGAATTTGATTATGTTAGATAATGCATATTCTATATATTTTTAGTATTTACATTCATTACATATTTCAAGTATAATAACAATTTAGGTACATTAGTATACTTTATTATTTATCAAGATTTTTATTAAGGAACGATGCAAGGGAATAAAAAAGAAATAAAAAAGGGAATAATAAAAAATAAGTACATAAAAATGAAGTCGAAGAACCCGGATTTTAAATGAACAAATGCTAAATAGAAAAGCATCATTCTAATTCCCAAAGAATAAGGGTCAATGAGATTCCTAAAAAATTCTATCCTCTCAATCCCTTTCTCCTTTGTGTCTCTAGTTCGTATTGAAATTTCATGACTCCTTTGTAACTTTTTGATTTATGTCGAAGCTCCAACAAAAAATAAAATTTCCTTAAATTCATTTCTAAAAATTCCATGAAAAGAGCAAGAGAATTTTTTTCCATCGCGATTCTATAGTTCATGTTGAAGTTTCAAGAAAGTGATAAAAAAGTGGAAACATTATACTTTTTAAAATCACGAAGGTGAATAATCATGTTTTCTTTCTTATTATTGGCATTCTTCTTGTTCATTAATGTTCATAAATCTCACATTTCTTGTCAACAAGAATGGCTTCTTTGCTGTTTGGTTTCAAACATGGAGACTTGTCTATTTGAGAAAGCACAACAATTTCTTTATTTTTATTTTTTTGTGTGATGGTAAAATGTTTTTTTGTGAAAGATATATAAAAATGCATCGTAAAATTTGTACATGTCTCGCGGCTGCACTATTTCTTTTTTTATAACAGCTCTTAAAAAGCGGTCTACTATATTTTTTAGTACAATAGTTACTCCAAAATTTCCCCGTTCGGAATCCGCCCATAATGCTAAGAAAGATGATAAGAAAAAAATTGGTGATGATATGCACAACAAAAATAAAATTTTATAAACATTTAACTATGTTTTTTTCTTTGGTCTATAAATTTAATTATGTTAAAAAGTTGTTTATGTTCAAATTATTCTGGATTCTTCTTGTTCAATAGCCTTATTAGATAGAAACTAATTAATATCAATACTTGGAGGAAAGATGATAATCACCCTAATTGGGATTGGTAATTTCTAAAGAGAGTAGGTCAATTTTAAAAACTAATTAAATTACGTAACAACTTCATTTTTTTTCAAGGATAATTTTTTTTTACCATCACCTATGCAGCATCATTAAGATAAAAAGAAGAAGAAGAAGAAGAAAAATCATTGACTTTGATCACTCGTAACTCGCCAATTTTCTTTACTAAGTATTTTGATAAGTTGTCGGACGAAAATTATATAGTTATTAAGAGAATTTATTTTGATTCATATTTTAAGATTCTTAAAAGTTTGCAATTGCACGAGCTTGACTTTATTTGATCGCCTATAATTCCTAAGTGTATAAAATCAAATAAATACACAATGTGAATAATTTTTCATTTAGGATTAGGAATAGGGTTTTTTTTTTTTTAATTTGAATTCTCCTACCCATATATTGTAGGTATAGGTATCAACTCAATCACACCTTGGGATACATATAATTTTCCTTCTAGAATTAGAAAATGAAAAAAAAAAAACTAATGTAAGTTCACAAACTCATGCTAAACTTTTGACAATTGGGCAAACAAATGTAAGTATTTCGGAAGGTTTTAAATGTTTAAGTTCTTGGTTAAAAAAAAAACGTTTGTGTTCAATACAAATCAAATTGTGAGTTTCATTGAATTTTAAAAATTGAAAAATAGAAGCAATCTAAACGGATTCAATGTATAAATCATCATGTACAAAACAATTGTATCAATTAAATTTCAAGGAATATGATTAGCTTCATTTGTTTGATGTTTTAAGGAAAGCGATTTATTCCTTGTCAAAAGGTCAAAATTGTTTTCCCCCATTTAAATTTATTGTTTTTCAATTTATAAAAAGTATTTTCTGTGAATTGATTGGTTTTCCATCGTCCAAATATTGAAAAAGTCAAAAAATAATTTACTAGAAATAGATTCTATTCAAACAAACGTACCCAAAGTCAGGATTAGAAATACAAAGCCAAGTACCCCCAAGGTGATTAGCTGAATTGTATAAGACAGACTCTTGTACAACTCGGAACCCTTTTGATTGCAAATTTAAGTCTTCAATTACTCTCAATTTCATAAAAAAAGAAAGAAAGATGAAAATAATCACGATCTATTTGTGGCACGGGTTTGGATCGCGTGTCAAGTGTAGGTTAACTCTGCATCCGACGGTATAGCAATGACTAGTCCGTTTAGAACGAATGGGATTTCCGACTTAAATCGAACATTCCAACGGACGGATTGTAAAACTCCCGTTATAATATTCAAGGACCCTCCCGTTTCATCCCGCGTATTGCACCGACAGAAAGAAGAATCGTGATAAAAGAGAGGGGGGGCCACGTGACAACCCTCGCCCATTTCCTCTCCAATCCCACTGGCTTTTCTGCATCCACCAAAGCATCGTACGGCTGGATCCAGCTGGCGATTCCGCCACGTCACATCACGACGGTGGTGTGCGACCGACGATTCTTGTTTTTTTTTTTTTTTTTTTTGGGGGGGGGGGGTGGGGAGAAGGAGACATCATCCGACGTGGCTTTCGTCTCACGCACGTCGCACGTGCGGGTCCTCACCTGCACAGCTGGCCCAGTGGACCAACCCAAAGTTATCACAATGTCCCGTACTTTGCAACCCCACCGGTCACGTGCATGATGCAACGGCAGAGGGTAAAATATTAGCTCTACCATGCCCCCTAACGTCTTTATTCATTTATTTCTTTTAGGTACCCGAGCAGCACAAGCGTAGAAGCCCAATTACGTAGAGGTCAATGGAATACTCCCATGAGTGGGGATGAGCATGGTTTCGATGTAGAACCGAAAATCGGATAATCGGACCAATAGAAACATATTTGATTTCGAAGTATACAATATGAGTTCCGATTTCAAAATTGGAATACTTGTTCCGACAAGTAAGGTCCGAGTTAAACTTCAAACAAGTTTTTGTATTTTTTATGTTCTATGTCTTCATGCAATCATGGCATTTGATGATAGTTTGAACTTCCATTACTAGCATATTTACTCCTAAGACTTTTATCATGTTAATTTTTCATACTTTTCGTGTGTCTAATCATAAATTTGTATCAGTAAATAGTAATCATTAGAGATGTTGATTTACCGTGGTTGTTTAATAAAAATTACAAGTGGAATATGGATAAGTCTTGGAAAATGTAAGTTTTAGGTTCCAAAAATTTGGAAATTAATTCTGACAAGTAGGTTCTAGATAAAACCTGGACTAATCTTGGAACCACTCACATTAACTTATAAGTCCCATAAACCAATTAGAATCGGGCTTTAAAAGTACCAGGAGACCCGATAAGTCCCATCCCTACCTAGAGGTCAATAAAACACCCTATAAGGCGATGGTTTCTTTTTCTTTTTTTTTTTGCAGTTGTTTCTTAATTTCTTTTTTTAATCAATACTTTTGTGTATTACCAAATCTTACATCGGATTTTGACCAAAAGAGAAGTTTTACCTCAGGTTATTTACCAAGAGACGAGAAATCAAATGATTTTATCTTATACTACTTGATTTTTTTGTCCCGACAACCAAACACAACTTAAAAGTAACATATAGACATCCTAATTGTGAATAATACATTGCTTCTCTTTTGCAGTTTGAACTCGGGTGGTGCTGCTTCTCGCCAGGGGTACAATTTCTTTATGTATAATTTACGAAATGTGGAAACAATAAAATACGAATATCACAATCCACATTATATCACCCTGGCACAAGAATCGCCCATTAGAGAAATATGTACCCATAAATGTTGGCGAAACAAAACCCATAAAAGTAAAAGCTGAACCTAAGCACATAAAATAAATCTGAACATCATATAAAAAACATAAGAGCTTAATTATTGGAAAAATTGCATTCACAAAAAAATGTAATCAAATCCCAAACATTTGTGCAACCAATTCCTAAACCCTACTAAAAGTGCAATCAAGTTCTCAAATTATCAATTTATGCGATATATGCCTAAACGTTTGCAAAACAGTGCAATCATTGGAAAGTGCCATTTACAAATACTATGTGGGCAATCTTTATCAAAAAACTTGATTGCACAAAATAAAAATGTTTTAAGGACTAAATTTAAAAGTTTAGTCCTAGATCATTTTATGTTCATGAAGTTTGGATTCTCAGTGGACTCTTCATCTTGGTCATTACTTGTTATACCCTCTTTCAAATTACTACTTGTCAAAACCACATTTTGATGTCATATTTCGCAGCTCGATTGCTGAAATGATATATTAACCCCAGTGCTAGGGATGATGAGATATTTAGTCAACTGAGACATATGATTTTTATATAATGTATGCTTAAGGGTCAAATTAAATCCGTGACTCAAGGGATTTGCTATTACTAGTAGGAGCAATGACTTAACTACGGTGCATTATTGAACGGAATTAAAACACTGAATTAGTGTAAAATCAGTTCATTAGCGAGCAGGCTCATGTGCTTGGCGGCATCTGGCACAAGTGCTTGTCGCTCACATACTCCCCCAGCGCGAACAGCATATGACTTTTTAAATTGCCAAAAAAATTGTTCGGATGCAAGCATGAGCATTGTCATCAGACATTGTCCTATGTACGAATAATATTGTATCAAGCTGTTGTATGATTCAGTGACTGAAATTTGCGAATAAAGCTAGGTGCAATTGATTAATCGGTGACATAGTCACGCCCCTTGCAGCTAATAAGGTGGTGGTGAGGTCAAAGTTGGGAAAAAAATGATAAAATCATGATCTTTGAACGATCGATGAAAGTAAGCATGAGATTCATTTTCAACTAGGGGAAGCGGCCCTTTGATCCATATTGATTTTGGATACCCTTTCCCAGATAAAAAGGGACATCTGGTCATTGTGATCCGAACTAGCAAAACAAGGGCGAGTGAGAGATCGCTACAAGAGTTGGGGCCAACTCGTCCATATCGACTAATTAGTTTGGACTTCAACTCTCTTATGGTGGTCTTCAGGATACGAGATCATGAACAAATTATTGATGCTTCCCAACAAAAAAAGAAGAACCCCTTCTGAAAAAAAGAAAAGAAAAGCGTTGTTATTTGAGAATGACTAGGAATTGCGCAACTCCATGCTCACATATTCTTTGCATGTCATTGGAATTTGGCCATGAGCATATTCAGGAAGTCCTTTACTATAAGATTTTGTCATCATGGGATCGATCATAAGTGAAGGAACTCTCTTTAATTTGTGCTTCTTGCGTTGTGGAATTGGCTTCAGAACGTATATGCTACGTAGCCAGTCGATTTTATACGATGAAATGCACCCCACCGACGAAGATGACATCCTCATTGAGCAACGCCCAGCTTCACAAGAAGACAAAAACCCCCAAGCCTTTCGATAACACCTCGTTTTTATCTGCCAATGAGTTGGAGAAGTACCAGACAACAAGCACTCCCAAGTACATTGCGAGAAGAGTGCGCGAAGGACAATGTCGACATGCTGAAGTGCTGAAAGAGAGGAGCTCTGCGATTTCCATTTTTTTTTTCCACAATTAGCTGTGATTTACTAATCCCGTCGGTGTTTTTGGTACCATCGAAAGTCCAAGCGCAGTACAAGCTGACGGATTATGGTAGAAAATAGGTGCAGCTTGACTGTGAAAAAGATAGAAATGACTATCTTCAAGCATGATTACTGCAAGAATTAACTTCAGTTGAACGAGTCTAACATGAAAAAGAGGAGAACGACGACTCTCTATCATCCGAATCATGATGAAGGGACACGTCGGCAAAGTATTAGAATGCATCGTCGTCTCATTACGAGTTTGTGTTATGGGTTTTCATTGCTAGCAACGCAACATTTTTCGGATTCTTATTGATTTTTGGCTCTTGCCATCTTAGTCTTCTTGAATTATCATATGTTCCATCAAGCATGTCAAAAAGATGTTTTTACTAAAAATGGACGAAATAACTTTAAGAATATGGATGGATTGATAAGTGGATCAACAAAGGTTGTGAAGGGTCCTTTGTTAATTTTGGATAGGAAAGTAAATGATAAGAAATTAAGAATTATGCCACTTAGAACTATTGTTGCCAGTGATATGAAATATAGGAAAGTAAAGATAAAATATAAATTTGCAAGAAATTTGAGTTTTTTGATTGATTGGGGATCCTTTATAAAGAGTACAACGTGGGTATTTATAGCCCATTTTGTTGTACTAGCGACCCTTGCTAGTGGCAGCCGTAAGCCAAAATTGCATGGGGATTGCGATCTGGAGGAGGGCTGCAACTCTTGCCCAGATCTAGGCAAGAGCCTACAGGCCCCACTTGCAGTCAGTGATGGTCGTTAGCCCTTGGTCGGGGCCTGACTGGAATTCCAACTTTCTTTTTAATTTAGCTTTTTATAATTTAAATTAAATAAATTTGTATAAAAATCAAATTTGGATAAAAACAACATTGTTTTTGCTATGTTATCGTCAACGTTAGTATTTTTCATCAGTTAAGTTGGACATTGGTAATGGAATGGCTTAATTACACTTTTTGCAAGTTGTAGAACCAAATTATACTTTTATGACAAGTTTTAGGTTTTGTATTGCACTTATTCTAAAAGTATAATACTGGGAACATTTGTTGCTAGTAGTATAAAATACAGGAAAGTAAAGATAAAAGAAAATTTTGGGAGAATGTTGAGTTTATTGATTGATTGGGATATTTTATGGAGAGTACTACTTCGGTATGTATAGCCCATTATTGATGGTTACAGACAACAATTTTTGGATTCAAATGAACAAACAATTTCCTTGTCTTATCTGTAGTCATGAAAAGCTACTCCACATAACATTTATAATAATTAAGTAATTCAACAACACTTATCTACAAAAAAATTACAAAAATCCTAAAATAAGTGCAATATTCATTGTCGATGACTCTATCAATCAACTTCCTAAGCCTTGATAAAGGCTCCTATTGATAACTTTCCACATATTGTCAAATTACTTCCATGGTGAATCATCAATTCTTTTTAAGTTGTTGATTATTTTGTTCGTCGTCGATTACTCTGTTCATTATTAAACAAACTCTATTCTCGTCGGTTAAGTGTGATACTTATCAATAAAGGATGATCATTTCTGGGGTCAACATACATTTAAAGACTATCGTTGGGGTTCCATCCTCCCGAGAAATGAGTTCACCTCTAGGAGAAGTGTCGGTCGATTTGAAGAAGTCTAGTCCATTGATTCCGCAATCACCCGATTATTTTATATTTGGGTTATTGCTGGGCTTCCTTTTCTCCCTATGACAAATGCCCCACTCTCAAGTCAACTCGGAAATTCAAATACTATCGTGTTCGTTGTTTGAACACGTACAAGTAGTGCTTCTTTCCCGACGTTTGGTGTGGCAACACCATACTTTACTTGAAACCCGACCATTTCCATACATGGTAGTACCGTTGTGGGACCTATTCGATAGACAAGGGTGGGGCAATTTGCGTGCATTCACAGAAATTGAAAGTCAAAAAATTTCGAGCATCTTGATTCCGAAAGGAGAAGAAAGTAAATTCATTACGCTTGGGATAGGCCAAGTGCCATAATGATGTTATCAGATTTATGTACTTTCGACCATCTCTTCCAATCGGGACGGGGTTTGCGCGTTTACCTCCAAGTACACATTGCAGAAGCACCAGAAGAATGACTTATTTATTCCTTTCTTTATTGGCCCCGTATCGTTGAAGGGAAGAAAATGAAAGTCAATCATAGCTCTGAAATACACCGTTCCATGTACATCTCTACATGTCAATCGAGTGGGTGGTCAGTGGCTTATTGTTTATGTATCTACCTTGGAAATCGTGGGGTGGTGTTGACGGTATGCCACGGAAACCAAGGTCCAAGGCAGTGCTATGAGCCAAAAAAAAGGGTAAGAAAGAGAGAAACCGTATGACTTTATGTCACGAAATTAATATATAAGACAAGGTGGGTCATGTCCATGATGCCGAGATACAATTCACCATTTTGTTTAGTGCATCAATTTATAAAATAAAAAAGAAGAAGAAGAAGAAAATCTTGTGTATGAATTCAGATACTTTGACCCGCACTTTGGTAGTGGATGGAAGATGCAACCTTTTCGAACTCTAAGTCATGATGGCAAATCAGACATTGCTTCCTACATGCTGCCCACGAAGCTTACATTTCATGCAACCAAACAATATCTTAAACTCTCTGGAAAGGAGGGTGGGAAGGGAAAAAACAAACAATATTTCAAAATCTTTTACTTTTGCCCAGCATTCCTTTTGAATGGGAAAGCCTCTTGGAATTGAGGAAATGCAAAGAGTGCAGCTCAAGTCAGCTGAAAAAAGAAAAGGATTGGTGAAGCTTTTGGCCCTTTGAGAGAGAGAGAGAGAGAGAGAGAGGGAAGTAGGGAGAGTACTTTGGAAGATATAGTGATACAAAGAGTAAGTCTTAAGCTAGGTTAGAGAGAGTGAGAAGATAGCAAGGGTAAGATTGGTGGTGGTGCGCTTGCTCCATCATGTCTACATGGCTGAAGCCAATCCACGAACTGCTTCAGCTGTACAGTCACTTCGTTTCAAAGCTATATGCTGCTACTTTTGGTGGCGCAGCAAGAAACTATCTTTCAGCAAGGAAATCAACCGAAGTCTATAAGCACTGCTCACTAATTCTTAAGCATTGAGTAGATGTCATATGTGGTTGAGGGCAAGGCCTATCTAATTAAGGGTGATTCATTCAAAAAAAATTTAATAATTTTTTCTCATTGAATTTGCTGTTTTCGCAATATTTTGCTGCATTATTTAGAAATAATTTAAAGACAGAAAAAGCAGGTGCGAAATTTTCTGCTTACATCATTTTGTACATAAATGCCATTACAAGGACTGCTACTGTACAATGGGACCAACACCATAAACATCGTGCGTAGGGGATGGCTTATGTATGCCTTTGGTTCCTTGAACATCTCGTACCCAATATATGTATAATCTGTTTTTTCTTTATCGCAATTAATAGTTATTTTCAATGTGAAGTGATGTAATTCTCTAAGATAACCACTATATGATCACCAGTGAGGAAGAAAGGAAGAAACACATCAGTTGAGAGATGTATATAGACTTCCTCACATGACGTGTCCATCTTTTTTTCATGATTATGTTGACACATGTAAATTTTCAATTATCTAAGTGAAGAAGGAGAATTTTTTTTATAAGAGTATATGTAACGCATTTTAACTAATTTATGTATATATATTTGTAAAAGATATAAGAAATATATAACAAGTTGCGCTCTAACCATATTCGAAACTTGAAAAAAAAAGGCAAAATTGAGAGAGTCTTTTTCATATAGTTCCGTCCATTTATAAATCATGAGTCTTACAACATCGACTTTTGGGTACGTTTCGACTTTTAAGCTTCCGTCATCTCTATTAACTCCAGCGAAGGGTAGAGAATCAAAAGTTAAGAGGAGAATAAAAGGGGAATTTGGGCTCAAATTCAATAAAGAAATTTGACTAATGCTCGATGTGATCTTTAGGGAACCACTTACATTCAACTTCTTCAGTGTTTGCCTTGAGGTTTAACATAATCATATACATAAGCGGAAACTGCAAACTTTATGCAGTTGGACATATTCTATAAAACCGTGATATTATTTTTCTTTTTCTCTAAACACGAATTACCATATCATCTTTTAAAAGTAGAGAAGAATTTCGATGCAATTTCATGCATTCTCCAATCACCACAGCGCACTGGTATTTTCCTTCCTCGGGAGTCGGGACTAGACGATGGAACAAGCTCGTGAATCGCAGGAAATGCAAGAACCAGGAGACCAGGCTGTGCAGATCAATGCGTTCGTTACCGATGTCGATCATTATTTCCTACATTTTCCGCTTTCAATACCGTCTTTTTTTAAAGACTTTACGGCCTGCCCGCAACAGGGTATTTATGTGCATGGCCAGGTATTTTATCCCTTTAGTTTACTGAAAGGAAAGCAGCATTCGCTGCCCTGAGGCATGTGCTCTCTCCAGTCCCTGCCAATCCCGGTCGCCGTTCACGCACCATCAGTTCTCTTCCCTGTTTCGAATCGTGGATCATGGCCAACGAACGGATCGGAACGCTCCACCTTCCTTCCCCATCACATGTCCGGCTGCGATTCTGATGTTTCTTCTGTTGTCAAACGTGGAGTCTGTGTTTTCTATTCTTTTGCTGCTGATTCTTGTTTTGCATGAGTAGAGCTTTGTTGTAATTTTTTGGACGGTAATGAAGTTTACCTCCTCTCTTTTTTCCTTGCTAAATGCCAATCGATTTCTACCGCAAAAGGACAGGGAGGAGCACCTTCCTCTTGAGCAGTTCCCTCCATTTTTTTCTTTCGGGTACTCTCACATGATGGGGAGGTGTTACTACCGACCGACACCATGTTGTGCCCTCGTCGCGTTTCGCTTTCGTCCACCGGTACTTGATTCGACTCAGCTTGATGCCTGGATTGGTTTCTCATGAATTAGGTTATTAAGCTTGTATTGCTCATCTAAACTCAAAATGCCATCGTACTTCAGCATTATCCCGAGCCCGCCATAATGCATGTTTGGTTTTACTAGAAAGTAGAGAGTTCATATTTCACCATTTGGGACGACCCATTTGAATTTTCATCCACTTCTTAATCGAAGGTGCGCGTGTTATTCAATTACCCACAATTTACTCATCATCCTGGTGAAATTTCATGTCACCCCTAAAGAAAAGAGAGAGAGAGTCAAACAATTTGCGCGCTCTCTCTCTTTTACGAGAAAAAAATCTAATTAGCCTTTAAGCTAGGAAGGTTCCTTTTGCGGATTTTGGGTAAAACCCTAAACAATCCCCAAATCTTAGAGAAGTAAGAATTTGCCAAACCCCCCATGTGAAAACGCCTTTTGGTACCACACCGCGTGCAATGATCCTCATGCCTCCATTCAGACATGGACACATGTATTCTTTGCCGTTTTAAAGATCTCCATAGCCAAATTTGAGTACCTAATGCTTTAGGGTCAAGAAAGAAAGATCTCCGATGTTGCGGATGCAAGGAAAGTGAATGGGCGAGGCAAATTCCGGAGGATAGACCACGTAAAAAAAATCCTCCAATTAAAAACTTTGCCTTTCCTAGGTTCACATCCTCTTTTCCTTACTATGGAAACATGCCTCCATGCTTTCGAATTAAGACTTCACCGCCTCTTTTTCTCTCCGTGTAAAAAGCCAAAATGGGTCTTCCATTTCCTCCTTTTCTTTTGTTTCCTTCATTTTTCCTATGGTTACAGAAACAAATCTAATCCTTGATGACATCCTAATAAGGCCAAGTATCTCCCTTTGTGAGCCTCTTTTATGAAGTTACCTATGATTTCCTCTTCGGAGCTCTTAATCCTGCCTAGCATTTAGTGTATTTTGTGCCAATTTTGGAAAATAATCCATCTCCAGGTGTAAAAATTCATTATAAATTGACCATCTTTGGATGGACCATGGCCCGCCCTGTATAACTCTCAAACCTGCTCTCCGTACAAGAGACAGCCGCTCGTTCCGTCTTGCAAGGGAAGAAGAATACGGGCTCTAGCTGCCTAGTCGGTTTTTGCTACCTCAAGAGGTCAGTACTTGAACGGCCAGCCACCTTGTCATGCTTTTCTCGTGGGACATCATGATTCTCCTAATCCTTTGTTGTAGTCCCTCATCACATCGCATATGATCGGAACTTTTATGTATCCTCCCTATTTTGCCAATTCCATTAGCTCCCGTTGCGTTATTTACCCTGACATCTGATGTCCAACGATCAATTGATATCAAATATGTAACGAGATTCACTTTAATTTATCTAAATAAAGTGTTTGGCTCGAATGATTTTTCTTCCCATTTTTTTCGCGATTGCTTTTTCTTTTCCTTCTTTTTTGCCATATATATAATATTAGCGTGGATTTTTTTCATTTTTTGGGGAGCTCATGTTGGCGAGAAAGACTGCTAGACCTGGCTGTAATTTTGACCGAGATGGATACGCGCTTTACAAGGTGGCGAAGCAACTGGCAACTGACTTTTTATTTTATTTTCCAGAAGCTAAATTATCTTGAATTCCAAAATTCCTTCTTTTTTTTTCGTTTTTCTTTCCCTTTGTTTGAGAGAGAGAGAGGGAGACAGAGAGAGACTGTCGGAAACAACGGCGGTTAATCCTGACAAGCCCCGAGAATGTGAAATTTAGAAAGAGTCTCGCCCCTCTCCCTCTCTCTCTCTCTCTCTTCTTTCTCTCTCTCTCTCTCTGTCCTCTGCATGTGCGTGTATATAAGCCACAAGCTCTCACCCATGGCATGATGTCTCGCTGTTCTGTTTTCTTGTTGTTGTTGTTTCAATAGTCTCTTCGAAGAACCCAACAGAACGTTTGAAGCAAGCCATTGAAGTTTACTGATCCATTTTCAAGAACTGAATTGGCCAGGACAAAGTAAGCCAATTCCCCTGCTCTGTTTTTTTCGTTTTCTCCTCCCTCTGTTTCTGGTTTCTCTCTCTAGCTCTTCCAAACACGTCGACATATCCTCTGTCTCTTTCTCTGTCTCTCTCTCTGTGTTCTTCCATATCTGGTGGGTCGCAAGAAAGCATCGCTGCGAAATGAAATGCGTGACGAGAATCAAAACGAGGAGAGCGGTGGTGGGTGACGAAGGAAAGGAACCGTTAGAGAGTCCCTCGCGGTGCGCAGGACATTTATGATCTCAAGCTCTCGCCTTTTTTTATATGTTGTTGTTCTTTCTGGGCAAAATTTACAATGAGAACGTCGCTGTTTACACCGACATGGCTTTAAGATTGTGGGAAATCCTCGTTACTGTTCCCAGAATTGATCTCCGAAAGCATCCCGCAAACAATGTGGTGGTGTTACCATTGTCCTCTCAAAGTAATTTCTGTAAAATTTCCATTCTGTTCCAAACATATTTATTTGACCCGTTTTCATTTTTGGAACGGTGGGATGATGTGGGGTCTTTGGTAATGAGAGAGAGAGAGAGAGAGAGAGAGTAAAAAGACAGCTAGCAATGAAGCAAGATTGCTCACCTACCATTAATCCTCACATTACCACCAATCTCTCTCTCCTCCCCCTCCCTCACTCCTTTTTTAGCCTCTGTTTCTTTCCTCTCTCCCCTTTCAATCATCTCTGTGTGTGTGTGTCTCTCTCTCTCTAGTTCTTGGTTGGCTCCCTCCCCTCCCCCACTACCAAGGTACTACTCTACACTTTCTACTGACTACAGAGCTAATGAAGAGAACAGGGGCTCTCGGCAATGCCCTGTTTCTTTTAGCTGACTTTTCATTCTGGGTTTCGGTTGAACCGTGAAAAAACAAAAGTTCGAATTTCGGAAGTGGGGTTTCCATTGGGATTCGCGAGGGGAATCTTTGAGAATTCCTAGGCTTTCCTCTGTTATAGAAAACGCTATTGCTTCTTCCTTAATCGTTCATTTCTAAATTCTGGCTTCCTTTACGGGGCGCCAGTTCAGTGTCGGCAGAGACTAATGTTCCATGGATTCTTGCAATGTTTCACAATTCGTGATGGCCATCGCTCAACAGGATAACGGATTGAGACTCTGTTTCGGAAGCTCGAAATGGACTTTAATTGCACAACCTCATTTGCGGTTGTTCTTCCACCGACTGAAATTATAATTGGAGTAATCTTGGTTTCTTGCAGGAGAGCCTGAAGAGGACGCCCCAGGTTGTCTGAAGATTCTTGGCCTTCTTTCTTCTTAACCAGGAAACTTCCCCTTAAGGTAAGCAGTTCATCATTCTCCAGCTAGAATTCTCAGATTCTTTCCCTTAAATTCTTGTTTTCATAACATTTTCTTGAAAATTCAGACCTTGAGACGGTAAACTACAAATGTCGCTTTGGGAGGTTCTTAAAACATGGAAATTACGAGAATTTCCCCCCCTTCCCTTGTCTTCTCACATTCCACTGCTCCAATTTTCTTGTCAGGAAAAAAATCTCTCAGTTGAGACAATGACCGGACCCAACTTCATCGACGAGATAGACTGCGGCAGCTTCTTCGACCATATCGACGACCTCCTCGACTTCTCCAACGAGGACATCGAGGCCGTGCTCCCCGTCGGCAAGCCCGACTCGCTCCCGAGCATGTGGTCGGCCCAGCCTGAGCCCCTGCCCAGCTCCGACTCGGTCTTCTCCAGCAACAGCAGCTCGAGCCTCTCCGCCGAGCTCTCTGTCCCGGTGAGCATAACTTTTTAACTCCGTTTTCCAGGGGTTGTCGGTCCGGTGAAACTCCGGTTTACTGCTAGTCGGGGTCACGGAATCAAAACGCGCTTGGCTTTTCAGGCTTTTTTGAATTTCGCAATCGTTCTCTCTGCTTTTTTCAACGTGAGGAGGGCCTCCTTTCCCTTGGACGCATTAATGACGTCACCCGCCCCGGGGTTCACATGAGATCCCTACATTTTGTAGGCGACAACCGTGACACGGCTGGTGGACTCCGACCCATCCGGGTCGGGTCAGACCCGGCCCGGCTGGAGGCCGAATAATTGGCGCATTGATTGTCGGCATGTGACTTGCATGTGACCCGCCGCTGCACTTTCATTTCTTTTTTTTCCGTTTCTGGGACTTTCCGTTCTTGCTTAAAAATCTCGCAAAGGTCTGGCCTTTAATGCACATATCACTTTACGTGACGGCGAGTTAAGCTTCAGATTACGCTTTCGCTCCCTCCCATGTTCGCCAAAGTCAGACTGTTAACTTTGTTTATGGACATTTTCTTATGGGTTCATGTCACTGGTTCTTGCTGACTTTTCTTGGAGCTGAAGGACCCGAAAAAGAACGAATCTTTAGACAGCAAGAATAAAGAAGAATATCGGGTTTTCACCCTAGAGATCTGTTTTGCTTTGTTGAGTTCAGTGTTTTGCTAGATATGGCGGTGAAACGATGACTTACTTATCGGAAAGAGAGAGAGAGAGAGAGAGAAATAGTGGCAGAATCGAGCAGTGAATAGGTGTTTTTTCTGTAGAGGAGAGCTGATCGTTTTGAGGTTTTGTTTGGTGCAGTTCGAAGATATTGTTCAGCTGGAATGGCTGTCGACCTTTGTGGAGGATTCCTTCTCTGGAGGGAGCCTCACGATGAGCAAAGACCAGATTCCCAGCGGCAGCGGTGGCGGCGGCAGCAGCAGCAAGGACTCCTCGTCCCAGCAGTTCCAGACCTCGAGCCCGGTCTCGGTCCTGGAGAGCAGCAGCTCCTGCTCGGTTGACAACAAGCCTGAGCCGCGCAGCCCCGAGGCCATGAACCCGGCCCGGTGCGGCAAGGCTCCTCGTAGCAAGCGACCCCGGCCGGCGACGTTCAGTCCCCGCCCGCTCATCCAGCTCTCTCCCCAGCAGTCCTCTGACGTCATCGAGGAGAACGAGCCGGGCTCCGAGAACTACGAGGAGTCCAATTACCCGCTGGTCATCAAGGTCCCGAAGAAGCAAGCCAATGGCGCTGCTGAGCCCAAGAAGAAGAAGAAAATCAAGTTCACCATGCCTTCAGCACCGCCTGCCGAGGCTGATCAGGGCCTGCCGTCGACACAGCAGGCGGTTCGCAAGTGCCTGCACTGCGAGATAACCAAGACCCCGCAGTGGAGGGCCGGCCCGCTGGGTCCGAAGACCCTCTGCAATGCCTGCGGTGTCCGGTATAAGTCGGGCAGGCTGTATCCGAGTACCGGCCTGCGGCGAGCCCGACTTTCATCCCGTCGCTGCACTCGAACTCTCACAAGAAGGTGCTCGAGATGAGGAACAAGACCACCGAGATGGCCGATGCCACCGGGGCCATGTCGGCAGTGACCGACTCGCTGGAGCTGATCCCAAACATGTCGCATCAGTTGGATTACATGTGAGGATTCGGGAAGACTTTGCTACTCGACAAGAACTCAAGAGCATCTCCATTTTCGACGTCGAGCCGCACTTACTTGGTCGATCGTTGATCAGAATTCTTTGCTTCGTTGTTTTTTTCTTTTTGTACAGGGGACGGGCCGGGGCGTAATAGAGGGATAGATTATTGATATCTTTAGTCATTAGAGAACTATAATGAGAGATTTGGGAGAAAGGTTAGTGAGAACTTGGGGAACAAATCAAGTTTAAGGGTAGACCTTTAATCTTAGTCATTACTATTGGTAGGTCTTTAAGGATAATTAGAAAGCAATTTGCTATTGGAAGAACCCTGTGTTGTTTTGATGTCTTTTTTCCTTTTCCTGGGTTATTCTGTTCTTGATTTTCCTGATCATGGGAAACTCTTTTTGCAGTTCATTTTGTAGTGGAAAAGTTGTTTAGACCAGAAGAGAAAATTTTGAGTTAATGCTCTCTCAACTCTCTCTCTCTCTATCATCTGTGCTCTCTTATAGTCACTTCTATTATAATGACTTAACATGGACTGAAAGACTCAAGAAATGTTTTAAAAAAGAAATTGTGCTGAATCAGCACTGCTGATTCCTTTCGAAATTCAAGCCCCCCAAGATTGGAATAGACGTGCCCAGATTTGATGGCATGTAGCACCAAAAGTCGTTGAAAGAGTGCATGTGGGGCTAGTGGTGTTATGTATACCAATTTGGAATAAAAAAAGTTTGGGAGTGATCAGGTGCTTGATACATGGAGATTTTGAAGACTTTGCAGTGAGAAGAGAAATAAAAGGTCCAAATGCGTTCCATGAAGGATTAAACAATTCAAGGGTGGTGTCACCGCGTGATAGGCTGTCGAGATAATATCACTCAACCATTATAGTCTCCTAGTTCTGTCGAGTTTAATCTCCTGTTCCCATCTCTATAACCAAACGCAGTCTTGAGATTAATCAATACTTGTGTCAGATGTTTTGACCTCAATGCTTGTTAATAGGTTACGTGGTTAAAAAAAGAAAAAAAGAGTCTCATGTCTCATCTCTTTTTACTGTTTTCAAAAGGTTTTCATGGTGTGAATTAGGTAAATACATTGCTAATGATACATGGGGGTGAAACTTAGGAAAGCATAAAGATGGGCATGATTAGGAGTTAAAACGAAGAATTCCAGTAATCGTAAAGCCATCATTGCCACTAGAAATAAGGGCAGAGGCAATCATTTGATTGTTGGGGAGAAGAGAGGCATCATCTCTCAGCTGTTTAAAGAGCGTTGGCCAGTGAATTGAATAACACCCGGTGCCCTTTGTGCACCAGGCAACAGGGAAGGTTAAAAGGCAATTAAAGTTTCAACCATGCTTCTTGGTTACAGCTTCTGAGGGGGCTTCAGATGGAAGGATGGTGGTGACAAAGTTGGTCTTGAGTTGTATATTCTTTCCAAAGCATGCCTCTCTTTTTCCTCTTTGAACCTACCTTTGGAATTGAACAAGTACTTGCCTGGAGGTTGACCCAATAAAATTTTATGTAATTAGGCAATGTAGAGTCATATGACTCTAGAGTCCTTGCCAGCCAATTGGGGTATCTCACAAAGATCTCAACCATGCTGTAAAGGACTAGAATAACCAGATCTTCTGATGGGTTCAACTTCCTTTCTTTATTGCCATGAATCAGTGGCACAATCCTTGCTGTAATTGAAGGCACTGAAACAGATTGGTGGGGAGGAAGGGACCTGCGGTTGAGGGATCCAAGTCCATTCCTAAATTTTGAATTGAATAATTAGGCAAGAAGTCCAAGTCTGACCAGATGCAACAAGAGATCAATGCAGCAACTTACCAACTAAAGCGACGGTGCTCTCCTGTCTAGGGGGACTCATCATCGACCGGTCATTATGGTGTTCTAAAATGATTAAGACATCCTATCACCCCTCCCCTGAAATTCTCCCCAAGACATAGTTTCAAGCTACGTTTGATTGTGATGTGTTTGATGGGAATTTTGATGATTTGAGAAAGTTGGAGACTGCTGATTTGATAACTAACTGCTGATTTTTCTTTTCTTTTCATCGTCACAACATGCCACCCGCAATGTGTGGAAAAATAAGGAATGTCTCGCAATCACTCTCCCTTGATTATAGAGGGAATGTGGACAAATAGGATGGCTAAATGTCCACATCGAGCGGAAGTCCGCAACCATCCCAGCTTTCCGACCCAGGATGAACGGGGCAGGGCCATTTTTGAATAAAGGCTAAAGTGTGACTCTTTTTTTTCTCAAATTGGGTTTCAAAGTGAAATTTATCTTAATTAAGGATCTAGGGTAGCCAACTTAATCTCAGATAAGGGTCCGAGTTCATCGGCCTAGCAAACTTCCATTGGCCAGCTTGCATGTGTGACTCATGCTTATTGTGGCGGCTAGAGCTATCGCAATTTTGTCCAAAAGATTCTAATTTGACCCAATTTGAAGAAGTCCAAATTGCCACTTTCCTCCTTCCTCCATTGTTTTATGAACTAGGGACTGTTTCTCTAAACTGCGGAAGATTTCTTTGGGGAGCAATGGAGAACGCTGTCCGAAATTCAAATTTAATGATGCTTGGTTATATATGTGGATTTTTCTCTATGGGTTATCCCTGAAATGAGGGATATGCTTGCATTTTGCTAATAGTCATGCATTTGTTACCATACCTTGGATGGAACTTGACTTCTCTTGCATTTATCACTGCATATATTGGAAGAAAGCATGTGGTGTTTTGGTCAAATACTCTTGTTACCTTCAAGTTATTTACTGGACTGCAATTTTACATACATCACTGTAATCATTATTCCGCAGATGGTGGACAGCGATTCCTCTTTCAAGATTATACTGCATAGCTCCCTCGGAAAACCCTAACTTCAATTTGGGGCTTTTTCAATCTAGGACTTCTTCACATTGGGTCAATATGAAAAATTTTGGACAAAAATTCCCTTGCTTTAGCAGCCGAAATAAGGAACATGAGTCACACGCGCAAGCCAATTGATGAAAATTTGGCCGACCAGTGAACCCGAAACCTTATTTGAGACTAAATTGGCCATTTCTTGAAACCTTATTTAAGACAATGTTTATTCTGGAATCAATTTTTGACAGAACAACCTCCTTCCAGGCCCCCATATCAAATTTTCCCTTTTATTACAAATTACCCGACGTCGATACTGGCATCATATACTGGTAGATTGTCTTAGTGAGATCAATGAAAGAGAACCTTCTAATCCATGGGAAACAAATATTTAAGTAGGCCTAGCAAAATACCAAATGGTCGAACAAGAAATTTTTATTATAGGTCGAAAGGAATTCTTTAACATGGAAAATGAAAAACTGATTCCACATGGTTGATCGATGGAGTAACCGGCCACTGTAACTTGCCACACAGCCTGTGCATAACCTCATCTGCATCATCCTATGTTCAAGCAAAAATACTGTGAAACAGAATGGTGCAATTTGAAATGACGAGCAATCAAGGGAATACGGGGCTGGTTGGTCATGCTAATGACGCCGAACTGCGGGACAATGGTCCAGGAAAATCTTGGCCCATGAGAGATATAGGTCAGCTCATCAGAACGTGCAATATGAGTCTTCATCATTACAAATATTAGATGGGGTACATGTCTTTGGGGAACATTACAACAATTAAGCACAGAAATTGCGCATTCCATGCAAAGAACAATGATCAGCAGATACAGGCAATCGAAATTGATCAAACACTATAAAAACAAGAAAGTCCTAGAAAGCTCTAACAAAGTTGCATCACTACTCCCAGTAAAAAAACTACCTCTTGACAAATCTGTTGTCGAAGAATGTTTATTATTTATCAGGACAGCTCTGTAGCATATCACATGGAACATAAGTAAAACTAAAGTAAGATGTCTGAAAAATGAACCATCCTCAGCGCACTATAGAAGTAGATGCCAAAACCAACTTTAACTGCCAGTATAATGTGCCGAAAGATACTCGTACCAAAGCACTCTGTGCCAT
The DNA here is from genome assembly GCA_014182845.1 of Corymbia calophylla. Lineage (NCBI taxonomy): Eukaryota > Viridiplantae > Streptophyta > Magnoliopsida > Myrtales > Myrtaceae > Corymbia > Corymbia calophylla. The sequence continues at coordinate 6,627,265 of CM024702.1, forward strand.
CTGCTCATGATACTTGAACAAACTTGTCTAATGCGGATGTATCCAACGCTGCAAACTCCTTAACAGCTGCAAGCACGGTGAGTCCAAGTTTTACGGCGTCATCGTGAGTTGGTGCCTACAGCAGGTAAATTTTAAACTGAATTCTTAATCCAATAAAATCATTTTTTTTTTAAGCTTGGGTAAGGGATTCCTCTACCTCAATGTTAAGAGGAAGAACAGGATCATGAAGCGAGAGCCTCAGAAGGAACCATCCTCCAAACCCAGACACCCGGACCTGTTTCAGCAGCAACCAGATGAGATCAGCATCACATGCAAAATGCAGAGCTCACCCAGTGTCTTGCACTATTCAGGGAGAAAAGAAGAGGGGAATTAACTAGATAGCATGATGGACCTACATTTATTTTAAAGTAAAATACTCCTCTGAAGTCACTAGTACAGATATTTTTTTGGTAAGCACACGGCATATTGCTTAACTCATTGTGCACCTATAATTTCGACTCCTCTTGTAGATACAAATCAAGAACCAATGTGGATTCCATTGCAACATTTAACTCTCCTTCTTGCTCCCATCCCCAGGAGCATTCAGAAAGTATGTACTTTAATTGAGGATTAGAGCATTAACTTGTCTCCTCAGCATATGAATATGATAATACACAGTCATGGATAGCAGCTGAAATGACGAGGTCCAATCTAGAAAGGATAACTTCATCAATTCAAAACTTACCCCTTCATAATTTACTGGAGCTTTCTGAAGCTTTGGCTCTGAATCAATAGAGTTCTCCAAGTGCTTCAACACTGCCTCTCCATAGTCTCGGAAAGATCTGTAACCTCTATGCCATCAGGATCTTGGAGAAGGAAAAAGGAAAGGACACTGTGAGAAACCAAGAAACCACGTACCCTCCCTTTAAGTCTGGGTGACTCTGGTTGATCTTCAACCTCAACTCTACAGCAACAGCTGCTTCTTCTAGACCCTCTACCAGATCTGTCAAGACTCTGCTGCCGCTACCTGCTCCTGAAGCTCGAGCTGAAGCAAATTTGTTGAGAACTTTGACCTACAACAAGTTATAAGTTTTGGGACTGTAAAATATTAAAAATTAACATTTTGTGACTCAAAGCTTTCGGCTCATGCATAGCAGTTTCAATAAAGTTCTCATGGTTAATCAAAATACAAAATGCTCAATATCTGCAGCATCACTTTGAATAGGAAAGCATACCATGAGGTATGCGCCATCATCGAGCCAATGATTCTCCTTAAGAGCTCCATGACCACTGGTCTCGATAGCCAGATGAGACTCCTCACCAGTAGAGTTCTGTAAGAATTCTCATATAAATAGGAATGTAACATGAAAAACAAACTAGAAGAAACATTAAGCTAGAAGTCGCTACTTGTCCAGAGGGATTGTTATAAATCACCAAAGTGTGATGTTCAGTACTCAAAAGATTCAGTGAGTGATGCGAACGTAAATGGAGCGATGCACCAATATTCTTTTTTCATATTTCTCTTTTTGGGCTCTAGCCCAGCTATATTCTTACGTCTGCCTCTTTCTCTTCTGTTGAACGTTCATGCGATATACCCAAAGGCATATCTATTTTCTACAATAAAGGAAGTGAAAATTATCTTACCAGGCGTATAGCTTCATCTATGACATTTTTGTAGCCTCTTTTGAACCTATGGTGCTTTCCCCCTATGTCAGACCAGATGCAGATATTAATTAGGAAATAGTTCCAAGATCGAACAAAACACATTCAATTCTGCCATACCAAGTTTGTTCTCGATGAAAGTTGTCAACCCATCAGAAGTAACACTGTCTGTCACTATAGTAGTTCCAGGATGCTAAGGGAAAGAACAACCAGAAATAATTATTCTTTTTCCAGATGAAAAGCCCATGAAAGAATGAGAGCCTTTAGTATCTTTGCAGGTAAAGCTTACTTCTTCAAGAACAATGGCAGACATTAATGCAATCAGACGATTCCGGTTGAACTCCCGACCAGTGGAATCCACAGCAGCAGATCTAACATACTTTCGTTTAATACACCTGGTCATGAAACTCAAGGGTGAAAGGATCACATGAACATTTACCTGTCTACGTCTGTGTCAAAAATTATCCCCAAATCAGCCTTGTTATCCAGGACAGCCTGAGTAATAGCTTTCATGGCTGCCTTATCCTCCGGATTTGGAATATGGTTCGGAAACAAACCTGCTCTCAGAAAATAACTTTTATCAAGAAGAGATAGTTGAGATTAAAAGGAAAATCAAGATGAGATTGCAAATTGAAATTTGAAGAAACAAAACATGTAAGTGATTACCATCTGGCTCCAAGAACTGACTACCAGAAGTAATTGCCCCAAGAGGTTCAAGCACCTTTGCCTGACAAATTATAGAAATAGATATCCACATGTGAATATGAGGGAACTACACACTTGAAAGGCGTGAAAAGTTGGATACTTGATAAGTACAGAGAACATGCTTAAAAAATATAACCAGAACCTGATTAATTATCTAGAAGAGAGACCTGACCATTATAGTGAAACTCTAACTTCATTGCTCCATAGCATTCATGATATATAATGAAGTAGAACAATCATGCAGCATTGGGTGGTAGAGAAGGCATCACTTCTTGGTTCTCATGGTAAATGGACAAAATTAAAGGCAGCAATTAAGTATAACTTACAGCAAAGAAACCTCCTGCTCCATTCCCAGCATCAACCACAATATGAAAACCCTCCAATGGCTTCTCTAGAGTAAAAAAGTTGACAGACAATCAGAGAAAAGGACAATGTTTCGTTCAAATTACATGTGCAGAGGACCTTACTAGCTAACAAGTACAAGTGGGAACCACATGAAGCAATTGAAGGAACGATCTGACATAACTTACACTGGTCCTTTTTGCACTATGCATGTCGAAAAATATCATCATGTTTCAGAAATTAACTGGAAACTGTACTAGATTAAATACCTATATTTCCTGCAGCTCTGCGCACTGCCTTAACAAGGTTGGACGTATAAACAGTCATGTAATCAACTCTTTTGACTGATGCAGAGGCTTTATTTCTTGTATCTTCAAAACTACTGTTCTTAAATATATCTGCAGCGCGCTCCAAGATGTCTTTAATGTCAGCTTTCCCAAGCCCTCCAGCACTTGTAAAGAATTTGAATCCATTGCGATTGTACGGAAGATGACTAGCTGTTTGCAGGAAAAAAGAGAGAAACTAAAGTTCAGTTAAGTAGAAAAATCCTGAGATTGCCTATTCACAGCCAAGCATGAAGCCAGCAACAAGTCTTGACTTCAAACTGATCATTCGCAAATTCGTTAGGCATTGGTTTCCAATGTTGTTAGGATTTAAGAGTACTCAAAACTCAAGTACTGTCAAAAAGTCATTAGTTGATATCACCAGTTGATGCAGAAATAAAAAAAAGAAATACCCTGAAAAAGAGACTAAGAAAATCACAGGTTACCTGTAATCATGATGGATCCATCAACTGGACATAGAAATGCATCATCTTCTGTGAGTGTGCTGTTAAACATTGCTGGTGTGGATGCTAGTCTACATGAAACCAAAAACAAGCCATTTAGATGTTCCCCCAGATAATGACCAAAAAATGGAGGAATTTTCCCAGGTAAACCAGTATCATAAATATCAAAGCTATCTACTGCAGTCCAGTATATCTAATCAACATATCAAGATAAATACTCCTGCGAACTTCATTAGAGTTTCAAATAGCTATATTTGTTTTCAAAGTATTATTCTACAATAAACCAACCACGCCCCATGCCCCTCCCCCTCAATGAAAATTTTCCTATTTCCTTATACCCTTTATATGCAATAAAATTTTATTGTCCCCTTTATAATTTTAATACTTTAAGTTAATTTACCATATAGGAAGCTCAGGTTTTAAACCTCAACTAACAACACACGATATATAAGAAGAACAAAAAGAAAATATTGTACTCAAATCTATCTATTACACATTGATCGATTAGTCACTAAGGATGCGTTTGGTAACTATTCTATTCTCGGGAACAATATCTACTCAGAAATAATTTTTTCTAATTTTGTTCCCTGGATGAGTTTTTGAGCATTTGAAAGTATTTGGTCACCGTCCAAAATTCCAATTTCCGGAATAGGAATGCATTTGGTGTGACCCTCAAATTCTTTTGTGACTAAGAACTTCTTTTAATTTTTTAATAATTTTATTATTTTTTCTCTTTTTTTCTCTTTTTTTCTTCTTTTTCTTTTCTTTTTTCCTTTTCTTCTTCTTCTTCTTCTTCCTTTAGCCGGTCATCAGCCCTTGGTGAGGCTGAGCCTCGTCAACCCGAGCCTCCCCATGGCTCGGCCGCACTTTGGCTAGGCCAAGCCTCGCTATGGCGGGGGAGGCTCGGCCTCGCCTTGGCTGGGCGAGGTCAACCACACCTAGATTTGGTGGGGCCAAGCTCACTCAGCAACCAGCTAAAGAAAGAAGAAGAAGAAAAACAAAAACAAAAAAGAAAAGAGAAGAGAAATAATTAGGCTTGATTTTGGAATTATTCCTAGGTACAAAAAAGCAACTTTTTTTTATTTTGTCATAATTTATTTCCGGAAACAAATTTGTTCCTGAGAACAAAAAAGTCACCAAATGGATTTTTTTTTTTTTGTTCTGGGGAACAAAATAATAGAATCATGTATTATTTAGCAAATTACCAAACAGGCCCTAATTATCTGGACTATTACCCAAGCATATATATTAAAAAAAATGAAAGAGCACAATTCATGCAAATTGAAAACAAGACACCCAACATGTTTCGAAAATTTTACAAATTGGCAATGAAAACAATTTGCGAATATTCTAATGAACTTGAAAAAAGGAAAAGTTCTGTGAACCAATATTCACCCAAATCTTTTGGTCCCTCAATGTATTTAACAGCAAAAGCTTATGTAGAACTGTTCATGTAGCAAAAAGACAATTACGTGATCTCCACAACTTTAAGCAACAACTTTAAGGACACATGAATAAAAGTACATACATATCATCACACAACTGCATCACATGATGTGCTGATCAAACTTCAGTACAAGCCGAATCCCACAAAAAGGAATGGTGAAGAGAAAGGGGGGAAAGACAGTCCACTAAAACATTAACAAACAATCAGTCTAATCGGTTATACATATGAGCATCATGTCCCTTACTAAACCATCCATACTGAACTTACCAGATCCTAATAGCACTAAACCAGAGATAATGTACTGCAAAGTGTTTGCCAACAAGACACTCAGAAGCAAATCAAAAGCATGCAACGGCTGAAATCTAAAGTGAATTATCACCCACCCATACTGAATGACATCCACTCCAACACTGGAAATACCTCGAGAAACTGCATCCTGAAATGAGATCAATAAAATCTTCCGTTAACATACTAATTTTCACACAATAACTACTATCGGTGTATTGCATCTTCTATTACAGAAATCTGTGTTAAAAATTCCTATAAATGTCTTTATATAAAACACCAACAACATTATCATTGTTTAAATAATATAAGAATTTATAATCTTTCGCAGACTAACTTGCAAATTAAGCAAGTCCGACAACTAAGCTCCAATTCTTGAAAAATTGGATATCTCATAGCCATATTAAAAAAAAAAAAAAAAAAAAAAAAATCAAATCCAAACCAAGCAACTAATAATAACATCAACCACCGGCATCAGGTTAACCATTTTCTCATGAGTGTTTTTGAAAACCAAGGTGATAGTACCATCTTAATATCAACATTCGCAACATTGGGCCAACAAAATCGCCATGCTCTTTCTTCACTCGGACCGAATAAGACAAAATTCCATGAAGAACTTACAAAGGACCTAGCAACAACATGTCTCAATATAGTATCATACTTACCAGTTAAACATTTTCCATTTAGCAGCCAGATGTAAAGTCTAAATTAAGAAAGCACAAATAGAATGGGCAAATTACCTGCAATGTCTGTGCAGAGATTCGTGAATCATGGCCAATGGAAATACTCAAACGTCTTGATGTCTCTTCTTTCTTCTTATCCTTTAACCATGCAGCAAAAGCAGCTGCAATTGCCTCGGTGACTGGTTCAGTCAGAGTGACAGGCTCTCCTTCCACACCAGCAACAGCCACACCTCGAATATCACTGAAAAAAAAAAGAAGGAGAAGAAAATAACCATGGTAACATGATTCCAGATAAAATAATTTGTAATGCTTTAAATAGGGAGGAAAGTAGGAAGGAAGACTACAGCGGCACTCCAAGTCAGCATAGCCAATGCATTTAACTCACTCAAAGGATATTATATATATAGTTCTGGCAAAACGTACCTGCCATTTTGAAGCTTCAAAAAATCAGCTTTCTCTAAAGCAGGTACTGCAGCAGCAGATGGAGCAGCTGCAAAATAAGTTCACACATGATAATTTAGCCGTTTAGTTCCTAACCCATTCATGTAAACATTGGCAATCCAGAATGTATGCTATCCATCTTCTTGCATTAATGTGTAATTAATAATCTAATCGACAGAGAAATCGAGTCCTGCTAGCACACAAAGATAAAAGGAAAATATAAGACATGGCAATGAAGATCAAGAAATCTTTTTAAGATTATCCTAGATGCTATGGCACTTACAACCTGGATATTGAGAGTCTAGAACAGACCGTTGCAGAGTACAAGTCCTCGGTTCACAGAAGTTCGCTGGTATTTTGATACATTGACCAATTGCATGGAAGTAGTGCCATCCCATGCAAACTTCCCTCCTTGAAAGGGAAGCACGCTGCTCATACAAGGTGAAGAACAGCCCATTCGGTATTGATTGACAAACTGGCTATTCTTTTGGTATCGCTTTGCTATAAATATATTTTGTATAATCATCCCTGATGCTGCAGCATAAGAATTCGCAATTATATCAGATCATTACTCTAATATCCTGGTGGCACCATTTTAGTAATTAAGGTCATCAGCTTTGCAATGGCTATAGAATGCACTTTAAGATTTTTAAATTTAGCTAACCTGTATTGAAGGAGGACTAGTCAATAGAACTGTTTATTGTCATCACTCGACAATGCATTTGACGGACAACAAGACCACTCATTCACGAGTCATCAGCATTGTCTAGATCCTTTACAACAAAGAATACCGCACTATGAGTGTACTACGCCTTTTCCAACACTACATTTCTCAACATAAATTCATAGGTTCCAGAACCTTTATTCAGCTTGCTCATTTACTCCCAACCCTGTTCCCTTATCTTTTATTTGACCCTCTAAGACTAGAACGCCCACAATTCTTGTCTATACAAATGCCCCTTAATTAATATGAACGCCTTGTTATAGTCACAAATTCACTTCCTTTCTTATTCACTATCATTCCAGGAGCCCATTTATTGTCAACTTGCGTACTGGCCAGACAACAGTAATGCATGTCAAACTAAATGGGCAGTAAAGCTGAAGTAGTACAAATGAGACTACAAGACCTATAATTCATCAACCTTTTACAAGACTAGTCCTCTGTGCTTTGACAACCGGGAGATGCAGAGCTTGGGGGCAAGAATACAACTCAAGCGGCTCCAAAACCGAAACCACGCGATACCGCAAGAACCAAGAAGCGCTCTACGTCGATTATCACAAGCGTACGCAGGGGACGGGTCAACTTGTCAGAACAGATTCTCATTTCACCGTCACTTCATCACAGCGGAAAGATTGCCAACAACCCGATTAAACAGACGCGCGATTTCATCTCGACACGATCGAGAGCGGAAGCGACGACGAAGATCGGCGATCGAGACACGCGGCGAGGTGAATTCAGAGGAGAAGAAGAGAAGAGCGAGAGAGAGAGAGAGAGACTATCACCTGCCATCTTCGCGTCTGCGAGGAACTTTGGGAATATGCGATTCGGTGCGGTCGATGGAGAGAAGAAGTGGAATGCTGGGGAAGAGCAGGTGAAGACGCAAGAGAGGAGGAGGATGGTGAGAAGCTTTGGTGCCCACTCGTCAACGGACCTCTCGTTCCTTCCGTTCGATTATAGGGGCCATTTTGTCTTTACGCCCCCCAGCCCCGGCGGCGGCCCCCAAAATATTGATGACTTATATACCTCTTGAAAATGAATTACGAAAAGTGTTTCTATCGTACGGAAAAATATTTAAATATGAATTATTGTCAAATAATAAAAATATTTTTCATAGACTAATTATTTTGAGTGATATGAACGATTTAGAAAATATATTTTCCAACTCATTCAATCTTTGCGAAATGATTGAATTTTAATTCTTTAAGAAAAATTCCTTTTCAAAAATATCAATTATACATCAACGATATCAATATTTCTCTTCGTTTTATTTAATTAACACACGCTTTGAAGCACCGTGTCAAATTTCTTTAATAAGTTGAACTTATTCATTTTTCGATATCCATAATTATATGGAACTTGGGGCCTAATATTAATTAATTTAGGAGGAACTGTTCCATGTCACCACCTAAATCTCCCATTACATTCGGGTGATGGCTCGCCTATGAGAGCTGCCTGCCATGGTCCTCAAACGAGACACCCTAAGAGTTTGCATTTCTTATTTTAAAATGTCAGTACCTACATATTTTTGCACATTTTGTTGGTAATTGAATAATAAAATATACAAGAGATCATATTGCCAATCTCTGACCCAAAGTCCATCTATTTTTTCTCCATTGGTACTACCTACCTTGGTTTACCAAAAAAATTGTAACACTTATAAAAAATATAAAGAATCAGTTTGTTTTTGGCCTTTTCAAGTTTTTCTATTTTGATTCAGCTTCCAACTCTGCCCTTCACGTATAAAAAAACAACCCATTTCTATACTTTTTTGGATTTCTGATTGTATCCTAGATTCATCTAATCCCAAAAATTTTGATTCCCGCTTCTATACTCAATTAGCAGTGAGGGATTTCAAGGTGCGTTAGCTCTCGGCCTAGAATCAAAAACTAACTTGGTGATTTCCAAGTTTCAAAAAATTGAAATCAAGAATCAAGCCAGTACGTAATTGATGTATTCAAGAACCAATCACTTTTTTTTTTTTTATCTTAAAGCAAAACATAAGAAAAATTATCGTAAATATTAAAATTGCATCTGTTTCAAAAAATAAAGAAATAGTTTTGATCGATGCTTATTGAAGTGTTTTCTTTAAAGTGGAGATCATGGTTCAAATCTTGGTGAATACGATGCTCTTGTTTTATAATTAATTGGTGCAAAACCATTTCAGAAGGGACCAACCTAGGGACCAATTTGACAGCTACAACTTTGAAAACCAAGAACCAAATCAATTTAACTTGACGACCGGGTTCATCAAAATTGAACCAAACTAGATGATTCTCAGGTTGATTTAATGCTCACCCCTTCCCTTAACGCTTGTAATTCACAATGTTGCTCTCGGCAGAGCTTAATTTGAATCCTCTTACGGTGATATTAAAAATCCCTATTTTTCTTTTAAGTTTTGCTAATGCAGTACGAATCCTACTGCCCTTACTTTACTTCATATGCACTTGTCCTTTTTTAATAAAATAAGGGAAGAGACAATTAAAGCTAGCGATTTTATGTCTCAAACCCTCCACAAATATTCGGATTGAGTCATTATTATCTTTCATTCACCATGATTTAGCGAGCCCATCATCATAATCTACCAAAAAGCTGGTAGGAGCATAATTAACAAGAAATAACTATTTTATAGACATTTTATATACGTAACTTGTGAGCCTTTTGAATTTGTCAATTTCAAAAGGAAAATGGTATGAATGGTTTCTAAATTTTAATCCAATATGTAACATCATTCTCGAATTCTTAATTTTTTAATATGATTTTTGAACTTAACTTAATTTATAATGCCGTCCTTTAAAATAATTACATTGAATAATTTAAAAATACATAAATGATATTGCATATTAGGCCAAAATTTATGGATCATATTAGATACATTAAAAAGTTCAAGAACAATATTGTAAATTGGCCCAAATTTGAGGGTTTATTTATGTAATTATCTCAATTTTAAATTACAATCGTCTAAGTGAAAGATAGAGGTTCAGCCTTTCGGCGGAGGAGGGAGGGCCCAAGGGTGCAAGTTCGGGAACCGACTTGCGGTTCGGGCACAACCCGCCCGGCTCCACCTGAAGCCGCTCCAGTTCCCACCCGAAGCAGCAGCAGCGGCGGCATACTGTAGACAGTCGCAGCCGAGGAAGAAAAATCGAACGGACCGCCGATCGCCGTCGCGAGGAGGAGGAAGAAGAAGAAGAAGAAGCGGCGGCGGCGGAAGACAGTGCAGTCGCCTCATGCCTCCTCCTACCGCAAAGTGAAAGAAAGCTTTTTTAATCGGCTGAGTAAATCCGTCGATGTCGTCTCTCCATCGATCCTCGAGCGCTCAGTCCAAGAACGGCCTCCCTTCGCAGGAGCTCCTCGACGATCTCTGCAGGTGCTTCCTCGATCGATTGATCGGTCGTTCTCTTCTTCGTTGCCGGAGCTGTGCGAGCGCGCGCGCGCGCGCGCTTCGTTTACTGGCAAAAAGAAAACGGATGGATTGTCGATTTTTCTTCTTCTTTTTTCTTTAGATTGTTACGAGCCTTCTAGGAGTTGATCTCGGTGTACGGAAGTAGGTTTTGCACTGCTTTTCTATAGCGAGCACTGTAAGAGCTCGTTTTGGTTGAACTTGTTTCGATTTCGGCAGTGATGAGGAGTTCATACTTGTTGAAAAAAAAATTGGAGTTTGGCTGGGTTGTGTGACTGCAAACATGCTGGCATTTTGTAGATGGCTGAAACTTTTTGTTTAATTCACCACGTACGGCTAGTAGCTGCAATTCTTTTGACAGAAATGAACTGCTGAGTTGTAAATCAGGTCTCAAGTTTAGAATTTTAGCCATGAATATGATTCTTTTCAGACATTCATTCCATCAAGGGATAATGAATAGATGATTGGGTCTATATATGATTTTAAAGGTGCACAAACGGTTTGGGTTATGGTTATTTCATTTAAGGTATCTGAATGTCTTTGAGCAAAGGCATAGTATGTATTTGAATGGACAGCATACGAGTTATCTACTTGGTAGCGTAGTGGTGAATTGCTTGTCAGTGAGGTCTTTTCCTGCTTTGCTGGCTCTGATTCTCTGTAAATTGCTACTTTGCAGTCGATTTGTTCTGAACGTGCCCAAAGAAGACTTACAGTCATTTGAGAGGATTTTATTTCTTGTCGAATATGCCCATTGGTTCTATGAGGATAATTCAGTGGAGGAGAATCCGTCTCTGAAGTCATTGAGTCTGAAAGAGTTCACTGGTTTACGTATCCTACAGCACAATCATTGTTCATGCATATTTCACCTGTCAAATCATGGCTGAGTCCATACTTCTTTGCATTGAATGGTTGAAATTGCTTGCATTTCATTTGCTTGTACTCCTGCTGCCACTTGTTATCCAATGCTATAGGATGGGGAATAGTTGTGTGTGACCATTAAGAATTCATATTTGCTATTTCGGTGCCAGGAAGCAAGAAGCAAGCAGAAATCAAGCAGGAACGTTCTGTGAATGACACTTGTTCTTCTTATTTTGGTTTTTCTCCACTCTTGCCTGATATTACTTGCAAATGGAGTGCTATTTGTTCTCTATTGGCATTTTTGCCACTAAATGTAAGTTAGATAGATTGACTCATTCATGTGGATATCGAAGCTTTAAAGGGTTCTTCATTTCAGATCAAATCTTTTTCAAGTGATTTTGTTGCGGAATAGGATCAAGGGGGACATGTGAACTTCTTGATGTTATACTGGCTTATTACATGTCAGATTTTAATAGTTTTTGGGCCAAGACGCATGAGATGGTAGTATGGGTGACATTGTTATCAAATCTATTAATAAAGGCCAGAATGATTCTTAGTTTTACTTTCGTTTCTCTTGTTTGTGATGACGTTTTTTGTTTCATTATTATTCTTATAAAGACCTTTTGGTAGAACAGACTATCTCTGTTGTCCTGATCTTTGCTGGGATGGATAGTAAATGTCAGATCAGTCACTTGTTAGAGTTTTGGAAGAATATGACCTTAGGGCATCTTGTAGAGAGAAAGTTCTCTATAATAATCTAAGCAAGCTTCGCTGGCATCACTAATTTTTTTTAAATTTTTATTTTTTGTTTTGGGGGGGGGGATCATTTTAATGTATCCATATTCCCATGTTATAATTTGGAGTTTTTTAGACCAGCAAAGAGACATGATAAGGCAGTTATAAATCCAGGCGAATTCTCTTGTCATGAAGACTCTGCATATTACTTTACGGTCGCTACAATTGCTCTCATTTCTATATGCTTTATTTGCTTTCCAGCATTATCATATAATTAGACCAATCTATTAAGTTGTTGTCAATGTATAACACAGTCTGTTACCGGAGTTCCTTAGGAATATTTCATTGGAATATGAATTTTTCCCACTATAAGGGCATTTAGATTGAGATACACTTAATCCTTATATACTACCTATAAAGATTCTGCTACTTCTAAGTTATACCAATGCCAAAATAATTCTTATGATTTATTAGCTAGAAGGCCAACAGTGATATATTTTCTTTATGAAAATCTTTGAAAAGAATTCTTATTATATTGCCACATTAAACCTTGAGTTTTGTGATATTGTTTTGGTCTAATCATGATGAACTATTCATTCATTGCGTTTGTCTGCATTAATTAATTATTGGGTTGCTGAACTGCTTTGTTATCTGCATAAATTGGATTTTTCTGTAATTAATCTTCTGTGATAAAGTTTTGTTGTGTATGAAATAAAGTAAATTACTTTTAGTGCCAATTGGGAGTGTATTGAAGGGGCTGGTAAAATGCTGAAATTTTGGAACTAACCAATTACTGAAAAATTCCTGCCTTAGGCATATGACTTCCCTGTTTATTGTACTGAACTAAACTAATTTTCCAGCACCAGGTAGATCAATTTTCTAGTAGAAGATTTGAAATTGTTTAATATTTCAAACTGCGAGTTCCGGCTTCATAAAATCATAAGGATTTGAGTTTCATCTCTCTTCCTGTAGTAACAAATGAAGGCTATTAGTGGCTCAAACTTGCAAAAGGTGCAGCAGAGATGTGATGGACCCTTTCTGATGTGATGATATTTGGACTCTTAGATTTGATAGAATGAGAATGGAGTATGAGCTTTTGAACTTGCTGCACATTAAGAATTTATTTAGTTCTGCTCATGAAGTGGACTCTGATATTGAAGATTGAGTAAACTAATGCCAACCCACAATTTGGTCAATCATCATAAATAACTTTTGTTTGGTCAGTCTAGCCATCCTTATTTTAATGTTTGTTCAATCATCTCTATCGGAAAGAAGACTGATACTGCCTTCTTGGTGGGTTTTTACCAGTTGGTGACATAGTAGGCAAAATGCCTGAGTTGAATCTGTGTTATTTGCCAAATTATAATTATTGATCAAGATAGAAGTTTGCATTTGGTGGTTAATGGTTATCTACAGTCAATCTTTTTAGATTCTGGGACAGATAGTAATATTGCGTAACATCTATAAGAGCTCTCTCTCTCTCTCTCTCTCTCTCTCTCTGTGCGTGCTCTCAAAGTCATGTTTTTATGTGTGATTGATGAATATATGGGCTTGCAAATTCCGGCATTCCAACAATTGTTCTCCTTAATTAGGCTAAGTTTTTAACAGCTGCGAAGTTTTGAGACCTTATGTTGCTCATATTGATGACATTTTCAAAGATTTCACTTCCTACAAGGTTCGAGTTCCTGTGACCGGTGCAATTATTTTGGATGAAACATATGAACGGGTAACTTTCCTCTTTTATCGCTATCTCTAGATGACTCACCTTCTCATACGATCATTATCTGGAACTTCCTGCCAAGTTGCTTTAAGTTGTCATGATCTTAGTAGCAAGCTCTATGAGTGTGAATTACGATTTTACGAGGTGATTTTGTTGATAGGCAAGCATATCTAGTTGTCCGCTTTGTCAGTTCATGAGTCCCTACTTTTGCTGGTCCTCTTTCCAGAAAGCTCAGTCAGTAAATGATCCATGTCAGTGCATAAGTTTTCTCATCTTTATATGGACTGTGTAATTCATGATGTACGGTTACTAGTATCTATTCTAATATGATCTTTGTCTATGACAGAAAGCAAGGAAAATAAGAATGTCAATGATTTTGATCTAACCAAGGAAGCTATGATGAATAGTTCAAATATCTGGCATTAGTGTACCATACCATGGGCTTCTAAGTTGAGGAATCTGTCATTTAGAGAAGCAGGAAAACAAAAGACCCTGTTAGTCATATTCCAAAATACTCGCATGATACAACCTATCATTCTATTTGACTTTGCTTTGCAATTACAAAAGAAGAGTTGTCATAGACTGCTTGGTGGATGCTCAGAGAATGATTTTTTTCCCTTTACCCCCTTTTCTATTTTGTTATTTGATCTTATGAAAGTAGAGCTCTAACATTGTAAAACTGTTAAAAACAATCCTTGGCAGTGCTTACTAGTGAAGGGATGGAAAGGAACAAGCTGGAGCTTTCCTCGTGGGAAAAAGAACAAAGACGAGGAAGATCATGCATGTGCCATTAGAGAAGTGAGCTTTTTTCCCTCTACATCTTGAAGTTTGTTTCTTGTTAATGGAGAAGTTCTTGAAAAATGCGGACTTGCGTTGCAATTAGAGATAGCCTAGTTGTGAGCATAGTTCTAGGGTAGAATCGGGAACTAGACTGATGTGGACCAATTTGGTTCCAGGTTTCAAGATATGTAGGGTAGGTTCTATGATCCAAAAATTGAGGAACCAGTTCCAATGGGTAGGTTGTAGGCCCAAAAAATTAGGGAACCAGTTTTGATAGGTAGGTTCTAGGTTACGGAACATGAAACCTCGAATAAGTGTTTGTGTTTTTGTTGTTTTATGTCTTTGCAATCCGGCGGTATTCCATGGCATTCGATAATGAGTGTGTAACTTGGAGCCACTTAATCCGAGCTTCCAATTCCGGCGATATCAATGATTGAGAGTTTTACTTTGTTAATGTTTTATATATTTCATGTATCTAAATATAAATTGCGGTCAGTAAATTATAGCAGTAAATGGTGGTAATTAGAGGTGATAATTCACTACCACCGTTCAATTATAAATATAGGTGAAACTTGGATAGACCCTGAAACCTACCCCGGAAATCGACCTTAGAACTTATAATAGGATAGGTTCCAGTTTTCAGCGTATGCATGGTAGGTTCTAGGATCCATAAAACGAGGAACCTATTCCAATGGATAGATTCTAATTCAAGTGGAACCTAAAATCACTCATCCCTAATTATAGATATAGAGTAGTATAGTTCCCCTTTGTTTGAATCGAGAAAGACTAAAACACCATTCATATAGTGAAGTGAAAAGGATTTTATTCTTCGTTTTACCTTTAGGAAAGTGAGCAGGAGGAAACATGTTCTCTGAACCTTGGGTTGACACATAGTGAATGAAGTTGGTTTCTGTTTTAGCAGAATTTTTTTTTTGTTTCGTGCTTAGTGCTATTGCGCGTCAAAACAATTTGGACATGATTTTGTTTCCATTAAGATACTATAAGTTCATCAAAGTTCAATTAGCTGTGGGGATCTGTAAGGGCTCTTTCATGGCTTTTCTCACTTCTAAGCCACATGACATCGAAATGATCGACTCGTTCTTTTTTATGGCTAATGCAGGTCCTAGAGGAAACAGGTTTTGATGTGTCAAACCTTCTCAATAAGGATGAGTATATTGAGATGATCTTTGGACAGCAGAGAGTGCGGCTGTATGTTATTGCGGGCGTGAAGGATGATACTGCTTTTGCTCCACTTACTAAAAAAGAGATTAGCGTATGTCTTCTATTTGGGCAATCGATTACCCACTTGAATTTTGAATCTGCACTGTTAGCATTTTAGGTCATGTAGAATGGAGACCGAACAATTTCATCCTTCTTAAGGAACAAATCAACACTGCTTTGTTGCTGAAGCTAGAATTTGAAGACGTGGCTTTTTGTCCACTTGTCCTCCTGAATGAATGTTTAAATTGCAGTCTCCAATTTTATGAACTTGTGGTCCTGGTATTTCTGTATTTTCAGCTTAAGGATTTATTCATAGTCTAATTTGCCACGCTGAGTTAAAAGCATTATGCCCACTGTTAGCTATATCAACTTTTGTATATAATTTATTGCATATTGGTGGATGGGACATGGGAAAGGGGAAGGCATTAAAGCTTAAGTTAGGGACAAAATGAACTTTGCATGTAAATCATTTCTTTCATTTATGTGCAGGAAATTGCATGGCACCGCCTCGATGAGCTTCAGCCTGCAAATGATTCCGTTATATCTCGTAGTATAATTGGGCTCAAGCTATATATGGTGGCTCCCTTCTTGGCGTGCGTGCTTCAACACTTCATTTAACAAGATGTTTGGTTTCAACTTTGAAAATTGCATTTCTGAACCCTCCACATAATTATTTGTTGTTGCAGATCTTTGAAGTCCTGGATTGTGGCACATCAGCCTCCTGCTGCAAGATCTCACATACCTCTTAAAGGTTACTCTTCTTTTGAACTCTGCTAGTCTTGTGCATAATAAGACTCATGTTGTTTCCGCTTTGTGATGTTTACATTGATGTTTTGTTGGAACAGAGATGTTAAGTCAAGAAAATTAATGGAAATAAAGTATTAAAGAATGTCTTGTGTTTTCCTTTCATCTATGCCAAGTGTCAATATATGCCAATAGAGTGACTTGACCTTCATTTCTCTTTACAGTAGATGGGAGAAAAATGGTTCAGTGACTCTTTCATTAATTTGACCATCAATTAACTTGTGAAGGGTTTCCTTTTCATGTATCGAATTGTTTTGAATACAAAACCAATGGGAATTGATGTTTTAGGATATTACTAAGTGGTTTAATGTTGTAGGACGTGATGATTCTTGGTCCCATATTTAATTCATGTAGAAATCCTCATTCTCAGAGTGCAGGCTTCTTCATTTGTTTTGGGTCCTAAATAAAAATGTCTTCTCTACACATTATTTTCCATTTTTTTGATTCTTGCATATTAGATGAGGGAACTTGGATGTGGACGATCAATCATTTTGATTTAACCCACAAGGATGGCACAAAGGAAAGTGGAAGATGAGTCTGTGCTTTGTATGTTGTTGGCTTTTGGTCATGGCATCCCTCTCTCTTGTAATAGGGGAATCTTTTTTTAATTTTTACTTTTCGTCAGATTCCCTGTTTCCATCTGACCTACAACTTTCATTGTTACATTATTACATTTTGTATGTCGACTTTCCTCAACAGCAGAGGTGGCTGAGCAAATTATTCTTGTTATCCACTGTCCTGGCAATCACACAGAAGAACTTTGGTGAAACATTCGTCTTCTTCTTTCTTTAAACTGCATCGTGTACTAGCATGAAATGAACCTCATTCTGATTGTTCTGATAGTTATCAGTTCTTTTCTTGCCATTATCCTTCTTATCTGGATTTGACTTTTGTATGATGGGTCATTCATTGCTGTTGGCTTTTACTAGATGGATTATGTGTCTGCTAATTTCTCTGGGCTGCGCTTCTAATGCGGTTGACCTATCTTTTTCCAGGAATTTGTATCTGGAAGGCAAAAAATAGTTCTACGGGAAGTAGCTCAACCGTATCAGAGCCTCAGCCGAGTAGATCTGCATCTAATGTTCACTCTTCTAACTCGGGCCCTGGGAAAAGTTTCCGATACTTCAGATTCGATACTGCGGCAATTTTAAGAGCAATGGAAGCTGGCTTCTCTTCTTGAAAAATAAATAAAGGCCTCTTCGACAGTGTCCCTACTTTTAGTTTCGTGTCACATTAGGGCTCGTTCCCGCTTCTTAACCCTTTCATGATCTGTTTAGTGTACATTGGTGTTGTCGTGGCATGATGTTTGTCAGTGTGTTAGTGATGTATGTCTTGTACAGCTGGCGTTTGTATAAAGGCATCGGTGTTTCTGAATTTCCTCCTGTTGTTCATGTCTAATGCATTGCTTTCAGCATGGTCATCTCCATGGAGTGGTCCCAAAATGGTTTCTGATTTAGTGTGCATTGGTATTGTCATGGTGATATTCTCCTACTTTTGTGCCGAATCCTAATGAGTGGAGGATTGGATCACCATTCAGTTTGTGTAGCCTCTCGTGCTCGGATCGGCACATCAATCGGAACATGAATACAACCCTCTGTCAAAGAGCCTGCTAATACCCCGGAGGAAGCCAGAGGTACGCATTAGGAGGGCTTTATTTCTGTTTTGAGAATTGAAAAGAGTTTACATTTTTTTCCAAGAGCCGTCGCTGCAAACATGTTCATCAGCAATTTTGTTACTGCCTGATCATTCTATTGGGAGACTGGAAGTATTCTAAAGTTCGGTTTTTCCTTTGTTAATTGAATTCGCTTCACAAGAGGGAACATGAGGATAACCGACGGTCAATTCAATCATAAACTTTTCAGTTTGACTAATTTAGTCCTAAACTTTCTAACAATTTTTCAATGTAATCATTCTAGTAAATTTTGGTTTGACATCTTTAGCGTGGCGTTCTAGTCAACATCAGCTGTCTCGAGCTAGAAGATTTTCACAATTCTTTTTTAAATTTGCCAATTATGCCGTTTGTCCGTTGGGACCATATTTGAAAGGCCTTTAAATGTCGTTGGGGCAAGTCATTGTCCGTTGGGACCATATCTAGAAGATCTTTTAATCCACTTGACCGTTACATTACACTAACATACAAACCCTAATACCGTGGTCCAAAACAATTAAGGATTGGTTGGCATTGCTCGTGCATTAATGGCTAGTCTCTCTGCATGCAGAGAATAAAATCATAGAATTCAAAGATACGGTGGCCTACCACGCGATGTCTGCAGGTCCCACTTAACTAAGCCTCGAAAATCTCTTTTTCGAACGTTGCATCACGAGCGCTGATTAGGGTTTTGTCCGAGCTTGATGTAATTTCGAAACATATTGTCTTCTCTAGCGGAACGTACCCCATCGCCGACCGTTGCCGGTACCCCTCTACCTATCCATGTTCAGAGAATCATTCGCCATTATCATCATTCCATCCACCTTCTTTTTGGGTTTTGTAAGCTTGATATGCACCCAAAAATAAAAGAACGTGAATTGCGGCTATAAGCTGCCAAGAGGGTGTCAGGAAATCACGGCGAAGCAAAGTTGGAAAAGAGCTGGCAGAGGAGCTAAATTTAACCACGTGAAAATTGAATAAAGGAGATAGAGAGAGAGGAGAAGAAGCTGCGATTTGCATTGCGGGGATTATTCTGTTCGGTTTGGAGGAGTTGGGTCTTTGGGCGGCGAATGGTAGTGGTCGGTTCGGCGGTCGCCGTGACATCCACCGCAAAAGTTAGATTTGGACAGGACGAAGTACCGGCGGCTCGCATGATTGATATATAAAAATGAGTTTCTCCAATATGTCCTGTAAATCTGTGGACTAGCTAGGTACTCTCTTCAAAAGTACTACCTAGCTACTCTGGTCCGCCGTCCTCCCTTTAAAGATAGGAAGAAAAGAGAATAAATAAATGAAAGATTATTAAGATGGTTATTTCGCAGTCATTATCCATACAAACTTCCATCACTACACGAGAGATTGGTTAATTTTTAAAATAAAAATCACGGTATGTCTTAGTAAAATGGGCATTTGTCGTAAATATTTCGCATTTCGATCATTTATCACTAAATCGATAACCACCGTGTACAAAATAACGGGTGAAATCTTCAGCTGGCCAACTCATCCGTCTTTGTGCGTCGGCCTACAACTAACCCAATTAAACATCACAAAGTACACTCTCTTAGTGTATCAATATCTTCGCATTTTGCTTGTGCGAACATTACTTACATATCAAGACGGAAAGCATTAGGCGTGCTCACACAAATATCAATTCTCCAGGTATAGTGCCAGGCAATCATTGGGGGTGAATCCACGAAATCAATACAAGGCGTCGGGAGTACTTTATAGTGATTGGTACTAAGAAAAGCATGAATGATTGCCCACACTAATCGGACGCAATGTTTGAGCATCAGATTCGAGATCTCCTCTCGGATCCTTGTCCGTGGACTAGCTACAGTTCAGCTAAGACGCCATCCTCGTGATGATTAAAACAAGCACAAGACATAGCTACAACCACATAGAGGGGGAGAGCGGATGAGTATTCTACCTTTCAAAGTTGAGAACTTACTCTCGTGGTTTTCATGAGTGGTACCGCAGATTATAACATAGAGATGTTTGTATCCTTATCTTGTTTTTGTTATTATTATTTTTCTTTTAGTTGTTGGGCAGATACTGATATTCTTATTCTTATGATATTCAAGAAGATACTAGGACAAACATGGTGAGGTCAAGCCCGGATTTAGTTGCTGGCTATGCTCTTCATGTGATTGCTGGCTGGCCGACCAAATTGACTCAGCGTTGATTGCCATTTTCTTTTCATGGGACCTACTGTTGTTCTTTGGCCAGAGAGAGAGAGAGAGAGAGGGTGGGCGGGCTTGGCCTTATTAGAATGCTAATTAGTACAGATAGTCACTGTTAGCATTTGAACTTCAATCTGTCCGTTGGTCTTGACCATGTGTGGCAATGGGGGCAGTTCAACAACCAATTTCATCCCCATTGACACTTACTATCTAATGGCATCACCACAGTTCACAAAGAGTCTTCTTCTATGGGAAAAAGCGTGGATTTACATGATTTTGGCAGATCTTTCGGCACTTTGGTATGGAGTAAAAAGATCACGGCCAATTCATGCATGTGAAGGAAAGTGGGGATTCTTTAATATATACCTAGATTCTTTATCGAATTCATAACGTACTTCCCACTTATTATTGGCTGGTCTAGTGGCTACACGAATAATGAACCTAGGGCTATGACACTAGGGTTTGCAATTAAGGGGAAAAAGAAAGGCTACCATAGTGAGGAGCCAAGTTGAAATGCCTAGAACCTATGCTCTACCATGAATGATTGGAGCTAAGGGTGATGTTCCAGGTCCACCACTTTCTGTAAAAGTTGTACTTGAAGCCTAAAATTTACCCTTTATAATCTACCCTTTATAATCTTTTGGAATTTGAAACCTTAGCCTACTTTATTTCAAATTCTAAGTTCTGATAAACTTCCATCTATGTTATAAATTGAACGATTGCACTCAATTATTACATTTAGGGATCTTCATTTGTTATTACAATTTACTAACCATAATTTATATTTAGATATCCGAATATATATAAAACATTAATAAAATAAAAGTTTCAATTTTAAAATGGAAGCTTATATTAGATTATATAATTATTATCAAACACCACGGAATATTATAGAATCACGCGAAAACATGTATCAAGAAAAACACAAAGATTTGTTCGAAATTCTACACAAGATTAACTACTTTGAATATACTACCACCTTGAACTATCCATCAAAATAGATTTTTCAATTTTTGAAATCTAAAATTCATCCTGCATACCTTGGAATCATGCTTACCCCTAATTGATGCAAAGGGTTTATGTTTTTTAAAGAAATATAAACCCTTCTCGTCTTGCATATTAGTATAGGTTTTATTAGGTTACTTAATAGTTTATAAAAGTACTTAGGCTTCGTTTTTTTCACGAAAAATAAAAATGAATTATTTAGAAAACTTTTCTTAAGAATGATCGTTTGTATCCTTTGAGATAATTAATCAATGAAAATATTTTTATTATCAACAATAATTATGTCTAAATATTTTCATGAATGATGAACATTTTTGTTTATTCTCGTAGGCGATACAATGGATCATTTTTAGAAAAGTCTTTTTTAAATTATTTATTTTTTATGAAATAAACGACATTTTAGTCTTGAAAGAGCAAG
Source organism: Corymbia calophylla (assembly GCA_014182845.1). Taxonomy (NCBI): domain Eukaryota; kingdom Viridiplantae; phylum Streptophyta; class Magnoliopsida; order Myrtales; family Myrtaceae; genus Corymbia; species Corymbia calophylla. The sequence goes on from CM024702.1 coordinate 6,649,083, forward strand.
AACCCTAAAAGATCTCGAGAAGAATGAAAGGTTTCCTTAAAGCCTTGTTCAAGAAGAGAGGAAAGTGGAGGAAAACAAAATCCTGTAGGCAGAAATCAGAAGAAATGGAGACAAGAGTACAAGAATGCTGACTCCTAGAGTTTTTTTTTGGTCGCGAGAAGCCAAAGTTTGTTTACTTTAACTTTCAAGTCAATCAAATCACCGACAATTTAAATCATATTTATAGAGATAACAGTTTTAAAAAAACTAGGACGACATTAGATAGTTATACATACATATAATACATATATACATATATATATATATATGACTTCATACAGGTTTGAAAAATTAATGCGTAATTAAAACTCTGTAAATAATATAAAAAAAAACGATGGAAATGAAAGGGGCACTCTCATTTTTGATCTTAGGACTGCTGTAAATAATACTATGTTTCTTAATTTTTGCAATAAAGTCCACAAGCCTATCATGCGATGCAAATCTTTGATTACTCGAGATTGAAAATTCCAATCAAATTGACGATGTCTTTTTTCCCCTAGTTTTCATAACTTGTTAATTTATCAACTTATCTGTTCTATCAAAATTAAACAGTCATATAAATTTTTCAAATTAAAAAATTGACTATACATCAATATTTACTTTTGCTTGTAAGATGGCGTGAGATTCATAAAAGATGTATACATAAGTTTAGCCCTTACTTTCATTGAAATTTTTATGTCTAGTCACTGAAGGACTCTGTCAAACAACAGGATAAAGTTATGGTATTTGACTGCACAAATTAACGGTGACGAGACTTGATTGCGCAATTCACGCATGCTGTAGTAGGATAAAAAATGGAATTTCCCTGAAAACAAAGGACGCAAAAGAAGTCAAACTAAATATTCCCTTTACTTCCTTTCATCATGATATCCGGAAGCTCACCGCAAAATGCAAATCACATGGTCAATAGTTGCCGAGTGCTAAAGCTTTGCTTACACAACACTCCTGCTTCACCCTCTTTCTGTACGAAGTCTTCCGCTGTAATCAATACCATTTCTCTCTCTCTCTCTCTAAATCTTTGAAGCCATTGAATTTGAGCAGATTTAGCAATGAATGATGATGATAAATGTGGACAATGGACATCACAATGATGTCATTTCATTTCCACTTTAACCTCGCACCGTCTGTCCAATTATTTACTTTTCTTCTGAAGGTGGCTGTGGCCGGTCCCTACTCCCCCAACGTTCACTTCCGCCAAGCCCTCTTTAGCCACCCATTCTGCCACGTCTCGCCTCGTCCTTTCCCCAACGAGAAGTCTAGAAATTTCAAACGCATCTCTTGGAAGAGAGTACCCAAGGAAATAAAAAAATTCCATATGGATCGGGTCAATAATTGTCTCGCTAAAAAACAACCAAGAAAATTTCATTACTAAATGTTCCGAGGACTCTGGTCAATGGTGACTTTGGAAATGTTTTACCAGGCCATTCTTAACTCCTCTAAAATTGCTTGAGTGAAATTTGTGGTGTATAATAATAAATTTTTTTGGACCATAATAAGTTAAGGAAAAGGATTTCTAATTATTTCATCCCCACCATATTATGAAATCATATTCATGATTTCGAATTACCCTCGTCTTCTCTTTTGATTTCGAGTTTTTCATTATAGAAAGAGATGATGAAAGAGGCACAATGGTAATGGCCTCGCCACCATCGTGCTCACACAAGTTGTCACTTGGATCACCTGACCTCAATGTTGCCTTGGTTGGATCGAGTGAGCTGTCTGCCGGTGGCATTTGACACAAGTGAGATCATTTGGGTGATATAGATCTTGTTGGGGGTTGCGGGAACCTAAGGGAGCTTTTATGGGGGTTGTGCAACACAAGCGAGATCGTTTGGCTCGTTACATTCCTAAGTGAGCTCGCCGTGGGATCACCCGATTCCAACACTGCCTCATCAGACTCTTGTAACTTCTAGTTGTGGTGATCTTATCACTTTGCAAATGGTGTATCTCTCGTTATAAAATTTTTACTCATTTAGAAAGTTGTTTTGTACTGTGTATTTTACACGTAAGAAACAATTTGCTTTCAATGAAAACTTTTTGACTCAAAGTCTTTGCCTCAGGGAAAGGTCTTGCCGTTAAAACAATTGCACATGATATGAAATAAGTTGGTGTATCGAAAAATGCAATTTTTTTAATCAGCCGCTACTAAAGGATCATTATCACAAGTAACTCCATTTTTCTAATGTAATTAGTGGATAACTTAGAAAGTATGCTTAGAAAATGTTGTTGTTTTTTTCCTATAACAAGGAAGCTCATCTTAGATAAATAAGTCCCGTGTTCATGTAAAACCTTAATAATTGCATTAGCTAGCCAAAATCCGAGTAGGCAACTCAAATAATAATTTATTTTGCTCTTGATTGTATAGAAAATGATATTATGTTTTAAATTTTTGTAGCAGGTTTTATTGCAACACCTAACAAGTGTTCTAAGAACACCAACAGGCAAGACTTCTTGAGTGCAAAACAGAAATTATTGGGTGACCAGCTTTTGGAAAAGGGTAGCAACAGCCTTTTGGCTCTTCACTAAAGTTATAATTTCTGTTTTATTTTCACACTATTTCCACACCATTGCATCCTCCTACACGACACTTCAGTTTGAAGCAACCACTTGGGGAATTCCTCTTGGAGAATATACAAGAGCAGGTTCCGCAGTTCTTGGGTAAAAGGGTCCACTTGAATATCCTTATCCTACCCTGGAATGCGATTCATGACCAGCAAAATCGAGGATACAAAGAAAATGCGGTTCATCATTTAATGGGGTGGTTGAGTGCCTACGGCATCGACATCGACATCGACCCGAGCCAAACCCAATGAAAAGATCGGTCTAGGCTTCGGTCTCTGCCCTGGCCATGAGGCCACCACTGTCAAGTGCTACTGCTGATGATCAGTGGAGCGTCGTGCAGGGAGTGCAGATCGAGGAATTGGGATTGGCCGATCATGGTCATCAATGCGGAGCAGCGACCAGTCCACACGGTTTCCCATGCATTTCTCCAAAACGTGTGATTCATTGGCGACTCTTGCACCATCAAGTGATTTACCGGGAACCGCTCCGCAGTTCTTAGAACATGTAAATGAAGCGTTTCTGTCAGCATTTGAGGGCATGCAACTTGCTTTCTCTTTGTAGTAAATCCCTCTCGACGAACCAGAGATTAATTCACTCAGTCTTCCTGGCTCTTTCTTGGACACTAGCTGCATGTAAATGTGGTCCATCTAAGACAAGGAGCAGACATCATGGAGATTTTTTAGTCTCTCCCGAGAACGATAAATTCATCAAAGTATGGATGCAAAACAGTACTACTCTTTAAGGGAAAATTACAGGCGGATATTATCCAAATGTTGTTTTCAAAACTCTAAAATTTGTGCATAAGTCAATACATGTAGCTTATTTTATTATCGGAAAACACTCGAGTGTTCACCCAAAAGTAATAAATGTGTAGATATTTTGGAAATCATTTTTACATATGATTTAATGCCTCAGTATTTTTAATCATGTTGACGAGCGCTTTGGACATTTGGGAAGCTTATTTTACACGAAAAAAGTTTGACCTTACAAATATTAATTACACATAAAGGAGAAACCCATTTACGGTTGAGTTCTTCTCATATAGATATTGGCCAAAGAAGTGACCAAATTGATAGGTAGTCATCGTTCTTTGACGTAAGTTTTCACTACATTCACTATAATTTCGTCTTTAGTTATGAACGAAAACCGAACCGGTGCAATAAGCGAGTCTAATAGGTGGATTGGGCGAATGGTAAGCCGAAGTTCGATAGAAGCAAGTGAAAATCACAAGCGAGAGAGAGAGAGAGAGAGAGAGAGAGAGAGAGAGAGAGAGCCTGCTGCAACTGTGAGGTCAAGAATGAATGGGGCAAAAGGACATGGCGAAGGGTGAGAGAGAGAGAGAGAGAGAGAGAGAGATGATGAGGATGATGAATGGGAGGTCGCGTGGAGAAGTCAGTAGGCGGTCGGTGTACGAAAGCGAAACGCAACAAAAGATTGTTAATTGGCGTTTTCAAGGGGGGAATGCAATTTGTAGTAAAATACACTTCACGGGATCAACATTCATAAAAAGAGCAACCTGTTCTTTGCCAGCAAAACTTGGTCACAAACAGTAATATAATAAATACTAAGTTAGGTAACTTCATTGTTATGTATTATCGTTGTTATTATTTTTGGAACGCACGGTCAAACGATTATATAAATTATTCTAAAATATAATGACATTTGCATATGAAATTGCGAAAGAAAATGGATCACCATCAAAACTTAAAGAAACGAATGTGTCGTATGTACTTCGTTGAGGCAGGATTTGATAATCCTCTGATTATAAAAAGGCAAATGGCATAAAAGGTTGGTTTTTATATTGTGAATCCAACATTTATTTATTATTTTACTTGACGTACGAATCCCGATAAAAATAATCAGCATTGCTAAAAAACGAATAAAAAGAAAAAAAAAGAAAAAAAACTCTAAACAAGGGAAAACTCTGTCTCTCTGTGTGTATATATTACCCCCTTCCTCCCATAGAGACCTTCACTTCCCTCAGGCAAGAGAAAGCTCTCTCTCTCTCTCTCTCTCTCTCTCTCTCTCTCTGTAAGTCACTAAGAACGCCAGCATGACGAAGGAAGTGGCGGAGCACGGCTCGTTCTCGGCCAAGGACTACCACGACCCGCCGCCGGCGCCGCTGATAGACCCGGTGGAGCTGGGCAAGTGGTCGTTCTACAGGGCCCTCATCGCCGAGTTCATCGCCACCCTCCTCTTCCTCTACATCACGGTGCTGACCGTGATCGGGTACAAGAGCCAGACCGACCCCATGAAGCCCGGCGTCGACGCCTGCGGCGGCGTCGGCATCCTTGGGATCGCCTGGGCCTTCGGCGGCATGATCTTCGTCCTCGTGTACTGCACCGCCGGAATCTCAGGTGATCCATCGGTCCATTTCTTTCCCTTGACCACGCGACGTATTTCAACCTTCTTCCAAACCAACTGATCTGTTTCTTTTAAATTTTCTACTTCGTTTCGAACGATGAATGAGTTAGGTGGTCACATCAACCCGGCGGTGACGTTCGGGCTGTTCCTGGCGCGGAAGGTGTCGCTGGTGCGAGCCATAATGTACATGGTGGCTCAGTGCCTGGGGGCCATATGCGGAGTCGGCCTGGTCAAGCTCTTCCAGAAGTCGTACTACGAGCAGTACGGCGGCGGAGCCAACGAGCTCGCCGACGGGTACAAGACCAGGGTCGGGCTGGGCGCGGAGATCATCGGCACGTTCGTGCTGGTCTACACCGTCTTCTCGGCCACCGATCCCAAGAGGAACGCCAGAGACTCCCATGTTCCGGTAATGGATGATATACTACACGCACGTTTCCTTAATCTTCTCTCTAGGGTTTGACATCGTAACTAATGCAGATATGTCCCTTTACACGAGAAGTATGTTTTAGCCAAATTGCTATGTTGCGCATCACTAACAAGAGTTGACAAGAGAATTTATACATTGCTGTAACATACAATACTCTCTCATCGGAGTTGTTTAGGTGAAGAGAGGAGTAAGGAATCCCTAACAATTCCATCTTTGAGAAGACTTACGACATATATTATGCTATCGGCGTTATGTTAGTACTCGATAATTGTTAATGTGCTAAGTTTTTTTGTATCTATAGCTGTCTCGAAAGTTTAGAATAGAACTTTATTTGTTCATATTTGTGGCGATGAAATACTATGGTTTCTCTTGATGAGTGCAAGTGGGTGCCAAGTTTCTTTGTGCTGTATAGCTTTCTTGTTGAAATTTATAAAAGCTTACCTTACAAAAAAAAAAAATTACTATGGTTTCTCCTCAAGTGAGAAATAATTCATGATCAAGAGAAAGTGAGAAGATTTTGTTTTTTTTTACTAGCAAGAACAAGCATAAGCAAGGTTCAGGATGAAAAAGAGAAAAAAAAGGTGTTTAGAGATGCAAATTGGTCTAGGAAAGAAATCGGAACAACAGTAAGGTAAAACTGATTTTAAGTCAATTTTCAAAAATAAGACACAAGTTGACAACTATTCTGATGACCTAAGTTACAAATATGGGATTTCATTATAATAATACGCTCTTTTTTTTAGACAAAGGATATGCTTATTTCGAAGGGATCATAGGGAAATGTTTGAAGTTGAATCTTGCTAGGGTATGGTAAATGAAAAAAAAAGTCGATTTCTTTTTTGTGATACCCACCAAAAAATTGCTTTTTTTTTACCTCTTTTTCTTTTTATTTTCTTCCTAGTCCCTTTTGCGGTAATTATCATTACGTGAGTCACGCATGGACCGATGCATTATCACTGCACAGTTCCAGTCTCATGAAATCCATGTGATATCCACTGGGTGTGTGGACGAGAATCCACAGCATCCGCTGGCTCTGCGGAAGAAATGGGTCGTGCCGGATTCCTGTGTGGTCGACGTTGTAAAGAGCTTTTCTAGGGCAAAAGAATCACCTAACTTTGTCCTCTCCTTTTTTTTTGGTCGGATCCTCTTCTTTAAAAAAGCAGCTCACAATGCCTTTTCCTTTCGCTGGCAAATTGACGTGTGCCCGGTTGACATCTTTCTTGACTAGGAACAGTGATTTCTTTAAGCTCTTGCACCATTTCTTTTATTTATGGTAGTAACTTAAACTTTGTAGGCGGATGATGTCGTTTTCTATATCGCCAAAAGTGAGAGGGAACTTTTCTGATTTGTCACATCTCTTCATGTCGAATGTGGCATCTTCTTACGGTGTTTTCAGCGTAACATAATAAGCCTAAGATTGTCCTAAACATGAACAATTGTTTCTCATGATGCGTGCCTTTTTTCTTTGGGATGAATCTTGGGAAAAAAGGTTTTGGCTCCTCTGCCCATCGGATTCGCGGTGTTCATGGTCCACCTGGCCACCATTCCCATCACCGGAACCGGCATCAACCCAGCGAGGAGTCTTGGCGCGGCTGTTATCTACAACAAGGATAAGGCCTGGGATGATCAGGTTAATTAATTCATGGCTCTATTATTACTCCTTTCTTCTATTTTTTCAGAAAGCAAGACAAAAAAGATTCACTATTTTTTTCCCCCATTTCACTGCAAGTTTGCTGATAATGTCAATTTTTTTGTTTTCGTTGGGGTTTCAGTGGATCTTCTGGGTAGGACCATTCATTGGGGCGGCCATTGCAGCTTTCTACCACCAGTTCATATTGAGGGCAGGAGCAGTTAAAGCCCTTGGCTCATTCAGGAGCAACCCTTAGTCTATTTTCACAACTTATCAATGCCCCCTCCTTCTCCTATTTGTTCTCTCGTGTGGGAAAACAAAAAGACAAAAGAGAGGGAGAGAGAGACGAGATTTGGAAGGACATCGTGATAAGGTCACATGGTGGTGGTGGTTTGGGGGAAAGGAGGGGGGTGGATTTGCTTTTATCATAAACTGTAGAGAGATGGAAAATCCTTTGTGTTATGATGTGGGGGGAAGCATTGTATCTGTCTCTGTTCTTTGTATGTTATGTGCTACATTCACATGTGAATTCTCTCTCTTCTGTTTCGTTGCTATCTTCTGTTGCTGCTCTCTCCCCTTATCCTTTCACCTTCTTGTTAAATCTCCTTTTAGGTATAATGTCGAAAGGTAGTTCAAAACCCTTAAAAGGATTCTCTATTTTAGGTTGTCTTTGACGTCGCGAGATGAATTTGTCTTGGCTTCTTTCTCGCCTCTCCTTCCTTTTTAAGGATGAAGGCTGGAGAACTTTCCTAGCAAAGATAGGTTTAGTCGAAACAGCTGCATGCGATGTCATTTTGTTATCTATTGAAACGTATGGACATCACTTTTAATATTTGATTATGGAAAGTTAGGTGATTCTTTTACATGACAGGCATGTGCCCTAGGTTTTTATTATAAAATTATCATATATAGTCCTACTCTAAGAAGAGAAACTAATTAATAAATGTGAGCCCCCTTTTTGTCCGTCTATATGTCGACGACTTTAATGAAGGGCATGCATAACCTAAACCTTTGCCTCGAATGGAAATTTTGTGAAAGTCTTCAAAAGTAGAATAACCAGGTTAGGTAGTGCTCGGCTGCTGGGTGATGCAATCTAGGGTTTTAAATAAGTTCGGACGGCGGGATGCGGCTTGATGGCGTGTTATAAATCCTTGGACGAGCGTGCTTTCTCTTTCAATTCTAGAGTATTCTTTTCCTTATTGTGCATATGTTTGCTGAGTCAATGTGGCGACAAAGTGGTGTACCTTTTGTCCACTTGAAGGAATGGATTGTTCGCATTACACTCGAGAGGATGAGAATCTTTTTTATGATGAAAGTCTAAAAGGAGAAATCAAAGCATGCGTCATAAGTAGAAAGTACTATGGTAAAATTGTCTATTTTGAATGTAGTCATGCTTAGGCTGCGAGGATATCTAAGATAAAAATTGGGGTAAAATTGTCTATAATATAGGTGGTCTCGCTCAGGTCGTGAGGACATTTAAAATAAGTTGGTGTAAGGAAATTCGAAAAATATGAGAAGGAGAAAAGGGGAATATGGTGTTGGCTTTGAGGCGTGCGATTGCTTTTCTAAAGTCCATTATGGCCCCGCTACAATGCATTTAGGGAATTTGAATCAAATATATAATGGCAAATAAATTAATTTGCCTTTGGAAGCGAGTAAAATTATTTTGTTTGTGCCACCGCAATATATTCCATTTGCCCCTATATGATGAGTTTATACTAAGGAAATATATGGCCTCAAACTCTATGTTTCTGTGACAATTTCTATTGCCACCACAAGAACATTATAAAAAAAAAAGGATTTGCTTCTAGATAATACAAGATCAGTTTGAAGGTTACTCATAAAAGATTTCCCAAAATAACTGACATTTTATCTGTTCATTGAATTAGATGGCTTGAAGAAAACTCACTTTTCATGGAGATAATAAAGAATTTCATCACCGGAAAGAAAACAATGAAGCTATTGGCCTTTTCGATTTAAAACCTAAGTAATCTTGTCCACTCATGAGTGCTACCATGATAGTTTCCACACGAAAAAGAAGCAACAATTTTGATTGGGCCAATAGGCCCATGAAGAACTGGGCCTTCAGTCCAAAACAACTCTAGCCTAAACTATTGCCAAATTGCCAGCACAAGTGGCTCGTCCTTATAGATAAAGAGTATAGATAATCTCTTTTCACCCTCCTTAGTACACAAGGCAAACGTAATTGCAACTGAGTTCTTAAAATGATCGAGCATTTTTCAACCAATTTTGTGCCCAGAATTTCCCGAAAATAGTTGGGAAAAAGTAAAAGAATTGCTGTCTGTTATACGCTGAAATCACGGGTACTAAATTGAACTTTGCCTCAAAACTTTATGTTATGTTTTGTTATGTTAAATTCCATTATTTTTTTCTTCACGTCTTGCAGTGAGATTGTGGATATATAATTGACAAATTAGGATATAATATGGGTGCAAAAGTCTTCTGGCCGATTGGATGAAGTAGCCCCTCCTTGCACAAACCATGAATTAATTCTTGGTTAAGACTAAGACTAATCCTCGAGTCCAAGGCAAACTAGCTTTCATTTCATTAAAATAAACCAAAACCAAATAACACGACAGATGGACCTCCGAACATAAGATGTTCCATAAAGTCTGAGGAGGCTCAAAAAAGCCAATTACACGGCATTGGTTTAATTTGATGGGCTTTAGCGATCCAATATACCACCGGGTTGACTTTTTTGGACCATGGACTACCCAATGTTTTCAAAAGTTTCTTGATAGAGCTTTGCACTCGGAGAAAAGAAGAATGACATCTCACGGTGGCTCATCTGGTTTGTATGGAAGCTTGTCAAAGACGAGCAATCTAACTTCAGAGTTATGAGCTTGGATCGTAGCATTTAAACTTACTAAAAGAAAAGAAAAGAAAAAGCAAACACACGGCTTACAATGTGCTTAGACATGTTTTGATCAAACTATGTTCATGTTTTAGGCATGTCAACATGATCAGTTTGTATGCATTTAAACATACTTAAGTACATCTCATCAAGTTTTTAATTATTTATACACGTGTTCGATATTTGAATCTTGTAATGGAAAAGATTACAGAAGGAGACAATTATGACATAAAAATACGTATTTACGTACTCAAACGGTCAAACCTTACTTCGTCATTGAATTTTCCGACAAATTGCCATATGCGATAAAAGATTATGAGGATCATACGTTCTAGGTTTTACAAGGGCCTGCCGTGCCGACTAACTCTTTACTCCATCGTCGAGCTTTCCCTCGAAATCATCTCTTTCTTTTGGCTTTTCCTCTCCGTCCCTCGTATCGATCGAAGTTCTTGTCCCATCTCATCGTCTTTATCGCCTCACGACATCTTTAAAGTAGACATGCACTTCAAAATCATGGCCATAGTTATCAGTTTAGCAAATGATCATGGCCAACGTTCTCCGCTCAATACTCTTCTCCTCCATCATTCTTCTAGGCTGGACGCCCACTCCTTCTTCTTCGCAGTTGCCACCGGCCCCATCATCCGTGGCGACTCCACTGGGATCAACCCCGCCAGCCCCATTATCCACCATGGAAACCACGGGGACCGACTGTGCAAAGCCCACCGGCTCCGTCGCCGGGGACACTTTCCGGCGGGTATGCGAAAGGGGTGAGGACTTCGGAGTTCAATGAGCAAGATGTTGAGACGTTTGGCTTCTTAAGTGGGTTCGATGGGAAGCAGAAGGCAGGGGCGGCGCTGATGCTGTTGTGTGGGTCTGGCCTTTTGGTTTATGGAGGGCGGATGTTGTGTGAGAAAATTAGGCCAGGGACCTCGAGGAGGAGGAGGTTCGGGTCTCTTGGTCAGCCGAGAAAGTTGTGGATGGGATAGAGTATTAAATTCCCTAATTACACAAGCAATTTTGTTATAAAATTTGAGTTCATTCGGGCTTTTTTATTTTTTTGTCCGCCGACCGAGCAGCAATTAAATTTGTTTGTATATTTACAGCAAAATTAATGGCGCTTAACAAGTGTTTTAAGAGCACTCTTTAACATTTCTTATTTGCAAGTTGTTTACATGGTTTTTTGTGATATACTTTTTCAGGTCCCTATGCTTCTAGTTACCAATCATCAACTATTGTAATTTCTTGTTTGTCATGAGCTTTTTTTATCACTTCGTGTGGATTTTGGTCGGGATGATATTGTTGCTCTTAGTTCAATTTCAATTTACCTTGTTACCATAACAATTTGTGCTTATAAAAATCAGAAAATTGTCTAAAAAGTCATAAACCTATTATACGGTAGTCAATTCAATTCTAAATATTTCAATTGTGCCAATTTAATCTTATACATTTTTAATGATTTACCAATGTGGTCATTTTGGCTAATTATTCAATTAATAAATTTAGAATTGAATGGATAAATTTTCAAAAGGTTTTAGAACTATATTGGTAAATTGAAAAATTTAGGACTAAATTAACAAATTGTTAAAATATTTAAAACTGAATTAGCTACCATACAATATTGATTTAGGACTTAGGACAATTTTCCCTTATAAAAATAGTCCAGTTTTACATTATCTCTTAGTTTTCGTAGAAATAATGTAGGACATACATTATAAAAGACACTTTTATTTGAAAAACATAGGAAAAAAAAAAGGCTGGCATTGCTTTGCTATCATGAATACACCGTGTTGATGTAAGGGTACATCCTTAAGCTCTTACGCAGATGTGGATTAATCAAAGTGCACGAAAATTGGCTCGGACACTATCTAATCGTCAAGCAAGAAAAATAGAAAAATAAGAATAATCTGCGGTCCGAGGTGCATTTGAGGTGGCTTGGTAACGTTTACGTAAACAATTTTTTTTTTTTTTTTTTTTTCAAAGGAAAAAAATTAGTTTTCCATCTAAAAACCTTTAATTGATTATTTGTATAAAAGCGATTAATTCAAAAAAAAAAGGCCAGTGGTTTAAAAGTAGTAATTTTTGCATTTCATAATCACGAAAGCAATTTTTAACATTTTTAGTTTAAGCTTAATGGAGAGAACTTTTCTACGCCAAAGCAGTTTTCTATTTCAGAACCAATATTTTCTTCTTTTTCGCCACAAAATAAATTGAGCTATTAGTACTCATATTTTGTGTGTGGGATAAAACAACAAATTAAAATCATAATTGCATATCATTGTCGGTCATAGCGATCCTTCTCATATAACGTGAAAAGAGTAATTAGTGTATTTGACATTTTTGTTCATTTTTAAGCTCCATTTATTTTGTAAAAAATGAATGATTAAGAAAATATTTTTGTAAGAATGATCATTTCTATAACTTAAAATAATTAATCAATGAAAAATATTTTATTATTATCAATAATTTATGTCTAAATATATTCATTGATAATGAAAACAGTTTTTGTTTACTTATTTTTGTAAAAGATATAAATGATCACTTTTAAGAAATTTGTTCCAAAATTTTCATTTTTTGCAAAACAAATGGAGTCTTAATAATTATAATTTGCTCATGTCTGTTTAAAAATAATACGTGGAAACGACAGGATCTTGCAATTTACGTCAACACGAAAATACTAGAGAAATAAACGAGAAATAATAAGGACCCCATAAATTTCCATAGTTCGGTCCGAGTATCGATACCTACATCCATGGGGAGAGCTAGCAGCAAATAATCCACTATAATCGGAGAATCGGAGTTACAATCACTCACATGCTCGCGTGTTTTCCACATCTAGATTTAACCCAAACCCAAAGTGTTTATAAATAAATAATGTAAATTCACAGCACAAAATCACCAGAGTGTTCAAGCCCTTACAATTCGCTCACGAACATACGAAAAACAAGAACTACGTTCTTTCTTATATGCTTCGTACGGCAACTGTAGCTTCTTGGCTTGATTTCTATTCTTGTGTGACACTTTCTTTTCTATCCGCTGAAGAAACCTTTTTATATGTGTAAACCTAACACTACTAGGTTTCTCCTACAGATAAAAGAGGAAACTTTGTTTCTATCCTTTTGTGCAAAAGTAATCCTAGTCAAACTTGAAATAACAAGAAAACCAATCTCGAATAAGATATGAAATATTTTGAACAAATCAAAATCTTTCTATGGATCAAATTTGTGAAAATTCAAACTCGAGACATCATAATTTAACATTGTCTAATATACATTAATGGTAGAGTTTCAAATTGGCCTACTTTAAATAGTTGTAACTAAGTGATATTTGTCTTAGGTATATACGACTGAATCATTAAGCAATATATTACAAAAAAAAAATAGTACTTAGATACGGCAACTATTATTTATTAATGAAAATGATGTCAAACAAACCTTACCATTTGGCATTACCAAGCATTGTTTGAGAAACGTTTAATAAACTTATAATAAGTTAAACGATTTTTATGATTTTAGATAAAATAAATGAATCCAAACCACACCTTATAAGTGAAGCAAGTGTAATTATATTGTTGGGCATATAGAGAATGATCTAAAATTAACTTATAAAGGTGATGAGTATCCTTATCACATAATAGATAAGTAACGAATTGGTGATCTTTCTCGTGTAATGATGTAAGTGGGTTGGAATTCACTCTTTTTAGGCTAAATTCGATGATATAATTAATCTATATAATCTATACTGTCATATAAGATAAAAAAAAAATACTTTTCTCTTTTTAAGGGACATCTATCGTTTTTTTATCTTTCTCAAATATCCTCATTTTACTTATATTACAAATATCACACCTATGGACAAATGTGTAAAATTTACCTTATCACTCACACTTACAAATTTCGAGTCCTTTAATTTCTTTATAATAAAAACCTTCTAAAAGAATTTCAAATCTCGAAACAATTTTCTCTTTCCTATATACGTATACAATTTCAGCTTTTCATTACATGTTTTTATGAATTTCCTTGATTCCAATATTTCTCAAAAAACGATTTTACGTAATTTTGGAATATCTCTTTCTTGGATAAATGCAATAACTGTGCATCTTCGTTGCTATTTTTTAAAAGACATCAGAGGGCTCACGTTAATAAAAATTCGTTTCATGGATGGTAATATTGAAAAAAGAATTGAAAAACGAAATTGTAGAAAAGTCATTATAAAGGGTTTTTTTTTGGTCGAAATTATTAAGGAATTGAATATATATATTGTTACTTTAGTTAACAAGTGCTCTTCGAAGTTTCTCAAAGCGTCGTGATCAGTCTTTCAATCGAATCTAGGCCGAACCCGATCCTGCAGGTACTGTCGCTCTCTCTCTTTCTCTCTGCATCTTCCGTTTATCAGTCGCCACTGCTGGTGAAGAAGCACCCAATCCCGTCATTGTTCCCGGTTCAAGCGTTTGTTCATCAACCGTCGAGCCTTAAATCTTCGGTAAACTCTGGATCAGGGGTCACTTCATGCTTGAACGCACGATTCACGATGAAGTGCGTCGGTTATCAGTCAATTCCTCTGATGGGTTTGCTCTGTTTTGGTTGGAAAAGCAATTCTTTGAACTCTTTCTGCATAATATTAGTCAGAAGATGTTGATAACTGACCTGGGTGCCTTCCGGATAGCTTATTGAAGGCTTTCGGGGTTGGATCTGCGCTTGTGATCAGTCACTAGGGAGGGTGCTCAATGCTTAAGAAGTTGTTCGATTATGTTCAGCAAAAATCTCTGGCCTTTTTTCATTGATCCGTGCCATTGCAATTGTGTACGCGTTTTCTTTCTTATTTATTGGTTCGCGGGGTAGCAATCGGCAATCCCGGTAAATGGCGGCTTGAGGAAATTTACAGGAATTAAATGATGATTTCGTGCTGGAAATAGCAAACCGATAGCTTTTTCCTTGTTTGGGACCCCGGTCGTTGGTTCAGAGTAGCCTTGGTTCCTCTGTGACATAGGTTGGGCGGTGCGATGGTGTGGGATAATCCTGGGTCTACTCCCACCTGCACTGTGCTAGGGCAGTGACAAACTTGCTCAAATGAGCAGTAGGGTCATTCTGTAATCTGTGTTGAGCTCTTATAGTATTGCCCAGGGAGTCACCGGTTTTGGTCGCCCCTTTCCACTGTTTTTAGTCATAAAAAAGTTTGGGTTTTGAGTGAGGCAATATCAAAGAAATTTATGAATGGAGAGACAATTTGTCAAGTTGTTGTGTCAATCATCATGCGTGTTCAATTGTTCTTGACCTTTATTATATTTCTTTGCCTCTTTTGCAATAATTTTGTTTTGGTTTCCTATAGAGTAATATTGCTATTTCTATTTGCTTCTTCAGTCATAGTTACTAGTAGTTTTTTCTCAATAGTTCAAGGTTCTTGTTTCTGAGTTGTGAAGTTCAATTCATTGTTTGCTGCCACTGGTATGGTGCAGAGTTTACTCATTTCAAATTCTCCTGATAAGTGGTACAATGTGCTTTTCAATCTCTATCATCTCATTACGTTTCCCCCAAAACTATGTGCTTGCCGGAATCTTCATATATACACTTCGAACTTCATTTTTTGAATGGCTGACTGAAGACCTGAGTTTGCTGCAGTAAGAAGCAAAATTCTTTTAATAACAGTGAGTGCTAATTCACAGTAATTTGTATATATTCCTTTTGACTTAGTTTTCATGAAATCTTCAGCACCCATGGCAACCAATAGAGGACAACCGAATGGAATTCAATTGCTTCTTGCTGCAGAACAAGAGGCACAGCGCATTGTCAATGCTGGCAGAGAGGGTAACGTGTCTCTAAATCCGCTATTGGTTTCTTAGTTCCATAGCATTTCCATTTCTTTACTGGAATGAAATTTGTCTACATACATACTATTATTACATGTTAGATCTGCCATCTATCACAGAGTAATATCAGTGCATCTACTTTTGTCTTGACTAGCATGATCTTAGTGCTGGTTGTTATCTCTGGAGAATTAGAACTCTAAGGTTGCGTATGGTCAGTAAGATCTTGAGAGTGGATCTAATAGGAGATGATAGGATAAGATGTATTATGGTTGATTAGATACAAGACTAGTTATAGACACATCCAATCCCTTTCTTTATAAAGAGGAAGCCTATCTATGGTAGGTAAACCATTGGGCCATAGAATGCCCCACTAACCTTTTGGACAAGGGAAAAAACGAGCAACATGAGTAAATCTCAAGTGGTGGCCCAAATATGGAGTTTTGTGACTTCTTGGTGTGAGGATTCGAACCTCTCTTGTGCTACTAATTCATACTTATCTACTAGTTGTTGAACCCAGCGCCCACAATGATTGTCTCTGGAGCAGTGAACTAGTATTAGTATACTTTGAATGTTATTTACTATCATGCAGTGGACTTTGGTTTAACATAATAAGCATGTAACATCACTTCATAGGCCGTTACTTGCTCTTAGTAATTGCTTGTTGCCAGATTGGTAGTTACAGACTTTCAACTGGTTCTTTACAGCGAAAATGGCTCGGCTAAGGCAAGCCAAAGAAGAGGCAGAGAAGGAGATTGTTGCGTTTCGTGCTCAAATGGAGGCTGAGTATCAGAGAAAGGTTGCAGAGGTAAGAATAGGAAAGCAATCGAACTAGATGTAAGGAAAAATAGTTGTTTTCACTCCATCCAGTATCCTAATTTGGTATTTCTGTTTGTGAAGGAGAAATGCATGTAATTGGAAGTTCAAATGACTAAGCTTTGCAGCTCTGTAATACTTGAATGAGAAATTCAATTGGGATTGGTTGCTTTCTGTAAATTCAGCAAGTACTTGTACTTGATCAATTTATGATGGTAGTCATGTGGTTCTATCTGCTGACTATTCTGTGGCCACAAGGACTCTGGATGTACAGTTCCTAAAGTAATATGCATCAATAAAAAATGGGATTGCAAGAATATCTACTGATGAGAGCAATAGTTAGGTTGATTTTCCGGAATCTGTTTACTAAACTTGTTAAGCACTTAGTGTTGTTGGAGGGAACTTCAAGTTGCTTTATTGGGTCATGAAATTCTAGGAAAGGAATGTCCGTTGGAACCAAATAATAGCAGCAAATTGCTTGTGTACTCATGGTTGTGCAGATCTCATGCCCTGCACTTCTTCAAATTAGCATATATTCATCATAAAGTCTTAGTTAGACAAGCTCTGCAGCTTCGCCGAAGCATAATACAACCATCGTGATATAGCATAATTTAAATTTCAGAATTTTATTGACTTTAATTTTTGGAGCTCGTATTGTCTTCTCTTTATAATTGCTGGCTGTAGGCTGATCCATACTGATTAATTAAGTCTGTCTCCATTTCGTTGTGTGCCAATCAAGCAGAGTAGTGGAGATTCTGGAGCTAATGTCAAGCGGCTCGAGCAAGAAACGGAAGCGAAGATTGCACACCTGAAGACCGAGGCTACAAAAATATCTCAGGACGTTGTATTGATGCTGTTGAAGCATGTGACCACTGTGAAGAACTAGGGTGTCGTGTAATCTAAAGGTGCAAGATTGCTCTAGGGCCCTTTTCCACGTTTGCATAATTTTATTTGTGCTTTCTTGCTGCGTATTACGATTTCATTTTTTCTTTCCTGATGGGTGTAATTAGTCCCATGTGCTGCTGTGAATTTTACTGTTTATTGACTCAATTGTGAAATCATGTCCTGTCTAAGAAGTCTTGACTCTTTTTTTGTTGCCTGTCCAAAGAAAAGTTTCATATGCTTATGGGGAAATGTCAGTTTTGAAGCTTCTTTTGTATATGTCCTTTATCTGAACTACATAAGCTCGGTCCAGTTTTAGTGCAACTTCACTAAAAGCATGGAAAAGGTGTCTTCGGGGTCAATCTCCATCCAATACTACAAATGATCACTCCTTATACTCGCATATGGACAATATCAGATCATTATGAAATTAATAATTTTTTTTTTTTTGGTCAGAAAGAAGCTTTCATTACTAATTCGTTTGATTACATCTAGGTCCGAACTCAAAACATAAAATAGACAAGAGGAATGGTAGAGGGCGAGAAATCCAATTCGAAGTCAGAGTGCCATCTAAATGGGCTTCGGCTACCCAATCTGCAGCTTGGTTCATAGTAGAGCCATTCTTGTCTATTCTTGTCTGTATAGACTATATACTAGACCAAATCAATGAATGGGCTAAGCTGGGGTAGAGTTATTAGGCTCGACAATAAGGCCGGACAAGATTCGTCCCAACATGGGGCTAGTAAACCTTGCCCAAGCCCATCATTGCATGAGGGACTTGGGACATTTTTTTCCTAACCAAGTTCGAGTGTGGGCAGGTCTAGTCGAACTGAGTCGAAATCCGGGCGAACATGAACATGGTTTTGGTGCTTGTGTGAAGAATCGTTCGTGCCATCAAATGAACCTAATAACAAGGCTGGATTTCTATGCGAGTTGCATTAGAAGAAGGGTTCTACGAAGCTTATTGAGAAGCATCCCATGATTCGTCTTTTCAAATCGATGCTATATAGACTATTGGGGAAGAATGATACTGCGTAACTGTGAAAAAATTGATATCGCTGAGATTCCGTGATGATACAAAATTATCACTTGTACTATCTATTTTAGCTATAGTTCATCTATAAAATTGAAAAACTCAATTCCTTTTGACTTGGCAACCGTTGATTATGACCTTAATAATCAATTCCTTATGACTTGGCTTCGTTGAGTATTCAAAACAATGATACCTGTTGTAGATTGTTATCAATTGAGTTAAGCAATCTGGACTTGAAATTTTCGTTCCTCCTACGTGTCCGCGAAGCCAGCTCACCTCCGTAACGTATAGATAATGATTATCATTATGTTATACACAAGATAATTTTTATCCTAATTTTTTAAGGAGTTATCAAGATAATTGTCAAATCGTTTTCCTTGTGTAAGACTTAGAAATGGTCATAGGGATGTTGCAAATACATTAGAAATTCAAAGTACCTTCTTTCCACGATAATCTGTATGATAATCAAACCCTAATTCCTATATCATATAGTCACAGTACCTAGTTGTCATAATTACCACTTAGAAAAAGAAGAAAAAATCTGTGAAGATCTGGACTTATCCATCAATCGCCACTATTGAAGGGGACGATGCCCTGACCCTTAAATCCAAATGATGGGTCTTGGAGACTGCATCGGTACGTTTAGTGACCTTAGTATTTGCTAAATTATGTGGCACGATCCTTAAAATCTTCAAAATCCTAAGTCAATCGAATCATGATATTGGGTGCTTCGAATTCCCATTTTGCTGATGGTTCGTGTTTAGGGAAGTACAGGTCATTGACAAAATTGTATCAATCTTATCTTGGCCAATTTGAACATGATGGTAGGCATATAATCTTGATGTCTTAATTTTATTACAAGGCTTAATGCAACTTGGAGAGTAGTTAGGGATCAAATAGATTAATTGAAAAGGTGGGGATAAAAATGAAAATAGGAGAAAATGCGAGGAGTTCTATTGGAAACCACTTTATTTTCAAAAAAGAAATTCGCAACAAAATCAAAATCCTATTGTGAAAATTTCTGAGAACCATCAAAAAGATCGCAGATATGAGAGGGGTGCAAGCACTATCTTGCATAATGAATTATGCCTTTCAAGTAGTGCAGAAAGTAAGATGCGAGTACTTCAAGATTCAACAAAACTCTCAATTAGTAAGTATTTCACTTTTCGGGCAAAGCAGAAAAAAGAGAAATGTACACACCAAACAACTAGGTAATGAATATCCAACAGCTGGTTTGACTGAGTTTAAAGTGAGAAAAATGATAGATTTTAAGGTAGGCATATTTGTTTTGTTGTAAAATAGGCTTTTCTAGATAAGATCTCGAGACAAAAAAAAATGGTAGAAATTTTTTTTTGCCCAGGTCTCACATATATTTCGGTGAAATCCAACTTCACTAGGATCAGGCCAAGCATATAAGCACGGCCTCGACAGCTTTCTCTTACTGTTACTAAGTTAGTAAATTGAACCCATTACTTAAAAAGTAAATAAGAGAGAGCTTCTTAAGTAACGCAAGAAAAGGAAAAAAATAAGAGAAGCAAGCTTTTGAAATACTTCTCTACAATAGACTGTATTTCTTATCTTATTTCATTGTATTTACGGCTAAACGTGATCAAGATATTTTGGTTCTAATTGATTTTTTTCTCAGCATTTTGGTTCGGACTGATGATGCAACAAGATATGATAACAACTTGTCGTGATTTATAATGATACAAGACATCCCACTGCCCATCAAAGCTATATACGAAAATTGAATGATAACGATATCACGAAAATATCAGCTTGCTGAAAGATAACCACAGAAGCAGCAGTTGCAATTGTAGTTCTCTTCTTTTTCTTTTTTTTTTCCCCTTTGATATAACATGTCCCCCCCTTTCAGTGGAATAGCTTAATGCCTCATGAGTGGAAGGATAGTGAAGTCTTTGACAAATATGATTATGCATGAGAATCTAATAGCAATGAACATTATGTGAGTGTCATCAGAAAATGTAATTAATTCCTTATGATTAGTACAATCAATACCTTTAAAAGTAACTTAGAGTTTTATAACATTACGCGAAAGAAATTTTAGGACTCTGTTATACGTTTGCTTGTAAAGTTAAGGCTTTCAATAAACTTTTCTCCTCAAAGTATTACAAAGTCGTATTATAGCAGTACATTAGTTAGAAGATACTACTAAGATGGAGGATATTTATAAATGCAAGAGTGCCTGTACCCTTTAATTAATCAGTTAGCTTAATCTCTTTCCACTAGGGGCCAGCCTTGGGTCCTTGAGGCTACAGGATAACCGCACTAGAACTGAGATTGATGCTAAACATCGGGGGCTATCAGTGCTTGTCCTTTTTGTGAGGCGAGTCGCTTGACTGTTTTTCTTATTTTTATGTATTAGTGTTCGTATGCTTTACTTCCCCTAATTCCAACTTGTAATTTTTTTTTCTCTAGGAGGGGAGAATACCTTTTGAGTGCTTCACATATTGAAAGTTCCGAAGTCCATATTGAATCATGACAAAGCATTTTAAAGACTTGTTTAGATCTTACAACTACAAATATATAGTTTACCATTCCGATTGGCTAAAATCAATCATTGTTCTAGTCATTGAACTGATCGAGAGGGAGCTGGAAAATTACAAGAGTCACTAGCATCACATAGTGGTGCAAGTCGCTTGCTTTTAGTAGAGCAAGCTAATGATGAGAAAAGGCCACATCACTAGTGAAGTGACTAATGAGCCAATGGCAATCATAGGAGAGGATAATGGTCTATCTTAAAGGATATTTCAATCAAATAGAAGAGGCCAAATGAGGGGATGAGCGCCACGGATCTTTCAATCAATTCCTAACCAAAGTTTTCTTTGATACTTTTTCTTCAATCAATTCAGTCGCCACTGAAGTTTAGTTGAGTGGACGAGAGTGTTTGGGCTTGAGCCTCTAGAGGCCCAAAAGGCAAAAGCACTTACTTTCTACTTTTTCATCATTTTCGAATTACAATGTGCATCCAAACTTTTGGCTAGACTAATTTTATTAGCTTGGACAAACTGTCCCATCCACATACATTAAATAAGACTATGCACAAATGGCAGGAATGACCATGAAATTGCTTTGAATGGGAGGTGATAAGTACCGGATCTATTGCGTAAAAAAATTGCTTAACCATTCAATCAATGCTTCCATGTTTAAAAGAAAAAAAGGACTTCCAGTCTTTTGCACATCCGGCCATACAACCTTTTTTTCCTGTGGTGAGTTTTGTTTTTACACGTTCAGCTGCATAAAATAATTGCTTAACTACTCAATCAATCCCTCGACATTGAAAAGAAAAAACCAACTTTCAGTCTTTTGCACATTCGGCTGTACAATCTTTTTTTAGTGGTGGGGTTTGTTGTCATACGTTCAGCTACATGATTTGGAAGAGTGCAGTCATGCCTTTTGTCTTGTTAGCCTTGTATGGCATCTACATGTACCTCATGAATTCATGAAGACAGGTTCTGCAATTTGAAGGGAGCAACTTCCTGGATGCTGCATGGGGATACAATGCATTAGTTTCTCCTCCTCTTTTGTCGGTTGGCCACTGGTATTTTTGGGGCTTTCGAGATCTCACGGCACACCCCTAAAACAAGGTGACCAATGCGAATGAAGATCCATTAATTGCATACCTGATCGAGGTTGCATTTGGAATTGTCGCAGCGTTGATACTTTGCCAAAAGCGGCGATGTACCATGACTGTAATTTCATATAGGCATAGCTAACTCCGTTTTGGGAGGAAGCGGTTCGGTTGTAGTAGAAACATCGCACCATTAACGCTATAAGAAAGTACATAAGCTGCAATAGCACTGGTGGAGTACATGGTGGAAACCTATTTTTGAACCGCTATACCTTCTATCGCTCCTCTTTTTCAAAGAATATGCAGTATCCCAAGTTTGAAGTTCCATTATTTCTTACAAAACCCGATAATTGTCCCGACTGTATGCATCGGAAATTGTTCAACCCACAAGGCGACGGGCTTGACACCGAGAATAGTAATATGAGCAAGTGACATTGTGATTTGAAAACATGACTCGCTGGATCCAAATTAAGCGCTTGATCACTCAGTTAATCCCTTAAGGGTTAATTAATATACCTTTGGCATGTTTTTGTGTTCAAGCTCATTGAATGTCTTTAAAAAGTTGTCTTTCTCGGAAGCAGGATTAGGTTTATCAGAAAAACACTATATGGAGCAGTGCAGTTTCTTCTTGTCTTATCAATGGGGAGTCTCAACGACTCTTTAAGCACCAAACTAATTTCCCCACGCCCTGTACGGTAGTCCTCTAATCCCACACGTATTGGATAAGTACCGAACATCCAAATGTTTCTGCTCATAACATGTATTGACTTATGTTGGAGTGTTGTCATCACATGCTAGTAACACAACCATCATAATCTTGTAATTTTGTAAAAATAACCAAGGGTGCGCGTTTTCAATGTGGACCAATATCATCATAGCCATCGATTACATTGAAACTACAAATGACTCAAATGATCAATGATCATGATGATGGTGGTCAATAGCATGCGTAAGGCTCTCTAAAGAACACGCAGAATATTGTGATCTCATTGTCGACCTAAATGCTTCGTAAATGCCAAAGTACCTTTAGAAAAAAGAAAGAAAGAAAGTCTACTTGTTACGAAGGAGCACACCTAATAGCCTAACCTTTCCTTATTTGTTTGAAAGCAAAACAAAGATGCTTGCATACCCAATTGAGTGATAGCTTGGTAAGTCACGAGGCAGAACGATTAATAAAGGATTCGGAATATTTTCCAAGAAACCATATCGGTAAAAGTCCAAAGGCATGCAATCAGAAAGCAAGCGTCACGTCGAAGGTGGGATCTTGACGAGGACTCCTAGAAAAGCTTTGGGACATAGGGAGCACCACCACCCCCCTCCCCACACGAGCTCGGGAACACTTTATTTTAAAAATGTGCAAAATAGAACTTCCAAATCGAAAATCCTCCGGATTGAGCCGGCTGATTTGATCTGGTTTTTAAAAGTGTTAATCCAGTTCTCGGTTCCTAAAAGTGAAACTGGACTAGATTGTATCTTTTTTTTAAAATCATTTCTTCATAAATTTTAATAAGATGTGAATTAAACATTATTTCGGTCTGCTTTCAAATAGTGGAAAAAAAAGTAGTTCAAAAAAGTGATAGGTTCCATTGGACCAGACTGGTGGCTTGATCAAGTTCTTGATCTTAGGACTAAACAATCCAATTTTCAGTTCCTGATTCTATCTTGGAAACGAATCGGATTGGGAACCGATGACCTTTACTTTATTTTCATTCCCATATCCACGACATTGATGAACCATTCTACGCGTTTGGTAAAGCAAAATATAAAATTAGATTGGATTGGAGATAATGATGTGCACGTTCGGATTGTTCAATTTCGGTGTAGGGAGACGAAATCTGAAGGCCGGAAACTACGGAAGAGAAATGGTCGGTCGGAAGTGACTTGAGATGACGTTCGTGTGTATGTTTTCAAATTGGTGGAGTGCTCCACGTTGAAAGAGGACTGATTCCCAACTCTCAAAAAAGTTAGGGAAGGAATGTCAAAAGTTGATTGACGAACTCCCACCGAACACCCCCGTTTTTCAATTCGGCGCATTTATGGCGCGGAATTGTGTACCCCCCGCCCCCTTTGGAGATGACCGTAAGGTCTAACCACTTGTTGTTAGGTTAATTTGTCGATGAAAATGCGTCGTGCTCCGAAGGATCGGACTGTGGCCGGGCGTAATTGGCGGGCAGGGTGCAAGATGCATATACCTGGAAAAGGACCAGCTCCCTTCGGTTAGCTTTGGGAGGCCAAGGCAGGCTTAGAGAGGTCTGATGAACTGTTAGCTTCATGATCACTTAATATTTTCGTGAAATGTGCTTATCGTCCATTTTGACCTGGTATGAGCATGAATTTGAAGACTTGCTAAAAAATTTAGCATGACATCTCAGTAGCACAGGCACAACTAGTCATTTATAGAGTTAGACAGTGATGTTGGTTCATGCTACCTTAAGCAATGGAAATCTTGCTTGGGTCGAGCAATCTAATCGAGATCTATCACATGAGGAGGTAGCATGACCAAGCAAGTGGTGCCTAATATCCAACAACCTTGGCAGTCTTTATTGCCGAGGCTATCGTCATGATTGACTACCCTCAATGCTGTTACCCTTGACCCTCACTCTTTATTAATCGTGCATCATCTTGCCATGAACATCCTTGATCGAGATGGTCCTAGCTATAATGTTGCCCGCAACTTTGATCTGAGGTCTCCCACGGACCGAGGGAGGATCCGAGGCCGGGGTAGCGATGATGCAACCTTCACCAAGGATGGGTGAGAGAGAAGAGGACTCACCAACAAGCACTCTTTAGTGATGTTGAGCTAGGCATCGGCCGAGCTTAGGATTAAAGTGGTCAACTAGAGGCAAAACTCAGGAAGTAAAACTGGTGTTTCCAAAATTGGAGGGTATGAAATTGATAAAGAAATGAGAAGTGAAATTTATTTTTTTTAAAAATATTTAGGCATTATTCCTTTTCTCAACGGGCATTTTTCAATAAATTGAGATAGAATGGAGAAGAAAAGAACGCGATTTGATCTTACATCGACCGACCGTATTGGTCAGCATGTATCCAATGAATGGACCCCTATTTTGTCCACTCTGACTTCTAGCTATTTTCTGATAGTCCAAGAAGCCGAATATCTCAAAATCCCCTATTTCCCAAGTTCAATCTTCGTTTAAGAAAAGTTCACCAAAGAAATGGAAGAAGAAAATTTGTATTGTGTCCGAAATTACCACAAACGCAATAATTTTTTAACGTTAGGCCCATCAATAAAATATAAAGGAATAAGTATATTGAAAGATCTAAAACTTGTCATGAAAGTATAATCGAGTCTTAAAACTTTCAAAAAATACTATTAAATTCTAAAACTTATCACGAAAAGGGTGTGTATCGTCGTTTGAACTTTTTTATCGAATAAAATGTACATCAAATTCGATAAAGATGGGTATTCTAATATATTATAAATGTTTGGTAAATATACACATATCCAAGGTGGATTCAACGACGATTGTTGGATCGAATGTTGACATAATGGTTCTCACCAGCGACAACCTTCCGGTGTAATGGCTCTTGCCATTGGCAAATCCCACTTCACTCTTGTCGCTGCCCTTCGCCTCCTCCTCTCTTCGCCTGTGAAAATTGAGTGTCGACCATTCAGATCTTCGAACCCTCAGGGACATTTAAGCTGTAAGGGCAGTCCAATCATCACTGATACGCTCATGGTCAATGCCAAGGTCGATGCCTAGTGGACGAAGGTGCAGTAGGTGAAGGTGCGGCTAGTCATACGATGAAGGTGCACGATACAAGGGGATGGCGGTTGGTGCTCTGGACCTAGCCATGGAGCTCCTCTTTGGCCAAGGTCTAGTCAAGCCCCTCCATCGCCGAGAACTAGTTGAGCTTCATTGAGTTGAGCTTAGCCATAGAGGAACTTCAGATTTATCGAGTCGAGCTCATAACCACGACTACCCTTGTCGGTGGCAACAAGACGGAACTTGGTGGAAGGCTACGGGTGGTGGCAGAGAGATCGTAGGTGGCGAAGGCTATATGATTAGCAGCCATTCAAGAATATGAAATATATTATATTTGCCTTTATCTTATTGTGCACATTAAATCAATCTATTCAAAAATTATATCCGTTTTATATCCAATCTTATTCTATCGACAACAATTGAATATAGGATACGATGTACGATAAACTTTAAATTTTATCCAAACTTTTTATCCCGAGTGTTAAACATAGCAAGCCGAAAGTAAACGGAGTCCCCGCTAATTCGAAAAAATAAGTGGGGCCAGATCGATTTCGGGCCCCAAACACGGCCGCCCGGCCACCAAGCGCAGGGGATGAAACGATGGGAAAAACGGGCAGAAGGCATCGCCCAATTCGACCGTCCATCACGGACACCCAAATAACGAAACGATCCCAACCGTCGGATCAGGAGCGGACACGACTGACCGAAACGGAATCGACACTCAACCGTTGAAAGCGACCGAACCAGTAGTGACGTCACCAGGAATATGCAGAGCGAGGAGAGAGAGAGAGAGAGAGAGAAAGAGAAAGAGAAAGAGAGAGAGAGAGGGTACACTGCGACGTCGCCGTCTTGTGGCTTTCATCGTCCATTTTTAAAGAAAAAGTCCCACAAACGGACATGCTCTGCAACTGCCCTGTTCTTCGCCCTCCCTGTTTTCTTGTCCAAACATCGGCGCTTCGGATCTTTTCCATCTCCCTGCGTCTACGTACGTACGATTTGATATAAAAACGATGGCTCTCGCGTGCTTCGCCTAAAGAAAGGCGATCCGCACAGGCGGAGGATAAGGAAAGAGTGGAGAAGACAGGGAGAGGCAGAGCTTGAGGACGGTCCTCTGTTCCTCTGTTTCTCTGAATCTGAGGGCGGAAGCTGTTGTCGAATCGGTGGGAATTCGAGGGAAGCTTTGATCCGCGGCCAAAAGGGTGTTCGGAGATGGGGGGTGCGCGATGAAATTCAGATTGGTTCGTCGCTCGATTGAATCCGAGGAATGGCATGCAGTTCGGTAGAATTGCAGGAGCCGAGCATCGAGACGGACAAGCTCAGCTACGAGATCTTCTCGATCCTCGAGACCAACTTCCTCTTTGGCTACGATGCCCCCGACCAGAAGAAGAAGCTCCTCGTCCCCGATCGCATGCCCGATGCGCAACCGGAAGAACTGAAGCCTTGTGAAAATCTCCCGCAGAATCATCTCGAGGTCGACGCTGCGGTCGCGGCCCGGCGAGGGAAAATCTGCATACTCGCCATCGATGGTGGCGGAGGCGGCATGCGAGGTCTCGTCTTTGGCAAGGCCTTGGCCTATCTGGAGGGCGTGCTCAAGGCCAAGTCCGGCAATCCCGACGCCCGAATCGCCGACTATTTCGACATCACCGCCGGCTCCGGCGTAGGTGGCGTCTTGGCCGCCATGCTCTTCGCGACCAGGGACCGAGGCCTGGCACGACATCCCATCTCCGAGGCTGAGGACATGTGGCGGTTCCTCGCGGACAAAGGGAGTCGGGGTTGGGCGGTTCCCTCCAACCGTGGTGGCGGATTTTTCCGGCGGGTGCTACGTGGCGGCTCTGGTGGTCAGGCAGCGTCGACGGCCGCCATGGATACGGCGATGAAAGAGGTGTTCAGCATCAGAGACGGGAAGGACAGAAGGTTTCTGACGTTGAAGGACACGGTGAAGCCGGTCCTGATCCCATGCTACGACCTGTCGACGGCGTCCCCGTTCCTGTTCTCGCGGGCTGACGCGCTCCGAGCCGACAGCTATGACTTCAGGCTCTGGGAGGTGTGCCGGGCCACAATGGCAGAGCCGGGGTCGTTAGGGCCGGTGGAGATACGGTCCATGGACGGCAGGACGCGGTGCGTGGCCGTGGAAGGGGGGCTGGCGATGAGCAACCCGACGGCGGCGGCGATCACGCACGTGCTGCACAACAAGCGGGATTTTGCGCATGTGCGGGGGGTGGAGGACTTGCTGGTGCTGTCGATAGGGACAGGGGCGGCGGCGGAGCTGAGGTTGGAGTACGAGAAGGTGCGGAAGTGGAGGGCCAAGGAGTGGGCTCGGCCGGTGGCGCGGATTGCCGGGGATGCGTCGGCGGACATGGTTGACCAGGCCGTGGCCTTGGCGTTTGGTCCGTGTAGGAGCAGTAACTATCTAAGGATTCAGGTAATTAGATGTTCTTTTCTTAAAAATCTTTTCAGCTATATACTTATCCTTTTTATGACAATGTAACATGCAAGAATCAATAGATATAGGTGAAAATTAACACCGTCAAAATTGGGCGATGCAGGCGAACAGCTCCAGCCTTGGCCGGTCCGGGCATGGGGTGGATGTGGACCTGAGCCATAGTGATGTGAAGATGGTGGCGGCAATGGCGGACGACATGCTGAAACAGAAGAGCGTCGAGTCGGTGCTCTTCGGGGGAAAGAGGCTATCGGAGCAGAGCAATTACGAGAAACTGGACTGGTTCGCGGGCGAGCTTGTGCAGGAGCATCAGAGGAGGAGCCGCGAAGTTGCTCCCGCTGCCACTGCCGCCGCCCTCAGGCAAGCTGCTCCTAATCCCACCTAGGCTGTCGTCCCAAGAATTTGGGAGAATCATTCCAAAAGAAAAGGTAACTTCATTTCCCAATTATAATCACTCTCTAGATCCTAGGTACTGATCAAAATGAAATTGCAGACTTCTTAACGAAACTTCCAACACTAACCGCAACGAGATCGATAATAATATTGAGAATTTCCCATTTGATTAACGCGAAACAAGTTTTTTATTAGTTGCTAGATGTGTTTGATTTCGCATCTTCCTGTCTTGTGTCCCTTGAGTCTTGTGTCCCTAATTCATGCATGTTTGAAGCCATACAAAGTGAATTGTATTGGGAAATTCGAAACATTTTGTTTCTCTTCTCATGCTGTAGTCCCATAAGTGCTTATGTTGCAGTGAATAATAAATAAATAGGAGAAAGAAAATTAGGGTATTGAATATACACAGAGAGAATGACACTGAGTGTCAAAAGTTTTGTATGGCGCTCACTTTAGCGCTGAAAATTTTCGTCCGCTCAATCAAGTAACAAACCAGAGGGAAAAAAAATGATTAGTTAAGTACTTCTCGACGAAAAATTCCAATTGGAGATATTACGTGACTTTTACAATTAATCTGTTTTAAGAAATTGGTTCCCCGTGGATAGATAATTGTGTAAAACCACATCGTTCTTCCAAGTTTTGCCGATCATGCCTCTATCTTCGCTGGTGCCGATCACCATTGCCGACGCCTCTAGGACATCAGCTCTCTAGTTTGATCACCGTTTGTGACCAACAATCGCAACATCAAGGCCATATTCATCACCGCACTTCAGTCCTCCGTTCTGCCCTCCTTCTCGGTCCAGGATTGTGAAGTGCCTCGTGTTCGTTCATTACTCCATCGCCGGCCGGCTTCGATCTCCGTCGTCCAGGCTTCCAGGAACTTCTTTTCCAACTTGATCACCAACCGTAACTTCTTTCCATCTGCACTGGGGACCAAATGGAAAAAAGGTTTTGATTTGAGGTCAATCTAGGGTTTTCAATTTGGGAATTTCTTTGCATATTGCGATTTAGGGTTTATAATTTGGGGCAAAACATCGACAAAGTCGTTTTTGGCTATATATGTTGACTAGGTATGCCGGTGAGTCTCGTTGGATGGAGAAACTTAAAAAAAAATATGGCCACATCAGATTTCTAGAGACGACATCATTTAAGTGATCAACTTTTTAAAAAGATGACATTTAAATCATCCGAAAAAAAACTTTTGGCATTAACGAGTACTGTACAAAAATTTTGACACTTTTAGTGTCATTATTTTGATTTAATTGGTTTAGTTGATATGACCTATGTCTACAAGAGAGCAACATAGGATCCTACTTCATAGAGATTAGAAATACACTCGAGTCAGTTAAACACCCTCAATATTTTCTAGCCCTTAATTACACCCAACAACCTATATAGTTGGACAGTATTCAAGCTTCACACTTATTGATGAAACAATCTCTTAATTTATAGATGAATTCAAAATCTTACCACAAGATTCATTGGTTCGAGTATCGAAAGCTCCTCTTGGATTACTTCACAAAGAAGACCTACTTTTAAATATAGACAAAAATTAAATCCAAAATACCAAATCTACTCAAATTAGGAATCCAATTATAATTGGGAAATCTACTTGAATTGGGAAACATACTTGAATTGTCTTTCCTTCATGGCTCAAACTCGGGACATAGATAAAATTTCAAGATGAATTGTCTTTCTTCATGGAATAGGTTGTTTAAATAAAAAACTTTGAACGCTTTTCATGGAACAATTCAAGTTTAACTTTGAAGGGTGCAAAAATAGGTTGACAATATTAGGTGCTTCTAACAAACATAAATAGGGAATAAGGGGTAGATAGAACATTTTGCACATGTATATGTAGTGCTTCGAGCTTTATAGCAAGTCTACATACACTCTCCGCTACTAACAGCCACATGGCTGGGTGGAATCCACTAGTAATTTCAAGAGGGTTACAATATTGCAAATATTGCTTCAATCACATGATAGATCATACTATCAGAATGCACATCCTGTTTTCACACTTGTACACTCCTCTCATAACAGATGACAGTAGCAACAAGGAATCTACAATAAAGATAGTTACAAACAGATAGTAGCATAGTTTGCTCAGCAGAGAGAGAAGATGATAATAACAGAACGAGCCTTCTCAATTTTCCGCACACCCTTCGTCTTTGCTTCGATCCTCTTTTATAGGCATTTCTCCTCCAATCTGATCGTTGGAGAGCCTTCAAACAGAATCCAGTAGCCGTTGGGTGTTGATAGATGCGATCGCCGAGGTCCAAGCCGCCCACACGGTTTGTTTCTATCGGCAAAATCAGCGTTACCCAAAATAGTGTCTGGTGCCGTTGTCCATCAATTACTTCTCTGAATGCTTGACCATAACGGACAAAAACAGTTCTGACTCATCTCTAGTCCTCTTACTGTGAACTCCCAGTCTTGTCATTAGCTATTTTCCTTCCACTCAACAATCATCTTGTTGTGAGTTAGTGGGCAACATCTTCCAGATTGTTGATAGAAGCACGACAGGCTACTCCTAATCACTTCATAGGAGGATCTGCCTTTATTAGCAGCCTAATGTTGCTTTCCAAGTAATTCCTTGGAGATCAACTTGCGATATGCTGTTCGCTGATCTTCCTGGTTACATCACCAACCATGACTCTACTATGATAATCACCTTTTCGTGGTCCATCCAAGTATTTTTGCAATCATGGCTCTACCCAACGATTCACCTATACATGGTTCCTTCAAGTCCTCATGAATATCTTTCTTCACCCTCTATCAAGTCTATCCAGCTTGTAGACATTTCTGCGCTCAGTACCTTGTTCACCATTTATCAAGGTCTTCAAACTTTGTAGACGTCTTTAGGAAATCTTTAGGAAATCGACAATACAATAGCAATCTTCTTAATATCATCATTACCCGATATCGAAAAATATATGTATTTATCAAATAAACATTCAAACGGATAGTTTTGATATCATCAAAATCACATAGGATTTTTCCCAACGCATTAAATAGATGCCACTTAGTGATGAAAACCTAAACATCCCCATCAATCCCCTTGTCGACCTTCAAAGCCACGTCTCCTCACGGGTCTTTAGTAGTAGCGCACATATGTTTCTCTTGAAGTCGTTGAGATGGACAATCCACTCCATTGGAACCCTTAAACAACCTTTTCTACCCTTATTGGAAGAAGGGTGGCCCTTTACAAACAAGGGATACGATGACGACAGGAATTAACGCACCATCAATCGCTCTTGTTGGCTACTCTCATGGCCTTGTATATGGCTAAAAGATGGCTAGGGAATGGCGCTACCTCACTTCGCGAAGAGCAAGAATGGTACTTAGTATAAATCTTATGGGATTAGGGGCCAACTAACCTGGCGGGAGCCCGAACAATGGAAAGCTCCACCAGTGAGCTCGGAAGGAGGTGTTCCCCGTGGACTACGATGCACCCACGCCTTGAAGAACATGCCCATTCCTTGGCATTGGGGGTAATGGGGTATAAACTTCTTGGGTTACGTTTTCTCATTTGAATTCTTAGTTAAAATAAGATATGAATTTTACTATATCTTATTCATTAATTGGTGAATCACAGTAATCTATTAGTTGGTATGAACGATATATCTATATAAATGAATCAAAAAATGCACAAACGAAAATAATAGAAATCTCTCACAATTCACTACCAAAGAAACCTTAATGCACAAATGGAGATAATCTCCATCAGTCATTATTGTATAGTCTAAATCTTAAATAGTAAAAGAGCTCATTATAGTATTGTAAAGCCACAAGTTCGACTATGACAAGAAATGTAAAGGAGCTCCACTAACATCAAAGAGGTAAATCAGTTGGCAAATACTATAACTAGTAAGAGAGAGAAAACACGATCGTTCACTTTTGTGGCTGTGGAAAGTATATTACTTCGACTCTCTCGACTCTTTTGTAAAGCTTCAACATGAACCATTAAGCTAGGAAAGAGAAGGAGTTTTGACTCTCTTGCTACTTTCGTGGACTTTTGACATGAGCCGGAGAGCTACAAAGAAGGAGGAGTTTCGACTTTCTCACCATTTTCGTAGAATTTTGATGTGAACCAGAAAAATCACGGAAGTGTCACGAAGTTTCAAATTGAACCAAAGATACAAAGGAGAAGATGGAGAGAGTAGGCTTTTCTTCTTCTTCTTCTTTGTTATAAAGAAATCTCATTCCCCCTTGAGAATTAGAAAGACCTTTCTCAAGTTGAATTTATTCATATAAAATCTGGGCTCTTCTTCTTCATTTTTATTTGCTTATTATTTTTATTATTTTATCCTCTATTTTTTTTCTTTCCTTCCACAACTCCTTAATAAAATTTTATCAAATACATTATACATATATATGTATATGTATATATAGACACACACACTTTGAGGCCCTTAAGGTGATACCTGACGAGTCTAAGAATGATGGGGTAAGTATTAATGATAGACTTGGCTAGCCACTAAGCAAGCGCGATGTACTTATTTGATTTGACAAAATAATTGACAGGTGTGAGTAAAGAAAAATGAATCTCAAATGACAAGCTAAGCCGACCTATACGATAGGTGGTCCATTGATAAGACCTCCACTTTAACTGTGTCTTATTGGAGTAGGTAGCGGTGTTCCCGTCATATGAAAACTGAGTTTTTATTGGTCCTCAATTCCTCCTATGACTTGTCACGACAAGCTATCACTTATCATGATTCTCTGCTGCTTGTTCAAATCATGTCACCACCTGTTTACATCTCCGGTCGGGTAAAGTATAATTTGGCCTATAAATAGTAAACTCCAGACTTAGGTAGAGCTTCTTAGGCTCTCTTCTACCATCTACTAACTTAAGCATTGGAGAGGCAAAAACTCGGAGGCCCTAACCCGCGTTCATGTGCGCGAGTCCGATTTTGGATGGAAGCTTTGCCGATTCTGAAGGACCAGATCGTGCATAAACAGGAGGGAACCATGGAAAATCTCGCACATTAAGAACCTCTCTCTCTCTCTCTCTTTTCTGGAAGCAGAGAAAGTGGAAGCATGGCCTCGCAATCCAAAATGGTTTAATCGTTCTTCTGATGCCTGAATCAATCTCCTAGAAAGCTTGCCCCCTGTCGCAAATTAAGTCAGAAAAAGACAAATGTTTCCTGGCTCTGGGCCAGGATTTCATTGCGCTAATGTTGTTACTATTGAAATGCGAGTGTCCGTTTCAGTTTCTTGCTTCCCTGGAACTCCTTTGAATCTCTTTAAGAATGAGAAATATTCTAAAAGCTCATACACTTTACTTAAAATTTTTCTTCATTAAATGCAGGTAAAGCCAATTGGATGCATCGAAAAAAAGAAAAAGAAAAAAACTCTTTGTTTGGTGGTGCCTATTTTTGCCATTGTGGGTCATTCTGCAAATTCTAATTTTTCTTGATAATTTTCACTTCCCTGATTATTGAGAGAATTGCCACAAGCATCAGGAAAATTACAATGGCAAAACCCCATCAGCCACCAAAAAGAGGGGGAAAGAGGTGTCCGAGGCAGCTGCCTAGCAGACCGATATGCCTTTTACAGGGTCAACTGTCTTTTTGTTATTTTTGTTATTGATGATCATTTGGGCAATTGGACCTTGTTTGATCAAGGGGTTCAAATATAGAATAAATATTTTTCACCCATGATCAATGGTAAAATTCTCTCCGCACATTTGCCATCAAATGATGACGTGTAAATAAATTTAGTTTACACGACTATCTTTAATTGTACATGCCACCCATCAAAACGTAAATTCGTTTAAAATTCTTTACACCAATAATGAACCTAAGAAATATCCTCTCTTATAATATTTTTAACAGTTAGGACAAAACCTAGCGACCTTATTCATGTGGGACATCCTGATTAGCGACTAAAAACAAGCATGAGACGGTTGAAATGACAAAGGCAAAAAGGGAACGTTGCACACGACAGGGGGGGTGGGTCAACCATCAAATCTCTTTTGTCCTAGTTTAGTCACGTTTTGTCCAGTGTTCATTGAAATGCCCTCCTCTTTATGTCACTAGCTTTAGGAATCGGTTTTTTCCTTATATTTGAATAGAAAATCTTAATCTTTATAGACCATTTTTGTGGCCCACGATTCAAACCCTAGTTTTGGTGGTCTCACCTCATCCTTATTTTCGAGAGGATCACGAAGCATGACGGCGGCTAATCATACCCTACTCCACCGACCATAATGATAACGATGATGACCTCTCTCTTTTACTTATTCTTTGGTTTCTGTCACTTCCTCCTCTTTTTTCTTAATATAATTAAGTGCATGGTTCTTGTAAGTTCGGAAGGCCCCATCAAGCGTGTAGACACAAGGAAGCAAAACAAAGAAGTTCGGATAATGATGGAGTGAGAAAATGAGACGACTTGAATGGACTAATCGTTCCTAGTTAAAAACATCTACGTTTTCATGATATGAAAGGTTCATTCATCGGGATGCAATTTTCATTAAATTACGCGTTAGGATCTATTGGATTTTAGTTAGAAGTCATATGTCTCGGTCCTCTTCCGAGCTAGGTATTGTGAATTTTTGCTTATGTCTGTCCCCCGGCTAGTGAGGTTTCCGCATCTGCAACCGAGACTGAGAATGTTGAACCCTTGAATTTCTTTGTAAAAGAAACAACTGTTACGTTGCGAAGCTATTAAAACATCATCGCTGGGACAGAAATATTGCCTGAGGAACAGAAACATTTGTTCACTAATTTGTTATTCCCTAGAATACAAAATCTCATCCGTGAAAAGGAAAGACATGGTTGTGGAGCCATGGCCAAAGGTAGGGCAGAGAGTACTCGTGGGCCATTACAGCGTGAAGCTCGAAAGCATAGCCTGCATATTCGCCAGAGTCCAACGGGTCTGAAACCCGCACCGAAAAATTTCGAGCTGGTTCGATTTTCGTATTACCAGTCTTTATTGAACATCCCTAAGTAATTACGTAGAGCCACGAAGGTGTTAGGCGTGTTGCATTACTTTGTCATTTTTCCAAGTTTGCAGCGGCTCAATCGGGTCCTGTAGTTGGGGATTAATAGGAAGAAGATAACATTGCGCATTCTGCGACATCAACTGATCCACAAGCACCAGAGCCACCATGGCCTCTACAACCGGAACCGCTGCTCGAACCAGTCAAGCGTGTGCATGTTATGTTTCGATCACAATTCTTTTCGTGCTATATTGCACAGAAAAGCAGCCATTTCCAACTTCTACCATTTTGCTGTAAATTGTCTAACGAACATTGAAGAGATGATGCTTGTGTGTGGAAAAGGAAACTGGAAAATGAATCATCATCTAGCTTATGCATACTTACCTCGAGAAGCGACACACGGATCGAACTGAATGTGGGTGGTTAGCTCGGTTTCCTTCTTATCTCTAGTCACTGTGTGTTGCTTCCTCTGCAGAAGTTTATACAGAACCAAATTAAACTTCTCAACTTCTATGAGCATTACTGTGATTAACTTCACAGATTCAAGAACAAGTCTGCATAAGTATGATGATCTATTGTTTTGAAATAATACTGCATTTACCTGATCTTGCATTTAAATCTAATGCGAGACAAAGAAGTTACTAGAGATATCAGCAAGGAATGACACAGAACACCTGGTCCGATCTGAGTGTTACAAAGCTTTCCTGTTTCAAACCAGATGTCTAAAACCTAATATAAAATGTGTAGTTTCAAGAGTCAGTGTCGTTTGGGCGCCTGGCCCGGGACATGTACGTTGGTGATAGTATAATCTGGGCAAGTGAGCAAGTATCCAGAGGGCCAGGCCGGGAAACCGGCCATGTAGGGCTGGAAGGCTGGCCACCGTAGCAAATTACCTTGGTCAAGGCTTTGATCCAACTCGGATTCGGCTAGAACTTGAGCCACAAACTCAATGTGTGTTTTGTGTGCCACACAGAGAGAGAGAGAGAGAGAGAGATCACCCCGATAGTCGGTGTTGGCTCGAATCCCATGGTTGCCGGTATAGATAAGAGAGCTGCTGCCAACAAGGCTTCGAGTTTGTCAAAAACTGGCGAACCAAGCCCCTGAACAAGAAAATCCAGCTTACTGAGTCTCAGATCACGCACATCAGGAATTACATCATAAAATGTGGCAGGTCAGGATACTGAAGACGATCAAAAAGTGGAAGGTAAAGGTATAATCCCACATTTTCTTTACCAAAGCAATAGACAAAGTAGACAACGTTAGAGTTCTTGAAGAGGTCAAGGAAAAAGTTCTCACGCGTGGAGCATTCCTCACTAGGCATGAGACGACACCGCTGATAGAGTCCCCTGTGACCCTGGCAGTGTCGATTGCAGCAATCATCTTGTCTGCATAGTCAGCATCTGGACACCTGACAATGTTGCTCTCTACCTGTCCATACATGAAACGTCAGGAATGTGGTCAAGCGCAAAGAAGTATCACAGATTACGAGAGGATGTTGCAAGGTCTCAACTCGTCACGAAGTTAGGCAAAGCACATGCGATAGTATGAAAACTCGTTTGACCTTTCAAGCAAAATCATTGCATTTGGTGCAGTGTCCCCAGAAGCATTTTTGTGATATCTTCTCTGGCTTTCAGCTCATGAAAAGTAAATCATACATGTTAGAGATATATCTAGGATTATGGTTTAGGATTAGACTTGATTACAATTTACAATTAAGGTAACACTACAATTAACCTCATCCTAAACCGTGATCCTAAATATATCTCTAACAATACAAATTATTTGCATTAAATCTATCAACTATTGAGCCGTCTCTTCTGTCCTTCTTATAGTAATTGTGAATAAATGGGAGAGGATAAACATGTTGCAGTTCCAACTCTTGAATGCCCTCAAACCAGCTAAATGTCAACAGAGACGCTATCATCAACTTTGACAACATCTTTCACCCACGGTAGCAGATCATTTGTATAGCAATGTCGCGAAGAGCTATGTGAAACCTCCCCGGCTTCCTCAATGGCGACATATTCTCAGAAGCAATTCAGAGAATGAGAGGCCATATTTGAAGGGGAGAAGTCTCATGACTCATGCTTTGTCCTAAGTACTATTGGTTTTCTAGGATATATGAATATGCTGCACTCAGATGGATTCTCCGACCCGTGAAAACTCCACACAGTGTTTCTAGGGGGAATGAGATTTCAACATATAACTGCAGTTTTAGTTTTGTAAAAGACGTGATAATTCAGACGCTTCACATTGGAAATGGGGTAAGTACACTATGAGTGCCATAATTTTCGTACGGCGCTTACTTTGATGCTAAAACTTTTTTTTCGCTCACTTGAGTGCCAAATCGGAGTAAAATCATTTACTTGAGTGTCACTTCGCCGGAAAAGCTGACGTGGCTGTCGGAATGCTGACGTGGCAGTCGGAAAATAATATTTTAATATTTTAATTAATTTTTTTGAATTTTTTTGAATTTTTTTGAATTTTTTTGTTTTTTTGTTTTTCTTTTTAGGCCGGCGAGGGCCACCGTTGACCCTCGCCAGCTCCCGAACTCTCGCCCAGATTGGGCGAGGGCCCCCGCCATCGGCGCGAAAGTCTTAGGTGAGGCCGGCGAGGCCGTCGAAGGCCCTAGGTGAGGCCGGCGAGGCCGTCGACGGCCTCACTCGCGGCGGCGACGATGAAGGCTAGGCGGCCCTTGCCTAGATTTGGCCTTGGGCAAGGCCACTATGGCCCTTGGTAGTCGCAGGGAGGCCGCGACGGCCTCACCCAAGGCCTTCGCGGCCAACGGCGAGGGCCCCCTCGCCCAATTTGGGTGAGGGTTCCACGGCCGGCAAGGGTCAACAGTGGCCCTTGCCGGCCCTTAAAAAAAAAAGAAAAAAATTAATTAAAATATTAAAATATTATTTTCCGGCGGCCACGTCAGCTTTTCCGGCGAGGTAGCACTCAAGTGAATGCTTTTACTCCGATTTGGCACTTAGTAAGCGAAAAAAAATTTTGGCACCAAAGTGAGTGTCGTACGAAAGTATTGGCACTCTTAGTGTCCTAACCCCCATTGGAAACACAAGATGCACGGGCCATCGAAACAAATTTGCCTAAGAGTATGCAGAATTCCATGACTGATGTGCTTTGCTTTCTGCTTTTTCTGAACAAAGAATCCTAGAAAAAGAATCGTGAGATAAATCATGTACCTGCTGAAGCGTCACAGATTCTTGATCTACTAAATTTTCTGGAAGTACTACCATATGGGCTTGGGAGACATAAGCAAGAACCTACAGGTAACAGAGAAATTAACATGAGGGTGCACTCTAAAACATATGCGAACAGGCATAAACGTGCGTATGCAGCGAGAACATTTAGTTAAGGGTTGCAGAATTTGCCTTCCAAACATGAGAGATATACATTAGACGCTACGAATTTCTATGCATTAAAGATCGGGACCAGGGCAAGCTCTCGCCAGCGGCAAGTAAAGATAAGTATAGCATAGTGACGTGGCAAGGGAGTCGAATACATTAAGCCGGATACCCCAAAGAAAATATAGAAACATAGACAACCATTAGAAACGTCGTCTGTTGATAGTAGTACAAGCGAATCAAGCTACTTGTAAGCTACTCGAGCCATCTACTGCTCACTTGTATTTAGTTTTGATCTTTCTTCAAGCGTCGTTCTAGTTCGAGCCTTGTAGTGCTTGGCTCGACAATTTCCCTTTTTTTAAACAAGCATCGTTTCTTTTTTAAACAGTTATTGCTGATGGAGCAATGGTTCTATGCTTTTTTGATGTCTAAGGCTTCATTTGTTTCTCAAAAAATAAATGATTTGGAAAACATTTTCCTCAAAATTGTATCTTTCCCTTCCAACCTCTCTGGCTGATATCTTTCTTATCCTTGATTTCCTCTTTTGCTTTCGTTTTTCCTACCATCCCTCCTTGCCCTTCGTCTCTTCAATGGTTTTGTTCTGTTTCGCAGGTCAGAGATAGTTTAAGCAAGTAGCATCTTCCGCAGATGAAGGTTCTCTTTTCTCAGATAGACAACAGATCATTAATAAAAACAGCTATGTCAAGCCAGAACATGAATAAAAGGGCAACAATTGGTATAAAGATGCAAGACTTGACACCAGAAACGCAAAGCCAGCTCAAAAGATTATAGTACCTCAGTCCTGCAAAACTCTTTCAGAAGTTTTTTAGCGATAGCTCCAGATGCAACCCGGCTGATGGTTTCTCTTTCTGAAGATCTACCGTCACCCTAAAGTCAATAATGAGCTCAATAGAAACTTGGTCAGAATCTTCTGTCCTCATAAAGTCCAAGCATTTTCAAGCATCTGCTATGGCAGTGGCACGAAATTACCCCTATCACTCGGACCCCATACTTCATATCGTAAGTTGCATCAGCATGAGAAGGTCTGTAAGCCAATGACAATTCATTGTAGTCCTGCAAATTCCGATTCAGAAGCAGTTGTTTCCTACAACCGGGGACAATAGGGAAACACCAACTCCATGGAAGAAACTTCTCAGAACTCTTTTGACACAAACTCATAATGTATAGCAGACCCAACTACGGAGTTTCAACCTCCCTTGGACACTCACTATCTGTCAAACATATCCTAGCTTCACAATATAAAACTTAACCTATCTAATTTACAACGTTGATCAAACAGGCAACAAACATTGTCATTTCCAAGATCGTGTTTTGTCATTGATTCTGTTCAACAGTTCCCATTAGGAGATACTTACATGTGCTCTCTGATCAGTATTAGGAACAGATATCATGATCGGTGTCCCAGTGGTCACCCCTGTACCAAAATAGAATGATTACCTTAATTTGAAAAAGACACAAGCGGTGAATATCAAGCAGGAAACAAAAAACAGCATTAAGAGGATCAATAGCCATAAATGGGATGAGAACCAAACCTTCAGCGACTCCTGAATATATTTTACATGTATCAGTCTCCTTTCTTGTGCTAGTCATTCGGCTCTGACCCGGTCTCCTGTATACAGATAAGCGGACAGTTAAACGTTAGGGATTCTTTTAAGAACAGATAAAAGTAACTGAACCATGCATTTTCACTAATTATGGAACAATGCGAAAAGATTATGTTACGTAGATAAGAATCCAATTCGACGTGATTTGATCTATACAAATGATCAGGACACAGCCAGATATCAAAGGTGAGAGAACCTTCTGTCCAGTTCGGCCTGGTTGTCCGCTTCTGAAAGCTGCATTCTAGAGGGACACCCATCGATGATACAACCAACACCACCCCCGTGAGACTCACCGAATGTAGTCACGCGGAAGAAAGTCCCGAAAGTACTCCCAGTCGCTCGTACCTCTGCAACAAAGCATTCATCAGGCCAATTCCTAAATGGCAAGTATCTCCACATTAATGAACTCAGTTTAAATGAAAATGAATTTCGGAATGAGAACGTGCGCATCTATTCAGGTGCTCCACGCAAAAATTTCCTATAGATCAAGTGCACCGAATGCAATCTATTTGATTCAAGCACGAATCTTGAGCATTGAAAGTGAGCTTCTCGAATCTCATACGTGAGTATACAATGCGCAGAATACATATGCTGGTGTCAAATGTCTCGCTTCTTGACCCAAGCCTGTATGCATTAGTTCATTACTCAAGCACTTCCGATCAATTTCAAACTCCTATGCATGATTATGCCGAAGAACACAGGGTTACCATTCCGCCAACCCCATCGATTGAGCCGACATTGATCAATTAAGGACGGAACACTAATTAAGATGGTCGTTAGATGCACCCAAATCAAGCAGGGACTTAGTACTTCAGTTAGGGCGCAGGAAGGAAAACCTATACGGCTGATCTTGGTGACCACATTTGAAGTCCATTTTTGGGCATTGCTTGTAGAGGAAAGCATGGGTAGTGAGCAGTCCCAAAATGATAAAAAGACAAAACAAATGGAGCCCCAACCTAGCTAGCAACCTATACGAACTCTACAGAGAAGAAGATGAAGCTACTACGCTGTACCAGCACAACTTGCTAATAACTACTACTCAGGCAAACGAAAAGTCATGGAGTCACCACCATCCTCATCTAGCTTGATGTTCCTTAACTACATATTAGAGTCGTTAGCATTATTTAAGGGTAGATTTGAGAGGACCAAAAAGTGAGGTCTAATTTTTACAGAGAAGCTAATAAATGCAGTAATCTTTTCTTTCGTGGTATTCCACTTCAATATTTATAACAAAAAAATAGTGTTTATCCCATATGGTGTGTTTTAGCACTGTGCATTTGCCTTGTTTTTGTTTTTTATATATCTAGATAAAGATAGCAAAAGTTGCAAAAGTATTATTATATGATCTCGAGCTTTGTGTCAAAGTTTTACAAAACGGGTTTTTTGATACCTAAACTTTTTAAAATTGATCGTTTTAAGTAATCCTAACGGTTTAAATCACCAAAAAATTTGATATATCATTATTTTAGAATAAAATAACCGATATGACTCGTGGAATCACTTAAATGAATAAATTTGGCAAAGTGATGGTTCGTAAAATTTCGGCATAATTTTTTTTAAAATGGTTAACATTGACAAAATGACATAATGAGCTAAAAGCCAACAATCAGAAAGCAAATCTTCCGTTACCACCATTCTTTTTTTGGACTATTATACCCATCAGTAAAATGACAAAATCTCTCTCTCTCTCTCTCTCTCTCTCTCTCTCTCTCTCTCTCTCTCTCTCTCTCTAGCTTGATTCATCTAAACTTAAACATTTGAAATTAAAAATTTTACTTGCATAAGGTAGTGACTGGAATTTTCATCAGTTTCCTTTCTTAATCTTTATGCTTCTTCTTTGACCTTGCTTGGTTTTGAGATCAAACGATAGTGCAGGAAGTCTTATTCGAATGGACTAATTCTCTATGACGACTCTTCTTCCCGTCACATTCCAAAGAGCGAGAGACGACATCTCCATGCAATTCTCGGTGGGATTAGATTAAAGCATCGTTGCTCATCTATCTACTTAGAATTGCAATGTTCTCATGCCTGGCCACTACCCGCTACTCCTCTGCCGCAGCTGATGGCGGGGGCTCCGCCATCTACCTCTTCAAATTTATGTCCTGTGAACCGCTCCGATTGCTTTCCCTATGCTATCACGCCTTCTATGCGCAGTATTGACAGGCGACTCTAGTCAAACTGCCTGAGAGCCAAACTACCGGTGTCTCTTGTTGCCAAAAATTTACGAACGATCGTTTGGATTTCAAAATGGTATTAATCGTTGATTC
Source organism: Corymbia calophylla (assembly GCA_014182845.1). Classification (NCBI taxonomy): domain Eukaryota; kingdom Viridiplantae; phylum Streptophyta; class Magnoliopsida; order Myrtales; family Myrtaceae; genus Corymbia; species Corymbia calophylla. Next base: position 6,691,852 of record CM024702.1, read on the forward strand.
AAATAAATGGCTTCAGCATCGGCAAGTCACGATGGATAATTTGTGTTTTTTTTTGGGTAAGGAGATGGATAATTTGTTGTTATAAAGGCATCGGATTTTCCAACGAATTAACTCATTGGAATCTCTTAAAAGAACAATTCAAAAAGTCATGGAACCAAAGTAACCGTTCGTAAAAGTTTTCACGCTAAACTTGGTGTCATATAATCGATTTGTGACCTTATCGTACTTTTTTTCTTCTTAATGCAAATTTTCACGCCAAAGAGGATTTGGGTAGGGTTTGAGTTCCTGCATACTTAGTTGGAATGTACATGGTACTCCATATATAAACCTTCTCGAGTTCTAGATTGCCCCAACTTTGTATTTGAGGTGATCCACATCAGATTTGAACATAGGACTGCTCGTCCTAAACCCATCTCGTTGTCACGACTACTTGGCAAATTTTCAAAAGTAAAAATTGGTGAAAACTGTTGCTAGGTACAGTGCTTTTACGGGTATTTTAACTTCATTGCATGTAACATTAGAACTTCTTTCATCTATTATAGTTCTGCAATATGTGAAGCAGATAAGAGAACTCATTTCCAGTAAAAAAAGGAAGTAATATACTGAAAAATCTTGGATGAAAATTCGTTTTTAGCAATCAACGCATCAGCAGAGTGGGGGCCAACTGCTGTCTGTGCACAGCAGTATGGCAAAGCACCAAGGAGAAGGTCTTATCCTAGCAAATGGACTCGCGATATCATCTCATTTTGTTTATTCTTTTGTTGCTTGTGTCGTGCTCCTAGCGGAGAGACAAGAGAAGAGAGAAGACGACGAAGTGTTGCTGGTACTTCTCAAGTGCTGGTCGATCTATCCGTGTCAAAAGTAGGTGTACTTTGGGGCGCTTCCCTTTTGCTCCCCCGTGTCGCCTCTGATTTGGCCCTGTACTTTGGGGCATGAGTTGAAGTTGTTGTCAGCAGTATCTACTCATCAGTCATTTAAACAGGCTATGCTAGGCTTTTTAACACTACTGTAGCTCACTATAGTATACCCCTTCATCCATATCTTGTTGCTGACTAGTGTGCACGATTGTCATCATGCAGACATCGCATGTAGATTGTCGTATTTCTCATAGTTGGTGCCGTCACACATGCAATTATTTTTATGATAAGAAATTATGATTCAACTACTTGATATAACGATCTATCAAATTACGTCATTAGATATCTTCCATACAATCATATCACATCTCAATTGGGTAAGTATATTTCTAGGCTCTAATAGTTTTGGTTTATATATTCACAATGATACCCTGAGCACTTTAAAGTGGCCTAAGATATGTTTTCTAATACCGTTATACAATCGCAACCCGTCTTTGATCCATACTAGTCATTAACCAAAAATAGTACTATGACCTATCATTTTTGTTGGGAGCGCAAATATCCAATTCAACCCATATTCATTCAAAAGTTTAAGTCAATAGATTTTGAGTCAAATATCTTGACAATCTCTCCCTTACATGTAAATTCAATGTTAGGTTTGCCTCCCTTTTAATTTAAGTATCTTTTGCATCGATATGTCTTAATTTGAATCTCCAACACCTCACCGTCTCTTTCTCTAGATTAAAACATGGAGGTTGCTATTGAGACTACATTGCTACACCCCAACACCCACCATCTAGAAACTACATTGATCATGAAATTTCTTCATTGAGATATTTACCAAACATTGGTAGATTGGGCGTCCATCATTCTACTATCGATTTTGATACCATTTGTTAGAAGTGCACAGTAAAAACTTGATACATTCACTAGGGAAAATCGCTAAAAAGGAGCTCAAGTTCAAGACTGTTAACATTTTTAGTTGGACCCACATTTATTCAAAACTTTCAGCTAATGAGTTTTAGGTAAACTATTAATAAAATACATCTTGAGTTGAATTTGTTAACAAAACTTGATTTGAGATAAATTATAAGGGAGCCCAGCCAATTAAAGTGAAAAGTCCTATTGAACCTTCTTTATTCTCACTCGGTGAACACCGATCCAACTTTGAATATCTTTTAGACTATATTTGATAGTCAAGATAAAATTTAGGATATGGTAAAATCTATCCTATCATGCATTTGATGTATGCTCAAGATAAGATAAAGTTAAATATAAGAGGATAAAGACCGGATAAAATTATTCCATAAAGGAAGTGTGATAAAGGTGGATAGGATTTCTAACATCCATGATAGGAAATGCATTATTCTCGAATAAAAAGCTTCTTAAATTAACAAAATTAAAATTATATTTCAATATAAATAATATTTGAATTCTAATATAAGAAATTCAAAATAACAAAAACTAACAATTTAATTATTTTAATTTAATCTTAGTTTTATTATATATTCAAATACAATTCTATTTTGTAATGTAAATTCAATATGTAGATATAAACATATATTTAATTTATCACATATTTTAGGTATTTTAGTATTTTAGGTATACTAGTAGAGTCTATATTTAATAATATTTTATTAGAGAATGATGGAAGGGGAAGAGAAATAAAAAATAAATTAATTAAAAAAGAGAGGAAAATAAAATAAAAAGTAGATAAAAATAAAGGAGCAAGAGTGTTGAAGAGATTTTTACTATCTCTGTTTATAAAATTTTTGGTTCATTTATAATAATATGTCGTTTATACCAAATAATGTACATAATATGATGTAAATATATTCAAATTTATTATTATAACCACCAAATAGTGGATATGATAAAGCAAATTCCTAGATTTCCTATCCTATTTTATTCAGTCTATCCTGGTTAGAAATCTGGACAACTAAATGTATTTTAAGATGGGATCAAAAGGATTTGTCATATTCCTTCTTGCTTGATATTTATTGTTGGAGTCCACATTAGAAAAGGAAGGTGAGAACACGGACTTTGTTCACCAAATCCAATTGAGACTATATAGATTTTCTTTCTCCACGTTGAAGTCGGTCACAAATGATTCAATTTGTTTAATTATTTCATGAGATTGAGAGATTTTATTTTCTGAGAAATTGTAGACCTAAATAGTTAGAAATAGTGAGTATTAAGTGATTCAAGTGAAGTGATAATCTCTCTCTAACTCAATAAGTCCCCTTGGCTATTGTTAGACAGTCTCTGTCAAACGAAGGATGACGGACTTGAGAAAGACAAGGGTGAAGGAGATGAGGGCCAGGAGGGCGAGGGTGAACAGAGACAATGGCGGTTGCAGCGATTGCAGCTGCTTCCCTGCCACCAACATCGCTGGCCGGAGCTTTCGAGGATCGGTCAGAAATTTGAATTTCCGGCGAGAACCAAGAGGAGAATTGTGCAGGAGGATGTGCGCTACATTGGGGAAGGTTTGTGAATCGAGGGGACTATGGATTTGGGAATCATGATTGCGTTGCTCCTTGCATCTTTAGTGTTTTCCCTCTAGAGTGAAACGTTGAAAAGGGAAAGCGATGTAGTGCATCCATAAAAGTTGGGGAAATTTTCAAAAGACCCTGCACGGGGACGGCATTTTCAAAGTACCCATGTACATAATTAGTTCTCAATTTACCCCTTGAACGCAACTGAAATCTCTTTCAAAGTGCCTAAAAATTGATTTGGCGCTTCAAAAAGTGCATGTGAGTTTCACGGGCTCTGCACATACAACATTTTGCACTTAAGTAAGTTGTAACCGGTTTCATAAATTATGAATGACCTAAAATCCATTTCTATTTAATCCAAAACCAAAGTCAAAACCTATTTCGTGATTTATAAATGACTTGGCTGAACTTTCGCCATCGCATCTGCACCCCGGTCTACAACCAAAATCCCAAGTTGCCTTACTAACTTGATGAGCCGGTACATGGAGTCACTCAGTATTCAAAGGCAATAATTCAAGGAGAAAATTTGTTTGAAATAGATTTTGTGTTGGGTTGGGTCCTGTGTGGGTTGCTAAATTTGCATTGCTTATAAATGAGTTCAAAGAGTTAATTTGGACTGGACCCATCTGATCCCAGCATATCAACTTGGATCAACACCAATTGATCCAGCTAGACTTTCGTCCACAATTCGCATCCAGTCTGTTCACGGGCAACATCATCCGATCCTGATTGCAGCTGATCAATCCACAACTACTGCCGATCGGTCTTTGATTGTTCTTGAATAATCTCAATGGTCGCTGGTAGGCCTCAAGTATTCGTTGGTCCAACGTTCAATATTGACCGAATACACATTAGCCAAGTCTAGTGACGAAATGACAGAAGTATGTTGGGGCAATTTTGAACTAGTGTTGAAAGCATATGGGGCACCCTGAATTATTCTTTCTTCCATTATCTCTTCCGCAATTGCTCTAGATAAGACTGAGAAACTCATTGATTTCGAATCTGCCTATTTCTTGATAAAAGTAGGTGTGGCATTTTCCTCATTCGATGGAGAAATGAGAATTGATGGTTGAACCCAAGGGTTAGAGAATTGTGGTCCCGTCCCTACTGCGCTCTCCAAGTGTGCTTGTGCCTCGCAGCTTCTGCCTTGAGAGGCGGTACTCTAACAACATTATCTCATTATCAAGAAATAGAAATATTTATCTAATTAGGGTGGAGCGGACCGTATAAATTTTAAGGTTTTGAGGGGACAAGTTGACAAAATAAAATCAGGACATCTTGAAACAATGCCAAGCCCAACAATTCACTCTGCTGCTTATCCTCAAGGAGCTGCTGGCGAGGAGGAGGAGACAAATCCAGGCTACATTCGGCGGGAGTAGATGGGTGAGTTAGCTCTCCAAGTGTGGGCTATCCACTTTTGAGCTGCACTGGTGAGCCCTGCATATACTTAACATTTACAACAATGGTTAATATTATGAAATTCTCCAAATTGGTATATTTATAATAAATTTATCTCAAACTAATTTTTAAACCATCAAAATTCCTAAACTGATATTTGTGTGACAAATTTATTATAAACTATATTTTGATCACCAAAAATCCCAAACTAGTCAATTTGTAACAAATTTACCCTACAGTAGTTTCTATTGATTTGGACTAATATAATGAAAAATCACAAACTAGTACACGTGTGATAAATGGAGGATAAAATCCTAAACTAGTACACTCGTTAACTGCCATGTGTCATCAAATTTAATAATTTCACGGTAAAATTTAAGAGAAACTAACGGATGGTAAATTTATCACGGATGTACCAATTTGAAATTTTCGATGGTCAAAAAATTAATAGATAAATTTGTTATAAGTGTACTAATTTGAAATTTTTCGTGAGATGTTATAGTTTACGAATTTGGCTTATCTTCTTGGGGCTTGACTAGAACATAAACCTAGATAATTTTTATCTACGACACCTGTGCATTTCACATAAATGGAGGGTTTTTCCTTAATTTTTTTATGTGAGACCAGAAAATTGTTGAGTTGAAGTGAGTAAATGGCATGTTTTCAAGAATTGTAATATCGCTTCATCTTTATCCAAAGAAGGAACTATTGTTATAAGTGAAATTTCTCGCATACATAAAGTTGAATCTGTTGAAGTTCAATAAGATCGGGCCATGCGTCTAATGGGAGGAAGACGAGAAATTATAAATCACATAACTAACAAACTAAAAAGGACACAAATTTTTGGGAAAATTTTAAAGAAGGGTTTGAAGTGTCATCATTTTTTCAAATAAGGCTTAAAATGCCATTACTTTCTCAAATAATGGTATGATTTTATGGTGGTCAAGGGCATTTTCTTCATTTATCCTTTTATTCTCTCTTTTTTTTTTTCCTTTTTTTCTAGCTTTTCTTCCTTCTTCGCTAGTGGTTGCAGCCACTGGCGATGCCCACAAAGGCCTCACCAAATTTGGCGATGGTGGCCTTGCCTCGGCTAGCAAGGGCTCAATGACCTTGCTGGTTGCAAGTAAGGGCCAACAAGGCCTGTGAGGGCTTGCAAGCAAGCACTCACCGACCCTCACCAATGATCAGCAAGGGTTGGGGAGCCCTTGCCCACCCTTCCCAATGACTAGCGAGGGTCACCAAGCCCTTGTTGGCCTTTGCTAGTAGTCGCTAGTCGACGCCGGAGAAAAAAAAAAGAAGAAAAGAGTAAAAAGAACATAAGGTTTTGACAAAAACACTCTTGATCGGTTAGAAAATTAAATTTGCTAGTAACCGACGAGGTTAGGCCTTATTTAAAATAACCATGACTACTTCAGGCTTTTATTTGAAATACCATGGCCACTTCATGCCCTTATTTGAAACAAAGTCAACTTTAGGCCAAATGTGAATACTTTGAGCCATTTTTTGGAATTTTCTCCAAATTTTTTTACTACTATGAAAAATGTGAAGAAATATGCATTTGATTCGAAGAGATGTGCCTTCATATGCAAACATGGAAGGAGTAAGAAACAATGTACCGGTCAAAAAAATAAAGAAATTGTCATCCAATCTACTAAAATGTGATCCAGCAAAAATACCGCAAAGAGTACGTCGAATGTAATACTTCAAAAGGAGTAATGTCTTCGTCAAATTATTGAAAGTTATATATTCATATTACCAAAATTGAATATCATGTTCTGAGAATATATCTCTTAACAAGCGATAATAAAGCAAACACTACTTTCATCTTAGATTGGAGGAAGAAGACGAATGTGAGTAGCAAAACGAATGTAGTTTCGCAAAAAAAATGTCATCAAATTGCCTTTAAAAATAGGAAAATGGATATATATTGGAATGTAATGTTTCGAATGAAGGTTGTTATGGCAAATATGGAAGAAAGTACTATTTATTTGCACCATCGACAACAAATGTACTATTTCAATGAAGTGATTATAGATGTTAACAATATAAGTTACGATTATTTGAATATATAAAAGCATAGGAAGCTACTTTGTACTTTTAATGGTAGTCTAGACATTGATGAAGTAAAAAAGAAGTACCCAGATGATTAAAGAGGTGCTACATTTGCTGACACGAGAAGAAGCAGTATTTTTTGCCTATGAGCACAACTTATAAAATCAATCATAAGAATACATTAACGTATAACTTTTCCGCATGAGAATGCGAAAGCCAAAAAAAGAAAAAAAAAAGAGAGGATGAAATCACGATTTAACTAAAGAAAAATGCCCCTAAAATCTATCCAAAATGGTCAAATTCATTGCAGAAAGAAGTTCAATAAGGTAAATTGAAAAAAATTGACAATAGATAAAATCTTTTACTATTTCATGTTTCATCCTTCATGGAGAAAAAAAAAACTATTTTTGTAGAACAATGTGTGGTGAATGGTCAAGGATATCGACTGCAAAAATGATCAATTCAACTTTAGAATAACAATAAAAGAATTCATAAAGGACTGTCGATGTTGGCAAAAATTTAATGAAACTTTCGCAATTTTTTGAGAAAGTGCATACGAGAATAAGTACTAGTATAGAGTCAACAACCATATCAACAATATGTTAATGCATTTAGTAAAATTAAATAATGAACAGTATAATTATTCAAAAAATGGATACTTGCAATTTAAATATTCTAACCATCTAGTTGTGCAAGTATGTTTATAGCTTTTTGTTGATAGATAATCGTCAAATTTCATGTATAAGCGACTTAATATTTTCTTTTTTGATTTTTATACTTCATAATGTCAAATATATTCAAACTGCTTCCCTAGGCTATATGGATCAGTTGTAGCAATTTTACAAGAATTATCTTTTTGCATTTTTGTAATGTAATTAACATATTCATTACGAATAAATACAGTCGAGCTTCCTTCTTTGTTTGAGAGGGATCAGTTGATCCCACACAAACAAATTTTTTTCTTTTGCAATTATTTAGTCATAAATTTTTGTGATTTACTAATTTGACCCCACTAACTTTTGAATTTTTAACCCAATAATTTTATTTCACTCGATTTGATAAAAAGTTCCCTTTACATGCCACTTTTAAAAAGAATAATGTGGGGCATGTAAGATGTCACATCATTATGTACATTTTTAGTAGATTGATCTCTCAATATGCTGGTTTTAACGAGGCTTATTCTTTACACTTCTTCCTAGGTGTCTAGCCTCTCTCGGATGGAACAATTCGAACCTCTAGATAGCGGGGTATCTAGTCACGTTGAAATTTTTTTTTATTTTATTATACCTCGCCTTGGTGGAGATTGGAATCATCAAACACCAACTGAAAAATACTCGAGAATTATTCAAGCAATCGAATGAGCAGTTTGGATGGTGACTGCAGGTTCATGCATGGAGATAGAAATGTTCAATATTATAAATAATGAAGTCATGAAGCAACACCTTTCGTGCGGTGCAATTGCCTGGTGGGGCTAAGAGCTGAGGATGGTAAAATTGCAAGAATATTATGCTTGAGCTTCACGCTTTGGCATGTAACAGCAAAACAGGCAAACTTTTGTCGAATCCGCATGCATTCTGAAGAATCTTCTTTCCTGTTTCGTTTCTAAATTAAGTTCGACTCCCTCCCTCCCTCCCTACCTCCCTCTCTCTCTCTCTCTCTCTCTCTCTCTCTCTCTCTCTCTCTGTCTCTCTGTCTCTCTGACCACACATATCACATGCAAAACCCTCTAAGAGAAAACCTTAAATTCCACTTAATATACAAGATCGTGTAGTAATCAAAGGTAGGGGGTGTAATGATGCCAAGTTGAATTGAGATTTGGAGATACTTATGACCTCAACTTGAATTAGAAACTCCACGCTCACTACGTGAATCTGGCTTGATGGTGAAAAAGTATAATATGCGTAGGTAGATTAGTCTCACTTCATGTTCCGATATATTCGGCGAACTTTTAAATGTATGTAATGCTATGTTTAGGTCAGTCATCTAGGGTTTGGCTAGCTTCTTCTATGAGATTGGTAAAGTATGTCGTGAATTTGAATTTCTTTACCTGGATGGATTTCCTTGTTACAAAAGAAAAACCAGATGATGCTTGAAACATTGATACAAGCTTAAATGAAAGATACAGATGACAGTAAACTGGACTAGTCATCCCCATCGAAGTTGGGCTAAGAAATTTGACACAATGGATGCCACTCATTTTCCAATTCAAATAATAACATCAAAAACTAGACTTCGATTAAATTGAACAAGACTCAATTTCAAGTTCATCCATGAGCATTCTTTTTTTCCTCGTTATCGAGTGCTCCAATTCACACTCGGAGTGCGGCATAGTCTTTTTAATGACTTGTTACTTCCTCAAAACCTCTTGACCAGCCGCGGCAAATATGTAAGAGACCAACGTGAAAGCACTCTATTAAGGTTTGCAAGCCCCTCGTTTCTAACTCTATTGGGCAGAGTTCTACTTGAATAACTTCTTGATCTACTCAAAATCCATTTAGTCTTGTATCTGAAGAGAACGAATAAAGAATTAGATGGCAAGTAGATTTCTAAGGGCTTTCCTGTTCACATCCTCAAAGAAGTTCCCTCATATCCCCATAAAAGGACGAGGTTCGTACTTCTCTCTTCAACAGAACTGGAGTGGATCGATCACACTTACAAAATTGGGAGACGACATATATTTTGCAACAAAGATTCATGCTTGCAAAATAGAAATGACCAAAAAAATTACCTATGTTCTTGTTTTCTTCGACACAAAACCCTTATGGGGCCAGCCTCATAGACCGTTGCCATTCTTAACCGCTTAAATTATGAGTACCACTCTTCACAGAGTATTGATGTAGGAAAACTAATCAGAACACTTGCAAACGGCGTAAACATAATTCTTCCCAAACTTCGAAAGAGTTGTTTCCAATGTGCATTAGTCGGAATGTGGTCCGCTCACTCAGTTGGGCTATGAATCCTTTTCCTTCTTCTGATTCTCCTTTCACTTGTCCATGAGTTTTTCTTGTTTTAAGATTATGATTACGAAATCATACCTATTTTCTCATCCACAACTATCAATGCAAGTTCCCATAAGTTGAGCTCTGACCATCATGTTAGACTTTCATCTAATCCTTGCAATATCCGTTTTCTCTATCTGGTTTTCTATGATACAGATGCTCTTAATTTAGAAAAAAAAATTGACTAATTATATAGATCAATAATGATCGGTGCGGTTTGTGTAAAAATTGATTGCATGTACTTAAAATGAATCCTTAGAAAGAACACAGAAAAGAGAGTACATATATATGTACAATCTTAAAAACAAAGAGAACATGGGGAGGAAAGTGCTAGGACCCCACATGCTCATGCCCCTACATCTTTACCCTATTCACCTACAACCAAACCCTAATCAACCGTGAGGAGAATGTTCCTCGCAGACTAATAGCTGGTGAAATTGAAGACAACAGAAAGTCCAATATTCATATCATCGTTAGATTTCCAATGTATGGTCCCATCTTTTTATTTTGGCTGACCATGTGTCCTTTTTTGACCACCTTTGACCATTACATGTTCCTTTGTTTTTTTCTTATACGATTTCTGATCATATAAATATTATAATAGGGGAAGGTGAATAGGTGGTCCTTTCTTTTCGATTCCACTGTAGAGATAGTAATGATAGCCCTCCATATGCTTCCCACCATTGCTTTCTTCAGAATCCGATACCCTAGTGCCTTTATTTTTCTATCTCATACCTGACCAGATGTTGCATCTCTTGGAAACTATGCTCAACTTATCCGACCTATAAACATAAATACATATGTGCTGTTCACTAATTACTTGAGTGATGCTAGATTTATTGAGCCTGATTTACAAAAATTAGTTTACCAGGTGACGTGTCAAAATGAGCGGTAAACAACCTAATAATATGTAAGAATCAATAACGGCCTGACAAATCATTTAGTACACCAATTTTTAAACTAATTTTAGTATGTGTAGCACTTTTCAGATTACTTTTGTAGAGTAGATCCAAGAGTATACGTTTCCAAATGATTATTTAGAAAATTTTGCCAATGAACTGCATCGGTAACTGCACATTTAATCTACTCCAAAAATGAGTTCACTCGCTGTATGACCTTTGTGCGCATTCTGTAACACAAAATAGCAAATGTACTTTAGGTTCATCTGCTGTATCAGTATGCAAAACCCTAAGGGCTAAGATCATCTCTTCCTGGCTCCAACAGAAAAATTCAAGCTTTTGGATACACTGGGGTTGTTCTGCTTTTGGTTCAGCCTACGTAAACAAAAGGTTAGCTGATAAAATGGGGTTGTTCTGCTTTCGGTTCAGCCATATAATCGGCTTAAATGGAGGCTGGCGTGTTCTCTTTTAGCATGGTAGAAGAGGCATGCACTAAGGTTTCGTAAACTTGTTTTAGTGGTATTAATTACTGATATAGCTTATGATCCTGCCTAGCTATGATGTCAATAGAGCTTGCCTCAGCTTACTTAGCCCCAAAACGAAAAGCTTCTTCACTTTATTCACATATATCTTGACCAGAGAGTTTTAACCCACGAGATAAATCATATGACCGTACTATGATTCCGTGAGACAGGCGTGAAATGAGGGGTGTTTCTTTTTAGGACATTAAGGATGCGAACAGCATGAAAGTTGTACTTGGCCGTCAGGATCTTAAGCGTTCTAATTTCTCGAAAGATTAGTGAACTTCGACCTATCTTTTTTGGTCGGACCTCCTGGATATTCCCTGGTTAATAGGGTAATGCTCGAAAGAAACAACTAATAATCTGTGAAACAATTGTTATAACATAGTAGTGTGCTTGGCAAACATTTCTTGGGTTCTGGAATATAATCCACTTGTTAAATATCCTGAGTAGAGTATAACGCGTCGAGTTAATCTGTAAACTAACTCTGCAAACAGGCAGTTCCACCATTACATTATTCAAATTAATAATGGGTAAGAGTAGCAAGAAGGGTTATTGAATTTCACTGGAGTTGACTGGATTCACGGGAAATGAATAAGATAAGACAAAACTTTCAATGTTAATCAAAATGTAAGTTAGCACCCTAAAAAAGAGAACTTTGTAATAGTTACAATCATTGAGCTCTGGTAGCAGGAAAACATAAGTTTTGCGAGTCAATTTTTCTGGGGCTCTCAGCCACTTAAGTGTTCAATTCTGCAAAGCTCAAAGGAGTGCCTATGGACAACTTGTTTTGTGAATGTGCTTCAGAAAGATGAATTTCTTATTAGAAGTCGACAAGCACCAAGCTACAAATTGAGATCAAGAAGTACACCTATTTACACCACATACCTTCAGAAATGGATGGAGATTAAGTGCTTATCTCAGGAATTTTCACAGGCATGCCTCTGTCGAATTGTCTTGGAACATCAGTAACGAAGCTAAATTGAGCAAAGGAAAGCGTGTGATGAGCTCAAACAGACCTGAAAAAGCAGGGGAAACACTATAAAAGAACACGGGGGATATGCATGGCTCCTCATACGCCATACACATAGGCCATCGATTCTCCGGTGGGCTACGCAAATGGCATACAGGGAGCCAGGCACATACTTTATGCATATGCATGATTCTGTTCACTATAAGAAAAATCTCTTCCAGGATTTATTTGAATGCAAGATTGCTTGAAGTGCATGCATGTGTGTCTGAATCATATGGCAACAACATGGCCATCTAACCAGGAAAAGTGAAGACGAGATCCAATGAAAGGGAAGGATTAAGCTGGAGCTTGAAGCTTGAATTAGGGTTTAAAGAGACTTGAAGACTCAAAGATAGTCCCAAGGACAAGAACAAAATAGGGTTTCACACAGCAAGCTCTCTCTTGAATATGGCAGGAGAGGGAAGGGGAGGGGAGATGTGGGGTTGAAATGCAACCCCAGCTTGACCCTAGATATAGGCACCCACATACACATCCCTGTAGAGAGAGAGAGAGAGAGAGAGAGAGAGTAGCCCTGTAGAGAGTGAGAGAGGGAGAGAGAGAGAGAGAGAGAGAGAGAGAGAGAGAGAGAGAGAGTAGGATGGATTTTTGTTTGTATGTTTGGATCACTAACCACGCAATTTCCCAAGTGAGGAGCGAGGGGGTTATGGGGTTTGAAATCTCCTTTTCTGAGTCGCAAAAGCAGAGCTTGCTTTTCTCCGTCTGAAGCTTTTGCTTTGTCCTGGAGTGCTTGGATATACTTGGATTCCCCTCACCTCCTTTCCTCTCTCCCACCATTCTTCTTCAATTAAACTACATATGAATTCATATAGAAAACACAAAATGGGTAAAGGAAATAAAAAAGAAAAATAAACGAAAGAGGATTTTTTATTATGTACAAACCAGTAGCAGGATTCTTGATTACCACAAGCAATGTTCACGTTGCAACAGATTATATGTAGCTGAAACTAATATTCATGGAGACAATGCTCTCTTTCCCTAGATCTTATAAAGTGGTTATAAGAGTGCTTGTGAAAATCCTATTCTGATTGCTGCCATATAGGATAAAATTCTTTAAAAGAAACCCTCCATTGTTAGAGTTGTTGGTTGGAATGTCAATGGATTTTCAACTCAAGAATTAGAACATCAAATCTCAATAATTGTTTGCAAAATACCCTGGACAAGAGCTACCTGTAGATAAGTCGAAGGCCTTAACTTAACTAGTGGTTGGATGGTGTTCTATGGACCTTTTAGGTGATCCTGCCTCTCCCGCCTAGGGATTGCAAAAAAAAATTGCACGACAAAAGAATTTCGTTAATGTTATGTCCACGCATTATACAATACATGAAATTACACGAACTAAAGTAAATGATCTAACACGTCTATATGCTTTAGCTTTGACAAGACAACTATTTTGCATACACGTCTGAGAAGATCTACCGACTTTTGTAATATAGCTCTTTATAAACATTGAATGTCAAATAACTACTCAAAAGAAATACCATATTGTTATGGATTTGTACAGGGTAAATCATCGATGTAAAGTGATTTTTACACAATTAGTAATCAAATGAAAACTCTTACATAATAATAAATAGCAATAATTGTCAAGATTATAACTGTATCCATCTCAACGCTTAAATCCTGCTTGCGTAATGATGTTTTTACACGGTCAAGGTACCTTGTTGTGTCCTTGTCTTCTTTCCATAAATTTCCTCTGCTTATCTTCTTTCTTTCTTTTTCCCCTTTTATATATTCCCCATCACTGAATTTTCTATTTTATCCTCAGCATAAGATATTACAGTTGATTTGGCGCTACTTACGATATGTGTCTCCAGGTTCAATTAATCCTCTCATAATAATATCCTCTATGTTAATCGTTCGACCTCTAGTGTCCTGTAATGATACCAGACACAAAAACGTGGCCGGATGTAGATGTGAACCAAAACCATAGCTGATAGGTTTACGTTTTTTGGATCAAAAGGACCCAAGCCCAACTAAAACCATCAAATCAATGTCATAAACGGCAAATGCTAAAGCTCAGTTCACTTGCAACGCTAATCGTTTGGATGAACTCAAATAACATTCCTTTGCTTAGTTTTTTTTGAGTAGTTGGGTTACTTAGATGGACTTAGGCTCACGTCTTACTTGGACCCTAAGATTAGTGAAATATCTACCTATGTGTGCTTCATCCTCATTAGAAAAAGGGAAAAAAGAAAAAAATCATGCGAAGTATTCAAGAAAATAAGAAGCAAAAACAAAATAAATGGACTACCATGTCAATTCAATTCAAGATGTAGACAAAAGTGGGGGCTGGCACTAAGGTTCAACCTAGGAAAGGAACCAAACCGGCTTGAACCGATCGGTTCAAGGGAAAATTGATTCAACTCCCATTTCACGAATGTAAAAGCAACCTAGGATAGGTTATGCTCCTGATTCAACTAATCCGATATCTAGTTTAAGAGGTTTTAAAGTGGTGTTAAAGCCTTTTATAGGAATAAAAAAAAAGATTTACCTTTGCATTCATCAAGAATTGAATAATGGTTTTCAACATGGAAAAAACAACATGATCACTTGAACAATGAATATTGTTGTAGTGAAATTATGCATCTTTTAAATTTTATTATAAGAACTTGATTTTTCACCCAAAACATACAATTTGCTAGTTTTCAGATATAATCGGGAAGCAACAGTTGCAAACCAATTTGATTCACAATTCCAATCTTTTGGGAAAAAAGGGGGTACAACTATAATTACTAGTTGTCAATGCTCAATTAGTCGAACAGAGTCTTGTTAATTTAACTAATAATCTATATTGCCAGGACTGAGACTATCAATAATAATACGATAAGCCCATCATCTACACGACATCATTTCAGTTATGAGCAAACTAGTTGCTATGTGAAGTTAAGATATAGACAAAACATAAATCTTAGATAACCAACCTTATATACCTTTCTAATAGCTACAAGAGGAAGATAAGATATAGACAATCTATGCATCGACATAGATAAGTTCCTCGTGTTTTTACTGGCCTGATAGAAACAGTTGATCTTGTAATTTTTCATTACCTTGGTACTAATTTAAATAATGCTAAAGGTCAAATCAATAATTTATCTATAAAATTAATTAATTAAGTGATGTGATGGATGTTCATGTAGCTAGTTGAGGAAGGCACTATTCATTATTTATGTACTCAATCCTCTAATGCTAATCTTTATTTCACCTAAAAAATGTGAGCTTATTGTCAACAGCTTTGTTTGAGTCTTTATCTCTTTGAGCAAGGAGAATTTTCTTTCCCATCTTCAAGATTAGGGGTGTAAGTGAGTCAAGTTACTGATGAGTTACTCGAGGTTCGTCTAGTAGATGATTTGAACTCAGCTCTATCTTTTTTCAAGTTTGAGTCAACTTTGAGTAGCTTGAGTACTTAATAATTAAGTCGAGCTTGAGTTTAAAAACACTGGACTCAAGTAACTTGTGAGCCTTATAGGTAATTGGATCTTTGCATATTTGAATAACAAAAATGCATTTACGAACTTGAATAAATAGATTATATTTAATAATTTTTCAATTGTAGTTATTTTTAGAATTCCAACTCAAATATGCAAAGTCGAGTTTAAGTTTTTTTTGAGTTTTGGATAAATTTTATTAACTAAATGAGTCGAGTCAAGCTAAAACTTACTCAAGTTGAGCTTTAGCTTAAAAAATCAAGGTAGATCGAACTCAAGTTGAGTTTCAAGCCTTGCATATCGGAGCTCTAGTCACACTCAAGTATTGAACTATGTCAACTGGATTTGACTCTATCACACCCCTATACAAGATTTTCACTTGTTTAAGCTTATGGTTAGTAAAAATGTATATTTGAATTTTTCCAAGTAAAAGCAGAAAATCATTTTTTAAAGAAAAAACCATAAAAGCTCTACAAAACTTTAGAAGTTCAAATGAGTGTAGACACTAATATATCAAAATGACAATTTTAAAATATTTGACATCAAGTAAATTAAACCTGAAACATTAAAAGCAAAGAGAGTGTCAAGAATTTACAAACGCAAAAGTTCGGAGAGCTGTTTTTTTAAGTATATAAAGGATTAAAGTTAGAAAAATTATTCTCTAATTAGGGATTTTTAAGGAAACAGACACATCGATTTATTCATACATATATTGTATTGTGGGGATCGTTTGAATGCATGGGCAAATCCCATCATGATATGTTTCTGAGAGGACAAGACAGTGATTTCCATCATCATAGATAGCACATTTTGGTGTAAAGGGCTCTCAAAATATTGCACATGACCAGCTATGTAGCCCAATATACTACAATCATTCTCTCTAACGTTTTATGATTTCCCACGTATAGTCAATGTCTTGGTGCGAATCTTTTAGCTGTCTGAAATGATAAAGGCCACCAGCCGTATTCTTTTTTTTTTTTTTTAAGAGTTGGCATCAAAACAAACTCATGTCAGATCAGATTTGTCTTGCATCTCTCTCTCTCTCTCTCTCTCTCTCTCTCTCTCCGTGCATATGACCATTGCCAAAATGACTCGAACATCTTTAGTTGGAATCAAAGTAATTGCGAGATCCTTTTTTCTGCAAACATTTACATGACCAGCTGAACATTCAACTTGTGCAAGTGAACATATGTGCCGGATTCTCATATGGTGATTTTTTTTTTTTTTTTTTTTTTTTTTGTAGTTTATATCTCTTAATTTATTATTTTAATGGAGTACAACGATCCACGACGGTTTTTTTCTTACCCTATACTTAACATCCATATCCTCTTCAAAATTGAGTATATATGGGTGAAATGTGAATATGGAGGAAAGGATTGAAACCTCAATTTTGATACCATGAAAATGTGGAACAGAGCAACCATTTTTGTTAAAATTAAAATGGTGAAAGAATGACCAGATATTGTACTTCAGATTTTAAATGAAATTCGATTATATAATAAGAAGAGGGTCTTCTATCTTTTAGGAATTTTATCTATATAATGTTCTTCTTTTCTCATTAGATAATATTATCTTAAATAAATAGTATGTGAGTAATTGGCAACTTAAATGTTAAGAAAATTCATACATCTTTAGGAATATAGATGTGATAACCCGACGATTATGCCTCAGTTATATACTTCAAGCCGGGTTTGTAACATCAAGGTGCAAAATGGCATTTTTTTATGTATCCCTTCTTAAAATACTCAAATAATCAATAGTCTTAATTAAAATTAAAAGGGATATATAGATACATTTGTCTGGCAACATTGATATCACATGTTTGTGATGACACGATGTAACTAATCGATGGATCATGCATATGTACTTGGGCAACATACTCACGTGATCTTGATAATTAATTACCTCTAATTTGAATAGGCAAAGCATAACCAGGAGGTGCTTTGAACTACGGTCGATAATACTGCATTTGAGTTAGTAATTCGATTCACCCTTGGAGCCCATATTTAACATTGACACGTGTATTTAGGTGAAAAAAGGTTTTGGCCAGGAAAACTGGCACTTCTCTTTTGCTTCCATTTGAAAAGGAAACTTATGCCCAGATCTGAGCAAGGATCATTAGCCACTGATTCGGGCCCACTGGCCTCGCCAACCATCCCCCAACATCGTCGACCTTTCTCGAAGATGGTGGGGGTAATAGTAGTGGCAACAAGGGCTTGCAGCCCTCGCTTGATTTTTCCTCTTTTTTATTTTTTTTAGTTAGCTCATTTTTTAATACAATTTAAATAAAATTGTATTAAAAAAAGATTTGACAAAAAAATGTCATTTTAGCCATGTCTTTGCCACACAAGATAGAGAAAATGAAAAAAAGTCACGTTAGAATTTTCTATTAACCAAGTTGGACAAAATTAACAGAAGGAATTACACAAATTTGATAAATTTTAAGATTTAATTGCACTTTTTGAAAATTTTAGACTCATTTACACTCATAACAAGTTTTAAGATTTTCACTACACTTATCCATAAAGTAAATGATTAATACAATATTAGAGCACAATTCATATATTTGAATCTTGTTAGAAAGCATGACAGGGAAAGAAAATAAGCAAGAACCACGTGTGAAATAAAAGCATTAAATTGAGATTTGGCTACAATACTTTGTTATTCTATCACTGGTACGAGCCTAAGGAGATCATGCCACAAAATGAGTACTCGAGTAACATAACTTTGAGGGAGCTTTTTCTTGCCCACATGTCACTTCGCCAATAATAATTTGGCACAACAAGTCAAAAGGAGCAATTAAAACAATTGTCATTGTGGAGGGTAACTCTCATATTTGATAGATTCACTTATGTTAGTATGCTAAATTGCACGCGCAATTGCACTACCGTGACTTGTGGTTCCACGCTTCCTAAGATGAGTGTATTTAGCTTTTGGTAGCTTGATCCTGCTTTTATTGGGCATTTTGACCAATAGGATTGCACCCAAAAGCAAAAGCATGTAGTAGAACATGATGTGATGTGATGTGACGCTTATTATAACGAAAGCAGATGGGATTGCTTTCTCTAAATTCCACACTTACACTAACTTTCTTTTTAGGATTAATACAACCCAAAACTTTGAAGTAAATATTTGAGTTACATTCATCTAAGATTAATTTTTATATCATAAAAACTTCTAAATTCACGATCCAATAACTTTTACAAACTCTTCAAGATCGACAATGGCTAATTATATGACTTTTATACAGATAGGTTGAAATTTTGCTTTTAACAAACATTTATTTTACTTTTTCATTTTTGCTACGATGCTTAAAAACGGGTACACTTGTGTCACATTTATTCTAAATTAAATTTTGTATCATAAAAAATCATAAATTGATATATTTGTGCATATTTATCTTAAATTAATATACTTGTGTCACATTTACTCAAAAAAATCCTAATTTTACCAAAATTTGGGGGTAAATGTGGAATGGGTGTATGGATATATTAATGATGGGTTTTTTATGATATAAAAATTAGTCTAAGGTAAAATGTGGTATGAATATATCAGTTTGAAGGTTTTTGTGATGAAAAATTAATTTCAAGTAAATATGACATGAATATAATCGTTTAAGATTTTTTTATGATACTAACCCTTTCTTTTAAATTTTTTCACTATAAAAAGTCTTGAATCACTACAAGAAACTAGGGTGATGAAGAGGAAAATGTTTGGATCTCCATTATCCCTACCCTGACGAAAACAGAGTTCCTTACTGTTGCCCCGTACATGCGACTATTCATTTTCTGATTTTGATTTGACCAATGTTTTCAAAACCAAATAGTGATATTGTTTTGACTTTGGCCGAAAGGAAAAGAGTGCATTTCTACGTTAACGTGGCCATGTTCGAGTAAAGCTACAAATTGTACAAATGACTCACTTAGTGTAGTTTGCATATTGCATCATCATTTCTTGCATTAGAATTGCGATATATTATACGTGATTTTTGTCATGTTATGTCATCTCATCATTAGATTATGCATTTAATTTGCCGTGTCATACTACATCTAATTATGGATATAACATGTCATTTTGCCATTATGCTCACTTTGTACGTTAATTTTGTGAGCTAGCTATTATGTATTTCTACTATTACTTGACTAGAAATGTGCAAAGGTTTAGGGTAAATTAATTCTATTGACCTTTTGCTTTTTGTTGAACTCTTTTCTTCGTTTGTAAAGCATATGGAGGAAAATAAAGAGGAATTAAAGAAAATTGAATATATTTTGAAATTTTTGTGAAGATAATGGGAGGGGAATCTTAAGGTTTTCCACGCCTCTTCATTTTGCTCGCATCCAGTGCTTTCTAGAAAGTGGTTTAAGACCGAACTTCTATAATTGTAAAGACCTAAGAATTTTTTTTTTAAAAATTACCTGAGCAAAATTATTGTCATCTTAAATTTTTTGGCAATTAATAGAACATTATCACATGTTGACGGAAAATTCAAATACGACTTACTTAGTAGCTAAAAAGGCAAAATGGAGGGGGCATCTCTAGAAAATATGAGATATTCAAACTTTAAGATGAGTTAACATTTACCTAATGCGGTTAAATCATCCATTTACATGCATTTATAGGTAAATTTTTTTGAGTGAAAGAATTTTCCACGAATTAATTTTCCAAACTTTCAAGTGTTTGGTTTGCTAGAAATGATTAGTTAATAGAAAATCAGTTTCAGTCAAAGAAATATCCATGCTTCAAATAAAGAAAATGAATTCTTTAATCCAAAAAGGAAAGAGATTTTTCTTAAAAGTAATATTTTTTTTTTTTTGGATAATATTTTCCTTTGTCACAAAGTTTTTTCCAAAACAAACACACGCTAAGAGAAGGCACCATCAATGAAATGGAAGGCCATACTTTGAAGTTGCCGTGAGTAGGAGGTGTAATTTTAATACGAGTCCTGCTGTATCAAAATCAATAGATTGGTTAAGTAACAACTATACAGTCCCTTAGCAATTATTAATAACTCTTGAAGTCACCAAAACTAAAATAACAACACGATGTCCAAGTAAGTCAAGCACGTACAAACACAGATAAACAGATTCTTTCATAACCCCAAAACCCTAGAGAACATAGGGATGATGCTGGTAGTTAGAAGGGTGGTCATAAGATAGTTATTGGACTTTTCTGAACTTTATTTTAATGGTTTACTAAGTACATACCATACATGCCCATCTAGTTGGCCTTAACCTCAGGAATTGTGCACATCAGATGACAGCTGATGAACCAGATACTTCTTTTTGGACACAAGACCATCGTCACAAAAGGTTAAACCCTAGGGGACAAAGGGTATGTGAACAAAACTATATTGGAGACAGCGGAACAGAATTGATTATAGTAAGAAGATCATTGACTACGAATTGGAACACTGTGATTACACTACTATTGATAAATAAAGAAACCAATTGTGGTTTTCATTGGTTCATTGCTAGTAAGGAAAATAAAATTCTCAGGTTCATTCGGACACTCTATACACATATAGAGATTCTAAAATCGATGAATTTATCAAACATCCTTGATTAAATATCTTCTTTATATAAGAAAACAAGAAATGGAGTTAACATATGTTAAATCTACAAGAACTCCATTTCCCACTCTTTTTTTTCCCTAATACCCCATGTCTAGTGGTGGCAAAATAGGTCTAGAACCCATACTTTAACTCATATTTAATGGTGTAGGTTGCCTTAAATTTTAAAAACAAGCTTAAGTTTGTCATAAATGGATTACCTAAGAAGCTTAAGTGAATTGGGTCATTTTTAATTATTTTTTACTTTCAAAATTTCTGAATTTTTTTTATATTTTTTCTTCTAAATTTTTTCACTTTTTTTTTCTCCTTATGATATCTAGCAGGGGTTGCTAGTCATAGGCGAAGGCTGTGAAGCCCTTGCCAGCAACGGGCGAGGGTCAAATGGCCATTGGACGAGAAAGAAAAGTACCCGATGTCCCATTTGGAATATTAGAGAGAGAAAAGTACTTTCGTTTAAAGAAAGAAAAGAAAAGAGGGGACCGTTTTGGAGCGGGGGCATCTATTCTATGGTCACTCCATTGATTAATCTATATAATCGCGATACAATTGCATCTTTTAATTAAAGCATCGTACCACACAAAGACTAAAGAAAATATTATTCAATTAATTAACTGAAATCTAGTTCTTGGCCATCCAACGATGAGAGAGATGAAGGGTGGTGTTCTGATAGGAGAGCGATCGATATTCCCATGTGTAGAAGAAAAGGCTGCAAAGCTTCCCTTTTCCCTGTATGAAGAAAATGGGGGAAGAAGAGAGAGAGAGAGAGACATCAAAACCTCCACCTTAAAAAATGGGAAATGTAGTTTTGCTGTTCTTCTTCTTTCTTTTCACTTTTTTTATCGCGTAGAGCGTTGGAAGGAACGAGGATGGGGAATCGCGGTGTCAGATTGTTTTGGTTTCGGCTTCTCTGCAGCAGATCAGCGCCCCTCTCTTCGTGTTTGTTAGCGCCTCGCGGCTAGATTCTGCTGCCTCACGCCGACCGTGACGAGCTCAGTGTCCCCATTTAGCCCTCTTCTCTCGCCATCGTTTTCCCCTCTCTTCTCGAGAGCTTCATGATGTCCCTGATCTGCCCCTAAGTTAAGACTGGTCTGGTAACGAGCGCCGAGGCTCGAAAGCACGAGCCGGTTGCATGCCAGGACATTAGGGTTTTTTACCATAATTGTTTGTCTGCTTTCAGTACAGCACCCATCGCGATCGTGCATTGCACATGAAATAATGGCGAGGTTCGGACAAGGACAGTGACATCTACGGTTAGAATGAGTCCTGGACTAACACGAAAAAAGCTGTACTCTGTTAAGAGTAGTCTAAGCTTGGCACTACATGCATTGCATTGCATGTTTGGCAAAACATGAGAAAAGTTGAGGTCGAGTTTGATTTGGTGCAGCCGGATATCACCTGAATGTTTGAGTTTATAAGTCTAGAGGGGGCGCCTCGAGATAATTAATGCCATCGAGTCCTTGAATTGCATGATTAATTCAACCGAGACTCTTGGTCCCTAATTTCGGCGAATCAAAATTAGCAATCGATAGTATGATGCAGCAAAAATCATTATCACCTTGAGCGACGAATTTGCATCGGCTAAACCGCATTAAGCAAAATTTTCGGTAGATTTCTAGTTTTTCCATCATGGCAAAGACTATGTCAATACTAGACGTTGTGCTGGCACTAGCCAAGTTGAACTTCATTTTGCTGGAATTAGCGGCAAAGAAACTTGACTGGACTAACTGTACAAGTTGGAAGGATTCGATCGCCCAAACAACAAATTTCGAACACCACTTTGAAGATAAGGATTTTGCAATAATCTGGGCCGGCGAAGCATGCTGATGGTGTCATCAATTTTGCGGGAGTGAAATTTTTTTTTTTTTTTAAGTGTTTAAAGGGATAAATTGAATATGTCGAGTATTTTTGTACAGAGGAACGATAACGAAGTTAGTTTACTGTGCACACAGCCATATATGGTGGGCCTTGGACTTCATGCTGGTCAGGCTAAACATGTGTTTTCTGGGTCGGAGTCGTATGGGCCAAATTGGGCCGCAGAGCACCAGGACCATGTAGCTATTTTATCAATGGAAAACCAAGCACACCGGTACGCACCCGATGACATCCCGCCGCATCGTCTTTGTAGCTCTCGTCGTGCACGGCTCTGCAAAGCCAGTTTCGGCTCAGTTCAGCCCTGGCAAGAGCTCGGCAAGCACCTCCCGCAACTCTGCAGCTCATCCCTCCGCCCTGAGGATAGCTCATAGCCAATTCGGGTTGATGGTCGCTTCTCCTTGACGAACAAATACTAACAATCGACCCACATTGGAAGGTCGCTGCACTAGTTTTATTTAGGACGTAATAACATCATCGATGCAGAAAAATATCTTGTCGTCTCATGTTCGTGAGTCGGTATCAATTGTTGAGGGCTTAGGGCAACAATTCCTCAATGCCTTAAGATGACACTCAACAACTTTGCCGACTTGTCTAGACTTTGATTAACTTTTCCAAGCCAGAATCATTTTGTTTCCTATCGATCAAAAATTACATTGCTTTGTTTTCTTTATTCCCCTAAAGAAGATCGAGAATTTCGATGTTAAATAGCATAATTCTATTGTTCCATGTCAAAAAAATATTAATTTTTCTCTATGCTGGTAAATTTCAATAAATGGAGTTAGTGCCGAGAACTGTTGATAAGACCAATGACTTTCTTCCGAGGAATTGACAGACGAATTACCAGCACGTTTATGAAGTTAACATTTTTTCATAGTTTGTAAATTGGCAATATTATATTAATAAATTGAATTTTATGTAAAATAATTTACCAACACTTCGAATTTACTCATATGAAATTATCAACCTAAAACTTTTGTTAGATTAATTGTCAACTAGTTTTAGGTTAATAATGTCCATCTAAATTATTTACCAATGTTTAATTATACTTTAAATTTATCAACTTTTCATTTGAGTTGCCACTTTTTAATTATTTTTGGTTAGCAACCCATTATATTTACTAAAGGCCGGCTTGATGACCCAATTAAGTGCTGAAAACTAAAAACTAAGCACATATTGAGATTAATCTTATTTGATAACCTAAACTAGAATGGACTTAAATTATTCAACTAGATAAACGAATCCACTTATCTAGTAAGTAAGGGAGTGGTCACTAATAGACCAAGGAAAGAAAAGGGAGTGGTCACTTAATTCTAAAAATGGAAAAACAATGGATGATAATTAGACTCTTGCTGATAGAAGCTACCAAAAATGGTCTTTTTAATGGTAAGAGATTAAAAAAATTTTAGCTATCAATTCCTAATTATCATAAATTAATTTTTTTATTTTATTTTTAGCACTTAAGATTATCAACACTTAAAATTCAATATTTAAAATTTCAGTTATACCAAACGGGCGAACTCTTTTTCCATTTTTTCCAACCTAATTTTTTTTACTCACCAACTTTTCTCTCATTAATTACCACATAGTCATGGTAACCAAACTTCATTTGAGTCACTTATGGATATTTATTTGATTTTTTTTTTGTAATTCACAAACTTTTCTTATTGTTTACAAACTTTTATTTGCATTTTTGAATAATGTCTTAAATTTACCAATAAGATTACCAAACTTAAATTACGAGAGGAAGATTGCATAATCAGTCATAAATTTATTGTACATAATTCAATAGAGTCTTGGACCTTTTAATCAAATTAATTTAGTCCTAAACCTTTGAGGGCAAGTGCATTGATGTCCTCTAGGCCAAGTCTCGGCCAACTTATTTGATATTGTTAGAATATTTAAATAATAAATCATGCATCTATCTAATGGCCTAAGTTTTTTAAACAATTGGCTATGCTCTTACAAAATCTCATAGATGTGATAGTCCAGTCATCTTCAATTGTCCTATGTGTTGTAAAGGAAAGTGTTTAAATATTTAAATAATAAACTATACATTCATCAAACAGTTTAACATTTTACAACAATTGATTGTGATTTCACAAAATCTCACAGATGTGATTGTCCAGTAATCTTCAATTGTCCTATGTGTAACAATGACAACATGGCACAGATCGTCATTCAACGTTTCTTGGTCTTGTAACTAAACCCCAAAATCAACCTCAAATATCTAAATTCCCACAAATAAATCCCTCTTATTCGAGCCCTAATTCCCATGAGAAACCCCAATTACTATCTTAGCGGTTAAAGTTTGAGCAAAGATGAAGATTGACCTTAAGATTCCGCAGTAAAAACGACAATGAGTGGTCATGTTTAGGTTTACATTGAAGTTCGCCATCTTCGATTTTTGACAAAATACGAATAAAAAAAAAGCAGAGAGCCAATCAAAGCTATAACTCCGATTGTGATCCCTTTAAAAGCATGTTATTTTTTTATAATCTATTTGTTGTTGTTTGTGTTAGTCTCTTCACATGTGATCCGTCGATAAATCACTCAAATAAAGATTGGAGATTTTAAATAGAACTTGGTAAATTCGAGAAATTTGCAGGAAAGATAAATAAAAGTTAGTGAAAAATAAGAAAAATCAAGAATTTATAAACAGTAAAAAAAAAAGTATTAGTAATTTCATCAAATTGACGGTAAGTTATCAATAAATTATTGGGAAGTCGATTTTTGACACTTACCATCCACATAGAAAAAATTCTATAGGAAAAAGGAAAAGGGAGGAGTTGCTTACTAAGCTAGTTTCCTCACCGGTACCAGTAGAAAGATGGCTAAAAACTAAGAGAATGTCAACTCAAATTGCGCATCTAGAGGCAACCATTCCTTCCCTCTAAAGCTATCCAACTTAACATCATAAATAAAAAACTTCACCCCTGAACGTTCTTCTCAAACCTCTTCCGCTCTCCAATGCCCTTCGACGATCAACCGCTGACCTCCCGAATGCAGATCTCATCGCTCTTCTCCCTCTTCATCTTCTTCTCCTCCTCCTCGCTCGCCTACGCTTCAGTGATTCACGGTAAGTCTCGCTGCATTCCACTTCGAACGCATGCAGAGCTCAAAGCTCGTAAGGTTTCCTATGCGACTGGCTTCTGTTCTTTTTCACATCTCTTTCGTCTCCAGATTTCGCGCCAACCCCAGAGCCTTCTTCCTCGGCCTCCCCAATTGCGCCGCCGGAGCGGGAACCATTTCCAGATGACGGCTTCGGGTTTGCCTCCACTGATTACTCCCCGCCGGCACCACCACGGTGGTCATCCAAGCGTCTGTCACCTCTGCTGGCTCCGGCGTTGGCACCAACGGAGCGGAGCAGTCCATCTCCAGCCTCGGCAGAGGGACCAACGAGTGGAAGTGAGGATGAGGACTCCGGCAAGAGCAGCTCTCCGGCGGCAGCTGCAGCGGAGTCGGAGGAGACGGTGAGGTGGTGCACGGTGAGGGGGGAGATGGAGGATTGCAGGTTTCTTCTGAATCTGTTGAGCCAATCTAGTAATTACACTTGGACATGGTAAGTTCGATATTAGAAAATTACCCGGCTTCATAAGTTTTGATTAAGTGAAATGTTAAATGTATTGAAAATCCTAAAATTTATTTTGAAAATACAATTGACTTTTAAAACCTTAAAATTTTCAAAAAGTACAATTAAGTTCTGAAATATATTATGAAAATACAATCGAACCATAAAATTTTCAAAAGAGCAATCAAATTCTAAAATTTGTCAAATTAGTCCAAGTAAATCCTTCTATTGATTGTACTTTTGAAAGTTTTAAGACTCAATTGTACTTTAGTAATAAATTTTATGACTCGATTGTACATTTTTATAATAAATTTCATGACTTTTTTGCACTTTCTAAAAACTCAATTGTACTATCGTGACATGTTTTGGAATTTCAATACACTTATTTCTTTAAGTAATTGATGAAAGACCTTCGTAAGTTTTCGCTACATTTTTCGCCTCTTGCTAGTGTCGTTAGAGACAGCACCAACGAGTGCCTCGACTCCATCAGAAAAGGCGAAGCAGACGTCATAAACTTAGAAGCAGGCGCGGCATACGCCGCCTTCCTCAACTCTTCAATGAAAGCCATCGCAAATGAAGTGTACTGCAACCGCGCCAAGTCCTATGACGCCGTCGCCGTTGTCCACCGAAAGTCCTGCGACGCCAAACGAGGCCTTAGCCTAATGGACTTCAGGGGCCGCAGGTCTTGCCACGGAGGATACTCCTCCGCCTCCGGGTGGACCTACCCCATCGATCACATCAAGAAGTTGGTTGGTTCCGATAAAATGGACGATGTCAATGTCGCGGCAAGTTTCTTCTCCAAGGTCTGTGCTCCATCCGGTTCTGGCCTCGAACAACAAGGGATCTGCAGTGGATGTGGTGACGGGGACGAGAACGGCACTAGCTGCCGCAGGGACAGCTTTTACTATGGCGATGAGGGCGCGTTCCGGTGCCTCATGGAAGGTTTGGGTGATGTTGCATTTGTGAGAGGAGACACTGCTCTTCTCTATTCCATGGAAGGGCCTTATAATCAGTCATGGTCTGAGAGATCAGTAAGAGACTTCATGTATGTATTTCGACTCTTGTACATAGCTCGAGCTAAGCAGACATTACTTGAATTTCTTGGTTCGACTGTTTCAGATTCGACCGGATCATCGACGTAATCTGTTGCTTCCATGTAATGCAGGTACTTGTGTCCGCAGGGAGGCTGCAGAGAAATAAATGGCTACCCCGGCGATTGCTCGTAAGTTCTAAGCCTTGTTAATTTGCCCTTAGCCTAGCCTCGGATTGGACCGTCCCCTGAAAAATAAGTCTAGGCCAGAGAAAAATGAAAGTGAGTGACGGGTCGTTGTCGAAGGCCTTGTCTGCGATCAGACCATGATCAGTTTTACGCACCATGTCTTTTGATAGTTCAACATAGATATGTACTAGCATCAGGAAGTTTAATTTAGATCAGAGAGCATAAACATATTGCCCTGCATAAATCATTTCGAAAATTGTTTACAGGTGCGCCAGAATAGTAAAAGGACGTTCTGTCTAAAGCAAAGCAGATGTATGTTCGATGTTGCGCTCGCTGATAAACCAAAGGCGAAGAAGTCATTAATCTTGACAGTTTGGTCTCGATCTTTTTGGTAAAATTAAGCTGCTGTTTTTTCCCCTTGTTCTTACTGACCAAAAGTCTCATGGTCATGACAGATTCGGAGCAGTTCCGGCCAATATGATCATGGCGAGTAATTCAATCCAGAACCACAAGAGACTGCACGTCCTGGAGAGATTGGCGAACTCATCCTGGATAGAAGCTGCCTACGCAGAGAGAATTAGCTCCATCCACATGGTCAGTCCAAGGTACGGACAATTCTTTCGTTCGAATTCTTAAGCAAATGAGTTCATCCTGCTGCAATCATATTTTCTGAACGCAAAGTACTTCCTTTCTGCAGCACTCAAGAGTTCACACGGATCAAGACGCTCACGAGGTCATATCTGGGACGATCAGCTTCCATTTCTCAGAGCATACAACATCTGAAGACCCAGAGAGCCGAGGGCTCTGCCTCCGGTGCAGACTCATTCCCAGGTCAGATCCTACTCTTATAAACGAAGAGGAGGAAAAAAAAACCTTGTCTTCGAGAAGTTCTCAACTGAATCATCTGTTAATGTCTGCAATCGTTCAACAGATCGGTATTCCATCCTGTGGTTGCTTCTGTCAGCTGCACTGGCGTGCTGCCTCTACAGTGCATGATGGAGAGAAATCAGACCTCTTTTGCGGTTGAAGTGATGTTCTGCAGTCCACTCTTCCTGGGTGATTCTTATGTTTCCATTTTAGACTTAGGCATATGTAGTATCAACAGAATGGAATGTTGTACTCTTAAGTGAATAGGAAGCTGTGTTGTGTCTTCTTGAGATAGTTTCAATTGACAATTACAACACAAAAGCAAGTGCATATGGACAGAAATCTCGATTTGGAAACTGATAAATTGGATTCCCATTATTTCCCAAGATCTACATATTTCCTTTCTTGATATATACTCACATTTTAGATAAGAAGCATTGGGTTCCTAAGGTACTTTAGAAGAAGTAATATCTTAGACCCGCTGAATATGGAGCTGCAAATCTTGCCATGAAAGAAAATGTTTGCTAGCCTATAAATTTGAGCAGCAATCCCACCAATGCCTCCGCAGAGGAAATTCCCAGTCTGTCTTTGCAAAAAATCCGAAAGGGAGAGATAGTTGAGTTGTCGAGGCCCTTGTCTGTAATCGGGCATGATCAGTTTTATGCACCATGTCTTTTGATCATTAAAATAAATATGCATTAACATCAGGAAGTTCATTTCAGTCGTAGAGCCTAAGCCTGTTCCTCTGCATTAATCATTTCAAAAATCGTTTAAAGGTTCGCCAGAATAGTAAAAAGACGGCCTGTGCAAAGCAAGGCAGATGTATATTCGACGGCCTGTGCAAAAATCTTGACATTTTGCTCTCAATCTTTTCAGTGAATTAAGCTGCCGTTTTCCCCCTTGTTCTTACTGACCAAAAGTCTCATGGTCATGACAGATTCGGAGCAGTTCCGGCCAATATGATCATGGCGAGTAATTCAATCCAGAACCACAAGAAACTGCACATCCTGGAGAGATTGGCGAACTCATCCTGGATGGAAGCTGCCTATGCGGAGAGAATTAGCTCCATCCACATGGTCAGTCCCAGGTTCGGACAATTCTTTTGTTCGAATTCTTAAGCAGATCAGTTCATCCTCCTGCAATCATATTATTCTGAACCCAAAGTACTTCCTTTCTGCAGCACTCAGTAGTTCACACAGATCAAGACGCTCAGGAGGTCATATGTGGGGCGATCAGCTTCCATTTCTCAGAGCATACACCGTCTGAAGACCCAGAGAGCCAAGGGCTCTGCCTCCGGCGCAGACTCTTTCCCAGGTCAGATCCTATTCTTTTACAAACAAAGGGAAAAGAAGAAACCTTGTTTTCACTGAAAAGAGAAGTTCTCAACTGAACCATCTGTTAATGTCTGCAATCGTTCGACAGCTCGGCATTCCATGCTGTGGTTGCTTCTGTCAGCTGCACTGGCGTGCTGCTTCTACAGTGCATGATGGAGAGAAATCAGGCCTCTTTTGCGGTTGAAGTGATATTCTGCAGTCCACTCTTCCGGGGTGATTCTTATGTTTCCATTTTAAACTTAGGCATATATAGTATCAATAGAATGGAATGTTGTACTCTAAGTGAATAGGAAGCTGTGTCGTATCTTCTTGATTGGGAAACTGATAAATTGGATTCCCATTATTTCCCAAGATCTTTATATTTCCTTTCTCTACCAAAAATACTATTTAATACATATCGGATACGAAGCATTGAGTTCCTATGGTACTTTTGGAGATATAATAATATCTTGGATTCGCTGAATATAGAGCTGCAAATCTTGCCATGAAAGAAACTAATGTTCGCTAGCCTATAATTTTGAGCAGCAACCCCACCCCCACCAATGCCTTCACAGAAGAAATTCCCAGTCCGTGTCTTTGCAAAAAATCCCAAAGGGAGAGAGAGTTGAATTTTTGCTATTCTTCTTTTGATTCCCTGAATGGAAGCCAAGAGTTCGATGGTGAAGTGCGTGGCCGTGGCATTGGCGGTGGTGATGCTAGCCTCGGTGGCAGCCTCCGCGATGCCGGAGATAGTCGCAACCCCGATGCCGGCCTCCACGATTGGCAATATAGGCACGAGCCATGTCCAGATCATCATCCAGTGCAGCCAACCGGACTGCACCAACAAGTGCAAGGCGGCGTACGGGGACAAGCTCATCAAGGCTTACTGCCAGGTCTTGCCGATTGGCAATGGTAACCTTTGTGTCTGCCAACACAAACCTTGAGACTCGTTGCACTACAGAAAGAGAAGAGAGAAGTAGACCCTAAAGTTATAGTTTACTTTTTGGTCTCAGATTGCTTTATTTGCTCCATTGTTTCCAATAAATAAAGAATTTTCTTTTACTTAGGTGTTTGTTTCTTTTTCCGAATGTCGTTTGGCTTATGTTATTTTGTTTTCTTCAATGGTCGATATTTTGTGGGGAAAATCGTGCGGAGTTCTTAATGCATAAGCATCAGAACGCAGCCAAGCCCTAAATCAAATCATGATCGTTCAAAAAGTATAAATCAAATCCTAAATCTTCACTAGAAGATATATGTACAAATGTCGGAAAATTCTATATGAGGACACCATGTAAACTTTTCAAGTATTGAGCGGGTATTTTTTCACCAAAAAGACAAAAGTATACTTTTCGAAAAAGTTTAAGATTCAATTATACTAATTGAGAGATTTAAGAATTGATTGTATTTCTTACCTAAAATATAGCACTAATCAAAAAGTAGAGAGTGGTGTTTGGCTGCTGCCCCCGTGTCAATGGATTAGAGTTTATGTGTTATTATAATGTTAAAGTTTAGGCGCGAGTAACAGGGTAAGTCTTTAGTTCTGAAGTATGAAAAGGGTCAAAAAATGGAAAGTGAATATATACATTATTCCGACCAAAAATACTATTTAATACATAGACACACATCTTGATGGGGAATAAGTTGTAAATAATTTCCTAAACCAGATTGATTTTCAAAGCTCGCAACAAAGTTTTGGATTGCGGCTTGATTGTAGATTGAAGATTCACATTTGATACACTTCTCGATGATCATTATTTAGGCTATGACTGTTTTGCAGAAAATAAACAATCTGAAATTACATTTCATTAAAATTAATTGCTTTTATAGCTTATAAAAGCAAATCCAACAAAAGATATTTTCAGCCTAACATGTTTGACTCAAATTGCTAACAATAATAAAATCATATTCTGTTGACTAATAATTTTGATTGATAGAAATAATTATTTTCAGGAAAATATTTTCAAAATTATTCATTTTTCACGAAATAAAGGGAACTGAGTTTTCTTGATTGAGGGGAGATTCCGATTCATGGGTAATTTACTAAATGTACCCTCACATTCCCTGATAGGTTAAGCAGAACAAAGTTTAGAACCTTTTGCACTTCACACAATTCACATGATTCATAAGAGACTCGCAGGCATAAGATCAGGAGTTTCGTTACAGATGATCATCACGAAGGGATTTTACAGGATGTGTCCGAACTAATATAGGAACTCTCCTATCTTTCTCGCTGTCGTTTCAAGGCGAAACCGATCTGGGAATGAGGATGTCCCCGATGGTGTTGTGCCACGGATCAGCAAGGTGCGTCGCCAAGTTCTCCAGAGGCCCGGTGCCAGGGTAAGCCGATTGCTGGACGCAGAACCCGACGAACGCCAACAATGCCAGACGACCTTTTTCCATCACAATCAAATGTTAGTATGAACTGTCGATAAAGGCTTTAGGAAAATCTTGTCGAGACCGCATTAGTTTCTTACCATTCTTGATCTCCTTGACTTTGAGCTCCTCGAACTTGACGGGGTCCTTGGAGTAGCCGAGGGGGTCGAAGGCGCCACCGGGGTACTTCCTCTTCTCCGGGTCCTTCTCCATGCTGCGCTGGTGCTCGACAAAGGCGATGGAGATGAACTCGATGGCGAGGATGGTGGGCAAAGTTCCCCACGGCACCGGGTTGCCCAAGTAGGTGGCCTGGCCTCCGGGCTTGGCCGCCCATTCTTGCGCTTGCACCCAGTTTCCTAAGCCCAAGGCTTCCGGCACCAAGATCCCGGGCTGCGATGATCCCGTTTCGACGCAAAAGAGCAATCAGCCAATTAAACAGTAGACTCCGAGAAATCTTAAAGAGAAGATTGAAGGAAGGAAGAAACAGATCATCTTCATGAGGAGACAATCAACGGTTCAGCAGTAATTCTTGAATCTCAAAAACAGAATTGTGTCATCCATAATTTTTCAAAGCTGCATCACCGTAGACTACTTTGTACCATGATACCAAATCCAGATATCAGCTACTAGGCAGTGCAGGGCAGGGTACTTACAACAGCAAGCATAGCCCATCTGCAGTGAATGAGTTCAGACTCCTTGAATCTCTCCAGGTTCTCCGGGACTTCCCGAGCCGAAGCGGGTCGAACCCGAAGTCGCTGCATCCATGTAAACATCCTTTAAAGATACGGCGCAGTTAAACGTACTCTCAGGAGGGGTTGCTGCTATTAGCATCGAGATTCGCTTACCCGGGTGCCGAGCCGTCGAGGTAGGGCGGCCGGGGCGAACCAGGCATCCAGTCGGCCGACATGGAGAAGCGCGACGACCCGGCATTCACGGCGGTGCTAGGGAGCGGGACGGCGGCGGCGAACTTCGACTTGGAGGAGGAGAGGACGGATGGGAAGGAGGTGGTGGAGATGCCGCAGCTCATCAACGAGTTGGCGGCCATCTTGAGAGACCGGAGATGATCGGAAAGTCTTCTGAGAATGCGGCGAGAGAGAGAGAGAGAGGAGAGGGAGAGGAAGAGAGCGAATGAATGAACGAAGTGGAATTGGGGAGTTCGTACTAGTTGTAGCAGACAGGGCGTGAAACGAGGAGATATTAGCGAATCCGAAAATAGGTTGCCATTGGATCATTATCTGCAAATAACCAATGGGATTGCGCCACGTGTCTTTGGTCGATCCAGTTCCATGTCCACGTGGGATTTTTTTGGGTCGGATCTGTGTATGCCTTTTCTATGGTGGAGATTTATGCTGCATTATTATTAATTCAAGTTTTTCCAGAAATGCTTTGGGAAAATGGAAAAAAGAAAAAGAAAAAACTTTGTCTATCTTCATGGACGTTCAACCTCCGCGTGGCAAAACCGCTGGACAAGATGATTCCGTGGAATATATTTAACAAAATATAAGTTTATTTATGATCATTCCATATCCTCCATCACTTTCGTGAAACCCTCGTTTAAATGGACCTGCCGAGCGTGCTTCCGCTTCCGCTTCCGCAAGAGGTTCAGCCTCCGTTGCGAAAGCGCTGGAAGAGCCTGTTCGTGCAATGCTCAGATAATGGAATCGTGATTGCGATCATCTCCACATGTTCTTGATTGAAGTTTAGTCTAAAGTCTTTCAATTGTGTCAATTAAATTATAAATCTTTTAACAATTTGTCAATTTTAATCAAAAATCTATAATATTAATGTTGGTCATTATACGTAACCCGACCGGTGCTAATATGGATATTTTAGACCATGAAGCCCTCACCTAATGGCTAACGACATGTGTTTAAAGAAGAAAAACTAGTAAAGAATATTGCAAAAATTGTTGATATCAATACTGGTCATGTTATGTAATAGGGCCAATGTCCACGTTAGTGATTTCTAGTCAAAATAACTAAATTGACAAATTATCAAAATATCTATGTTATATTGGCACAATTTAAATGTTTAAGATTAAATTGAACAGCGTATAATCGATTTAGGACTCTCTGGACAACTTTCCCTATATGTTTATGCATGGATGCCTATATACATACACAGGTCCATCAGTTCTGCTTGGTGTTTCACCAAACAAACGAGTTGCAAGAAAAACTGTGATTCGATGATGACGGCTCAAAATGAGGAACATGTATTTACATCAACAGTCCTAATGTCCTGCGGGTTATATTCCATTACTGCATCAGCAGTTGCAGTTGCAGCAAGCTCACTACCTTCCCTTTTCATTCTTTTCGAGCCAAGGACAAGACGTGCACTTCACTCCTTGGTGCTAACTTAGCACTTCTCAGCGAATTTTGAACGCAACTTGACACTATGACTTAAATTGCTGCGAGAGAGTAGGACAAGGACAAGTAATTAAACAAAGAATCGAAAGCGAATTCCATTTAGTATTATGGTACCAAAAATGTAATTTTCCGCAAGTAAAAATAATTTAAAAAAAAAAAAAAACAAAGAGAGATTCAATAGATATGACTTATCATTTCAAAGACTCCTCTCATTAATAAATCCCATCCAAGAGAGAACTCGATTTTATAATAATCCATTTATTATGGACATAAAAGTTTGTCACTATGAATATGCTATGTGTCTCGTGTTATATATAAACAGTGCACTGAAAATGAAAACATGTTTTTTAAGTAAGGATGGTCAATATGTTCTCAAAATATTCATTAACAAACCCCGTATGAAAAAAATAAATGAGAAATTACACAAAAGGGAACTTTAAGATAGTACATACATGCTTGCCCCATAACTTTTACTAATTAGACAATATCTCTCGAGTTACATGTGACGAATGTGATTTTTAAGGGGGGAAAACAAACCGACGAAAAGCAAAATGGTTGCTTCAAAATGAATACTGAAGGGTCAAGATTAAGCAATTTATCGAGTTTGAGATTAATAATAAGTAAAACAAATAGCATTATTAGTAACATCCAAATGGACCTTGTTGGTACGACCATTGTCGGTTTCATAAACTATCTATATTATTTTGCCTACTAGATAGTGAGTTAAAATTGTGTTAGAAGGATTTAAATAGTCACCACCCTTTTTTTTCACAAGACGAGACCTAAATATGTTCATACATATCTGAACTAAAAATGAGGATGCTGTCATTGCGTTCGACGAAATCGGCCTTCAATGGATTGTTAATCTAATTGGAGATATTTTGCAAGCACAAGAACTATGAATTCATTAGGGGTCACGATTTGACATTTCATAAGATTTCGAATGGAAACATGACAAGACTAATGTCGTCATTGAAACGGTGCATAAGGATCAAAATTAATTATTCCTAGGAGTACAAGGACCAAAATGGTAATTTGGTTTGGAGGTTGTACACATAGGTGGCCCATGGCGATGTAGCCGGTATTGACTTTTTTTTCCGATCAATTTTGAACACAAATGCCACGGCATGACTTAAATTGTCATCGGAGAGTGGTACAAGGACTAGTATTGTATTTGAACGAAGTATACAAATTTAAAAGTGAATTCTATAATACTATAGGGTCCGAAAATGAAATTTCCCAAATCTTTTTTAAAATTCAAAGAGAATTTCAGTAGAAATAAATAAATAAAAGATAGAAATCATAATTATCATTTCGAAGACTTCTCCCGGTGGACCCTCCATAAATCTCGTTCCCGAGAGAGCTCGATTTTTTTAAAAATCATTTACTATATTTCCATAAAAATTTGTCATTTTCAATGCATTATTTATCTCGTATCATGTGTAATCAATACATTAAATATAGAAATATATTTTAATAAATGTGGTTCATAAGTTCACAAAGAGCACCCCTTAACAAGCCGGCGTATGTTTTTGACAAAACAAAAAGAACAAGCCGGCGTATGTTACAAAATAGGGAAAATTACACAAAACCCCTCATGAATTTTGTGGGTAATATATGCTAGCCCCCGGACTTGTTAATTGATCTCTCTAAATTTTCATCTTGTTGTCATCGTCGACTTGTCGTCGTTATTTTCAGTCAGCATGTGCAATGTGCATGACGTTCAAGGGGTGAAAAGTAAACGATAAAAGCAAATAGATTGCTTTTAAAGACCTCACCAATCTTGCGAAAATTGAATGATTTTTTAAAAATAATGTTCATGTCACCTTAAAAAAAGAAGAAGATATTTTCAATGTCTAAAAAAACTTATAAACATAAATCATTGTCAGCAATGAAAATAATTTTTCATCCATTAATTATAAGTGAGACTGTAATGCAAAAAATATTTTTTTCAAGTTATTTATTTTTGGCGAATTAAATAGAGCCGTGATATAAATTAATCGGAGTATTCAAAAAGTCACCGGTCGGTCACGCCATTAGTCAATATCGGACTTTGCTTAGATTTCACGTAAAAACTCTAATCGCATTCACCATTCACTATCCACGATGCGATTCATTAAATGGAAAAACCAATTTTTTTTATACTTTTATTTCCATTTTTATTTTTTATAGCTTTTTTTATTTATTTTTCGCTATTTCCCATGCGCCTTCTTCTTCTCCGATCTAGGGGCGCTCTTCCTCCAGCCAGCAAAATTCTCTCTGCAACTCCATTTCTACTACACCCCTCAACCCACGAGCAACGCCGATCGGTGCTCCGCCCCCGCCCCCCCCTCCGCCCCCTCGACGGTCGATCGGCTCGATCCAATCTCGAACCGCCGCCATGAGTTCTCTCTCCGGAGTACGCTCTCCCCCATTCCCCCCCACGGATGGCGCGCGCGGCGGAGCGATCGTTTCCCCGCGTCGCCCTCTGGTTTTTTCTCGTTAGGGTTTTTTTTAGCGGCTGTTCGTGTGACGCGAATTTCGGATGTGTGAATGTCGTGTGGCAGGGGACGGGCTCGCTCGCCGGGTTCACGAAGCTCTGCAAGGGCATGGCCGTGGTGCTCGTGGGGGGCCACATTGTGGTGCAGATCCTCCCCACGGCTGTCAATTATCTTGCTCTGATCCCTGCGAGGTATTTGTTAGTCCGGCTTGTTTCGTTGTAGTTGGATGCTTCGTTTGTTTGAGATTTAGTGGCTTGAGTTGCTCTGATGCCTGGGAGCCGAAGTCCGAGAGTTGGTTTTTTGTGGTCCGGTGCGTGATCGTTGCTGCAATGGCTGATTTTGGTTGCGATTGCGTGTTCCGTGTTCGTTTGATTTTGAATCAGTGGTTTGAGCGGAAGGTCATAGTAGGATGCTCGAGGATAGATATTTGCACTAGTTGATCTGGGTTCTCAAGCGGAGTACAGATTGAGCTTCTGTGACCTGAAGTTTCCAGCCGATTTGAAAGTGTGAATCAAAGTTGCCGATCCCTTTGGCGAGGTTTCTAGAGTGTGGAGGGTTTCAGGTGGCTAGGGATATAAGGGAGCAGTTTTCATGCTTTTGATGTTTATCAGAGTTGATGTTTGAGATCAGAGGCATGTATCTGCTTCAAATTCTTGAGTTGGCCTCATATTCCTAAAGTATTACCAGACTCCTTACGGATTGAAAACCAGTTGCCTTCAATCAGCTTGAAAATTAAAGTAGTTAAATTCATATTAGATGAGAGGCAATCAAGTGCTTACTATACTGTACTTCAGGAAAACATCTAAATCATTTTAAGTTGGTCAATAAGAACTTAATAACAATTAAAATTTATACTTTCATATTTATTTGCATCTCTACAGGTTAGTTATTGAGGTTTACAGGAGTTCACGTTAGAGCATAATATGGGATGATTGGAGAAAAAATTGGAGGGATGGCTGGTGAAGATAACATTGTATGAAGACAGACATAAAAAATAGATCTGGAGGAAGGGGGGGGGGGGGGTGGTGGTCTCCCTTTTGCTATACACTCTTTTGAAACCCCTAAGCAAGCTTTGAACTTTTTTCTGACATAATTTTCCTGTCTGTGGAATTATTTCCGAACCTTCTGCTGGTACTTTTGAAATGTAAAGGTGAACATGATGGCATGTCACCTCCAAGAGTATGCTATGCAGCTGCTCAACCTACCTATGGCTTTGATACTGCCGCAATATAACTAGTTTCAGTTTTTGCCCTACTGAAGTCCTTTGGTTGAGTTTACATACATTCAGCTCTGTTTGTCTTGAACTGATGTGACCTCATCAAGGCAATGACCGATGGACAAGTTATAGGCCCTGAACTTACTGTTGCTTAAGTTTCAGTTTGCTGCCACTAAGCATGTAGCTGATGAGATCATGTAGAAATTGCAAGTATCTTATGTCGTTGCACATTACAGCCCTGGGATAGAGAAGTTGTCATTAACAAGACCTTACTTGGGATTCTAATATTGAAACTATGCAGCTATGTATGAGTGTGTATGTGATCATATTTCCTCAACCTACAGGTTTACTGAAAAAACTAACTTGATTGTTCCAGAAGTTCTTCATCAGAGCTTCTAGAGTTCACGTCTAAATATGACTAGAGAAGACGGGGGAGATTAAGGGCCTGTCTAGACTGACTTTTTCTTTTTATTTTTTTGGTTGATCTAAATCTTGTGGCTCACACATTGACTTTTTCTTTTTCTTTTTTTAATTAATTCTGAAACTTCTAAAACTTTCCCTATGCTCAACTGTTGACACGTGGATTTGCATATAATCTTTTCATAATATTCTGAAATTGGATTTATATCTCAAATTTTTTGCAACTTCTTGCTTTTGTTTAAATGCAAACAAACA
The DNA here is from genome assembly GCA_014182845.1 of Corymbia calophylla. Taxonomy (NCBI): domain Eukaryota; kingdom Viridiplantae; phylum Streptophyta; class Magnoliopsida; order Myrtales; family Myrtaceae; genus Corymbia; species Corymbia calophylla. The sequence goes on from CM024702.1 coordinate 6,731,049, forward strand.
TGCCCTAAGCTCTGCTTTGCCTTAATGTGCACAAACATTGTATGATGAGATTTTGAGGTATAATTGGGGCCAATATGATTTGCTGAGAGGATGGTAAGTTCAGAAAGTGATGCCAAATGATCTACGAATTAAGAACTGTAGTTATAATTTACATGACTAGACAATAATTGAATAGTTGTTGCGTGACTTTTGCAATAAAACTATCTACCTTATTGCTAGCACATAGTTGGCAATGGTGTTGCCCAATTCAAGGTTGAAGTACTATTTCGAAGTAGAAAAATCATCTACATCCTTGCTACTTTTTCATAACATCTTTTCCTTGTTTTTCATAAAAATGGGATTACCATGGACTTACTTTCCGTTATAATGTGTCACAGCAGAGGAGGATTTGTGCACTCATTTCTAATCGGTTCTAATTATTTCCATGTAATACTTCTAATTACAGGAGATGACTGTCATTTCTCTCAGCAGCATATGTTTTGAAGTGTCCTCTATGTTAGAGTTTCCAGCATGAGATCTAAACGGTGCCACAAATGAAAATACCATACCATGGATTAGTTTTGACTTTTTCGACTGACTTTGTTGGGCACCTATGGTTCTTGGTGCAGGCCTAATGAATTATTGTTATCATCTGATCATTGGTGCATGATCTGGTATCTGTTCTGAGTCTCACGTGTGATTTGTTCTTCTTTGTAGGACAATTCCTTTTGCATGGAATCTGATAACGGCTGGTTATATTGAGCAAACAATATATGGGGTATAGACTGCACTAGTTATTCCTTTTAGCTTGTCTAGTGCCTGGCTTCTTCTTTTTTTTATCTTTCTCATTTCATGATTCCAGTAAGCTTGTCTCTGCTTCAGGTTGTTATCAGCACTATTGGTCTACTCTTCATGGGAAAGATTCTTGAGCCCATATGGGGTGCTAAAGAGTTCGTGAAGTTCATCTTCATTGTCAACTTTTTAACTTCTCTCTGTGTTTTTGTCACTGCCATTGCCTTGTATTACATAAGAATGGAGGAAAATTACCTGTAAGTGCAGTATCCCTATCTTTCATGAGTGCAAATCAACTTCTGACTGATGTTTTGAGAGGTTTTTCAACTTTCTGTGGGTTCACATGTTTTTCTCTTCTATGTTGTTTTAGTTCACTCTTCTGGTAGAAGCAAACACGTTAGTGTAAAAGAGACCTCATAAATCCCGATTGCATATCTGGAACTTAATGGTGGATTAGATATCTTAAGCATATGTTTATTGTTGCCGCTGCTTTATTTGGATTAGCACAATGGATGTTTAAATTCTGATGTATATCAAAATTTAGGATTTTAATTCTTGTATTATTTGCTCCTTGGATATTTTCCTGTCTTATTATTAACCTCCTCATTTTGTTTTACTGAAATGCTTGTCTAGGTACATGCCACTATCTGGTTTCTATGGGGTCCTTTCAGGGTTCCTCGTTGGCATTAAGCAAATTATACCTGACCATGAGTTGCCTTTATTGAGGATTAAAGCCAAGGTAAGTTGTAAAGGCAACAAACTTTTTTCAGCTCTCTCTGGGGTGGAATTTCTCACTAGTTTCTAATGCACCGGTTGTCTAACTGTCACCATGCAGTGGTTGCCATCTATCATTTTGCTACTGTCTGTAGCCGTAAGCTTCTTCATACCAGAGCCTGCAGCTTATCTGCCGATGTTGATATTTGGCACATACACAAGCTGGATCTACCTTAGATTCTTGCAAAGGAGGCCTGAAACTAAGTTCATGGGTGATCCAAGTGATGATTTTTCCTTTTCTTCCTTTTTCCCAGAACTATTAAGGTAATTTCGTGATTGTCTGTTTCTTTATGTCCGACCAATAAGTTGATGCCTTTTATGTTTGTTTAGGCATGTAACTGTTCTACTTTTTCTTTTAGTTCTTATCGTTCACTTCATTAGTGCTGCTTCAATCATCTCCTCCCCAAATTAACATCTCATGTCAAGTTTTTCTCCTCTGTTTGACCTGCAGGCCCATAATTGATCCTTTTGCATCAATATTTGCTCGGTTGTGTTGTGGAAAACGTCAAACTTCGTCTGAGGTCCAGGACCATGAACTGGGTGATAACCCATTGCCTGGTTCTGATCCAATCGAAGCATCTAGGAGGAGGTAATATTCTCGTTTGAATTTTCACTTATCAGTTTGCAAATTGAATTTTTCATGTAGAAACAGTGATACACTGATGCTTATAAGTTCAGTTAGAGAAGGGAAAAACAGAAACAGGGGAAATGGTTCCAAGACAGTATAATTAATAGCCTGATCTTTCTCACCTAAATTTTCCATGATGAAATGGCAAGTGACTTCATCCTGATTTGGTTTTGATAAAATCGAAGTCCTCACAAAGGTAATGCCAGTCTACAAGTTCTGGGGCTTTCAAGTACAAAGGCAAATCTGAAGACACTAGTGCAACATAAAAAGATTATGCAAAATCCATGACTAGACAAATTTGCAGCTAGTTTCATCAATAATGACATACAACGGGGGCACTACGGCTGGGATAAAAATTGTGGTCTGGAGATTGTTATAGTGGTAAGCGGGATGCAAGTTATGGATAATTTGCAATCAACTTTTATTTCAGAGAACGAGGTGCCCGGGCTTTAGAAGAAAGGCTTGCAGCTGAGAGGTTGGCAGCTGCACGGACTGCACAAGAATCTGGGAAAGACGCAACCGAGAGTGTTTGACCACGAGAGACAACTTCCAGTATGGAGCAAGTACGGCAGAAAGTATCTTTCTCATGTTGAAGTCGGAAAGTATGCATTTCTGTGTGCCTATTTTGTGGATTATGTTACTCACAGTACAGGAATTTTGTCTTCTTGGATACATTTCCTTTGCACTATTTTGCTTTTGCTGTTTCTAAATATACGTCAGATGACTATAGAAAGAAAATTGTTTGTGACTGCTGAAAGTGTTATATCCATTGCTGCGTAGAATTCATTTTTTTGGTTGACAAAGTTGCACTCTTTCTGCAATCGATTCTCACGACGGTTCGATACATTTTATTCTCACAACAGTTCGAATCAAGCTCAATCCATTGACAAGTGACATAATCGGTTTGACATGTTAAGGAAAGTGAACTGTATTATAGCAACTGGTATTGCGACTATGGGAGTTGGTTAAGATGAGATAATCCATATGGTCATCACCACAAGACCTCGTGAAGAGAATCTATCATGATATGTCGATGAAAGCAGTGAAGATCCAATGTGGAATGATCCTGCGTTGTGAATGTAAATGACTACCTTTCAAATTTTACAAATCATCAGTTGTCATTTCAATCAGGACACAAATGCATCTAGACCTCTGACAGAGAATTGGGATGGGGACAAAGCATATGGACTAATAGACAAATTTACAAGAATGACTGAAAATGTAGGATTGCAGCCTACACAAATGCATCTAGACCTCTGACAGAGAATTGGGATGGGGACAAAGCATATGGACTAATAGACAAATTTACAAGAATGACTGAAAATGTAGGATTGCAGCCTATGTCGATACACGAAAGAGCGGAAGATGAATCATTCACTTAGGCCTTAAACCCAATCAATGTCCTCCTATCTGGTATTCAAGCAAATTTTCTTGCCTCCTGTGGCAATCTGTAGCTAGAACTACGGGTTATCTTTAAGGATAGTTGCACATATATTGCCTCTGCCCACGTGAGGATGGTGATTCTACTGAGAAGGGTCGTGGGCTTATTAAGAATTGGTTGCTAACAGCGCGGTCATCTCAACCATATCCACAGATGAAAAATGACGGTTCTTTATTTGTACCAAGATCATTTACATTTTCTGCAAACAAATGTTACAGCAGAAGCAGTACAAATACAAATCCAAACAGACCGCGAATGACGTACAAAGTCCCCAGATTTCTCTGGACCGAAGTTGAATAGCATCTTAAGCAGACAAATGTGTGCAGAGCCCTCACCTTCTCTCAGTCTATCATGCCTAACAAATCAATCTTACAGATACAATGTTCCACTATCATGAAAAAGAGACTATACAAATCTAGATCAGTGTCAAGCTCTTTTCTCGAATTCTAGAGAGAACTTGGCAATGCAATTATCCCATGTGACAGTAGAAGTACAAGTGCCCTGACGGATCACTCTTCAAAAAGATCTCCAGCAAAACTTTGTTTATGGACCATCTTTCTGTAATCTGTGAATGCAGCGACACAAACATCTTCACCAGTTGTACCAAAATGTTACCAGTCATATCAACACATTACGGATAAAAGGAGAAGCATAGGCAATAGGACAAATGCTTAATTTAGGGTAGAATTATCAGGACATTACAAGAGAGACGAAATCCTAACCTTCTTTATTGTTCCACAATGCCGCAGCACAGCTGTTGAGAGGACTCTCAAGATTGGGCTCTGCAAAAATGCAACATTTGAATGGAAGAAAATTCAACCAAGAAACAGGAGATTGATAGAAATAGTTATTCAGACCTCCCAGCAGACTTTGAATGGACAAAAGAATGGTTCTGCAGTCATATGCTGATGACCACTTATCCTGTTGTGACATTCCATCAGAGAAGTCATCAATTGCATAAACATTAAGGCGATAAAAAGAAACAGTATAGGAAAATTTAGTAAAGAATTTGGAACTTCATTATTCTAAATCCATTACTCTCGAATTGATTACCACAGGCTATTTCATAACAAAATTTTCAGTTTTCCTAATCAACAGAAGCTTCAGCTTGGCCCATCACTTTTTCAACTACAAGGAATTACCAATCACACTATCATGAAACAAAGATGGAAAGTGGAAAATCAAGTAAAAAAGTTACAAGTGCAACATTTGAAAACTGAAGGGAAAACGATTTTGAGAAGGGTTATATTTTCGTCCATCCTTCCTCCAACTTAATTTTCTGCTTGTTGGGTTCAGAACAACAACGACATCACTCAAATTTATTTGGCTTAAATTGCACGTGAGTGATCCCATATTTGGAACCCATTAATTAGAGGCTTCGTCAGCAGAAGTTTCCGCAGGGATGGAAACTATGGCCCTTTTGATCCAAGAGTCTTTACTTAAAATTCCACTTTGAATATTCAGCTTCAAGCAAATTGCTGCATACTAGGTTCCAGTAACCTAACATCCATCCCAACCAGCGAACCAGACATTCAAAACTCAGAATAAAAGAAACATTGTTTCAACTGGCAAAACCAAGTTATTGATGTCTGACTTGACTATATCCTTGTAGGAAAAATATCAGCAAAGGGCCATAAGAAAGTGATGAGTACATGTCCAAATAATCTTTGCAAACACCAGGCAAAACAAAAGTACGGTTTTAATGTCAACTCCCCAGAACTAAGAGTTTTCGTGCCATTTAAGTGTCATTGATAAGGTTTATTACTTGCTGAGAAGGATGATACCTGAAGGATGTCAAGACATATATTGCCAAACTGATCAACATTTGGATGGAAACACAGTGTCTCAAACTTGACTTGCGGTGGCTTGAATGGATATTCCAATGGGAACCGCAACGAAAGTTTGTAAGAGAGACCCTCATACACTGTACCTTTTGCACCCTCAATTGTTCCTATCCATGAGAAAATACTTTCACCTTCAGGAAATGCCGATACTCCAAGATCTCCACTCATCTGCATGGGAAAGCAGTCTCTGGTATTTTGATGAAATGGCCAGATAAAAACATAATAGAAAAGGAGAGGTGAATGCATAAAGAGTTGAGGCAAGAGACAGAAGAGCACAAAATAAATCAGAAACATATTGTTGGAAGCTTGGAAAAGCAACATATTTATTAATGACCTTTATATTTTATCCAATCACTGATTGCAGTGCTGGCCGGAAAAAAATGATGACTTGTTGCAATGTAGCATATGACTTTCTGTGTAAAGCACAACGATCTTGAACTTATTACAAGCACTTTAGGGTCATTAATCATTTTCCCCCAAAGTCTCCAAACCAATCTCAACCTACTTAACAATTTGCATTGGCAACAATATTAGTGCCTTCATTCTATCTTCAAAAACTGGCAAATTAGATGCTCCTTCATATGGGAGATATAAAAGTGGTAACTCAATACTCGCACAAGTAGGAAGTGGAGACCATTAAATAGGTCAACATCTAAGCGATAGTTGAGATTCCAGAAAAAGATGCAAATGCAACGAGAAGCTTCACTTACAATGTGCATTATCTCCTGCCCAAAGCAAACTAGGGCTGATGATTTTCTTTTTATGGCATACCCATCATGCCATATCAAATGAAGATGATTACATAGCCTGTCTAGTTCGAATGGAAATGTTTATTTTTTATGTGACGTTAAAACCCAAAAATTTAAGAATTGATTTTGGTACATGGAAGTCAGATATATAAGAGTGTATAATGGTGTTTAAATGTGTGTAAATGCATTAGGTTAACACAATTAACAAGCTGGCCTATTTGATAAAAGAAGTCTAAAATTGTTTAAACAGCTGCAGATGACTATCTTGCACGCACGACACCTTGAATTTTAACTTTAAACAAATAGACCTATCTATGCCACGAACATGATTGCACCCTACATGCCGGACACGTCATTGATGGCCAATGCAACCATCCCGGAAAATGGCGATGTGATCATTCAGGGACGCCTAAGTAGCTCTTCGTTATGATCTAAATGTAATTTCCTTCTTCATTTGCCGTCTGGAGAACCGAACCTCTTCTAATCCACACACAAGTCGTTCCATCACCACGACACCATGGCGATGGCGTTTGCTTGTAACTTCACTACCCACCTCCATCGTACTTCGCATTGAACTTCAGAGAAACTATGACAACTCCACCGAGTAATGACAGAAATTCCAATGACCATGGTCCAGACAATTCAAAGCAAAGAGAAAGAAAAAGAAAAGGCCCGTTCTTTGGGCGGGCGCAAGCAGCAAAAGTTGATGCAGAAGCGACGGAACTGGGTACAAATTTGTCAAGAGAAACACAATCCGAAAACACCCAAATGAACAAGGAACACTGCACATACCATCAGCGCCATCAGTTCCTTCTGGAGCCTGCGAAACAAAGCAAGACGATCAAAAACCTCAACAGCAAGAACCCAACAAAAAGCTACCCGAAGGCAAAAGAAAGAAAAACCCACCTCTGAGTGACGGAGGTCGAATCGACCGGAACAGGCGATGGCTTGGCCTGTTTCGGCGCCTGCCGGCGGCCGGACACCGACGAGTTATCCGCCGTCGAGGTCTGCCGGACTTCCATCTTCGACGACGACCCGAGATCAGATTCCCAGAGAGAAAACCTTTGTCCCACCCGAATCCTGCAAAAAAATTCACATGCTTCGCCCGTGCAATTTATGCACGAATCGATCGGTGGAGACGACCGCTGGTGGGGCGGTGAGGGAAGCGAAAGGGGCGTCGGAATAAGGGGAAAAGGAAAGATGGGCGATGGTTGATTAAACCGCAACCACCAAAATAATGCAATAATAATTATCCTATCTTATCTATCATCGTTATTATAATAATTGTTATTTGTACTAACCAACGAATAATTGAGGTGACAATTAATTAGGGCTCTTTCGATTCCACTGTTTTTTATTTTCGGTTTTTAAGATTGACATGGAAAGTGCGTTGTGAGTTAAATTCCTCCAGATATTTGGGTAACAAATTATGAAAAGCTGCGCAAAAGATATCCATCCAATCGAATCCACTTACCAGTACTTAAAAGAATCGAGGAAGAAAAAATAGGAGAAGAACCTTAGGACCTCATAATACCACCTCTTGAAGGAATGAAAAGTAAATGTCATATTAGGATTTTAGATTTTATCGAATATGATAGCCTTTCACGTTTGGGGCGAGAAAATAAAGCTTCAAAACTCCTTATTGTTATTGTACTAAACGACGAATAATTGACATGCCAATAATTAGGGCTATTTTGATTCCCTTTTTTCTTTTAGAGATCTACATGGAAAGTGCATAGATAAAGTGATATTTGATGGCTGGTTTTTATTTTTTTTTTTTTTTTCTTCGGGTTGGAAAAGAAATGAGGATCTTTAGATTGGTTAGGTTCATTGTCAATAACTTTTTTGAAAATTAGTTTTTGGATACTAAAAGCATAATTAGCTTTATAATAGTGGCACTACTTTCAAGTTACTTTTATTCCACCATGATCAATATATTTTTGCCCCAATTCTTGTGTGATTTGGTGAGACTCGAAGGGAGTATTTTTTAATGCTACCATGAGAATGTAGGTAAGTTTTGTGGTTTAAATCTGGGATCGTTTATAATTAAATTTTTCATCTCATCCTTCGTAAAAACATTCGAAGTTCTAACCTTAATCTTACTTTTGGACACTTGCTAGTACTTCTCTTTATGAAAGGATCTAAAGTTGTTATGAGTTCTCTATACTTTTACACATGTCATTTGTATATGAGACATATCTAGAATTAGATGTGATAGTTTTCACATGATATGAGAACATGACTCAAACATAATATGAATCTATTTTAAAAAATCCGAACTTGACATGAAACTAGAGATGAGTAAAAGGAATCACTCGAACCAAATCCAAATAAGCCAGTACTAGGCTAATTTTGGGCAGTTCTTGAGGGCAACAATATGGTTCTCGATTCATGGAATCGATGAACTTCGATCTGGTCCTAATTCTGAGTTTGGAACCATTTTCCCATACCACTCGGATTGGACATATTTCTTTTCATTTCTTGCAAATGTTAAAAATCCTTAATATCTTTACAAACCTCACCCTTTCATGCCTCTTTCCCAAATTTGAAACAAACCCCTATTCCAATTCTCATTCTTCACACCTCTCGCTCGACTTAATCACTCTTCGTCTCTCACTCGACTTTCAAATGCCACTCTCTCGCTTGAGCCACTCAACACGTCCCTCTTGTAATTTCATCTCAAGTCTTGACTCTCAACTTCCTCTCTTGCTCTATTTTTGTCAATCATGATCGCATTCTCATCTCTTTGAGGTAAAGATCCAATACTCTTTTTTTTTTATTTTTTATTTTGCCGCCAGTTCTTTTCCTAGAACCTCCTCTTTTATTTCTTAAACCTCTTCAGTAATGACTTAACTTCTTTGGGTGTTTGTTGATTCTCTAGCGATTCTATTATTTGTATGTTGCTTCAAGTTTTGGGAATTCATAGTTGTTTATCTTCCTTTGTAGTCACCTGGAAGATTTTACAACAATCTATGTTGATATTTCGGGCTTTCTAACTCCTTTTTCATTTCAGTTAAGTTTTTATCTCTTCGTCTTTCCCATTTTTCGTGATTCTACATGTGGTTTTGTTTATTTGCTTAACTGTAGAAAACCATCAAGCCATAAAATGTCATTGATTTTATTTATTCACTTAGGAACCGAATTGAACCTATCTAGTATGGTCTTGTTCTAGGATCAAATGATCCAGTTCTCAATTCTAGAAATTGAGAATTGGTTCCCAATTCACCTAGTAATAGATTTACCCTTATATGAAACCATCCGACTTAACTTGAAATTGACTTTTAGCCACTTTTTTTAAATTGATACATTTTTACTTTTTTTTTATGAAGAGTACTTTCACAATCATATTTAAATCACTTTGTAAACGACATAAAGAATCATTGGAAAGACTGACAACATGCCACACTAATTGCTAGCCTTTAACTAAAATGCTGTGCTCCTCCCAGTCTTTTCTCCCTTCATTTTGCTCTCGCCTTTATATATCAAACCAATTTCGAATTTGAAAGACACTTGATGCATACCAAATAATGTATGCATTTCATGCTAAAAGAACACATAAAAGGGTCTTTTGTGGTGAGGATAACCTAATTTTCGAACAGCCAAAAGGAAAAATGAAACCCTTAAATTTCAAGAAATAGGTGATTTCAATCATTTGTAGGAAGATTGCTTCTTTTGCACTGGGGAGGTCAGCGTCGTCACCTCTGTAATCCTCGAGCATAGCCTGTTTCTAAAATCGGGGTTAAAAAGCAAAGAGAAAAACATCGTATCCCACCACAAAAACGATAGAACTTTGACCTTTTTGATTGTTTTTTTTTTCAGCTAATTGTTTTTCCAACAGCTCCAATCATTATTGCACCAAATTTCTTGTTAGCTATCTCATATGTGATCATTAGTCTATTCCATGCTGGCGTGCTCCAGCTGGTCTTGCAAGGAGATGATTGTGTTTTCCGACTCTCCTGGATAGTTCTAGCTTCCCTCCAACGCTTTGGACGATCGAGGAGTCGATGATGTTGTACCGACGCGAACGAAAAAGTAAAAATTTATCCGGACACCCTTTTGAGAATAGAGGAAGTCAAGGGGTGATGAGCAAATATTCTCAAAAGATTTACATTTCAGAAATTGAAGAATTATCAAAAGTGTAGGAATAATCTACTTCTGCAACTCCACCAGCTCTTTCGAGCTCCAATGCTCTGTAATAACCGTAAAACGGCCTTTATTGCTGGGGGATATTTATTTACCAACTAAATTGACTTCACCGTGGTCTGGAGCGGTCGCCTGAGGCGGCGCCGATGGCTGGTTTGCTGAGTCCAGCTGCTCTTCCTCCACAACATAAGAATGTCTAGTAATCTCCGAGTCATCGGCTAATTCGTGGTCGTGAGAAGACCCATTGGTCGACTCTAATTCGTGCCAACGCTCGCTTTCGACCTCGTGAAGGCTCTCTTCACTTCTGTGGTTGTACTTTTGCAGGAGATGAGCCGGCGTTGTCGCCCGGCTGGAGAATGACGGGTCGGCATTGGAGTGGCGGCTTTGCTTGGTGTGTTTCTTCGCGTTGGTATGCCAGTGCTTGATAGCTGTTGCTACGTGATCATTGAAGATGGTGGGCTTCATGTTCGATCCCATCTGCGAATAGTCGAAAGGAAACAAAGCTGTTATGCCGGCGAACCGCAAGTTTTCTATTTCATTTCCTTTCCTGTCTGAATTTTAACAATCTTGACACCGATTTTCAGGAAATGTTTATGTGAAATTTGATGAAGGGGATTGATTTTGTTAGTAATGGTGTGCTATCACCACAATCAAGAGTGTCATTATCATTCAAGTCCTTGAAAAACATGGAGATTAACAGCGAAAATGGATAATTAACATAAGAATTCACCGACCTGTGTCACCAAAGCATAGAGAGGCAAGGTCACATAACTGCACAGAACCTGGATAAAGACCCTGTACATTGCAGAAATCAAATGAGGCATTAGCTCCAAGAAATATTAGCCAATGAATACAGATAATTCAGTGTCTTATTCATGCTAGATATGTATATTATACTCTCATGTTAATCCTTTTTCTATTTTGGTCAATAGTATCGACGATGATAAGCCTCCTCCTCCATGCACCGCTGTTTTTCTTGAGTGATGTATGGTAAGTAATCTGAATTAGGTAATACTGACCCCATTGAAACTCTGAAGATGATATCTGCAGTGCGTTCGTGGAAGCAGTTCTTGAACCCGAATGAATACTGAAAAGAGTGATGGCAACCACAATTAGGACATGCAGAACTTGCAATTGACATGCGCATACTTTCAAAAAGCGGTGGATCAGATAAAATGCTTACCGTGCCCCAAGCGAAAAAGGCTAGTTGAAAAGCATTCTGCAATCAAGAAAGCAGACAAAGAACAAAATTTTAAGATGGAGCTGCAAAATATGAACAAGGTTTTGGAAAAAAATAAGAATTATACAAGGATGTTGTTTAACAGAAGAAGTCCTCGGTACCTGAAAAAGAATGAAATGAATCAAGAGGAGGAGGAGACGCGGGCGTCCAAACCAGAAAAGCTCATCCCCGGGTTGAACCACAGGAATGCCCTTGACCACATCTCCCCTCTCTTGAATCCGCAGTCCCAGTTTTGTGATTATAACTTGTAGCTTTGTCCCCACCAAGAGTACAATCTGCAAGATCCACCCTTTGATTAATACATCATTCATCAACATTTCATACCCAACATCCTCAGAAGAGATGTTTTGAGAGGAGAAGGAAATGCAGATTGCTTGAAGTTTTTGTGCTTACAAACAGAGTAATAAATGGCAACCATATATAAGAACGCCATCCTGCGGAATAGAACAAAAAAGAAATTAGTGTCTCAGTAACCAAGCAGAAACGCAGAAACATAGAGCAGCCAAAGAGATTGAAATAGGAAACTATATAAAAGCCAGTTGTACGATGTTGAATGAGACCTTAATGAAAAATAGAGAGAAATGGGATGAGCATCAGAATGCAGAGTTTTTGAGGACACTAATCAAAATTCTTTCCTTTCTTTGCAAGTGAAGGCAGCATTAATCATCCGAGCTTACCGTGCGTATTGGTCAGAAGGAACAGCACTGCAGAGAACCAGATAATTGGACTGCATGTCGAAAAATCAGGGATTGTGAGACATATATTATGTAGTCAGAAAAAATGAACTGCACATTAACATTGACAGTTCCTACCTTATTCCGACGACTACTTTAAAATCGTCCTCAAGTGATCTCTGGATGTAATCCTGGAAGTCAAATGTCATCTCACTTCCCGGTGGCAAATGCGCCTGCAATTGCAATTTAAGTAGGCCTTTAATTATCATTTTTTTATAAAAATGGTCGTACTAGGTGATGTGAATGTGACTAATTCGGATGACAACGAGCGTGTGTGCTTACCTTGATAAATCCATGTCTCAGTGTCAAATAATCAATTTTTGTGACTGATCCAAAGAACTGTCTGAAAAAGCACACCTGACAGAAGGGGAAGAAAACTTAGTTCAACTCTTGGTAGGATTTTGGTTTTTTTGTTCCATCGGAAAAAATAACTTTGTTTACATTCCTCAGAGAAAGATAAAAACGTTTATCACCCCTGCAAACAAAGCTAGAATTGTGACAAAGTTTGAATCTTGCTACTAACGTATAAATTAACAAAAGGGCTGTGAATCTTCACATTTGCATCATGTACTAACCAAACTCAGTTTTAGACTCACAAGACAATTAGTCAATTATGTGTTGATCCTGAATTGCTAATGAATAATTTCTGTTCGGGAAATATATATGAGCTGCTGCTGACAGATATTCGAGATCAATTTGGACTCCAGTACAAAAGAGTTGTATGCTATCTTGGGAATTGTACTTACTATCCAGACAGATACTTTCCATCGGCTCCAAAAGCTCAAATGCCTTCGACCGAATGATGTCTCTCTTGTAAACCTAAACCTCTCTGGATCTGCAACAGAGAATTGGGTCTAGCTTTAGCCATAATTGGACATGGAGAAGATAACGATCCAACATCATTCATGTTCAACTAAAAGTGAAAGTGCCCGCCCATGACCAACAGATCGGGTATACCGTATAAGCACCACAACTTCAGTGCAAAGAGAATACTAGAATCAACTTCAAACGTACATATTTAAACAATTTACTCATGTGCACACCTAATCTTTCCACGTGAATATGTAAGGGGGTTAACCACATGGTGGTGGTTGATGGGCATTCTTCGTATGGAATTCATGGATGCTGACAGCACACACGGATTCACTAATGTAACCAAATATCCGTAATTTTCGGGGCATATTTTCCTAGTCAAATACTAATCGAGGAAGCTAATCAAGTTAAGTCAGGTCTTTTGTGTTTGGAGATTAGACATTACCATTGACGTGCTTGTATTCATGTGACTTTGCCTCTTTTTCCCATGCTTTCCATCGTCTCATCTGCAGCAACAACCAAACAAAGCCACTCAGAGAGAGAGAGAGAGAGAGAGAGAGAGAGAGAGAGAGAGAGAGAGAGAGAGAGAGGTTCTTCAGTTTGAAACTTCATATTGTACCTTAATGTTGCCCAGAGCCAAGGTTGTGAGGCAGTACAGAACATGGAAGATGGCTAGCACAAAGATGAATATATGGAGCTGATGAATACCGTATGCCGTGACAAAGGCATACTTGCCCTGCACAAAATGTTCCGTACAAGTGAATACCATATGCAGCGACAGACTTTTACATTGATCCATATTCAGAGAGGGATGCACGCTTTCTCCCGAAGGCACAGTGAAGTTTCTTGAACTAAAGGCATTTTTGTGTGATCTGACCAAAACTTGCATAGACGATGAAGTGATTTGACAGAGATATTTGAAAAGCTTAGTATTACCTTTCCTGTGCATTTGTCATACCCTTTCGTGGCCAGACTCCGGCGGATCACCCCATCGAACTCCGAGAACTCAAGGAGTCTACGGCCGGACTTTTCGGCCTTGGCCTCCTCCTTGGTACAAGGAAGCCAGGAGTTTGCGATTTTCTTGGGGACGCATATATTCGATATTGGACCTTGAAGCACTGTCAGAAGCAATGAGATGAACCCCAGCACCATAAGCTCTGCCAAAGCAAAGAAACAGAAAAAAGCAGAAAACTGATCAACGAAGCGTGCCATGCCAAGAAATTATCAAGAGAGTTTCTATCAATGAAAATTGGCGAGAGCAAGTCGACTGATATATAATCCACCTGATTTGACCTTCTCTAATGCTTCAACAAGAGCTACCTTCCTCTTTCCCTTTAAGAACTGCACATGGCAAGAACAGAGCAATCAGCGACATTCATCAAGCCATCGGAAAAGACCTCGTAGCTAACACAACAATCAGTGATCAGTCCAGTCTGTGACAATCAAGCTCTTCAAGATCACCTTTACCTTTTCAAAGAGGTGAATGGCATGTTCTAACAAGATGGAGAGCGCAAGTATCACGAAACAAACGATGGCGACTGCCCACGTCGCGGTCTGCTCCAGAGTACGCTCCTTCTCATAGTCCTCCGCCATTGACGCACCACAAACAACCTCGACGCCTCGCTGGAATTCACTATCCCCAGAGAGAATCAGTCCGCGTTGGTGAGAGCAAGAGGACAATCCAGTCCAACGAAGGAACCAAGAAAGGTAATGGAAAGGAGACGGGGAGAATGTGTGAAGCAGTTGCGCTGCTGATGAATGGGATTATATATCAGCTTATATATCAGCGAGGTTGAAAATTCAGACACTTTGACTTTTCCACGGGTTTGCGTGGAAGGCGGGGGGAAGGCGATGATGCATGACTTTCAACGCATATTGGGGCAACTTGACTTGATCTTCCGACCCATCGCGGAGAATAATTGCGACTTTATTCGATAACAAAAGCATATACTAAAAAAAATATGTATCATTAGAAAAGGCGTGCAATGGAAAATTTACTATACTTTTTTTATTGAATATAGCCATGAAATTGGGATGTCTACGCGGTCCATTCTTGTTCCACTTCTAGAAGCATTGGAATCTTTCGTGACAAATTAAAGTAATGTCACGAGAAACTCCTAAACAATTCTTCCCTTCTTACCCATAAAAGCTGCACCGTTAAAAATCAACGCGGTGTTAAATAGTGACTGAAAAATGAGTCAAAATGTGTTCTAAACCCCACCTCACTCCAAATGATGTCATTCCCAAGTTTATTCAAATGACTTGTATTTCTCAAATGATGCATCGCGACGTCTCATATTTATTAAGAAAAAAGTGCATTTAGTCATTGAATGTGCACTATTTTTTTAATATGGTCCTTGAATTTACGAATTATACAATCAAGTATATAACTTTGTATAATTTTCTAATCAAATCCCATCATTTCCAATAAATTGAACTTGATGTGATGATTGCAAGCTGCTACCAGCCAGGAGTACGACGGCCAAATAATCGACAAGCTTTAATGAATCGTAAGCTATTGGAACTGTCTAATGGGGCATTTAATTATCATACCTATGATTTGGTTGATGCAATTTGATTGTCTGTAATTTGTCAAAATCAAAGACTGGACACTTTGGGTGTGTTTGTTTCCACGGAAAAGGTCCAATTAAAAAATACTTTCCCTAAAATAATTGTCTATATTGTTTAAAAAAATTAATGAACAAAATTATTTTTTATCATTCACAAAAATGTTTGAAATAAATAATTATCAATAATAAAAAAATTAAACTAATTATTTCAAGTGAAACAAATAATTATTTTAAAAAATTCTAAATTATTTATTTTCCGTAAAATTTGAAAAATTCTACAATTCAAGTTGCACACATATACAAAATCTAGAACTAGAGTGAAAAAAAAAGAACACAGAAGGTACACTTTTTCTTTACATATAGATATTTCTAGATAGGATCTGAGCAGGTCCTTACTCAAGAGAAAAAAAAAAACAGATGGGAAATCCGCTCTGAAGTGAGAGGCCATGCATTCTCATCTCTCGTATACCTATTAGAGAGGGAAGAAAAATTTCTCCAAAATTGGGGGGCGAGGTTGTGCAGGCCATTGCATATTAAGAAGGAATGGCATTTGGGCTAGGTGCTGAGTTATTAGACTATCGCTGGTAAAATCTCGTCGGTGTTTCGACTCCTGCTGATCAGCCTACGTACAGTGTCATGAGCTGACGTGCTGACCATTACCCTCGATAATCTGCACTTTTTCCTTACATATAAATATTCCCAGATTGTTCGGAAGGACCGTTTCCTTTTTATTTATTTATTTGTTTCCTTAGCAGCCACTCAGGACCGCCGCCGGCCATGTTTATTCAATTTTATTTTATTAGTTTTCGGAGATCATATCAATGTCTGCTGTTCGTATGGTCAATTGTCCTTTGCCTGTCTCTTTCTTCACCCTCCTCTTGGCTCATAATTAAATTTAAAAAACTTTATGAACAATTCCCATGTGACATGCTATTATGAACAAGTTGGATAAAGGCCAAGTCATGATTGTCTTTTTCTTTTCCATGGAAAATTTAGGTTTCGAGAAAATGAATTCAAACTTTAAATAGTAGGGAAAAGAGGTGGGTCAACAAGCTTCAGATCATGCCTCACGCCCTGCAAAAATGGATAGATAATAAATATATATATGGAAGATTTATTATTTTTATGGTTCTATCTATTTCCCAAAAAATTAATTATTTAAAAAATATTTTCTAAAAATAATCCTTTCTATTGTTTACAAAATGAATGAATGAAAATTATTTACATCGTCTGAGAAAATGTTTAGATATGAATATTTATCAATAATGAAGACATTTTCGCTTGACTAATAATTTTAAGCGACAAAGAGATAGTTCATTCATTTTTCACAAAATAAACAGGACATATTTGATCAAAATTATAAGATGGAGAGGAATTTTCAAACTATCACATGTATAATTAGTAAATTACTTTGTTTAACTTCTGAGTCTCGGAAAGCCTATCAAAGGAGTAGTTCCCCGTTCGAGAGCTACTTTACCATATTTTGAATTAAATAATTTCAACTAGTCCTCTACAACAGTCTGTCTTGGTCTAAATTTAAAATACTCTCAACAGTTTCGTAGTCATAAATTAATTTAATATTCATTGAAATCTGTATGCCGAAAGAGATCATGCGATTTAAGCACGTGAAAGGGAAAACATAGCTTTTAAAATCTTTTATCATGTGTGCCATAGTGAGATAATTTCTTTTTAATGTTTTAACGGAGTTGTTTAATAGACCCATGGACAAATCCAAGAGAATTGTCGAAGTGGGTATCATTAGATTCTTGCAACTTCATCTTGCGGCTCTTTTTCATTTTTCTTAATTAGCATCTTTAATTCTGCAAATTACATATGTATGACATATATGATGGGCCATCAATTGAGGCTTTCAATCCACCTTTATAGTTCATGATCTTCATTGAAAAATTTGGAGGACCCAAAATCTATCCGCTGCGCCGTTGCCGATGGGGTATCGGCCATGGCCAACTAGTGGCCATAAGCAGGAATCTCCCGCCTAGTTTTTTTTTTTTTTAATACTTGTGTTTTCTTTCTCTCTTTTTTTTCCTTTAAGTTTTAATATTTTTTTCTTTTTTTTAGTTTGTCTATTTTATGTGGAAAAAAATAAAAAGGAAAAAAGAAAGAAAAAAGGTAAGAAAAAAAAATGATGGAAATGTCCTTGATAAGTTAATGATGTCAGGTCCTTCATTAGGCCATTCTTTGAAATTGACATAGCATTTGAGAAAATAAGGGCACTTTAGGCTTTCATTTGAATCAAAATTCACTTTAGGCCTTTGTTTGAGAAATTAATGGCACTTTGAGCATAGAGATTTGGCTATACAGAGGCTCATGAAATGCCTTGCAAGTTTTATGAACCAATTGAGCCTAGCTTATGTAGGCAGCTAGCATCCAAAATAATTTGCATACAATTAGTAGGATTTGAACATATAACTTTCATTTCATTAAGTAGGAAATCCCTTGACACGGTAGCCAACTTTGCAAAATAAATAGTAGTTTTTTTTTTTGGTTCTACTTTACTTCTACTTTAATTCTCACTTTCAGGTTTTTGTTTTGCCTCATTGCAGAATGTGAGAATCAAAACTTATATCTGAAGTTAAATCATCCCCACCCTAACCCCCTTGGGAATGTGGGATTTGAACCCTCCATCTCCACCTCCACCTCCACCTTCCAATGTAAGGAAGGGTGATCACTAAGACAAATCCTAGTGATTAAAAAAATAAATAGCAGTTTAAATGATTTGAATGGCTCAAAACCATAGATACTTTTAGGAACTAGTCTATTTCCAAATGAGTTGCCCCCTACACTGCTAAAGAGTACTTATAATAAATGTGAAAACTATTTGAGAACAATTTTAGAGCTTAATAGATTTCACAATGCCCTAGGTGGCTAAGGAGTCATTGAGGGAAAAGAGAGTGTTTATGAGGCCTTAATTCTAACTGGAATTGTATGATATGTATTTGTAAAATGAGTAATTAGAGTTTTGCCCAGATTTGGGAGACCGAGCTTGCCGGACCTTGTCCAGCCACTCGTCGGCCACCGCCGACATAGGTGACAGTGGCCAATGGGTGGCGATAGGGCAGCAGTAGGCTAAGAGGAGGCATAAAAGGAAAGAGAAAGAGAAGATAAAAAAAAAAAAAAAAAAGAGAAAAAAGGCTGATTTTTGGAATTATTCCCGGGAACAAGAAACAACTTTTTTTTTTCTTGATTCTATTCCAAATCTCTTCCTGGAGCAAATTTGTTCCCGAGAACAAAAAGTTTACCAAACGGATTTTGGTTCCAAATATATTCTCAAAAACAAAATAACAGAAATTGTTACTGTTTAGCAAGTTGCTAAACAAACCCTAACTGTTTCAGCTAGAGGAAGGCATGAAATTTCTCAGACTATGGCCCGAGCAATGTTTCACTTTGTGCTAAGAAACCATAGCATAAAAGGTGTTTTGAGTTTGGGGAAAATTAGATGCGGGATGCTAGTTGTTCATCTTCAGGGGTTATAGAGTTCAGTTTGAGTTTTGAGTTTTGAGGTTTTTTTTTTTTATTCCCATCGCTGTGAGGGGCGATGCTTTAGAGGAAGAAGGTAAAGAGTAAAGGAAAGAGAAGGAAAAGAGATTTTAAAAAAAGATTATTATCATAAAAAATCTTAAAATGGTAGATTTGTGTCAAATTTAATCCAAATTGAATTTTTGACTACCAAAAACCTTAAATCATTGTACGTATGATAAATTTACTCTTCATTTATTTCCATTAAATTTTATTATCAAATTACTTACTTGAATAATACATGGCAATTAACGGGTATTAATCCATTTTAACGGTAACTAACGAAGGGTAAATTTATCACAAATGTACTAGTTTGAGATTTTTGCTGTTCAAAAAATTAGTTTTGAATAATTTTATCACAATTTGGTGAGTAAATTTATCATAAATATACCAATTTGTGATTTTTCGTAGTATTAACCCTAACAAATTTTAAACAAGAAAATAAAAAATCTATAGCATATTTCAAGACAACGTCATTTTGGTCGTTGGCCGCCGTGCCACATAGGACAATTGATGATTAGTGATGATTAAACGCCACATCTGCAATTCGCAGTAAAAATTGGGTAGATGGACTACATAAGCCAAATTAAAAACAGTTTAGGACTAGATTAACAAACATATAATAGATTTATGATTTTTTTGGATAATTTTTTCCTTTGAAAAATATTTGGCAATTTCTTAGCAACTGTGCGCCTATACAGTTATTGCTGCTTTCACCTAACTTTAAGAGATGCTGCAGTTTTAAAATTGGGTAGATGGACTACATAAGCCAAATTAAAAACAGTTTAGGACTAGATTAACAAACATATAATAGATTTATGATTTTTTTGGATAATTTTTTCCTTTGAAAAATATTTGGCAATTTCTTAGCAACTGTATACAGTTATTGCTGCTTTCACCTAACTTTAAGAGATACTGCAGTTTTAAAATATAATTGTCAAACAAAAAACTTACAGCATAATTACAAGCCCAACATGGTTATTGTTCGACCACAATTATACCAAACAAGCTCTTACTGTATTGACCCAATCTTTAGGGTCTTAATCGTATGAACAACGACACTCCTTAAACAAATTGGCTAAACGTCAAACTTATTTTTAGTGATTTTTCTTTCTATTTTGAAAAATCCCAGGACAATTAAATTCTAAACCTTTTTCATTGGGTGCAATTTGGCCTTCCTGGAGAACTCATGGCCAAATTTGCAACATTATGCTAATATACAATCAAGTGCTAAAATGTTGAAATTTGTGTAGTTAAACTCTAATCGTTTTTTATCCTTACCAAAAAAAAAACTATAATCGTTTTTTATAGGGTGCAATTTAGCTCTTCCGACAAACTCATGGTCAAATTTGCTAACGAGGAATGCCGGAATTAGACATGATTGATTTTTAGTATTTTTTAATCATACACAACACTTTTGTGGAGCTAAAAAAATCACTCGGTTGAAATAATTGGATCTAATTCTATTGTCTCTCACCTGGTTCTTTCGAAAATGTACGGTTTTCAGATGGCTTATTAGTTTTTTTTTTAATTTTCAAATGACCAAATATTGAGAAAATATTAGATTTATTTTTATACTCTATTTTTTATTTTTAAGAATTTTTTAAACCATGGAATTGGGTGATGGGCATAATGTGTTACCTAATCTCAATTTTTTGCAATCAATTTGTTTCGTAAAAAATGAATTATTTGAAGAATATTTTTCTAAAAAATCGATTATATCGCTTCAAATAATTAATCAATACATAATATTTCCTTTATTGACAAAAATTTATATCTAAACATTTTCATGAATAATAAAAATATTTTTCGTTCTTTTATTTTGATAGGCGATATAAATAATTATTTTTAAAATATATATTTTTAAATTATCTATTTTTTTGTAAAACAGATGAAGTTACGGTGTGTTTACCGGAATTAACCAATGAAACCGCATATCGGTAACTGCTTTGGTAGTGGTATTGAAAACGTTAGGACAGCTCTTAGAGATATGGCTATGACGTACATCGAGTACGTCCCGAGATTGTGGTAATCCAGTTCGGAAGAGAGAACCGGCAATGCTTTGCCAACTCGGCGAAGAAATGGCTCTCTCTTTAGAATAGCTCTTGGCGTAAAAGTAATCTGAGATTCTCATCAGCCTCTCAAGGGTACAGATTCCCCGCAGGGATTGCCGATCGCCGATGGTGCGGAGTCGCCTGCAAATTTGAAAGACTTAAGTTCGATCTCCGACTCGAATCATGGTAAAGTAGGAAACAAAAAAAAGTGTTTGAAGACCTCAAGGCTTTTTGTTGAAGCCCTATCAAATTTCTGGCTTGTGGGTATAGTTTCTTAGCATGATTGTCATGGAAACCGAATCTACGTGAGGCTCATGATTTACTGGAGATCTTTGTGTGTGACTTACACAATGACTTTTATCTTCTTTCCATGAGAATTTCTTGCGCAATGCAAAAACTGCATTGTGGAATGCTCGAGGCAACACTTAGCTTCTTAAAACTGAGCATTAGAGATTTTGTTGGTGCAACAAATGCTCATCGGAATGAACTTATCTGGCTGAAGATAGATATCTAATTAGTACCAGGTGCCATAAACTGCAAGCATGGTTTTCCTCTGATGTTATCATCTTATCGTCTGTCAATTTTGTATGCTCTTCTTTGCAGATTGCTTTACAAAAGGTAGGACATAAGCTGGATTTTTGTTTTTGTGTCAAACTATATCGGCACTTTATAAACGAAAGCAAAGGCCACCACTGCATACAATTAAAGCCACGTATTTTGATCTCTTTCTATATGTTCTGTTTGAGGTTTAATTCCTTATATTGGTGGCATGTTGTAGATTCACTTTGTTCTTATAATTAATAGTCAAAGGAAGGTCAGATTGGCAAAATGGTACTCGCCATATTCGCAGAAGGAACGAACTAAGGTATTGTCCTCATTCTGAGACATGGTTTCCTTCAACCTCATCAGGAGCTCTCATTGGATTGATAAGATTTGGGCGCCATAGTAAATTGATTGTTTGCTGAAAATTTGAAAATGTTCGAGTTCTTGTTTGTTAATGCTCTGTTGTGATATCAGTCATCTGCACCTGATTTTAATATACAAAGACTGACATCTTTCTATGAATGGGAATGCAATCTGAGAAGGTCATCCGAGAAATCAGTGAGTTAATGCTTTGTAGAGGTCGTAAGCTGTGCAATTTCTTCGAGTGGGGAGGTTTAAAGATTGTCTACAGAAGGTATCATGAGAAAGTTGATTGGCTCATTCTGTTGCGCCTTTGTCATCTTTGATCAAGTTCATCGCAATCATGCTGTGCAGATACGCGGGTCTCTATGTTTGCATGTGCATCGATCCTGACGATAATGAACTAGAGACTCTCGAAATAATTCATCAATATGTGAGGATTTTGAACAAGTACTTTCCCAAGGTGAGTGAACGGTTGTACCTTTTTAATCCAGTAGATACTGATTTTTCCAGAAGAAATGTCCTTGGTTTTACCTTAATTTCCTTCACTGCTTGCAGGTTTGTGAGCTGGACCTCATATTTAACTTCCATAAGGTTATTATACTTGTTCAGTAGCAGAGATACCACAGCTGTTTGCGATGGTAAACAATATTGAGAACTGCTTGTTGCTTGAACATTTCAGGCCTACTTTATCTTGGATGAGCTTGTGATCGCTGGTGAAATTCAAGAATCCAGCAGGAGAACAGTTGTACGGCAGATATTTGCGCAGGTCTCTCTCTCTCTCTCTCGACACACAGTTGATGAGTTGGATTTGCACATATTCGTGTTTTTGATGGCTTATGTGCTGAACAACGTTTGCTGTCATCTTTGCTAATTTGAGACCATTTTGCTATCTGAGTGTAGGACTCTCTTGTGAGGTACGCTGCAAAAGACGGAGAGGCTCTATCAATAAACGACGTGGTCATCCCACCCAAAAGAACGAAAAAATGATTGAATGATAATTTTTAATCTACTGTGAGAATAATAGTCTATTTTAGACTATAAAATCAAATAATAAATAATTATAAATTATTATGAGACTACTCATTCAAGAATTCGTGCTCACAAAAAGCTGTTATTATCATAATAGCTCAATATTATTATGCTAGTAAAGTCCACCCGCAAAATGAAGGCCATTGGATAACAAGCAAATTTTATCTTTCTTATGTTCCCAAGCCACCAAGTTGGATAATGTATTCTTGTTGCTGTGCTTCTTACCCTTTTTTTTGGGGCGGGGTCAGCTTGTTCCCTATTCATTGAATTTGAAGTATCCTTGATTTGACACTCCAGTTTGTGACTTTTGGGAAATTCAATTTCACTTTTGGCTGTGGTGATAGTTCTGTGGCATTCCGTCGTCCTTGAATATTTTCACACCTGCACACAAAGGGTCTTTTTTTATCCCCTGCAAGAGATATCGCAACAAAATACAATTTATCTAGAAATGATGTTTCTCCTTATTGATATCCAATTTTTCGCGACCCCAATTGTTGAATAGGCCTCTAAACAATATACCATTATGATAAATCAGTTTTGCATTCTATTTAAATCATGTATCACATGCTAGTCACATAGTCTTAACATGATATTATCACAGATCATCGCATGCACAACCGAGAGATATGGCCAACCATATTCATAGAAGGAGTTTAAACTTGAGTTTGATTTCCAGTGGTTAGTTAATTCAATGGTCCTCCATTCGATTTTATTTTTATTTGCTTTTGAATCGTCTCAAACCCATATTTTATGAAAAAGGAGGGAGGCTTGTCGTTTGAAGGATATTCTATCCTATGAGCGTGGTTTCAAACATGATTTAATCAGTTTAACTTGCAGAAGAGGTAATGATCAAAACCGATCGATCTTTTGCGATGGTTTTTGAATTTGATCAAACTCTTATCGGATAACCCATGATCTTAATTCAAACTCGACCTAATGGATAAGTACCGCACTTTTTTTTGGTCGGTAGTAAGTACCACACTTGGCCGGGCAAGAAAGGAAGTGGGACGTGAAGAAAATTTTCGAGAAAAGGGCGAAACTCTTTTCCTTGGCAGCATCCGGCGAGCGCAAAAATGGTAAGTATGCGTTGAAATTTTCAGGAGACCACTACGACATCTAGCTCTTCAACTTAATCAAACGAATCGAGTATCAAAGATCCAGAGATCCCCTCGTGATGTTTACAGTCAGTCTCTGACGTTGTTGTTTCCTGCCTATTGTCGCCGCTGTTAATATTCCTCACGACCCCCTCACTATCGTCAGCATTTGAGCTAGTAATCCAATATAGGTAATCTTCTAAGTCATGTTAAATTCAAATATTCAATTACCAAAATTGTGTTGATTCTAGGAAAATTTCAAATAAAAACCTAAAATGCAGCCAATTTCTCAATTAAGAGTTTGAAATGGACTTTATTTAATAGCCTGATTTGAACATTATTTCAAATAAATGGCATAAAGGCATGAAGTAATAGTTATGTCACTTTCAAAGAAACCTATCTTATTAGCTGATAAGGGCATTTTTGTCCTTTACTTTTTTGAAATTTTTTCCTTTTTTCCTTTTCTTTTTCTGTATTAGATAAAAAAATTAAAAAAAGAAAAGAAAAGAAGGGAAAACAGCAAGGGCCCTGTAGGCCCTCACTTAGATTTGGCCAAGGGTTGCCACTTGCGACGGACTGGTGGGGGCCCTCAACTAGATCTATGTGAGGGCACCACTAGCTAGGGCCCAACAACCCTAGTGTACCCTTGGCCGGCCCTTATTGGCAGAGGTGGGGCAAGTCTTCTTCTTCTTGGGTGTTTGGATCTGACCGGCAATGGTTGCCATAATGTTTATAGTTTAGCAAGCCACTTCCCCACCTTTTACAAAGAATACAATGTTTCATTGAAGTCCCCTATGCACTCCCAAAGGCAAAGTGTTATGGATACTCAATAGCCTCAGCTGTTCCCATAATTTCATTCTTTCCTTGGAAAATGGCTGGAGCATGAAAAAAAGTAGCCCTAAGTTGTTGTTTCAGCTCATGATCCTCAAGAGTAATGTCAATAAACTTAATTGTAGCTAAATTCACGCTCAAGGAAATCCCATCCTTTTACAGGAAAGCCAACCATCCCAATCCCTACTGGATTTACCACAGCAATTCTGGAATTTAAGTATTTACTTGCACAATGCACTAGAAATTATCGATTCTCAGTCTCCATTAGAAATACCACATCTGGTCTTTTTTTAACCACAATGGCCCTTAAAGTTTGAACTGTCAAGGGTGTGCCCAACCCCTGATAGTTCCAACAAAATAGTCTCAATTATGACCTAGTAGCTTATCAGGACTAGTCATCAAAGCCCATTCTTTGGATTCACCTGAAACTTGCATCGGAGTTTCCAAGAGTTGAGTCTCATCCAGCATTTGTGCTTCTGAAAACTGTTGGTCATAAGGTCCATTCCTTCTGCCCTTCTTGCAGTCCCTTGCCTTCAGTTTTTTATGTTTGCTTTGCAGTAGTTCATCCATTATCTGTGACGAAGGGAGCTCAATTGGCAGCGGAACAGCTGAATCGGGATTAGCTTCATCTTCCATTTTCTGAGTACTTGAAAAAGCCAAATACTCCTTTTATGTTAGCTTTCTCTTTGCCCCTATCCTCTTGCGTGTTGCTCAGGATGGTCTAGGGGCTGCTTGTATTATTCTGAACCAAAGTACTTTGGAATTTACGGGGTTTCGTCACCATCTCCTCCTCTAATTCCTCCTCCAACCCCATAAATGGCCTTCCAAAAGGGACAATTGAAGTTCATTTCAGCTTTCAGCCAGGACCGGATAATATTTTTCGTTTGTGGAAAAGTCTTCATCATAAGGCACCAGCTCATAATTCTTTGCACAATGCCTATTTTCCACACGAGTAGCAAAAGAGGGGAAGTCTTTCATACCTAAAATCCAGTCGATGCTCCCAACCTCTGAAGCTAGAGATCATGGTCGATAAGAGAGGAGTAGACAGTTTTAACAGGACTTTAGCTCTTCCCACCACAATGGATGCATTTGGTTTCAATGCGTACTTCCGATTCCTCTCTTACATTTTCTGCAATATTTCTAATCGCTTCTTCATTTCTCCCCTCAATGGGGAGCCCATGAATCTGAACCCAAAGGAACAAGAGTCGAAAATAATGCAGTGCGGACGTGAACTTGGTTCCCATGGCTTAAGAACTGACAAATGGCTTGAGAAGGACCACGGCCCAGAGTCCAGAATCCTATCTCTTTCCTCTGCTGTCTCGAACTCAAAGGAAAATAGATGGGGTTCTAGATGCTTGCAGATAACAGTATCTATTTTCGAAGCTTTCTTCATAGTGGCTTTAAACGCTCGGAAGTTGACAGAAGGACTTCCATGAAGTCTACCAAAAACAGTACGTTCACACTTTTTAGTTTCTCCTCAGACACTACATTGTCTAAAACAGCAATTTTCCTACCTGTCTAGAGATGTCCTAACCTTCTTACATTAGGCAGCCACTCTTTAACTCCTGTTCTCTATTTCCTTCCATAATGCTGAGCTTGTTTGACTAAACAGACCCAACGTGCATAGCATACGATTCCCTTACATCTCTGCTTCGAACACAGGTACCCAGAGAGTCGCTTCACCACCAAGAGGAGGGAGAAAACTACCAGAAGCTGTAAGAGGACACGGGTCTTGGACATTTGGCTGTTAGTGTGGCTTTTTCTTCAAAGAAAAAGCAGGGTTCCTGTTGTCGTTCGCCACAGCCTCGTAGACATATTCCGAGGGAAAGCCCAGAGGCAAAATTTGTAGAAAGTTCGCCGATGGATTCGGGGCATCCTTGTAGCCGTTTCTCTTGCTCTTCGGCTTTCACATTATAAACAATTTTCGTCATGTAAAGGAAGGATTTTCAAGATGGAACGTAACTCGGTTTCGGGAATGATGCAGGAGCTAGTACTACGAAGGCTGATGTGATAGAAAAGCTCTTCAAGCGAAAGAGACAATGGAAGGGATAAAAATAGATTCACGGCTGCTTTTCATTCCATCAGTTCGTCATAAGAATTTGTTCAGTTAGGAGTTCATAGGGTTTAGTTAGGACAGAACAGGACAGAACAGGACAGAACCGAACACAAATTCATAAAACTAAAGTAATATCAGAACTTCCAGAATTCTTTCTTATGGAAAACAAACAAAAATTGCATAAAATTGGCAACAATTGTGCACTGCTTTCATTATTTCAACAGACCAGGAGTTCATATGTTATGATACCCACTAATCCATTCAATCACCAATGCCCCATGAAATTCACTCAGGTTAAATCAGCATCCAGCGAATGCTTCTAATGCTAAAATCTGTATGTTGTAAATAAATTCTATCTACTAGAACTCTGAGCGTTCTCTCCAGAGTCCAAAGGCTTAATTAGGCATGGACGTCCACCAAGATACCAGCATAATAATTCAAAATTTCAAATTACAAGAAAGGCATGGACGTCCACCAAGATACCAGCATAATAATTCAAAATTTCAAATTACAAGAAATCGTTTGGCTTGCCAATTTTGATGTTCTGGTCAGCTAAGAATGCCATGATTGCATTTTTCTGCCAGCTCTTGAAACTCCTGCAGACAATATTATAAGCAATGGTCAACTCATGGCTTGAATGTTACCAGAACTTTGCTAGAATTAAGTCCATCGCTTTAATTCTTCCAGAATTTTGGCATATAGGTCAATGCTTTTATAAATTCTGATGCTCTGTGCCCCCCTAGCTATATCGTTTAATCTGCGCACATTAGGAAGCTGAAAAATAGGCTGTGTGAACTGACTTATATGTCTGTTTGGATGACTTACTTATGATCAAGATGCGCCATAATGTCACCTCCGGGGAAAGCTGACTTTGTAGTCTTAAACGCCACTTCGATCGCTTGCTTCCAGGCCCCCCGATAACTGCTTTATTAGCTTCTGCTTTTGACTGGCTAGGATCTTCCATGGGTAAGCAATATCCAGAAAGCAGGTGCCCAACCCACACATCATCTTTCCTGAAATTATCATGAAAATGCTACATAACTTTAAACACTCAAGAGCACCTGATATTTAGACCAAAAAAAAGAGCACCTAATAAACTTGGGATCTTCCAACTTGAAAAGATCATTATCTTTCTTCTGTCTATAACTCTAATCAGAACAGGCAGCATATTCATGGATATCAACCACAAGAAAAGACATGAGATTGTAGCATTAAGGAGGAATAAAAAGTTAAAAGATGTCTTACTGGACAATGTCCATATGCCGAGGCGCATAATGTCCGCCACCTATGCCGAGCAAGACTTTTTTCTTTGTAACATCCCTGAGACAGTATCAGAGGCAAATATAAAATTCCATGGTCCTGAGCAAAAGGACTAATATTTACAGTCATAAGCACTTGTGCTGTCTCAGTTTCCTCTACTCAGCATTTCACGTCAATGACGAAGGTGAATATCTTTCATAAAGAGACACATAAGTTATACTGCTTCTCCAATAGTCTTTTGAAGGGAAAAAACACATCTACAGAGTGCTGAATTCAGTCACAAAGTCATACAAATTGCCTCCAAATGGCATTGCCAAAGAAAGGCTAATTTTTTATAATGGCAGTTAAAGCATGAGTGTATACCTGCTCCAGTTCCCAACTGCAGGCTCTCCTCCAAGCCCAAGACCTTCCCAAACCAACTTCATTGGAACAAATGATATGTCAGACTAAGGAAATAAAAAAATCTAAAAAGTGGATCAGATTCCAACTGCCATCTCAACACATGGTATAAAATTACATGTCCTTTTCAAACATTTATAAGAGGGGACCTGGAAGTTGAGCAGTAAAGTTATCCTGTGAAAAGAAGTTCCTTTTAAGTAGATTAAAGTCCCCATGAATTCAGGAGGTAGAGATATTCTTTTGCTCTGATATTCAAGAGTATTAGAATAATTAAATATTAAATTACACATTCATCTAATAGCTTAAGCTTTTAGAATAGTTAGTAGTGATCCCACAAAATCTTTCATGATATCAAAATTGGAGGTCCTGAATTCAAATCTTTCTAGGCCCTATTTGCCTCATCAATTAAATATGTCCATGCTTAGTACTAAGCTAAAAAGATTAGACTAAGCATGAGGGGGAAGTGTTATAATTAAATATTAAATTACACCTTCATCTAATAGCTTAAACTTTTAGAACAGTTGACCGTGATCCCACAAAAAACTCACAAGGAGCAAGAACATCAGTACATTTACACAACTACAGAAGGAATTAATAATAACACCACCTGATGCCCTAGTGTACACTTATTCTTCCTAAAGTTGATTGTTTTTCCAGTGTCATTGGATCAACACAGAATTTTGCCTCACCAAGAAGGACTATTCGACCCAAAAAAAGACTAATTTTGTGCCAGACTTACGAAAGGAGGGGTTGTCGTGGGATTTGTTCATACAGATACGCAAACCATTTACCAGTTAGTATAACATCAGTATGATGAAGGCACTTGTCAACGTGATTTACTCCAGAAAAAAAAAAAAATCCATCTTGCATACACTCAAACTGCTATTGCATTATATCCTCGATGATAACAGTAAATGACATATCAGAATGTGCAAACTAATCACTACAAGAGGCAAATCAAAAGCAGGGACATGCCACTCAATAGTACTCTCCATTTATAAAAAGCTGTGAACTCAACCTGAGCAACGACTTTCGCAGCATCCAACCTCTTCCAGTATTCTTCAGTACTCCCTAAATTAAGCACAAAAACAACACGGCGGATCATATCTATTTCTCACAGCTAAGTACATCAGCTATAGGCAATGAAAGAGTGCAGAATACAGACTGCAAAGTCCACATTCTAAGTTAAACTCGACCATAAGATTCCATGAGCATTTACACGGCAATCCACAAAAAGAATTAGTTAAAGGAAAGCAGAAAGAATATACATTTTGTCATCTAATTACAGCTATTTGTACCCCCAAAAAAGATAGGAGCTATTTGCCGTAAGCTTGGTTGCTTGATATGTGGAAATCAAATTGACAGCTTGTCATATAAAGAATAGGACGGTTCAGAGAAACTAGACTATGGTATAACAATCAGATCATCTTTTAGGGAAGGCAACTTTACAATGATATAGCAGTCATATGAATGACAAGCTTTTGCATATTAGATGCTTTCCTACTATTGAACTGGAGTCATTATGGAATGGAATGGTACAAAAAGATTTCATTTTACTTAAATCTCCATAACTTTGACAGAGAAGGTTTTATAAATGATGGCAAGTCATTAATTGATGGATGACCAAAGGCAAATACACAAAAAGTTCGACAGAGAAAGAGCAAGCATCTTTAGTTTACAGGACATAACCAGTGTCCATCATGTGGAAATTGGAAGATGAATAAAATGCTGGTCTTTCCATATTCGAGGAACTCAATCAAATCATTCCCATAGGCTCCCAACATGGATTGAAATAACACTAAAGCAAATCATCAGCAACAGACACAAAGCTGATCTAGTTTGAACAACACATTTGGAGAATGAAATGAAAAGAGAGTTGGATATACCAATCTCCACAAACATTGCCAGCTTGTTGGTCTCCGGTCCATGATGAGTGCCCTCCAAGGTAATCTACTCATAATCCATGAAAACAAACAACCATCAATCAAATCCAGAATCATCTCTTACAATGCAACGACATGCCACTGGATAGACCCAACATATAGACGAAAAGACATCATAAAAGGACCCCCAAGAAACAAGAACGTACCTCAAACTCAGGAACTAAATTATAGGACTGAGCAATCTTCTTCAACAATCTCAGCCAGGGCCCTATTCTCGGATTCGGCGGCGCTGCCCACCCTGGCTTCCCTCCTTGTGGTGGAACTTCGCCTTCGCGCAGATGAGGTACACCTACAACAACATCAACAACACACACCAAGAGAAGTCAAAATCACAAAACTCTCTCCTAAATGCAGAATTCAACATCCGCCGACCGCAATACTCAGAAAACCAAGAACAGAACAAAAATTACCAATTGGGTGGACAGTGAGAGCCGGGCGATTGGAGACGGCAGTGTGCTTGCTGAAGAAGATGAGCTCGTCCACCACCTCGCCGGTGGCTTCTTCCCAACGCACGTCGAGATGATCTTCTTCCACGATGCCTCTGTCATGCTGCAGCAGCCTCACTTGCTGATTGGCGAAACTTTTTATATTCTTCCAAAACCCATATTATAATATATCAGAACATCGCCAAAAAAGAAAAAAAAAAACCAACTTTCAAATCAAACACCGTCCAACGCGATGCAAGTTGAAGAAGAGAGGCTAAAAAAAAACTGATCTTGATGAATGAATTGAGAAGGGGATTACCTGAAGGGAGGGACCAGGGGTCCATCCAGGCATGGCCAGGAGGGCATTGGCGGGATTGATGGACGCAGGGTCGGTGGTCGTGGCCACCAAAAGAATCACCATTTCTCGCCCTTCCCTTCTTCTCCCTTCTCCCTTTCTCCCTTCTTTCTTCTTTGCCTGCGCTGTGCTCTACGAAATCGATCTCTACGAGTGCGACTATAATCAATAAAGCAATGGGAATCTGGTCAGGCGAGCGATCCGCCAAATGCTGTGGGCGAGCTTCGTTTTACGGTGGGCGGCCGCAGCTGGGCTTCTCCTTCCTTTTTTGTAGCCGCCGCTTGGGAGGTGGCAAAAGAAAGACCGGACTTCTCCATCGCGCCCATTAAGCCATTTTCTTCGCCGTTGCCTATTGTCGGTCACGGACTGTGATTCTTTCTCCCTTGCAAAGAAATGATACGGTTGGTTCGTCAAAGTGACTTTTTTGATAGGAATTCTAAGATAGAAGGGTTATATTTTTATATGGGCACGTTGGTCTATTATGTACAAATTGATCGAGAGTTTATATCATTTTTTAATGAAGCCAATCAAAACCATTTGTTATGCCTAAAGTTTTTATGCATTTTTATGCCAAAGTTTACTATCTGATATGGAGATATTAATTTGTTATTTGGAACAACTATAGAATGAAAGCTGGCCTAGTATCTTCTCGACTCGCCAAGGGACGTACAAATTATTCAATGGCTAAGGAACTGTCGGCCTATGACACTTAGATGAAACAATTTTGAGAAAACATTATACGTATCAAAAATTGATTTATAAAATTAATTGACAATTATTATCAAAATAGATGTACTGTATATCCCTTGTACTGCTTACAAAATTTGATCTATTCTCCTTCTTATAAACAGAATTGCACACTTATACTTGTTTGGAAGAAATGGCAAAAAGAGAAAAATAGAAGAAAAATTCTCAAGGAAACAAAAGTATGATTAACATTTAGTTTAGGATAAAAGTTTAAGTTGTTGTAAAATGGTGAAGATTTAAAAATAATAGATCATTTAATATGTCATTTGTAAAATACCATTTTGTTAATTATCTTGTGATAGATTGTTATTATTCGTTTACGCAAATCTAGACTATATCAATATTTTTTTTTTACAGAAGCATAGGGTTAAAGATTGTTTTTGGTTTATGTTATTTTTATAGATAGAAATAGATATGTACATCTTAGGTGTTTGGTCACTTAGTAATCGCACCAAACAGTAGGAAGCTTTCACTTTTGAGTCGGGGTCTCCCTACTTACCTAGTAACCCAAGTGGGATGAATATCGTTTATGCAAATCTAGACTATATCAACATTTTTTGACAAAAGCACAAGGTTGAAGATTTTTTTGGTTTATTTTATTTGTATAGATAGAAATAGATTTGCACATCTTAGATGTCTAGTCATAGGTAACCTCACCAAATAGCAATAAGCTTTCACTTTCTAATCGGGGTCACAATGCCTACCTAGTAACCTAAGTGGGCTGAAGATTGTTTATGCATATCTAAACTATATCAACATTTTTTGACAAAAGCACAAGGTTGAAGATTTTTTTGGTTTATTTTATTTATATAAATAAAAATAGATATCTACATCTCGGTGTCTGGTCACAAGATAACCTCATCAAATAGTAAGAAACTTTCACTTCCAAATTAGGGGTCGCCCTACCTGCCTAATAACCTAGTTGGGTTGAAGATTGTTTATGTAAATCTAGACTATATCAACATTTTTTTTTTTAATAGAAGCACAAGGTTGAAGATTGCTTTTAGTTTAATTTATTTGTATAGATAGAAATAGATGTGTACATTTTAGATGTATGGTCACATGATAACCTCACCAAATAGCAGGAAGCTTTTGCTTCCTGGATAGGGCTGCCCTACCTGCCTAGGAAACCAAGTGGTCTGAAGATTGTTTATGTAGATCTAGACTATATCAACATTTTTTTACATAAGCAAAGGTTGAAGATCATTTTTTGGTTTATTTTATATGCCTAGATAGAAATAGATGTGTACATCTTTGGTGTTTGGTCACAAGGTGACCTCACCAAACAATGGGAAGCTTTTGCTTCCGAGTCGGGGTTGCTTTGCATGCCTACTAATGCAAGTGAGCTAACATGACTATATTCCTTATTTTTACATATCGGTATCTCCAACCCAACCCTCATGGCTCCCCTTTGTATATGTTTCTTCCCCAAAAAGAGAGAATACCCTCTCGACGCTTAACATCCAAAAATTGTTGAGATTT
The DNA here is from genome assembly GCA_014182845.1 of Corymbia calophylla. Classification (NCBI taxonomy): domain Eukaryota; kingdom Viridiplantae; phylum Streptophyta; class Magnoliopsida; order Myrtales; family Myrtaceae; genus Corymbia; species Corymbia calophylla. The sequence continues at coordinate 6,764,874 of CM024702.1, forward strand.
GCAAATGTTTCGGACAAAATAGTATAAGGACTTATTTAGATCCAATATGGGGATAATTATCAAAAGAAAAAAGAATTGTCAAATCAATCCTAACCTTAAAGAAATGATGTATGTACCTTATAATAACACCTAAATTATTGTTTTCCCCGAACAAATAAGTAAATAATTTAATTATTATACTAATTAACTAAAGCAAAATGCGAAATCAGATTTCTATGAAGTAGGATAAGAAACATCCTATGTAAACAGAAGTTTTGCTTTTGGCCACAATGTTTGGAAAGAAATCTAAATGTATCGAAATTTAATATTACTCATAATGTTTTACTCGTGGAATGAGATATTTAAAGACACGTGAAATTCAATTACTTGTCGAAATTTAGGATTGAGATTTTAATTCCACTGTTTCATCGTCACAAAATTAGAAAAAAACCCACTCCACCACCTCGTGTTGTGGGGTTGGGCAAGCTAGGAAGGAAGAACTTTAAGGGAAAATGAAGGAAGAACTCAAAAAGAAAGACGAGAAAGAAAAGAAAATGTAACTTCCGTAATGGACATAGTATGTTATTGTTATTGTTCTTGTCTTTGTTGCAAGGAGTATGGCCATTGTCTGAGGCTGGAGCTCGACCCCGCAGCGGAACCCAAGGCCGTCAAGATTGGTCGACACCACGGTAGAGCTTGATGCCTCGGTAATATTCTTAACTTTATTGGCGATGGAACAATTTTGAGATGATGGGCGATCCCATTTTTCTTTGATTGCACAAATCTAACCTTTGGACGTGCTTTTTCTAGAGATTTGACGTCATTAACACGTGATTCGCTCTCCGTCGAGAAGATGAAGAGATATGAATGAGCAAAAGTCAGGAGATTGAGCGTAACTATCGAAGAAATTTTCAAGTAGGGGGAAGGTATGAACTTTTTCAGATCACAGCCCTATATTTAGTTACAATTTGTGCTGAGAAACCAAAGGGTAAAAGGTGTTTTAATTCAGGAAAATTGTCCAAAAAATTATAAATTTATTACACTTTTGTTAATTTAATCTTAAACATTTCAATTTTGTCAATTAAGTCATAAACATTTTTACATTTTATCAGTGAAGCCCACCAATCAATTTTGCTCAAAAATTACTAAGATGGACGTCAATCATCCTACGTAACACAGCTGGCACTAACATAAATAAATTTTAATAATTTTTTTTTTACCTTTTGTCTTTTTTTTCCTTTTTTCCCTTTTTTTTTCTCTCCATGGGCCACCACCAAGCCTCATTGATGGTCGACAAAGGTCACTGGCCTCACATAAGGGCCCTCGTCGGCCTTAAGTAAGGGACATTGGGCTTGGGCTGAAGAGGGCCGCCCCACTGAGGGCAGCCCTTGCCTAGGTGAGGGTCACCCTCGCTGAATTTGCAAGACCAGTGAGGGTGACCCTCGCCTAAGGCCGGCAATCTCCGTCGATAATCAATGAGGCTCAGTGGAGGGATAAAAGGGAAAAAAAAAAAAAAAATAAAAGGAAAAGAGAAGAAAAGTAAAAATGAAAATTTTAAAATTTATAAAATATTAAAATATTATTAAAAATTATTCACGTTAGCGTCGATCGTGTTATATACATATATTGTTCATGTCAATGATTTTTGGCCAAAATTGATTGAATAAATTCAATTGACAAAACATGAAAATAGTTAGGACTCAATTGGCACAATTGAAAAGTTTAAAATTGAATTAACAAAAGTATAATAGAGTTGAGGCTTTTTGGATAATTCTTTCGTTTTATTAGAGGATAATTAGATTGGGGATGATGGTTGTTCTTCTTCCGAGGTTTGGAGAGTTCATATGGAGTTTCGAGGTTCTACTTTTATTACCCTCACTAGGAGGGGCCATGCTTTAGAGGAAGAACATACCATTACAAGGGATAAAAAGGGAACAAAATGTAAAATTGAAAGATAAGAGAAGAAAAAAAATTAAGGGTGTACAAAACAGACCGTCCAAAAAAGGGGCCGAAATGTCTACATTTTCTCAAATAAGGGCTCGAAATAGACATTGTTTCAAATAAGAATCTAAAGTGCTATAAATTTTTTAAATAAGAGCTTGGAGTGAATCTTATATCAAATAAGAGTCTAAAGTAGTTATATTTGTTTCAAAAAAGGACCTGACTTTCCAGCGATCAAGAGTATTTTTATCATTTATCTTTTTCATTTTTTTCCTTTACTTTTTTTTTTTGGCCGGTTCTTCTTCTTCCTCTTTGCCAATGGTAGGCTGGCCATTGGCGATGCCCACAAAAGACTGAGCGAGGTGCTACCCTCATTGGCCACAGGCAAGGGGTGACCTCACCTGGGGAGGTCGCCCCTCATGGCCAAATACCCTCGCTAGATTTGGCGAGGGTCAGCCTCACTAGCGGTCGGCAAGGGTTGTTGAGCCCTCGCCGGCCACTGGCAAGGGCTTGATGACCCTTGCTGGCCGCTGGCGAGGGTCGGCCTCGCCTGCACCTGGGTAGGCAAGGCAAGGATCATCGAGCCCTCACCTGCCCAAGCGCAAGCGAGGGCTTGTAGGCCCTCATCGACCTTGCCGTTAGCCACAAGGTTTGGGCGTGGAGGGCATCACGATTAGCTGCAAGGGGCGACCTCCCAAGGCAAAGCCACCCTTCACCTATAGTCAGCGAGGGTAGCTCTTGCCCAGCCCTCTATGGGCGTCGCTGGTAGCCAGTCGGCCACTTGCAAAGAGGAAGAAGAAGAACTAGAACAAAGAGAAGACAAAAGGAAAGATAAAAGATAAAAAAAGAATAAGAAGATTCAAACAAAAATATCCTTGATTGGTCAGAAAATTTAACCGACCAATGACCGGTGATCGGCGAGACTCTTATTTGAAATAATCAGATCACTTTATGTCCTTATTTGAAACAACCAAAAGCCATTTCAAGTATTTATTTGAAGTAAGATCTATTTCATGCCCTTATTTAAGAAAATGAGAAGACTTATAGCCCTTTTTTGGAATTTTCCCGATTTTCTTTTATCAAATGACCAAATATGGAGAAATATTATATGTATTTTTCGAAAAAGGACATCCATATTCTATTTTTAATTTTTTTAAACCATCGAATCGGGTGATGGGCATAATATGTGACGTGGTCTTAATTTTTTTCCAATTAACCTAGACAAACTTTTAGATTAATACAGGTTAAATCGAACCGGTCGGTTTATCGGTTCGAACCGATTAAACCGCGTATCAGTGACGACCGCCTCGGTCTGCGTATTGGAACTGAAAACGCTGACCAGTGGCCCTCGAGCAGGAGAGAGATGGCCATGGAGTACATCGAATAAAGTGGTACTTCTACGATTTCTCGAGACGCCGATCTCCCGTCCGGAGATCGTGGTTGTGCAATTTGGAAGAAGGAACTGGCGATGCATTGCCATCTCGGCGGCGGAGAGATAGCTCCCTCGCCGTTAGAATAAGCTTCTTGGCGTGAAAGTGATCTCAGATTCACGTTTGCCTGTATAGATTCCCCACAGGGATTGCCCGATCGCCGTTGGTGCAGAATCGCCTGCAAATTTGAAGGAACTCGAGTTCGATTCCCGACCCGAATCATGGTAAAGTAGGAACAAGAAAATGAAAGAAAAAGAAACCCGTCGTTGTCATTTATCATGTTTACATAGTAAGATAACAGCTCTTTGGTTGGTCGATCCTAATGTTTCGAGTTTTGGAGACTGCATTGTGGAGTTCATTTCGAATTCTGTCGAAAGGTCTGATTTTTATGTGTGGGTTTCTTATTTGAAATGCTTTGCGATGCTGTTTTGGTACATCATAGTTACGGGTTATTGTTTTTTTACTCCTCCGACTCTTCTCTTGGGTTGCTTCTGTTGAAATTGAAGTTGTCGATTTAGCCTATGGCTTCCTTCGACGGGAAATTGAATGCCCTTTTTGTTCAGAGTCGATTAGTTGCTTTGAATCTATGTTCAGTTCTGTTGCGGGCTCCCCTGTGTTCATTTCGCTTATTTTCCTGTGGTAAAAAAAAAAAACTCGTGATTGTTTTGACATTATGTGGATGCATTCAATCGAAGACCTCTACGCTTTTTGTTGAAGCCCTGTCCAATTTCTGGCTTGTGGGTTTAGTTTCTTAGTGTAATTGTTACGAAAATGAATCTCCGTGGAGCTCATGATTTACGGGAGAATCTCCGTGGAGCTCATGATTTACGGGAGGATCTTTGTGTGTGACTTGCACAATGACTTTTATCTGCTTTCCATAAGAATTTTTTCGCACAATATGAGTTGCACAATGCAAAAATTTCATGGTGCAATGCTTGAGGCAACATTTAGCTTCTTAAAGCTGGGCATTAGAGATTTTGTCGGGGCAACAATTGTTCATTGAAATGAACTTATCTGACTGAAGATAGGTACCTCATTAGTAACGGCCGCACTAAATTGCAAGCAAGGTTTTCTTCTGGTATTGTCATCTTATCATCTGTTAATTTTATATGCTTTTCTTGTAGATATCTTTACAAAAGATAGGACATAAGCTGGATTTTTGTTTATGTATCAAAGTATATTGGTAATGTATAATTGAAAGGAAAGGCCACCATTGCATACAGATAGAGCTGCATATTTTGATTTCTTTCTATAAGTTTTGTTCAAGGTTTAATTCCTTATATTGATGGTATGTTGTAGATTCACTTTGTTCTTCTAATTAGTCGTCAAGGGAAGGTCAGGTTAACAAAATGGTACTCGCCATATACGCAGAAGGAACGAACTAAGGTATTATCCTCATTCTGAGACATGGTTTCTTTCAACCTCATCAGGAACTGTCATTGGATTGATAAGATTCGAGGGCCATAGTAAATTGATTGTTTGCTGAAAATTGAAACCGTTCAAGTTCTTGTTTGTTAATGCTCTGTTGAGATATTGGTCGTCTGCACCTGGTTTTAATAATATGAAGACTAACGTCTTTCTATGGATGGGAATGTAATGTGAGAAGGTCATCCGAGAAATCAGTGGGGTAATGCTCCATAGAGGTCCTAAGTTGTGCAATTTCTTGGAGTGGGGAGGTTTAAAGGTTGTCTACAAAAGGTACTGTGAGAAAGTTAAATGGCTTGTTTTGTGGCACTTTATCGTCTTGATCAAGATCGTTATAATCATGTTGTGCAGATATGCGAGTCTCTATTTTTGCATGTGCATTGATCCTGATGATAATGAACTAGAGACTCTCGAAGTAATTCATCATTTTGTGGAGATTTTGGACCGGTACTTTGGCAGCGTGAGTGAACAGCTATACTTTCTTGATCCAGTGGGTAATATAATATGTCCATATGAAATGTCCTTGATTTCACCTCAGTTTCTTTCATGACTTTCAGGTTTGTGAGCTGGACCTCATATTTAACTTCCATAAGGTAGTTTACTTGTTGAGTAGCAGAGATGTCATAGTTGTCTGTGATGGTAAACAATATTGAGAGATGCTTGTTGCTAGAACATTTCAGGCCTACTATATCTTGGATGAGCTTGTGATCGCTGGTGAAATTCAAGAATCCAGCAAGAAAACAGTTGCACGGCTGATATCTGCACAGGTCTCTCTCTCTCTCTCTCTCTCTCACACACACACACACACACAAACCCATGAGAGACACACAGATGATGAGTTGGATAAGCACATATTCATGCATTTGATGCATTATGTTGATCAACTTTTGCTTGTCGTCTGTGCTAATATGAGACCTCCTTGCCATCTGATTATAGGATTCTCTTGTGGAGGCTGCAAAAGAAGAGGCAAGTTCAATAAGCAACATAATTGCCCAAGCCACGAAATGATAGCCATCAGATAATAGGCAAATTCTATTGTTCCTCCAAATATGCTCTCAAGCTACCAAGTTGGATACGATATGCTTGTTGCTGTGTTTTGTATCCTTTTCTTTGTGCCAGCGTGTTTACTGTCATTGAATTTGAAGTATTCTTAATGTAACACTGCAGTTTGTGACTTCCAGCAATTTAAGTTCAGTTTTGGCTTTGGATGTGCTGTATCTGTGGTGATAGTTCAGTCACATTCCATCATGCCTTAAATATCTTCATTTATGCATACTGAGGGTTTTTTTACCCTGCAAGATATATCGCAAGGAAATACGGTTTGTCTGAGAATGATGTTATTCTGTCGCTGGTCTATGTTCATAAACTTAAGTTGTTCCTTAGAGATTATTGAGGATGTTTTCTCTTAAGCATTTACCCTGATAGGCAAACCTAATAAAATCAGGGCTTGCATGCCAAATTGCCAGATGCGGGTCCCGGGTGAGTTTATGTCATGTTACTTAAATTCGAAAGGCCCAATAACTTGTTTCCGGAAAGAACGCCATTTCTCGTGTGAACCTGTGGTGGTTGACAGGCCACCGGAATCTTGCTTGTTCTGATAACTCTACACAGTGAAGTGATAGGGGCTGTCAGTACTGTAGGTCTATGCGTCATGTTCTCATCTTAGCTCGAGTCTCTTCTTTCATTTTTTTTATTGGTTTGCCTCTTTGTTTGTCTAATTTTTAGACCAGTTTATAGACTGATTCCTTAATCAGTTTTTGCGAATCTAACATCATTCGAGTAGGAAGAGTACATAAAGCAGAATAAAATTTGAAAAACTGCAATAGTGCAAAAACACCATGAGGCATGTACTGGGAGTCAAAAGCAAAACCCTTCTTTGTACGATAAAAGAAAGCATTCGCGAAGTCACTTCAGACAATGAGAGACCTCTATGACTATTGCCCATCTCCTCAAAAGAAACAATGGACTTGTCCCCTCTCTTTTGCTGTAGCAAGAATACAAACTGAGAATATGAACAAGACTCCCTTAGAGAAAGAGGAAAGAAAGTGAAGGTGGTGGGAAAAAGAAAGGAAGGTCACAGATTAAAGAGAAGATTGGATGACTCTGTGTGCTAATAAAGCCGCTCTTTACAGTCATACCACCATCTCCACCTGTCACCAAAGAGGAACAACAATGTATATTCTTCAGACCATGCCCAAGAAAAAGCAAAGCATAGACATAGAGAGAGAATGGGAAGTGCGTTTACCGTATTCTATTCATATTCATATGTTTTCAGTGATGCACTTGCTATATTGTATGCGCCCAAATGAATTCAATGGTGTTATCTCACTAAAAGTCTAACCAGCTTTTGTCAAAAGGGAAAAAAAAAATTTAAAACAAAGTGACTTTCTTTTGGGGGTAACTGGGTTCAGAGCACCTTCCTTTATCATGTGAGAATAATTAATGGGTCTGACAAAGAGATTGTCAAAATATCATGTAGCTCCATAGAAGTCTTATCTCTTCTGTCACTCTCTAATTATGCTTTGGTTTCTCAGGCTTACTAACTTGCATTTTTAGTTAAGCAAGTAATTATCTAACTCTAGAGACCAAATAAAATATGACATGCTTATAAAATCGATTAAGCAACATTGTCTATAATAAAGAAAAGGGGGGAAGAATCAAGATAGGGGGCTTAAACTACTAACCAATAGTAGTCCCACCGGGGCCGGACTTTGCTCATCCGGTTCTCGCCATATGGGTAGTCAGTCTCTGCCCGTTTCGTGTTCCGGAAGGCGCAGCAGCCGATGGAATAGATGCAGATGAGAAGCACCAGTAGGACGATGCTGAGGACAGCAAGCTTGTGCCAGGTCTGCCTCATTTCCTCGAGAACCCCGGCTTTGCACGAGTCGCAGTCATAGCACAGGATGGTTGGGGCATTGTTCCACCGATAGCAATCCGGTTCCTGAGCCACCACTGTGGCCATGTTGTAGCTGCATAATGTCGGGGGCTTGCAGCAACCAGACTAATTATGTAATAAGTTAGTCATTTGCTATGTAAGTAGGTGTAATCAAAGAAGATCGTAAAATTTATCGGTCAATGTTTCTTATAAAGCCAGAGCTTACTAGAAATAAGTAATCTATGGTAGTACGCGAAGTATGTATGTGTGGCCCTAATATGATTTTGAGCTAAGAAATGTAGAGGATTATATGAAACTAATGATGCCTGTCAATCAGCTTCAACTAGGAAAAAAATTTCACCCTGGGACTTAACTTTCCTGTTCCTCTGTTTTCCTAGAAAATTATTTTCTTACCATATTCTGGATTTACCAGAACATGCTTTTCTTTTTCCCGATTTAGAGAAAGAAAATCTCAAACTCCAACCAAACGGGGCACCAAAGAATGAACTCGAAAATTTAGATACCAAGTGAATGTGGTAAAACAAATGAGATACTGGAAAGGAGACTAAGGAAGAAAAAATGAAAGCACAGTTTAATGAAAACCTTGTATGCTCCATAGACATGCAAGAAATTTTTTATTGAGTTTTTCTATTTCCAAACTTCTTTTTTTGATAATTTTCTTTTCTTTTCCAGGATTGAACTGATTAATTGTTCAATGGCTTTGGTGTTTGATTAAACTATTAACATGGAAAGTTGGCCAAAATGAAAAATTAAACCTAGGGAAAACAATTCCTTTGATACTATTGAACTTGTAAGTCCCATCTGATGACTCTCTGAGAACTTCCCTGGCTGTGCCAAACATCTTACATCATTGATTTTCTAGGAAAAATTAGTCAAAGCCAGGAACAGAAACTCCAGAAGAAGAGAACAACATCATTTACCTGGACAGGGCTCATGTCCTTCTGCAGATAATCAAGAGGACTCCATTTCTGCATCACCTCACAAGTCCCGGACCCCAAGATACACTTCTTAATATCATTCCAACTATTTGGGTCCTTGACCCTATTCCTCATCCACTGCGAGTAATCCCCTAGCCGGTACTCGTGGTAGCTCCTCCCGGGGACCTCCACGCTGCTGCCACGGCTCGTGACAGCGAAGCCGAAGATGGTGAAGGCGGTGAGGGCCACGATGAGGAGCAGCATGACGAAGAGGTAGAGCCAGAGTGCCCACGCGACACGGAAGCAGGCCCCGATGAAGCCAGCGAGGGAGACCACGAGGACGACGAAGCCGAGGATGAGCAGCGGCGTCTGGAGGAAGTTCTCGCACGTTGTGGCGTTCCTGGTCATCCACATGCCAGCCCCGATGATGGGGATGGAGGCCAGGAGGGTTATCAGGTTGAGGAAGCCTATCACTGTATTACTGAACCGGTACATCTCTCTCTCTCTCTCTCTCTCTCTCTCTCTGATGGAAGAGATCAAGAGAGGCTGTGTTTCTTCAGCTTTAGCTTTAAAGAAATGACAACATATTCCAAATACATTAAATAATAAACACAAATCTCAGTGCAGAAATCTTTTTCTTATTAATCTCTATGTCATGTATTTTTGAAATGGAATAAGTAGCACATGGTATTAAGATAGAGCAGATTAAGACCATGCAATTGGCTAGACCATGCAATTAGCTTGAGTGTGTCCCTTGTCAAACAGCCTTTATGTTTTTATAATCACTCTCTTTCTGTGGTTGCATTCTCTTTGTTTCTGATCAAAAGCCTTTAAAGATATGTTCATCTGCCTTTCATCCGTTTGCTTTTTTTGGGGCCTTGGTTTGGGGTATTCAGTGCACTTTATCGCGTGAAGTGTGTGATGACTCGGTCGCACTAATTGGGCACTAAAGCATCTCGGTCTGGTGAAGGCTCAGTCCAGCGATAAAACCTTAAAAAAGAAAAATCAGAGTCAGTGTTCATTTTCCAGGTTAAATGACTCCGATTCGTCTTGAATCAGCTCAGCGAAGGTTGAAGACTCGTAAGTCGTCTCTGCGAACCCTGATGATGACCCGAGTATATAACGTGCGAGATAGCTTCATTTATTAAGATCTTATTATCTACATCTTTTCCCTAGAAAGATAAAATCAAGCTCCGAAAATTATGGTCTAGACATGTCGAATTAGATTAAGCCAATCACATATGTCGGATCTAAAAAGAGACTAGTCAAAAGTCTGAACTTAATCAACTCATAAATTTGTCAAGTGTTTCATTAACCTTATTCAGATGATCAGATTTCCACGTTTGTATTTCATCATCTTAAAGACTCAAGTATCCTTTTGGCTGCTTTATCTTGGGTTCAAGTCATAACGTTAATCGGTCTATATGCAACTTAATTAGGGAGCTATTAGTACACCATCAATCCTGTGGGCTCTCCTCTGGACTGGATTGGGAGAGAAGGAATTGCTGGTGCCAAATGCATTTGGCCAAGGCAAGCAAAGCATAACATGCGATTTGAGGAATTTGGTGATCGGAGTTGCTTTTGTCTTTGTGATGGGCCCACTATTTTGCTTCTTTCCTAGGCAATATGGGAACAAGAATCGAGTTCATTTTTCTGAGTGGGGATAGAATAAAATGAATTATTCTCTTCTGGATCGGCTCCTATAGTATTCTTTGTTTTCACCTAGAGTGTTATTGTCTTTTTCTAGACCCTCATTGTCATTGGGGTCGATTCTTTGAATTTGGGGGCGCAAACCCTTTTTTGCTTTTTTATTTTAATATTTATAATTTTTGTATTATCCCTATTACGTCTTCTTGTTCATTAGGGCTAATGAAGGGCGCAAGATTTTGAAAATTGGGCTTGGTTAAGAGTTCATCGTGGTGCTAGCATAGGATAAAACTACATCAAGCGTAAAAAATTCTTATGTATGTATGTATGTATGTATACATACATGAAATTTACCTGTTTGTCCAAATCCTATATTGAATGGAAGAGAATGCGTGAAATGATTTATAACTAAAGACTCCCGCTAAAATGGTGATCACTTGATTTAACCGACTTGGAATAGGCCAGATGGTTGCAAAATCCTCAAGTTGCTTTGTTATTCAATTTGTATTATGGAGTTATATAGAACATCTTAAGGCACATGATCCCCTTGTGGGGAAATTTAAAAAAAAAACTCTTAAACCTATTACACTTATGCTAATTTAGTCCATTACATTTCAATTTAGTCAATATAATCTTAAACCTTGCCAATTTTTTAATGTAGCCATTTTGGTTAATTTTGATTATTTTTACTCATTTTATGTGACATAACTAATCTTAATGTGGAAAATTATGAAATTTTTTTTTTTTTTTTTGAATTTTCTGAATTCTTTATTAATCTTTTTCCTTTTTTTTATTCTTAAGGGCCAATAGGGGACCGATGGACATTAGGCAAGGGCTACAAGTCACTGGTTGTGACAAGGGTCAAGAAGCCTTGCAAGGGACCGTTGGCCCTCAATAATCAAATAATAAAAGAAAAAAAATTCAAAAACTTTCAAACAAATATCAAAAGTTCCACATCATCAATAATAGTGCCTATAGAACAGTTAGGATCCATACGATAAATTATTAGCCAAAGTTGATTATATGGATTATATTGATATTTTGTTAAAATGTTTAAAATTAAATTAACTAAATTAAAATATTGTAAATTAAATTGATATAAATATAATAGACTTAAGATAATTTTACTTCCTCTTAGTGTTTCGACGATGATATTTATTTCTAAGAGAGTCGGATGTAATATCGTTTGGTTCTTTTGGGGGGTGTGGGGAAATAATTAATAATTAAATTGGACAAAAACGAGTTTTGGTCTCTTATGATTGATATGGACGTGAGAAGGGAATTTGAAAAGATAGGAGTGATTTGATTGATTTCACCTTGCATCAATGGAATGGAAGGATTCGCAAGGAATCCGAATTCCAGTTGGACATGCTCTTTTGACCAAAAAAAGAAATTGGATATGATAGGATTGACACGTCCAAAGGGACAAAGTAAACCTCCCTTTGGATGTTAACGGCTGATGAAATAAGTTATTTCAAATATAAAAACTAACATAATCTATTAACTTGAAAGTTATAAAATTCAAAATATAACAGAGATTCTCCTTTTTTAAGGATATGAATAAATAAATAAATAATCTTTACCAAAAAAAAAATAAATAAATAAATAAAATAAAGGTGTTAGGAATGGTTTTGTTATTTTGTTGAAAGATTATACAAAATAGATAAGAAAATTACCAAAAAGTCATAAATATATTATAATTATGTTAATTCAATCTTGATTTCTTTTTTTACTAATTCAATCATACACATTTTGTAATTGTGTAAATTAAATCCATCAAGTTAATTTTAACTTGCTGATGCTAACATGACGTCACTTGACGCTAACGTAAATAATTTTTAATAATTTTTTAAATTTTTTCTTTTTTTTTTTCCTCTTCTTCTCCCTTTCCCTTACGGTGGTCAATGAGGCTTTAGCAAGACTCATCATCCATTGAGTGAGGGCTGCAAAGCATTTGTGCCAACATGGCCTTTCTAATCGAAGGTGAAGGTGGCCTTGCTCACGACCCTTGTCAATGGTCAATGAGTGCTTCATGGCCATTGTTGGAGCCTTGCCAGCCATTGTGGAGTGAAAAAAGGAAAAAGGGGAAGAAGAGGAAAAGGAAAAGGAAAAGGAAAATTTTAAAAATTATTAAAAAATTCAAAAAAATATTGTTAAAAAATTATCTATGTCAATCAACATTGATCAACGTCCTCTCATCATCGGCCAGTCAAAATTAGTTGAATGAACTAGATTGACATAATTACAAAAGATTAATGATTGAAGTTGTAAAAAAAAGTTTATGACTAAATTGACATAATTACAATAAATTTTAGACTTTTTTGGTATTTTTCCAAAAACAAATAGTGAATTCTCCACTGAAAACTTCTACGCAGAAACATATTCGCAATCTTTGGTCCATGTCATCACTCATAGGATAAATGACTCAAAAAATATTGGATAACTCATCAAGCCAATAATCAAGCCTTATTGGTAAAAAGTATGTGAACACAATATTCCTTCACTTTAATGTTAAAACGTAAATAACATTTTATCATTGGATAAAATAAGAAGTACAATTTTACAAACGTAGAGCATTTGCTATTGGCAAAGAGAGGATAATTTTCCTTTAAAAACATATAGTTTATTTCATTTTTCATTAAAAATTTTACAGTTTACTAATTTTTTTATATTTTTAACCATTAGCTTCATTGAATTCTTTCAAATTAAGTAAATCTCCTTATTCAGTTCCATTTGTTCACTTGATTAATTAAATGATATATGCCTCGAATTATAAATAATTTTTGTAGCAACATGAATTTTTTATTGTTTTGATTTTTTGATTTTTGCTTTCTTTAAAATATTAGATGAATTGTTTGTTAGGTGAAATTCATTTATACAATGGAAGAAGCTACAATTCAAATAATAGATAACTTGTCTATAAATAATATGTACTCATTTCGTATTACTTCGAATGAAATGAGTAATTTTGAATCGCCAGTTCTATTCAAAATCCATTAATAGTATTCTCATGACAATATATGTCCCTCTTTTATCTTTAATTTTAAATTATATGTAGAATTTTTTTTTCTCATAAGTAATATTCTCAGAAATCTTTTTAAAATCCATTGAAGATATTTTATTCTTATTTATTTATTCAAATTTACAATCAATGAGGGTGAAAGTTGAGGTTTGAAAAATCGGCTCAAAGTTATTAGTAAAAGTGCATAATATCATGTGCCATACAACAAGCACGAATGTAAATTCAAGTGACGAGCACAAACACAAATATTCCCTCTGCGGATCCGTTTGCGTGGAAGGAGACTGTTGTCACTTTGTATTTTGACTTTTCGGTGTTTCCATTGACCAAAGTCAACGAGCATAGATTGGAGGGGAAAATTACTTCCAGAAGGGGAACAAACAATTTCATGGAAACAATTTTTATCCAACTCTTGCTAGTGAGGGAAGTCGTTCTCCTCTCAGAAATAAGGAAAAAACTTTTCTGAAACCACCAAATAAATGAAACCTAACCGTTTTTCTTGAGAATGATTTTCGTGAAAAATATTTTTTTTTATCATAAATTTTTCAACGTAACAAACGACACAATCATAATTCAAAAAAATAACCCATATTACTCAAGATATCGACACAAAAGCTCTGTTTTTCATTTCACTTGCAGAGACCAGACGACACTTTCTTATCAACTAACAAAGAGATGAATACATCGTTTCTCTTGCGAGAATCTCAGATCTGTATACAAGACCACAAGTCAAAGCAAAACAACGTATGTTTCTTCACATGAAGAGTGTCAGTTCATGGGGCACATTCACAATTCCCAGCAGAAATTCAAATTCAATGATTTTTACAGCGGGCCGATGCAGACAATCCCCTAATCTGTCGAAGGCAACTCGAACCTGCACAGCGGGCAAGTTCTGCTCTTCCCGAGCCACTTCTCGATGCACTCTCGGTGATAAACATGGCAACAAGGCATGGCACTCCCCGTCGATCCCACGACAATGCCTTCGCAGCAGATCACGCAATCGACGCTCCTCTCTTTCACTTCCACCTCCGTCAGCCCCGCCAACCCCGGCCCCATCATCGCCATTCCCTCTTCGTCGTCGGCCTCATCGGGGTCCATGTCCTCTGCCTCATCCGCCTCTTCGGGGTCCGTTTCCTCTGCCTCGTCCGCCTCTTCTGGGTCCGTTTCCTCGGCCTCTTCAGGGTCCGTTTCCTCTGCCTCGTCGTAGGCCATCTCCAGCCCCTCGTCCTCGCGGTTCATCAGCTGCTCCCGGTGAATGCAGGGGTCGGCGCACGAGATCGAGACCCTCATCGACAAGACCTCCGCGTCCCTGTTGCGCGGGTCCCTCGCTATGGACTCCGCTTTCCTCAGCACAATCCGTACCATGAACTCGTTGCGGCGGGTGTACAACACGCCCGCCAACCTCAACATTTCCCGCACGCTCTGCTCCCCCTCGGCATCTCGTGAAAACTGATCGGTCTCGACCAAAAACGTGCTCCTCACTTCACGCGAGACGTCCAGCATCAACCGATCGTCGCGACAATCTGGCGTCGCACCTGGAGGTGGATTGGCCAAGTACTCGTACTCGACCTTGACTTCAATGTGGAACATCCGCTGGCCCGACACGATGAACTGGTGGAAATCTGGGACTTGATGCGCAGCGCAAAGAGGTTCCAGCATGCCGAAATCCATGGCTTCCGGAGAAATTCAGGAGAGAGATGCAGCAAATCGGAAAGGGGGGCAAAACCCTGGTCGAGTTTCTTTGGGAACTAGAACAAAATATTTCCAAGAATGAGATGTGAAAAGACACGAGACTAGAACAGGAAACAAAGAACAGACGTGCAACATATATATATCGTAGTTTTCCTTAAACTTTCCTATTTCGACTACTGCGTGTGCGAAATATAGTTGGAGAATTTTTTTTTAAAATCTAATTTTCAATTTTCAAACTTGTAAATAAGTTCTCTCTCTCTCTCTCTCTCTGGAAACAAATAACAGACGCGCAATATCTATATCATAGATTTGCTTAAACTTTCCTATTTCGACTACTGCATGTACAAAAAATAGTTGGAGAATTTTTTTTTCAAATTTTCATCAGCAAAAATCTAATTTTAAAATTTCAAAATTGTAAATTAGCTCTCTCTCTCTCTCTCTCTCTCTCTCTCTCTCTCTCTCTAAACAAATAACAGACGCGCAATATATATATCGTAGATTTGCTTAAACTTTCCTATTTCGACTACTGCGTATACAAAAAATAGTTGGAGAATTTTTTTTCAAATTTTCATCAGCAAAAATCTATTTCTCTCTCTCTCTCTCGTTAATATCTTCAGAAAATTTTAGTCGGAGAGTGCCTCGGGTCACTTTAATAAGCAACAAATCAACGAGAAGTTATTATGTCTTTAATTGATTTTTCTCGTAATATGAAAATCGGCACTTTTAAATTCGAATGTCTTCTTATCGAATTTGTTTAACTAGTGCACTTGGAGCATGTTAGTTGTTACTATGGTTTTTTTTTATAACTAATCTTAGGTAATAATAAGTGGGTTACTTTTATAAGGAAATTACAAAAAAAGTCATAAACTTATTGTACTTATACTAATTCAATCTTAAATCCTTCAAATTGGCCAATTTAGTTGTAATCTTTTTGATGATTTGTTAATTGATTTTTAAATTTTTTAATTGTACAAACTTAATCCTAAACATTTTAACGATTTCCCTATTTAGCATTCTAACTAATTTTGGCTAAAAATAGCCAGCGTTGACCACTTTTGCAATTTTTTATTTTCTTTATTTTTACTGCTTCTTTATTTTTCTTTTCTTTCACTCTTCTCTTTTTTTTCCTTTTCTTTTTGTCGGCTAGGTCACCGGTCGACCCTCACTAGCCATAGGTGAGAGCCACGACACCCTCACCCAAACCAAGTGAGGATCACTAGCACTCGCCAACCCAAGGTTGGAGAAAAAAGAAAAAAAAACATGAAAACATGAAAAAAGAAAAAGAAAAATAATAATTAAAAATTTGTCTACGTTGGCATCAATAATACTATATAAGATAATCAATGTTGACTAGATTGCCACATCAACGATTTCCAACCAATTGATTGAAATAACCAAATTAGCAAATCATTACAAATTTATAGCTAAATTGGCAAATTATCAAAAGGTAGATGATTGAATTAGTACAATTAATAGATTTAGGACTCAATTAACAAATTCTCAAAATATTTAAAACTAAATTTGTCAAATTCAAAGACTAATAACTTTTTTGGTAATTTCACCTGCCTTTATATGTTTAATTATAATATGACTAAGTAGTTGAATCTTCCAACATTATTACCAAGTCTCCATGGATGCATGAAACCATACCTTCACATGCATTGAGTAAGGCTCCTTCTAGAAAGTGTTGACACATGACCTTCAAGAAAATTTGAACATGCTGTCATTTGAAAAAAAAAAAAAAAAATTTTGCTGCACTTAAAAGAAATCCCTGGAAAGTTTTGTACCATTGCAAATTTTATTAAACTAACTTACCTTAATTTTTTTTAATGGAAGGAAAGTTGGGTTTTGCACATGCGTGAATTATAGTATAGGAAAGGTCAAAATTATAATTCGGAAGGAAACGGATAATTACAAGCCGTATGGTTAACCTTTTTCAGATTTGATTTTTTTTTTGAAATCTTACTCAGCATATTTAAATTTTCTAAATTAGACCAAATCTTCAGTTTTTTTTTATCGTAGGCTGGGTTATTTGGCTAGCTGCAGAAAGAAGACTATCTACATCATCAAAACGATGAAAAAACTCTTTTCATCCTCAAATTAGGAATCATCTACATGAGATGCGCATGTGCAAATATTCGTATTTTTGGATTTTATTTTAATAATGTTTTGTTTCAATTCAGCTTTTTTGGTAATCAATAACTCCGTTGTAAATTCAAAAACATTGATATCAAAGATAAATAAAATGAGGGTACTAATGGTATTATCCTATTTATATAGTTAAACAAACCATTTTAATAAACTGGTTATTGCTATTTTCTCCATCATTGCTTTTCCTTTAGGAATTTCTTTTTCCTTCTCAATTCATCTTCAATCTTCAACCTTCACGCGGATGGATTCGGGTCACTCGACCTTTCGCCACCACAACCACAATACAACTAGTCGAATGCCGGCAACCTCCTCAAGAGAACCGAGAGATCTTGCCTAGGTTGCCAGGTCGACCTTCAACCACGAGTCCGACAAGGTCAACCAGGGCAGGGTCCATCACACCGCTTCCGACCTCCTCGACGCCTACTACCACTGCGGCAAGCTTGAGGAGAAGAGCTTCGACAGTCACATGAAGAAGCCTAATACGTACATCCGCTAGTCAAGGTGGCTTTTGGAAGATGAAGGGAAAACTTGGGACTAAACGCGTCTAACCTGCAGCAGCGAGAGGACTTTTTGTTATGATATTAACCTTTAAAGGGAAGCATGCATCTACCACGTCAAACGTTGCGAAGGACTGGAAAAACATGAAGTTGGAAGAATTGCTAAAGAAGGATAAATTTGGATAAATGATGCCGCTTCGAAAATTTTCTTGAGAGGACATAAAATTTGGTCCATGGGCTCACCCGGCCCGTCGAAAAAAAATTGGGTTAAGGGGCAATGTTTGGGAGGCTTGAATGAGGCCTTTTTGTTAGAAGGCCACTAGTTCTTTCCTTCTCCTCTTGAGGTCTCTTTCTTCTTCTTCATGAATCTTAAACCTTCATTATAGTGGGCAAACGTCAACTTGATCTGTTTCAAATCCTAGTACTCGCCATTATACAGCAAATTCAATACAATAATCAATTAAGGTCATGTCTATCGCCATGTGGACCCACTCTTTTCTTTTCTTTTTTCCTCCGGTCCTTTTCAATTAAATAAACTAAAATTATAGCTATTATTAATAAAATCCACATCAATCCTTTTTCAATTAAATAAACTAAAATCATAGTCATTGTTAATCAAATCCACATGAAAATTCATGTGGCTAAAGTTGTTGTCATGATGACCTTACTATAACCTCTTCCACCGTACAATAATACACATTACAATTATAGTTTTTACTCTTTACGATGACGACATATCATAACGTGCAAGCGCGATACCACAAGAGTACCTCACAAGGATCTCCTTCTTCTTAGCTGGCAACTGCCCGGATATCAAGAATCGAATTCAATCATCGATTTCCTCGCCGAAAATGTCAACTATCTTCATGGGGGAAAAAATCGAAAAAGATGGATTGCAAAAACAAATAAAACTTTAATAATGCCGCTGCTCGATAGTCAAATTATTCATCCCGGCCTCCTTACTTGAAATCCCGTCGCTGCTGTCCTTCCTGCTTTTGACTTTTCATTATGCCCACGTTTTCTCACGTCCTGATAATTACCCCAGAAAGCGTCCGCGTAAGGAAACCGCAAAAACCAGCGCAAAAGGAGAATAATTCAATCGAAGGAAGAGTAATTATGGCAGGAATTTCATTCTTTAATCACAAGACAGTCCTCATCTCCTCGTTTTTTTATTTATTTCAAGAACAGCCGATCTCAGACAAAGGAAAGAAAACAAGATCAAAAGGGGAGAGCCACAGCAGAGTGCAGATCAGGACACAAAGAATACAATCACCTTACAAATCGAGGATTTCAAGAAAAAGGGACGCCCCCCTTGGTCCCATAAATCAACAGAACACATCGGCGGAAGCAGAAGGTCCCGCCACCTGAAGCGTAACTCGGTCCCACTCGACGGCGCTGCCGCAGTGCCCGCTCTTCATCTCCACCGTTTGTAAAGGACTCGGTATGCCTATGGAATTGTCTGCTATGCTGGGTTTCTTAGCAGCCACTGCCTTCAGCCGGTAACGCTCTGCCCTGGAGCCGACCACCTGTCCCAGCACGGATGCTGCAATGGTAAAGGCCATGGCTGATTTTGGCATCAGTATGGATTTCCTCAGCATCGCTATAAATGGAACAGCCGCGTGGACAGCGGCAAACCATGAAGGAGAGAACTTCTTTGTGTGTTCTCTCCATATCCCAAGTGGAACGTTAGCTGCCATGCCTAGGAGCCCGATCGCAAGGATTTTTGCAGGCAGAGGTTGAGGCCGGAGGTTCTTTGCGATAGCAGTTCTTGCTATAGCTGCTCGGGCAGCGACAATTGCCGGAGGACACTTATATTTCATGCCTGGAGGAGGCTGTAGAACTTTGGCCACGAGGGGAACAATGTTACTAACAGCTCGGTATGACTTTGCAATTGGACAATTCCCCGTTTGCAGCCACTCGTTGCTCATAGCCTCGTGCTGTGAATTTCCCTATATACAAATTCATTTAATCTTGAGTCAACACACATTCACCTCAAATGCCGAAACAATATAATGGTTCCCCAATCCCAACACAATCCCATTGATCTTGCACTTGCAGAGAAACTAGCAATATAGAGCATCCCAACTAAAGAGACCCAACAAGCACAACATTGACGTTAATGTACCTGTGAGGAAGAGTCTTTCTTGGATGAATTGGATTTCTTTTTCTGGTTCTTCCATTTCTCAGAGAAGGCATCAAAGCTGAATGGCCCTCCAGGTCCAAAGGAAGAGAGACTGATCGTTGCTGCCTTTGCAGCCAATGGATGAAACTGCGGTGGTGCAGGCTTTGTCTCTACTTTCTCCAAGTGCGAGAATGACCTTCCAGAGAGCGGGACTACTCCGTCATGACCATGAAAAAGCCTGAATGCCATGTCAAAATTGGGGCCATCTTCAAAAATTGGACCTTTGGCTCCACGTACCTGACCAGGAAATCAATTAACAATTTGTATTTTGGTAAATGGGAAAAAAAAGGGAGCTTGAGACACTAATAAGAATCACTCGCGGAAAGCTTACAGGCATTGCAAAAGGCATTGCCGAGGCAAAAGAGAAGTTAGTGGGTTCATTAATGTTCCTCAAAAAGGGACATTTCAGGATGTCCATCTGAGAAGGTAAACAATCCTCGTTTTTCAAGAAAACGTCCATCTTTGTGGAATCAAAATAACCTGCACATACAAAGAATAGTGTGAATGACAACATCCTAATGTTGACATGCAAATCGACATAAATAACTGATAAGTGAATCAGATTTCGATATTACGATATAAGTAGCAAGGTGGTGGTCAAATTAACGTAGAGCAAACAGCACAGGAAACATTTTAGCAACCCTGAAAACACTTGTGCAGAAGTTGAAAAGTAAGCATGCTCAAAGATTGGCACTACAAATAAGCCGAAACACAAGATGTGGTATTTGCTGAATTCCCCAGAATTTCACAATCAGTTACGGTCACCTCAAATAGAGGGACAGATTGAGACACACAGCAGCCAAAACCCAAGGAAGATCAAAGTTTAATACAGATACAAGCAAAGCAGACATTGTGCAAACACTCTTCAGAAGTGTGATTGCCAATCGACAGGTATATTTCTCACACTGATATATAGCAATTAGCCCAGCTAAAGAGAAAAGGTACAAATTTCAATATGCAGGGTAAGAAAAGGAGCCGCATCATTTAGGCCAAGATGATATCTCAGCTTAAATTCTCGCCTTTCCTAAGTAGTTTGCAAGGCAGAAAGACGACCAATTTCCACATGGAAACTCACTAACTGAAAGTAGGCAACAATCAAACCATACCACAGCTGCATAAACTCCCAAGTTAAAACCTTTTATCAGAGATTTCTGAGCTATAGTCTACATAGTAAATGACTACCGTCATGTTGACCAACAGCTCTCTTGCAACCATATTCGTACCATATGTAAGAATCTACAGATTCCATCGACGCTAAGAAAATTCAATCCTCTCGACATGGAAACCAAGTCTAGACAGCTTTACAAGGAGATGACTTTTGCTGAAATCACTTAGAAAGGAAAATGAAAAAAATCAACTGCCGACCGACACAAAACCAAAAAAAAAAAGAAAAAAATGCTGCTAAGAACGGTTGCCCACCTAATCATGATACATTCATCCTGTTGTAAAAGGCAAGGACCTACGATCCCTAGGGATCACTCAAGTCGACAACCCTAAAATCACCAAAACCCCCAAATCATCTGACTTCAACGCTCTACCAAATAATCGATCAATACACAAGAACTTTGAGATACCACCGGAAACCAAAAAAAAAAATACTTTCAATAGGAAAATACAGACGCCCGACATTGCAGAGCTTAAATTCGAGCAATTACAGCTAAAATCATCGCTCTACCGAGCAGGAGCATGCACGAACAGCAAAGATCAACACAGATACACACTCTAACTCAACGACATAGGCCCGGGATTCAGCTGCGTCTCAGACGAACAACCCATCCGACGACCAACAGAAGAAGAGACCCAAAAGAGAATATACTAGGCGCAGGACGTCACCGAACAACAAAACGAAAGAGAAAACACAAGGAGCAAACGATTTCCTCGGGACGAGCAACCCAGTCCACGAGGACACGAGCAGACAACATCGAACCAAAAGACATTCGCGAGCAGGCAACGAATCGGCGAGCCATGAAAGAAAGCAGCTAGGGAATTCGAGAAGATCACCTCGATCGGATCGAAGCAGGCAGGCCACGCACGGACAATGGAGAGAGAGAGAGATGGGGAAATGGAGGACAAAGTAGGTGAGAATGGAATAGAGGGGGGAGAGGCAAAGGAGAAGATACCTTGTTCAGCCCTCGGCGTCTTGTGGTGGAGAGAGAAAGAGATGGGCGAAACGACGACGCAGCGAGTGACGGCCACACGCCTAATTTGACGTCGCCCGCTGCGTCGCGGAACGCGTGGTTCGGTTGGTTTGGTGGGGTGGTGGTGGGACCGGGGGGTTTGGTTTGGGCCGGTCAACAGTCGGCTTCGTTGAACCGGTAGTGCCCCGGCGTGATCCACGCGTTCCTTAATACTTTCTTTTATTTATAAGGAAATAATATAAATTATTCTTAAATTTTGACTCAATATATATTATAATTTCTGAACTTTTAATTTTAAGTTATTCAATGTAGTTCTTAAATTTTTTGTATTGTTCAATTTAATCTCCAAACTATAAAAATACATTCAATATATCCATGAACTTAAATTAATGGAATGTTATGGAAAGCACATTCAAAAATCTAAAAAATAAGGAATTATATTACATATTGGATTAAAATTTAAGGATTAAGTCAAAATTCAAGAATAATTTAAGTCATTATCCCCACTTTTATGGAAAATATCGAAACAGCACACGTTGACTTCCACTTTGGCATCCTTGGAATGGGTTGGCCAGCTACTATGCACGTCGAGATCAAGGACGGTGGACCGATGGATGAGGTTTATGGTGATCCAACGGCTCAAAAAAGTTCAAGGGCATGATGTCCTCGTGGCACAGTAAATGATCATGGCTTGCCAATTCACTTAAATCTCTAGGTCTGCAAATTTGGCATTGCGATCACTAGAACCAACGCGTGCCACGTGCATTTGGCAGATGAATTTGAGTAGGTCTTTTTGGTTTCTTTCCCCATTTGAAGGTAGCAGAAGGTAGTTTTCCAAGTTCAGCAGCCGAGAGGAGCTTTCTAAATGGAGAACAAAAAGGGCACATTAACTTCAAAAGATAGTACTGGCAAAGCAAGGGTAATTTCGGAAAATAAAAGGAGAGACAAGTAGGGATTTCAACTCAAATATATAAAGGTCATTATCATAGAAAATCATCAGTTATACCCATTATTATATCAATAACATGAATTTTTTTCTCGCATTACACAAAACCCTAAACTCTGTTATTATGACGCTAATCACCCAAATTTTTTTTTTTTTAAATTATGCCTACTGTGATATTAATATCTCAAACTTTTGTCACACTAGTACAAATATAGAGTTTAGTAACACAAGGAAAAAAAATTGGAGTCTTGATATTATAATGGACATAGTGTAGAGTTTTAGGTAGTATTTTCCCTATACAAAATATCTCAATTTGGACCAGATTATCACTATTTTTTACCTAAAACTGCCTCTAGCATAATTTTAGCGGTCTAATCCCACCTTATCTTTTGCCTATTCAATGAAGGGTAATTTTGACTCTCTTTGGGTCTCCTTAGACTTGACTTTTGCTTGCCACTTATTTTTCAAATTTCAGAGCACTCATAATTTCAAAGACATTCAACACGAAGAAGATGCTACCTTTCGAAATTTGTAAAGATTCAAATATCATTCCTTCATAATTTTTCTAAGACGAAAATTATTTGTTTTGAATTCCAAATGTTTCATGCAAAGTAAAAGGTTGAAAAAATTACTTTTATTGTTTGGACAAGCCTAGCGTTGTTCTTTCATGCTAATCTAAAATGTAATTTGAGTGCTTTAAAAGTTCAAAGGAGAACCATTCAAAAGATGGAACCCAGAAGCAAGAAATCGAAGGAAAGAGAAAACCGAGCTGCCGGAGCGATGGGTTCCACCTGAGAAGGGAGTCTTGAAATACAACGTGGATGGCTCATGGTCCGGCAACTCACTTGAGGGAACCCTAGCCGGAATCTGCAGGAACTCCGACGGTATTGTCACCTATCCA
Source organism: Corymbia calophylla (assembly GCA_014182845.1). NCBI lineage: Eukaryota > Viridiplantae > Streptophyta > Magnoliopsida > Myrtales > Myrtaceae > Corymbia > Corymbia calophylla. The sequence continues at coordinate 6,788,635 of CM024702.1, forward strand.
GCCCTTGTGATTGAAATACTAGCCTTCCATGTGATTTTGTCGAGGCTGGTGGAGACACAGAAGCTAAAGACTTCAATTGATCTATGCGTGAAAGTGGAAGTAACTACGACTAGCTTATCAACCGTGGAGTGCTTATCAGGCCAGGTCCAAAGCCTATGGACCGTGCAGACGATTATTGAAGACTGCAAATCTATCTTGGCCTAACTTAATGGAGTTTCGATTAGGTATGAGCCCTGCCAAGCTAATCTGATTGTGGATTGGGCCGTCAAAGCCCATCGGAAAAATCTACTCCCATCAATTGGCTGACTAAGCCCCCTCGCCCACTTTGGGTTTTATTATATACTGATTCCGAACCTTGTTGCACTTCTTTCGTGATTTAGTAATGAAAACTATTTCTTTGACAAAAAAGAAGTACAATTGGATATAATGTGAAGAGGGTATTTGTCATTTTCTCTTTTTGCCTGTTTTTTTCCATTGGGCTAGCTAAGAATGAAAGACAATTTATATATACCTAAGGTCACATTACAAGAGCATTTTGGGCATTTATTAAGCATGATAAATAAATAAATAAAACGTTGGACTTTTCAAAATGGTAACTACCCGTACCAGCAGAAAAATTGATGTAGTTGAAATTGTTAACTTTTCATATTTATGGTACATTTGCTTCAAAAAAACTCAAGAAAATAAAAAATATTTTCTAAAAAATAATTGCTTATATCGCTTACAAAATTGAATTGACCGCCGTATAACAAATTTAGAACTTTTTAGACAATTATCTCTTCTTTCCCTACGTATTTTCTCACTTTTGATATTTTAACTTTTGGATGTTATTTGTTAATCTCTTTCACTAATGATCGAGCATACCATAGAAGATTACACGTATATATACACACAGGCATGCGCGAATTTGCGTGATTTTGTGCTTAAATGCATTCTAGTCCATATAAGCGAAAATTACATTATTAGGAAAGAGAAAAGATCGATATCAAAGTATTTTATTTAGCTTGTGAGATACACCTTTGACAGACAACGAATAACAAGTCCTCTCCCTGTCACCATCTCCACGCATTTAACAATGTGTAAGATAGTCATAACCATTAATAACATCATAGCCAATTCACTGTCCTTCAACGATCGAACGACAACGCTTCCATGTGGCTGTGCTCTTCCGCAAGATCTCCGCTTTGCGAGGCGCAAATTTACCATTGCTGAGGACGGCCAAGATGATCCGGGAGTGGCAAGGATGGCCGAACTTGAGCAGAACGCCGCAACAAGCGTCAGTGATCTCGGGGCCCTTGTGGAAGATGTTCTGGAAGATCTCGATCCCACATTCCTCGGTCATGCTCTTGATACACTGTTCGAGGGAGCTATCATAACCCGGCGCCGGCCGAGGAATATGCTCAGCAAATCCTGGCTCGAGCAGGGCAAAGCACGCGAGAAGGAGTGCTGGAAAGGCAATGGCGGATTTGGCCATGTTTGTCGAATGATGTATCTTCACTTTTGCTTTATTTGGTTTTTATTTGAAGGGATGTGTTTGATAGGAGATGTACGAGCGCTTGCTGTGGTGATGTGAAGGAGGGTTTTATCAATGCTTCCGAACAAGAGGATAGCAGGCTAGAGACTCTGGCATTTAATACAATTCTTTCATCAATTATGATTATTTTGTCTGATTGAAATCTCCAGTTTACCTCATTAATTAAACCTTAATGGAGTTCTTACTTTTATCACACGCACGTGTCAAGAAAACAAAAACATCAAAAGCACTTATAAAAGGTAAACCGCCGGCGCATTCCGACCTCCAAAAGTTTCTACAAAATTTCAAAAGAGAATAATTCCTTTTATTAAGATGTATTGTAGCGACATGATATAACAAAAAGGGCAATATCAAAATTTAAATTGTAAAATCATTATCGACTTATCTTATGAACATATCTACATTTCAAAATCGAATTTTGTATATAGTTTATATATATATGTGTGGAACGTTATGACATTCAAATTCAAGAATGCCCCAACTGAATTTCAAAGAATTATCGATGGTATATTCAACCTATAATTCAATTATATCATAGTCCATATAGAAGATGTCTTAATATTCTCCTCCAACATAGACCAACATTTCAAACATATATCCAAATTCGTTAATGTGGTCAAGAAAAATGGGTTAGCCTTGTCTCCATCAAAGATCTTACTCTTTCAAATAGCGCCCCTCTACCGTCCATTTTACTATTAATATATATATAGTGTCTCCAACAACCTCTATGAACTTTATTCCTGTACTTTCTAGTTAAATATATCATTTACCTGCTGAAGCATCTCATCTCTTTTCAAACTTTTAACTTTTGTTAATTCAATTTTAGTTAATTCAATTTCTAAACTTTCGATCAATGTGCAATTGGTAAAGCTAGCACAACAACCTAGAGGAGAGTGAATAAATTGTTTTAAATAAGTTTGAACTTTTTTGTGAAGTGCTTCCAATTATGTCTTAGTAGATGCTGAAGCAAGTAAACAATTATTTTCACTTTTACAAATAGATAAATGAATGAGATAAAGAGAGAAGAATTTTCAAGTAGATATAGAGTGGTTTAGCTTATAACCAAGCCTACATCCACTCTCTCGAATTAACAACTAAAAATTGCGTTGGGATTTACTAGTAACCTTCAATAGGTTAAAGATAGTAGCCCGTGCTGCTTCTATTTGAAGCTAGTAGATAGCTCTACAGAAACACAAGCACCTCTATCACTGTTGACACTCTCTACTTACAGATTACAAAGCTCAAAAACCTTTTCAAATAATCTAAATCAGAATACAAGCAGAAATTACACTTAAAAGCATGAGAGAATTCAAGGCAATAGAGCGTAGAAGCTTTTCAAATTTTCGCCAATGTCCTTAGCAATCTTTGAGTCCCTTCATAAACTTCCAAGCCTTGATCTAGCTGTTGGAAAGTCCTAACTAGGTCAGAGGTCCATTTGGACACAAACATCTCCTTAGCCGATCAGTTTGCCATCGTAGAGTTAAAATGGAGGTTACCATAATTAAAGACTTCTACTTCCGTCCATTGTCTAACTTTCTGAATGCTTGCATTAAAGGGGAAATACTGCTATGATTTTCTTTGGGTTACGTTCTTTGGGCCCTTGGACCCGAAAGCTACTTATTAACCTCTGATTTAAATTTTAAATCAACTCAAAAGAAGTTCGGTTCTTCTTATTTGGACAGCAGAAGCACGCCAAACATCTTCCACCTCATGGATAGCAGGAGCTCCTTCCACTAGCGGTCTTTCTATTTCTTTCCCGCTTCTTGCCAAATTGATTGTTAACCATCCATCCTTTGGTCCTTCCAAGTGCATGGATTTTGAGTAGAACTTGAAACTAGACCGAACCAGCCATGAAAATTATTCCGATTTCAAGTTCTAATGGGAATCGGTCCAATTCCCGATTACAATTTTTTGGAACTTGTACCGTGTGGTTCAACTATAGTCTACCCAAGAATCAAGAACCGAAGAACCAAGAACCGGATTGGGAATCGGAGAACCGGCCATGGGTAAGTCCTGTATATCTCATTTTATCTTTTAATTCCTTTATACATCTAATAAGTGAATGTTTTGTTTAGTCTCTCCTTTCCTTTTAGATATGTATTATATTAACGATGAGACTATCATCGATAAATAGAGTTTACGAGTTGAAATGGAATGTATATATGTGGTAAGTTTTCTTGTTTTAGTTTAATGAATAGTGATTTTAATTTGAAACTATTATTAAATGATTAACTATGTTTGTTATTTCTTTTGTAGTCAAAATTTAGAACCATTTTTTATGGATGAATGAGAAGGAAATTCAATAATATATATTTTATGTTATGTGTTTTATTTGTTATTTTATTTTATTTATTGTTATTTTATTTTACATGTTCATCTTTTATGGATTTTTGCTATTGGTTTATAAGAATTTTTATTATTGCTTTAACTTTCATTTTGCGTAACTAAAAATGAAAAAAAAATGGAATTGGTTAATTTCAAGGTATACATGGTAGATTTCAGATTCCAAAATTTAGGAATCAAATATGGTGGGTTCCAAGTTTTAAATTTGGGAACTAGCCTTAACAAGATAGATTCTTAGTTTCAAGTGGAATGGGAACTTACCCCGAAACCACTCACCCCTACTTCCAAGTGGTACTTATTCCAATCATTTAACATGGTTAAATCATGAAATATAAGGCCAAATCGATATCGTTTTATTCCAATCTAATTTTTGTATAGATTTATTTTAAATTGATTTTAAAAAATAAACTAAAAAAAAAAAAGGAGGAGATCATGTGATGAGGGCTACAAGTCCCCATCACCACCCCTACCATAGCTAAGAAGGGTTGGCAGGGGTCGCCAACTACAGGTGAGGGTATCGAGTGAGGGCGGCGACCCTCACCCAATTTGGGCGGCCACGACCCTTACTTAAACCCATGAGACCCTTGTTATGATACATGTGTGAGTTGTATTAGAGAAATCCCGCATCAAAAAATTAAAGTGGTCTGAAGTAGTTAATATATCCTAATCGATCCATAACTCATTGATTTAAACTTTTGAATGAAGATAAGTCCAACTGGATATATTAACGGGCTCTGATTTGGGCTCCTCTTGATGATCTCCCCAAATAATTATATTGGACTTCTACAGTGCGCTCCCTACAAATAGTGTCAGAGCCGATGGTTGCGGTTAAATAGATGGACATTATGGCGTGTGCTCCCTACAAAAGGTGTCGGAATCAATGCTTGCGGTTTCCGGATATGTGGACATTATGGTGTAGCAACATAGGCTTGTAAAGATGAAATGGGGCCAAAAGAATACCGAATTAAGAGAGAGAAAACCTAACACTAGATGGTTGTAGTTTCCGTGTATGTCAGCGTTGTGATATAGCAACGCGGGCTTGTAGAGATGAAGATGCCCCATGATACCTGAATTAAGAGGGAGGAAACCTAATAGTTGGGCTCACACAAGAGAGGGAGATTGTTATGATACACGTGTGAGTTGTGTTAAAGAAGTCATACATCGGAGAATTGATGTAGTCTAGAACGAACTCATTGATTTAAACTTTTAAATAAATGTGGATCCAGCAAAATACGTTGTCAAACTCTAACTTGAACTCTCTCTTAGTGATCTCCCCATATGAAGGTTGCGTGCTCCCAATAGCCCTCACTAGCCATCCCCTAGACGATGGGAGGGTGGCGGGGAGGGCTTGGTTTCTCCTCATTCCTCTTATTTTCTAATACAAAATTAGCTTATTTTTTAATATTAATTTAAATAATTTGCATTAAAAATCAATTTACACTAAAACAACTTTAGCCACGTAGAATTAAGGAAAAAGACCACATCGGTATTTTCTGTTAGCCAAATTAGACAGGTTAATGGAAAGACTCTTTGAACTACTTGACAAAATTCAAAATTTAATTGCATTTTTTGTAAATTTTAAGAATTAATTGCACTTTCGTAACAAATAAGACTTTCAGTATAATTATCCCTGTTACATATATGTAAACTTACACTAGCATGGGCTAATATGGGTAATTTTGCCCTTCTTTTTTTTTTTTTATGGATTCTAGTCCATGTAAGCAAAAAATACATTACTCAAAAAAGCTTCATCTCAAGTATATTATATAGCATGTAAAATATAATACACCTTCAAGAGAGAAGGAATAACAAGTTCCTCTCCCTATCACCACCCCCCCAAATTAACGGTGTGAAAGATAAGTCACAACAATAAATACATCAGAACCGAATGATTATATCACTGCCTTTTCAACGATCCCACGGCAACGCTTCCACGCAGCCGTGCTTTTTCGTATGATCTCTGCTTCGCGAGACGCGAATTTACCGGTACTGAGGACGATCTCCATAAACAAGGAGTGACAAGGATGACCAAACTTTTCACCAGAACACCGCAGCAGGCGTCGGTGATATCGGGGCTATGGTGAAAGATATTCTGAAAGATCTGGATTCCACATTCTTCGGTCATGTTTTTGATGCATACCTCGAGGGAGCTATCGTAACCCGGCGCCGGCTGGGGAATACGTTCGGCGAATCCCAGCTCGAGCAGGACGAAGCATGCGAGAAGGAGCGCAGGCAAGGCAATGGCAGATCTGGCCATGTTTGTTTTGCGAATGCTGTATCTCTCACTCTTTCTTTTTTTGGGTTTCTATTTGGAAGGATTGGTTTTGACAGAAGACATACGGATGCTTTTATAATGATGTCGAGGAGGGGTTTAATAATGCTTCATAACTATTCTTCATTTACTCTGGCGTTTAATGATTCTTGTGCTCCTAATCATTTGTTCACGATCATTAGTTTGATTGAGATCTTCGACTTTAAGCATTATTAATTAAACCATAATTACACACATGTCAAGGAAAAAAACACCCAATACTTACAAACAAAATCACATCGAATGACTTGAAAAATTGGTTAAGACTGTTATCTACCCTCACATAAATAGCGTATGACGAAATATGAATCACTTAAATATAAAGGAATTTTTATCGGATGTCCCCGAAGGGACAAATATAAAGGAATTTGTGTGTTACACAAAAAGTCATGCATGATAGACTACATTAAACTCATCAATTGAATCGTTTTCTTTTAATCCATTTGTTTCGCAGAAAATCCAATTAAGTATTTTTAAAAATCCAATTAGTTTTTCTTTATTTGTGTTTGGATCTCATTAGAAAATGATTTCAATCTCGTGACTTTATCTCGGGCAAAAAAATCAAAATTTTAATTATTTTTAATTTTATCTTTTCTTTCTTTTTTGTTTTCCCCTTTCCCCGCTGCGGCCAACCGGCAATGGCCATAAGCGAGCTTGCTTGCTCTCGTCAAGATTGGGTGAACTGCAAACTCTCTAGACTTAGCCAAGCCCAAGCTCAAATAGATCTAGCAAACCTCAAACTCAGTGACCTTGGCCAACTCAAGCCCGCCTGGATTGGCCAAGCCTTGACCTCGCCAACCCATGTCATGGCCAATCACCAGGCTACCGTCCGTTGCCAAGGCATCTGGCCAACGGAGGAAGCAGGAGAAAGGAAAATAAAATAAAATATTTTAAAAGTCAAAATTTTTAAAAATAATAAATATTCCAAAAAATTTACCTTGTTTTTATAATAATAAATTTTTCGTTAATCAAGGACCCTAAAACTAAGAAAACATTTTGGAAAATATTTTCTTATTCTTTTAAAGGGAAAATCATTTTCCCAAATTTAAGTTTTGTTAGGAAAATATTTTCCGTTCGCTCTTTCTCCTAAGAGAACCAAATGCTAGAAAATGAGCAAAATATTTTCTCGTAAAATATTTTCGACAAAACAAACGAACCCTTCATGAGTTTTCCGTGATTCAAACATACCATTCACAAAAAACTTAAGGTTTGAAAAACATTTTCTGAAAAATAATCACTTATAATGCTTACAAAAATGAATAAATAAAAAACATTTATATCACCTACGAAATTGGTTAGGTATAAATTTATACCGTTGTCGATGATAAGAACATTTTCCTTAAACTAATTTTTCTAAGTGATATAATCAATCACTTTTCGGAAAAAGTTTTCCAATACTTCGATTTTCCGTGGAACAAACGTATCACAGACACAACATTTTCTCCCCCGGAAATAGGTTTAATCTTGAATAAGTGTTGACAAATTGTACTAGTTAGACTAATGTCCTGCACTTTCAGCAAGGATGGCAGCATCTCGCCGCAATTTAATCTCGAGCCTTTGGTCATCAGACACGTGAATTTGTGTCCTGCCCAAGAAAATGCCGCCTGTCCCGGAGCTCACAATCGCAAGGATGTATCAGATTAACGAACGGTGCCGTCGGGAGTACTGTCCGATCATTGCAGAGAAGTTCGGTGGAGTACAAGCTGCTGAGTGATGGCAACGTCGATCACCCAGCACATCGCTTGCATCAATGGAAGTTTTAACCCATGAGACGGCGAATGCTCTTGTTCTCTCAGTCCATGTTGACGAGTATGGAACTTCTGAGTTTATGGCCATCTTAGTTGCTGCTGAGATGAATTCCCCCTAAAAGAGTGCAGGTTTAAACAATGATGGAGTTCACTGTTCGGTGCAAAAGGAAAAAGATATGAAAGGATTAAGGAGAGCGAATCAAACTCTTAGCAACCGCAGGAGAATTTACAATGTCGGTTTCTAGAAGAAGTTTCTGCTTGATGACCAACAGCAACCCAACCTCTTAAGGGTTAACTTAGATGCATAAACTTCGACTCCATAGACAGGAAAGAGGGGAAAACTGTTACAACGGCTAGGTCTATGATTCCGATCAGCCTTTCCGGAATTCATGGGAAACTCCGCATCTCCCTTGACTATGGTCTCTGTGATGCAATCAATGAGGGTTTCTTACTCCTTTTCTTGGCAGATTTAGCGATGGCATTGCTTATCTCTCTTCTCCTCTTGATGTTCTGGTTGCTGTTGCTGTTGTTATTTTTGTTCTTGTTCTTGTTATTGGAATCGTTGTTATCTCCCCCAGTGCTTAATGAAGTCTTCCCCTGAACTTCCAAAGCATCCTTCACGAAGAATTTCAACCTCCATAAAGTAGATTCGCTCTGCATAGGTCAATGTAACCAAAGATGATGAATCGTCCACGTCTATGTCCAGCAAATAAAAACCCTTGAATAAATAGAACACAAGCCTTTCATGATGAGGGCCACAGATCAGGACCTGAGCATCCATGTCCAGGTTTATTTCCTCAGCTGTTGATTGGAAGCTTGGATCATTCTGAGCGACAATCTCCAATGCCTTAAGGAGATCTTCAGGAGACAATAAACTAAGGGCTGTGCCGATGTTTCTTTTCTCTTCAGTCGATATTTTCCTGAAATGAAATTCTCATGAGTTCCTCCTCATCTAGAAGAGAGAAAATGACCAGACCCTTATCAGCCTTATTTGCAAAGCAAGCTCTACCAATGAAGAATCCTAAAGATGTCAAAGACCAATATGGAGTATAAAGAGGAGCTGGAGACCATGTCAAAGACCAATATGGAGTATAAAGAGGAGCTGGAGACCACGGAAAGGACTCCAAGGTACTCCAATTAACTAATGACTAAGCTTGAGCTCCTCCACTTTTTAGTTATTTACAGCAAATTCCCTGTTTACATTCAATGTAGAACTTCATGCGCCCTCATCACATGCATCAAACATCTCTTCTAACCATCTCGTGCCATATTTATTCAACCTTCAAGCCAGCAAAATAGCGGATGCCTCATTGTGTCAATTGCACGCATAACTTAAGAATCCAAACAATAAGTAATTCACTGATAATAATAATCTGAAAGATAAGTGGATGATAAAAAGTCTATCACAAATTCTCTCAGCTATACTAAGTATGGGACTCAAAGTTGTTCAACAGAGACTCCTAAATTTGTGCAATCAAGATTCTCAGACGGTGGTTTCTACTCCCAAATCTAAACATGAACAATCCTGAAAATTTAATATTTTATCAGCCACCTAGCAAGATCTAAAAGTCCTTCAAATTAATCAACGTGCCTCCTTCGTGTATCTGAGTTCATTAATGGCACCAGGATACTAAAAAATGATTCATTATACTCCGTCCATGTGATAAGCTTGAACAAGGCATAAATATGATAGTACAGGCCGACTATTCATGGTGAAGGCACCCACTTTCAGGTAGCATCTACCGTCATGCGCTTTTAGTCAGGACAATATACTCTTCAATGGTTTATTTTGTTTAACAGCTGCATAGTCTCAGCGCAAATAACGTATATGCTGAAATTCTGATTGCAATTGTTCCTTACCAACACCCAAGAGTATGGCAAGCAGTCAAAGGGATATCAGTATATTCCCAGATGCTAGAAAACACAATCTCAAAGCTAAAAACATATTTATATAGTTTCATCTAGAAGCTCCATAAGTATAGAGTCAAAAGCATAAACCAGAATAGGAGCAATTATCACAAAGCAAATTTCAATAAAATTTAAAGAATACTCCACAACAAAAATACCCTCATATGAAACAGACCTGCATTTCCGAACAACCATTTCCCTAAGCTCTTCCAAATGTGAATCAACCTCATAGAGCTGAAAGTTCATCAAAATACAGGAGAAACCATCCTTTATTATTCTCAAGAATCCAAGCAAAAATATATTTCAAAGGATTTGCAATTAAAAGAAAGCAACTTGGTCGTCTATGGATATGTGTGTGTAAAAGAACATGTTCAACCCAATTGTTAAACCACATATTATGCATATTGACAAGTGCAGTACCTCATCACTTATGTCTCTTGCCAACTTTGCATATGCCGCCTCCCGAGCAAGCTGCATGTCCATCTGTGCAACTAGCTCCTCCTCTTCTCGTCTTTTCTCCTAAATAAGTATGAATTATGATATAAACGACATTAAAAGAGAAATGGTATGTTGTTTGAGAAAATCACAAGGATATTTGAGGAATCATGACAGTCCATCCCGAGGAAGTCATGGCCTCTAATGTTAATGGAACCTAGTGAAAAGTCTAATCTGATAGCCAGATCCCAACTAACCTCCTCAGTAACCTTGGGCAATAGCTGCAGCCACCTCTCCTCAAATTTTTCCAGCAAAGTTTTGGCCATTACGTGAACATCACTTTTGTCAGCATTATATTTCATTGCGTTCTTGAAAACTAACCTCACATCAGCACATATTTCACGGACATTTTTGTAACCAGTACCATCTTTAGCCTCCATTTGATTTTTTATAGTACTGAAGTCCATTGGCTTATCAATCACCTAAAACAGATCATCCAGCACAAAAAGTAAAACTGTCAAAAAAAGGAACTGCAAGAAGCAAAAAGTACAGCTTAGAACCGTCCGTTGTACTGACAACAACACAAGTACATCAAATCCCATAAGATCAATGAAAAAAAGAAGAAAGATAAGACAAGTTGGAATAGCCTGTCCTGAGTCCAACCAGTTGGAAAGTGAACGGACCACTCATACATGAAAAAGGACATTTTAAGATTGAAATCCAGGATCCAAATACTTTCATCTTTTGTGAAGATGACAAGGATTTCTAAGATAAAAGTATATTATTATATATAGGGCAAATACCACCATAAACCCCAAATTATGCCCACTATGACCCAAATAACCCCAACTTTTTTTTTTTGTGTGTCATGAAAAAACCCAAACTTATACATGTCTAACACATATACCCTTTATTACAATCCATTCAAGATATATTTGCCACATCAATATAATTTCAAGATTTTTTACGACATAGAAAAAGTTTGGGGTATTTGTGTCACAATAGACAAGTTTAGAGTTTTTAGTGACACAAATTAAAGTTTTGGGGCTTTGTGCCACAATGGACATAGTTTAAGCTTTTTTGTGGTGTTAACCCTTGTGTGTGTGTGTGTGTGTGCGTGTGCTTCATTTTTGCATATTTCTTAATGGAATAAGAAAGAAGATGTACTAAATCCCACAAAAACATAAGGAATTCCTAAACCAGCCATGCCTGCAAAACTTCATGTCCACAATCACAGAAGCAGACATATGCATCAAGCCACATGTTAGAAAATGGATAATTATGGAGGCACTATAAACAGAATTTGCATATAGATTAGAAAAATAAGAAGTACAACAAGGGCACCTCTTGATGGAACATTCTGAATTCTCAAAATCTTACTATCCAGAATATAGGCAAATATAAATTTTTTTCCAAGTCACAATATTCTCAAAGTGAACATCTTTTGACTCATGTTAAATTTATAAGACTGAAGTCATTCAGTTGATGATATTAATGAGTGGGCTTATGCAAGCATAAAGGAAAGCAAATTCCCAAATCTCAGATATCAAATGACCATGAAGCAGTGTTGTGTTTTTGATAAGCAATCAAATTATCACTGCCAAATATCTTAAGATCACAGATCCATCTGCAATGCGTTCAAATTATAAAACTTGCCATCTTGTTTCAAAGGGAGATCCTGGGAAATATTGCAAGAGGCACATGGAAGTCCATAACAATCCCCGGTATTGAGAAAGAGATAATAGTATGTACCTCGTAATAGTCGTCCAAGCCAAGACCTTTAACATCTACAGGTTGCATAAAAGGCCACGCCCATTTGTGTTGAGTGATCTGACACCAATATTTAAAATATGACGCTTAACAAACATAGAACAGCTAAACTATTACATGTGGATTTCTCTATCTCTACCAATGGAAAAAGATACTTTCTTGTGCAAGGAAATTGACAACAGAAGACATGAGAAAAGTTAAAACAGGCTAGAGATTCAGTTAAGCAAAACACCTAAAATCAATTAAATAAAACACCAATGAAACAAACACTTGAAAAAGACCAAGACAGTTCAAAGAATGTACCCCTCCCCCCTTTGTCCAATCGATACAAGCATGGGGACACATCAACATGGAAACAGAAAGGAAAAAAGAAAGGGGGGAAAGTAGAAGAGGTCTAATCACAATAATCAAACATGAATCTAGCAAGTTAACAGATGGACAAATTCACTCAGTACATTAACATAGTAAGAGGTTAGTTAGTGCCAGCCTCCCACCTCCTCAATGCTAAAAACCCAGAGTCTATGGGATACAGCAAAGTGTAAAAAGATCTGAATTATCATACCCTGGCTCTACACTTCAAAGAACCCCATGACTTACAAGGATGTGCATGTGAAATAACTAATTTGATCAATCCAACTAAGCAATGGCTCTATACAGACAAAAGAGTATCTTCTGAAAGGTATGTTAAAACCAAAAATTTAGACAAAAAATGAAAACCTGACAAGCATACAGGGGATGATGCAAGATGGATGGCAAGTTCATCAAGCTAGCTAGCCACTACAACAGTCATCTTGAAAGTTGACAGGGTGAAAGTGTATACCAGTACCAAAATCATAAATTCATGTAAACCCAAAACCGTCATTGTACTAATTAATTTACTTGCTTAGTGTACTGCATTATACATGAAATGCGCATAAAAATTAGATGATTGCCTGGCGCAATATTGTGCCAAATTGGCGCATGAGCTCCTGCATTCTCTTTGCAGCAGCTGCTTCTCTGCGAGATGCGTCCAGTTGCTGCTTCTTCAAGCTAGGGATTTGCCTCTCTTTATCTTGATCCTTAACTAGTGAGCTACCTTTCAAAGTGTTTACTTGCTTTTTACTTGTATTGAGATAGAACTGCTCAACTTCATTGACTCTTTGCTCGAGCTGTGGAGGAAAAGGCAATCATTAACAAAAATTGACCATTCTTTTTTCCAGGCTTGAATAAGCCGGCACTTTACCATAAGAAAATAACAAGGAGAAAGGCAGCATAAAGGCAGATGCTACTCATCAATGTGAAAGCAACCTGCATAATCTTCATCATTGTCTACCTTTAGTATTATTCAGCTATATCCACAAAAGGGGGAGCGTAAAGATGAAAGAACATGGCAAGCGACCCACACTACTCCTTCAAATCCCGATCAACATGGAAAAAGCACCCTTTCAAAACCTTGCATATTTTACCTGGTCGACCTTCATGAGAATCTCATCCACACGGTTCTTAAAACTGTCCAATTCTGATACATTGGCCTCGTCTCTTCCTGCTCTGGCTATATCATTATCTTGTGCCGAGTCTACTGATGCCCCCATCGCTTCCATCTGTTACCATAATAAATCAATGTCATTTCACAATCATGATGACTACCAGATCCTAATTGCAAAGGCGAAAACAATGTTCAATGTGGACAAACGCAATGCAAATGTCTCCACCAGTGTTCGATCAAGCTGCAACCACAGCCCCACGGATATGTATGGCTAGACTGGAGTCACGGGCAGATGCACTTACAAATTAAAGCAGAATTCTCATCGAACGAGAGAAACATAACGAACCCAGCCAGCTTGATCTTGGTAAAACTACCGGGCAAAATCCTAAATCGCTTCCAATACAACCACCCAATCAAGGAACAGTGCAGCCTTGGGAAATTACCGTCGCCAATGAAAGAGGCTTAATTTGAACTAATTTGCACAATTTACGTTTAATCAAAACGACGTGATCGAGAAAAAAGCGAAATTTCAAACGACCAATCATCGAGAGATCAATTCGAGCGATGCCCGTCATCGACCCCTGAACGGGAGAAGACTCTAAACAACTCTACACGATGCGGGGATTCAAAAAGATCACAAATTGCCCCCCGTCCATCCGGCGCTCTGTACGAGCATTGGAATGGAGCTCGCACGAGCTCACCAGCACCACTCTGCTGGCGATTTCCGCTGCCCCCAAGCACACCGCGAGAGACGTACCGAACGCCATGAACGGGGAAGCGAGAAAAGAGCAAAGACAACGGAATTGGATCGAACGCGAAGAAGAAGAAGAAGAAGGGAAGATCAAGTTGTGGTTTTGAGCATTTGAAAGAAGAATTCTTACCGAAGCGAAGATGAAAGTGAAGACTCCTGTTGAGGCGATTTCGCCGGTGTTGGAGTTTACGGTCGGGGCTCGATAAAGGATTTTCTTTTTCTTTTTCATTTTTCATTTTTCTATTTTTTAACAGTCATACGTTTGTATTTTAAGATAATGGCACAAATCATCCCTAAGTTTTGACCCAATGCGTAATGTAATCTTTAAATTTTTAATTTATTTAATATTGCTTAAGAACTTGAATTAATGAAGGGAAAATTATTGAATAATTTTGTATATATACTAAAAGTTCATGAACCACCTTAAATAAATTATAAGTTCAAGAATCATGTTATAGATCAGGTCTAAAATCACGAAAATTTCGGGTTATTTACCCAAAAGCACATATTTAAGTTTCTTGAGGGAAAATCCCAAAGCCCTTCTCAAGTTTCATTATTCAACATTTGAAGTATTGAATTTATCACCCCAATCCATATTTATATGACTTTCAAATTTTTACCTTGCCTTTTTTGTAAAGAATGAAAGTCAAAACTCACACCTAAAACTAAATGTTCATATCCCAATCATTTTGAGAATATGAAAATTCAAATCCCCCACCTTTTTTCCCATATTTAAAGGGTGACAACTGGAGCAAGTCCAAGTAGTTAACAAGGTGCTAAAAAGTGCAAATTTAATCTTCTTCTTCTTCTTTTGTATAAAGTCGCTATTGTATGTAGATTTTTATTTAAAACTATATGGGCAAACTTTATGTTTGAAATCTCGACTGTCAAAATTTAATTTGTATAATTGAGTTTTAAATTTTGAAATTTCTTTAATCATGTCCCTCTATTGTCGGTTCTAGCAATTTGGTGAAGACCTTACTCCACATAATGGTAGGCACAAACTAATTGTCCTCCATGACGTCAATTTTCTATGAATCTTTTAATTGACCTTGGTAGACACACAGGTTCCAATTTGACAAAATCAAATACCAAGAGACTTGAGTGGAAAAGTTTCACAAATATTTCCAGAACTTAATTGCATAAATCTTGTTTGAAGACCTCGCCAAAGATATGACATATATATGGAGACCAAATATGTACTCTCTCTCTTTTTTCCTAAATCATGTTTTGTTCTTGATTCGCCTCCCTTCTGTCCATAGGAATATTGCTTGGAAAATTGCACCTTAGGTGCTCAGTGCTGTTTGTGAAATGCAATCCATCAATTAAGTCCTATATATCGAATGGTGAAATTTAAGAATATCAAGTATTTGGCTTTTGAATGTCACTTAGGCTCTGACCAAAAAAAAAAAAATGTCACATAGGCAACTTTAGTTGTAATCCCTTAAAAGTATTGGATTGCACTTTTCCAAAAAAAGGTTTAGAATTTGAGTGGCCCAGTTGAAAATTTCAGTACTTGAGTACATTAAGTACAGAAAAAGTTTTGGGCTTCTCCTTCACTTTTCCCACTCAAACCTTAAAAAAAAAAAAAAAACAGCTTCTCATTTCAGTTCTAGGCCAATTACCGAGGAATCTATAAAGTTTTTGTTTCCAAAGGCTTGATCTAACCCCTCTCACCTGTCTATGTATGTCTTGATTCTAGTCTCTATGTAAACGGTCCTATTTTGAAAAATCAACTCTAGTTGAGCTTAGACTAAATTTTAGGATTGATTCCGAATTTTTTTCTCAAAAAAAAAAAAAAACATTATATGCATTTTCACTTTGATATAGCATAATCATTGATCTAATGCAGCTACGAGATCACAAGATTGTAGAGATCGTTATTGGCCCAAATATCTCAATCCATTGTATCAGTAAGCAAATTTGGATCTCATTTCATAAGATGGATTTAATATGTACAATTCACTATATTATGATTGATTTATAGTTTTACTAGCTATTTTTATTTACAAATAATTCTCGAGATATTTTTCTAATTGAAATTGAGAAAATTTGAACCACCGAACATCATATCAATTGGTCAAAAAGCAAATTAAAAAGGGGAGGAAAAAAGAAGACGTGGGGGGCATTCCGAGAATTGAACTCGGGACCTCTCGCACCCTAAGCGAGAATCATACCACTAGACCAAATGCCCTTGGACGCTCATCTCTTGATGACATATTCATTATATAAATTTTATGATCGTAAATATTCCGCCACGAGTAGGCTAAAACCCCTCTCTGCATCTGTTGTTCGTTAGCTGCGAAGTGCGGACCAAAACCTCGGGGAAGTTGCGGCCAGGCGAGAGGGAAGTGCAGAGAGAAGGGGATGGGGAGATCGGCTCTTCTCCACCTGCTGCGCTCCCAGTCGAAGCATCGTCTCTCCTCCGCTTACTTCCACACGGGTCTTCTCTCTCTCTCTCCCCCCTTTAACTTCGACCTCTGTTGCTCTGTATCTCGATGGTCAAAACGTGTTCAATCGTGAAAGAAAAGGAAAGGAATGGAATATTCTGCATAATGGTTTTCGTTTTGACTGCCTAACAAGAAGTTAGTGCTGTTTCTGGTGCATTTCTCGAGAGAGAGTGGGTTCGATCCCGCTCGCTCTGGCTTTTGGTAGACCGCTTGGCTTGCGGGTCTAGAAATGATGCGTCGCACAGTTGCGTTTCTGGACCTGCAATGTTACGAATTTTTCGAGTTTCGGGTAGCCCGTGTCGCAGAATCTCATTCGGAGGCTGAATCCGTATTGGTGCGACCAAGATAGCTGGTTGTTAATCTAGAGGGCGAAAGGAGAGATCTTCTATTGTCTTGTGAAAACGTCATTCAAAGATGGGTAACTGGAATCCTAGTGGCTGTTGCCACATTCACTCTGTATCGGTGGTCGTCTTTTTTATGTTGTATCGAATTTCAAGGAAAAGGATGCTTATGGTTGTGATCGATTCATTCCAATTTGCTGCTGATGATGTAAATGTTTTTTACTTAATTGAAACTTCACCATCTTTTGTTTCTTTGGTAAATGTCATTCAATGCTTCCGAGATGGAGTCCAAGCATTTTGAATCCTTTTTGCTTTAATGTTCTGCACGTTTTTATACTGAGTGCAGCTATTGCATTCATCATAATTGTCAATGTTGATACCTCAGTCCAAAGTACTTGCACTGTTCTGTTCATCTTCTTACGGATGCACTTCAGAAGCTCATTCTATCAGGCTCTCTCAGAAGCTCGACCACTTGAGCTCACCTGTGCTTGTAGACACTTAAGTAGAAAAGAGAATTATTGAAGTTTTAGACAGGGTGACCATTGCCTATATGAGCGAAATGGCCGTTGCTTTATCCCCCTTAAGGTTGCCAACATAAGCAAATAAAATTCTCACATGAATGGTTGGGGTCAAGAATTGGCTTTTTGGCAAGGTTGCTGAAGTAACATAGGAGGTTCTGCAAAATGAGGCTGAGAAGGCTGATTGTCTTTGTAATTAATGGGTAGAGGGGTCCATAGATGTTGAAATGATGATGATGGTTTAATCAATTTCAAAAGTGGTTTTTGACTTGATTACTCAAAAACATCGTTCTTATTCTGCAAGTCAATTTAATTTGCTTGAGTTCTCTATATCCTGCTCTTACGAAATTTCCATGCTCTTCCCATGTTTCAGGGCAGCGGTTTTGTAGATCGTTAGCATCGCCTCGAACATGGAGTTGCAGACCCAGTTCGACCTCTGCCACCCAGCTTTCAGCTGGTTACAGAAGATGGTTGTCTCAGAGCACAGCAGCTGAGGAAGAAAGCAAGATCAGTGATGCACCACGTTTAGGGGGCCAAACTGAAGAAGATGAGAAAGTTGACATAGTTATTTACCATGGTCCAGTTTCAACCACCATTAGGAAAGTGAAACTCCTATCACTCTCTAGCTGCTTCTTCTCCGTAATGCTGGGACCTGTTATAACCTTCATGACATTACCAAATATGAGCATGATCCTGAAGGGTGCAATGGCATCTTCTGTCTTACTCATCAGCGCTTCAACAACCGCGGCTCTTCATTGGGTTGTAAGTCCATACATTCATAAAATGAAGTGGCAGCCAGGTTCTGATAGTTTTGAGGTGGAGATGATGTCATGGTTAGCGACTTATGTTCCAAGGACAATCAGGTTCTCGGACATTAGGCCCCCCGAAACTAACAGGCCCGTCGTGACGTTCAAGGCAAATGGGAAATTCTATTATGTGGATGAAGAGCACTGCCATGATAAGGCTTTGTTGGCCAGGTTGACCCCGACAGAAACCTCCGGGTCCTGAGTCTGCTTTTATGAACTTGTACTTGGAACTGGGCTGGTGGGAGCTTTGGAGGAGATCTTGATGGCTACAGCTTTCCTTTTTGCCTTCTGATGAACTTTAAGAGGAGATTTTTCTTTCTTTTTCATGCACCTTTTAGAACTTTGTGAAATCATATCTGGGATTTTTGTTTTTATCTTTTGACCAGATGTGTTTCCAAACAATAAAGATTGGCAATTGCTGGCTAAATGGTCAAATACCTGCGAGCGAAATCATCCTTTCACGACTAGTCTCCGTTAAAATGGCCATTGGCTTCTCGGTCTCGTTGTTACCGATTAGTTCACAGCAATGATTTCGCGTCTACCTCTCCAAGTCGCCGCAGTGAATTGGCAATGAGGAGAGTATTGCATGGCTGTGTTCTGATTCTTGAAATGCCCCTGACCTGAACTGACTGTGTGACTGCCAGGAAAAAGAAATCCAACTTCCAAACAGAGTTGGGGTTAGATGATCATCTGTCCCTGGCTTACTATACCTCAATCTTCATTCCTAAGTCATGGGAAATGAGAATGGCGTCGACACCGTTTTGCTCGAAATCGTTTACGCAACTTTCCATTTGATCGAAAGCAGCCATTTTGCTTTTCAAGAATAAACAAGCATAGAGGCTTTTTTAGATTTTCTGAAAGTTTCAACGCCTTTGTTACGGATACGAGCGAAAAGCCCAAAAACGACACAGTTGTAATAAGGCATTCCGCAAACCCAAAACCCTCGCTCTCTCCATCTGCGAACCTGTGAAACAGAGAGGGTACGTTGGAAATGGCGAGATCAGCTCTCCTCTACTTGCTTCGCACTCAGTCGAAGCACCAGCATCTTTCCTCAGGTTATCTTTTCGCTTCTCTTTCTCGTCCCTCCTCTCTGTTCTCGTGGTTACGCTCTGTTCATCCAATCCATGACCTAAAAAAGACGAGAGAAAATTGTTCCCTTTGTGGCGCGCGTTTACTGGAGAGATTGTGCTGCTCGGTGTGGATGTGGGTTTGCGTTCAACTGGAGTTTTTTGGTCGAGGGTAGGCTTCGAAAATCGGCATGACCCTTTGATTAGGTGGTTTGGTTAAATATCTCTCGCACTTCAATTGTCAGTTTCATCATTTGGTCGATGAGCACCCATTTCTCTCTTGACTTAACAATCATTAGTGATGACTCCTGATATGGTCTGTGTGTGAGGTTTCACTTTGTCTTGAAGCCTCCTGGATTTAATCACTTTACTCTTGGTCTCTTACTCCTTACAAGGGGAAAAATTATAGCCCATTGTTTGTCTAGAGCGTAAGAGGAGAGATTGTTCTGCCATCTTGTGAAGGGTTTGTATTGCACAAAGAGGGCTGGCTGACCTAGTTGCCATGGCTGTATTCACTGTTATCCTTTTTCTTTTTTTTTGCTCATATTGAATATCTGGGAAAAAAAGATGATGCTGTGGGTGCAATCTATCCATTCTAATTCCCGATGTGGGTAAGTGAAGCTACTCATGCTTTAATGTTCTTTACTGACATTGATACTTCACACTTTTTTGTCACTTTGGTGCGTCAACTCAATGCTTCTGAGATGGAGTCCAAGCATTACAATAATCCATTTTCTTGTGATGTTTAGCATCATCTGTTATTGAATGGAGTTATTATGTGGATCGTAATTTTCAATATCAATGCATTCTTTGCAGTGCCATTGCTTTAGTGTCTGAGTTCGAGTACTTGTGTTGTTCAATTCATTGTTCTTATGACTGTGGCACTCAGAAGCTTGAGTACTTGTGTTGTTAATTCATTATTCTTATGACTGCGGCACTCAGTAGCTTGTTCTCTTAGCTCCCTGCTACAATGTTCTGTCTTTTGTATCATTTTTAGTTTTTTGTAGCCGTGTGGACTAATATATCAACTGTCCCAAGAATTTCTCCAGTAAGTATGAGCAGCCCCAAGTGACCCCCTCCCTCACTGTAGAAGACAACTTAAACAGAAAAGAGAGTAAACATTAAGTTTAGGCGGCGTGGCCATTGCCTACCCAAGCAAAATGGCAATTTCTTTATCTTGCTTCATGGGACCACAATGTTCATTGTGATGCTGTGACATTACCAATGTAAGCAAGTAAAATTCACAACTGAATGCCTGGAGTCGAGTTTTTCTCATTGACAAAGTTACAGAAGTAACATGTGGAAGTTCTGAAAATGCAGCCGAGAAGATAAGTCGTCACTACAAATGATGGAAGGATAGAGCTTCAGATGTTCACATAAAATTATGTTGATGGTATAATCAAATTGAAAAGCAATTTTTAGTCAATCGCTCGTGATATCATTCTTGTGCTACAAATGAACTACTTTGCTGGAGTTCTGTTTCTCTTGTCATTCCAGTATGTAAATGTTTGTGTTCTTCCTGTGTTTCAGGCAACTTACTGTGTAGATCTTTTGCATCGGCTCATACATGGAGTTCCAGACCTAGTTTCAGTACTGCCACCAAATTTTCAGTGGGTAACAGGAGATGGCTGTCTCAAAGCCCAGCTGCTGAAGAAGATAACAAGATCAGTATTGGACCGCGAAGAGGGGTTGAACCTAGAGAAGATGAGAAAGACAACAGCATCATTTACTATGGTCCAATTTCATCCACCATTAAGAAAGTGAAACTCCTGTCACTCTCCACCTGCTGCCTCTCTGTATCCTTGGGGCCAGTTATAACCTTCATGACATCACCAGAAATGAACGTGATCTTGAAGGGTGCCGTGGCATCTTCTGTAATATTCCTCAGCGCTTCAACCACTGCAGCTCTTCACTGGTATGTGAACCCATATGTTCACAGACTGAAATGGCAGCCTGGTTCTGATAGCTTTGAGGTGGAGATGATGTCGTGGTTAGCGACTTACATTCCAAGGACAATCAAGTTCTCGGATATTAGACCTCCAGAGACTAACAGGCCCTTTGTCACATTCAAGGCAAATGGCGATTTCTATTTCATTGACAAAAAGCACTGCCATAATAAGGCTTTGTTGGCCAGGCTGACCCCACAGAAACCTCCAGTTCAGGAGTCTGCTTTTAAGAACTTGTAATTGAACCGGGCTGATGGGAAACTTTGGAGGATGTTTCGTTCAAGGCTTAGCTGTCATTCTTTTCTTTTTTCCCTCTGATGAGCTTCAAGAGGCAACTGCCTTGAATCATGACGCGAATGTTTTCTGCACTTTTCTGCATTTTTTGAGGATTTGTGAAATTACATTGAAGATTTTTGTTGTCTTTTTGACAGCCATGTTTGCGCTCTGCATAAGATAAACATGATGAGAATTGTGACATAAATCTCAGGTTCCTTGAGAAAATTTAAGCTTATGAGAATTATCTTAGGTGGAGGTCTGCGTGATGGATGCATAAAGGGCTCTATTCAATTTTGAGTCGAGATGAGATTCGCTTGGCATGCAATGTCAGTTGCAACAGGAAAAAGGAAATTCACCAACTCTCCAGGAAAAGGCAAGTAGTCTCTCCGTTCTGCTGTTCCAGAATTGTTCAGGAATTTTTGCCATCGTAGGCGTCACGGTGGGATCACGTCATCATTCTTGCGAAAAATGGGCATTTCAGTCTCAAGTCCAGTCATGCGTCACTCGGTTTATGTTGCAGGCTCATATCGCAAGAATCAAGTGACCCCTGATGGCATTAGGCGAAAGGAATGATAATTAAGGGACCAGTGCATGGTTCTCGTTCTGAAAGGGAAGTTTCATAAGACATCGGATTTGCAAATTGTATGTTTCATTAGTTAGTGTAACATATCAAAGGCCGAAGCTAGATGTAAATCAGAACGTGTCGACAATAGAAGGGTTAGCACTCAAATTCAGCTCAATTTCCCTCCACTTCTATCAAAAAATGCTCTGATTTAGGTTTGGGACAAACGCACCACTACCCTTTCGAATTGTACCGACGTTCAATCTTACTCCTTCGAAAGTTTTTTGTTCAACTGGATTTCCGAAGGTGCTTATTTTTCCTTCTGTTGAAAAAAGCCTAGGCAGGAACATACGTTACTCTTTCTTGAACAGATCTCGCATTGACATCACAGTCGGCCAGCTAAAAATTTCAAGAATTAACGACCAAGAAATATTTTCAAAAAGAACAACAGAAGAAACAAGGAAATAGGAGCATCAGCCCCAATGGCGACGTTCAAGCATGTGGCGTCAGTGGTCGCCAACCCTTGCCAAAGATTTACACAAGGATTGTCGCCCGATACAATGTACACTATAGAACCATTGCGTAAGCCTGACGAGGATGATCGGACACTCCGCTGGCAAGGCAGATAGAACACCAATAGCTCAAGAAGACTTATTGAAAATAAACGGCATTTTAAGATCATATCAAACGTTCGACAAAATGCTGTTTTCCAATAGGCACTAAACTGAAAAACAACTGAGAATCTACACAAGTGACCCACATCCTGCGCAAATGATGTATAGTTACTGCAGATCAATTCTGTTGGTAGTATCAGTTTTATAAACCAATCCAGACATTCTTAGCATTTCTCCTCTCGAAATCCCTGACCTTAACTTTAGTTATGAACATAAAGCAACCATAGCTGGGGTACCAACTACTGAGGCTCGACAGCTAAAAAGGGGTAGTGATTTGCCAAACAACCGGTCAAGTTCACATCCACAACAAAGTTTGATATGACTCAAAAAGATATAAGGTAAAAGAGGATATATAAGACTGCCCATCACATGTAAATAACAGACGAATCCCAAATTAAAATGCAACCGAGAGCTCTAAAAGTACATTCCCCACAAAGGATAAGGGACTCAAAACTGACTCAAGTTAATGGCCGAACTATGCCACCGCCTATCAAGCACCCAATTTTGCAACCAGACACTAGATGAGGACAGATAGATGGCGCCACAACCTGCAAATGACACGCCTAAATGACCAAGAGAGAAAAGGCTAACAATAGCCCAAGCTTTATTCCAAATACTACAGAGATGATCTTCAAGTATTGAAGTGCCGGAGCTGGACTGCACGGTTCACTTCTTCTTTGCTGCAGATTTTGTGACCTTAGCTCCAGAAGGATCCTTCTTCTCGACATTCTTGATGACACCAACAGCAACTGTCTGACGCATGTCCCTCACGGCGAAACGACCGAGTGGAGGATACTCGGAGAAAGTCTCAACCACCATGGGCTTGGTAGGAATCATCTTCACCATCCCAGCATCACCGTTCTTCAAGAACTTGGGCTCCTTCTCAAGCTCCTTACCTGATCGCCTGTCGATCTTGGTCAACAGCTCAGCAAACTTCACAGCAATGTGACAGGTGTGGCAGTCAAGAACAGGGGCATAACCATTTCCGATTTGCCCAGGGTGGTTCATGATGATAACTTGGGCAGTGAAGTTGGCCGCTTCCTTGGCAGGATCATCCTTAGAGTTGGATGCAACGAAGCCACGCTTGAGATCCTTGACAGCAACATTCTTCACATTAAACCCGACATTGTCACCCGGAAGGGCCTCCTGGAGAGCCTCATGGTGCATCTCCACAGACTTAACTTCTGTAGTCAACCCAGTTGGACCAAAAGTGACAACCATACCAGGCTTAATGACACCGGTCTCCACACGACCAACAGGGACAGTTCCGATACCACCGATCTTGTACACGTCCTGAAGTGGGAGACGGAGGGGCTTGTCAGACGGTCTCTTCGGCTCATTAAGCAAGTCCAGGGCCTCGAGCAATGTTGGGCCCTTGTACCAGTCAAGGTTCGTAGACCTCTCAATCATGTTGTCTCCCTCAAATCCAGAGATGGGGACAAAAGGAACCTTGTCAGGGTTGTATCCCACCTTCTTCAGGTAAGAAGACACTTCTTTAACAATTTCATCATACCTAGCCTTAGAGTACTTGGGGGTGGTGGCATCCATCTGTCATCAAAGAATAATAAGTCAAGTTGTCAATGAATACACCCATTCGGACAAATTTCAGAATGGATAATCAAATATACCTTGTTACAGCAGCAAATCATTTGCCTCACACCAAGTGTGAAGGCGAGGAGAGCATGTTCACGGGTCTGGCCATCCTTGGAGATTCCAGCTTCGAAACCACCAGTGGTGGAATCAATGATAAGGACAGCACAGTCCGCCTGGGAGGTTCCAGTAATCATGTTCTTAATAAAGTCACGATGTCCAGGAGCATCAATGACGGTGCAGTAGTACTTGGTGGTCTCGAACTTCCACAAGGCAATATCAATGGTGATACCACGCTCACGCTCAGCCTTGAGCTTGTCGAGCACCCAGGCATACTTGAATGATCTCTTGTTCATCTCAGCAGCTTCCTTCTCGAACCTCTCAATCACACGCTTGTCGATACCTCCTAGCTTGTAAATCAAGTGCCCGGTTGTAGTTGACTTGCCAGAGTCGACATGGCCAATGACCACAATGTTGATGTGAACCTTTTCCTTACCCATTTTGATGTGTGGGGCTTAAACTGTCCATGAAAAAAGAGAAAATTCTTAGGCGTTAGGATAAGAAAAATCACATTAATAACAACACTTTCTATGTCAATCAAATGCTTCCACATTGTCAATCGCAGCATCTTTTAGGGTCAACTAGAAATCATAAATAAAATACTAATAAATTTCACACGACTAAGTTGAGACACGTCCCAATCTTGGTCTCAATTGTAACAAAACGTACCACTTTTCCGAAACATACATCTGAAACATGCAATGAGTATCTGAAACAATAGGCATCTGAATGAAGACTAAACGATAATTGATAAAGACCAGATTACTCAGCTTCTCAAAAATCAAAGCAGACATAAGAATAGACAAAAGCTAAAACCATGAGATATCACCCATAAGGGCGGTGGAAGGAGATCAAACCAGACCAGAAAGATCGAACCGATCATAGAGAAGGCCACCTTCCTAGGCTTTCTAGCCATAACCTTATCTAGATATCAGTAGCTACAAAACGGCCAAGCTAAAAATCATCAATAACAGCAAATCTACGACCGTTCTCCTCAACAGACTTGAAGTAGCGAGCTTTGAATAGCACGGTTTCAATCATCAAAAAATGCACCAAGTCCCAACCATCGGCGCCCGCAACTCTCTCTCTACAAGACGCGAGCGCGAGAACACATCCCAATCACAAAAGACGCCGAAAGATCATATCAACCCAGTTGAGTTCCGACAATCTCGAGCCCAGAAAAACAAACAAACAAAACAAAAGCACGAACACTGATGATCAAACAACGAGGTCAATCAAGAACAATACGGACAGCAGATTGAAGGGTCACCTTGGGAATCCCTCAGCTGTCGAGCTTCACAAACCCTGGCCGCGAGCTATAGAGGGCGAGTTAGAGAGACGACGAGCAGAAGCGAGGAGGAGGGATAGGGTTGGGGACCGAGGGGATACCCTTGCGAGGCTTTATATAGCACCCCGCAAATGCCATTTCGTTTCCCAGGAGTGTCCTCATCTTTCGCTCATAATTTCAACATTGGCCTTTTAAAGAAGCATTTTCCATTTTGTCCTTATTTTGTTATAATGACCACATTTATTATTTAGATCAATATTACCAAAAACTCCAAATTATACCAATTCTAAACTTTTTTTATCATAAAAAACTCTAAAATTATATTTGTGTGATAAATATGCTTTAATAAAACTGAAATAAAGGTATATATTGGGTTTTTTATGACACAAATTTTTTTGAGTATTTGTGTCGCCATGGACAATTTTATGATTTTTTTTTTTGTTATTTGTATTACAATGAACATAATTTAGGATTTTGTGTTATTTTCTATTTTATATTTTTTAGAAATTTTAATTTAAATCTTGATTAATTTTTTCATTAATCTTCAATCTAGATCAAATCTCTATTTTTCTTCCAAAAAGTATAACCCATGGAGTTTCACTTACTTAAAATGGGAAAAATGACATTAATCGTTCCTCAACTTTGACCAAACATGTCGCATCATTCTTGAACTTCCAATTTTTTCGATGCGATCTTTGAACTAATCATAAGTGTTCAATGAACTTCTTTTGTTTAAACACGCGAGAGAGAGATATACAAGTCCCTAAATTATTGTAAAATGTGCAAGCTAGCCTCTCAACTATTGCTGAATGTACAATCTAAAGCCTTAAATTTTCAATTTGCTTACATTCCGTAACAAAGTCAAGTCATTTTTTCAATACTATTCACAATTTTTCATAATTTCACTATTATTTAGAATTCATGATATCATGTCATTTCAATCTATTTCCTAAATGAAAATGTTATCATTGTATGTACTTTTTTTTACCTTTCTGATACTGTGAATATTATGATAATTTCAATTAAATATACTTTAATTTATGACAGTAAAAGTAAAATCTCGTTTAGAGTTGTATCAGTCTAATTGTTTTCATAAGAATATTCGAAAATGATATATATCTATCCGTGAATACTTATACTTACATGAATCAAGATCTTGTTACAAATTTTTTGGATAGATAAACTCATCAAATTTTTGCGTTTTGTATATTCTTGGTTTAATTCAGTTAAATCCGTGGCGTGCATGGAGCCGCGTCGTTTTTCTTTCTTTTTCAAGATTGCGTGAGCTTCGATTTCCTAGTAAATGGAAATCATTACTCAAGTAGTAGCATCAAAGTCCAAAACACTTGGCCTAGTGAAATCAACAAACAATTTGCATTTGATGTAATTTTTATTCCATCTGACGACTGCTCTTTCTCGGCCAGCTCGCCCAGACGTGCTACGCTGTAAAAGCCAATGGGGGCATTTCTTAATATTTTTCTTGACGTACGCTGCGTAGACACCGTGCCAAGTGGGTGCCGCATCATGAAGTAGGCCAAATGGAAATATTTGCGATGTACTGCTGAAATTTGCATTTGAGATATTCAAATTATGGATCTAGTCTAGACTGGTAAACCATTTTCAAGTCAAATTTTTTTTAACATATATTAAAACATTTCCCGTATGGTTGTCACCACATAAATATTATATCATCTTAATTCGGCTAGATGGATATTTTTCATTCTCAATCATTTACTTATTTTGAACATCTACAATATGGCATTTTCCTTTACTGTCCTCCTTTTTCTAAGCCTCTTCCTGGTGTCATCACGTCTTCTTTGATTTAGAATATACGCGAGCTATCAAGGCAAGGGAAAAAATGGCAAACATAACATCCAATTATACCAATCTTTCTTGCTCATTTTACCAATCTTTCTTGCTCATTTTGCTGTCGAGAGATTATCTGAAAAACAACTACGCAATTGGAAGGTCCTCGTGCCACGTTCTCATCTTTACAATCGGCAATAAAAGGTCGTCGTGCCTCCAATATCCAATCCAGTAGTCTATAATATGCTCGCGGTGGCTACCATAAACCCACATGATGAACACTAAAGATCAGTAAAAGCTGGCATATAATAGAGCACGGGAGCTCACCAATCTCCTGCACTGCACTTCAACATAATAAGAACACAGAATGTCTATACCGATATCCAGAAAGCAAAGCAGACTCAAGAACACATTTGTTTGGCCCCAAAGACCAAAAACAAGTAAAAGAAAGACTTAAAACAGATTCATAGAGAAGTAGGCACAGCGCCGCCACCGCCTGTCGAGCACCCAGTTCTGCAACCAGCAACTCGATGAGGATAGGGACACAAGACCGCAACCAGCAAACCATTCGCCTACCCGACCAACATGGACATGAACAACAACTGCCAAAGCTTTATTACTCCTACTGCAGAGACGGTGCTCAAATGTTGAAGTGCCGGAGCTGGACTGCACGGTTCACTTCTTCTTTGCTGCAGATTTTGTGACCTTAGCTCCGGAGGGATCCTTCTTCTCGACATTCTTGATGACACCGACAGCAACAGTCTGGCGCATGTCCCTCACGGCAAAACGACCGAGTGGAGGATACTCGGAGAAAGTCTCAACCACCATGGGCTTGGTGGGAATCATCTTCACCATCCCAGCATCACCGTTCTTCAAGAACTTGGGCTCCTTCTCAAGCTCCTTACCTGATCGCCTGTCGATCTTGGTCAACAGCTCAGCAAACTTCACAGCAATGTGACAGGTGTGGCAGTCAAGAACAGGGGCATAACCATTTCCGATTTGCCCAGGGTGGTTCATGATGATAACTTGGGCAGTGAAGTTGGCCGCTTCCTTGGCAGGATCATCCTTAGAGTTGGATGCAACGAAGCCACGCTTGAGATCCTTGACAGCAACATTCTTCACATTAAACCCGACATTGTCACCCGGAAGGGCCTCCTGGAGAGCCTCATGGTGCATCTCCACAGACTTAACTTCAGTAGTCAACCCAGTCGGACCAAAAGTGACAACCATACCAGGCTTAATGACACCGGTCTCCACACGACCAACAGGGACAGTTCCGATACCACCGATCTTGTACACGTCCTGAAGTGGGAGACGGAGGGGCTTGTCAGACGGTCTCTTCGGCTCATTAAGCAAGTCCAGGGCCTCGAGCAATGTTGGGCCCTTGTACCAGTCAAGGTTCGTAGACCTCTCAATCATGTTGTCTCCCTCAAATCCAGAGATGGGGACAAAAGGAACCTTGTCAGGGTTGTATCCCACCTTCTTCAGGTAAGAAGACACTTCTTTAACAATTTCATCATACCTAGCCTTAGAGTACTTGGGGGTGGTGGCATCCATCTGTCATCAAAGAATAATAAGTCAAGTTGTCAATGAATACCCCCATTCGGACAAATTTCAGAATGGATAATCAAATATACCTTGTTACAGCAGCAAATCATTTGCCTCACACCAAGTGTGAAGGCAAGGAGAGCATGTTCACGGGTCTGGCCATCCTTGGAGATTCCAGCTTCGAAACCACCAGTGGTGGAATCAATGATAAGGACAGCACAGTCGGCCTGGGAGGTTCCAGTAATCATGTTCTTAATAAAGTCACGATGTCCAGGAGCATCAATGACGGTGCAGTAGTACTTGGTGGTCTCGAACTTCCACAAGGCAATATCAATGGTGATACCACGCTCACGCTCAGCCTTGAGCTTGTCGAGCACCCAGGCGTACTTGAATGATCTCTTGTTCATCTCAGCAGCTTCCTTCTCAAATCTCTCGATCACACGCTTGTCAATACCTCCAAGCTTGTAAATCAAGTGTCCTGTTGTAGTTGACTTGCCAGAGTCGACATGGCCAATGACCACAATGTTGATGTGAACCTTCTCCTTACCCATTTCAAGATACAAAGCTTAAAGCTGCAAAAGGAAGAGAAACGATTCTCAGACTGGAGAGAAATTGTATGACAGGTAAAAAGAGGAAAGGGAATACAGCAACAAACTGAAATAAAGTGGACGCAAAAGAATTCGATAATACAAGGCCTGTCGACATTTGCAAAAGAAAAATGCATTGTATTTGTAAGATGGCAAATTCAGCCTCACACATCAACATCCATATGGTCAATCGAAAATCTCTGCACACCCTATTTCCCACGACTCCTAGTTTAGAACTCAAAAAAAATTGACAAGAACTGTAGCCTCCGACAACATGACCAAATCAGCAAAAGGAAAGACAAAAAATGGGGAGTAAACAGGGCGGGATGCTGTGCTACCGAAATGATTTCAGTGAAATCCACGTACCATCATTGATTTCAACATGTAATAAAGTAAAACATCTGAACAAACCGGCTGTTTACAGGTAGGGACCCCCATTCCCCATTCAACAAGAACCGATTGCCGCATAAGAACTATTGGCCTATTAGTATGCACTGCTAGGGCCATAATTAAGGATACCAGATCACACGCCCCGATACATCCCGTCGATCTTTCCGGAGATCACGCAATACACTCACTTTTCCCAAAAAAAAAATATAGAGAAAAAAAGTAACGACGCCATCGAATCCTCCGAGTCGCACGGCAATCGGACACGGCTAGGCTCGCAAACTTCAAGCAGTAGCGATCAACTAGAATCGGACGCCGGCGACAATCATCGATTTCACCCGACACACCACGCACCAGAAGCAACGATTCCACACGATTCACGCCAGACCATCAGGAAATGAAACTTCCGCGACACCGATCAATCAGACGATAAACGCGGAACGAATCTAAGTCAAGAGAAGCACGTTCGAAATCGATGGAAAGCAAGTCCAGCCACATCGGTTCAAGCAAAGCAAAACGAACGCCATCAACGCCAATCCATCACGCAGACGAACAGCACGCGGAGAGGAGCAGAAGAAGAGGGGGAAGAAGACGAAGGCGAGTTCATCGAGAGCTCACCTTAGTAATCTCAGCTGCCGAGAATCTCGAGAACCAGTGAACCAAGAGGGCAGAGCAGAGCAGAGCAGAAGAAGCAGACGACGAGAGAAATGAACGAGGGTGCGTGGTAGGGTTTTCGAGGGCGCCTTTAATATCGCTCACCCCTGTACCATTCCGATTCCGATACTGCCCTCGTCTCGAGCACATAATCACGAAATTGCCCTCGCGCGATTTCCTTGGGGAAGAGGGTAGCGGAAGCTTTTGCTTGGGGACGAAGGTGGCGGAAGCTCCAGGAAAAGGAAAATGTCTAATCTTTTTGCTGGCGATTAAAATATTAAGGTTGGCAGAATAATTAATTTCTCGGAACCGATTTTTTTTTAGTCGGTTTGAAATTTTTTCTTTTTGCAACAGAAAAAAGATTCGGAAAAGCAACGCAATAATGTATCGATAAAATAGTTTTTTATTTTGGTGAATGAAATAATTTTCGTACCCATCTATAATGGAGATGCTCCTCCGCCCGCCATCCTTTTTCCAATTAAAAAAATCCGAGGCACTATCTTCACTTTTGATATTTAAAAGAGAGAGAGAGAGAGAGAGCGCTACGCAAATAGAAAATATAATTGACAATTCATGAAGGGGATGGGATGCGACATATAATAATCAAAATCCTTTTTTTCCCAAATAGGCTAAAATTGCAGAAAATCAAACGACAATACAAAACACTGCTTTATGTAACACATTGGGATCATTTATTGATTATATTCGTTGTAGAAAACTATAACTATAAATGGGCCGGAGCAATTGGGGGAATATTCAAGTACCTAAAAGAGTTGGTTATATCAATGTAATAATATTAGACTTAAAGTTGTGTGGTTCTAATAGGTGAGAGTTGGAAGAAGCTGAATTAGTACATGTGATGTGCATATGTGTGACCACCAGAAAATGACCGACTCTTTATTTTATTGATGGGTGTAGAACTCAGTTGGTAAAAACGAAATTTGGCTTGAACAGAAGCCATCGATGAACAATATGATCGATAAAGTATGAGCTTGTAGACGGTGAAGGAAATTGATGAAGCATAGTGCGAGAATTATCAAAGAAAGCCTTCACCAAGGCTCGTGAAAAGTTTATCAACAAAGTCATCAATAATAAATAATCCCATTATTTTAGTTAAGCGTTGAGGTAGAGCAATGAAGTGAACAGAAGTGTGCGAACACATTAGTCAAATACAAATAATGGATTGACGTGAGCACATAATTTTTATGCTAATATTCTCAAAAATCATAACTTTTATTTATTGATAATCATTATAATCGCGTTGAGTGGTTTTAACTACAAATAGGTTTAGGAAATTATTTATTAATTCACCATCCATAATGATCTCCATCCCCTGATGTTAGTGAGATATAAAAATCTACAATTTAAACGGACCACGCTTACAATTTCGACTTGGAAAAAATTTACATTTTTGGCAACCTTTTTTATTTTGAACATGACCTACATTTCTTACAACATCTTCTTTCCTAGTACCTGCACATTTACATTTCATGCCATATTTTCTTTCCCGCTTAAAGTCGCAAAGGACATTTTCACTGTACTCGTCTCAATCGAGTCGAATTGCAATCCATCATTTCTCGAAAGATGGCCATAAAAAATCTTACGATATAATCTTCTATAAAAAGACCACGTTCGCAATTTCAATTCGGTATAAATTCAAATCGATTTGAACTTTTATTGAGGGCATTGAGCGAACCGACATCATTGGATCAGATTTCTGTGATCAAGAACCGATTTCCGATCATGCGTTCTTGAGCGGCGTAAGAAAAATTATTGTCGGCCTGCATGCGCATCATCATATCCAAGTCAAAAAAACAAGCGAAGAAACGTATATTTTCTAAAGGGGTATTGGTTATGGGGACACAACGAGTTAGATCTAATGTCGAAGATCTGAGCCATGCTCTCAGACGGATCAGATGGTGTGTTTCTGGTCGGTCGATGATGTCCATGTCAGTCCCTGACAGAACGGCATTT
This sequence comes from Corymbia calophylla, assembly GCA_014182845.1. Classification (NCBI taxonomy): domain Eukaryota; kingdom Viridiplantae; phylum Streptophyta; class Magnoliopsida; order Myrtales; family Myrtaceae; genus Corymbia; species Corymbia calophylla. The sequence goes on from CM024702.1 coordinate 6,821,434, forward strand.
ACGTCTAACGACAATAACATGAAATAAAAACACAGAGAGAGAGAGTCCTCCCCCGTTGGTCGACACGTGGAGAAGTTCAAGAGGGGGAAGTAGGAGAACTTTAGGGTCTTTTTTCTTTTTGTTAGGGTCTCTCTATTAATGTTTTTATTTTTAAAAAATTTTGTTCTTTTATTACTCAAAACAAAAACAAAAATTGGTAATGTCAGCTAATTAATCTATTCCCCAAAATAAATAAAAATATCTAAAAAATATATTTGAAACAGAAATAATAAGTATAAAAAAGATTTTTTGTTCTCTGAAATAATTTCTCTCTCTTGTTTTTTTTCTTCTTCTTCTTCCTCTTCTAATTAGTTGGGGTTGCCGCTAGTTGTCACTGCCGATTGCCACTGCCTATTGGTGCTACTTGACTATTGCCTAGTGAAGGAAGAAGAAAAAAAAAAAAGGAAAAATCTCAAAAAATTATTAAAAAATTAAAAGAAAATTTACTTTACAAAAAAATTATCAGTCATAGCAAACATATTTTTATTCTTTTTTAATTTTGAAAATAGAAATTTTATATATTTATCAAACGCATTCTTTTGCTTAAAAATTATTTTAGGGAATGGAAATAGAAAAAAATTATTTTACAAAAAATTATTTTCAAGAATAAAAATATTACCAAATACAAATTTAAGGTCAGCCTTGAGTGGGACTCACTAAGAGCGCCATTGCCATTGGGTTGACTTTGGACTTTAGTGGAGGATTTTGCAGGCAGCAACGGTGGAGAGAGAGAGAGAGAGAGACGAGGGGAATGTTCACGATGGAACCAAAGCTTCTGTGGCGGCCGCTCCTCGAGTGATTTTTCTAGCTCTGGGATTTGCTTTTTCGAACGAGGAATTCGACCGCAAGCTATCTGTTTTAGACTCTTCTTTTTCTTTTTTCTTTTTTCTTTTTATAGTATCAAGAAAAGTCTTACGTTTCGTTTTTATTCTCCAGTTTGAAAAAGGCATCTTGCAGGGACGCATGCGGTCCTTCTATGTTTGGCCGTTCTAGTATGCCTGTATTATTGTCCAAGCGCGTTTGTGTTATTACGGGATTACCGTTGGCTCCACCTACATAAGGGTAACTTCCGTAAGAAGCTAAGTAAGACGTGGGGCTTGAAAATATCTCCAGGTTGTGTAGCCGAAAATCTCTAGTCCCATTCGATTTAAGAATGATTATACTAACTCATCGCCGATGGCCTCAATCAAGAAATTAGGGCATTGATATTTTGTCGATAACTCTTTTTGAGTTTATAAACTACAGGTGTGTGCAGAATATACTACCCAAACTAAGAATCACCAAGACCGGACAAACCCACCAATTGGGTTTGATTCTCGAGAGTGTGGGTCTTGTTCCCGATTACATGTTTAGGTGGTCTTGCTCCCGATCACATTTTTTTCAAAAAATTAATAAAATGTAAATTAAATACTATTTTGATCCGGTTCTAAATAATTAAAAAAAAAATTGATCGTGTTAAAAATGTGATTTGTGCAATTAATTTGATTGAAGATACTTAAATCAATCCGTGATTTAGATTGATATCAATAAGTGATTCAAAATAATTTCATATTTTTGTATTTTCCTTTTATTGTTTACACTTTGTTATATAAATTCATGCAAAGAATACATATCAAATCATAGTGAATACAAACAAATTCTTCAAGCTCCTATTCTCTCTCACTTCGTATTAGACCTGTTCCATTGGACCGAATTCGGAATGGACCAGTGGTTCAGTTCAGCTCCTAATCCTAAGATCAATCGATTTGATACCGAACCCATTCAAAAACCAATTACCCCTAATAAGCCAGTCCACAATAGCCAGTCCACAATAGTCGTATACATATAACGATTCCTAATAGATAAAAATGGACTCGAGTATCATGCAGTGGGGGAACAAATTAATTCTCATCAGCACTGCAGCCAACTTCAAAATTAGTCGTCCTCGTAGATGATAATATATAGTTCAAGCTACTTTTATTTTTTCCCCAAGAACAAAAACACAGTGAGAAGATGTTCAACTTATGCAGCACCAATTTTGTTTTATGATGCGCCATGCCAGATTGCTTTTTCAACAGCAAAAGACCACATAATAATATTATGCAAAGGGGGCATAACACAAGGGCCTGAACTGCATTGAAAAAGAACCAATAATAGACTCATCTGGTGCAATAAAAACCAAATACGGTACAGGAAATAGTGCCAGTGCACTGAACACAAGACTCAAAATTGACTCCGGCTAGTGACCCCAATCTGCCACCGCCTATCGAGCACCCAGTTCTGCAACCACGTGCTTGACGAGGACAGGAACATGAGATGATGATAACCAGCGCCCCAAACACCTAAATGACCAACAGACAGACAGCTGACGATGACCAACGCCTTATTGCAATGACTCCCATGTGACACGATGTCAAATCTCAACCGCCCAATTCACTTCTTCTTGGCAGCAGACTTTGTGACCTTGGCACCAGAAGGATCCTTCTTCTCAACATTCTTGATCACTCCGACAGCAACAGTCTGGCGCATGTCCCTCACGGCAAAACGACCGAGTGGAGGATACTCGGAGAAAGTCTCAACCACCATGGGCTTGGTGGGAATCATCTTCACCATCCCAGCATCACCGTTCTTCAAGAACTTGGGCTCCTTCTCAAGTTCCTTACCTGATCGCCTGTCGATCTTGGTCATCAGCTCAGCAAACTTCACAGCAATGTGACAGGTGTGGCAGTCAAGAACAGGGGCATAACCATTTCCGATTTGCCCAGGGTGGTTCATGATGATAACTTGGGCAGTGAAGTTGGCCGCTTCCTTGGCAGGATCATCCTTAGAGTTGGATGCAACGAAGCCACGCTTGAGATCCTTGACAGCAACATTCTTCACATTAAACCCCACATTGTCACCCGGAAGGGCCTCCTGGAGAGCCTCATGGTGCATCTCCACAGACTTAACTTCAGTAGTCAACCCAGACGGACCAAAAGTGACAACCATACCAGGCTTAATGACACCGGTCTCCACACGACCAACAGGGACAGTTCCGATACCACCGATCTTGTACACGTCCTGAAGTGGGAGACGGAGGGGCTTGTCAGACGGTCTCTTCGGCTCATTAAGCAAGTCCAGGGCCTCGAGCAATGTTGGGCCCTTGTACCAGTCAAGGTTCGTAGACCTCTCAATCATGTTGTCTCCCTCAAATCCAGAGATGGGGACAAAAGGAACCTTGTCAGGGTTGTATCCCACCTTCTTCAGGTAAGAAGACACTTCCTTAACAATTTCATCATACCTAGCCTTAGAGTACTTGGGGGTGGTGGCATCCATCTGTCATCAAAGAATAATAAGTCAAGTTGTCAATGAATACACCCATTCGGACAGATTTCAGAATGGATAATCAAATATACCTTGTTACAGCAGCAAATCATTTGCCTCACACCAAGTGTGAAGGCGAGGAGAGCATGTTCACGGGTCTGGCCATCCTTGGAGATTCCAGCTTCGAAACCACCAGTGGTGGAATCAATGATAAGGACAGCACAGTCCGCCTGGGAGGTTCCAGTAATCATGTTCTTAATAAAGTCACGATGTCCAGGAGCATCAATGACGGTGCAGTAGTACTTGGTGGTCTCGAACTTCCACAAGGCAATATCAATGGTGATACCACGCTCACGCTCGGCCTTGAGCTTGTCAAGCACCCAAGCGTACTTGAATGATCTCTTGTTCATCTCGGCAGCTTCCTTCTCGAATCTCTCGATCACACGCTTGTCGATACCTCCGAGCTTGTAAATCAAGTGCCCAGTTGTAGTTGACTTGCCAGAGTCGACATGGCCAATGACGACAATGTTGATGTGAACCTTTTCCTTACCCATTTCGATAAATGAAGCTTAATTCTGTCCAGGAAAAAATTATATTTAGACTTAAGAAATGCAATTTAACATAACAAAGAAATTGTAATAATAGAATTTCATCGATTGATTGCTTGCACACAAACCACCATTCAGAGAATTAGTTTCTGAAGCTATTCATGTCGGTAGCCAAAAAAAATTCAATCCATATTCTTTAAAAACCATCACTGCCAGAATAAAAGCTAAGGAAACCCACAAATCATTCTATGCACCCATCTACTCGATCATACTAAAACGACAGATAAGGGGCAGAAATTTAAGGTTTTGTTAGCTTTAGACACCAAATAAGAAAAATCCACAAAGCAGAGATCCAAGCCCAAACAAGAACAAGAACCTCATGATATTGCACACGCAGAACTCAACAAGTTGCCGATATACCCAAACAAAGTGGCAGCTGAAAATCGTTTGACGACATCAAATTAACTTCAATACAGATTTCAATCGATCATCTTGAAACCGGTCGGCACAATCAACAACTCGTTCAGGAACCAGACAGCGTCGGCCACAAATGTAAACAGTAACACACGACACGATTCGCGAGACAGATCCAATCAATACCCAGATCTAAACACCGCCCTCAGATTCAACCGATTCGACGATAAAGCAAGGAAAAGAGAACCCTCGATTCCACGACCATCCGATCCATCCATGACGAACAAACAAGAAAAATAGAATCCACCACGCGGTTCACCCATCTCAAGCAACACGAATCAGGAAAACAATCAAGAAACCGAGTCGAGGAAGACTCACCTTCGGATTTGCCTCGGCCGCCAAAACCAAAAACCCTTTGGCCGCTCGAGAGGCACGCGAAATGAATCGAGAGGAGGAGGAGAGGGGAAATGGGGAGTGGAGGTGGAGTCTAGGGTTTGGGCGACGCTTTTATATCGCCTCGCCGTTCTTTTCGGATTTCCGGTTTTACCCCCGGCTCGTGCAGGGAAATTCCATTGGCTGTCCCTCCCCTTCGGCCGATTCCTCGCTCGACCGAGGTTCCCGCCCACGCGCGCCCTCGCGCGTGTAGAGCACTGGGGTTTGGGGTCCGGGAGTTGGGCGCCACGCGCTCGGAAGGGGGGGGGGAGAGGGGGTTCGTGGATCCGACGTGGATGGTCCCATTGGAGGGCGCCGAGGTTTATTCGGTGGATTCCCGGAGTGATACCCGGGTTGGCGAATTGACGTGACTTAAGGCTGCTTTTGGCCCACGAAAATCCTGAAAATTTGGCCAGGAGATTGTGCTTTGGTGCAATGGAGATTCTAGTCCAGTCCAGTCGAGTCGAGTCGGGCTTTGGCTCTATTTGAGTTTAATCACACTCTTTTAAGTTGACTTAGCAAATAGAGGTTGCCAGGCTCGAGTTCAACTCGATTTTTTTAAACGTTGAATTGATTTTTTCTTACCGTGACTCGACTCAAAATACTCTTACTCGCCCTTTCTGTTCGTGCCGTATTTAAAGATGGATTAAAGAGTAAAAGCATTTTTCCATGGTTTAAAGCATATATATATATCAACATAAAACATGAAATGTCGTATTGAGTTTGTAGGTTGATCGAGTCTTAGTAATTCGAGTTCAAAGCTAGCTCAATATGATACTCAAGCTTGAAAGATCACACCAATCTCAAGCAAGCGATAAGTCAAGCATGTGTATGTACTCATGCTCAACTCGTTTGCTAATGCATTTGAATGGAGTGAAGTCAAAAGAAATAGGAAAAGTACTCAAAAAGACTTTAAGCTTATTACATTTGTACTAATTCATTTTTGAACTTTTCAATTGTATCAAGTAAGTCCTAAGCCATTTGACAATTTGCCAATATAATCCATATGACCAATTTTTGTTGTAAATTGCTAATACGGACACTGATCATTCCATGTGACAAAACTGACACCAACATTGATAAGTTTTATAATTTTTTAATATTTAAAAAACCATAGAAGTAAAAACAAAAACCACGAAAAACAAAAATAATGAAAACTGTCCATATTAGTATTGACCATTCTAAATAAGATAGTCAATGTTCATGTTAATGATTTTTAGCCAAAATTGCTAAATAAAGTACATTGACAAATTGTCAAAAAGGTTTATGATTTAATTAACACAATCGAAATATTTGGGACTAAAATGAAATGGCATAGGTGCAATTTAAGTACTTTTATCGAAAAGAAATGGATACGAATAAAAAAATGGAAATTTTTTCCTTGCTTTGGCTGTTTAAGTTTGGAGGAATGTGAATGGAAATTATTTTGAACAGGAGGAAAATTCTTCCCTCCGGGCCCACTTTTTGATTCCTTCCAAAAGTGGAGAAAAATTGGAAGGAAATGCAAATGTTGCATTCTTCTTCCAAGATTGCCCTTACTTCCGTTTCAAGTGTGAGTAAGACGAAGGACAATTAAGTCTATTCACGAAATTAATTTCCCTTTACATCATTTCCACTCGACATGCATCCGGACTAATTAGAACAACTTCAAAATCCCTCCTCTTCTTTTCTCTTTTCCTTTCTGACTTAGATTACCAATCAAGGTGTGTCCGAGTGACAGAGAGAAAAGGAAATATTAGGGTTGAGCATGACTTGAGTGGCTTAGTTCTAACTTTGGAATCGGAAACTATTTTGCCGAATTTTTTTAAGACAAATATGTTTTACCAAAGGTTGTTCTTTGATTTTTATTCAAGGAAATTAGGGTTTTCCACCAATTCCAAACATGAATATCACAGGAAAATAGGAATCAACTTATTCAATCCAAATGACATCGTTCAATCCCAAATCAAGTGGGAATTTAATTAACGACAATGCTCGATAATTATAGTTTTGGTAAAGTAATAAGGTGTAAATAAATTATGACAGAATTTAATCAACATTATGGATTGATAACATAAAAATATTATGTCGGAATTCAATTGACGACATAAATCTAAAACTACAACTTAGAAAGATAAAGTGCAAGTAAATAAAAAAAAAAAAGAGTAAATTTGCTTGATTTGTGTAAGGGGGCATTCCAATAGACAACCAGCAGCATTTATAACAATTTATGGTAACTGCCTTTTGATGGTCCTTGTGGTTATATTTCTTTTAACCACTTCTGTCAATTACCTCCATGTCTCCTTAACTACGCATGTCTCTTACATAAATTGTAATAATGGGTGTCCCATGAGAAAAAAGTTTTTTCGGTACTTTTCCCTAACCACAATCTTGTTATTAGATTGTGACTATTCCTTAAAAAAAAATTATGCCTTTAATCTCAATTGCTTTGTCAATTTGACACTCCAAATAGCTTGCAAATGTCCCTTCAATAACATTCAACACAATAGCTTATATTATCGGTTACCAGCTATCTGTCATTATATTTCGACAACTGAATACGTGGCATTGGTGAATATTATCATTAATATGCATATGCTAGTTTTGTCACTTATCGATGAGATGACGTATTTATAGTGATATCCACACGCTACGCACATGACTGCCCACATTAAAGTGCCACTCGCGTGTTTGTTCTTACTTACTTACCAAACAGATTATTTTTGGTGCCAATAGGAACGAAGTAGAGGGTTCCAAGTGTTTTGAACCTCAAACCGAGCAGCCACCTCAAATGAGAGAGAGTGAGAGAGCAAGGGCCGAGAGATGAGGCCGAGAGAAGCAGAGGCTGGGATTCTTTTAGCTTTGGGTCCTGTGGGCTGGGCTATCAGCCGTGGGTTTAATTTAAGTGGGTATGGGCCCTTTTCCTTTGCAGTTTAAGAGTGGGCCGGGCCTTACTTTTGATAAAGCATTTCCTTTTTCGAAAGAGGAAATTATACGTACTAACCGGTATAGAGCCGATTCAGATTTCGATTCCACCCAAGAACCGGCCCTGGTTTGTTAGTTCCCGGGCGGAACGAGTGGATTCGATGCTCAAATGAGGAACAAAACTAAACCCAGTAGGTTCCAACGTTTTGAACTCATGAACCTACTAGGCTTTCCGGCAAGGTGGGTTCAGTCAGTTTCCAATTGAATCCGGTCCCTTGCTCACCCTTAGGAAACATGGGGTGGGTGGAGAAATTTTCATATTTTCTAGCTAAATTCCTTTGTGCAAAAATTTAAAATATGTATGACTTACCTCTCATTTTCTTTCCCGCCTTTTATCTCCTAAATGATGCACTGGGTAATGTGATATGAAATATGAAGACATACTTTTGTGACACCAATTTAATAGATCGAGTGCAAAGTGCAATACAGTCGTTGAACATATAGGGCTCGCCTTGAATTTTTATGACTTTGATGGATTCAATTCACATGAGGCCTGATCTGGACAAGAAAATTACCAAACACACGAGGTGTTTTTATTTATTTTTCTCGAGCTCATATGGCCTCCAATCTTGATAAGTATTTCTAACCAAACGTCTACTCTCAATAAAATAAAAAAATAAAAAATAAAAAGTCAACTTTCCCTAAGTTGACGAATCACACAAAGATCATTCCGTGCGCGACATATGTAAGGTTTTTATCATCGTTCTTGTATGAAATACAAGCTGCTATACCATGCACGGAACTTGGCTTATGCTATATACGTTTCATATCCAGTTTATCCACTCTTCCAATATTTTAGTAAAAAGAATCTTTTGAATACTATTACAAATTGAAGTGTGTAGTTGTAAGTCCAAATCCGATGTCGAATGATCACTTTATAATAATTTTATCACTTAAGATTTTATATTTTATTTAATTTTAAGTTTTTTTCTCACCATTTTTCTTTTTTAATAGTTTAATAATGGCGATTAACTTCAACTCTAAGAGTTGAATGCTTTTTTATTTTTTTGTCTCTTTGCCTTTTGATTTATTAATTCTGTATTACTTTGCATAGATGCTCTATTATGATAAATATACATATATTATCCAAACCCTTGTGAAATGTAGTTTGCCGCTGTTTTATACTTTCCGACTGTCGAGACGCGGTAGCTACTGGCTACAAGTCCAGCGGCCTTAGTATAAACTGGCCTTATTGTCATTACATCTCATTAATCATCGCCTTTCTAGTTACTCGTTCGCTTTCACTTTATCTAAATTTTGTGATTCTTGCACTTTTGGCCTTTTTCAAATTCAAATAATTTTTCCGTTTTGACAGAAAATTCAAAGGACATATTTGATTTTATCGAATGTTTAACAAACGAATATCGCAAAAGACTTGAAAAGGACTAAGGGTGATCGGTTTCTGGATTAGGCCAGTTCCACCCTAGAACCACGGGTTGGTTCGCTCCCGAGTTGAACCAGTTTAGTTTGGGGTTATTGTAAAATTCTTGTTTTTACTCTTTAAAAGAAGGGGAAATGAAAAAAATAAAAACAAGAAAAAAGCATATCGATATGGGTGATTCGGTTTTGCAGCTGAAATCGAGAGTTGCCTAGAATCGACCAGTTTATGTTCTGATCCGATTTCTGAATTGGCCTGCTTCCCGTGCACGCCCCTAACGAGGACGATCATCGAGGGAGAGATGCCCCAAAATTCATTAGCTCTTGTCAGCACTTGTATGGCCTGTTCTAGGCGTCCTAGCCGTGGGAGCCAAGATAAAAGATGCTGCTTCTAGAAGTGAGACTGGCCAAAGATAAAACTAGCCAAGAGGACGACCTCGAAGTCCACGAGAAACATGACACGAGGACCTTTGATTATTCCTCGCAAACGCAAGGATTTGAGAAAGGCCGGTCGAACGAAAGCTTGTCTTGCACGAGGAATCAGCAGCTACCTGCGCAGGCGGCCTGCAGAGGTCGAGAGCTCGACAAAGTCAAAACTTGAGTTTCCTAGCAAAGACACGACGAGAAGAAGCGTTGCTGGTGATGACCCGTCTTTGCAGAGCTAGATTACTAATCTATGAGGAGGATTTGAAGGTGAGATCAAACCGGTGGAGATATGCGAGAGGGATGGATGGGCTAAACCGTTTACTCCGGAAGTTTAAGTCATTAGAAAACGAGTCGATGATGCATGTATGATGTGTGGCTTGCTTTTTAGGCCGGCCGAACAAGTTGTGAATGTGACCATGTCGATAAGATGAAGGAATTAAGAAAAGGGAGGCAAAAAAAAAAAAGAATAATGGGCATGACAAGATCGAGCAAAGTATCAATATTTGGAAATTTAATTTGCGTCATGAATCAAATCAGCAACATATGCTCTCACGCCATATTAGCCTCGAAAAAATTTGAACAATTAGAAAACGAATCAATAATGTATAAGTAAGATGTTTCTTTTTTGGGAGCAAAAAGTAGAGGTGATTGAACATTTCTCAATTTTTTTTTTTTTATAATTTTGATCTTAATATTTTTAATTGATCTTAGAGCACTTCAATTCTACTAGACCAGGCATAACCTGTACATCTCAAGTTATAGTTGATCCACGTACGTTATGTTTGAATTCGAAGTCTCTCTCCTTTATCGCCAGATATTTAGGGGATCGTTGGGGTGGTTGAACCATCAATGAGCCAATTTATATGTATAGATTGAACACACCTAATGTCCCATATTTAGATTTCACGCCACGTGTTTTATTCCTCCACAGTCAAGTGCAAATAATTTCATATTCAGGTTACCTAGCTAATATTTTACCTATTTCATCTTCCATAAAAATATTTAAACATAAATTTTAGAGGTAAATTTTCATGAACTAATTATTTCAATAGATCATTTTTAAGAAAATATTTTTCAAATCATCCATTTATTACGAAACAATTGGAACCTAAAAGGGAAATAAAAAAAAGGAAAAAAAAATCCAAAGTGGGGAATTGGGATTGTAAGATAAAGGGTTAATATTATGAAAAACTCTGAATTGATATACTTATGATAGATTTATCTTAAATTTACTTTTTGATCATAAAATACCAAATCAGTATACTTGTAACAAATTTATCTCAAATTAATTTTTTGATTACTAAAAATTCAAAACCAATACATTTATGACAAATTTACTCTTCATTAGTTTCCGTTATATTAAGTTAATACTACAAAAATCACTAATGGGTACATCTAAAAACTTCCAACTAATTTTATCAACCTTCATGTGTTATTGAACTTAGTAATTTGATGGTAAAGTTTAACATAAATTAACGAATGGTAAATTTGTTACAAGTGTATCGGTTTAAAAAATCTATGGTAAATATATCACAAATATATTAATTTGTAATTTTTCGTGAAATTATTTTTAATACAAATAGTAATTTTATTTTTTTGGTATTTGACAAGAAAAAGAAAGAAAGAAAAGGGAATGGTGGGGTGGTACATCATGGGGAAATTATTCGGGAGGTACTCCAACTGGAGTGGGGCCGGAAAAAGAAAGATGCTTTTTAAGGCGAGTCCGTGATTCCACCCCCAATTGGGGCCCATCGCCATGCATCGCAGTGCATGCCAACTCACTCGGGTTTGACTTGTTCAGACACGGCTGAGCCGCATCCCCCGGGAAACTGGGGACGAAATAGAACAAAAACAAGAAACGAACAAAGTTAAATTCCCATTGCCAAATTACAATTATTGTCTCATGTGCTCAATCCTCCATTAGATATTTCTTTTCTTGGGCACAAAATTGGGGAATTGGGATCCATTCGAGGCTAAGTTTGATATGAGGACGAACATGATTACACTCGACCCAACTCATTTTAATTTGGGAAAAAAATATCTTATCTTAAAGTGTATTGAATTGGGAAAAGAAATCAAATCTGACTTGACTTCTTTGTTTTCAAGGCCAACGTATGTATATGTATACAATCAATTGTGGGCCTGTCTATTAATTTCTGAATCAGTCAAATCGCTCAAAAGAACTCTAAAGCAACTTGATTCACGTGATAAATTCAAAGGTGTTGAATATTCTCACCTTTAAGGACCCCATCATATATGAGGTTGCAGTCCCATATAGTTCTTTTCAAACATTTTGTACCAGAAAATCGACCAAATACATATATTCTCATCGACGTTTCTTCTTTTTTTCTTGCTTTTCTATTTTTAGGATTGATGCGGCGATATGTTATCATATATATTAATATTTCACAGGAGAAATGACCTGAAACCGTAAATTACGTTAATTACATGTGAATAAAGAAGCTGAATCATTAAAGCACTAAAATCTAAAATTTCTTTTTGACTTAGCGCGATCAAGTTGTTTTTTTCTAAAATGTTTTAGCACCCTTTTTGGCCTTCACCTCGCCTGCTCTTCTGAAGAGTAATCACAGACAAAACAAGAAGCATCATCATTCTTTTCCTGAGTGCCGCCCTCTCTGTAAGCCGTCCTCATCTTCACTGCCATGATTGCAGAAAATTCTCTGAAACCCTTTTTGAAAATTCACGGCGTCTATATAAACGCTTCGCTCCTCCTCTTCTTCTCTTCCTCAAGCAAACACTAGACACCAAAAGTTCGCTCCTTCTGCTCCCCTTCCGACGGTGCATACCTCACCGCCGGCCATGGTTTCTTCAGGCGAGCTCCATGCTGAGCTGCTCGAAGTGAACGCTGATGATCCTCATGGCTCTTTCGAAGAAGAAAAAGAAGAGGACGAGGAGAATGAGGAAGCGCTCTCGCTCTGCGATCTTCCCATCTACAGAAACTCGGCCGGCTGGGACGGTGAATTCGCCGACGCGGGGAAGGGCCAGAGCTCGACTGCGGACCAAGATTTCATCGAGTTCTCGAGCGAGGACTACTCCAATTCCTTCACTTACCCATCCGACAACAAGATCATGTTCTGCGGCAAGATCATCCCGTGCAGATTGCCACCAGACCAAACTCAAAAGCCCCTGAACAAGAATCACGACCGGAACAAACCCAAGAAGAAAAGAGGAGGCTCCTTCTTGCTAAGATGCAGATCTCTCTTCTCCAACGTATCAAGAACCTCAAGAAACGGCTTTTCGTGGCCTGGGCAAGTCTCAAGATCCAAGTCTTTGCCGCTGGAGCTCGAGAAGTACGGGGGCGGATATGGTTGCGTGACAAACAAGTGCGCGGATGAGTACGATTTCGCGAAGGTGAAGATTCTGGCGCCTCCGTTGAAGCCGAGGTGGTACCTGTTCATGTTCGGGCTGAATAGGTTGCCGGCGGAGATGGAGCTGACCGACATCAGGACGAGGCAGAGTCGGAGAACTCCGTCGACCATGTTCCGAACCGGCGACGGCGAAGTGTTCGAGAGAGATAGGAGGATTGCTGAGAACGGGCGAAGGTCGGGTTGCCGTGTGATTAGAGCGGTGAAGAAGACGATGGGTTGCATAACAAGCGTTTGATTAAAGTTCTCCGGGAAAAGTAAAGCTAGGTGGACGGCCGTGGCCATCCAGAAAGAGACCGGCCCAACCTCAGACTGAATGTTACTGTTCCGGGATGTGCAGTTGCTTGGCTTTTAATAGGATGAATCGAAGCGATGATATCTCAAGATTCATGTAATTTCTCTGAGATTGATCATGGTGTTGGGATGATTTCAACTTTTGTGCCAACTTTAGGCAGCAAAATGCGAAAACGGTCCTTGATACGTGCGGCTTTTGTCGTTCTAATCATTTACGAGCTGTCATGCAGGTTCTTACGTTCTACTTGTGTGCAACTCATGGATGCCATCTGTTGTATGTGAAAATGTGGCCAGTTTTCGCATCTAAATTCAGCGATTTCATATTGATCCTATGTTGATCCTTGGAAGGAAGTTCACATAGTGTAGGCATGACGCTACATTGGCGACTTACTAGGTCCACCAGAGACAAATGGACCACAAACAGTAAACTTTTCTTTCAATGCTGAAAATTTAGAATATTACACAAGTGAGATGGTTCAATCAAATGACGTTTTGACTCAAAAGTAAACACTAAGATAGTAATAATAATATCAATTAAGGGAGAGGTGGTTTTCTTTATTCTGCCGAAATGTTCCTTCACGTTTCATTGACCAACACTTTTAGCATAAAGTTAATGAACATCTTAACATAAATTATCCTATAAGCACAAGGGGGTTTTCAAGTGATCGATTAGATGATGGCCTAATTTCGATGGGCCTTAGCTACCCAATCTGTCAATTGATTAGTTTCATGTGGACAATGGGCCAGCGGAATATGCACATTAGGAGAGGAATGGATAATGAATAATAGAATAGGTAAGTTTTGCTCTTATCCAATTTGTGCTTCGTTACCTTTTCATCTCCACTGTTTTATATCACTGGGAAAGTTTTGCTAAAAGCACCATATTATATTGTGCCGTGACCAAAAGTTCTCCCAAACCTCCCCTCTCCCCTCTCTCTCAACCACTTGTACTCGTTTCCATTGTCTGTTCTTAAAATCTCTATGACACTTTTTCCTCTTTTTTCTATTTTGCTTCACCGTCTGTCACTTGCACAGCCGAAAAAAGTTAGCATTCACTTTTTTTTTTTGTATTGATCCAAGAAGGTCATACCGCAATTCAAAAGAAGATGACTTTCACTCACATTCTGCCCCTTTATCGATCAAGCGGAGCCTGTACCGGATGGATGAACATGGGGATCAAATACTTTCCAAAAACGCTGCTATTCGACCTTAATCTCACTTTTAACTGGACAGGAATCTGACAAGAACAATCTAAAATAATGTCAATGATCATTTCTATTTCTAATTTCTCTCTCCTTCTCTCCTATCGTTGCCTTTGTCGCATCATCCCTGTCATTATACACAACGACCTCCTCTGCCCGTCACTATGAGCAAGCTCGTTCTACTCAGGTCAATATCTTTAACTACCAATTTATCTCCTCATCTACTCCCACTTTAATGCCCTTTGCTTGGTCCCGATTTTTCCTTGATGCGTCATCGTCGAGCTCAAGACGGTCGTGCTTTGGTCAAGCTCTGCACCATTAATGATCATCTAGGACAAGAAGGCGACTTTTGGTGGCGGAAGAAGAGAAATGGAGAGACAGATGAAGGGAGATTACCAAGCAAGCAGTAGAGGTCATGAAGTGATAGATTGGTGGCGGAGGTGGGTGGCTGCCGCCGTGGGTAATCAACTTAAAATTTATCTTCTCTCACCCGGGGTTCCAATAAGTGATAAAAAGAGAAAATCAAAATAAAACTGAATCAAATTGAATCGAATTTCCGTGCTTTTGAATTGGTTTCAAGACGAACCGAACCAAACCGTTGGCGGTGGCAATGGAGTAGCAGATCTGGGGGTATGAGGCGGAGGGACTTGAAAAAGTGACATGTGAGGGCAAGAGTCGAACCATCTTGAAGACACAAGAGAGAAGGGATTGGAGGCCTTTGTTCACTAATGAAAAGGGGCGTTTTAGTCGTGATAGAGGTGGAAATTGTCCCGCTTCACATCATTTAGAAAACTCCTCATCTTTTTCTTTTCTTTTTTGTTTTTTGAGTTCTCAAATTCTGAACAGAAACCGACCAAAAAATAAGAAAATTCTGAACAAAAGAAACAAAGCAAGATTGACAGCTTGACTAGAAAAGCACGCCTGCCTACAAAATGCTCGGCACGAGCAAATTGCTCTCCCAACAAGTGCCTAATTTTCAGGGGAAAAAACTAATTAAGGATTAATAACTTCGTTTAATGGAAGATTCCATGGCAACAGCTGTTCCTAGATTTAGGAAAATCGGCTCCTTACATCCTGTCCAAAACGGTTTGACTGACCTAAGAAATTACTCACCGTCCATCTGAACATATTTATGTACAAGAACTCTTCCTCCCATAACCTAAATGATCAATCGTTCCGTGCTAATCGAATTGCGCAATGATAAATCCTCTTTTATAATCTCTAAATAAACCTGTTAAGATGGATCATAAACTTATATTTGATGGATTGGGTTATTTAATGAAGTAATCATATTCAGTAAATGGTCATAAATAAGGTTTAAAAGTTAAGACGCCTAATAACATTGATGTCATATGGATTCACAGTTTACTTGGATGAAATCCACGTCTATAACACTCACTATACTCTCTCACTCTTACTCAAATTTCTGCCCATTCACTCCGTACTCTACTTTTCTTAGATTGAGTTAACATATAAGTGTTTTAACAATACAATTCGAATTGGGTATTGGTTGAGTTGAATATAGGTGACTAGATATGTGTTTCATTAAAATGGGTCAATTTCGATTGGACCATTTACAATCCGACTTAGGCCCTGTTTGGTGCTTTGGCAAGGGGCTTTCAGCTCCGAAAGCCCCTTGGCCAAATGCGAACCTGTTTGGTTCATGTTTTGGAGGACTTTGGCTGAATACAATTGTATCTCCAAAAGACTCTAAAGCGCCTTTAAGCGATGGAGGTCGGAGTCGCTTTGGGAAATGCATCCTCCAAATGCAAATGTGAAATTACTGTTCATCTTCTTCGAGGATCCGGCGAGACCGAAGACCGCCGGCGACTGCTGGCCAAGGCATCCCCACGACGGCGACCGCTGGCCAAGCGTCCCCAACTCCGGCGACCGCCGCCCAAGGCCGCGCGACCTAGGCGGCGACCCAGGCGCCGTCACCTGGGTTCGCGCGGCCCCGGCGGTGCGCGCCCAGGCGACGTCGCCTGGGTCGCGCGACGGAGGCGCCGTCGCCTGGGTCGCGGCGGCCGACGCCCGGGTCGCGAACCCAGGGCGATCGTCGCCTGGGTCGCGAACCCAGGCGACCATTGCCGTCGCCGTCGCTTGGGTCGCGCGCCCAGGCGACGGCTGACCACGCCTGAGGTCGGGCGACCTCAAGCGTGGCTGTCCGACGGCCAGATCTGGCCGCCGGAGAGGTGGCCGGTTAAAAAAAAAATTACAATTTTTTTATCAAAAAATAAATTTAGTCAAAGTGTTTTACAAAATATAGTGTTTTCCAAACTAAGCATTTAGGCCAAAGTTGCTTTGTCTTTACTGATGAAAAAATTTCATTTTACCAAACGGTATTTGCATTTGGAAAAACTCTTTTAGGCTAAAGATACTTACATTTTCCTAAGGGCATTTGCCTAAAACCGAACCAAACGGGCCCTTTACTCATTTGATAGGTGTACCTTTAAATCGATCTAAGAATAATAAAGAAACGCGATGCCATCCTACTAACTAACCCTTAAACTAATGTAATTCAGCAGAGGAATTCAGAGAGCAAGTCAGGATTAGGTGAGTTTGAACTGATTAGCTCTAGAAGTAGCACAAGCTACTTTCTTTGTTGAAGCTTTTCATGACGTGGCCTTGATTTTTTGTTCGGTCAATGCACGAGGTCATTAGTCTACAGCTTTGAATCGTCGATTCCACGACGTCTAGATATGTTTTCTGGGCTTCTTCCAACGGGACCCACTTCGAAAGGACAAACGCAGCCGATTTCGTCGATTAGTATGAGAACTAGAAGCGGGTTGGCAACAACGTGGGGACCTTAACCAGCTTTTGTATCCGCATAATGTCTTGAAAACGAGTCGCTAAATTTCAATCTCGTTGACCCTCTGATATATCTAATTTTCCTTCTGTTGGAACCAGTCGAGTTCTGCCAAGTTTTGGAATGACAGATTGATGGTTATCGCAAAGGTTTTTCCATTTGGCTCGATTCATGATTCTATATCATGCCGTATCGATTGGGAAGTTTTCGTGAGATCCTTCGTGGAAGCACAGGGCTTGGACGAAAGTCCAAGCAATCCCATCGTTACTTGATTTTCTTGAACGTTTGAGAAATATCAAGTATGGTCAGAGCAAAAATCTCCAAAGGCCGCGTTCTTTCGTGTTGCATCTATTATACTACAATTTTTTTGAGCACTGAATTTTCACTCAGTTTACTCATCAATGTAGAGAAAGGATCTAATTGCATGAATTTCATGGATTGAATGTTACATTCAGCTTCTTTCCTCAATTCGTCGTTATGTCCACCTTCACTAGAAGTCTTAGAATTAAGAAATTTCAAAGGGATACTAATTTTCAAATGCAACTATTCTAAAAACCAATCCATCAACGACGCATTCCTCCAATCCCTTCTGGAAGAAACTTTTGCTGTGGGTGAACGAATCAAAAAGATGAATGTTCATCCATAACTGTCCTTTCAACTCTTCTTTTCCAGTGGTAGACCTAGGGTTGATTCATCAAGAAAAGTTGACAACTTGGTGACACTCTATTGGAAACCGCTTCCTTTTTGTCACGCTCCATTGCATAGCGTCTGAAACGATAGTTTGCCACAAAAATAAATGTCATGACGGTGATATTTTATGTAATTCTTCAATTAATTTAAGATCACTAATAATATTGAATATTTTTATATGATTTAAAGATTGAATTGAATATGTACCACAAGTTTATAGAATATATTGAAGAAAATAAAATTTCAAGGATTACATTGTATGTTGGGTTAAAGTTTATAGATTATTAATGTCATTTTTTCAAAGCAAAACACATCTTACATCATTGACAACAACTTTTCTTGATTTCATTGATTATTATGAGAACCGGAAGTAGGTTGGCAACACCATGGGACCTTAACCAGCTTTTCATCGAGAAAGGACTCGCTTAATTTGACCCTATGAAATATCTAGTTTTACTTTCGTAGGAACCAGTCGAGTTCTGCCAAGTTTTAGGATGGCACGATGGATGGCTATCGCAAAGATTTTTCCATTCGGCTCGATTCATGATCCTCTATCGCGCCGAATCGATCGAGAAGTTCTCACGAGATCTGTCTTAGTAGCACGCGAGACTCGAGCGAAAAAGGCCGAGCCCAAGCGATCCAATCGTTACCCGATCCTTTTAAATGTTTGAGAAATATCAAGCAACGAAATTTCTCTCTATTTACTCGTGAACATAGGGAAAGAATCGAATCGCGCGAGTTTCTCATGTATTCATTCCTGCTTTCTCTATCGCGATTAGGACGGCCACTTGAGAAGTGTTGGTTTCTTTCTTCAAAATCGTTATCACGTCCCCCTTTACTAGAATTAAGCTATTCCAAAAGTAATGCCAAGTTTCAGATGCAAACTATTCTGAAAACCATTCCATCAACGACGCACTCCAATCCCATCCGGATGAAAGTATTGCTGTGGGTATTCGAATCGAAAAGGTTCAATGTTCATCCACACCTCTGTCCCTTTTCAACCTTTCTTTCCTAATGGTGTAGGCCTTAGTGTTGGTCCATCTAGGAAAAAGTTGGCGACTTGATGAACTCTATCGGAATCCACTTCTTTTTGTCGCGCTCCATTACGGAACGTCTCCACTAATAGTTTGCCACGAAAAAAATGTGATGACAACGATATTTTATGTTGATTTAATAATGAAAATGAACCGAGGTAATATTTAATGAATATTAGAGAATATAGTGTTTGCAATTTTAAGCACACTATGTACTACATTGCAAAGGAAATGAGCTAACTTATGACACCTTGTCTCGACCATGCAAACAATCGAAAGTCGAAAATCCACACCGGTGCCCCGCAACTCCTACTCTCCTAGGCCCGACATGGCCAGTCCAATCTTCATGCATGTTTTATAATTCTGTTTCTGATCGGACCAGATTTCGAGGTTGACATGGCCCTGCTTCGAAGTGTTTAATGAATTTACTCATTTTTTATATTTGTAATAAAAAATGTATAAAAAATGTTTGAAATATTTCATTCTAAAGTGGAAAATATCTAATTTTTCAATTGGATTTACTAACTGTTAAGCCATTGCGTTAATTAACAAAATATTGTGGTGCTATCTACTTTGTATATATAGACATACTATGCTCTTGCGTATGAGCCTAAACTATCTACTTCATTACAAAAAAATATGATGCTTTGAGATACTAAGCATAAACTATCTATCTCATGAAGAAAATAGCATATTTATACGAAGTTAAATTGTCTATATCAAAATTCCTTGACACGGATTTAAAAAGGCCTAATGTTCAAAACTCCTTGATAGGAGTATAAATGATCTACACCAAAAATCCTTGGCAAGAATTTAAAAGACCAAAAAGTTCAAATCGAATTTCGTTACTCCTTTATACGAGTCCATTGTCTGCATTGAAATTATTTGTCATGAACTTAAAAGGCAAACCAAATTTCCGAAACTTCGTGACGCTAGTATAAACGATATGCAAGTTCGGAGGCAAATTTCTCGGTGCTCTTGATACAAACTTTTCTCTGACTTCTAAAAACTCCCAACTTGCACAAGTAGAAAAGGCGAACTATTTCAAACATAATCAAGCCCTAAAACTCCCAAATGGCGTGAGTATGAAAGGCAGGTGAGTATGAAAGGCAGATGGCTTGGGACAAAACTTTAAGCCCATGTTTCTCCATCATACACTCGTGAATGGGACATCACTTGAAGTAGAATTGTGAGCATAAATTTGGAGAAGAAAATATTATTTTGAAATAAGTACATTAGAAGTCCTTAAACTTATAATGAAAGTGTCATTGAGTACTAAATTTTTTTAAAAATGCAATTAAATTCTAAAATTTATCACGAAAGTGCTAAAGTTGGTGTTATTAATGGAAGGATTTAATTTGACTAATCTAACAAATTTTAATATTTGATTGCACTTTCCTAATAAATTTTAAAATTTAATTGTATTTATTGAAAATTTTAGGACTAAAATAAATATTGAAACTCTTAATAAATTTATCCCTATTATTTTGGTCGAAAAGTAACATTTCATTTGTTTCCAAAAAAAGGGAGAGAATTAATGCAGCCCAACTGCAAACCAAGGCAAATCCGCCCATAGTTTCAAAGTAAAATAAGTTAAATCTCGAGAAAATAATGATACTATGATATTTTTGCTCAATTATATAGATCCATATGAAGAAATATTTCGATATTGTGATATTTCCTATAATACAAATATATGGTGCAATCTCGAAAAATTGGTAATCTTTCAAGTTACACATTCTTTTTCAGGGAATAAAATTGAAACATGGTGAGGACAGATATCACAAATAGGTAATATAATTAGGGAAAAATTAATTACCCGAATCAGCGGTTTTCCTTAGTCGCGACCCGCGTGCTCTTCTAGAAGATCGGCGCAAATAGGGAAGTCACCTTTTCCTTTTCTTCTCTTTTAAATTTTTTTTGAATTATTATTTTTTCCAGCATCTCATCTAGAAGGCCATCACTAACAGCTTTCTCTCTCTAGCTTTTGTATGTATATATATGCGTTCAGACCCGAGCTCGACTTCTCCAACGAAGCGGGCTCCGACCAGAAAACCATCGCTCCCTTTTTTGCTCTGAAAATCCACCATGATCGCCGCTGCCGAAGAATTCGTCCGAGCTCCGCGGAAGGAAGAGCCCGCCGATGCCGCCGATCCGGCGCGGATCCCCTGTAACGAGGACGACGGCGACGACGACGGCGAAGACGCGCTCTCGCTCTGCAACCTCTCCTTCTACTGCGACGCTGCCGATTACTCCTTCGCCGATGATGACGCCTCCACCTCCTCGTCGTTGTCGTCGTCGTCGTCGTCCGATCACGACGAGTTCTTCGAGTTCTCGTCGATCGGGGGCTCCGATTCCTCCTCCGACTCCGACCTCCGCTCCGGCGATCGGAGCATCGTCTTCTGCGGGAAGATCATCCCTCACCGAGAACCGCTTCCGCCTCCTCCTCCTCCGCCTGCTGCTCCAAAGGAGAAGGGATCGCCGCTCCAAACCGGCCGCGGGAGCCAAAAGAACGCGAGCAGGAGAACCCGGCCGCCGACGGTACGGAGGAGGAAATGCCGATGGTACCTGATGGCGTTCGGAATGACGAGGTTCCCGACGGAGATGGCGCTGAGCGAGATGAGGAAGAGGCAGAGCCGCAATTTCGAGAGGACCGGATCGCGCGACGGCGGCGATGAGGTCGTGAGGAGCGGCGATGGCGGCGGCGAGAGCAAAGGGAAGGGGCTATTCGGATTGCTGAAGGCTCTGGGGTTGGGCCACCGCCGTCGGGCCGATGCGTTCGTGAAGGCCTCGTTGGGCTGCGTCGCGCACGTGTGATGGGTTTTGCCCAGGATTGAACTCTGTATATGGCACGTGTGTGTGTGTGAGATATAGAGAGAGTAGATTAGCAAAGAGGGTCCATGTAATTGATGGAATTTTGCGGAAATAGTAGAGAGTTCATTTTACCAAAAAGCATTGCCCGATTGACAAAATGCTATCATGCAAGTTAAATGAAGCCCAGATCCAATGACTGTATTATTGCATACGCTCCAAGAAAAGTTCCCGATTTTTAAAGGTAGTGATTTTTCATATTCCATAAAACGAAGTGTGTATTTGCTCTTACCACATTTTTTTATCAAATTTGTTATCGTAAATATGAAGTTCATTAATATGGGGTAAAACTTGTTGGGATATATGCAATCTTTTTATTCAAGATATCGATTAATTTTAACTCTCCCCTATTAACTTATATAATCATAGATAGGGGATCTATATATGTTTATGTATGGAATGATGTATTAAATTAAATCTTATATAATGCATTTATATAAAAATTAATTTTTTTTAATTTTTTAGAATAGTCCGTGGTGTCTTTGCAAGTTCTTATACAAAAAAATCTTTTAAAATTTTTTTTGAACTCAAGTTAAATCTTTTCAGGTCGTATCTGTCTCCCAATCTCCTCTCTTATATAATTTCACATGTTAATTTTAGGTGAAAGTCTAGCCAACACATGAGAAAAAAATATTACATACAATCGTTGTGTCATGTTACATGCATAACTTCACTTATCGTGTGACACTTGTTGCTCGTGAGCTCACCTATCAAAAAAATTCACTCTCACGGGCCCCTCTCTTTTCCACTACATGGTCTCATGCGACCCTTCCCATTTCACGCGACATGCACTATTCACTCGTCACAATCCCCCCTCTCTCTATTTGTGATTCCACTCCGCTCTCTCCATCCCTAAAGCCCTAGCTCTACTGTTCCTTCCTTGTATCACATGGCGCAACTACACACTGCTCTCTCTCCCCTCCCAAATCGACTCACGACCTAGTAGAGAGAGCTCTCGTTTGATGAACACTAAACAATAGGCTAGGGAAGAAGGTGAGGGTGAAGTGCAACAAGAATGACACCATTGGCGACCTCAAGAAGCTCATCGCCGTCTAGACCATATCCACCTCGAGGACTATGAGATCCACGACAATATGGATCTTGAGCTCGAGCTCTAGTATGACCGATCCATCCCTTGCACTCATCATCCTTGTCCCCCCTCCCCCTCTAATAAATTACTCTAGTCTACACAAGCTTAGGTTTTTGTTTTATACCAAGCAATTTGGTATAATACGGGTGGCATCGTGCATTGGCTGACTAAGAAAAATTACAACCTATTAGAATGTACACGTATCCATAATAGCGCCAACATACATCTATCAAACAAATTACTCTAAATCATGCCAATTATTCACTTAATTAGCAGCATAAACCACAAAAAACAATCCCCAGTCAAACAGAAAATACACGTGCACGCACAATTGAACACCTTCACCGATAAAAGTCACAGCAGTAGAAACATCGTCCTCGAATAACGACCGTTGAATTGATTGAACTCCACACACCTAATCACTCGCTTTGCGATGGCTTCTAAAGTACCGAAAACAAAAACCTAAGCTTCCATAGACGAGGAATTTACCAGCGGGGGAGGCAGGGACAAGGACGGTGAGGGCAAAGGGCAAAGGGCAAAGGGCGAAGGATGGATTAGTTGTAGTAGAGCTCGAGACCCATGCCGTCATAGATCTCATAGTCCTTGAGGGTGAGCGGCAACGAGCTTCTCGTTGCACTTCACCCTCACCTTCTCCACTAGTTGGCTTTTCAACCTTCGTCAGATGAGAGTTATTTCTATTATGTTGATAGTCTATTTGGGATGGAGAGAGAGCAGGGCGTTGTCGTGCCTAGTGATTCAGGGGAGGGAGAGCAAAGCCTATTTTTTCGTACATGAGGAGAAGTTTTAAAGTATTTTAATATTAAAATACACTTTTTATTTATCAACTTAAATTTTTAAAAAATTAACAGTAATCTCACAAAGATAAGTATATAGTAGCCAGTATGCTACATTTAGTTTTGGAGACATGACACGTGACTTGCCTAGAGAGAAGGGAGGGCAAAAATTTGTAATAAATTCTTCCTAAGCTTGAAAACGTAAACACATTTAAAAAAAATGGGAAAAATTGTACCTGCTCCAGCTTTCTCATCTAGAAGGCCAGGCAAAAGGAATAACTTTCTTTCCGTTTTATTTTTCTAATTCCTTTTTCAACACTCGTTTTTCGCTTTCTTTTTCTTTTTATTTTTTTAATTTTCTTGTCTTCATCTAGAAGGTCCCTAACATGCTAAACAACGAACCATCTCAGCAGCATCCGCCCCTCTCTCTCTCTATATATAGATCCATTCAACCCTGAGCTCATCATCTTCTCCAACAAAGCGGAGCTCCTCTTCCTTCCCCTTCCCCTCTCATTTCCTCTGAAAATCCACCATGACTACAGCCGATTCCGTTCAAGCACCGCCGCGGAAGGAAGAGCTCGTCCACGCCGATTCGGTGCAAGTCCCCAATAACTACGACGACGACGACGGCGACGACGCGCTTTCGCTCTGCAACCTCTCCTTGTACTGCGACGCCGCCGATTGCTCCTTCGCCGACGATGACGCCTCCACATCCTCGTCCTCCTCCGATCACGACGACTTCTTCGAGTTCTCGTCGATCGGGGACTCCGATTCCTCCTCCGACCTCCGCTCCGACGATCGCCGCATCGTCTTCTGCGGGAAGCTCATCTCTCACCGAGAATCACCTCCTCCTCTTACTCCTCCTCCTGAGAAGAAGAGATCTCCGCTCCCAACCGGCCGCGGGAGCCAGAAGAGCGCGAGCAGGAGGACTCGGTCGCCGACGGGCCGGAGGAGGAAGTGCCGGTGGTACCTGATGGCGTTCGGACTGGCGAGGTTCCCGACGGAGATGGCGCTGAGCGAGATGAGGACGAGGCAGAGCCGCAATTTCGAGAGGACGGGATCGCGCGACTGCGACAGCGGCGAGATCGTGAGGAGCGGCGATTGCGGTGGCAAGAGCAAAGGGAAGGGGCTGTTCGGATTGCTGAAGGCTCTGGGATTGGGCCACCGCCGTCGCGCCGATGCGTTCGTGAAGGCCTCGTTGGGCTGCGTCCCGCGCGTGTGACGGGGTTTGGCCAGGATTGAACTCTGTACTTTGCCTTTGGCATACGTGTGAGGGGTGGAGATAGATGTACGTAATTGATGGATTTTTGCGGAAATAATACAGAGCCCGATTGACAAAATGGTATTAAGCGAGTTAAATCGAAGGACCGGTCCAATGACTGTATATGCTCGTGTTAACGATTGTTCGGGAACACTTTCTTTGACGTGCTCAACACTATAAAAGTTTCGATTTCTAAAAGTCGCACATATGCATATTTTATAAAAGAAATGCGTGCATTCTTCTTACCACATTTTGTATTGAGTTTATCATCCTAAATATGACCCATACTGTAGGGAGCCACGGTGTACCAAGGACCTTCATCATTTTTAAGGGATGGAAGATATATGCAATCTTCTTATTCAAGATCTTGATTGATTTAAACTCTACCCTACTACTAAATAATTATATAACCCACGGATAGGGGATCTATATATATTTTTGATACCGAGGAACCGCTAAAGACTCCCTTTTGCTTACGCTATTTAGGGTCACACTGCCCTCCGCCACCCAGTGGCATCCGAAGGATGGGGGAAGTTAGCATATGATTCCACCACCATAGCAGTTACGGAGTTTCGATCTTGGGACCTCTTGGTGAAGTGTCCAAAGCCCAACTAACTCAGCTGCCCATCGGTGGGTGGGATCTATATATGTTTATATATGGAATGATGTATTAAATCAAATCTTAAATCATGTTTTCATTTAACGATTTAATTCTTTTTTAGAATAGTTGGTAGTGTTTTTGCAAATTCTTACACCAAGTTAAAGCATGAGGTCCCAAGTTAAATCTTTTCTTACCATATTTGTATCTCTTCTTGTATAATTCCTTAATTTTAGGTGGACGTACGGATCGTTAGAGTGTTAAAAAACTTGGCATGAAGGAATGAACATTTAAGTGCCAAAAGTTACAAAAGGTGTCAAAATCGGAGTAAAAGGATCACTTAAGTGCTAAGGCGAGAAAATTCGGCCAAAATGCTAACATGGCATTTTTCTCGCGTTTTAGGGTTGAAATGGCGTCGCTTTTGTTGCTGATATGGCGAAATAAGCCCAAAACAACATTGTTTTAGCTAAAATTTATTTTTTAATAAATATTAATTAAATAATATTAAAAATGA
This sequence comes from Corymbia calophylla, assembly GCA_014182845.1. Classification (NCBI taxonomy): domain Eukaryota; kingdom Viridiplantae; phylum Streptophyta; class Magnoliopsida; order Myrtales; family Myrtaceae; genus Corymbia; species Corymbia calophylla. The sequence goes on from CM024702.1 coordinate 6,847,456, forward strand.
AAATTAAAAAAAGGGGGAGCAGCCCATGGCCGCCGCCCCCATCGCCGGTGGGGCAACGGCGACGGATGGCGAGGGTCGCCGACGCCTGGCGCGGGTCGGCGAGGATCGAATAGCCCTCACCAAACGCAGGGAGAGGGTAGTGACCCTCTCCCGCAGATCTAGGCGAGGGTCGACGCCCATGCCCCGGCCTAGGCGAGGGCTGCCGGCGCCTGCGCGAGGGCTAGCGACCCTTGCCCAGATCTAGGAGAGGGTCGCCGCCGGTCGGTGAGTGTCGCCAACCCGCGCCCAAGTGTTGACGACCCTTGCCTCCGTCGCCGCCGCCCCACTGGCGATGGGGCGGCAGCCACGGGCTCCTCCCCCTTTTTTTTATTTAAATTTTCACTTTTAATATTATTTAATTAATATTTATTAAAAAAAAAATTTAGCCAAAACATCGCCGTTTTGGGCTTATTTCGCCATATCAGCAACAAAAACGACGTCGTTTCAATCCCAGATCGTTGGAAAAATGTAATGTTAGCATTTTGGTCGGATTTTCTTACCGTTGGCACTTAAGTGATCATTTCTATTCCAATTTTGGCATTTAAGTGTACATTTTGTAATTTTTGGCACTTAAGTGTCTCTTCGTGCTAAGTTTTGGCACTCCGGCTGTATTTATGCCATTTTAGGTGAAGGTCTAAGCTGAACATGATGAGAGAATATTACATACAATAACTGTGCCATCTTAGCCATGCACAAGTCCACTTACTATGTGACACGTGTTGCTCACGGGTTCATCTGTAAGAAAATTTTCAAATTCTCGAGGGCTTCTCTCTCTCCCAGATCGACTCAAGACCTAGTAGAGAGAGCTCTCGTTCGACAAAAACTAAACGACTGACTAGGGAAGAAGGTGAGGGTGAACCGCAATGAGGACAACACCACATCACCCTTGAGGACTACGAGATCCACCACGGCATAGGTCTTGAGTTCTATTACTGTAATTCATAGAAGCTTAGTTTTTTGTTTTAGACCAGTAGGCAGCACCAAGCATTTGCTTTCATCCCGCATAAGAAAAATTGTAACCTATTAGAATGAACATGCAATCCATGATAGCGCCAGCAGAAAGATCCATCTATCAAACAAATCACCCTGAATCATGCCAATTATTCATTCAATTAGCAGCACAAACCACCAAAAACGATCTCCATCCAAACAGAAAACACACATACACGCATAATCGAACATCTTCACAAATAAAAGTCATAGCAGCAGAAACATCATCCTCGAACAACAACCACTAAATTGATTAAACTCCACATCTACCTAATCACATGCTTTGCGATAGCTTCCATAAACTAAAAGAACTCACTAGAGGGGAAGGGAGGGACAAGGACGGCGAGGGCGAGGGATGGATTAGTTGTAGTAGAGCTTGAGACCCATGCCCTTGTGGATCTTGTAGTCCTTGAGGGTAATGTGGTCTGGGCGGCAATGAGCTTCTTAAGGTTGCCGATGGTGTCGTCCTCGTTGCACTACACCCTCATCTTCTTCCCTAGCCAGTCATTCAGGTTTTGTCAGATGAGAGCTCTTTTCTGCTATTTTGTGAGTCGATTTGGGATGAAGAGAGGGCAGGGCGTCATTGCGCCTCGTGATAAAAGGAAGGGAGGGCAGAGGACTTCTCAGTTGCGAGTCAGGACGGACGGAGAGAGGAGAGTGAAACCGTGGAGTGGAGAGAGAGGGGCTCGCGAGGGTTAGAATTTTTTTTTTTACAAGTGGATCCGTAAACGACATGTGTCGCACAATGAGTGAACTTGTGTATAACTACCGTAGTTGTAATTTTTCTCATATGAGAAGAAATGTCAAAGTATTTAAATATTAAAATATGTATTTATCTATCAAAATTTTTAGAAAAGTTAATAATGATTGTCCAAAATTTTATTGACAGATGGTAATTTATGCTCTATATTTGAGTTTTGGAGATGAGACATGTGACCTGGGTAGATAGAATGGAAGGGATGGAAAAAAAATTGTAATAAATTCTTCCTAAGCATGTAAACGTAAACAGATAAAAAAAATTTGGGAAAAATTGTACCTACACTCGCTTGCTCATCTAGAAGACCAAGCAAAAGGAATAACTTTCTTTCCGTTTTATTTTTCTAATTCTGTTTTCAACAACCGCTTTTAGCTTTCTTTTTTTTTTTTTTTTTTTTAATTTACTTGTCAAATACTTCATCTAGAAGGCTCCCTAACAAGCTGAACAACGAACCATCCCAGCAGCATCCACCTCTCTCTTTCTCTCTATTCATATATATAAATGCATTCGTCCCTGAGCTCATCATCTTCTCCAACAAAGCGGACTTCCTCTCTAACTTCTCTTGCCCCCTCATTTCCTCTGAGAATCCACCATGACTACCGCCGATTCCGTTCAAGCACCGCCGCGGAAGGAAGAGCTTGTCAACGCCGATTTCGTGCAAAGTCCCCAATAACTACGACGACGACGACGATGGCGATGACGCGCTCTCGCTCTGCAACCTCTCCTTGTACTGCGACGCCGCCGATTACTCCTTCGCCGACGATGACGCCCCCACATCCTCGTCGTCCTTGTCCTCCTCCGATCACGACGACTTCTTCGAGTTCTCGTCGATCGGGGACTCCGATTCCTCCTCCGACGATCGCCGCATCGTCTTCTGCGGGAAGCTCATCTCTCACCGAGAATCGCCTCCTCCTCTTACTCCTCCACCTGCTGAGAAGAAGATATCTCCGCTCCCAACCGGCCGCGGGAGCCAGAAGAGCGCGAGCAGGAGGACTCGGTCGCCGACGGGCCGGAGGAGGAAGTGCCGGTGGTACCTGATGGCGTTCGGACTGGCGAGGTTCCCGACGGAGATGGCGCTGAGCGAGATGAGGACTAGGAAGAGCCGGAATGTCGAGAGGGAGGGATCGTGCAACGGCGGCGGCGAGGTTGTGAGCAGCGGCAATTGCGGCGGCAAGAGCAAATGGAAGGGGCTGCTCGGACTGCTGAAGGCTCTGGGATTGGGCCACCGCCGTCGCGCCGATGCTTTGGTGAGGGCCTCGTCGGGCCTCGTCGTCCCGCGCGTGTGACAGGGTTTGGCCAGGATTGACTCTGTATTTGGCACACGTGCGAGAGATAGAGATAGAGAGTAGATTAGCAAAGGGCGGTGTATGTAATCGATGGATTTTTTCAGAAATAGTAGAGTTCATTTTACCCCAAAGCAAACTGCATAACATCGTATGCCCAATTGACAAAAAGGCTGTTAATCGAGTTAATCGAAGCACGGGTCTAATGATTATACTTTATACATTTGATCTGTTGATCATAACTTGCACGCAGTTGATGAGATTTGTCCATTTATTTTTTGAACCGATAACCTTATTGCTCCAACCGACCATGCCAATCTAGGGATTGCTCTCGATAGTGGGCTTCACAAGAAATTTGTATTCAATTATATACTTTACTACAAATTTAGTCCTATTTTGTATATAATGTACATAAGGAACATTAATATGAAGCAAGGGGAGTTTCTAATGGCATAATAAAATTTAAATAAAGAAGAAATACCGAAATACATACCTGACCCATTACCCAAGTGCCACTTACATATCTCTATTTTTGAAAGTACCCAATAAATGCATGAGCTTTTCACCCTTTAGAGACCAAATTTGCACCTTCGCATTCTCACATCTATCCTCTGTGTCCCTATGTTGGAAAATGCTATTTGTGCCCATCCCAAACTCTCAAAATCTCAAACTGACCAAAAACACTCAAAATCAACTAAAAACCAATTTACCCAAATCCTAGGCAAGACGGTAATAAGTTGATTTGCAAAGAGCGGCAATTTGGTCTTTTCAATATGGAGTTTGCCTTAGAGGTATTAACGGTACTTGCAAAATAGAGGTATGTGAGAGATCATTAGATCAAAATTTACACACATTCTTAGTATTTTTCCCTTAAATAACTGATATAGAGTGTTTACTGTCAATAGCAGCGGACCAAGAAGGATAATTAGAGCCATCATGTACTTTTTCCAAAATGTACTTTCTTCAATGTGTCGATAAAAATTCGTTTCATAAATCCATAATTAAGATTTATTGAGCCATTGAAAAAGCACCATAGAAACGGAGAATCCTCGTCCATGCCTTCAGGTCCAAGGAAGGAAGACACCTCCTCCTTCTTTCCCTCTTATTTTTTACAATCCTCCGTGGACATACATTTCATGGACTAAACTGTCTTAACAAGACCACAATAGTTTATATGCTTGGAGACCAAGGTTCGAAATCGATCAGTTATTCCGGGGTATTAATAAGACGTTCTTTCATTTAATTTAACTATTGACAAATTGAGTTCTCCTGTAAAGGGTTATATTTCACTTTAAAGTGCAAAATATTTTTAAATCATGGATTGAACTTTCTAATTATTAAACTATTGGAATGTTTAATAGAATTTGGTGCTATCTACTTCATAAAGAAATATATCATGCTCTTAAATATGAGCCTAAACTATTAACCTCATCGCGGAGTATACAGTGCTCCTGGGATACAAGCATAAACTATCAATCTTATAGGAAAAAAATGCTTATTTATAATCTGCTTGTTTGAAGAAAAACTATTTAAAAAAAATATTATCCGATTTTTCGGAGTTTGGATGAAGGAAAATTAATCGATTGATGTAAAATATTTTTCATGAACTGAAAATCACAAACTTAGATGGGAGAAAATGACTTCTCATTTTGATAAGAAGGAAATCTTTTCTTAAACCACCGAATAAACAAAAATAAATCATTTTTGGTTGAAAATAATTTCATAAAATATATTTTCCTTTTATCATAAAATTTTCAGCGAAATAAATGCATGTTTGGATATATTTAAACACCGTACGTCAAAATTCCTCGACATGAATTTGAAGTGCTTAAAGATTGGCCTGCTATCAATTTTTACCCTTAGCTCGCGCTTTATGCAATGAATAGGTCTTGTTGGAGTGATTTGAAGGACTTTGCTTCCTCCCCAAAAAAATCGACAACCCCTAGATTTAGCTTGAGGACCTATTCAAGTTCTAGAAGTTCTCTTTATAGGACTGGACGATATTTCAGGTAAAAGACTAGAAAATGTTGTTACGAGATAGATCATATATCGTTGGATGCAATCATGAAATATTAATATTATCAATTCTCCCCTTAAAAAGAATTATTTTATGTATCGGAATAGAATGATTCATATTACTCATCGAGTACTCATGAAAGGTTTGGCCAAACGCAATGCTAGCAAAGCTAATGTACACAGTTCAATATGTGACGAAGCAGGCGGAGATAATTGATGGTTTTGCTGTTCAAAGATGGGCAATGCAAAGCTTCGAGAGAAGAAATTTTCTGAGCCCCTTTTTTTTTTTTTTTTTGTATCTATTATAAGTCCCGATCATGTGGTGAAAGCTGGGAAAAAAGTGAGAGAGAATAACGAAGCGCAAATCCAATTGTAATTATAAATCTTAAATGGGACCAAAAGGAGAAAATCGTAGAGGAAAGGTATGAGTTTCACGCGAATGACTTTTTTACAATATGGAACTTTCCATATGTTTTAAGTTCTTTTTCAATTTTTGGACATCTAGAAGCTCATTTGTCTGGAATTCCAGTCACAATGTGGACAGGTGTTTTAGAACTACTATAGACATTGATGAAGAGGAGGGTTGAAAAATTATATATTGGAAGGGCCCCTTTTGAAAGTAGTGCTGAATTAAGGTTGAAGAGTCATATTACTATTTCACCTTGACCATGATCATATTTTATGCATCGCGAAGGACGAAGATACCTTATATTATCATGGACTTATTTGGCCTCTATCTCTTTTGTAATGACTAATTTAATTCTCTGCCTTGGTTCTGAAGTTCCTTTCTTTATAGGATAACTCCAATTTATTAATTGTCAAATTAAATCAAAGAGCGCCATGCCACCGTGGAGTAGCCGATCAATTTCGGACCTTGTCTCCAAGCATACATGACATCATCATAGAACCTACCATGTACTTATTAAGACTATTAGTCCATGAAAGGTATGTCCACCAAGGAACGCAGGTAAAGAGGGGGGAAAAAGAAGGAAAAAGATGTCTTCCTCCCTTGGATGTTAAGGATGATCGGTTTCAGGTTGAGGATGTCTTTGGAACCTATCTTGATATAATTGCTTCCCAATTTTTGGACTATGAAACTTACTTGGTTTGCTTGGAACTAGTTATGGAAGGCAGGTTCTCTAATGAATCATCCAGAGGTTCCATTGATCGAGGAGCCCTGGAAGGAACAAATGAAAAGCCAAGATAGAATCCCTACTCTATTTTTCCAGTCCGATTTCAAGGTCTACCTGTGAACTTGTTTTGTTCTTCTTCTTTTTTTCGTTCATTTTTTACAGCAAAATCATATGAGGTTATTGAGTAATAAAATGGTTCATTTTAATCCCTATTTGCCAAAAACTATAATCTATAAAATGAACACGTAGTCATGTACAATTATAAACAATAAAAATTCAAACACGTAAACACAAAACATAAATTATAAAACTCCATTCCCCATTTATTCATAAAAATTTAGGGAAAGAAGAAAGATTAACGAGGAATTCCGAGGAAAGACAAATGACAAAAGAGTATGGAGCTTTGGATTTAGGAGAAGATTTAAGTCCGTCAAATGGATGGGTCGAGTTACAAATGCTTCGATCCAAATTGATCTAGCGAGACTCTCATCCCCAATCAAAATCTAGCGAGGTGGCCATCCAGAAGCCAAAATCTGTCAACTAGTTCTCTCTCTTTCTTCTTTTTATTTTTTATTTTTTTTTATAATTATTATAATGAGTATCATCTGTATAAATGTACTTACGGAAATAAAAGAAATGCGAACGACTTTCCAGTCATCTACTCGCCTGCTCTTCTAGAAGAGCAAGCAAGAAGGACTGAACTTTCTTTTCCGTTTTTAACTTGTTCAACATCTCGTTTTTGACTCTCTCTCTCTCTTACATTTTTCTAATACCTATTTTCTCTCATCTAGAAGCCCACTTACGAAGCTAACGACGACTTATCTCGGCAAGAAAGCCACATCTCTCTCTCTCTCTCTCTCTCTCTCTCTCTATATATATATAAATCCATTCAGCCCTGATCTCATCATCTTCTCCAGCAAAGCCAGCGCCCACCACAAAACAATTCACTCCTCTTACTTCTCTCCCCGCTCCATTTCCTCTGAACATCCACCATGACTACCGCCGATTTCGTTCAAGCTCCACCCCGGAAGGAAGAGCTCGTCGACGCCGACCCAGTGCAAGTTCCCGATAACTACGACGAAGGCGACGGTGATGGTGACGACGCGCTCTCTCTCTGCAACCTCTCCTTGGACTGCGACCCTGCGGATTACTCCTTCGCTGATGACGTCGCCTTCACGTCCTCGTGCTCCTCCTCCTCCTCTGCCTCCTCCTCGGATCACGACGACTTCTTTGAGTTCTCACCGATCGGGGACTCCGGTTTCTCCTCCGACGTCTGCTCTGACGATCGGAGCATTGTCTTTTGCGGGAAGCTCATCCCTCGCCGAGGATCGCCCCCTCCTCCTCCTCCTCCTACTCCGGAGAAGAAGAAATTGCCGCTCCAGACTGGCGACAGAAGCCAAAAGAGCACGAGCAGGAGGACCCGGTTGCCGATGGCCCGGAGGAAGAAGTGCCGGTGGTACCTGATGGCGTTCGGATTGGCAAGGTTCCCGACGGAGATGGGGCTGGGCGAGATGAGGACGAGGCAGAGCCGCAATGTTGAGAAGAAGGGATCGTGCGACGCCCGTGGCGAGATTGTGAGGAGCGGCGATTGCGGCGGCGAGAGCAAAGGGAAGGGGTTGTTCGGATTGTTGAAGGCTCTGGGATCGGGCCACCGTCGTCGCGCCGATGCTTTGGTGAAGGCCTCGTTAGGACGCGTCTCGCGCGTGTGACAGGGTTTGGCCAGGATTGACTAATGTACTTTGCACACGTGCGTGTGAGAGGGAGACTAGATTACTAAGGACGATGTATATATTCGAAAGTTTTGATATTTAGAAGAATTGAATTTGCATATTTCACAAAATGAAGAGCTTGTGCATTTGTTCTTTCTACATTTCTTTTGAGATTGCCTATACATTTCATGATGTCTTCTCAAGAAAGCATGGAGAAGACTCATTTAGTTGATCACACATGATAGATTTGATGCATGGGAAAGACTTGTTAACTATCGTTATCGAATTCGTTAGCGCAAATTCAACCAATAATGAATAATGTCATGAGTGATGATGTATTGAGGACGTTCTTTAACGGAATCCTATCTTCCTGGGATACAAACTTGTTGCAATACATGCAATCTTCTAATTCGAGAATTGATTGATTTTAACCCTCCCCTATTATTGAAAAAATTGCATAACCAATGGATAGGATACTGTATATATTATGAAATGATGTGTATAGATCGTGACAATGTTAAAGTATTCAAATATTAAATCATGTATTCATCTAACAATTTAAATTTTTAGAATGGCTTCACAAAATTCCATAGGTATTAGAATATGAGATTGTGAGGTTAGATCTTTTCAAATCCTCATTTGTCTCATTTATTATATAATTCTACGCTTTAATCCTAGGTCAAAGTCTGCCTTCATTGATTAGCTTAAACTTATAGACGGTTGATAGTGATTTCACAAAATATCACAAATAGAGCGTAGTTACTACAATGGAATTTATTTTTGTTTCTTGGTGTCAAGCTTCTTTGTATAATGAATAAGCATAGATACTTCATTATTTGAAAACCTATGGAAAACCTTACTTATCATAAATCAATTACGTTGATGCCTTTGGTTAGTGTGATGACCCTAATCTAGAGTAATTTTCACACATTTGGTATCATTTGAGCATGTGACCTTTAATTTTTGAGCGGAATTTCCTAACAATCCAATATACCATGCTAGCCTAAGTGGCTGCCCTCATCATCAAGCTTCACAAGAAATTTGTATTCAATTATATACTTTATACGGGCACAATTTTTTTTTTCTCTCCTCCTCCTTGGATTCTCTTCTCTTCTTTTAATCTTTTCACAACTTTCTTCTTCAACTTCTAAGAAGGGGAGGGTTTGACGTCGATCTTTCTTTCCCCTCCTTTTTTTCTATTTTTTGGTTGATTTAGTTCCCACTTTTTCTTGCTTTCCTCCCGTTTTGAGGAGCTTTCTCTTCTAATCTAGTCTACATTTAAAAGCTTCTCTTTCCTATTTCAAGGAGGTTTTTATCCCAATCTAGTATAGATTTGAGGATTTTTGCATTATGATTTTTGCAATTTTTTTCTAATTTTTCTGAATTTTTATGTTTTTATATTTTTAATATTTTCGCTTTTCTAGGTTTCATTAGTGTACAAGTCCAGTTTCGAAAGAGATTAGAGAATCTTTGTGGAGGTTTCATTCTTAAAAAAATTTCCGTCTTAGATCCCAAACTTCAAATTAGGCCCACTTCGTGTTCTTTTAATCTTGTGATTCTAAAGGATGTTGGTGTTGGAGATGTCGAACCTTTCTGGGTCTCTCTTAGCGTTCTAACATGCGCAGGGATGCACTCAACAAAGACAGAACAAAAGAGGTAGGGGAGGAGACCTACCTGGTTCGCCAGCGGGCGGACAGTCTCCGGCAACGTCTGGGTATCGCTTCGGGGCTTTTTCTCTCTCGAAAGTAAAGCCGTAGCAACAAATAAAGATCTTGATGTGTGTTTATTACTAAAGATGGATTTGGTGATTGACTGCTAGTTTTGGTTCAAAGAAGACATAGATTTACTCTTTGAGTGTATGACCCATAATTTTATTTTGATGATTCATTTTGTTATTTAGAGCTTATTTTGTTTTGAAATTGTCTAGGATTTATCTTGATTTGAAGTTGGACTACATGATTTCTTTCTTGTATTTTTGTGCAAATGATTGAAATGTTGTTTTGATCATATACACACATTTTAATAGAAATTTTGCAATATTGTAAGAGAATGTATGGAGAGAAAACGTCAAAAGGAAGCAAAAGGAGTTTCTAATTGTAAACAAAAAATTTAATATATGGAAAATACTAAAACACATATCTCACTTTATATCCAATGATTACTTACATATCTCTATTTTGAAAATACCACTAATATTTACCTCTGAAGACTATTTTGAACATTCACATCAATTTTCCTTGTATCCATTTTCAATAATGCCAATTTCTCTCCAAAAATGCCCCTCTTGTATGTTAAAATCTTAAACTCGCCCAAACTATTCAAAACTAATTAAGAACCAAACCACCAAACCCTATGCAAGATGCTAAAAAAATGAGTTTGCAAGAAGGGGAATATGATCTTTTCAATGTGGAGTTTTACCTAGAGGTACATGAATGGTATTTGTAAAATAGTGTATGTAAGTTGTTTTATTTTTTTTGTCGATAGGGTATGTAAGTTGTTACTAGGCAAAAAAATGAGGTATGTTTTTGATATTTTCCCTTAAATTGATAATACAGAAAGTTTATAGTCACTGACAGATCAAGCTGGGAAGTTGCCGCCACCACATACTTGTTTCAATACCGTTGGGATGTGGGTTTCTCTTTTTCTCCTAAAGGTGTTTTTTGACTCATGTATCCGCGTTCGATTTGCAAATGGGTTGTTAAACATTTGAAGGGTTGGGGAAAATTTGATTTAAGACATTGAAATTCAATTAAAGTGGGTCATAAATGATTTTATAGATTAGACCGATTTAAAAATTTTGAACTCATAAATGGTTCACCACATCCCAGAGTCCCCTTCATCGACCGCAATCCCCCCTTGACTACCTCCACGGCAAGATCTCCTCCTCCTCCGCCATTCAGCTCTTCCCCTTCCGCCTCCGCCCTCCCCTTCGATGTCGGCATGACGGACGCCGCCACTGATCCTGGAGAGTTTTCCTCCCCTTTCCTCTTCATCCTCTCTCTCTCTCTCTCCAAAGAAACTCCCGCTTCTCACGTGCTTCCTCGCCCCTTAATCATCGAATAACCCACGAGCGTGAAGGAGCTCGAGAAAGAACAGGTCAAGTTGTAGCGTGATAGCTGGAGATCCGCCGGAGCGTGCGGATAATGTGAGGGACCACTTGATGGGCAAAGCGCGACCTCGTTAACGTGTCGAACGAGGCTGGAATCTATGCGGGCTGCGTGGAATTGAGTGGGGACGGGAAGGATGTGTGGATTTTCGATGTTGACGGGACTCTGCTTTCCAAGTGGGCTCGACAAGGCGGAGGCACCGGTGATGCAGCCGAGCCTGAAGCTCTATGAGCAAGTGTGTTGGGCTTGGGTTTCAAGGTCTTCCTGTTCACCGGGCGTAGTGTAAAGCAAAGAAGTGTCACTGTTTCAAAATCTGATCAATGCTGGGTTTCAGAATTGGGACAAACTCATGTAAAGAGGATGACTGTTTTGCTTTAGCTTTATCCTCATGTCTCTCATGAAAACTTTGACTATTTTAGTTTTCTGAATGTAGTTAACCGGCGTTGATTCACGAGAGGACGCGGTGGAGGTTGATGCGATGGCCCTGATCTGGGCAGTCGAGTGCTGCACATGGTGAAGTCGAGGAGGGCGGAGAGAAAGAGTCCATCACCCTCGTCCATAGGGTGATCCTCGAGCTCCTTTGCTAGCTCGACGAGCCAATCCATGGAGTCATCTATTTTTCAAAGGTAGACAATATATGAGGAATGAATCCCGAGATGATCGGGTATGGGTCTACAATTTTGCATTGTAAATAAAAAGATAGAAGAAAAAATGAGTCCATGTACTTCGGATCATTTAAGACTCGATCCACTCATTTGATGAGTAAATTTTTTCCTAAGCAAAATGGAGGGAGTAACATTCTGAGCAAAGAATCCAAGCCCCTTCAAGATGAGGGTCCTCTATCCGTACTATACTTTCTTTGGTGTCTCAATAAATATCAACCATCAATAAGAAAAAAAGAATCATTTTATAAATCAACAATTGAGATTTATTGAGGTATCGAGAAAGCACCATACAAGTAGAGAATCCAATTCCATAGCTTCATTTGATGGGATGCTACTATCAACTTCACCGAAAGCAATTTGATTGACGTAGGAAGCTTGAGCTCTGTTTACAAAAGGACTCTAGCTAACGGGATAGACATCGCTAACAAAGTATTGAATCTCCATATTGAAGGCGCCTTGAAAATTTTTGACATAGATTGTGATGTTTTCTACAAGATTCGGCACTAAAATCTCGTCAAGGTGATCAACTCAGGCACGAATGTTGATCTGAGAGCTCTGGTGCGGAAATACATGTCTAATGGGAGCTTGGAGAAGTGGTTGTATTGCAACGACTACAACTTGGGTATCCATCAACAAGTGAAGATAGTGGTTGACGTTGCAACGACACTTGATTATCTCCACCATGGCTAATTGGAACTTATTTGTGCACTACGATATGAAGCTTAGCAATGTTCTTCTATGTGAGGACTTGGTCGCACAAGTCTATGACTTTGGAATTGTGAAGATTTTGGTTGAGAACAAGCTTGAAACACAAACCCAACTCTTGGCACAATTAGTTATATTGCTCCAAGTACATTTGTCGAGTTTTACTAATCCAAGCCTTTGATTGTCAATATAATGATATAATATAATAGAGATATATTAACACTTGTATGTCTCTGGATTACTTATGTCCCAAAAAGAAGAAGATCAATCACTGATGTTCTTTTTTCACAAACTATAAAGCTTGTAGAGTACAGTTTGGAAGGAAAAGTCTTGACAATAGGAAAAGTTTATAGTCTCAGCATATTGTTGTTGGAAGTGATAACTAGTAAGAAGCCAACTAATGAAATGTTCAATGTAGATATGAGCTTGAGGCATGAGTAGGTGCAATGATTCCAGACAAGTCCTTGACATCATGGATAGCAAACTCATTAGCACAAAACATGAAGATCCGACACCTCCGGAACTTGAGAGTAATCAATCCTAGAGTTAAGACTAGAATGTTTAAAGGACTTGCTTGAGAAAAGAATGGACATGGAAACTATTATGGTTAAGCTCAACAAGATTAGCTACTCCAAGGTGGCATGATATTCTTTGATTAACTTGTCAAGTCATAAACTGGAGTTATCCTATAAAGAAAGGAACTTCATAACCAAGGCGGAGAATTCAATTAGTCATTAGAAAAGAGAAAAAGGCCAAATAAGTCCCTGATAATACAAGGTATCTTCTTCCTACGGGATGTATATAATATGATCACGGTCAAGGTGAAATCGTAATGACTCCTCAACCCAATTCAACGCTACTTTCAAAAGGGGCCCCTTTCAATCTAATACTTTTTCAATTCTCTGCAACATCCATGTCTATAGTAGCTCTAGTAACACCTGCCCACATGGTGGCTGAAATTCGAGAGACATGGGCTTCTAGATGTCCAAAAAATGAAATATAAAAAACTTAAACATATGGAAAGTTCCACATTGTACAATAGTCGTTCGCGTGAGATTCATGCCTTTCCTCTACGATTTGCTCCTTTTGGTCTCATTTAAGATGAATTAAAATTGGATGTGAGCTTCTTTATTCTCTCACTGTTTTCGCATCTTCCACCACTTTATTGGGAATTATGATAAATGATTAATTACACGAAAAACCTAAAACTTATATATTAATTTTTTATAAAAAAAACTCAAATTGATAAATCTGTGACAAATTTACCATTTGTTAATTTTCGCTTGAATAGATTAATACCAAGAAAAATTACAAACCGGTATATATGTGACAAACAAATGGTAAAACCACAAATTTGTGCACTTATAAATTGTCACGTGTCATCCAACTTAGTAATTTAAGTATAAAATTTAATGGAAAATAACGGAAGATAAATTTAGGTAATGCCGGTTTAGGATTTTTTTTATGTTCAAAAAATTGATTTCGGATAATTTATCATAGATGTACTAGTTTATGATATTAATCTTATAATAAATCCAAAAATAATGGCTTTAGAAACTCTGCTCTCGGAGCTTTGCATTGCTCATTCTTCTAACAGGAAAACCTTCAATTAATTGCCCTCCTTTGTCACATATCGAACAGTGTAAATTATAGCATTGCTAGGATTGTGTTTGGCTGAGCCATCCGTGAACACGCGACTTGTAACATAAATGATTCTATCATGATGCATAGAACAGTTCTTTTATGAGGAGATGTGATATTAATTAAATTGACATGGCATGATTCCTCAGGTAATACATGATCTATCTCGAAACAACACTTTCAAGCCTTTATCTAGAATATAGTCCCGTCCCGTCCCGTCAAGTAGAGAGAACTTCTGGAATTTGAACAGGTCCTCAGGCTAACTTCAGCAGTTGTCAATTTTTCTTGGGGAGGAAGCAAAGTCCTCCACTTCACTACACAAGGTCTATTAATTACATATTTCTAATTCATTATAATATAGGATTCCGGTGTGAATGCTCCACCCTTTTTGACTTGCTGGGAAGAAAATTGCTGGCTCGCAAGAGGCTGCTGCTTTCGTCTTCATGCGGTGGTCCACCTCGTGGAAAGACCCCTCGACATGTGATGCTTTCTTTCTGGTGGGATCGCATGGTCCCTTTTTAGGGATCACGTCATGTTGGGACTAGTTTTCGCAGGACACGAGTAGTCCTCTTTCTCACTAAATATTATTCTATATTGCTTCACAAAAATTTTTATATGTGCTTTATATTCATGTAATTTTTCTTTTTTATCAATTAAAATTTTTAGATTAGATCTTTTAACATGATATAGAACCGTTATTGGAGAAACAAAACATTATATAGAGCCAATGCTATTAATCTGGTTAATCCAAGACGCTTTCTAAGCCTTGCACATTGTAGACCTTCACAATGAGGGTTAAATGACAGTCCTGCAACTTAGTGCTCTTGCTATAGTGATAGTTGACTGTACTTGATATCTAATGCTAAATTAGGAGAAATTTCTCAAATCATATGCACAGAATGTAATCGGATCCCACATTTTTAATTGATTTAATTAAGTCTTAAACCTTTTTTAGAAAGTGTAATCAAGTACTTTCGATTAACAATACCTAATATTGCATTAGTTTTATGCGACGAATGCTTATATGACATCCTTAACTGTCACTTTTCAACGTAAATTTAGGGTTTAATTCATCTTTTGATAAAAGTTGAGGGCCGATTGAATCAATTGAGAGGTTAGGACTCGATTGTATTTTGCAAATATGGCTTAGGACTTGCGGTGCAATTTTCCCGCCAAATTTGAGATGATCTCTAGAGTCGTTGAATCTTTTGACATGGTTGAGCTGCGAAAACAAATCATATGAAACACGCCGTTTTTGTACATGCTTTAGTTAAATGATTTATAGGGCATGAAGGGTTCAAGATATGTATGCATTTGTTCAAGAAACTTAAATGCTTGATGAAAATCTGAAAAAAAAGAAAAGAAAATCTCTCAAGACACTACACAAGATCCATATGTAAAGCTCCATTTATTTCAGAAAAAGATCACTTCCATCGATTAAAAAACTAAATAAAAATATCTTTATTGTCTGAGAAAATATTTAGATATAAATTATTATTGATAATAAAAATAATTTTCAATTAATTAATGATTATTTATAAAAAATATTTTTAAATTATTCATTTCTCGTAAAATAAACTGAACCTAAGAATGATCATAATCAAAAGGAAAGAAAACAAATGAACGGAATTTATTTAGGGAAGTGATAACTTGATATAAAAAAAAAAAAAAAAAAACAATCCACGTTGCACGTTGCTTCGTGGAAAGAAACCCCAAAAAAAAAGGACCCCATCTAGAAACCCTGACTGCCGCCCAAGCAAATAAGGACAATCCGGCACACATTTTGTAGTTTTCTTTTCTGGGTGATACGACTCATTGACTAGCGTCTACGACTAGGAACCTGTCTACTGGTCCCCTCATCTAGAAGGCCCCCCGACAAATCCCAACCTTATATTAAAAATCAGCAAATAGTATCATTGACCCTTCTTTCTCCCCCTCTCTCTCTCTCTCTCTCTCTCTCTCTCTCTCATTATTCCTCTTTAATTCCCCTTCGGTGAAAAATAGGAAAAAAAATTAATGCCACAAAAATTTTTAAATTAATATATTTATGATAAATTTATTTAAAAATTTTAAAAGATAAATTTACCTAAAATTATTTTTTAATTAAAAAAATCCAAAGTTAATAATATTTATAATAAATTTATTTCAAACTAATTTTTGAACAACAAAAAATCCTAAACTAATATATTTGTGTAAATTTACAACATATTAATTTCCATTAAATTATATTAATAATCATAAAAGATCACAAATTTATAAACCCGTATATCAATTATTATGCGATATCCAATTCAGCATTTTAATTATAAAAGAAAAGTAAAAAGAAAAAAAATCTTTATCGCCTCGTCTAGAAGCCTTTTTCGGTTAAAAAAAAATTAATCTAGAAGCCTTCATCCTCATCCAATTTCCAAACTACTCCCTCTCTCTCTCTCTCTCTCTCTCATTCATATCGACACCCGCTCCTGGTCACATGCGAGAGCTTATATATGTCCAAATGGGAGCGTCGTCAGAAAGTGCCAAGTAGAAACTTCCTTGTCTAAACGCAAGGAAAGAAAAAAAAAAGAAAAAAGAAAAAAAACATCGCCCCTCATCTCTCCATCTCCTCTGGTAACATTTGCTTCTGCTGCTTCTCCTCCTCCACCTTTTAGCCGATCTTGCTCGTGATGATCGTTTCACGTGATGAGTCCAGGCAGGAGCCAGAGCAAGAAAGTATTGTGGGTCATTCGCAGGACCCAAATCAAGAAGCAGAAGGAAACGAAGAAGATGAAGCAGAGACGCTCTCTCTCTGTGACCTCCCGCTCTACGGCGATTCGGCCGAGTGGGACAAGGACGGCTTTTCCAAAGTAGTAGCAGACCCAGAACAAGCCCGAGACGCGTCGGCTGGCCCTCGTCAGGATCAAGAAGACTTGTTTGAGTTCTCCTCCAGTGAGGACTTGAGCATTTCCTCCATGCACAATTCAGGGCACATAATCTTCTGCGGCAAGCTCATCCCGTATGGAGAGCCGCCGCCCGTCGCGAAGAACTCGGGTGATCTCATCAGAAAGCCTTCCTCCGCAAAGTCGAAGAAAAGGTGGTTCTTTCGCTGGAAGCTGCGCCTATTTAGGAAGTCCAGAACTTCGTATTCGTACCACAGGTTGAGATCGGACAAGAAGAAGCGGTCGAAGCCGCAGGAAGTGACCGACTCCAAGAACCTGCCGCTGGAGAAGTTGGGGAGCATAGACGGGTCGGCGAGGAAGGTGGGAGCAAAGGGCAAGTGGTACTTCCTCGTGTTCGGGTCGGCCAGGTTCCCGATGGAGATGGAGCTGAGGGACATGAGGATGAGGCAGAGCCGCCGGGCTCCACCGGCCTCGATGTTCCAGTCGACCGATAACACCGAAAAGAAGATTCCGAGGAACTGGGGGCTGTGGCGGCTTTTGAGGACCTTGAGCTGCAGTAGCAGCAACACCGGCGATCCCCATACGAGCAGCGCTGTTGAAAAGGCTTCGTCACCTGAGTTGCATTCCGACTCAAGTGGCTAGCAATCTGCTTCTTTTTTTCCAATGATCTAGATCAAGCACTCAGGACAGATTCTAATTCTATGGTGTTTTTTGCTTGTCATGTAAATATTGAGAGTCCTCTATAGCAAATAAGCTATTTTTGAAGCTCATAGATCCTGCTGACATTGTGCTTCCGCTGGGTCTTGAATTGGGTAATAACGTTAGTGGCGTAAAATCGAGATGCGAAAAGGGATTACTGTATCAAACTCGTAGCTGATGTTTAAATCAAGGGGTCATTTATGAGCACCTAGAAAATCCTCCCACGTTTTCTGTACTCCTCGTTCAAAAGGAAAAGATCCCGCGATTTCCTCGAACGGGCAAAGGAAAACAGCAAAAGTCAAACAACAGATTCACTATTTTCTCCGTGATGGTTGTCCGAAGCGGAAATTCGCCCGTCAGGATCCCTTCTGGTTGGTGATTGTTTAACCAAGAGGGGACCAAACGCTTCCTCTCCACCGCGAGCGTTTTCCTCGTTCGAACCTCGCCCTCTGTTTGAATGGTCATTAGACGAAACCCGTTTGAATTACGTGTTCTTGTGCCGGTCGAGATGAGCAAGACTCCAAAACCTCAGCTTCAGAAAAGGTCAAATTAAAGGAATCGCGACACCAAGGTCATGACATTGTACTTCCTGGATCATTGGCTTTTTGTTGTAAAGCTTTGATAAGGTCCAATTTTCAAAGGGCTTAAACTCCATGAATTGATTAATCTCTAGCTCTAGGACCCACCAAAAAGGCAAAAATAGCCGTTTGAAATAACGAGACCCATGCAGTCGCATGTTGAAAGGGACTTGGTAATTTAATTAGGACACCTACCCGCCTGCAAAACATGTGGTCTTGCTATCATTTGGCTGTGCCGCGATCCATCATCAACGTATGAAAAAAGTCAGAGGAAAAAATATGATGATTTGAAGGCACTGATGATGCTGATTTCACGCCTTAACTATGTGAAGCAGGGCAGACAAGCATGTTTCCCTTCTTTTCCGCGGGAAACGAAGACATGGTCAAACTGATGGATTTCCTCGATCTTTTTCGTTGTTGTTAATTAGATGTTGGGGTGGGCCAATGTTTGTTTCTTATTAATTGGGCGGAGAGGAAATCTCTCCACAAAAGCCGCACCCCTACGTGTATTAAGATTTAGGAAATCTCTTCTAAGAGGTTGTAAATGCCCAAGACACAAGTTGGTCCAAGATTTGCTCATGGCATAATTTAAGCGGGAGAATTGCCAAAAAAGTCATAAACCTATTGGAGTTGTGCGGTCGGTCTAAACCTTTTTTTTACCGATTCGATCCTAAACCTTTTGCAATGTGCTTAATTAGTCCATCCGGCCAAATTTGGCCGGCCGGGCCGACGTGGACCGCCGGCGCGCCAGCGACAATTTTTTTTTTTATTTTTAAATTATTTTTTTGATTTTTTTTATTATTTTCCTAATTTTTTATTGATTTTTTAATTTTTCTATTTCTTTTCTTTTCTTTTCTTTTTCTCCCCTCCCCTCCCCTCCCCCCCGCTGCCGGCGGTGGCCGCCACCGCCGACGAGGCTGCCGGCCACTTGCGTGAGGGCCGCGAAGCCCTCGCCGCGATCTCGCCCGCACAGGGGCGCCGGCGAGGTCGCGGCCCGGCTTCCCGGATCCGGGCGAGGCGGCCACGGCGAGGCGGCTTCGCCCGATCCGGCGCGCCGCCGGCGAGGGTCACGGCCCCCGGCCGCCCGGATCCGGCGAGGCCGGCCGCGACGAGGCGGCCGCCCGATCTGGGCGCCGGCCGCGGCGAGGCGGCCGCCCGGATCCGGTGAGGCCGGCCTCGCCATGGCTTGGCCGCGGGCGAAGGCGGCCTCGCCGTGGCCGGCAAGGCCATGGCGGGCTTGGGCGAAGGTCGCCATGGCCTCGTCGGCCGCGGCGAGGCGGCTTCGCCCGGATCCGGGCGGCCGGCCTCGCCGCGCCCCGGCCCAGGTCGGGCGAGGCCGCCGCGAGGGTGGCCGGTTTGACGGGGCCGCGACCCTCGGCCACCGGTGAGGGCCGTGGCCCTCGTGCGGTGGCCGGCAGCCTCGTCGGAGCTGGCCGGCCACTGCCGCCGGCGGGGGGGGGGGGGGAGGGGAAAAAAAAAAAAGAAAAAAAAACAGAAAAATTAAAAAAACAATAAAAAATTCGGAAAAATAAAAGAATTCAGAAAATAATAAAATATTATTAAAATATTATCGCCGGCGCCGGGCCCGTCCACGTCAGCTCCGGCCGGCCAAATTTGGTCGGATGGACTCAATTGGCACAATCGCAAAAGGTTTAGGACTGAATTGGTCAAAAAAAAAGGTTTAGGACTGAATTGGCACAACCCCAATAGGTTTAGGACTTTTTTGGCAATTCTCCCTAATTTAAGCTTGTGACCTTGTGAAAGACAACGTGACTCATTTATTACTTGACCTCTTTTACAGTACGAGGAGTATGTTTGATGAGGTGTTTTATGGATCGGAGAGGAGAAAATGAAGCTCGATGATAATTGACAATTGTTACCGTTAGAGTAACTTTTTCTTCTATCAGTGATAAGATTGCGTGCATTGCAAGAAAATAATTCATTTCTTGAGATTTTTGGGTGGAGAGGAAATGAAGATGTGGTTGAGCTGATGAATTTCCTCGATCTATTTCATTATTATTTATTAGATTTTAGAGTGGGAACAATGTTATTTATTTATTTATTGGGTGGAGAAGAAATCTCTTCAGAGGACCGCAGTCCTATGTGTATTATAATTTAGAAAATCTCTCCCCAAAAGGTAGTAAACCCAAGACACAAGTTAATTAGGGATTTGCTCATGACATGGTTTGAGCTTGTGACCTCAATTTAACTCATTTATCACTTGGCTACTACACTCGATGATGATTGACAAATGTTACTTTTAGGGCAACTTTTTCTTCCATCAGTGATAAAACTGCGTGCATTGCAAGGAAATAATTCATCTCATGAGATTTTTGGGTGGAGAGGAAATGAAGACATGGTCATTTTTCATAATTAACTATTACATTTTAGAGTGGGACAATGTTTGTTTCTAATTTATTTATTAATTGGGTGGAGAAGAAATCTCTCCACAAGAGCTGCAACCCTACTTGCATTATAATTTAGAAAATCTCTCCACAAAAGGTAGTAAATGCCCAAGGCACAAGTTGATGAGAGATTTGCTCATGAAATGGTTTAAGTTTGCGACCTCATAAAAGACAAACTAACTCATTTATTACTTGGCTACCAGCTCGATGATAATTGACAAATGTTATTGTTAGAATAACTTTTTCTTCTATTAGTGATAAAGCTTCGTGCATTGCAAGAAAATAATTCATTTAATGGGATTTGGTTGAAAAAGAGTTCTGCAACAAACCCCTTTGGTGGAAATTTTTCTTTCTAGCAGAGATTAGGATGTATGTACATTTCCTATACTGCGATCTTAAAAGTTAGGGGGGACGGAATTTCAAATAAAGACTCGAAATGAAATAATTTTCTCAAAAGATTGGTCTATAATGGATTTTTGTCTCAAATAAAAGTCGTAAATGACCAAATTAATCTTGAATAAAGGCCCGCAATGGCTAGCTAGCCAACTCTTTGTCGGCCGGCTTTTTTGGGTGGCTAGAGGGGGACAATTTTGTTCCAAACTTGCAGTTAGGTAAGCAATAGGTAAACTCCTAAATATCGAAAACCTCAATTTAAATGAGTAAAATCCATATGGATGCTCAGCCTTCTCGTGTTGTTCAAGTTACCAATTTTGATCGTGTTCTCTCCTTCCTTCTCTCTCTGCGAGATTGCCTTTTTCCGTGAACTCATCTTTAGCCGCTTCTTCCGCAGAACTTCATCCTCTTTCGTCCACGACATCTGTAAAGTCTTAAAACATGCTATTGTCCTATAGTCTTTACTGCCAGGGCTCTCTCTTGCATTTTCTTTTATGTTTGGCACCCTCAATCCCTTTAAAGTTGGCTTCATTCATTGAAGGGGTTTCTGTTTCATCATGTTTTACTATGAGACTGAAAGTGAATGTTCTCTCAATCCCTTTCTTTTGGTCTTTGATATTCTGCATTAGCTCATACTCTATAAAGGCTCTCCTTTAAATGTCTTTTCCGTTCTTTAACCAAGGGTGAGAAGGCTCCCTTGATGGGTAAAATCCTAAAGAAACACTATATTTTGGAGGAAATCCACGAACAACCCGTCAATTAGAATTCAATTTGGATTTTTGGTATTTAGGGTTTGTCGCATTTTTGTTAGGGTGTGATTCATACTTTCCATTGGCAAGAAAGTACGAGGGTCCCGCTTCCGATGAGTTGGCAAGGGTCTGAGGACACCTTGACAAGGTTTTAGGGTGAGGCGCCCTCGACCGTTATAGGGTTTTTATAATTTGAGCTGGTATTTTATTGGTAATTTGGGCTTGAGCCCATGAATTGCTACTATTGCCTATATATATATATTCTCTTTATCTATAATTGAGAGTTGTAACAAAAATGTGAGATATGCTAATTATGGTGAAATCATCTACTAAATGTAACCCTAGTTTAAAGGTGAATCAAAATAAACATTGTGCATCATTTCTCTTTCTTGCCTTTAATCTCTATTTTATTATGTTTGTAAGCTGAATCCTAAGGTTTTTATTTGAGATTGACTTGACTAGTCCATATCTTTATTTAAGACAATATACACTCTAAACTATTTTTTTGTTGTTGTTGTGAAAATGGCTTCACTTTATATCCCTATTTATAATTTTTCCTAAGAGAAGATTTAACACTGAAGGTGTTACTTATAAAAGTCCTAAATATGGAAAAAAAATCATATTACTTACAAAAAAAAATCTGTAAATATGCTGCATATATTGCCGTATTCAAAGTGATCTATTTTAAGTAACTTGAATTTAACTGGTCGTAATATCATAGCGTGGAAGTGAGGCTAAGTATGCATGACGGTAGCGTCCATCTTCCGCTTCCCTTCCAAGTCCACAGATCCCACCAAATCCATCTCTCTCTCTCTCTCTCTTTGTGAAGTTTGAAACAGATCGTCGAGCATGAGGAAGAGAGCGAAGCGAAGCGCTAGCCAGCGAGACAGCGCTCCATCGTCTTCTCAGCAGCGGCACAAGCGCGTCAAGCTCTCAAGACCCGAGGACGAGCCGGAGTACGCGGAGGACGAGACCAGCTTGGTGAACTTTGACCACGCTCGCCGTTCCAGGATTCATGTCTGTGCGACGATGATGATGTGTCTCGCGAGCGGGGAGTTCGGTTGGATGGCTCCTGTGGAGGTTCATGTGAGCGTTGTGATTTTGCTTCTCCTTGAAATTCTTTAGGGTCTGTTCTCTGGTCCCGGGGCCACACACATGGCAATTTCGCCGATCTCCCGTCTGTCAATCCTCGAAAGGTTCCGAAAGTTTGTATCGGAACAGTAAACAGAAGTAGATGTTCGTCCGGACTTGATCTGTAGATATGAACTCTTTCTGCATGGAGCTGCAAATTCAAAGATGTGTTTTTCATCTAATTTTCAGATCATTCAGTAAACAGTAAACAGATACGTGTTCTTTCTTTCCACGCCTAACAATCGCTTTCGTTCTATACCACTCTTTCTAGTTATGAGGCTTCAGAACGAGTTATTTTCTTTTAATTTTTCACACGGTGAGATTTATTTCTTTTTATGCTGTTTACTCGCTATGGAAATAGATTGTCACGGTATTTAATTTAAATATAGTTTATCTTTGCACGACCATGACAATTATTGAAATAGGATCAACTAATTTTATGTTGGGTTTGTGTTTTTATAAATGTTGACACCCGATTTTTTGGTCTATTTTGTCTTAAATGCCCATTTACTTTGCTTATATAAATACATATTAATTTCTATAAAAAATTTTAAAAATTTTAAAAAACTTTAATTAATTAAAAAAAAAATTGGGTCTGGGCCAGGGCTGGGCCTGCCCGGCCCCTTTCTCCTCTTCTTCTTTCCCTTCCCCGCACGGGCCTGGCCCGCCTTTCTTCTTCCCTTTTCGGCCCAGCCCGCGCCTTTCTCTTCCTCTTCCCTCCTTCACCGTCACACGGCAACGGCCACCTGCAAAAGGGAAATAAAAAATGGAAGCAAGCGGCAGCATGGG
Organism: Corymbia calophylla; assembly: GCA_014182845.1. Lineage (NCBI taxonomy): Eukaryota > Viridiplantae > Streptophyta > Magnoliopsida > Myrtales > Myrtaceae > Corymbia > Corymbia calophylla. The sequence goes on from CM024702.1 coordinate 6,871,121, forward strand.
AAAGAAAGCAGCAGCAAGTCAGCAGGTCAGAGGGCAGCAGCAGAAAATCTGGAGGGGGTTAGGTCGGCAAAGGCAGAACAAAAAGAAAAAAAAAAGGGGGAGACGAACGGAGAGCCGAGGAAAGGGGAACCAGACCTGAGAGCGGAGGAGACCGAGAGAAGGAAAGGAAAAAACTGAGGAGGGACGGAGAACGAAAGAACAAAAGAGAGAGCAGAGGAAGAGAGTGAGAGACTGCCGGCGGCCACGCCTAACCTGCGATCCACGACCTGCCGCCGTACCTCCACTCTTTGTGCTTGAAGCCGGCCGGCGTTTAGTCGCGACTGGAGCGAGGAGACGGGGCGAAGTCAGAGGTGAGAGAGCAAACCCAGAAGTGTGTCTGGACGCCGCCGGAGCCCGCTCGTCAGCCGACGCCCGCCGTGACGCCTCGCCCGAACCAGGTAAGTTTTTTTAGGGTCATCTTCTGCGCTGTTTTTGCAAGGCGTCGGGCCGGAGTTCGCGCCGACCAGTTCGGGCGAACCCCGGCCCCTGCCGTGTCTCCATTTACGTCCTTGTGCGTACCAACATGTTCGTTTAGAATCTTAAGCCCGAGTCGATTCTTGTTCGAGTCGAAAATCATTTGTTTCGACAATGCATACCCCCTGTTTGTTAAAATGCCTAAATGAAGTTCAGAATTTTTTTTATCGTCGGATCCGTGCTCGGTAGCTTAGTTTCGCGAATGTTTGTTAGCATATTGCGAACCTGCCCTTGCCTTCGTTCTTTTCTTCATGTTATGGCGATTATTCTTGAGTGGCCCGCGTCGAGTCGAGTGGGGACGTCCTCGGTTCCGGCGATGGAAGGCGTTCATGGTCACCGGCGGCTGGCGGCGCTCGGTGTAGGTCGGACTGAACGACCGACGCCAGAGGATGGTCTCGTGACAACCCCAAAATCCGGCAACGACTCGTTGCGCGTGGAGGCCGGCTTCGGCGAACGGATGTGCAGAGGAGCTTCCGTCGGGCTGCATGAAGGGAAGCATGCAGAAGAAGACGTGAAGAAGAAGACCAGAATAAAGAAGACCAAGAGAAAAAGATAAAAAAAAGAGAAAAAGAAAAAGATTAAAAAACAATAAAAAGGGGGAAAAAAAACAAAAAAAAGGGGCCAAAAATGAAATAGGGGCCAAGGAGATGGGCTTCGCCGTGGGCCCGCTTCAGCTGGGCTGAATTTGTCACGGGCCGGGTTTTTTTAGCTGGGCTAGAAAATTGAAATAGAAATGGGCTGTTTTAATTTCTGTTTTTGTTAATTAATGGGCCATTTAAAAAAATTTACCGGGCCGTGTGGCCAGCCCGGTTTCTTTAGCCCAACCCGGACCGATAGGGTCCGGGTCGGTTTAGTAGGGCCGGGTTTCCCGACCCGGTCCGAATTACTCTTTTAATAAATAAAAAAATGGAATATTTTCAAAATTCCAAAAAAAATAGAAAAATTTAGAAAATTCCAAAAAAACATTAATAAATGTTTTTTTAATTCCAGAAAAGCCAAAAAATTTCAAAAATCTTAAAAGCTTGTTTTGTTTAATTTCGGAAAATTCGAAAATATAAAAAATATAAAAAATTCAGAAAAATTACAAAAAAAAATTAGAAAACCCTTAAAAAAGAAAAAAAAATACCAAAATTGAATAAGCCTTTAGGGCTGTACGATAGGGCTCTTCTCCTGTGCCTTATTTCGCAATGATTTTTTGGACACTATTTCCTTATTTTAGAACGGTTAGGACAGATATTAGATTTCGAATAGATTGCCATAGCCTTGTCAACATACAATTGAGTTAGGTACCGAAAGGGCGTTAGTCGCGTGATTAACGTAATCAAGTCCCCGACCCTAGATTCTCTGGTTGCGTAGAAAGTGAGGCACTCTCCCATGCCTCGCTTGGTTTCTACCCCACCACGATGGTGCTAGTGGCGACTCCTTATTAGAAGACTTCCACGATATCCCACGTTGCGCGGGGTATGGGCTTGGGAGAGCCCGAGTTAATGAAGGCCTGTCGGCCCGAAATTAACAATACCCCTAAACCTATTATTTTCCGAAAATTGTAGGTCGCGACAATAAACTAGTTAGAGAATGTCACGGTTCGAATTAATTTGTATAGGAAAAAGTGCACACACTTTACATGTATGCGGAATGTAGATATTTAAAATTGTTTGCAAGTTCGCATTATTGCGACATATTGGAATTATTAATCAAAAGAAAGAAATTATTGACACCATATGAAGAAATTGTAAACTTATATATACAAACCCAAAATTATTATAGGATTTCATCCCTTTCAAAATTGAAATACGTGAGAGATAAATTAAAATGAGTAGATTATGCATTTGTATAATAACTAGTAGAGGGTATTTTGAGTAAGAATAAAAATGACTGGACTATTCATTGATTAACATTCTCACTCTTTAGTGACCCACTTAATTACAAACTCTTACTTGGCCGAACAAAAAATACCTATTCGCAATGATTGAGTTAACCAAAAAAAATAAAAATTCATATCCGTTTCCTCATTCCCGCCTTCTTTCATGTTAAGGAAATACTGAAATATAGGGGTATTCAATTTAAGTTTGGATACCCATCTCCATTCATTTCATGTAGCCAAATGCTACTTGAAGAAGATTTTGAACATCTTATTACTGTTTCATTGCCATTATTTCCAACAGAAGGGGAAAAAGAAGAAGAAGAAATGCGAATTGTTCTTATGATGATAAAATATCTCCATAAATATGTTTAAGCTATCCCGTTCATGTGCATTGAGTCAAAATTCACCTATGAAAAGGCAAAAAAAAATCATTTCCTTAAAAAATCGCTCTAAATTGAATACATGTATATGATTTATTACATGCATATCGATCTTATAATAATTAGTCAGTCCTTTAAATTACACTATGAAACAACTAAAGTAGCAAATGTAATGTCTCGTAACTCCTATTATGGAAAAAAAAGAATTGCCATTCGTGTAAGTTAAGAATCTTGATCTTTACTTGTCTAACAAAGTCCAATTCCAGTCCATTATGAGTGGAGATCAGCAAACTTTGGTAATTATTGGAGGTGATCGGTTCTTGATCAGGTCTAATGAAATCGATTATTTTTAAAAAAAAAATTAATGGTAACCAACCTCCAAGTGAAAATCGCAAGCTTCCTGCAAAACCATCCATGGCCTCCAAGACATGCATTGTCATCTTGGCTTTGCTCTGTTTCTTCCCTCTTAGCAACTCGATTGATTTCTTCAACTTCCCTGCCGTTTTCAACTTCGGCGACTCCAATTCCGACACGGGCAATTGCGCGCTCTTTGATGAGGATGGGGAAGGTTTCGATTTAGGCCGAAGCAGCCGCTGGAAAGGAGCAAGTTGACGACTCTGGCAACGACAATTGTTCTCGGCCATCTCTTTGCGGACAACACGATACAGCCACCATGTAAAGTATCACAGGCTACCTCCATCCATCGTCTTGACCACCACCACAATTGTTCTCTGCCATCTCTCTCTCCCCCCACACCCAGGATCACCCTCTTTTATCTCTTGTAATATTTAAAGGTCCACGGCCTCATATCAAGATGTGCAATGTCGATTTTCAAAGAACTTTGACAGGCGACTTGATTGCCGTGGGTGAATGGGCTGCGGTGGATCCGAGGTCATCACAATGGCTGTGTGGCGGGGAGCGATGTCACAATGAATATGCATTGGTTAGGTTTATATAGGTGGCCAATTAGTCCGATTCTTCAAAGAACTTTGACAGGCGACTTGATTGCGGTGGGTGAGTGGGCTGCAGCGGATCCGAGGTCAACACAATGGCTGTGTGGCGGGGAGCAATGTCACAATGAATATGCGTTGGTCAAATTTATATAGGTGGCCAATCGGTTCGATTCCTCCTTGACTTATATTTTTGTTATCAATAAATAACGATTTTTTTTTCACTTTGATTTATATTGAGAGTTAGATTTATATTTTCGTTATCAATAACTAACGTTGCAACCCCGGAGAAACAGAGCGTGCTTGTCCTTTTTATCTCTTTTTCTGCTGTTTTTCGTTTCAGTTTGTTAGGGTTCTTCACTGATGCGTGGATGGGGGAATGTCGGGTTGTATGTACTTGCCACTTGGTACTGTGCTTTGAGAAGTAAGGGGAAAACATTCTTGTTTACATCATTCCTAACTAATGAACCGACTGAGCATTGGGCATTAGGAAAATATACTTTGATACTTTGACTTGGAGGAGGCTGTGATTTGGCCATGGGAAAGAGAAACTGAAAATAAGTTGTGGAAGCATTCGTCTGAAAAGGAGTATAGTTATGGATTTAGTGTGGCGGCTTTAGTGATGGAATGGTGAAACTTGAGTTAAATTCGGTCATGATATGGGCTAGGCTTAGGGCTTGATATGACTTTAATAGAAATTGGGCTTGATGTAGGAACTCGGTGGTATCTTAAGCCCAGATCCAAGACATATAGACCAGAGTGCAGTCCATATTCGGACCGGGCCCAAGGGCTTGAGCCCCTTAAAAATATATTAAAAAAAAATTTATAAAAAAAATTATAAGAATGCTTAAAGCAGGCCTTGATTAGGTCGTTAGATTTAGCTTAGTGTCATTTTAGTTAGTATCGGTTTTTGATACGTTAATGAGGTCAGAGAGGGCTCGGCTTCTTTCGCGAGGAAGAGCCTCGCTCAGGGCCCGGTATTCCGTGGAGGTTGTCCGTACGCTAGCAAAGCCCTCGACGGCTTAGCTCGCTATGTTCATCTCTATCTCTTTCCGTTTCAACCGGCAATTACTCTTAGCTCGCTCCCCGTATTCCAACATATGTAGCTTTCGTCCTTTTGATATTTGGTCGTGTTCTGTAGAGTAGCTGCAGATTCGTGAGCGTGCGTTTCTTTCCAGATTCTGCTGTTTGGAACTTGTGATTTGATATCTTTAAAGCTGTAGATTGTTCCACAAGAGACGCTAAGGATATCATTCTTAGGGTGTGCATATTTTGCGGAAAACTCAATGGTAAATGAAGGCGGAATCGAAAATATTTTTTATGATGTTTGCATCTTATTGGAAAATGATTTCAACACTGTGACTTTATTTTGGGCAAAAAAATCGAAATTTTTTTATAAAAAAATTGAATTTTCAATAATTTATTTTACTTTTTTCTCTTTTTATTTTTTTAAATTTGAAATTTTAATTATTTTTTTAGTTTCTTTTCTTTTTTTGACTTCCTTTGCTGGCGACAGCCACAAGCAAGTTCAAGCTTGTTGGCCTGGGGAAAGCCTCAACCTCGCTGGGATCGAGTGAGCCGTGAGCTTACCAACCTTGGCTGAGCCCAAGCTCTCTTGAATCTGGTGAGCCTCGAGCTCGACAAGCTTAGCTAGCTTGGGCTAGCTTAGGTTAATAGAGCCTCAAGCTCACCGTCCTCAAGCGAGCCCTAAGTTCACCTAGATTGGCCGAGCCCTGAGCTCGTCGACCATGTCATGGTCAATCACCGGGCTGTTGGTTGTCGTCAAGGCATGCAATGGGCAAAGGAAGAAGGAGAAAGGAAAAGAAAGAAAAAAGAAAAGAAAATGAAAGAAGAAAAAAGAAAAGAAAGTAAAGAAAAGAAAAGAATAAAAGAATCAAATTTATTTTAAAGTAAAATAATTAAAAATCAATTTGAAAAAAATTTATAAATTTTTTTTTAATCGAGGATCCTAATATTAGGAAATTATTAGGCAAAAAAATTTCCAGCTCTTTCAAAGGGGAAATCATTTTCCTGAATTTAAGCTTTTGGAGGTAAACATTTTTTGTTGACTCATTTTCTTAAACAAATCAAATGTTGGAAAATAAGAAAATTACCGTCCTGGAACATGTTTTCTTCAAAACAAACAGACCCTTAATTAGGGTTGAAACTTAGTTCTAAGGTCATATAGTTAGTAGTGGATGTCGAATTGGATTGAATAGGGAAAGGAATAAAGAATAATCGGAATAGAATGGATTAGCGTGAAGTAGTGTCGTCATGTAGTTAACTTAGTATGTTTCTTGGAGTATCTAGAGCAGAGCATGCCTGCGCAGTCCAGTGTAGCTGGTTTTAGGTGAACTCAAGTTGAATTCTGCAATTCAGCATTTGATTTTAGCGATCGATTGGGTAGGAATTACAAAATAATGAGAGAGCATCGGATCGGATTGGGAAGATCCCAAGTAAGCCCTTGGAAGGAAGACAAAGGGGAAATAATGCCGATGTGATGAAGCGGAGATATCAACTAGCTTTGGCTCATTTTGCTAATCACCCTGCGAAGGGCATGGATCCGAATGTCACGATTTGTCCTTACGACTGTCCTCTGCCGAGAAGAACATGAGGGTTTAGGAGGTAGCGGGTTCAAGGTTCCTGCTTTGAAGACAATAGCTCTGATGGCTACGCAGGCACCGTGCGATGAAGAAGCGCTCCTGAACTACGAATGAGTAACATGAAGAGACGACCGGCATGGTATGTTATAATTGATGAAGAGGAAGAACGAAGAAGGTGGAGCTAGGCTGGTCACGAGTTCTTGCTACTTTGTCATCGAATGTTTCGGGGATCATATACCTCAGTTTCAGAGCTGCAGCGGTCGACTTTTCTTTAGTTGCTGGATTCTAGCTTCTCATGAAGCGAAAGGTACTGGTTTCACAAGTTCTTCTCATATTTTAGGACTGGCAGCAAACTGTTGCTGAAATTGATGTTGCTTTTGTCGTGCTTTAGAAAGATAAGGAAAAATAAAAGCACATCGTCGTATGAATAATTTATTTTCACCATTCTTTTTGGCGATACCGGTGAAATTCTAACGCGAGCGACTTCAAAATGTCGTTCCTCTGATCCTTCCCATGGACCAAGATGTGACGGTAAGAATTAAACTGTAAGGGTTTGTTCTTGTTGCTTGCAAAATCTTGTTCCTTGGATGCCCCTAGCTCCTTAGAGATGACTTTTAATCTCAAGCGAACTGTGGAGGTACAATGAGCATCACCGGCTCGCGATTGTGCAAAAATGTTTGTTAATTTATCGAACATGATAGTGATAAATCTGTAAGAATGGTTGGTTAGTCACAATTTAGATTGGTATTTTAGTTGATAGAGATGATGAAGGGAATTTCCCATCTTTTTTTTTTTGGGTTGCTAGATGAAAGGATTTTCCATAGAATAAGATTAAAGCTATAAATTATCGGTTCTTGGTCTGGTCCGATCCAATAGAACCGATTACTATTTTTTTTTCATGTTTCCATCATGATATCTTATTGTTCAATTAAACTACCATACTCCTCTCAAACAACATTTCTTAAGTTTAAATGTGGGGAGGCAGTAGGCTAGCGGATGACGGGCGATATATAATTGCTAGGCTGGTGGTAGGTTGTGATGGGTGGCCAATCGACTAGTAGCAAGAGTGAGCGATGAGAAAAGTTTCTATTTTTCACTTTTATTTCAAAAATAGAAAAGTAAAAAATTGTTACTTGTCATTCTATTCCAAACATATTTTTGGAGTCAAAATTTGTTCTAGAAATAAAAAAAGAAAAAAGAAATTGCATAACCAAACGGATTTCTATTCTCTTAAGAACAGAAAAATGAAATAGCAGAAAAACAAAATAGTTACCTGTGCACTCTTATAGAGTCCTATTTTCTCAAAAATAATAAACTAAACCCACTAAATTTTTTGAACAAGTAAAAATAATAAATAATATATATGTAATTAGTCTAATTCCCTTGGAATCGGACTATTTGAATATTGATTCTACTTTTAGGAATAGGGAGCCACACTGGCACTCTTAGGAATCGAACCCAACCGATTGGTTCAATATAATCTAAGTAATTTCTGATTTAGACGATCTATTTCACACGCTCCTAGTCAAAGTAAGTCTCAACTTGTTCATTATCATGAACAGTAACTCAATCAGCAGCCTCATCTTTAGCTTCAACAAGAAGCCGCTATTCACCTAAAATTTATTATAGGGTGTAATTCGACTTCTTGTGGCCGTCGACCTATTGAGTGGAAAGGGCAATAGCTCCAATTCCTTGACGAGTTTTAATCTTAACAAATTATTGTTGCTAGAATATATTATTCCCTCTAGCATTGTGAATAATACGGCGGCCTTTTCGGCGAGAGCAAGTTAATATGCATTGAGGTTTCTCTACACCGGACTTTAACAACCTTAACGTGATGGGAATTTCTCACTTTTATAAGACTATAAAAAAACTCCAAACTATATTTATTGTAATGCAAATACTCTTAATTTTTTATGTCACTAAAAATCCCAAACTTGCCTATTACGACAGAAATATCCAAAACTTTTTTTTTGTTTCATAAAAGCTTTGAACTTAAATTAGTGTAACAAATATACTTTGAATGGATCTATAATAGAGGGTATATATAACATAAAAAATTTGTGATATGTTTTTGGTGATATAAAAAAAAAATTAAGGTATTTATGTTGCGATGAACATAATTTAGGATTTTATATGTTATTTTATCTTTTTTTGTCTTTGATCTTTTGGGACATTGTAACAGTTCACATTGTTGCCGGTACATACCTTATCTAACTTTTTTAGCAAAAATAATTAAATGACCGGATATAAAAAGATTTGAAGGGATCGATGCTTTTCTTAAACAAAATTTTTCCTAACTTATACCATTCTTCTACATTAAACTATAAATACCTAAAAGAATATTAAAATCATAACACATTATCATTCATTCTTTTCTCTTGCTTGTGTCGAAACGATATCATAACTTAAATTCATCCATTTGCTTCTTCTTTTTTTCCCTTTCAATCGTAATTATTTGCACCCTTTCTTTTTCTTTCTAATGAACTCTATCAAAATTACTGTTCGTTATTATTGATGATATAATAATGATAATGAAGTTATATGCAATTCCGTGCGAGAGGGAAACATTGGTAATAAAAAAAAAAATATTAAGGGTAAAAGAGAGAGTCATTGATATTTTAAGTTACATTTATTTCACGAAAAATAAATAATTTGAAAAATATTTTTCTAAAAATGATCTCTTGTATTTATAAAATAAATAAACAAAAAATATTTTCGTTATTCACAAAAATGTTAAGATACAAATTGTTGTTAATAATGAAAATATTTTTTATTAACTAGTTGTTTCAAGCAATACGATAGATCATTTTTAGAAAAAATATTTTCAAAATCGTTCATTATTCGTAAAACAAACGAAGCCTTAATTTAAAAGATACAAGAGGATGAAATATAAGCTTTATATTATAAAGAGTAGTTGATTTAAAACACCAGAAACGCTTCCTTAACCGATTGAGCAATTTTCTATGCAAAAAAAAGAAAAGAAAAGAAAATCATCCTTAATTTTCCCTTCAATCATACTTGGCATACTCTCATTTGAAAATTAATGTCCTTCTAACTTGCATTTTTCAAAATCATATTCTTTGTATTGCAATAATTCCAACAAAAACCCTATGATTCGCACATTCTAATTTCTATGTATATATTCTAAATCATTTATGTTAGCAAGAGAAGAAATGTGGAAAAAATAGCTAATAATACGAGCTCTATTGTAGTATTGTTAACGAGTATTTATACGACACTAATTGAGTAATAGCAAATCTTCAAGATACTTTTGAAAATAGAAGAGTTGCACATATTTTTAAATAAAAAAATCATTTACTATGGATAATGAATTTAAATAAGGTGCAACGAGAGACTAAAACATATGATTTTAAGATTTTCCAATTCGAAATGGGAGTTCGACCAAAAAAAAAAAAATCGAAATGGGAGGGTTCTGTCCGCAGCCGCCAGAGGACCAGAGCTGGCAGCGCGAAGTCAACGCACGCGAAGACCAGCGAAACGACGGTCTCCCTCGCTCCTGCGACCCTCGGATCAACCATCCAACGGCCCCGATTGATTGTCGGCCCCCGCGGGCAGAAAAACCCTAAGGCGAACGACAAAGCTGCACGTACACGTGTCGAGATCCCAGCCGCGGGAGGTGACCTGTACGTCCTCCGATCCAACGGCGGAGGAGTAAACCCTAACGAGCGAGGGGCGTACATATTCAGCGCCATGTTCCCTTGCACCGAGTCATCAGCTTCCTGTCGCTTAGGGGATCGTCAACACCTTCGGAATCGCGGTAAGAGCCGATCTTCCGCTCTCTCTCTCTCTCAGTTCGAATCTCTCCATTGCATTTCCGTTGTTCTGCGGCTTCGATCGTGGTTAGCTGCCGCATTTCGAACCGGTTCGGATTGTGTTTTTTTCCTGCTCTTGGAGGACACCGTGCATTTCTTGTTGAATCGAGTGGCGTCGAGAGTCTTGGTAGATTCGGTGTTGTTGTCTGGCTGTTGCTTGATCTGGTTCGCTCGAGTCCTGCCGGTTTTTGTTTGATCATTTGCGTTTCCTTTGGTGGAAATGCGTGAAGGATGTGTGGATTTGGTCGGACCGATAGAATCAATCTGACTAGTGTGGGAATCATCGGTGTCTGCTTCGCTGATTAGTATTTTCACAATAGAATTGCATTTTCTTAGATATAGCTAATTCCTCTGTTGTTCGTTTTTTCTGAGCTAGAAATGGTCGGAACGTAAGACGGTAGAATCGATCTGACAATTGTGCTTGGAACGTAGTCTGCACGCATTCGATTGACGAAATATGAAATGTGTTTTTCAGTGCAAATCGTAAACCTGTTGTCGGTCTGGTTGGATGTGTTTTTTGTCTCTGTCCTTTCGTATATTTCATTTCCCAAGGAATAGTTGTATGGAGATTAGAACTTGATGCCTGTATTTGTTTGAGAATATTCTAAAATTATAGTAATGCCTGATTCTATTAGTTCCATGCGATAGTTGTCCCTACTGGTGATGGGAGATATGTTTTGGCACAGTGTTCTCATTCTTCTGGTGTCAGTTGGTGGCTGTGATATTGTCGATTTGATTCAATGTCGCATAAGAGTTGTATTTAAGCTTCTTTCGTCTATCCAATTTGTATAATGACTTCAGAAGACTTTGGATATGTTACCTTGAGCAAACTATATATTGGTCAGATTCCGAGTCATTTTATGCTTAAATTTCTGGTGATGCTGATTGCCACTCTAGAGTTTTCAGTGTTTTTCGTCCTTTGGAATTTGTTATTCCTTCTTTATTGATGCTTTTGTCTCCTCTTTTGTGCAGCAACAGTAAAAGGCTATCATGGGTAAAGAGAAGGTTCACATCAACATCGTGGTCATTGGCCATGTCGACTCTGGCAAGTCAACTACAACTGGACACTTGATCTACAAGCTTGGAGGAATCGACAAGCGTGTGATTGAGAGGTTTGAGAAGGAAGCTGCTGAGATGAACAAGAGATCATTCAAATACGCCTGGGTGCTTGACAAGCTCAAGGCCGAGCGTGAGCGTGGTATCACCATTGATATTGCATTGTGGAAGTTCGAGACCACCAAGTACTACTGCACTGTCATTGATGCTCCTGGGCATCGTGACTTTATTAAGAACATGATTACTGGAACCTCCCAGGCCGACTGTGCTGTCCTTATCATTGATTCCACCACTGGTGGTTTCGAAGCTGGAATCTCCAAGGATGGCCAGACCCGTGAACATGCTCTCCTCGCCTTCACACTTGGTGTGAGGCAAATGATTTGCTGCTGTAACAAGGTATATTTGATTATCCATTCTGAAATTTGTCCGAATGGGTGTATTCATTGACAACCTGACTTATTATTCTTTGATGACAGATGGATGCCACCACCCCCAAGTACTCTAAGGCTAGGTATGATGAAATTGTTAAAGAAGTGTCTTCTTACCTGAAGAAGGTGGGATACAACCCTGACAAGGTTCCTTTTGTCCCCATCTCTGGATTTGAGGGAGACAACATGATTGAGAGGTCTACCAACCTTGACTGGTACAAGGGCCCAACATTGCTTGAGGCCCTCGACTTGCTTAATGAGCCCAAGAGACCGTCTGACAAGCCCCTCCGTCTCCCACTTCAGGATGTGTACAAGATCGGTGGTATCGGAACTGTCCCTGTTGGTCGTGTTGAGACCGGTGTCATTAAGCCTGGCATGGTTGTCACTTTTGGTCCCTCTGGGTTGACTACTGAAGTTAAGTCTGTGGAGATGCACCATGAGGCTCTCCAGGAGGCCCTTCCGGGTGACAATGTCGGGTTTAATGTGAAGAATGTTGCTGTCAAGGATCTCAAGCGTGGCTTCGTTGCATCCAACTCTAAGGATGATCCTGCCAAGGAAGCAGCCAACTTCACTGCCCAAGTTATCATCATGAACCACCCTGGGCAAATCGGAAATGGTTATGCCCCTGTTCTTGACTGCCACACCTGTCACATTGCTGTGAAGTTTGCTGAGCTGTTGACCAAGATCGACAGGCGATCAGGTAAGGAGCTTGAGAAGGAGCCCAAGTTCTTGAAGAACGGTGATGCTGGGATGGTGAAGATGATTCCCACCAAGCCCATGGTGGTTGAGACTTTCTCTGAGTATCCTCCACTTGGTCGTTTTGCCGTGAGGGACATGCGTCAGACAGTTGCTGTTGGTGTCATCAAGAATGTCGAGAAGAAGGATCCTTCTGGTGCCAAGGTCACCAAGTCTGCTGCCAAGAAGGGTGGCAAATGAGAGAAGCCTATATAGCGTGAAGATTTTAGTGTCTGTGGAGAAACATGCGTGAACTGTTCATCTGAACTCCTTTTCCTTATAGTAGGTGGTCTTTCTTGCTTTTGTTTTTGCTTTTGCGGCAGCTGACATCTAGTGTTTGCTACTATTTCCGACTACTAATTCCCCTTGGAGGAGGTGTTTGAGAATGTAGCAAGAGCTTTGCTCGTTTTTGTTGTGTGTAGTTTGTTAAGTCGATACCGTTTTGTGATGAAGTAAAAACTTTGGTTCCTAATGCCACAGCAACCTGTTTTTTTTTCCTTTAAAATTTTGTCTCATTGATATGTCATCTGCATTTTTTTAAGGAAGGGTACCGTGCGCAATCATCCTCTTTGGGTGTGCTCTGTACTCCGAAGTATTTCCGATATCTCGTTGAAACCGTAAGCAGGGCCAATTGCTTTTAGGGCGGCCCGGTTGTTAGCCTAGAATGGTATCCTTCCTTGTGACTCCAGTTTCGAAACTGATTTGCTTAAGGAGCCTATTTCTTATAATTAAAGTGTAAATGCCGCACCATTTCTCGACAAAAGCTTTCATTGGACGTGTGATTATGTTATTTGATATTGTTGCAAATCATGGTTTAGTTCATGATGGGTACAAAAGCATTTTAAAAGAGGCTTCAAAATTGGTTTAGAAACTAATTCATTGAGAACCAGAATGGTTGAATAGGGTTCCAGATAGAATCGGTTTTCAGCCTTAGAGCCGAGAACTGAACTGGCCCTGGAATCGATTAGTCCGTGCGGATTCGATCCAGTTTTAGGATGGAACCAGACTTGGTGTTACACTCCTACCAAAAAGGGGTTGGCAAGACCTACCCCAAGTTTCGAGCCGGATTGGCCCGAGCCTGTGGTTTGGGCCAAGTTCGATTTCCCGGGGTCCACTTTGATTTCTAATTCATCCTTCGAGTTCTCGGTACTGCACTTTTGTGTAGCAGAAACTTCCCCGTAAACTAAGATTTTATTTCTCCTTTCAATAAAGTCATCAGTGCCGCCGTCCCGAATAATCTAAAAGGGAGTCATTGGCGAAGCCAATTCTCTTCTTTACATTTAAAAAAAGAGTTTGACCTTTAAGTGCCTTTTATGATTATCTATTAGGCATCACATCACGGGTAAAGAGTGCCCAGCACGTATGCCTAAAGCCTTTTCCTCTCGTAAGCACCTGGGGAATTATTCAGCGTATATTATATAAAATGAGGCCATTTCTTCATTCGGAAGCAAAGCATCAAAAAGCTAAGAGGGTAACACTCGTCACTTCTCTCTTTTTGATTGCTTCGCTTGGGATTCAAGTTTCTCTTCCCCCCGCCCATGCTCGTTCCTTTGATAATTCAAATGAAGGAGAAGACTTGATTGAGCTTGTCTGACAAGATACCCATATAAGATATCGAAGCTTCATTTTTGACTCAGAACCAGGCCATTGTGTACTTATGTTTTAAATGTATATCTTGGATCCATAAGCTCGACAGATTTTTTTTCGTCCCTTTTCTTACCCAACAAAAAAAAAAAAAAATTCTAATCGAGTTTATAGAAGTCTCTGATTTGGGCCAAACATGCTGACTTGTCCATTGATACCGGCCGATGTGTGACATTGGAAAACCTGATGCCGCCAAGCCACCGCGGACAATTAGTTTGTGTCGAGGGAAATAATTCAAAATTTAATGAAGTGAGTTTCGAATTCTTTTCATTCCATGGTGACCCTATTTCACTATCAGATTTTTGGCCGACACACATGAACATGCCAGCTTCAATTTTCTAGAATTGGAAAGGAGGGACTCATCGAAAGCTTTCATTAATTTAACGACTTGGCTGTAGAAATTACATATTCAAATAGCACAATGAAAATACAATTTTACTTTGGAGATAAAATATTCATCTTTTCCTCTTTTGAAATTTGTGGCTATGTACTCTAGTCTACACTCTCAAACCTGACTTATTTTTATCATCAGCTTATTATTATTGTAATTATTTGATTTCATTTTGGCTGGAAATGATTATATTTTCTTCTAGGCCCGAGCTGGAAATCATTTACTTAGCGCATATGAAGGATTACATATTTTCCGCGTTTCATTTCAGCTTCTTATAGTTATGGTTTTAACTGAAAGAGTTTTAACTAATATTACAAGGTGGTCACATAGTAATCTTTAGTGCAAATTCAGGATAATTACTCAAAATTTTCCTGAACTTTGGCACTGTTAACAATAATCTTAAAATTTTAAAAGTTAGGGATTATCCCCTATAAACTGGCACTGTTGCATAATAGCTCGCAAACTTTGAAAATTTATAGACTAATCCACATTAGTTTATATAACTGCTAGTTTTTCCATCAGTATAACCATTTAGAGTTACATGGGAATGGATGGACTCATTTTTCTTGACTAAAATAAGGCGCTAATAAAATTTCTTAACCTCATTAACCATGTATCAATCTCTGTTTTCTTACTCGATTAACCATAGATTAGAGATTATTTTGGTTAAGAAAAATTAATTATCCCTTTCAAGCAACGCCTAGCGGTTTTGCAACGAAAACCAACGTTTGAAAAGAGGGTATTCCATAACTTTCCGATGTTGGGGAGCTATTGCGCAGCGGTTCCAAAGTTCAAGAAAGTAATAAATAATTTTAACAGTCTATGCAACAGTTGTTTATGGGGGGGTTTTAAGAGCATTTATCCCTCGCTCTAAGGTTGTTAAGAACAAAGCAAATTATTAAATTTTCAACCCCAGATTTGATTAATTGTAACCGCCAGAATATTATATTTTCTCAATGGTCATCTCATGATAATATATGCTACTCCAGATTATCATTCAAGATCGAGTCCTACTCAATAGTTCTATGTAGGAATTCAGTTTCTTGCTGGCGAGATCATGTCCTGGGATTTGTTTTTCTTGGGCTACAATTTTGACTAATCCCATTTTTTATATGACTATTCCAAGTCTAGCAAATAATATACATCATCAGGCAAGACCTACTCTTAAACAACACCCCCGCCCCCAAAAAAAGAAGAAGAAGAAGAAGCAAGGCCTATACTCTAATCAGACCAATATTATATCATTTTGTTCGGCGTATCCATCTCCTCCTCCTCCTTTTTAGCTAAATTCTCCTAAATTGATCTTCACTTTCCTTTACGACATCCTGACATTCTTCTAAGCGTTTTTACGTTATATATACATATGATTTCATACTTTGCTCAAATTTGCAATCCAATTATTGACCATGGTCATATTTGTTGTAACTTCGTCAGGTGTTTTGTAGGGTGGAAGTATTTGAGAATAAGAATTAAAAAAATAATATAAAGGATATTATATTTACTAATACTCTTCTTTTGCCCACTCTTTCTTTTTCAAAAGAAACAAACCTAGCCTTAGAAATTTGTGAGATATTTCATTATCTCGAGATTTACCCTCTTAAGATCTTGCCTTTTGGGAAAATCTTTTTAAAAAAGAAAATGCGATCCGTGTTATATGTTTATTGTTTGGTGAGGGTGTTGCATGTACTTTTTGTTTTGTTTTTTTGATGAATGTACTTTAGATGATCATAAGGGCATGTGATGGAGAGGACGGAAATGAATAAAATAAATTTCAAAACGTACGAAGGTGATGAAGACGGGGAGGCTCCTGGTAAAGCACGTGAGGGCTTTAACCTTTCTCTTTTCCTCTTCCTCTTGTACCGCGCGCGAAGGGAATCCTTGTTCCTGTCCTGTCCGGTCCCTTTCGGGTGGGCCAAAAAGTTATAAATTGTAATTAATTGAAGGACTCGGGAGGGAAGAAGTGGAAAATATTAAAGAAGGGGTCGGCAGGGACAACATGTGATGTAATCAATGCGACCACCCAAGACATGCCTTTTCCTTTGAACTGCATCTTTTCTGGCCAGACCATGATGAAAATGTTCAGTTTGTCCGAAGGGGCAAACTCCTTTTTGTCAACGCTCTTTCTTGGTTTGCGGACGCAGTCAAATGAAAGAAAACCTCATTACCTTTCTTGATTCCTTTGATTGGCAAGTGAGCTTTATAACTTGCTCTTCCACATGTTAATGTCGAGTTAATATTCTAGACAGGTTGGCTTGTCCTATTTCGAAAAGGGGATTTTGCTAACGAGTGTTTAGCATACTCATGTTAAACAATTGAATGTAGAATATTTATGATTTTTCAATATGATGCTTTGCTCATGTTATGTATAATCGGTTCCTCTTTTGATTAAAATCCTTTTGAATACATCTAAAAAAAGAGTTGAGCAAAGGGATTGGTCCTTATGGTTAGGGTGGTTTAATGTGGAGGGTTGAATTCGCGTGACTGATGGTGACTAGCCTTTTGTTCTTTGGTGTTCGTAGGCGGTGAGTATGGTGATCAGATCAGGGGCTGTACTTTCAATGTTCAACTACTCTCCTTGGGAGTCGGATATTAAGTATTTATGATTTTCGTCTTCGTTATCAGAAGTCTCAACCCTCTTAAATGTTACTTGGTGCTTTGAACTATAGTAAACAATAAAACATAAAAAGGGCCTTTGGGAGTATAAATCGGGATAATTTACTATTAGTCCCCTAAAATTTTTAGGGTCGTTACAATTTGCCCCCTTATATCTGGTATAAAATTCCCTGATATTTTTCATTCGTCGATTTCACTGTCCTCCTCAGTGTTGTTTCTGGCAATATTGTTACCTCAAAATCGATCACGTGATGCATGTGACTCATTAATGTCGAAAACTTGAGGGCAAAATTGTCATTCCATGGTGAGAATTGCATTTTTTTTTCCTAGACTTGTTTCATAGTTACAAATAGTCGCAGATGTTTAAAAAAAATTTCTCAACATTCTCTCTTGGGAATTTGAAATTCATTGCAATCTTTCCCTTAGAATAGACTTGTTAAACACGTGGGTCGGGTTGGGTTTGGGTCGGATCATAAATGGTCCAACTTAAATTGACCCATTAACCCGTTTATGACCCATTTAAGCATAATATAAATTTTTGACCCATACCCAACTCAACCCATACCCGACCCGACCTATATTGTTAAAACACTTCCCTATCTAACTAAACTTAGGAAAACTTATTCTTATAATCTTTTTTAAAGATTATATTCCTTTAATATTGTTTATTTTTTAAGAAAATCGAATTATTAATAATTTTTATTTTAAATATTTTAAATTATTTTTATTTTTTAAAAATCACGCACACATATGGGAGAACGAGACTCACCTGGGTTTTGATGGCCAATCAAGCCACCATTTGACGATGGTGGCGACTGCATGCAACAACACCGCCGTGTGATCGAGAGGAGGAGCTGCTGTACGAGTGGTGGGAGCGAGACGACGCGCTGTCATGTGATGAGGAAGATTTATTTATTTTGATTTGAGAGCGGAGAGGAGATGAGTCATTCTGAGTACTAAGGAGTAGTTGGGTTCTAAGTAGGTTTAAACTTTGATCCATTAATGACCAATATATTTTAGTCTTTTTAATTTTAAACCCATTATAAGTACACCTATCAAAATGGGTGTATAACCTATTTATAACCCATTTAAATATTAAATTGGTCATAAATGGGTCAAGCTTTCTTTTAAATGAGTTTAAAACTAAAAAGATTAAAAGAAAGCTTAACTCATTTTGACAGGTGTACCTTAGAGTAATTGGAATATCAAAAGAATTTAATTATGACTAAAAACCAAAAGAAAGCTTGAAAAGTAAATGATCGGGCATTTGGACTTTCTTAGGTTGTGCCACCCGAAAAATGATTGGCCCTCCCTCAATGCAAGGATAGCTGAATCTTGATGATTGGTACTACCATGGAGTCATCGACTACCTTGACTAAGGTAGCAGTATTGTCAGGACAGCTAAAAAAACATCTTAAACCTATTACACTTGTTCTAATTTAATTTTGAATATTTCAATTATGCCAATGAGTCCATCCAGTCAATTTTACTTGAAACCGTTAACTGGAACACCGAACACTTTACGTGACACATCTGATATCGACATAGACATTTTCAATAACATTTTAACAATTTTTGAATTTTTTATATTTTTTTCCTTTTTTTTATTAAGAGTTAGCAAAAGTCGCCAGTTGATCCTTGTTGGTGATAGGCAAGAGTCGATAAGGGTATGGCAACCCCCACTCAATGCCCTTATTGGGCAAAGTGAGCGCACACGGCCCCTTGCCTAGATTTGGTGAGGATCGCAATGCCCTCACCAAATCTGGGTTGAGGGTGCTGTGGCTTGCATTGGCCTTGGGCAAGGTTGCGACGCCCAAATTGGGTGAAGGCTTGGTAGCCTTGCCCAATCCAATGAGGGTGTCCTGGCCTTTGCCGATGACCAACGAGGGTTAGCTAGCAACCCTAGTTAGCTCTTGGTAAAAAAAAAGTAAAAAAATATAAATTATAAATTATAAAAAAAATAAATCATAAAAATTGGAACAAATATTCAAATATTATGAAGAATGTCACCATCAATATCGACTATACTACATAAGACAATCGGCATTTATGTCCATAATTTCTAATCAAAATTAATCATATGAACTCAATTAGTAAAATATGAAAATATTTAGGATTTAATTGTCACAATTTAAATATTTATAATTTAATTGGATTTAGTACAATAATTTCAGAATATTTTTAATAATTTCTCACAGTTTTGGCAGTCAACACCGGCCGTCACCCCCCACTCCTCTTCCCGTCTCTCTCATTTAGACATTATATGATGCTCCTAAATTGATTTTAAATAACCTCAATGTCATTTCCTTTTAGTGAATCCAATAAATATATAATATATATGGATACAGTAATAGAGAGATGAGTTGGGTTTCGAATATGATTGAATAAGGGTCTATTAAAAAATAATTTGCTTAATGTATGAAAACTGGAAAATATGTATTTTTTTTTTTTGTGTGTGGATATTTTGCCCCTCTCAAATGAGCACCACCTTGTCACGTGAGATCACGTGATCGACTTTCTGGTGGCAATTTAGCCGGAGTCAACAACAAGGATGGTTGGAAATATGAGATGAACGCCAAAATTGAATAGCGTGGGGGGTTTTTATTTGAATTTAATGTTAATTTATTACCATACCCTTTCTAATTTAAGAATAGAATCGATGAGACAATGTTTCTTGTATTTTCTCTCGTAACTTTTACTAAAAATGATTTATCAAAATTCCACTAAACACATGTTCGAAACTACATTATACCCGACGTTGAAAGATTACACAAGTGATGTGAATTAAATTTGAATCTTTAACCTTTGGGCTATAGTCTAGATTCAAAACCTATTTTCTTCTTCTCTTTTTGGAGTGTTGGGTCTTATTAATGCTACAAATGGATTGGCACATTAGGCATGACGATCGTGGCACCATTACCTCTGTAGAAACCCTTGGCTTGAGACTTGACACCCCATTGCCAAATGGCAAGAACTCAAGGAGGGTGTCCGGCCCTCAACACGAAAGTTTTTTTTTGTATACATATATGTTTAAAAATTTCTTAATGATCTTGGTCTTGCTTTGCGCCACTTGGCCTATCCTCAACTTCTTTTCTATTCATTATGTAGCGTTCGGCGCAACTTTACTAAAGATCTTTAGCAAAATTTTGAGGTACCCGTTGATGAAAATGCAAAGGCTATTGAGGCAAAACTAGTATTTCCAAAGACCATTCGCCCAATGTAAATCTTACATAAAATTGCCATTTGGCATTTTCGGAATGCTGCTTTTAGGACTAATGATATTTTTTTCTTTCGTCTTTGCTTGTACTAAGTTATCTAAATTCTAGTTTTATCCATACTTTCATTTTTCAATGTAGATCCAATTGGCATTGCGCGTCATTGCCAATAGACTTAGATCTACCACCGACAACCATTGCCTAAGGTCATGGAACCCTTGGAGCCACCTCCCCACGACCCTCTTCAAGACCGTTGGGATCTCTTGAGGTTGCTCTCTTTTTCTCTCTCTCTCGATGAAAAATTGGTTTACAAAATCCTAGTATAAAGAAAATATTGTTTACCCAAACACTATTTGCATCTCATCAAAACCCTTTAGCCTAAAGGCTTTTGTATATTTCTTAAAAACTATCCCAAACACACCTTAGTCTATCCATATGCTTATTCGGACATAACAAATTAGATACTATGAGAAAAATTAAAATCTTATAAAACATTTGGTGAATCTTAGTGAATGACCCATATGCTCCTTTATTTAGAAGTTAAAGTAGGTCAATCTAGTTGGCTAGGCTGTTATACTTCGAACTCTCTCCACATCATGTCTAGGTACGAATCCTGTTGCCAACAGTTCTCTTTTGATAGGTGTGTGGGATGGCCTGACCTTAGCATAAAGTAATCTCCCCTACTCAATTTTTTCATTAAAAAAAAGTAGATCAATATAAATATAAATATATATATATATATTTTAACTTTCAGTTACTCATGGTCATTCTAATGAATATTCAAATTCAATAGTAACAAAGAAATCAATAGTGATTGTAGTAGCTATTGCGTAATAAATTCTTTCTCCTGATTCAGTCTAAACTCCCACCGGGTATCCCTCCAACCCGAAGGCATAACCGCCAGATAACTGTCATTTCTATTTTAGAGAAGAAGAAGAAAGAAAGGAGCAGCAGAAAACACAGACAGCGGATTTCGATTGTCATTTGTTGATATGGATTGTTGCTGCCGGGGGTTTTTGTTTGCTGACCCGGTGGGGGGCCCCACTTTCGGGCTCATCCACTTTCTCTCTCTCCCTCGTTCTCTCTCTAGGAAAAAGTGGACCCCACAGAGAGAGGGAGAGAGGGGGGGGAGTAACAGCTGTTCTAGCTGTTCCATTTCAGTTTCTTTTTCCCTTCGTTTCGCTTGAAGGTTTCTTCCTGGCAAGATCTGGTGTCTCTCTGCCTCTCTGCGATTCGAAGGAGTCCGCTCGTTACACTCATTCTTCTTGTTCAAGTGATTTTTCTTGAGACAGACGTTTCTCTCTTTTGCTGAGATCTGAAGAATTCTTCCCATGCATTGAGGTAAAAGAATTCATTCCCATCCTCTCTCGTGTGGCATTTGTGCAGAGTCAATCGCTATTTCCTGAGTCTTCTTTTGTTTTTTGTTCGTTTCTTGGATTTTGGCTTTTGTGTTTGTTAAGTTTTGTCCCTTCTTGTGAATCTCGAAGGCGTACTTATAATTGGCAACTCTGAAAGTTCTTCTGGGTCCGGGTTCGTTTCTCTGGATTTTGTCCACTCTTCGAAAATTTCCCAATTTCGAAACCTGGGTCTCGAGCATTGGCTTGAAATGGCGAGTAATTTCGTGAAAGTTACTGCCTTTCCTTTTAATCCTGATATGCAGTATCTACATAATGACGCGTTGAAAGTTTTGTAGTTTCATCAGAGATCTGCCTTTAAATTCTTTGCCATAGATAGAAATGCTGCATCTATTACTTGTCTTAATGTATTTGTGATTATATGCGTTACTTATTAAAGGTTTTATATTTTTTTTTTCCTTGTGTAGGAAATGGGGAGGAAAGGGAATTGGTTCTCTGCAGTGAAGAAAGCGTTGAGTCCTGATTCCAGAGGGAAGAAAGACCGGGTTCGTAAATTGTGTTTGAACTTAAATTTGTTTAACCTTTGCACAATGTTTTGGTCACAATGAATTGTTTCTCTCCCTATTTTTCAGAAATCTCAAAAATCGAAGAAAAAATGGTTTGGCAAAAGCAGCACTCTGGATCTGGTTTCTTCAGCCGAGGAAACTGTATTGGCTGTCCCTGCACCACCGCCGCCTCCTCCAGTGGAGGATGTGAAGGTGAAGCCAGTTGAGGATGAGCAGAGCAAGCATGCCTATTCGGTGGCCCTTGCGACCGCCGTTGCGGCAGAGGCAGCGGTTGCTGCTGCTCAGGCTGCTGCTGAGGTGGTTCGCCTCACGACTGCTTCGCACTACTTGGGTAAATCGAAAGAGGAAATTGCAGCTATCAAGATTCAAACTGCATTCCGAGGATACTTGGTAAGTAATCATATAGAAACAATATTCTCTGTAACAGGCTAAGGGGATGAACTTCTTGCCTTTTTTTTACCACAGGATGAGCTTGCTGCTGAATTGTCCTCTTGTCTGTCTCAAAAAAAGGAAAAGATCCTTTCATAAGTTAACTGCATTGGTTATTCAGCTTCTTCACGAATTATAAAAATGTGAAATCCATTTCCAAAATGGCCTTGAAGGGTCTCCATATGGAACAGTTGCTTTATCTAGGAAAGCTATGAGCATATGCTCTCTTTTCGGCTTCTATGAATTAGCATCTACTGGATCGCGTGAAAATCTTTTCCTCATACTTTCAGGCGAGGAGGGCATTGCGAGCTTTACGGGGACTTGTTAGGTTGAAGACACTAATACAAGGGCAATCCGTCAAGAGACAAGCAACCACGACATTGCGGTGCATGCAGACTCTTGCCCGGGTGCAGTCTCAGATTCGTTCGAGAAGGATTAGAATGTCAGAAGAGAATCAAGCCCTACAGCGGCAACTTCAACAGAAATGTGAGAAAGAGCTTGAGAAATTGAGAGTAGGTGCCTTTAACTATTTGGTAATGCTAAATAGTTTTTGATCTGATGTCACTGCTTGCACGATCATGCTAATTTATGTTAGCATATTTTTTTCTCCTGTTTTCCAATTCATTCCGG
Organism: Corymbia calophylla; assembly: GCA_014182845.1. NCBI lineage: Eukaryota > Viridiplantae > Streptophyta > Magnoliopsida > Myrtales > Myrtaceae > Corymbia > Corymbia calophylla. The sequence goes on from CM024702.1 coordinate 6,894,329, forward strand.
CCTCCACTATACGAGATGCTTTAGCTGGGCATTTCTTTTACAAAATTTTATTGGTCCATTTCTTTTTAATTAAGTAAATTCTTTTCATACTGATTTGCATGCAGTCAAAAGATTTTTAGTGCCGCTAGCAAATTGAATGCATGTTGCATCTCTGGAGCCCTGTTGCATCTATTCCTGGGTTCAGCTCTTCATAATTGTTTGTTGTTTGTTTTTTCCCCTTGTTCTGTTTTGACTTAAATATCAAACTCCCTGTAACAGTTGGGAGATGAATGGAATGCTAGTGTGCAATCAAAGGAGCAAATTGAAGCAAACTTACTGAGCAAGCAGGAAGCAGCCATGAGACGAGAGAGAGCATTGGCTTATGCATTCTCCCATCAGGTACTGCCATTACCTCACTACATGTATCGTGGATGATTGAATGCAAGAATCTAGAAATCTTATTTGAGAGTGCTGGAATTTTACCCCGAGATGATATTGTGTCCATCTGTTGCTTATCCTCATTAATAAGATCCTGTTAAGAGCATGACAATTTGGTTTAAAATATTACACCTGATAAAGGTGATGCTTTCTTCTTGTGTTTATGGCTTTTTTTAAACCACTGGCTTGTCCATTTCGGCACAAAATTATGGTGGGTCACCCCATTGGCCATCCCTGCTGATAATGTAATATGTTTGGTTGTCTGTTTGGAAGTTTCGTTTTTTATTTAGATCAGAAGTTGTTGCCACGCTTTGAAACTGGAATCATACGGTCTGCCACAAGGAGAGACAAACATTAGCATTTCTATGTCGTCTTGTTTTAGCTAGTAGGCACATCATAGGTTGTCCAATTTAGAAAGGTATGAAAGTTGCTTCCAATTCTAGGATGATATGGCCAATTCATATTAGAATATCCCCCAAGATTACAAAGGAAAAAGTTCTTATGTCGAGTCATTTTTTTCCCATCTTGAAAATTGTACTTGCTTGATGATTATGAGGAATTTATTGTTGATCAGAAACTTGTGGTGATGTTAGTTCTATTAGTCTCGTGTTTAAGGAATTTTCTCTTTAGATTATTCCTTTTGCATGAAACCTGGAAACATATAGTGTTGCTTGTCACTGAGTGCCAATATTTTCAGGTGCTATGATCATGCCCTTATTATTTTTCCAGGAGAGTCTGCTCTGTATCTCATTCTATGCCTGTTCTCAAAAGTGACAGCAGTGTCAGTATGAAACAATTTATTCTTCTATGTTGGTCAATTGCTTCGAGTATCACAACGTTTTGAACAGATGATCTATTTTAAGTTTTGCCATATTTCAAGATTAATGTTGATTACAGCCCTAAAATGCACAAAACTCATACTTGGACAATGTTTTTTCTCACAGCAAACGTGGAAGAACAATTCCAAGTCTGCTAACCCGACATTCATGGACCCACACAACCCTCACTGGGGTTGGAGTTGGTTAGAGCGGTGGATGGCAGCCAGACCATGGGAGACTCGAAGCACTGTAGAGTACAACGATCAAGGTTCTGTGAGAAGCACAACAAGCTATGCCATGTCCCTTGGAGAAATCAGCCGAGCTTATTCCCGACGCAACCTTGACAATGACAACAAGCCTTCCCCTATGTCCCATCGGCCGGGCCGAGCCTCGTCTCGTCATTCTCCATCTACTCCCTCAAAAGCCCCATCAGTATCATCGATCACCAGCAAAACAAAACCTGCCAGCCCAAAGGGCAGTGGTTGGGGCGGTCCTGCTAGGGATGACGACTTGAGAAGCATGTTCAGTGCGCAGTCCGAGCAATACAGGAGGCACAGCATTGCTGGCTCCTCGGTGAGGGATGATGAAAGCCTTGCCAGCACTCCATCGGTCCCGAGTTACATGGCCCCCACGCAATCTGCAAAGGCTAAATCCCGGATGCCAAGCCCATTGGGGCTAGACAAGAGCGGGACTCCAGAGAAGGGATCGGTGGGGTCTGCGAAGAAGCGTCTGTCGTTCCCTTCTTCCCCTGCCGGTCCTAGGAGGCATTCGGGACCTCCCAGGGTGGACAGTGGTGGCATTTAAGAGCTTGGGGCTTACCAGAGGAGAGTTAAAATTGGGGAGAGCAGGTAGGCGGGAGGTGCCATTAGGAAGTGGTGTGAACTTGTGGAAGTGCGAATGGAGAAGGCTGAAGACGAGATGGACAGGGATTTCAACGCCCACCACCTGTTCTTCGGCAGCAATTTACCGAAGGTGTAGAGAGAAGAGTGAATAAAACTGGGTCGTTGTTTCAAGTGCTTGTCTCTTTGCAACTTTGTGCAACTGGGGCTTCTCATTTAACTGCTTCTGTTGAATAACTAGTTTAGCGTGTCCTGAGATTGGTCAGTGTGATATCTGTAGGAGTTAGCAAATGATGCGTGTGCTTGTAGTTTGCTGGGAATGGCTTTGCTAATCCAATGTTTGTTTCACTTGTTTCCTAATGGATTCTCTTATTCAGTTTGGGAAATCAGCAAGCTTTAGTACTATAACCATTTCTCTCTCTCTCTCTCTCCCTCCCCTTTTGTGCACTTGGACGATTCCACATCATAGTTTAGTACCAACTGTTAGTGACCTATAGAACTAAGAGAAGTCCCCCCTAAGCAAGCCTGTTTCCTGTTGCCATTGAAGGTGGCAGTGATGTAACTCTGTCAAATGGGGTCATTGCTGGATGATGGAGAGTTCTCTACCTGAATATGTCACCTCAAAGAAAAATTTGTATTGGATGTGGGAAATATCAAAGGCGTAGGCATCACGGAATGATTATCTGCATTACATGAAGTGTCCCTCTCTTGGCCGTTAAGTGGGGTTTGAATCAAATCTAAATGATTACAATCTAGAATCAATTCATCCTGACCACCAAGCAGGGTAAGTTCAGACATCACTGTGATTACTTGTCTCTCTCAAAAGGCAAATTCGATCTCAAGAGCGAGACGAATTTCGTGAGAACGACTCATTCGAACTTCTCATAACGCATTCCTATACTAACTTTCAGAGAGCGTTCCCGCCCTTCGTCACTCCTCACCAATAAGAAGAGAACGGTCTCTCCCGCTCTCTGAACTCATGTCCGTGCCTATGCGGCAGGAAACGATTTGGTCTTTCTCGAAAACAAACTTTGGGTTGATTCTCAGTCGATCAGAGAGGGTCATGGGCTGAATCAGCAATCATGATCTCATGCCATTTCGTTTCTTGGCCCTTTCAAGCATTCGGATGTATGGACTATATCCCGGAAGATAAGGGAACCCATTTATATTCTTAGAGAGTAACCTCGCGGGTATATATCTTAATGAATTCTCATCATATGGAGACGAGATAAGATGGAAAAACAAATGAAACGCACGAAGTTAATGCAGCCAGATGAAAGAATGATTGAAATTATACAACATACGGGATTGGAAACTATTTATAGGAGAGGTATTAGAGATATATGAAGTAGTTCCAAAATAACTTACAGAGTGACCCAATTGCTGGAAGAAAATAGTAATGCGGATAATACAAGTAGGTTTTTAAATAAGCGTGCCATATTTAATCGTCGAAAAGAATATGACACATTTCCTTATAATTCAAAATTATTCTTTTCATCTCTATTACTATGCAACTAGTAGATGCACGAGATGAGGGTGAGAAAAATCAAATAGGTTTATTTCAAGGAAAATATATGATTTGGGAAATAATTTCCTAAATATGATTACTTGTATCACTTGAAACAATTAGTCAATGCAAAATATTTTTATTATTGATAATAATTTATGTCTAAAAATTTTCGTGGACGATCTTTGATTCATTCATTTTTATAAGTGATACAAATGATAATTTTTTAAAAATATATTTTTAAATTATTTATTTTTCACAAAATTACCGGCTCTTATTCCCCAAGAAAGTTGGGCGTGCAGTTAATTTCACATAAACATAGATTTACGATTCTATAGTAGAAAATTAGAAAGGTGACATCATCGTTACGAAACTACCATGCAAGAGCCCTAAAGGCCGCATTCTGACTCAGTCACCAGTTGACTCCCTTCGGAAATTTCTCTTTCCATTGTTTCAAATTTTGCGGCCGAATCTATTAATTGTCAATAGAATTAGAAAGCCAGTAGCCGCAAAAAATAAACTAAAGCATCTTAATTATGACGTCATTGCTTTTGGATTAGATTATTTAGCATCGAGTCGTTGTCATGAAAGAACCTAACAACCAGAAGGGAAACTGCGAGGAAATTTCTAAGAGACTCACTCATCTTGATGAACTTCTTTGGATTCTCTTTTCGCACGGAACCTAACCGGAAATTACCGTTAATACAACAGAAACACTATCGACCTCATGAATTAGGTAAATCATGAAGTCGTTATTATGAAACTTCTAGTCTTATGGTTGTAAAACATGTGTCACCCGGCACACAAGTTAGAACGATTCATCTAAATCAATTACATCACGAGAGATCAAATACAATTTCAGCTGAATGAAAAGAACTTCATAAATGAGAATTTAACTACACCATTTGATAAATTTTTGGCGAATCACCAAGATTTGCCGTGCTTGAGATTATGAAATTGCAAATAACAATAAAGTACAGATGTTGATATTCTAACAAATGGAGGAATCAACAAATTTTTTTATCATTGTTGAATAAATTAGACGATTATGCCGTATGAAAGAGGTCTTCTGCGGAGGGAAAGCCTATTACAATGAAGTGGCCAGGAAAGATCTCTCGAGGTTCCTTATACCACTCCGGTGGGCTCGGCCAGTATCCAGTGGCCGAGGAAACATCAGATGGGATGGAGTTCTTACCATCTTGGGACTCAATTGACCAAGATATGCTTTCATTAGTTGCGCAATACCGATCCACTTTAGTAGATCATGCAGATTGGGATCAGTCCACCGTGTCCTAGGGTCGATAACTAAGACAGATGCTTTGCTTCGGGATGAGTTTCAATTGACTAGCCCTTACTTTGCATAATTCAAGCTTCGTTTATTTTGGGGAAAATAAATGACTTGAAAAATATTTTCCTAAAAATGATTGTCTATATTGCTTATAAAAACAAATAAACAAAAATTAATTTTATCGTCTAGACATGAATTGTTGTCAATAATGAAAATATTTGTCATTGACTAATTATTTCAATTGATATAAGCAATCAATTTTGGAAAAATATTTTCAAATCATTTAGTTTTTGTGAAATAAACGGAAAAATGATCATCCTTGATGCAATTATTGTGCAGAATTCCACTCAACTTGTATGGTATATATAGACTACATGAGATCAGTGATCAACGGGGATTGCCACTAGTTGTTGTGCGCATATATCAGATCGTGAGAGATCTTCTTGCTTTGAGTCAAGGCCAGCTCTCCACCTCCGGTACTTTAATAACTAATTTAATGATGCACCCAGTGATAAGAACATTTTTTCTCCCCAAAATAGGGAAAACAAATCTTTCAGCCAAGATTTTCAATTAATCATTTAACTCCGACCAATAAAAAAGTGCCAAAATCATCTTCGAGTTTGATATTTCCAAAACTCATGCAATTGAGTTATTTAGTCAACGGCACGAGGCAGGAATTATAAAACAACTAGATAGAACTTGCAAAATTTCCCCCCTCTTTTTTATTCTAATGAAGTCGAGAAAAGTTAGGTTCCTGCAAATTATTGATCGAGGCATGTTGGACCCAATGTCCTTGTCTTGTCACTGCTGTTCTGCATCAAATTCATAGATCTAGATGACGAGTGGTTCAACGAAAGCATGCAATGCTGAAGAAAAAAAATTCCCCAAAGTTCGAATTTTCTGTTATATTTTTCTTTCATCTTTCTAGGGTTTCCAATATATTTTTCATCCCGCCCTTAAATTCTTCGATTAGGTGTACATTTTTCAAACTTGGTCGATGTTTGCATGAAATAATGCAAAATCCGTACCGCCAACGACAGAGAAATGCACTAGTATATTGATGGATATGGACATGATCATTAGAAAACAAATGTGCATGGAGCTCCCGGTCATACGTGTAGGTGAGAGTTTGACTCTTGTTTTAGTTGACCCTCTCATGGAGAATTCTCTCGCTCTTGTTTCAAAAATTGGGGGAAGAACTTTTGATCTGAACAGAACCCGGTCACCCAATGGTCTCCTTGATTAAGATGTGGTCATTAGAATGTCGTTAGGTGCCACAATTAAATTAATTATTTGCTAATCATAAGATTGCTATCGGTGAACCGAGGATGCGAATGACGAAAGTAATATTCAATGCGCCCTTAAATTGCATGGCAGCTTAATGAATGATGATATCTCAAACCTGATTAGCTTCTGATCTTATTTTATGTCTTTGTCGTTGATTAGCTTCCACTTCAGCTCTTGTTTAATTAGGCTTCTAGACATGTACATCAAAGCACGTCTAGCATCATTTTTCTTATGGCAGGTGAAATGCTTTACTCTTTTCATTCGATAAAACTATCAAGTGAGAAATATAGAGCTTTTCATAAGAGCTTCTAGAAAACCGTCAAACCCAGTTTTAAATACGATGCATGCAGCTTGAAAACACATACCGCCAAGCATTTGTAAGAACGATCCATGTTAGTAGATGAAAGATTCAAAGGACGGAAAATCTTTAGGGTTTAGTTGTAAATGAAAATTGAAGCATCTAAATTGAAATGTAGTTCTGTTTCACTATCTTGCCTAAACTCAATCCATTTTTCTGTGATTTTACTAACAACTTGTGCTAAATACATGTTGCTATATGACATGAAGTGCTGATATATCTCAGGTAAATGTTAAGATAGGCATAGACTAAGTCATCAATTTCATGCATAAAAAATTTGCATTTTACCTCTCTAGTGAGCGCATGATCTAGTATACCAAGTGGACAACATTATCCTAGTCGTAAAATAGTGTTTCAGTCAACTAAAGTTCCTATTAAAAAAAAAAGGCATCATTGTCATGGAATTGCTTGGAGTTGGACATGGTTTCAATAAATTGAAAAGCCTCCATCAATGAACACTGGGATTCTTCTATGGAGCCGAATAGGAGTAACATTCTCTTTTTCCCACTGAGCTCTCTCTAATCTTCATTATTTTTGTTGAGTTGGTAGGCTTCAAGTCATCTAGTTATATTAAGCAAAATGATCACAGATAAAATAATTCCCTAAAAGGCATAATTGACGTCATTTAATGACGTAAAAACCCTCCATTCTCTCTTGCCCGACATATAAACCCTTCCGCTGGATTCAGTCAGGTGAGATCTTAATCAATAAATCGATTAGATATAATTTTGTCACATTAGAATGGTGAGCGACAGCTTCGCCAGTTAACTTTTGCAAGCATATCAAATAGTCAAAGGAGCTAAACAAACTATGTAGAAATGGTTTTCTTTTTTCCTTTTTCTTTTTCTGGCCAATTAGTGAAAATACATATGCATTTCACACCTGTCATCTTCTATTGCTTTAGTTAATATTAATATGTTAGGAGTTATTTGAAATACAAAAAGAGTGACATCAAAGTATTAGACTAATAATGATGTAATTAGTTTCATGAATACCTAGAACTCATCATGTGACTACAAAAGAAAGAAACCGAATGATGTTACAAATAAGCATCATACGACATTGAAGTTCACTGACTAATTTTTCTTGTGGGAAATAATGTAACCTTGGGTTGCGTTTTTTCCGCAGAAAACTCGATGATAAAGGAAAATACTTTGCATTTTCTAAAAATACGATTGGTTTTCTTTTGTTTGGTTATATATGATCAAAAACATTTTCTTTTATTTGAATCCTATTGGAAAGTGATTTCAATTTCACAGCTTTATCTCAAACAAAAAAATGAATTTTTAGTAATATTTATTTATTTAAAATATTTGATTTTTAGTTATTTTTTTCTTTTTTCTCTTTTCTTTTATTTCCTTTTATTTTTCTCCTTCCTCCACTATGACCGACTGGTGATGACTAGAGGTGAGCTCGAGCTTGCTGGTCTCGAGCGAGGTGGTGAGACTTGAGCTCGCTTGTGGCCGGTTGCCATTCTTCGTTGTGATTGGCGATCACCTGAAGAAGAAGGAAAATGAAAACGAAAACGAAAACAAGAAAAGAAGAAAAGAAGAAAGCAGAAACAAAAACAAAAACAAAAAGAACAAAAGAATAAAACATTAAAATATTCGAGATGAGCAGTTTCAGAAAGTGTTTTTACTTTTTTAGATTTAATCCTAAATTTATGTATAAATGTTTTCATTGATCAGAAAGTATTTTCAGTTGACTAGTCATTTTCCACAAACTAAACAAGTGAAAATCCAGAAAATCAATTCCTTGAAAACACTTTTCCCCAACCATACACACCCTTGGTATGAAAGATGCCAGCTTTTTCTCACACGGTAATAAATGTTCATTGAATCTTTTTTTTTTTTTTGCATAATAATATTAATCCAAGTTTTAAAGAAAATGAAGTTCGGGCGTTGGCTTAATCAATGCAGAGAAAAAAAGGGTTAAATCTTCTTATGTTGACCTTAACTTTTGGCATTCTTAGATATGATTGAACATATAACCAAAATCCATTCAATTATAAACCACAGTTTATTCAATTAATTCATTGTTTTATAGTGATAAGTTGCTAATTTTCTTCTTCTTTTTTCACTACTTTTTTATTTAATAAATATATATTTTATAAATTTCCAATAAATTAAGCTCGTTTAATTTTTATTAGTTATTAGGAGGGATGTGATCAACGATGCTGATAACAAATAAGAAAGGGCAAGTGAAGTGCAACAGAATAAGGTAAGGAAAATATAAATTAGATCAGTAAATCATATGGACAAAAGATACTTAGATAGAACTAATAATATAATCTTAATGAACTTAATTATAAACTATAATTATAAAATTCATCATTGTATAGAGATTTTTTTTTGCTTACCCTTTTCATTTAATAACTTAAATAATGTAATGTTTCTACGATATTTAATGATTATATTTAATAGGTTGCTCTTTGATTAGTTTTCGAGGGATGGAATGATCGAGGGCCATGATAAACAACAAGAAAGGGCAATAAAAGTCAAGTTGAATGAGGAACCATGATAAATCAAAATATCCGTTTTTTTTCTTTGGTAAGAATATGGCAGCTATTCAAACATACTAAGTCTGTCGGCCATATAGCATATGCTAACAGACTGTTCGGGATTCTATTGCCATGGAATTCGAGCATCTTAGCAATAAGTCAAGATTGATATAAAACCTAGATGAGAGGATAGATTTCATTCTTCATCTTTTGTGACAAAATATTTAATGTTGATGGAGCAACATCACGTTTTGCTTCCTCTTTAGGGGAACATGTTGGGAGATGGGATGTTTTCCCCATCTACCAATAAGGTTAATCTATATCTTGGGGCATGTTGAGAACCTTCGTTGATTATATTATAAGGCACCATTCACTTATGTGAATATTCTTATAACCAATTTTTGTGCATCACATATTCTAGGACAGCGGAACAAATTGCATATATGTTATGAGGCAGCCTTTTCACGGGCTACATAATAGTATTATCCATTTTTGGGAGTTTAAATCTCTCTTTTGGCCATTTAGAAATACTAATTATAATGCACGTGCACATAACAATAACCAATTCAAATATATTGGGAGATGCGAAGCTTTTCCCATCTACTAATATGGATAATCTATATCTTGGGGCATATTGAGTACCTTCATTGATTGTACTATAAATAGGTAGAGACACCATTTACTTTCGTGAATGTTCTAGTAATGTTTTTGTGTATCAGATGTTATGGGACACCCAAATAAACTACGTATATGTTATGAAGCCCACTATTTACTGGCTACATAATAGTATCACTTATTCTGGGAACTTAAAAGGTCTCTTTTGACCATTGAGAAATACTAGTTAAAATGCACGTGCATTGCACGTCATGCCATCTTCTATTATTTTAGTTAATAGTTATAAATCAGAAGTTATTTAAAATATGAGAATAAGCAAATTAAATGGGTTGGAGATGTGAAGCTTTTCCTATCTAACCGTTGATCTATATCTTGGGTATGTCGAGAATCGTCATTAATTGTATTATAAATAGGGAAAGGTACCATTCACTTCTATAAATATTCCTATCAACCAATTTTTGTGCACCAAGAATTCTCAGACACCAAAATAAGTTATATATAAATAGGCCTCCTTTTTACGGGCTACATAGTAGAATCACCCTCTTTTTTTTGGAATTTAAAGGCCTCTTTTAACAACTTATAAACGTTAGTTAAAATGCACGCGCATTGCACCTAATGCCATCTTCTATTGTTTTAGTTAATATTTTGTATATTAGAAGTAATTTGAAATTCAAGAATAATTGAATCAAATTTGTTGCGAGATGTAAAGTTTTTCCCATCTACTAATATTCTTGATCGATATCTTGAAGCACATTGAGAACCTTCATTAATTGTACTATAGGTGGGAAAGGGCACCATTCACTTCTGTGAATATTATTGTAATCGATTTTTGTGCATAAAATATTATCGGATAACAAAATAAATTACATATTTGTTTTGAGGCCTTTTTAGTGGCTATATAACATAATCACCCATTTTGGGAATGTAATGGCCTCTTTCAACCTTTTTTTTTTGGGTCAAACTTTTAACCATTTGAAATACCAGTTAAAATACCAGTTAAAATGCACGTGCGCTACACGCCATGCCATCTTCTATTGTTTTAGTTAATATTTATATATTGGAACTTATTTGAAAATCGAGAATAATCAAATCAAACCGGTTGGGAAATAACCTCTTTCAACCATTTGAAAATACCAATTAAAATGTATGCGGGTTGCACGCCATGCCATCTTCTATTGTTTTAGTTGATATTTATATATTAAAAGTTATTTGACCTTCGAGAATGATCAAATCAAACGGGTTGGGAAACGTCAAGATTTTTTCATCTATATATTTGGGGCATGTTGAGAACCTCCGCCTTTTTACCGTGTACATGATAGTATTACGCATTTATGATAATAAATTACATATATATTATGAGGCTGCCTTTGTACAGGTACGTAATGGTATTACCCATTTTTGAGAATTTAAAGGTCTCTTTTGACCATTTAAACGTTCTAGTTCGAATGCCCGTGCATTGCACGTCATGCCCATATTCTATTGTTTTGGTTAATTTCTATATATTAGAAGTTGTTTGAAATACGAGAATAATCAAATCCAACGTTTTGGGAGATGTAAAACTTGTCCCATCTATGATTTGCTCACTTGACGGACTAATTTTCCTTGTGGGAGATTGGTATTGAATCATCAGTCCTCGTTGCTTCTTCTACTATTATCCTTTGCTATATGGGTTGGAGTCGTGTCTTGCCATTCTTGGTTTGAAAGATTTAGGGCTTTTTCTTGCACAGGATCTGCTTAGGGAATCCCATTTCGGTTTGATCCAAATAATTTAAAATTTATTTTAATTCCAATTTTAAGGAAAGTGGAATTTGCTTGTTGGCTAATCAATTGTACTCGTAGACATAAATAAATATGAGCATGGATTGATCATCGAGCTAATCTTGATCATGAACCAACTTTGTTGAGTCATCCCTCCACCAGATTGGGTCGGAACTTATGCCAATCCTTTTATTCAAGCCACAAGCGTATAACCTGGTGAAGTATGTCTAGCTCGTGCCTAACGCTCGGTCATAGGTTCAAGGCATACTCGGACCATCTTTGATGTCTAAAATCAAGCTTCTAACACTAGCGGGGGTCAACTATATGTCAACTGTCGAATTCTTGATCCAATTTGATTTTGAAGGGTTCACTGTACAAAATATTTGGACTTGTGTCCATTGTTCTTATATGGTTGAATGGAGACGCATAAAAATTTTAACAGAAGGTGCCGTACAGATTTACAATTTCAGAAAATAAAAGTGGCGCCCTTCTCCAATAGGTTATACACATGTAAAAATATATATGTGCATTATTTGAATGCTAAAGTGTCCAATTGAATTCCTTTATCAAGTGAACCAAAGTGACTCGACACGATTCAATCTCAATTGATGGTGGAGATTTTGAGTTATACCTTACTTCGACAGTCCGAAGGTGAGTCTATGAAGAGACACGTTTAAGTCTTCACACGTTGCTTATGCATGAAAGGGACAATCGAAATTGGACCTTCGAAAGTCAAAAAAAATAATGAAAGAGGTCTTTTCCCTGAAAAAGTGATGGTGCATTCTTTACTTTGTAAAAGGTTCACGGGGTTGGCCTCGTGCTTCTCGCTATTCCGTGAAGACTACTTTCACATATCATTTGCCGTAATATGTTCAAATTCCAACTATTGTATTACATCTCTCAAAATGTGAGTCACAATAGCTGGATCTCGACGTACAAATTTCATTTTTTTAAACTAAGAACTAGATGATAAACGCTAGTACACATTTAATATACTAAGAGTGAGAATCAGATAAATGATATCTTCATCTAATATACCAAATTTTCAAAACAATTGACTGTGGTGTCATAAAATTTTATGATCGTGTATTTATAACACGATCTTGTATTTTAGCTCTCACTCATCGTTTCAACTCACTTCATCATAAGGTATGATGCATAATTTATGCATTCATTACTCCTAGTGTACTCATTATTGTTGTGGTTCACCGTCATGTAACGAGGAAATAATAAGAGGCATATTGAGAATAGCATAGGTTCGAGTAAGGCCAAATTTTATGATGTTTCAACCAAAACACGAAGATCAATCAGGTAGTTGGTCGAGTGGTCCAAGATATGATTAGCAAGTCAAAGATTTCACTAGTTTGTCCATGTGCTTCTCATTATTCTGTTACTTTCACAATAGCTGGATCTTGACTTGCGAATTCCACTTTTTTAACTAAGGATTGGGTGATAACGCTATACGCATTTAACATAATGACTGAGAAGTGAGAATCAGATAAACGATATCTTCATCTAACTTATTAAATTTTCAAAGCAATTGACTGTGGTGGCATAAAATTTTATGATCGTGTATTTGTAACACGATCTTGTATTTCAGCTCTCACTCATCATTTCAACTCACTTCATCATAAGGTATGATGCATAATTTATGCAATCATTGCTCTGAGTGTACTCATTATCATTGTGGTTCATCGTCATGTAACGAGAAAATAATAAGAGGCATATTGAGAATAGCATATGTTCAAGTAAGGCCAATCTTTATGATGTTTCAACCAAAAAAACAAAGACCAATCAAGTGGCTGGTCGAGTGGTCCAAGATATAATTAGCAAGTCAAAAATTTTCACAAAATTTTTCACAAGTTTGTCCATGTGCTTCTTGCTATTGCCCTACTTTCACCTAAAATTTGCTGTAAAAAGGTCAAATTCCAACTAGATATTTATATCACTCAAAATGCGAGTCACAATAGCTGGATCTTGACATGTAAATTCCGCTTTTTTAACTAAAAACTGGGTGATATGTGCTATTATGCATTTAACATAATAACTCAGAAGTGAGAATCAAATAAACAGCATTTTCATCTAACACATCAAATTTTTAAAGCAAATGACTATGGTATCATAAAATTTTACAATTGTGCGCTTCTAACATGATCTTGTATTTTACCTCTTAGTCATCATTTTAGCTAATGTCATCATAAGGTATGAAGCCTAATTTATGCATTCATTGATTAGAGTGTACTCATTATTGTTGTGGTTCATTGTCAAGTAACGTGGAAATAATAAGAGGCGTATCGAGAATAGCATAGGTTCGAGTAAAGCCAATCATTATGTTTCAACCAAAAAATGAGCATCAATGAGGTGGCTAGTCGAGTGATCCAAAATTTGATTAGCAAGTCAAAAGGTCTCATGGGGTTGTCCATGTGCTTCTTGCTATTCTGCTACTTTTATATGTTATTTGATATAGCTGGACCTTGACATGCAAATTCCACTTTTTTAAATTAAGAATTGGACAATAAGCACTACTAGGTATTTAATATGATGACTGAGTAGTGAGATTTGGATAAACGACATTTTCATCTAACATCTCATCTTTTCAAAGCAATTGACTATGGCATCATAAAATTTTACAATCGCATGTTTGTAACATGATATTGTCTTTTGGCTCTCACTCATCATTTTAGCTTACGTCATTATAAGGTATGAAGCATATTTTATGCATTCATTGCTCAAAGTGTACTCATTATCATTGTGGTTCATCGTCATGTAATGAGGAAATAATAAGAGGCATATTGAGAATAGCATAGGTTCGAGTAAGGCCAATCTTTATGATGTTTCAATCAAAAAATGAAGACCAATCGGTAGCTGGTCAAGTGGTCCAAGATATGATTAGCAGGTCAAAAGATTTCACAAGTTTATCCATGTGCTTCTTGCTATTGCACTACTTTCACATAAAATTTGCTGTAATATAGTCAAATTCCAAGTGTATACCTACATCACTCAAAATGTGAGTCACAAAAGCTGGATCTTGACATGCAAATTCCACTTTTTTAACTAAGAATTGGGTGATAAGCGCTACTACACATTTAATATAATGACTCAAGAGAGAATCAAATAAACAACATTTTCATCAAACACGTCAAATTTTTAAAGCAGTTGACTGTGATATCATAAAATTTCACAATTGTGTGCTTCTAACATGATCTTGTATTTTAGCTCTCAGTCATCATTTTAGCTGACGTCATCATAAGGTATGAAGCATAATTTATGCATTCATTGCGTAGAGTGTACTCATTATTGTTGTGGTTCATTGTCATGTAACGAGGAAATAATAAGAGGCATATTGAGAATAGCATAGGTTTGAGTAAGGCCAATCATTATGTTCAACCAAAAAACGAACATCAATGAGGTGGCCAATTGAGTGATCTAAGATTTGACTAGCAAGTCAAAGGTCTCATGGGGTTGTCCACGTGCTTCTCGCTATTCTACTACTTTTATGTCAAATTCCAACTATGTATCTACATCACTCAAAATGTGAGCCATCAATAGCTGGATCTTGACATGCAAATTCCACTTTTTTAAATTAAGAACCGGACAATAAGCGCTACTACGCATTTAACATAATGACTAAGAAGTGAAAATTGGATAAACATCATTTTCATCTAACATCTCATATTTTCAAAGCGATTGACTATGTCATCATAAAATTTTACAATCGTGCGTTTGTAACACGATCTTGTATTTTAGCTCTCACTCATCATTTCAGCTTATGTCATAGCTCATGTCATTATAAGGTATGAAGCATATTTTATGCATTCATTGCTTAAAGTGTACTCATTATTGTTGTGGCTCATTGTCATGAAACAAGGAAATGATAAGGGGCGTATTGAGAATAGCATAGATTCAAGTAAAGCCAATTTTTATGAAGTTTCAACTCAAAAACAAAGACTAATAAGGTGGATGGCCAAGTGATCCAAGATATAATTTGCAAGTTAAAAGGCTGCAAGTTTGATTCCTCAGTTTATTCTCGATTTAGATACCTCAATTAGTATGCCAATGGAACACTTATCCTTAATTGTATCGCTGATTGTGAACTTCCCCACTTACATATGTGGAGTTGCAGTGGCCATCTCATCCAATAAGCTATTAGTGCTTCGCTGACGCCTTAGACCAAACATTCTAGCAGTAGGTGAGACTATGGTGTGCATTGCTCCTGGTTCAATTGAAAAATTACATTGGAATACATTGAACTAACCGGTTCTAGGTGGTTGCCGAGGGGATTGGTTGATTCCCAATTCCACATAAGGAATTGGACCAACAAAATGGCCAAGATTTCTTAATCTTTTTATTTTTTATGAGTAAACCCTAATTAGTAAAAAAAAAAAAATTCTCTTTTAATGTTGGGAAATTCCCACTTGTTGGGAATAGAAGAAACCAAAAACAAGAAAAGAAAAACAATCACCAGTTTCGAGATCGACCCTAGAACCAGTTTGATGGACCGGCCGAGATTTCTTAATCTTTATTTATTTTTAATGAGTAAACTCTAGTAAGTAAAAAAAGATTTTCTTTTAACGTTGGGAAATTCCCAGTTGTAGGGAATAGAAGAAACCAAAAAAAGAAAAGAAAAGAAAAAATCACCAGTTCCAAGACTAACCTTGGAATCGATCCGGTCTAGTCCAGTTCTAGGACTGGGTGGACCGATTCCCAGTTCCGCAAACTATGAACTGACCCTGCCCAGTCTAGTTCTAGAATGGAAACCAAGCTACTATGAAACCAATTACCCGTAGGTCATATTAGTCTCAATCTTGTCCAAGATTTGATTGATCGAGCGGTCCAACATTTGATTTGCAAGTCCAAAATTGCAAGTTTGATTCCCTAGTTTATTCTAGATTTCGGATACCTCAATTAGTCTGCCAATGACACACCCGGCATTAGTTGTATTGTCAATCATACACCTCCCCGCTCACATCTAGTGGAGTTGCAGTGATGATCTCATTCAGTGAGTTGATTGTGTTTCATTAATGCCTTAAATCGAATATTCTAGTAGCAGGTGAGATTGGTCTCAACCTCGTTCGAATCCTTTTCTCTTGACGGATATATCAAAAAGAAAATTTTGATTTGGGACAATCGATTTGAACAATATTTGGTGGCAAACGCATTCACTCGTTTGTGGCCAAAGAATGTAGTGGGTTGGGGAGACTCCAAATAGAATTTTCCGGCAAATACATTTTAGCCACTGTTGATGCCCCTCCATGACGGGTCACGACTCTACTTTGATGAGTTTCCATTCCACTTCCACAACGACTTTTGAGAGACTTCACTTAAAAAAAGAAGAAAAGCCTATCATAAAAAGAATCTTTCGATAATAATAACAACAACAATTAGACATGCTTGTCTTCATACAGGAAAAAGCAAACGTATGGTTGGAGCAGTTCGCCCCTTGAAATTTTGGTTGTTTAGGAGAATCTAATGTTCTTTTCTTTTATCTATTCTTTGGGATAGCTTAGAATATAATTAATAGCTGAAAAAGAGTAATTTGAACTTCGAGACTTGAAACATGGTTTCACATGGCGTGATTGAGACTTTTTGTTGGGCAATTTAGGTTGCAAAACGCGTTTCCGGTTCTGAGTTAGTGTGTGCCTGTGTGGTACTACGCTTTCACAGCAAAATTATTCCTAAATGACACTATGGTTATATTCGTTTGATTTGAAGTTTATATGTCTAGTCTTGACTATTCGGATATGTATAGGTTGTTCCATTATGAGCTGGACATCATGTATTTTAGTCAAGAAGAGTATAGTATTTCGTATGTGACTTGTTATCTCCTCATTCTCTGTATTGTGATAGAAATGGGTTATGTGATAAATGAGTGCGCTGTGCAAAGCCTCTACGAAAGGATGGAATTTGAGTACACGGGTTGTGTAATTTCATTCGTATACAATTAACATCCATTGATATTGATTTGAATTATTTTGTAGGTTTTTCAAACTGTTATTACCTCATTATACAGAGGTGGTTTGTGTAACAAATGAGTTGCACAGTCGGTGTATCATAAGAAAATCCTTTCACGAAATTACTCTGCTGAGTTATGTTTCAAACTGTCTACTATTTAAGTATGTGGGTCAGTCTCAATCACCCAATAATAATCTGCCATATCATAATTGGCACAATAAACCAGTCCTAATAACTCTAGCATTATTCAGATTCTTTAAATACGACCGTCAAATCTTTCATATAATAGGTTTCAAGGAATCTTTAGTGAACTCAATACTTATCTATCGGATACCAGGTCAAAGTTTAGTATCCCGACCTTGGGGTTAATAAGTCACTGTAAAGGACTGTTCACGTTCTATTTTTAAAACAATACATCGTGTGGGACAAGTAAGAAAAAGAAAGCATACATTACTAGAATAGTCAACCTGTCATATCCGCAGAAAAGTAAGTTAAACAAATACCACAATTTGTTAGGAAAGGCTGAAAACGATCGGGAAAGCAACAACCAGGTCAAGAACTCAGTTTGACAAGGAAGCGTGTTTGTGCTCCAAATTGGATTAAAAAAATGAACAATGAAATTCCACAAGATAATTGTCATTAGGTCACCCGCAACAACTTCTTTTTCATTCAAGAAAAGATAGAATAAAAATTATCTTAGGCCTCGGAAATTCAATCAAGAGAGCAAAAGACAGATCCCTCCCTCTCTCCCTCCCTCCACATATCTTGTCTGCTTCCATCTTATCAATTTCGGGCTACAAATCCCGAACTTTAATTTTTCCTTTTTCTGGGAATAAACTTTGTTGACATTTGGTCGTGGGTAAAGTTCCTCTTTTTCCCTTTCCTCATGGTTCGTTCTCATTAGTAATTATAAGGCTTGAGTCTCGTGGTCGCCCGCGGTCACGTCCAAAGCGATTCCCAGCTAGCCGAGCCGTCGTCCAACAAGCCGGTCGAGTCGGTGAACTGCTGCTGGAAATTGATCACCGGCTCTTGGGACTGAGCCATCTCCACGCACGCCGCGACAAGGTTGGCCCGCTGCAGCTCGAGGTTGACAATCTCGGCCTGAGCCTTGGCGAGCTGCTCTTGGAGATCGCTCACTTGCTTCTGGAGGTGGCAGATGGCTCCGGCACAGCCGTAGACCGGGTCTCGGATCCTCGCGTTGGCCTCGTACACCATGCTGCTCACTGCATCCGCTCTCTGCGGTTCCGGAAGTTCCTGAAATAATTTTCACCAAACTAATTGAGAAAAAAAAAACCAACATGGAAGAATTATAAATCTAATCAACATGAAAGTCACAAATATAATATATTTTGTCAAAAGAGCCGGTCGAGAATTTCCTAAGACTTTTGAGGACATGAATTCCGACAGAAATCTATAATCATAGTGTACCACGAGGAATAATTAATTCTGTAATGCATCTAATGAAAGATCTCCTTCAGACTAGAAGGGTCCAAACAAATTGTAATCTAACTTTCGATCGTAAGTAATCTTTTGCTAAAACTCTTTGGATTTGTTGCATCGCCTATCGCTAATAAATTAGGAAAATGTCCACATTCGAAACATAAAAATTTCAGTTTTTATAAGAAAAGTGCGATTGACTTGTAATAATATACGATAAGAAATGCTTTCTCTAGAAAGGCAAGTCGCGAAAAAAGAGAAGTTTCTTTTTATTGGCAAAAAAGAAAAAAAGGGAAGTTGCTAAAAGAAAAGCTTTCGCGGACACCAGTTCGATTTTTTTTGCTACAGCATTCGGGCTCGTTCACATTAGGGATGCGCAAATCCTTATAAGGAACACTAAGAACAGTATGCAAAAAAATGGGGAAAAGGGATGGACAACAGTACCTGTAAGAACTTGATGATGTTGCTAGCTCCGAACACCCGATGCGCAATGGTGAACTTGTAAGGCTCGGTGGGCGGGAAGTACGGCGCCAAGACACACTTGTCCACGCAACGCCGGCGCAGGATCTTGCAGGCGGCGCATGGGCTGAGGACAGGTGGCGGCGGCGGCGGCAACGGAGTGATGGGGAGGGAAGGAGGAAGGGGAGGAGAAGGAGTGGTTGGAGATGAGGACTGAGACGGTGGTGGGTGCGGTGGCGGAGAAGAAGATGAGGATGAGGTCGAGTAAGGGAAGACTCTAGTGGGAATAGTGACGGGTGTTAGAATTGGAGTTGTTCTCGCCTTGTATTCCATCTCCCTAAGACTTTTCTTCAGAGAGAGAGAGAGAGGGGAGAGAGAGAGAGGGGTGCGATGGAAATGGAGGAGAATGGTGGGCTTATATACATGGGAGGATAGGAGATGGGGGCGATGAGTCAGACCCCGTACGTCAACCATCCACAATATCGGTTTTTCACCTACAGTTTCGAAAGGGCTTTGCGGCGATTTTGGCATCTAATTAGTAAATTTGCACCACTCATCAGCACTGTTGCATCTTAACCTCCCCCCCAACCTTTTTCTTCTCCCTATTTTCTTGCTTGGGCGTGATTGATTCATCATGAATTTAGCGACCCCATTAGTCCTTCCTCTCCCTCTCTCTCTCTCTCTCTCTCTCTCTCTCTCTCTTTCTCCTCAAAGTGTGCTCGGATGGTCAAGCTTTTTTTGCTTATTTTATTTGAGGAATTAGGCTCGCTTAAAGTGTTGGAATTTCGCCGGTAATAGATCGCATCAGTTCACATTATGATTGGTTCTTGTATACGGTAAACTTCATGACCACGGTAATGCTATGATTTTTGCTACTGCCATCCGAGAAAGGGTTCGGTCAGGAGGGAATAAAGAGAGAGGCTTTCGATTAGTCAAAAGAGGCCATAATCGCATTGTGTTTAATTCAAGATGATCACTTGGGGATTCAGATTATGTCGGGCAATATGAACCGTGTTACACATGCATGAGAGATTTGTACTTGTCATTCTCCACTGGATACAAGACATATGTACTTATAGTATGATTTCGCATTTCAACAGTCCAATAGTAGGTAGATAAATCATTTCTTATACCGACAGTGGACCTGATAGAAATCCTTAAACATGTTCCGAAACACGAGGAAGCTGATCAACTAGAGATCCTCGGCATGTTTTCTTGTCTACAATCCTTAACCTAATCGACGAAAGAACTCGGATCATTTGACTCCTTACGTGCGGAACAGTTCAAGACCTTATCTTGATGAACCAGAAGACAATTTCCCAAGAATCGCCCCGTCTCGTTAAAGGGGGTTTAACTTCTTTCGTGGGGCTTGACCCCGACAAACGTGGCCTCTCCTTTGAAACTTTCAACGCATCACATGACCTCCTTAATCAAAGTAAGCAGCGTTGGTCACTTACTCTCTTTTCACGCCCATCAAATTTCAGAAGAATTCCCTATCAGTCACAAACAAAAACTAAGAATCAATTAAAGTTGGGTATAAAAAAGTGATGCTGCCACAGTATTTCTGGTCTTGAAATCATCCGTAAATTGTCTGGGAGTGGCCAAGCAGAGCAGCACATATGGAAGAATTTGAAAAGCTGGATCGCCCATGCATCTTTTTTCAAAACAGCAAAATTCAAAGGGTGATCATCCCAGTCGTGACTTTGTACGTGTACACATGTTCCTTAAGAGACTTTATGACCGCAACTGTGAGTTTTCAAAGTGGAATTTTGCTAGTATACGTCCATTGAATCTATATGATAGTCTATGAGACAGCTCATATAACTTGGAAGAAATTTTGGTATGAGGTTTTACGCAAGTCTGCCCTAATTTTTATACCAGTATACATACTTAGACAGCTCATATGACAAAGATGAGATCCGTTCCTTAACACAATCTCAGTTATTCTCAATAAATCTTTCCTTCACGTGTGAGCCTCCCATACGTCCAATTGTTTTAGTGTATATTTGACCCTAATATCCACCCCATAGCTGTGAATTTCAACTCCTATCATCACCCCTGAATATCCCAGTGTGATTCAAGGTGTGACATCTTTTGATATCAGATCCAGCTTGAGATTAACGCCCCACAAAACCACATGATCACTTGAGAAAAGGCCGAATTAGGGCATGATGTTGATAATTAATTATCCATTTTTGATTCAATATGTATATTATATCATGACTTTGAATTACGAGTTTTTGGTATTACTTTATATATGTATAGTAGTTGCTCAATTTATTTAAAAGAGACACGCAGTACTTACTGATCAGTGGTTGCTCACCTTTCTCTTTCCTAATCTTTACAGGTTCCTCGGTTAGCAGACATTAGAGCAAGAGCGATATCGACGGGACTTTTGGGTGGTTTGAGGTTACGTCCCTTGGGAAAAAAGACGACCATGTCATTACCGTTATTCCAGTAGGATTTAAGGTGTGATACCTATTGTCGCCTCTCACTATAATCACAAAAGGAAGAGCTTGGGATCGAACTCGAGATGGAATTTTGGACCGCGATGCTTGCTTTCACCCATGGTCCACTTTGCCAAATTGAACCAGATACAAATCGTCACTGCTCGTTCCTGTTGAAATCCAAGATTTCTTCCTCGAAATATTTGCTAAACAGTGGTACAAAAATCAAGGGCCAATTAAAAAAAAAAAAACTATGAGATAAGAGAACCTTGATATCTTACCACAAGGATAAAGTTCAACTCCAGACCCCTCAACATTGGTGGATAGTGAGCTTTTGATGTGAATAAGCATAATGCGAGAAGGTAGCAGGATCACTATAACCGATATCATTGAGTTCCCCACTATAGAAGTCAATAGTTATACCTACTCATTCCACACTATACTTCGAGCAATTCCGTCCCCCAAGCGGGCACCATCTTCACTTAAATCTCAAGCGAATTAGTGTGATCTAACCTATCATCTGCCCGGAAACACGTAGCTTAAGGACAAAAGAAGCCGCCAGCATCGAAATGGACGGTAGGCCCGGCATCACTCGGCACGCGAGACGATCAAGGTGCGAAGTAGATTAGTTGGTCGTACGGCGTTTTAAGCTTGAATTACGGGGATTCCACAATCTATCTCGCCGTTGCCGACTTTTACTAGAGGCAAAGACTCCTGCGAACATCATCTTCCTCCTCGCTCTTCGGGCCACCAAATTGATGTTGCCTCAGATTCAGACAACCAAATTTCCTCACAAGAAAAAGAACCTGCGAGGACGACTCCTCTATGCACACCGTCTCAGTGACGTGGCGAGTGATCGAGGGTGGCACGAGTCGTTCCCGAAAGAGCAAAAGACGGGGCCGCGGTCGTTGGTGTGGCCCACTGTTGGGTTGGGTTAGAGGGAGTACCGCTGCACCTCGTGGCGAACGAGCCAGAGAAAAAAGAAAAGAAAAGAAAAAGAAACTTTGGAGCTTCCCACGTTGTCGTGACTCATGAGTAGGGGAAGAAAAGGCGAACGAGACGTGCCGAAACTTTCTACGCTCGAACGCCATCGACATGGCTTTCCTTCGAGTAGTTGGAGATTGTTCCCTGGCCCACTGACTTGAATCTGAACGCTCGGCTTCTTCATGTGCTCCTCAAATGCATTACTACCGCAATGTCGAATGGAACCCTTGATCGAGTTCATTCAAATTCTGGCATCGACCTTGCGACTAGACGGCCGGTTCAATCGAGTGCCAATTCCGGCCTCTGGTTCGACCTTTTTCCTCGATCCTTACCTGTCTAACTCAGTCGTCTGCATACCAATTAGATTGTAAAACGGATTGATCTCCGATAGGTTTTAAAAAACGCTTGGTCAAACCTATTTATGGTAACCAAGTTTTTCACCGAATGCGGAAGGCCTAGGTTTTCTTTTTCTTTTTTATCCCTCTTATTGGTCGAGACTCCAACCCAAGTCAGATTCGTCCTTTTCATGTTCTACCACATTGACATCTTGGTTTCCTAATTAATATGGCCCTTTTGTCAAAATCGGATTCCCGCAATTAATTCGTGAACAATCTATGCATATCTACTTCTACTACTCATACGAGGAGGAATGAACCTCATCACGTCATGTTTGAAGGCAACATGATGTAACATGCTCCTTGAAACAATCGGCGCCAACCAAGTCGAAAAATGAAAAAAAAAAAAAACAGATAAACCAACTCTCAACTGTTTCCATGGTTTAGCCATTGGTCTCAAGCTCAAACCACTGACCACAGAAAAGCATTTTATGCGCGGGTCACATGGCGGATGGGCATGATGTGATCGATGTATAAACTTTTCCACGTTATATGCTTGTTATCTTATGTGACTCTTAAAACTTGGAATCACTCATATTTTTTTATAAAATGATTACATCACGTGTCATTACCATATATAGATACCTTCTCCCTAACCACTTTCTATGCATCAGAATTTTACACCATGCGCAATTTGAGCAACCTCATCCCTATGCTTCCATCACATGCCCAAGAAAATTGAATTTGACAGGTCCTCAAATCATAGTGAATGAACATGGTAATGGTTAGCTTCTAATCTTCTATATTTGTAGATGCGAAATTGCACACCTAATAGTAGAACCTTAGTTCCACAAGAAAAAGCTATCCATCAGTCTATATTCACTTTTTCCAGCTGTTGGAGAAAATGGATTCGCCGGGGCATGCCAAAAAGATGCGACGAGAATCAATCTGCGTCGAGGCGATTATACTCTAGACGATTGGAAAGCAATTGAGGTCGCTCCACGGCTGCATACTAGGGCGCAGAGTGCACGAATGAAGCTCGAACAGCGGGATGAATCCTAAAAATCTAAGGGCGACCGAAAGTAAAGTAATTAGATTTGAGGGTTGGGTCAAAGTTCTCATCCGCATGGTAGATATCCAAAGTGACTAGACATGCTAAGGCGCTCGACATGTCTCTGCCTTCAAACTAGACCCGCAACCTTACGATCCAAGGGCTCGTGGATCTAGGGTTTCATCGTTATCGATAGGCTTACGAGATTCATGCACGCTGCGCAGCGGAGAGTCTCGTGTTGCATGCATTCATCACGTGATGTATACATAAGTGAAAGTAGCTTGTCGTGCAAGTTAAAAGGACGTTAATCTGCCTGTTTTTTATGAACGTGTTGCCACCATCTGCGGCTCCTAAAGCAAGACTGTGGATCGTGGCTTTGCTGGTGAAGCTGAATAGCACACGTTTTGGCATGGTTTTGAAAATTTGTTTACTTAAATTGGGTTATATCAAATCAAATCAAATCATTCTGTGGAATTAAAATGACGGGTCAATCACATCTAAATCCATTTACGTCCCTGCTGATGTGAGCCAGTTGACCCCACTCAAATTCTTGATTTGCCTCTATCATCATCTTAATTATTATTATTATTTGCAAGAGCATAATATTTACACTGCTCGCATTATGTTGTAAGGTTTCTTTTCGACCTTGTATTCAAGTCATAAATTTTCTAATTTTGCTTACTTAGTCCTAAATGTTTGTGCAAAGTTCCAATCTACTCTTTGTAGCTAATTTTCACTAGAAATCGCTGACGTAGCGATGCACCCCATATGATGACCGATAATAACTAGACCGCTACATCAGTAATTATACTTGAAAATCGACTAGAATAATTGCATTAGAATTTTGGGCCAAAGTTTAAGATTTAAATTAGTAAAATTAAAAATTTTAAAACTGAATTAGTATTCGTATAATAGGAATAACATTGATTTGCTAATTTTCCTTATAATTTTTTCTTCCACAACACCACTACAGATCACATAACAAATGTTCTTTGACATTCCTGTAACGTGATTGACATCTCGTCTACAATGTCGTTTGAGTGGTGTACTTATGGCATACCAGTTCCTAACTCGCGCCCCATTGACGCAAAGAGAGAGAGAAGAGAGGGAGAGAAAAAGACTTTTCGACAAACCTATCAACCAACATACTTAACCTCCCTACAAATCAACCCACATATGCAAGACTGAAATTATGGTGTGAAATCAAGATTTATGATAAAATATGGTAAGCGGTTGGTCGTTTTGAATAAGCTGGCCACTCGAGATAGGCTTGCTAAGTGGTATTTTGCCTTCCGTTGTATGTGTATTGTGTGGCTTTTAGGACGAAAGTAGGAATTATGTTTTTTCTTTGCCAATAGCTTCTCGTCATTGGTTTAGAGGAAAGCACCCGTACTACATGATTTGCAAAATGAAAATTATTAGCCCCACCTGAGATTTGTGAATAAATGAGCGCTTTGAACTCAAATTATATTTTTGATCCAAATTATATTATCAGTGGAAGAAAACAAATATTAGTAAAAGAACCTTCTTTAAAATGGTTTAAAGGGCAAACTGTATGATGTGTATATTGATTTTCTTCTTTTGCAATAGATTTGATGTAGTAGCATCTTCCTTTATATCAATCAAGGCTAATAAGCCCATTGATCCACACGTTGTCCATATGTTAGTAAAAGATTCAATAGCTACCATAGCTCCCGCTTCTTTAGGCGAAACTTCAGGTTGAAGAGTTACTTAGAATGGCATCAAGATATCGATATCTTTCATTGTTAGAAGTATAATAAGTCAATATGATAATGAGCAAGGATGCTCTATTAGTTTTTGGTTCTGACCTATCCTGTAGGCGTACACGTTCTAGATCAATGATCGATTTCTAGATTTAGTTGCAAACCCAATTGTTTACTTTTCATATCAATAATTCACTTCGCTTTAGAAGACAAAAGGCTTTTCCCCATTCTTATAGAAACTTCATTTATATTCCCCCCCCTTCCCCATTAGCAAAGTTGAGCGAGACTCAGCAAACCAAATAATGGAGGCAGCTCCAGGTTGTCGGCTCAATCGAATCTTCAGCTGATGACACTGACTGCATGGGACAGTCGAGGTTACTTTGGGGGGGTCCAAGAAGCAGCGATCATCATGCATATCTGTCCAGATAAGCAAATCACCACGAGGCACGATAGCTTCGCATTGTTCCGGTTCGGCACAGAATCTGCAGAACTGGCTTCCATTGACAGAACTAGAACGGGTGAAGAAAGGTCCACGCGTCTGAAGCGTTTGGACGTGGGGTCTCCCACACGGTTTCTTCTTTGCCCTACCTTGGATTCTGTTCCCCAACCCGAACGCTAAAGAGGCGACCAGAGAGTTTTCTTGCAATTGCATTAAAAGATCATGTTTGTTATCAGTAATGCCTGACGTCCCACTTTATGGAGGACAGGTATTTTTTTTATCGGTTTGTAAATGAGACCCCCTAATTCACGCGCAACGGTCGAATCAAAACAAATGATAATTGTTGATGGGACATTAGGCTCAAAGCATTGACAATTGGAGGAGTTTGTGACACCTTTGGTCCATTCCGGATATAATTTATTTGGCCTGAGCGAATGGGTTGGGTCATAGAGACGTCGTGCTCATTGGGGCTTGTTTGGCTGTTTCTTTGGAGGGGATGATTTCAATTCCAAGAAATTTCTGATACTCGTGTTCAGAAGTCCAACTAGCAAATTAAGCGACAAGAGAAAAGCCAAAAGTAATATTCTACTTTCTAACCGAAATTCATTACATGCCCTGGTTTATATGCTAAATTACATTTCAAGAAAAAAAGCACAGTTAGCAGGGTTTCAATCATTTTGGAACGAGTCAAAATGTGCGCACCATAAGATTCAAGAAAAGCAATATGCAAAATGTGAAAAACTAGTTGAAACTGACCTTAATTATCTGATTCCCACTTTTAGGGTTTTGATTCGGTTTTTTTTCTTTTTCGAATGAAGTTATTATTAAAAGAAAATCAGAAATGTTTTACATATGACAAAATGATGTACCCCCAAAGTTCTGTCCTGCAATAATTCTGGACGATAGAGCTTGGGGCTCTCTAATGATTCCGAAAGGTGAAAAGGAGCTCTTTTCTGCTAGGACGTCGGTTGCGGGAATCGGAATCAAACCTTTATGATATGCTTTCTTTCTGGCGAAGGAATTTGATCTTTTCTGGTTATCTTCGAAACAAAGAGATTCTAAAATGGCAAAAGCTATCAAGTCCTTGTGGAACTGTGCTTGCTTGCTACAGTCATGTCGGGTCTCGCGACGAAATCAAGGTAAAGGTTGGAAGCCACTCTCGAGTCTCAACTTGTAAGGATGGCCAGCTTCCTCCTTAGTTTCCACTTTGAGAGGCCACTGTCCACAACCTCTTTGCAGACTGAACCATTTATAGATGGAAAAGAAAGAAAAATTTATGGTAAGAAAATGTCAATTTGATCTTCTGCCGACACCTTGATTCATTAATTTTCTGGAGTATTTCTTTCGAGGTTTGACCCAAGTGGAATGAATCAAGCCATTGCTAAATATATGAGAACGATATACTAGTCGAAGGTGTAAGCATTAAATTCTACGGGTGACAAAATAAAGCTTTGGATCGGAAATAGTTTGTTTCAGATGTGTCATGCGGAAGTAGTCCTCTGTTAATCCTTACTTGTGGTGTGAATGATGAATTGCTCTTGGCTAAAATGAGATTCGATGAACACATGGTGCTTTGGGAATCCTACATTTTATGTACAACACACGATTGCAATATGCTGAAACTTTTGATCGGTAAAATTAATTCTTGAAAATTTTCAAAAAAGTGCAATCAAATTATTGTGGTGAATCTTAGTGGGACTGCGGTTGCTCTCTTGCACTGTGGTTCTTCCTATAGTCTTGATCGCAACTCTTTGTTGCTTTGTCTATCAATTCCCACTGTAGCTCCTTCATCATCACTCTTGCTACCTCCTTCAACTCCGACGGGCCTTCATGCCCTCCACATCGCGACTCTCAATCTCCCTTCCTTGCCACTAGTCACTGCAGGCCATCCCACCTTCCGCACCGTGGTTTTCATGTCACATACCCTCACGACCAACCATCATAGTCCTCTTTTCTATCCCTTATTCTCTTTAAAGAACGGTACAACACATGTCACGTCCTGAAATTTCTGAATTGAATGAACAGAAGTTAACAACCAAGAAGGGGGGAATTGGTTTTGTTGGATTTCAAACTGTTTCGTGCACGACAACATACAGAGGACGGAACAATGTCTGTAGATGAGATGTGCCATGCATCGCAAATATTTCTATCGCCAGAATTATAAAGAGAATAAGGGATAGAAGAGGTTGCAAAGCAATTTATAGTGATCGGGTCTTTCCACTCCACTTACTTCAGTCTCCCAACTTTTAACACCCAGCATCAAGGTTGGGATCTACTTGTGCAATTCTTGAGACCTTTGATAGCGTTTAAAAATAGTAGTTGCATTTCCACGAGGGATTGTAAATGACTTTACAAGTACACACATCACTCTATGCTTAAAGCACTCTTTCCCAATTATTACACCAACGGAGTCTCTCAGAGAATACAATCATACTTCACAAGATTTTTTCTTGAAGAATAAGTAAAGAAGTGAAAACAAGTTTGAGATCGTTTTTGTCTTCTTTGCTACCTTCAACTCTCACTTTGACACATATATAGCCCGACAAGCTTCCTCGGCATGTTGGATATTTCGAGTAGGTCAAAATAGCCATTGCAAAAACTATTTATAGCTCGGAACATTAAGTGGAGCTCATTAATAAACCTTGTTTGAAATAAATCAAACTGTCTCTACGAATTCTCTCGACACTTCTTCTACTTAGCCAAAAATGGCAAACTCCTTCTAACTTCTCCATAACGTTTCAATGAAGATTCCACAACCTGAAATTGGCTCCAAAGCACCAATTTCAATTTGAATCAATTTGATTTGAAGTTTGGTCTTCATTCTCAAGTATGTGGAGTATTGTCCACTGTATCAATAGCGTGAATATGCTCTACAACGCAGTTCATCCAGACTTTACGATTTTTACTATATCCCAATGTGTTCAACTTCTACCGTTAGATCCTCTCTAGCATATTGATGTACTTATATTATCCAAGTTGTCTCCTCCAGTTTGATCCATCCAAGTACCTCCACGTCCCTCACTTGTTCAACAAAATTACAAAGGTTCTTGCAACTCTAACACGTTGTACTTGTCATCTTGTTCTTTGCAGACTAGGAAAGCTCTCTTCTAACACATCTTGTTATTTACATCATCTGCATATGAATTTGTGTATGCCGAGGACCTTTAGCCTGCACACTTAAGTTTTCTTAACATGTATGTCCTAATACTGCATAGGATGCTAAGACAATGAATGATTTGATTAGGTTATTGAGCGACTCGGTGAAAATTACAATTCCCCCATTATGTTGGTTAATCTATGTAGTTTAATCTTTATTCTTCCAATTTCACATTTCTATTGATTCTTATTCTCCAAATGGACTTATCTGAATTCATAACATAAATCGTGTCCCCAACTGTTTGATCCTCAAGTTTTACTCATTTATTTAGTTTATTCAAATAATTGTACGAATATGATATATCCTAAGTGTTAATGGAATGATGATTTTCAGTTTACTATTTTTTAAGTGACTCGAAACTAAGTAAAAGTATCATTAATTTTCTTGATAAATCCTAAGATTTTATGGAATAATAAGATTTTAGTTTACTATTTTCTAAGTGACTCAAAATCAAGTAAAATATCATTAATTTTCTTGAAGAGAGCTGGTCATAAATGTTGTCTCACTTATTATTAATCGGCCATTGCACGGGTCTTATTTTGCATGGAGAATTAATATGATTGATTTGACGCTAATTCAAGGCAGTGGAGAGAGGTACAGATTCCTAACAATCAACATATCCTTTGTCTCCCATGATCTAAAAGGATTGCCAAAGCAGCTTCCCTTTTCCTCCTCAAAAGTGGAAACAGTGGATATTCCTTATTGAGGATTTACTCAAACGCGACTGTGGTCGATTCATGCTTCTTGAACGTTAAATCAATGTCCACGTGAACTATGCAATTATTGGCATGAATGATGCTACTGAGGTTTCTAATAAAGTTCTTCATTGCTTAAAATATAGATTGATTTCAAGTGCAATAAGTTCCAGGGAAGGAGAAAGTGCAACCGCTAGTTTCGTCTGGACCTTGGATGCCAATGGATTATGCCCACGCCGGATGAGCATGGGAAAATTATAAATCCAGTTTTAAACTTTCTAATTTTTCTAATTAGTCCTAAATTTTTGCACAAAATCTCAATGTACTCATTGTTGTCAATGAGTACATCCAACCTTTATAACAATCTGATTATGGAATATAATCATACCATTATTTTTTGTAATGCAATGTTTATATACAAATCGTAGT
Source organism: Corymbia calophylla (assembly GCA_014182845.1). Taxonomy (NCBI): domain Eukaryota; kingdom Viridiplantae; phylum Streptophyta; class Magnoliopsida; order Myrtales; family Myrtaceae; genus Corymbia; species Corymbia calophylla. The sequence goes on from CM024702.1 coordinate 6,924,825, forward strand.
AATTGACGTTATCCAGCCACGGAATAATTATCGCTAGTAGCTATTGCTTGCAGGCTGTTGCATGGGCGACGAAGTAGTACTAATTACAAATACGTGCACGATTGTTAATGCTACAAATAGATATCAAAATGCGTAATTAACATGTAATAAGGTTTGTGATGGGGAAAATTACAAACAAAAAAAAGTCCTAAACCTATCATAGATGTGTCAATTCAATCCACTCGACCAATTTTGATCAGTTGCAGCTAACGTAGACATTTTTAATAATATTTTATTTTTAAAATTTTTTAATTGAAATTTTTATTTTTTTGTCCTTTTCTTCCTTGTTTTTTTCCTCCACAATGGCCAGCAATGACTCATTTGCCACTGGGTGAGCCACCCTTGCTATGGCCTTGCCTGCGGCTGCTAAGGCCATGGTCACCTTCACCCATGACCAATGAGGTAGGCCTTGTGTCCAAACCGTTTTGTGTGTGTGACTCTTGAAGTTTAGTACGATTTCTCTCACAATTTGGGCGTGAGGTTTGGGCATTGCTACGACCCTCGTTGGAGCCTCGTCGGCCACTGTGATGAAAAGAAAAATAAAAGAAGGAAGAAAAGAGAATGATAAAAAAAAAAAATTTTAATTATTAAAAATTATTCACGTTTGCATCGGCCGACTCTACTAGTCAAAATTGGCATGATAGATTAAATTAGCATAAATACAAAAATTTGATGACTAAATTGACACAATTATAATAAATTTATGATTTTTTTAATAATTTTTCCATTTGTGATGTAAAAGTATCGTTGCAACTGAAGTTGGAGTAAGCTTCAAAGGATACATAACAAAAACACACTAAATATAAGTAGAAACTAGAAAAGAAAAATAAATAAAGAAAGAAAAGTCAATATGTCAAATCAATAAATTTAGGATATTTTTACTAATTTTTCCTTTGTGATGTAACAAGTACCATTGCAACCAAACTCGGATTAAGGTTCAAAAGATACATTAAAAAAAACAAAACAAATATAGGCAGAAACTGCATTAAAAAAAAGGAAATAAATAAAGAAAAATCAATATGCAAAAAGGAAATAAATTGAAAAAAAAGATAGAAATAGAAAAGGTAGTGAGAGTGGACTTGGGCCCACTAGAGCCCAAGAACCACAGCATTGGGGAGTCTAAGTCGGAATGGGCCGGGCTCGCTGAGAAACGTGGGCTCAGCCCACGCGAGCGGAAGCTGGTCTATCCACAGTGGTACAAGCGAATGGAACGACGCCACAGGCGTCATGTCTCTGGCTCTCTCCTTACCTTTGCCTCCGCCTCTCCATCGACGGCGTCGCATTCCGCCGTGCAGAAGCAGAGCGAGCGCGGTGAGCCCCGGCGTGATGAGGGAGGTGAAGCTGAAACCCATCGAAGCGACCCCCGAGACCTTCAAGGAGTTCGGCCAGGTCGTCGAGGCTTCCCCCGACGGCGACGTGTTCGGTCCTAAGGACGCGCAGCTCGACCTCAGCCGGGGGATTCCCAGGTTTTTCTTTCGCTATCTCGTCCAAAACACTCTGAAAATGCCTCGTTTGGTTCAGTCGAGAGTTGGAATTCAGTCCGAAGTAGATGGGTTGCTTCGTTTGGTGATCAGTAGGAAATTTGCGTGTACCCATATGCAAATTAATGGGGAAAAGTCATTTTTTTTTGTTTGCTTATGCAGAGTCTGAGCTAGGCACGAAGTGCACTTGATAAGTGTTTGATTAAATGTTTCTGTGGTCTGTCGGGGCAACCGGGCAACAGAATGAAAATCCTATGCCAAGGATTCTCATTTCATGTTTAATCTCCCTTACCAGTTGCGGTTCTATCGTGAAATGGTTATAGTGATTAGTTGTTGAATAGTGGATTTGCGTAGAAGGGTTTTTCCAAAGAGCTCCTTTTGTTGTTGGTTTTCCAGATGGAGGGAAATTGGGTGTGGACTTGTTTAGTTGAATTTGAGTCCAATTTTGGTCCTGGATATCAATTAAGTATTCATAATTTACTGGTTTTAACCCTGGAGTGTTACTGAAAGGAGAAGGGTGAATGTGTTACTTGCTTTATTTTTCCTTTTTTGCCAAAGTAAATGATCTGTTTTCCCTTTTCTTTTTTTTTGGTTTTTATGGTGATCCAGCATATGCATTCTGAAACGAGAGGGGTGGAAACACGGCCATAAAGCTAGTCATGTGCCAAAATTTCATAATGCTCTACTGGCAAGACAAGAATGTGCAGGTTCTCTTTGCTAATTGGGAAAGGAAAAAGATAAGAAATTTTGTTAGATACTCTAATCATTATATTAATTTTGTGTCAGCATCCTATAGATTTGCATTAAAGGAAGAGAATTGGGTAACAATCTGTGTGTACATAAGTGTAGTAATTGATCTTGTTGTCTTCCTCTGCTGATGGCACGTTTCGTTGTCTCTATTGGTGCTTATCCTATATTTCTTCAGTGGAAACTATGTCCGAATTATTCAGAGGAGTATCTGCTGTAACAGGTTTTACATCATGAATCTTGAAAATCGACTGCTCAAGTTTTCTAATATAACACACCATGCCAGTGTGACCCAGTGTCTTGGTTCAATTGGGGGGCATCCTTGGTATCTTGGTGTTGCTAAACCCTCCATTGCAGCTACGGGGGAAGTGAAAGATGAAACTACCGAAAACTTAAAGCAGTCTCGGTGTGGTCACTTCTATGTGCCTCCTGCTGTGGATGACGTGTATGTGTTCAGAATTTCTGGTTCCAAATTTGTGAAGCTCCATCGGGGTACATGGCATGCTGGGCCCCTGTTTCAGGCAGAAAAAATGGATTTCTACAACTTAGAACTGAGTAATACCAATGTGAGTTTTCTTTTTCATTCGATCCCTCTGTTGTTTTCAATTCCTTTATCCTTCGACGAGCTATATGTGGATTAAGTTGTCAAGGTTTTGTTTTTTGACTCTATAATACTTCTCTGGCATAATGTCCATTCTCATCACATGCTTATATGTCCACGAGAAGAATTCATGTAAAAGACAGATACACTACAGCACAGTTATCATATTCGATGCAGGTGGTGGATCACACCCTTCACGACTTTGTGAAGGAAAATGGAGTCGTCTTCTTAATCGATGAGTAGCCGTGCTTGCCTTTATGTGCCTGGGTGAACGTCTGCTGCACTAACACGGTGCCTCTACGGATGGAAGGGGAAAAAAATGATTCCAACCGCCATAGTTTTGTCATATTGAATAAGACTCTAGAAAGGTCAGGAGTCAGTACAGTACATTGTAAATTCTCATTTTGAGATAAAATGATCTCAACCATGTGTATTGCAAGATGAATGATTCTGTCAATGTCGGTTCTTTGCTTGTCCTGATGGGGTCACTTTCATGTACATCGTTTGTATTCTTTCAAACAGGAAGTTGAATGCTGGGAATATAAGACCGAGGAGAAGTATTTTCTCTCGTTGCCTGCTCTTTACGGCCTATTCTTCACATCAAAACATGCTGCTCCTTGAAGGTTCTTCTATGTTTACAGCTGCATGATGATAGGATACTATTTCCTGGCGCGTTGGAAGTTATGTGATTGAGGAATGGACCTCTGTTAATATTCGTCATTCAGAAATTGATCTGATCGTGATCACGGGGAGTTAGGACAGCTCTAGCAGGCATGTTAAGGGCACATTCCGAGAAGCTTGCACTTTGCTTTGTCTATATAAAAAGCTTCACCTTCCTCCTAAATTATCATGTAGTAGTCAACTGAGTGAGAAGATTGAGCGGGCGCGAGTATTATCTACGTCAAATCGATCATATTTGTAATTCAAGGATGGAAGACACTGAATATAATATTATACGGAGATATGTTTTCGTGTTTACAATCATCAACCGATCTATCACCTCTTAATGATGTGAACATTTAAGGTACGGCCTCAATGCAGGGTCCCGACGTTCTCAAGAAGCGGTATGAACGTAAAGAGTCTACTACGGATGGATGGGCAATTGCACTAATGTATTGCCAGGCATCTTGAATCAAGCAACTTACAGATCTTTGCCCAGATGACGGAAGTGCCATCCTGAAATCAAGCCCTGATGTGTAAGTTAGATCCTGGCCCTGAAGTGATGGATCATATGTGAACCCCAAAAGGATCGGCCTCATCCCTAATAAACGGGGGAGTATTCGGTGGTCACTTTTTTGTTGAAAGCCAATCAAAAAAATTTCAAAAAAAATTGCCATCTCTGGATGACGTGGACATAAATAAGAATAAAAATCTCACTTTTTTTTCACTCGCCCTATTCCGTTTTCAGCACTCCGCTGGTAGCCATGGACCTCGGATTTCCAGATTTCTGCAAGCGCCGACGACTTTACCGGTGGCCATGGCCGAACCACTCCCTCTGTTGTCGTGGTGGCTCACAGCCACGCCACCCACGAGCAAATGTCGCTCGCAGCCAGGCTCATCCATTGCTAGATCTAGAGCCATGCTGCTGCTGCTTTCTGGAAGCACACGAAGGCAAGGACAGGACTAGAGGATTCCCCTCTGAAGCCCAGACATATCGTGGGAGGGATTCTCACGAAAGAGCAAAAGGAACAAATGTCCCTCCTCTTTTTTTGTTCTCCTAGCAGACATCATGAACAGGCCATGAAAAAAATGTGGTGGAGGTCTGGGAAGCAAACGAAGGAAATCTAAGTTCACCTTCTGTTCGAGCAGATTGTTGCATCAGCAATACGAGGTGAAGGTAGCCAGGCAGCAAGGATTCCAGCACAATGTTGTATTGGGCTCCAGATCCAAATCTGGAAATCTAGACGCTCGCAGCCAAGGCTCCGTTGGAGCCTCGGTCACAAGCAACGTACATTAAGAGGTTGCTTTACTCTCCACAGATGTGGAAATCTGGACAAATCTGACGAGAACAACGAGTTGTGAGGGCCCGCACGCGTGGCTGTGGATGGGGGAGAGCTCGCCGGTGGCTGTAGATGGAGGAGGTGGAGGAGCTCGACCGTGGTCGCCGGTGATTGTGAATGGCAGAGATGGGAAAGCTCGCACCCAAGAGAGAGATTCCAGGTAGATCTTTATTTTTTTTACATTTATTCGGATCATCAACTCATGTCAAGTTGTGATTGGGCTTCCATAAATATACATGCCACGTCAGCCTACGACGGTCGATGCAAAAGGTCCCATCCAATAACCGGAGTCCACTTGCAGAGATGAACCGTAGACTCTGCCTAAGAGATGTTTGCTCATCAGGAAAAAGTGGGAAAAGAAAAAATTGAGCCACATCATGCGAGTCTGAAGATATCTCTTAAGAGCTCGTTGATGCATATTGGTGCTCAAGAACATGGATTAAAATAAATCGGAGTTCCCAATCAAACGTCTTTTTTCCGGCGTTAGGTCAATCAGGAGGATACGTGCTCAGTTCAATCAAGCAAATCGGGAAGAATGGACATTATGTACAAATGAATAACTGATAGAATGCTTTGCTCGTCGAAATAATATTAGCAAATGGACCACCTAAGTTTGATAGTCCATGTCTATATTATGTACAACAGATATATTGGGAAAAATTGTGAGCTGTGAACTCGCAGTAAACTATGAAATAAGTAGGACCTGTGCCATTCGAAACTATTTCCTACTTTCTGGCGTCATTACAAGTCAATGCTAGAGATTAGAAATGGCTGACCGAGTGAAAATATCATAGACGGAAATCAGAATCTCAGCGCCTATCAAAATGATGATGAGCCACTCCAGAAAATCTGACTTCCTGTTTTGCAGAATTTCCTGAAGAAAGCGGATGTTATGCTGCAAAGAGAACAAGATGTCAGCTCCTAAGACAGTTTGTTTAAATCTTCCCATTGACCAACACGAATTTCCATGACTATAAGGATAATACCTCTACAAACTTCAACTTGAAATCAAGACTTGCAAATCTCTGTGTTAACTCAAATTCGTCTCTCAGATATTCCCATATCTGAGCATATTTGGCATTCTTCCACGCAATATCTGATCTGAAAAGTCCATGGAGTCCACAATATTATGCAACACACATAAGACAATAGAAGGAAATGTTTGAACTCAGATAAAGGCCACTATGACGGCAGTGAAGCTTAACTCGTTTTAAGCATCACAATATTAACCAATGTCATGTTCAAAGTCAAAACCAAGGTGTTATCACCAAAATCAATTGGATGAATGGCCGCACAAGTTACAAAAGAAGGCAGGAGAGAACTTGCGTATGCTAATGGACCAAGAAAAGAAAGGGACTCTTGTTATGTGCACCTCCTCATCACTCTATTCTTTCCTTATGCATATGTTTCATAAGAGGAAGATATTCTATTGCCCACGATACTTCAGCTTTTTCTTTTTTTGGTAAACACAATACTTAAGCTTTGACTATATTACCAACTCACCATCGAAGTCCATAACAAAAGCTTGAATTGTCAAGCAACAAAGCCCAATTTAAGCCACCATAGAGATGAAAATCATCTCGCAAACAACTTCAAGGAGTGGGTGTGTGCACGTCTGTTTTGGTATTTGGAGCATTTCTGATGAGAGTGGACTTCCACAACTTCTATTAGCTAGTCAATAACATTATCAAACCCTTCTAACATTTCTAAAGGATCTTCCCATTTCTTTGTTTCTTTAATTGATGGTGATTTCTTCAAATACAAAATGAAAACTATCAGCAGAACCTATATTAAACTATCTAGACGAACTGGACATGATAAAATCCTCAAAAGAGGTGATAACAACCCAACAATCATGACCTTCTTAACCTATTATATCACAACAGCACTGTTACCTCTCAAAAAGCCCGAGTTTAAGTATCACATCAGCAAGATTAGAATTTGCTTTCCCCACTAATTGAAAAAGTTTCTTCCGGTCCATCTCAAAAGTCCCAGTTTTCTCCATGCCACGATTGATGTCGGTAAATTCTGCAACCATCCCATCAACCTAAGGGAGGAGGAAAATGAACACAACAAACATAATTAAAAGAAGCTTCACCAAGAGAAATTTTCCAGCTTATGTTAAGCTCACCTGTCGAACATAATAATCAAGGGCTATGCTTTGACCGAGCACACTACCAATGGTTCGGATCCCATCATTATTTATGTACTGTAGCATAATGAAATCCAATCCCCCTTGCATCCATGTGCTTAATGTCGGCTTCTCTCTTACTTCATATTCTATTGTAGCAGAAAATAAAGTTCAGATATCCTGAAGTCCAAGAGATAGCAAATTACACGGATATGTTGACCTCCAAGAAAATTTAGCATTGATGATAAGAACCAAACTTTGCATTTCAGAAAAAAGATGTCCATGTTATAAATACAGAAAAGAATGCCAAATTTTCAGCCTGCAGTGCAAGATAACACGCCAAATACCAAAGGCTCAACAAAAAGGAGAAGCCATGCTAGCCGAAGTAGGGAAAGCTTCTAGAAAACAAAACTTAGCGAGCAAGCTGCATGGAGTCACATGACTGAACAAGATTTCACAAAGCATGGAGATGCCACAGTTCATTCCTAACAAAACCAGGTCCTCCCCTGAGAGAGATGCAGCCTAAGAAGTTACAAAAGGCGGAACTCGGGATCTCCTTAAGAACTATAAAAGTTTTCTTGTTCATATTTAACAATGGATGCATGTTTCTCATATACTTTTACTTCAAACAACCAGTTTCGTTACAAAATCTTTAAATTGTACTACCTAGATAAAGAAACGGCTAAAATTTGTGCAGACAGTCAAGTTCTGAAATGTAATGCTCAGCATTCTTAAATCAGTTACTAAAGTCCACCTTCATAGCATTACAACATCAATCCTGATATTCAACCAATAACAAAATCAATACTGAAAAATTTTATCAACATTTAAATAAAATAAAAGATAAATCATCAGTGGTTATATTGATTCCAAATTAAACACAATTAAGATAATTCAAACTTGACAAGAACATTTTGGATATATGGGCTCACCGTCTTTCCTCATTTCAGGAAGTAATCCTGAAGCATGTTTTTCAACAATTTTCAAGTATCCATCAACATCATGCTCACGGACATTAAACAGCACAATGGATCCATATTGAAAAACCACCATGTAACAACAGTCACTTCCGCTTAAGCTAGCACCCAATCCCTGAAAGTGAGAACAACCTCGCCTTAAGCAAAAGATGCGATTACAAGCATTTGCAATACAACAGTCTCTCAAACATCAGATCTATTATCCGAGGTATATTCTAGTAGTATAAATTTCCAACATTTTGGAAGATATAGGCAATTTCATCCTCAACAATGAGGCAGGCAACTTGCTATGCACCTTCTCCGATCAGTAAAGTTAAGTTCAACCATTGAAAGAAAACTGCAGAATTTCCTCATTGTGTTGCCAGCATCAAAGAATTCTAGCATACAGAGGAGAAATCTTAACTTCTATTCAAACATCTCTCATTGAACTATATTCCTTAAATGAGATATCGCTAAAAAAAAAAATCAATATCTTCTCCGATCTTTCTTCAGCAAGTCACTGAGTACAAAGGGTGTCAAAAACAAATCATCATGCATTTGAGGATTTGAACAGTCCAATGAAATTTCAACAGAAAAAGACTGTAAATCACAAGTGGGATCGGCGACTTACATCTGCATTAGAAAGATTGCCAAACTTAAGGACCACGTAATTTGTCATACGAGATGTTGGAGGGATAAAATTGGCTTTGTTCTGATCCACTAAGCTCCTCAAGTCCACACTGCAAAAAAGGAGGACCGCAAATTTCACAAATAAATCTGGAAACAATTTAGACAACGAGTTCAATAAAGACAATTCAACTAGCCCACACAGACAAGGAATCCGCAAAAACATCTCCACCGGGAGTGGAAGAGTCAGATTTCAAAAGAGGATTTCTCACTAATCTATTAAGTTTCATATTTGGTTCTTTGAGTGAACGACGGTCTCCGACATGGTTTGCCACTTTTCTTGGTTAAAAAGACAAGTCATCCTTTTCTATTCCACCCGCATTGTATCACATGGAAAGTGCAACTCTCTTCCGCAAAGAAAGTTCAAAGAAAAGTTCCAATATTTTTTCAGAAGTTGTGCGCTTCAATTCTTTACATGCACTTCATTCCCAACTCCTAAATGGTTTGATCCTTCTTTCACTCATAGCAAACACCTAACTTCCCCAGTCTCCACTTCTCAGCATCCCCATTCTTGTCTCCAAGAATGGGGACCAGCACTCATACGTCCCGCAGGACGACTATCGAAATGCATTTGCAAGCTAACCTAACTCAAAATCAAAAAGCAAAATGAAAACGGATATGCAATTTCCGTCATTCATTTTGGTGCATCATATCCTGCCTAATCCACCCAAACTGGACATCCAAAGCTAAGTCTTTTAAAGTTACAAGCTGCAGAAACAAGCAACAAGAGAGCACCAATGAAATTGCCAATCAGAAACAGAGAGCGAGGGAAAGGCAGACCTGGTGGAGAAAAAATAAGCTCTGACAGGTATAGAAGGCTTCGCGTCCTCTTCGACAACTCCAGCCTCTCCGGTCTCGACTTCGCCGACCACCTCGGAGCACGAGACGGGCTCGTTCCACTCCAGCGTGTGAGCCGAGTTCACCGACGAAATGCATTTCGCGGCGAGGCGACCGAAGTCCGAATCGAAGCCGCGGTTCGCCCTCGAGTACTTGACGGCGGGAGAGGTGATGGAGGACGCCGGCGGCGGAGTACTTAGGGTTACGGAGACGGAGAACGCGCGCAGCTGATGCCGAGGAGGAGGAGGAAGGAGAAGGGCCACGAAGCGAGGGCCGGGCTTCGCCAGACTGAAGAAGAGGGAGCGGATCGTCGGCGCCGCCACCGCCGCCGGGGGAGGAGAGGAGAGAGAGGGGAGGAAGCGCATGGTCTTCAAGGCGTGAGCGTCGATTGCTCTCCTCATTTTTTTGAGGCTGTTGCGGAGGGGACATTCACTGATTTTTCGGCCGACTCGATCACATAGGTATATAGGAGGATTAAAGTCATGCTTTTCATGCTACAACAATTTAAATTCAATGTTGGACAAATTTAAAATCCATAATTATTTAATATTTGCTTACACAGTTAGAGAATTTTCTTTAATTGTGTGTGCGTGTATAAATTTCTTAATGACTTTATCAGAAACAATTTCTTGAAAATGGATATAATTAAAATCAACGGAGAATTTGTCATTGATGCCTCGATACTTTTTGATGATGCAAAAAAACAACAGAATCATTAAAATCAGCTTCAAGTGATAAACTTCATATTAAATTCAAATTATCTTATGTTTGTATTTAAAAAAATCAAATGTTTTACAAAACGTCTTTCTTTTTAGTCAAAGATATGAAAAATAATGTAATCCTAGGAACGCCATTTATATAATTAATACAACCTTTCACAATTACAAGTGAATGTATTGAAACTTGAATTTTAAATAAAAATGTTACTTTCGATTTTATCACCAAAGCACAAAATAGAAATATAAATATTTTACAAAAACATTCTATCTTCGAATTCAACTATTTAATTAAAGACAATGATTCTGTTGTTTTTTTTTTTCCCAAAATACCTTGTTGGTATTAGTCATTCTTCGATACAATTGAGATCTACACTAGAATAAAAAAGGGTTGTGATATTAATGACAAATTCATCATTGATTTTATTGGCTATGTTACCATAAGGAGTCCGAGGATTAGAGTCACATTATGACTCATCAATGTAGAAATAATTTATGAACTTGAATAATAAAGAAAGCATAAGTAATTTATGAAACGATAAATAAAATAGACAGAAAGTAAAAACCATCATCAAGGAACATACTCAATAGAGGTATGAACTAGTATCTAAATTGCGATATTTCAATGGCAATATAAAGTAAAACCATTCGCAAGGGTAATAGTCTGCACTCAGGGGAAGTAAAACTTTGATAAATTTGTCATAATAGACCACTTGTGATTGGTATTAAATAGTCACATGTGAGTCGTAGTATATAGTGATAGGATAGTGAATGGTGATTGGTCAGCCATGATAGGACATTAAACGGATGGTGGTTTTTTCATCACCTTTTGCTACAACAATTATCCATATTGCTATAGCTATGACTAGTGATCTTCTTTCCATGATTTTATTATTCATTGTTTCACAGGTTGATACCATAACAATCATCTTCATTGGTATCTTCGCTATAATATGATTGGATTGAGTTGCCAATTGATTCTTCAACTTCTAATATAATTTGCTTCAAATATAGCAATATATTCACTTGGTAATTGAATGGTTGCCAATTGTGATGCTGCAAGTGATTTTGTCAGAGAAATTATGTCCTTGATTGGAACATATTTTGGAGGAGAGGTGTGGTTTGAGCATTTCGATGGTCAAGCCAATTTAAGATTACCTCTTCAGATGCTACAAAACGATGATGTATGCTTCATCCATTCTCTTATCTGGTAAAAAAGAGATTATATCTCCCACTACCTTCAGAGAAATAAAAAGAGGTTTATCAATGTAAATGTAAACTTAAGAGCACAGAAGACAAATAAGGTGAACGAACCTGGATCTATGCAGTTCCCTTTGCAAAAGAAAAGTTGCTCCCGCAACATCTAGTGGACATCCTGGTGCTTGTTCTACCCGAATGGCCAACCGCAATAAAAGACTTCATGGTAGCATCAAATGGGTTCGCTCGTAAATACTTGTCCAGGTACCAATTAATCTCCTTATGCCTAGGAGCATTAAGGATAGCATTCAACGGGCAGAGCGTATATGACTATTCAATGAGTTGTTTAATAATGCCTTTACCATCCTTATTCTTCCTCCTTTGGTAGTGGCATATAGGGTCTCATCGAAAATGGAATCTCTATATTTCAGAGGCATACCCATGACCATATTCTCGACCGATTCATCTCGAGTGGCTGCAATCACAATATTAAGCACAATTAAGTGTTGACCTCTCATAATAATGACCATTAGTGCATCATTATCTTCATCCAATGTTCTCTCGACAGCATTCCAATCACCTTTTTTTCAATACGTGTCAAACAATGGCAGATATATTTCAGTGACATTCACTGTTGTCATTATTGCAAAAATTGCACAATAAATGTCAGGCTTTTGCTCTTGTTTTAAGATCAAGTGTAACCATTGTACCTACTCAAAGTTTCTATGACATAGATGCAAAAGAGTAGCTCAACATACTTTTTTCTATGAGAGAGTTTGTTTACCCTTTGGAAGTAAAAGGGTATTTTTCTTTTTTTTTTGCTTTCTCAATTACAACTTAAGTTATACTTCGGATTTTAAAAATTATGAAAAGATAGTATTTTTGAATGTAGAGTGTCACATTCCAAGATTAGCTCAGGTCTCACCATTGACCAGTCTAAACCATCACCGAGTACTATTGCTGCCAACAACCAATATCACCAACCGGCCCCTATGCTAACATCCGCCATCGTTAGCAGCCGCCACCGGTGGCCATTTCAAACTCTGGTCATTTAACATTTATGATCACAATATCACCACCGATACAAATAGATATGGAAATAGTACAAAAATAAAATAAAATTGGAGGTAGCAATACTCTTTGTTGACAATGACATACGGCAGGAATCATCATGAATTTCATCGAATAGGTGGTGGTCAAAGTGGTTGGATCGTTTTTGCACCAAATACAGGCAATGATTCATGATAAACTTGTTGGTAGTTTGTTTGTAAAACAAACTAAGAGGTGCCTTATCCCACATCGAAAAGATGTGAGTACGCATATAGACGAGATTTGGCACTAATCAATGATTATTAATTTTTATTTATTGAAAAAAAATCTGATTTATTTTTATAAAAATTAACCATAATATCATATTGAAACAGTGCAACTATTCACGAAAAAGTTATGGTTATTTATTATTTATTTATTCCGAATTTTATTTTTTCTTCCAATAGTTATTTTAGAGTTTATACATGTTCAAATATAATTTCTTAATCCTTAGAAGGTTGTGTCTATTTGAATATAACTTCTTTTGAAGATATATCTTTGTTGATTTTTGCAACTTGTTTTTGAAAAACCATGAAATGAATTATTATTATTTTTCGAGTCCTCTACCATTACTTCCAATTGTTTCCTAGAGAGACCTTGGAGATGTATTAGAATTGCTATCTAGTATTCTCATTTGTGATTTTGTTGTATTCTAGAGGAAATTTGCCAATGACTATTAACAATTTCGTGGGACAAATAAATCCTTAAAGAAAATAATATCACATCTCAAAGTTCGATTTAATTGCTCTATTATTTCAAACTCATATTAACATCATCGTTCTACCTAAGTACGAAGACGATTTCCCCAACAAAACTCCTATGAGTTAACATTCCTAGGAACTTGAATCATCAACCCCTCCACAAAATTAACACCAAACATAGCAGATTTTTGGACACCCCAGGTTTGGGTTTTCTTCCAAAAGTGACTGAGAATGGGCAAGGGATTCTTACCTTCGCCTAGCTCAGATGGTAACGCCAGTCGGCGAAGAAATCGAAGCCTAGATATCATGGAAACGTCGCCAAAGGGAACCAAAGGCGTTCATGAAGGATTGAATATGAGATAAACTATCTGCGAACTTCTCAGGTGCGAAACAGAGGCGCGGCCAGGAATGGCGAGGACTGGCGGCTGCGGTGACTATTGACTAATGGCCAGGGGGAAGGGGAGGGGGGATGGAGAAGCTCTCTGAAGTGATTGACGTGAGTCTCGATGGGCGGAATAGGCGACGGAGACTACGACTCCAACTCCTCAGAGACTGAAATCCGAGAACAGAGGTATAACTTGCGGTGATGGAGATGGAGTCCGATGACGATGAGCGACAATGAAGGCGCAGACACTGATTAGAAACCAAAAAGAGTAGGAGATGGAAAAAGAGAGACCTCTTTTCTCCATGTTAGTGTGCCGCTTGCCCGTTCTCCACCAGCGGAAAAAGATGAGACCAAAGAGGTGAGATTTTCTCTTTAACCAAGGGCTGGCCTTGGATCCATGGTGTCTCGTTAAAGGGTAACCTCACCAAAGCCGGGGATTGTAATCTTTACTACGGCCTCCTGCACCTCTCCGTTTGCTTTGTAGAGACGATGGCCCATCATGACGCGTTCGTAAATAATAGTACCCATATGCCTTGCACCTCTAATTCCCATTGTATCCTTTTCTTCTTTTGGGAAAGGGAATCTTAGGGATCTCGAGATGTGAATGACAATTGAGATTAAGCCTATTAGGAATTTGCTAAGGTCCATGCTTGCCTCTTCTCTGTTGGCGGAAAAGATGATACCAAATAAATGAGGTTTTTTCTTTAGGCTTTTCTTATCTTTGATCTTTAGGGGGCTTTCGGCTTCGTGTATGGTAGTCCAATTTTTTTTTCTTTTTATGGAGTTTAATCAGGCCTTTAAAAGTTGTGCCAGAAAATAAAAAAATATCAAAAAAAACCTTAAACTTATTACATTTTTATCAATTTAATTATAAACCATTTAATTTTACTAATTGAGTCTAAATTTTTACTTTTTGCCAATTGAATCTATACGATCAAATGATCGGAAGACGCATATGTGGATGCTAACTATCTTATGTTGTACAGCTAACTTTAACATGGAAAGTTTTTGTAATAAATTCATGTTTTTTCTCAAATTTTCTTTTATTATTATTTTTCCTTCTCTTCTCTTTCCCTTCTTTATTTCTTTTCTACTATGATTGCCGAGAGTCACTAGGCCCTTGCCAGGCCTCACTCGATTCTAAGGGAGGCCATCACAAGCATGGGTGAGGGTCGCGGTTGTAGATGCTCATCTCACGAGATGGTTCATTTCTTCTATGGTTTTGCCTCTTTTAGTGCCCTCACTCCATTAGGGTGAAATTTTGGGGGACTAGCATGGGTGAGGTAGCCTCGCCATAGTCTCACCCAAATCTGGGGAGGCCGTGATGCTTGCCGGCAACCAGCAAGGGTGCATCCCTCGTCGCCCTCGCTGATCGCCGAAAAAAAAAACAAAAAAGAAGAAAAAGAGAAAAAATTCAAAAAATAAATAAATAATTCAAAAAATATTAAAATATTATTTAAAATTGTTCACATCAAAGCTAGTTGTATCACGTAGGATGAACAACATACACATTAGCATATATCCTCTCAAAATTGGCCAAATAGACTTACTTGCCAAAATTTGAAAAATTTTAGGGCTTAATTAAAAGATATATAGAATTGAATTGGCAAAAAGGTTAAAAAAAAATTTAGAAAATTTTCCTACCAAAAAATGGTCAAGTTTTCTGAAAAGTGTGCGCTCTGGATTTTTTTTTTTTAATGGAAGTTGACTGAGCTGGATTCTTTTCTTCGTTTCCCTCTCTTTTTTTCAATTATTATTATTATTATTGGTGATAAATTTATGAAAATGCATATGCAATTTGTTGGCGAAATACAGTTGTCAACATAGAGTAAGCATTTATATTCTGTAAAATAAAAAATGTTTTGCATTAAAAAAATGTTGAAATGCCTAAGATTTTATGGAAAATGAAAATCAAAGTTGAAAGTGGCATATCGTTAGTAGGACTGTCATACATAGGGAGAGATGTATCAAAATGATTATTTGTATCGCTTAAAATAATTATCCAATACAAATGTTTTCATTATTAACAAAGATTTATATCTAAAATATTTTCATGGATAATAAAAAAAATTCGTTCGTTCATTTTTTTATGTGATTATTTTTAGGAAAAATATTCTTAAAATCATTCATTTTATGTAAAACAAATAGAGCCTAAAGCACTTGTAAAAGCAATCTGATACGTGGAAACAAACTGATCCGAGGTTGTTCATAGAGTCTAGTAGCTTATCACTCGCCAAGCTCAGCTGGAGTTGCCGAATGCAAGAAAAGATACGCTCAACTCGGTAATGTACAAGTGGCCCGCCGCCCAAGGGAAGCAAGCCAAGCGGCTGACTTTGTTGGCAATGTTCAATGACTTTAGCCCCTCCCTATCTTTCTGCTTTTGTCCGTGTATGGGATTATTTGGTGTTCGGACGCCCAATGACTTTGTTGGAAAGTGTTGGATGATGCAATGGAATCTTTCTTTTGACAAATTTTTATTTTGAATTCTATGCTTTGACTTTAGCAATGTAAAATGAATTTGATGGGTACTTTCCTTTAGCAAGAGGATTCCAACAATTTTTCTCATGACAAGGGAGTCCCCCTCGAGTAGGTAAATTTTGTGTTCATTGACTTCCTGCTTACCTCATAGAGGACGGAAGCCGAAACTCGAATATTGGTTAGAACATGAGATTATTTACAATTCATAACATGTGGCACACACATGTTTTAGACCTTCATCAGTAAGACAATTGTGAATTTAGACCAAAAAAGAAAAACTATGAAAGTAGAAGTTTCAAACTCTGTATGAAACACTTAATAATTTTTATTAATTCATGGATTACGGGCATAGAGATACAACTAGACCCATGAAACCAAATGTTGAATTTAGCTGCAATTACTTCATTCAAAGCTTCTAGATAATTGCAAATGGACTCGTCGAATTAATTAGACAGTATTATAGTTTGAAACAAACGACACACATTTAGTCTCACACGGAAACTTAAATTTAGATAAGATAAAGTTGAACTTGATTGAATGATTCGGAATCAAATCTCTCCCTGTCACAAACCCTAAATTTGTGGGAAGCCTTTGCATCCACAAACGTCGAACATATGGAGACAAACTGACCCGACAACAAAGCCATGAAACTCCAAGCTGCGCTGTCGAGAACAGCTGGATCTTTGTGCGCTCGTCAAGTTTGACTTCCTTTCCTTTTAGTCAACATTGAGACTTCACGGCACCGTTGTGATCCAGTTGACCATGAGGCCATTGACCATTGGGAAAAGGCTCCCTCACGGCTGAAGAAAGATGGAGAAGTCACATGCTGGAATCTGACTTTAGAAAATGGTAAGATTAAACCTTAAAATATATTTTTATTAATTAAAAAATTAGGCCGACAGCTGTATCTGATTTTCTTCTTTTTTTGAGAAATTTCTTTTGTCCAAATATAATTTTTTTTTCTTGGCCTAAATTAAATACTAATTAGTTTTTTTTTTTTTTGGCCCCAGTGTGAAACATCTGACCTTCTTGACTTTATATATTACAACACTACACCAGTAATCTCTTCACTTCGTTCTCCTACTTCAATCTCCCTTCTGGTTCACTCCTCTCTCCACCCTGCAGCCATATCTTCAATTTGCTACAGAGCAATGAAAGAACAGCACGAGGAGATGTCATCGTCATTGAAGAAGAGAAGGATCGCAAGAGTCCCGCCAAAGAGAGGGCAGATCAAAGTGAGGATCTTTCAATCGCTGGTCAAGAAAGTGAAGGAATTGGCATCCATGGCTTCTGCAAAACAGAGCAGAGGATGTAGCTGTTGCTGGAGCGGTAGCAGCGAGTTGGCACCAGTGACTTCACTCAAAAATCCGTAGGTTATAATGTCGAATCACCTCGTGTAACTATATAAGCAGATTTATTCGTATGGCAGACCCAGATTAGTGCTCAAGACCGATGCTTTTTGAATTTTTGGCGTCAACCGAGAACCCTTTGAGCAGAAATCCAGATACAGAGTAGTATAGTGATCGCGCGAGAGAGCAGAAATCCAGCATAAGAAGATGCAAGCCAGCAATTCGTGTTTTATAGTGTGAAATTATCACGTAATTAATTCACGATGTTGTAAAAGGTTTTAGGGGAATGGATCGGTTGAAATAGATTCTATACGTTAAGTGTAGTAATGAAAAATGGAATTTGGTTGCTATTTTTCCTAGTAAGAGTATTTAAGTCCTCAAATTATTCCAACGTTCTTTTTCATAACAAGGAAGCTCATCTTATGTAAGTAAATCTCCCGCTCATAAACTTCCAACTAACCTGAAAGACATCGGAAGATGGAACTCTTATAGATGGTCCAAACATGAGATTATTAACAATTTGCAACGTATGGCTCGCACATATTTCAATTCAATAATCAATAAATCGATCTTACGAGCTTCTTTTTTTCATTTATGAATATATGTAAACTGTCATGTTCACACGTACCAATGAGACTTCACTCAAGGGATAACTTACATGTACTCTAAACAAAAGACTGACTCAAATACAAGATCTGTAACATCAAAACCAAACTTAGTTTATCACTTAGCCAACCTCAACGGTCCCATTCATTTATTGCTATGACTGGAAAAAAAGAACCAATGGCTATAAATGGTGGCAGGAAAAGTGGTTTTTTAAGGTCATTAGACAATAAAAGATAGAAATGAAAATCGATTTAGAGATTCTAGAAGAGCGGATGTAAAAGTTCTAAACTTTGTTTATAATATTTAATTTTTTTTTTAGAATCCATGATTATGAGCACGAAGCCCCGACCACTTAAAAGAACTTGAAATGAAGTGTCCGAACTTAAACGCGATTACTTTACTCGAAGCTTCCATTTGAGTGCAAACTTGATCCACCAAAGTAATTATAACATGTTCTAGATGGTGGCGAGTGATGCAACATTCAACCGCGCACGAAATTTCATAACAAGATACGGTATGATGAGCTGCACTTGCAGATTTGACTTTCTTCTGTTTTTCCAAAATTGAACCCAATGGTTAAGTTAGCTGACGATGAGGCCGTTGACGATAAAGAAAGTCTCCCCTCCCGGTTGAAGAAAGACGACAATCCAATCCTAGAATCTCACTTTAGAAAATGATATAATATAGCCTGTGAATATTTGATTTTTCTTTTTGGAAAAAATAGGTAGACAGCTGTCGTCTGAATGCTTTTTGGAACCCTCTTCTCCATGTCCAAATTGACTTTTTTCCTCAGTCAAAATCCAATGCTATTTTTTCTTCTTTTTCTTTTGCCCAATTCACCGTGTGAAATGCTCTGACCTTCTTGGCCTTATATAACCCCTACACCAGTCAGCTCATTCACTTCATCCTCCTCCTCCTTCTGCAATCTCCTCTCTCTCTCCCTCTCTACCCTGCAACCATATCCATATCTTGAATTTGCTACAGAGCAATGGAGAACAGAGCAACGAAAGAACAGCCCAAGAAGAAGCCGTCGTCTTCGTCGTTGTCCTCATCGACGAAGAGAAGAACCGTGAGAGTCCCGCCGAAGCGAGGGCAGATCAAAGTGAGGATCTTTAAAGCGCTGGTCCAGAAAGTGAAGGAATGGGCGTCCATGGCTTCCGTGAAACAGAGCAGAGGACGCGGCCGTTGCTGTAGCCGGAGCAGCAGGTTGGCATCGGTGACTTCACTCGAAGGCACGTGAATTACATGTTGGACCCAGATTAGCTCTCGAGAACGATGATTTCCCGAATCCTCGGGGTCAATCAAGAACACTCGGAGCAGAAATCCAGATGCAGATGGAGACTCCTAAGCGATCGCAGGAGAGCAGAAATCCAGCATAGCGAAATACAATGATGTATCTTTTCTTCTCGCGAAAGAAGAGCCGGTGGCTCGCGTTCACGTGTAAACTAATCACGAATTCGTATTAATGTGCGTTTTTGTAAGAGCTTTTACCAATTTTTTTTTTTTTGGCTGAACGTGAGGTTTATCCTGAAATTTGAGTTTTCCAATGTTCAAATCCATAATTATTTCCAGTTCTCATCGATATGTAAGAAGATTCCCGGTCATAACTTGGGAGAAAGTACGACGGCTGCTGATAAAAGTCGTTTAATACTTGATAAGTCGGATGGAAAACTGAGCCAGCGACAGTGCATGAACATGCGGGTATGCTTTTTTTGGCTTTTGAGGGGTTCAGTTTTTCACCTCGGAAAAATTCATGAGATTAGGGAATTAGTTCATGTGCTCGGAGTTTCCCTCCGTAATGCGATTCTCAGGTGAACCTTGAGCTGACCGTAAGGCAGCGATTTTGGGTCTAGGAATTCATCTTTGAAACCGAAAACAATCTAATCTTAGAGATAATACTAGGTGGGCCAGCCACGTTAAGTTGGCATGCGCATCGATCAATCAAGAAGTGACGCGTGGCCCTGTGTGTCCGCAGTGGCCCCACTGGCTTTTCCGCACAAAATATATTATATCCCCTTCTCTATTTAAAAATTTACTTTCTCTCTACTCTCCTCTAGAGTAGGCCTGCACGCATTAATGGTGCTTTCTCTCTCCTCACCCACAAAGAATTCCCACTCTACAGCTTCCCTCCCCTCCTTTCTTTCCTTTTGAATTCAAAATTTTGGGTAAGAATTCACTCTCTATGTTGCGTTGCTTCTCTGGCCAGCTCCGGCGCCGGGTCATCTTTGCTCCTTACCCCAAAGTACGTTGCTTCTCCTGCCTGCTCCGATGCTGGGTCATCTTTGCTCTTTGCCCCAAAGCTTGTTGCTTCTTTGGCCTACGTTGTTGTGTTGCTTCTCTGCCCTGCTTTGGTGCTGGGTCATCTTCACTCTCTACCGCAAAGCTTGTTGCTTCTCCGCCCCACTCTAGCGCCAGATTGTGGTTTCCCTGTGTAGAATGGCGAGAAATATTCTGATTGTAAGTTGCAAACTCCAAGCGATTCGCGGTTTTGGCTCTCTCCGATGTGGCTTCGAATCTGCTACATCGATTTCTCTCCCAACTCATAACAGTGAGTTGATTCTTTCCCTAATTTTTGTACTCTTCTGTTTTTTCTTCGTTGTTTTTACTGTCTTTTTTAGTTTTAATTTATTTTGTTGGTGGCTAATTGCACAAACTTGGCTATTGAGTCGAGAATTTTTCCCGTCAGTGTTTGGTGTTGTGATTTTTGGGTGGTTTAGTTTGTAGAGTTTCAATCTAAGGCAAAATGATTTTTGCGAAATCAAGGAGATTAGCAGAAAATGAATGCTTTGTAATGTCGGATATGATGTTGAAGTATTTGCTCAAACCAAATAGTTAGCACTTGTTTGATTTTTCTATTTTTGGCTTTTGGCTTTTATCTTCAAATATTTCAGTGGAAGTAATTCAATTGATGAACCTAATGGCTTGTTTCATGAACTTAGCAATGAGCTATCGCTAATGGTGTTGTTATGATAATTTTTGTAGATTCTTGTTCTTTGATTGGTTGAAGCATGGTCGCATTATAATTCGTCGGGAGGTGGAAGATAGTACCATGGTAAATACAGTTTTAAAAAATATAGCCTTGACAATTCTTTTGCCTTTTGTACTGGTGGCAATAGCATACTCATTTAGCACTAGGGGTGTGAGCAAAGGGGTTGTTCTCACACATGGTAATTTCATCGCTATGTGTGAGTTCTTTGTGAGGTTCGAAGCCTCTCGATACGAGTACTTGAGCTCCAAGAATGTGTATTAGGCTGTCCTACCAATGTTCCACATATATGACATGTCACTTTTTGTCTTGGGATTGTTGTCATTGAGAGCATAGCAATTAGCTCAAAAGTGGTATTATAAGTGACATAATGCTTTCTTTGCAATATCAAGTTACTGTTTTGTTTGCAACATAATGCTTTCTGCTAATCAATCAAAGAACAAAACTTATAGAAATTAGCTTAAGCAAACTATAAGTGATAGCTCATTACTAAATTCATGAAGCAAGCCATTAGGTTCACCAATTGAATTACTTCACTGAAATACTTAAAGCAAAAGCCAAAAAATAGAAAAATCAAACAAGTGTAGACTATTTGTTTCAAGGAAATACTTCAACATCATCTCCAATATTACAAAGCACTCGTTTTTGCTAATTCCTTATTTTCGCCGAAATCATTTTGCTTTAGTCTGAAATTCAACCTAGACAAACCAAACCACCCAAAAATCACAATACCTAACACTTATGGGCAAAATTGCTGACTCAATAACCAAGGTCGTGCAATTAGCCACCAACAAAAGAAACTAAACCAAAAAAAGAAGAAGTAAAAACAGCAAAGAAAAAAAAGAATACAAAAACCAGGGAAAGAATCGACTCATTTTTATGAGCTGCGAGAAATTGACATAGCAGATACAAAGCGGAATTGAAGAGAATCGGAACTGCGAATCCCTTGGAGTCCGTGACTTACAGTCAGAACATTCCTCGTCGTCTTGTGTATGAAAACCACATTCTAGTGGTGAAGCTGGGCGAAGAAGCAACACAACAACCGAGGCCAAAGAAGCAACGAGCTTTGGGGTAGAGAGCAAAGATGACCCAGCACTGGAGCAAGCTGAAGAAGTAATGTGCTTTGAGTATATTTTTTGCGGTAGTGTGGATGAGGAGAGAGAAAGTGCCATTAGTGCGTGCAGACCTACTCCAAAGGAGAGAAGAGAGAGCAGCAACGGTAGGTCTATTACTGCTCATAAAATTTTAAATAGAAAGGGGGAAATAATATATTTTGGGCGCAAAAGCCAGTGGGGCTAGGTGTACACACGTGGAGCCACGCGTCACTTCCTGATTAGTTGGGCCGCATAACGTGGCCAGCCACCTAATATTTTCTCCTAATCTTATTTGTAAGGGGATCTGAATTTTTTGGTTTCTTAGAAAACCTCGGTTTCAAAATGACTTTTGCCCTACTTAGAAGTTTAGGAAATCAACATAAAACATCGAACTAGAACATAATGTTATGGTATTTTAGCTTTTGACTCTAATCTTTCTTGGTGCTTAATAATAAGGGTTCATATTACAAGAAATCACAAATTGGTACATATATGATAAGTTTATCACAAATTAAATTTGTAACTACAAAAAACTCCAAACTAATACATTTACCACAATTTTACCCTCTATTAATTTTCATTAAATTGAATTAAAAGAAAATTTTAAAAAAAGGCTTCAAGTTTTTTCATTTTTTCAAATAAGGGCTCAACTTTATTTTAAATAAGGGCCTAAAATGGTATTGGTTGTTTTGAATAAGGACTTGAAGTGATCATAATTGTTTCAAATAAGGGCCTCATCTCGTTGGTCAAGGGTGTTTTTGTCCAAATCTTCTTCTTCTTCTTTCATCTTTTTTTCTTGTTCTTCTTCTTCCTCTTTGTCGGTGGCCGGATTCGGCGAGGGGCAACTTCACTTGGGGAGGTAACCCTTTGCGGCCAACCATGAGGGCAGCTAGAGCCTATAAGCCCTCGTTGACCGCGAGTGAGAGCTTGACAAGGGTGACCTTGCCCATGACTGGCGAAGGCAGTTGGCTGCGAGAGGCAACCTCCCCAAGCAAGGCCACCTGTAACATCCTGAAATTCGAGCCCTTTGAGGGAGGAATGAACGTTAATTTCGCCAATGCATTGTTGGTTGATCTCACTAAGAACTGATCACTTCTGAGATACTGACCTTGAGGGGAAAGGCTAATGAGGACAGAACTCGTGCGACTAAAGAACTTGACACAGGAAAACGACTCGACCATGAGACTTGCGTAAGGACGATCCCGTAGATATGCGGGCGATTCCGAGGGGCGAATAGAAGTCGATTCGCGGACGAGAATAATGGGACGACGGGTGATTCCGTCTACCGTTATCGAACCCGCGAACGGCCCCATGTCGATCCTTGATAATCGTGTACTTTGAAATAAGAATCGATTCTTCGCAATTTCATGTAGTCAAGGGACGTCCATGTGTCGAGAAGTCTTGAACGTGAATTAGCACGAGTCGGTTACGCGTGAATCCTCAAAGCCGCCCTGTCGATCCGAGTAGTACCAAAATGGCATTCGGGCGAAATTGACATGGCATGAGAATCCAAAGATTGGACTTTGAATTTTCGGGAATGTTCGAGAATGACTTTTGGACGATACTTCTTAGACAGTTGACACTGCTGGTTGAGCCGAGTATTTGGAAAAGGGATTTTCGGACCAAGAACACGAGCCTACGAGGACGTGGGCCAAACAAGAACAGTGTGGGCCTCACGCCCAAGGTGGGACAGCCGCCATGGAAGGCCCGAGGCAAGCAAGTGAGCCCGTTGAGCCAAACCGACCATTTACCCTCCCGAACCCATTGTCTAACATTGAGCCGTTTCGAGCCCAAAAATTCCCGAGCCCGTTCCTATTAATTTTCCGGCCTTTTTCCTTGGCCCGTCCTCCATTTTCAGCCCAAGGACAGATTGGGAAATGTGCAAGGTGGAAATGACCAAAATGCCCTTGGATATTTTGAAGAAAAGTCAAAAAGAAGAGAGAGAAGATAAGGTCATTGTTTGGCAAGTGGGGCAAGCATTGATGGCCTTAATAAGGCTTATCCTTCAGCCTTCACTTCACTCTCTCTCTCCTCTTCATCTTCTCCAAAACCGCACACCTCTCTCCCATGGTTTTCCTTCCTTCCTTCAGTTTTTCAGTTCTGACCTTTCACCGAAAATCGAGTTGTTCATTGCCTTCCCGTTGGAATCTCGGCCCGTGCCACCCGCCGTTGCGTTCAGAAGACGAAAACCGTTCAGATGGCGTCGGCTGTTTGCCGAACGGAGTCTCCGGCCGTCCTGTACGGCCTCCGGAAGTCACTGCTCGCCGGACCGCCTACTGTAGCGGCAGCTTTGCACAGCTCCGCCTTTTCTTCCGTTTCTCTCCATTTTCGACTAAACCACCGCCCATCCCAGCCACAAGTGGTTCCCCCTCGACCCCCAGGTGCTGTTGGTCGCTGACCTGCCACTCACCGGAGCTCCGGGCAGCCCGTTCAACTCCGATCAGCTTCTTCCTCCTCCAGCAGTGCAGTTTTTCAGAGTTGCAGTGGGGATTCCGAGTTGTTGCTGCTGTGTTGAGCCCGGGACCGCCTTGGATCGTCGTGGTTGAGGTCCCCAGGTGTCGGGTTCGTCGCCGCCACCGCGTCCATGTCACCGGCCCGCTTAACGGGTGAGTTTAGCTCCTAATCCCTATTTAGTGCCTAAACTTGCTTAGGGTTGGGTTAATTAGTGGTAAGATTGGTTTAGGAAGTTTAATTAAGTTTATTAGCCCTAAGATAGGTGGTTAGATAGATGGTTAGGATTAGATTAGCTTAATTTTGCTAATTGTGCTTAATTATTGCTTAAATGAGGGTTATGTGATTTTTGTGATTAATTAAGCATGATTTGATTTAATTGATTGATTAATTATTTTAATTAATATTTTGTTTAATTTCTGGATTAAATGTTTAAATTAATTGAATTTCGGAAAAATCACTGTTCATAATCGCTGTTCACGATTATCGTTCACGAAGACCGCTCACGACATTCGTTCACTACTGTTCATGCGAAGCTAAATTTAGTCTTATTTTGATGTGCTCTTGATTGTTGTGGTTAATTGGAGTGCCGATTGTTAATTATACTCGTGAATATTGATGAATTGCGTGATCGAGTGTTGGTTGAATTGAATTTTGGAAATTGTCGAGTGAGATCGCATGACATATTGCGTGGGTTATTTGAAATGGCATGTCGCATGAGCATGCGCGATGTTGCATTCACGACGAGCAAAGATATAAATGGATTGCTTGATGATGTGTTGCATGATCACATTAAGAGAGGAACCCGGCGTTGCGGAAGACCGCCAATCCTTATGGGGTTGTCTTGCCGTGACCGTTTGGTCGTCCCGACTTTTGTCGATTGCTGACCGACGGGTACATGTGACGGGGCTCGCGGTAGTGGGCGGGTCCTATGTTCTGTCGGGATTGCGGGACTGCGGTAGTGGGCGGGTCTGTGCTCCTTCGGGAATGCCGTCGAGGGAAGGGATGACCCCGACGTCGCCGTGCCTCGAGGTAAAGAGGACGAAGGCGATTTAGCCGAACCGCAAACCATAAGGTTGTGCCGTTGGCCCAGGAAGGGGCGTTAATAATCGGAGCATGTGTGAGTGTGAGACATGAGAAAGTTGTGTGAGATGCTCTGATTATTCGCATGCTCTTAGTGTCGTGATGATCGTGATGATTGCATTAATTATGGTACGCACGCATGAGTTGGCCGATCGTGCGGGGTGTGGATGGCCGGGTGAGATCGCTTGTGGTGCGACTCGCATGTGATTGATGAATTGTGTCATCTAACGGCCATGTGCCTTGATTGCGTGTATTGTGCTTGAGAATTAACGTGCGGGGTATGGCATACCGGTAAGGTTGCATGCGAACCGAATGGTGTTTATTGATTGACCCCGGTGGTTGTTTGATTGCGGGTTGTCCGTTGTGGGTTGAGTGAGGGGTGGTTACGGAGAGATACCCCGGGTTGAGTTGGCGTACTAACCGGGCTTAAGGGAAGAACTCGGCCGAGATTTTATCTCAACCCGTCGTGGTTAACCATTTTCAGGTCCTTAGAATGGCGTACCCGCAGTGGAGGATCCTGCCCCCGCTCCTCCAGTGATCGACCCGACAGGGACTGAGTCCGATGAGTCCGAGTGACCGTGGTGTTGAACCCGAGGGTTCTTTGTGTACTGTTGGATTAGCCTAGTTCTTTTTGGTTTGGCTTAGAGGATGGATCGGCCCTTTTTGTCGGGCTTGTAATTCGAAAAACAATCTTCCGTTGGTTAATCCAATGAAGATGTATAAATGAGTAGTTGTTGTTGTTCTTGCTGTTCATCCCTCTATCCCTGTTTGATTGTTTGTTTGTCTGGGGATGGTTCGTCTTCCGCTTGCGCTTAATGAAAGATAAAATGAATGGTCGTCGACGGGTCCTGGGACGTTGCTTTCAATTGACCAAGAGAAGGGGTTGCCGCGAGCTCGAGAGTCGGGGCGTGACACCACCCTTCACCTATGGCCAAGCGAGGGTGGCCCTCGTCGAATCAGCCAAGGGCGACCTCGCCTAGCCTTCTATGGGTGTTGGCGGTGGACGGCCACCAACGAAGAGGAAGAAGAAGAACCAAAAAAAGAAAAGAAAAAAGGGAAAATGATAAATGATGAAAATACCCTTAACTGCCAGAAAGTCAGACCCTTATTTGAAACAGACATAACTACTTCAAACTCTTATTTGAGAAAGTGATAGTACTTCATACGCTTATCTGAAATAATGTCCACTTTATATCTTTATTTGAGAAAATATGGACACTTCGGATCCATTTTTTGAAATTTTCCCTTGAATTAATACTACAAACTGATACACGTGTGATAAACAAATAGTAAAACTCAAAACTAATATATCTATTAACAGTCACGTGTCATTCAACTCATGACGATAAAATTTAACAAAAACTAATAAAAGGTAAATTTGTCATAGATGTATTAATTTGGGGTTTTTAGTGGTGTCGCAACCTAATTAAAAAAATTTCAAAGTCTCGGAGAGGGACGAAAGATAATTGTCTAAATAGGTTTAGGGGTATTGTTAATTTCGGGCCGACGGCCTTTAATTAACTTGGGCTCTCCTAAGCCCATAGCTCCGCGCGACATGAATATTCGTAAAAATTTTTAAACAAGGAGTCGCCACTAGTCTATTGGGGTCGACTAAGAACCGAGTGAGGCACGCTCGTGCCTCACTTTTTACGCAACTAGAGAATCTAGGGTCGGGGACTTGATTACGTTAGTCACACGACTAACGCCCTTTCGTTACCTAACTTAATCATGTATTA
Source organism: Corymbia calophylla (assembly GCA_014182845.1). NCBI lineage: Eukaryota > Viridiplantae > Streptophyta > Magnoliopsida > Myrtales > Myrtaceae > Corymbia > Corymbia calophylla. The sequence continues at coordinate 6,952,175 of CM024702.1, forward strand.
ATGAGATCATGGCAAGATATTCGAAAATTCTAAGGTTTATTCTAACAATTCTAAAGTAAAGAAATAACATCCAAAAATCGTGACAAAACAAAGCATGGGAATATAACATAAAACAAAAACCTATTGTAGAGCTCTAAAGGCTTATTCAATTTTGGTCTTTTTTTATTTTTTAAGATTTTTCTGATTTATTTATTTTTGCAATTTTTTCTGAATTTTTCTGAATTTTTTTATATATTTTTATATTTTCGAATTTTCCAAAATTAAACAAAACAATCTTTCAAAAATTTTGATATTTTTTGAATTTTCTGATTTTTTCTTAAAAAAACATTTATTAATACTTTTTGCAATTTTCTAATTTTTTCTAATTTTTTTGGAATTTTTGAATATTCGAAAAAGAAATAAAAATAAAATAAAATAAAATAAAAATAAACTTTTAAAACCTTTCCGAAATTAAAAAAACATTTTTTTAATTTTCAATGATTTTCGAAAAATTTTAAGATTTTTAATATTTTTTCTGAATTTCTGAATTTTTGGATTTTTTTAATATTAAAAAAAAAGTGATTCGGAACAGGTCAGGAGACCCGGCCCTACTAAACCGACCCGGACCCTATCGGTCCGGGCTGGCCGAACGGCCCGGTTAAAATATTAAAAAAATGGCCCATTAAGAATAAAATAGCCCATTTCCTTTTTATAAAAAACTCAGCCCAACTCCCAGTCTAGGCCCAATCTCAGTTCAGCCCAGCCCCTGCCTTTTTCATTTTCGGCCTCTTTTCTTGTTTTTTTTTTTTTTTTTTTTTTTATTCTTTCTTTTTGTCTCTTCTGCATGTCTTCCTTCTTCGCATGTCATCTTCAACCTCCCGAAGGTTTCTTTCCAGCACACCCAGAAATTTGCAGCTCATAAAACCAAAAAAAATTTTCATTTCTACCGCACTTCTAACCAACGCTCGCCATCCGCCGGTCATCCACTTCGACCGACGTCGACCATCGTCGGCCATGACCTCCGGCGACGCTCAATCTTTCCTATTTTCGGAACCAAGAACACCCCCTCCGACCCGACACGGATCGCTCATGTAAATCGTCATAATATTAATAAAAGCATGAAATAAAATGTGGATTCACAATATATGAACAAATACCCATTAAACTAAGCTACCGAGCACAGATTCGGCGATGAAGATTTCCAGACTTCATTCAGGCATTTTGTCGAACGGGTAGAGTGCACTACTGAAATGTGGGGGGGTTTCGGCCCAACCCGATCCGAGCTTTCGTCGGAATCCACTACGAACGATGTACAGGAACTACATAGACAAATACAGGAGCGAGGTGGGTCGGAGTTCACGCGAGCCGGGTGGCCGCAAGCTCCGGCCCAGCGCGTCCGAAACAGAATACGGGGAAAACCGAACCTACCTGTTCAGCTTGAGGATGAAGTCGGAAAGGTCGTCGGATGGGCTCGTGCGCGGTTGACCCCCTCTTCATCCCACTCTCGGTCGCTGGGTTCGCTGTGCAGCGGCTTGGCTCGGTGGTCGACGGCGAGGTGGTACTCGATGGGGAGGTGGCGACTCTTGCAGTGACTCAAATCTCGTCAACTCCGGACTCGCAGTGAGGGATGACCGGCGGTGCTGTCTCTTGAAACAAGTTGTGGCTGCACAGAAAACCACCGGGATCGCTGGACTCGCCGAGATTCGCTGAACAGAGACCGGAGAAAGCTGTGGTCTGATCTGGTGCGCTGGGTAACGTCGCTTACTGGACAAATACCAAAGCGTGGAGGATCGCTGGAGGTGACCGAGAAGCTCCTGGATGTGATGGAAAAGAGGGAACGAACTGGAACTTCGTTGGACACGCTCGGAAAAAAAACTGAGATATCTTCAGGGTGAAACTCCCCGAGCCTTTTTTGTTCATGATGAAGCACTAATGAGGGAAATGAGATGATGGACGCATGGCATGGTGTATGGGCATGGCAACAGTAGTGCCGCAAGCACATTGGCAGAGCAAGATTCCGGTTTCACTTGAAGAAATTGGCTCTCCATTTCCCTATCCACATGCTCAGAAAGTGGCCATCTTCTTTATTGCAGAGAACATGTGTTCTCTCTGTTTCGGCCGTGAGTATCATCAACCCCCACACTCAGGATTTCTTCTATTCTCTGTGCAGGACCTCTCTCTTTTTTTCTCCGCCTCTCACGGCTCTCCATTGTCAAGCTCTCTCTTCTCTTCTCTTCTCTTCTCTTCTTTTTAAGTGTGTTTTTCAATGTGCGCTCTGAAATTCTGATTTTCCTTCCACGAAACCCAGAAAAAATCCCTCGCTCTCCGGCTCGACACCTCCAGTTCTCTCTCTAGCCAGCCCCCCTGTGCAGAAAATCGTCCACCTCCGATTCTCCTCCAGCTGCCTAACCGAACCGAATTGCTCCTCTCCTCCTCCTCCTGTGGCCGCGTGACAGCCCAGCAAGGGAAGATTCCCTTGCTGGCGTCAGGCGGCTGACGTCAGCCCCGAAGGCGACGTCCGAACGACGCCGTTCTCGCGTCCTTGTGCCGCTGTGCGTGCGTATGTGAGCGTGCGGAGGGGAGAAGGAAAATAGAAAGGGGAGATGGGCTGGCCCAAAATGAAGAAAAAGGCTAGGGAAGAAAGAGTGTGGGCTGGACTGAGCCAGCCCACCCGAATTTTTTTTTTTATCTTTTCTAGAAATTAATATATATTTATATATTCAAAATAGATAAGCATTTAAAACAAAATAAACAATAATTCGGATGTCAACAGGTGGTATTAATCATAACAGTAAATACTACAAACTTCTAGAAATATATATATCGCTCTGGTAATCAAAGAGATTCCAAATTTACATGTTTACTTTCTTAGAGATTTTAACATATAAAAAAATCAAGCAAAAGAATTACATAATCCAATGGGTTAGTATCATGAAAAACTTCAAATTGATACATTTGTAACAAATTTAATCCAAACTAATTTTTCAGTTATAAAAAATCCCAAACTGGTACAATATTGATATATTTAGCTTCCGTTAATTTCCGTGAAATTTTACAGTGAAATTTTTAAGCTAGATGATAGATTTCAATGTCAAATCCACGTGGAAATTTATATCAGTTTAGGGTAAACTTATCATTAGTATCCTAGTTTGGATTCTTATTTACCTAAAAATTATTTTGAAGTAAGTTTGTTATAGATGAATTATTTTGAGAGTTTTGATGACTCAAAATTTAATTTGAGATTTTTCGTGATATTAATTATAAAAATTATATTTGATGTCCATGTGACTCTCTCAATCATAAATCATTTAAAGAAATAATTAGTAAAATAGGAGTGATCGATTCTCGTCGATCCGGTTGCCATCCCAAAACCAGAAACTGGATCGGAATAATCGGTTCCCCATTTCCGGAACCAAGGACCAAATCGAAGGAGGTTGGAACCAAATATAACCGGATCGATCAGTCCATATCGGCACCCGGGCAGTCCAATGGGACCAACCACATGGCATTTAAGACATTCAAACTAGACATGGGTGAGCATGAATCCCACCTTTATCTTGCTTTTCACTCAATTTTTAGCCTAGAAGCCAAAAGCAGCACGCTCGTTAAGGTTGCATGGCTTGCTTTTATAGGCAATTTCTCAAATGCTTCTTGACTAATTGTTCAATGTAGGACTCTTGGAGACTTGGAGCAGACCCTTGCAGTGGGGCGAGGGGGAGGGAGAGGGAGTGAGTGGCTTAGTGCCACATCAACAAGTTAGTAGAGACTAACAAGCCGTTGGTCTCTATATAGTAACAGAGTGCACAATGCTGTTGTTTCTCGGCCATACCCCTTTGTTCCGTAGGAGATACTATAGTATTGAGAATGGCCTTGGTAATTGTTATGAATATTCAAAATTAAAATAAATTTAAGAGAAATAAATTAAGATTTTAAAAAATTAAAAGTCGGTCCGATCTAGGGGTGAGCAAAAAGGAACCGACCCACTCGAGAACCGCCCGAACCGGACCGAATCGACCGGTTTGGTCTGGTTCTCAAAGTCCCCGGTCTGGTTCCCGATTTCGTGAAAATGGAACCAACAACTTTGGAACCGACAACTTTCGATCCGGTTCTTGGTTCTGAAGGTAAAAACCGACCACTCGGACCGACCGACTTTCTTTTCCTCGAGACTTAAATTTTTTTTTTCAGAACGTATTATCATTACAATTATTTGTGACAATGAATTTGACCCTCCCTTGCTGTGTTTCCCTCGAAACCAGAAAGTTTTTTAAGATAGGAAAGCAGACCTCTTTCTCCTATTTATATAGACCAATGGCTTGTTGTCTCTACTACGCAATCAATGGGGGACTGAGTCGCTCTCTCTCTCGTTGCCCCTTCCTGCAAGTGTCTACAGCAAGTCTCTAAATGTCGCGCATTGAACAATTACTCAAAGCATTTGAGAGATTGCCTATAAAATCAAGGCAAGGGACTCAATAAGCATTGTATTGGCAGAGACCAATTGAAAATCTCAACAATAAAAGGACTGCTAATTATTTGAGTTCTGTTTGAAAGATTTTGTTGTTGAGATCGATTCTGTGGGACTGCTTGGGTTCTTGAAATGAGGAACTGACTTCTCTGGTCCAGTTCTCGGTTTTGGGGTGGAAACCAGACCGACCGGGAACCACTCACCCCTAAACTCCGGTCCGGGTGGTTGCTTTTGCTTTCAGGACCGAGAAGAAAATTGTTGGTTCTATTTTCACGAGACTGGGAACCGGACCGATCTCTTTGGGAACCAACCGGTTTCCGGTGATTTTTGGTTTGAGCAGTTCTTTTTGCTCTTTTTGCTCACCCCAATATGAATAGAGTGATTGAGGATATTTCTGAATGTACATCCGTTGACATCTCTTCATAAAAAAAATAGACAATGATTGATATCAACATAGAAAAGTCGATACGATTGATGATAATAATTCATTATCCGGGAGTATGAAGATACACCTCGTTTTGCACGCACCGTGTATTTTACGTATAAGGCACGGTTAAAAAAAGGGGGTCAAGGATTTAATTATAAAATGCAGCGGTGCCAATTTACTAATACAGCATGTCTCGCGACTTTGTCAGGCAACGTCATTTTACATGTGGAGTGCACTTACAACTTAATTAAATCCAAAAAAATTAATAATCTATATATATATATGCAAAACTTATGGCCCGCAGGCTTCACACAAAAATAATTTTCTATTCCTAGATTTACATGATGTATATAGAATCATGTGATATCATCTCAATGGGGTTGAGCTATATAATTTAACTTATAATCATCGACAAATTAGATGTTAAAGTACAATAATTATGTTCCGTTTTTCGATATTTAATTGCATTAAGCACCTAAACGCCACAAGCCCATGATGCAAAACCACGATATGCTGGTCAAAATCTTCTCGTTATCTTTCGGTACGGCTAATTAATTTCTTTGGTTGACCCTCGAATTTTACAAACACAGAAAGTCAAAAGCGAAGAGCCGTGGCATCATGCCCTGCCGACCAAGCCCAAAATCGCTCAAAACATTGGTTGAAAAAAAAATAATTCAAAACAAAAATGAGGTTATCATGAATGAATGAATTGATTAATTAATTAATTAGTAATTGATTAATCTAGACTGCGTCAAATGAAAGAGGGTGGAAGAAAATGAAATACTCAAATTTAGATCTGCTGCTCAATCACTTTAGTGACGCAATTCAATCCCTTGAGATTATCTGGGAATTGATTATGGATTGACAAGGGATTTCATGATTCGTTTCAGATTGCTCTCCTCATTTTTTATGCGAAGACCACTGTATTTGTCTTGTTAGATACCTAATTGCATCTCGCATCGATTAATATATTATGGTGCTCTTTCCCCTCTTCTGAATTCCTTAACCCTACGAAAAGAATTCCCAACCGCGGAAAATCCTAACCCTAGTCACACGTGCTCGGGGCGGCCCTTGACGACCTTCGATCCCTCGAGGCCTTTAATATGAGGTTGCCAGGCTCTTCCGTGGCTTGGGGGCCCTGCACAAGAAAGAGAAAGAGGGAGAGAGAAACCCTACAAGCTGGACAGAGAGGGTAAACATGGAGGGGAGAGAGAGAGAGAGAGAGGAGGGCTGCTGGCAGGTGATTGCGACGACGATGACAGCTTGTGGTGGTGGTGGTGGAGGGGGTTGGACTTCGCTGGTGTAGGGGCTTTTGGAGTTATGCATTTGGGGTTTGCGCGGTGTTTTCCAAGGGAGGGTCAATTGTTATTTTTGATTGTCAGGTTATTTTGAAAAATAGAGGGATTTTATAAAAGAAATAGAGGGGGTTCACGGAGTGAAAATGTTGGTATTTTTCCAAATATCCAAAGAATCATGTCCGCTCGGTTGACCCTCATTGTATAGCAATACAATGGCTTTAAGAGCTATTGAATATTTCAAGAGTAAAATTTTGATTGTCATAAAGCAACTATGCTCATCGAATTGAGTTAAAGTATAAAGCCACTAGGATTTACATAGAAAATCAAATTGGTACTTTTTTTGTGTGGAGGTAACAAAAGGTGGGATGTGACAACTAAAGCTAGCGACCCTAATTTAGATCAACAATCATGAATGCGTCTAAATTACTAAACAGTTTCACTTTCCAGTAGACACAAATTGAAATTCCTAATGAGGATTGTTCTAAGGATGCTGTAAAAACTTTACTTGAGGACCTAGAACATTTCCATCCATCAAAGGCCAACACACCCTCAACGACATTCTTTCCGGTCACTGCCTTAAAGCAACTTTTGCTCCTGCTGAGTCTATCTAGTTCGTCACACCAACCATGGCCGGTGTGCTGCTTAGGATAATCGAAAGTACAATCAATGTCAACACAGAACGAAAAATTCGTCCGGTCTTTGAGCCTCGTAGAGCGAGAAAGGGGCTCCTCCACCGACTATGGCAGCACCATCCCCCGTAATTTCATGGCGTTGCCTCGGCAAGTACAGCATCACTTCGCCCACACATTCGATATTGCATTCAGTTCCTCGCATTGTATAATTCCATGAGATATATCTGTCTCCAACCCAAAGTCAAGCATTTTGACCAGAACATTCAACTGGCCGCTATCAGTCTGTTCGGTCAAAGCGGAACCCCACAATGCGATACCGGAGTGCCTCCCCTCCAGCAAAGGACAATCCAAGGACACGTTCTCGATTCGCACAGCCGGTCATCGCCTCAAAAGCAACCTTTGCTCCCGCTCAGAATTATCGAAATACAATCAACCTCAAAAGAGAACGAAAAAATTCATTGGATCTTCGATCCTTGCAGAGCAAGAAAGGGATTCCGCCCTTGACTACAGCAGCACCATCTGCCGAAATTTCACAGCGTCACTTCGCGCACGCTCGAGCACCTTGATAACACATTCAACTCCCCGCATTGCACAATTCAATTAGATCCGTCTCGAACCCGAAGTCAAGCACTCTGACCAAAACAGTACACTCCCTTCGCCAACGGGGCTACCATCAGTCAGTTCGGTCAAAGCGGAACTCCACTCCACATGCAAAATGCGCAGGGAAAGGCGAGACAGACAGATCGGTCAAATATCCGCTTCGCATAAAACCCTTAGAATTAAATTCCTGTCCGGTCGTTTTCTTCTCTTCGGTCGCTTCGTAGACTTCTCGATTCACACTGAGAATTCAGCTCGCTGAACGGGGGGGCGAGCTGTTTCGGTCAAAATGAGGAGGGGACCCTTGTCGGCGATCCAATGATCGTGCGAAGCAAAGGGTTCACACACACACACACACACAAGCGAGTCAAAGGATTCCTCGGCAAATAAAGGGAGAAATCCTCGAACGATTCCCGGTGCATGAATGATTTGATCAAGCAGTCATCTCCCATTGGAAGGAAAACATGCGCGGACCAAGGTATACTTTAGAAATTATGTAGGATCTCCGGTACTTAATTCGCTGATGAAGGGCCCATATCGGTGTTCTAGCAAAAGGTTTCAAGTCTGTTCGACCCTCTTGGTAGGGTAATCAGCACTTCGATCGAAAGATGGACTTGAACCATTCATGAACTGAAACTGGATCAAGATGTCGTTGGGCGATTGAAGGTGGCTAATCATAAGGCACTCGATCCCCTTTCCTTTTTCTTTTTCTGATGCACGTCGAATCATTCCTTTCCCCCATCCACTCCTTTTTCCCCCTTCAATTTTGGGCCTAGAAAACGTAAACGTCGCTTTCCCCTTTTTTTCTTCTTTCGATTTTCTATATTTTGACTTTTGAACGAGATGCATCCGGCTCTGATGATGGTGGTGGGGGGCATGGGAGGAGGCCCTTTTCTGATGAACCGAGCTGAGCTGGTGAAAAATATCCTCGGCCACGTTCATGAATCTGGCGCTCCAAGTGACCAAAACGAATGGCCAAGATTTGAGTTGGACTATCCTTTTCAGGGTTTGTTCTTTTTCCATAAATTACTAATGTGAACGTACAGATTCACAGATTCAACATCTTCTAGACCCATCTCTCTCTCTCTCTCTCTCTCTCTCTCTCTCTCTCTCTCACACACACACACACACAAGGAAAATGTCTAGTCAATGTAGGACCAAACATGAACCATTGGGCCATCTTGAGTTGTGGTGTTTTGTTCCACCTTGGTCGCCAAGGAAAACATTTTGCGTGCAATTCCTACTAAAGTCTCGAGGATCAACTCGAGTGCAGAGTTACTAATTTTTTTCTCTCCGTCACGGTCGAGGACAAAGCCATTTTGTTGGCAATCGTGTCAGCAGGTAACTCGAGTTGGATAGAACAACAATCAAATGCCGATTTGATTGATTTCGCGCAGAGCGCGGGGATGGGCTATTCGAGTTGGTGTGAACACAGCTCAGAGATGGAGAGGAGGAGCAAGTTTTAATGCGCATCAAGGGAGACTTTTTGGCAAAAATTGTCCAACTTGGATTTTGGCTCTTACTTGCCCTAAACACGTACAACCTTTCAAAATGTCCCAACACTAACTCTTGATGGATGTAACTTTTTTTTCTTTTTTCTAAATTTAGGAATTCGTTTTTTAAAATTTTTGGAGTGAATAAGCGTGAGTGCAAACATCAAACCTAATCTAGAAGGCCAACCAAAAAGGCTCCACGTTGTTGAGCAAGAGGGCGCCTGTTCACACTGCGTGGACAGCTCGGTCCTTTTACCTTAGCGCCCCCTTATAAAGCCCCACCGGTCAAGCTCGTCGGTTCACTTCGTTCCCTTTCTTCAATCTTCTTCCATTGGTTCTCTCTCTCTCTCTCTCTCTCTCTCTCTCTCTCTCTCTGAGAAATGGAGAACAGGGGCGAGACGAAGAAGACGACCCGCAAGCCAAGATCAAGACTGCCACCAAAGAGAGGCCAGATCAAAGTCAAGATCTTTAAGTTGTTGGCGAATCAAATCATCAAGCTGGCGAAGATGTGTGTGCAGAGACAGAGGAAAAACGCATGCTGCTGCGATTGCAAGTTCGCCCCTGTAACGCCACTTGAGGACACGTGACCTCCCCATGCCGCTGCAAGCATCATTTTTTAGGAGGTGGATGACGATTGGGTTCATGCTTTTGCCTTTTCATCTTGGTTTTCTTTTTGATACAGTGCATTAGAATACTTTTTCATGCTTATCCCGAGTTCTTCCCTGGTAGAAGGCTCACTAATCCAGAAGTAGAACATGGCTCATTGCATAAAGGTTGTAGCTTCTTTCATGGGCGCTTCTGTCCTATTTGAGAGATGTAAATATAAGAAATCTCAATGGAAGGCGAGTTCCATTCTTGTGGAGCATCGAGCGTGTTGTTAGCTTTGTGCTCTGTTTTCTGACACTCTGCTTCATTCTACATTAGCAATTTCATATCCCATTCGTCCAAGAATATAACCCTCCAATCTATCAAATCAATGGCGCCTTTCTGTAAATTCTGGGTCTTTTTTATTTTTACGAGCTTCCGAAATGTTGAGAATGAGGGACCGAGAGTGAGTAAAGACAGCTCAACGAGAGATTTTTATGCATTTCGAATCTTCATCTTTTTTATGTCATCTTCTTGGGGAGAGTTTGAAGGGGAAGTGATGGAGTCCTTGTGCAGCTTTCCAGCTTCCCTCTTTTGGCACAAGCAAAGTGAAAATCAAACACAAAAGTAGGCACGGTCAATACGTTTCACATCCTCTGCTTTTCTTCTTTCGTTGTAAATATTTCTCAATTTTCTCCCCTGTTTTGCTGTCGTCGTTGTGCCTAAAGTTTGACGATGACAGGTCGACAACTAGACAAAGCGATTCTGCAGTGAATAAAGAATAAATAGTTGAATGATACCCCGTGAATAATTCGATCATGTATACCAACCCATAAAAAAGAAACGTGCGTGGACTAAGGTCTGTTTCCACAATATTCTAAGGAATCGTCTTCGTGCCCTCGATTTCAATCAATTCGCCATACTTGGGTCGATGTCGGATAGGATTTCCCAATACATACCTAATTGGAGCTAGCAAAAGGGTTTCGAGCTCCAAACCGAGTCTTTAGCGAATGAGCTTTGAGTTCATGGCAAGAGTAATTACTCCCCTGATCAAATCCCCAGGCTCAACAGGATAAGTTGGCTCTCATTTGGCGGGATGGACCTTGGACACAGATCGATCGGCGAGCTCTCGAGACAAAAAGGGTATTGACCCATCAAAGCATAGAATACGCAGTTCGATTTTAGCACATGGGGATGTCGTCACGCTCCGACTCTCGAGCTCGCGACAACCCCATTTCACTTGAGGTCTAACTGTACGACGTCCCAGGTACTGTCGTCGACCAATTCATTTTATCTTGTAATTAAGCACATGCGGAAACGAACAACTCCCAAACCAAACAACAGGGATAGCAACAACAGCAACAACAACAGCAGAGGAAAGACAAACACCATTTTATATATATCTGAAGGTTAGCCGAACTACGGCACATATACACACGCCTTACTACAGGCGAAAAGCGAGGCCCTACACAAAAAGGGACCGGCCTAGCTAACCTAACACTGTACAGTGGGGGAAGGCTCGTCAAAAGGAAATAGGCTACAATCGCCTACTCACGGGCCTCGGAGGGATCGCTCTCTTCGATCCTCGCACGCATCATCTAGGGCTCGAAAAGGTTAATCACGACGGGTTGAGATAAACTCGGCAAGTTAAAGTCCTAAGCCCCTAGGTTAGGAACTTCGCTCGCCTCGGGAGTTTAACATACAACCTAATCCAAATCGGCCAAGACAATGCATAGAGAAGCAAAAGCACAAGACAGTTCAATAAGCAGACACAACCACAAGCGATCCTACCTGGCCTTGGCACACGTGACATGCAGAAACTGTCATTTAACTCATCACGACATTAAGAGCATGCAAATAATCAGAGCATCTCACACAGCTTTCTCATGTCTCACACTCACACATGCTCCGATTATTACGACCCCTCCTCCTAGGGCCACGGCACAACCTTATGGTTGGCGGTTACGCTAAACCAGCCGTCATCTTTACCTCGAGGCACGGCGACGTCAAGGGCTCACTCCCAAGACGGCATTCCCGAAGGAGCACAAGACTCGCCCACTACCGCAGTCCCGCTACTGACAGAGGCCCGGGACCCGCCCCCATACCGCGATCCCACATAGAACCCCTCCCTGTCAGGCATCCGACCGAAGTCAGGCGACCAAACGGCCACGGCACAACCCCATAAGGATTGGCGGTCTTCCGGCAACGCCGGGTTCTCTCTCTTAATGTGACCATGCAACACATCATCAATCAATTCTTTCTTTTCTTTGCTCGTCGTGAATGCACATCGCTCATGCTCATGCGACATGCCATTTCGATAACCCACGCAATATGTCATGCAATCTCACTCGACAATTCCAAAATCTAATTTCCAATCGCATTCGATCACGCATTTCATCAATATTCACAAGTATAATTAACAATTGGCACTTCAATAAATCATAACAACCAAGAGCACATCAAAATAAGCCAAAAATTAGCTTCGCATGAACAGTCAGTGAACGTGAACGAATCCGTGAACAGTGAACGGTGATTAGTGAACGAATGTCGTGAACGATAAATTTCGTCCGAAATTAAATAAATAAATAAAAATAATTAAACTTAACCATGGTTAACAAATTTAACCTAACTAGGGTTAATTAACTCAACCATGATTAATAATTAACCATAGTTACTTTAGAAACTAACCTTAGTTACTTTAATTAATTAACCTAGGTTACTTTAACACTAACCATGGTCAATTAACTAATCCTCATCAGTCTAAATTAACCAACATAATCAACCAATCAACTTTAATTAATCACAAATATACAAATACACTAATTAACCCCTAAGCAAGATTAACCCCTAAACAAGGATTAGGAAATTAACTTACTTGGATCGGAAATCCGGTGACACCGGCGTGTAGAGGGGAACGAGGGCTACGAGGGGTAAGCTCGGGGACGACAACGAGTGACAAACGGTGGCCGAAAAGCGCCAAAAACAGTCTTGCTGGTTACTATTCACGCGAACCGGTGCGGGCTGAAGCGGAAACGGCCGAAACGGGCGGCTAACGGCGACCAAAGGTGACCGGGGATGCGCGGTTGGCTTCCTAACTCCCGGGACTACACTTTGGGCGGTTGCGGCGGCTCCGGTGACGGCGGCAAGGCTGTTTTCCGGCTGGAAAACAGTAAAGACAGCAAGAAAACAGCGAAAATGGAAGAGAAAGGAAGAGAAAAAGGGAGAGAGAGTATGGGTGGGCTGGTGCACGAATTTTGGGGGAGAAAGAGGAGAGAGAAGGAGCTGCTGGAGGCTTGGATAAGGGCCAAGGCAAGTGGGCAAGCCACTTGTTGAAGAACCAATCAAAAAAAGCAAAAACAAAGATAAACAAAGCCCACTTGGGCACAAAAGCAAAAGCCAAAGCGCCCATGGGGTTGGAAATGGAGGAACTTGGGCCAACTTGGGCCAACTTGGGCCCCTCTTGGCTGGGCTAAATGGGTGCAAGGCCCATTGGGCCGCCGGTCTTGGGCCGGCCCACCCGCGGCCCAAAACTCGATCCAATTTTCCCTTTTTCCGGCGCTTCCGTGTCCAACGGAAAATCCCAAAATAAATGAGGCGACGTCCAAGTATTTAGTCCCGATATCACCGGAAGTCGGTTCCCAAAATCGAATTAAAAATTGGGGCTAAATTGAGTCGATTTTCAGGATGTTACAACTCTTCCCCTCTTACAGAAATTTCGTCCTCGAAATTTGAACTGACACACTAATTCTCAAAAAGATAGGGATGCTGACGCCTCATGATTTCTTCACTTTCCCATGTAGCTCCCTCCGTACCATGATGCTCCCAAATGACTTTGACCAAGGAGACCGTCTTGCTTCTCAACACTTGTTCTTTTCGGTCCTCGATCCGAATCGGTCTCTCCACATACGACACCCTGTCGTCCACCTCTATCTCTTCAAAATTCAACACGTGCGTCGGGTCCGGCTCGTATTTCCTTAACATCGACACGTGGAATACGTCATGCACTTGAGCAAGTCGAGGCGGTAGTGCAAGACGATAAGCTAAATTCCCGATCCTTTCTAGAATCTCGAACGGCACGACGTACCTTGGGCTCAGTTTTCCTTTCTTTCGAAATCGCGATGTACCTCGCATTGGCGATACTTTAAGGAACACATGATCGCCCACTTGAAATTCCAATGGCCTACGTCGTTTGTCCCCATAACTCTTCTGTCTACTCTGAGCCGTCTTTAACCTTTCTCGAATCATCTTGACAGCGTCTAAAGATTGCTGCACTAACTCTGGCCCTGTAATTTTCCGCTCACCGACTTCGTCCCAACAAATTGGAGTCCTACACGGTCTGCCATACAAAGCTTCGAACGGTGCCATTCGATACTTTGCCGATAACCGTTATTGTACGCGAACTCCACGAGATGAAGTTGTTCCTCCCAACTTCCTTTAAAATCCAATACACAGGCTCTCAGCATATCCTCCAAAGTCTGAATTGTTCTCTCTGATTGACCGTCTGTCTGAGGATGGTAGGCCGTACTGAACTGCAGCTTTGTCCCCATTGAAGTCTGTAGACTCTTCCAAAATGCAGCCGTAAATCTGGGGTCTCGATCTGAAGTAATCGTCACTGGTACCCCATGCAGACGAATAATCTGTCGCACGTACAATTCTGCATACTTTTCCAAAGCGAAGTCCTTTCGTACGGCGATGAAATGAGCCGACTTCGTCAATCGGTCCACTATGACCCAAATCCCATCATTACCCCGCTGACTTCTTGGTAATCCCGTCACGAAGTCCATTGTGATGTGCTCCCATTTCCATTCAGGGATCTCAAGAGGTTGCAATAACCCTCCTGGCTTGCAATGCTGCGCTTTCACTTGTTGGCAAGTTAAACACTTCGTCACGTGCTTGGCGATGTCTAGCTTCATGCTATTCCACCAATAATACTGTCGCAGATTCTGATACATCTTCGTACTGCCGGGATGCACACTGTAGTCGCTACGATGCGCTTCGGATAACAACCTCTCCTTAATTTCTGCGTCGCTTGGTACACATAACCGTCCACGGAATTTCAAGATCCCATCCTCGGATACTTGAAAGTCCGACTTTCTCTTGGTTGCGTCCATTTGCGTAGAATCTTTTGGATCTCGGCGTCCAAAGGTTGCATTGCCTTAATCTTGGCTTGAATTTCGGGTTCAATCCTAAGGGTAGCCATTAAACCGGAAAGATGGCATACCTCGAGCTCGAATTCGAATCGCGGATTCCCTCCAACGAATCCATTCTTGAACCATCATACTAGCAACCGATGACTTGCGACTCAAAGCGTACGCCACTTTGTTTGCCTTGCTCGGATGGTACGGGATATCGCAGTCATAATCCTTAAGAAGTTCCATCCATCTGCGTTGTCTCATATTCAATTCCTTTTGGGAGAACAGATACTTCAAGCTTTGATGGTCCGTAAAAATCTGAAATCTCTCTCCACAGAGATAATGTCTCCATATCTTCAACGCAAATATGATGGCTGCTAACTCTAAGTCGTGTGTCGGATAATTCAGCTCGTGAGGCCTCAACTGTCTGGAAGCATATGCTATCACTTTACCATATTGCATCAGAACACAACCTAGTCCCTTGTATGACGCATCGCTAAAAATCTCATATCCTCCTGAGCCTGACGGAATAGTCAAAACTGGCGCGGTAGTCAGCTTATGCTTAAGCTCTTGGAAACTACGCTCGCACTTATCCGTCCACTCATATTTCTTGTCCTTTTTCAGCAACTGCGTCAATGGCATAGCTATTGAAGAGAATCTTTCCACAAATTGTCTGTAATAACTAGCCAGTCCTAGAAAACTACGAACCTCGGTTCTTTGCGAAGTCGGTCTCGGCCAATCTATGACCGCTTCAATCTTGGTCGGGTCTACCCACCGAAATCCCTTCGCCCGAGATCACGTGGCCTAGAAATGCCACTCGAGCCAACCAAAATTCACACTTGCTAAATTTCGCATACAGCTCGTGATTTCTTAGGGTTTGCAACACAGTCCTTAGGTGTTGCTCGTGTTTATCCGGACTCTTCGAATACACCAAAATGTCATCGATAAACACGATCACGAACCGATCCAAATACTCCTTAACCACCCGATTCATCAAATCCATGAAAGCAGCAGGGGCATTTGTTAATCCAAAAGGCATTACCGTAAACTCGTAATGACCATAACGAGTACGGAAAGTCATGTCTTCGGTATGTCCTCTTTTCGGATCCTCAATTGATGATAGCCCGTCCTTAGGTCTATCTTAGAGAATATCGACGCTCCTTGGAGTTGGTCAAACAGGTCGTCAATCCTCGGTAACGGGTACTTATTCTTAATCGTCACTTGATTGAGCTGTCTATAGTCAATACATAACCGCAACGAACCATCCTTTTTCTTGACAAATAGGACTGGCGCTCCCCAAGGCGATGCACTCGGGCGAATAAAGCCCTTGTCCAATAATTCCTGCATCTGCACCTTTAATTCCTTCAACTCTGACAACGCCATCCTGTACGGTGCTTTCGAGATTGGTTCCGTCCCAAGAGCCAACTCGATCACGAACTCGTCTCTCTCGGCCGGGGTAGTCTGGCAATTCCTTTGGAAAGACATCGGGATAATCTCGTACTACCGCGATGTCCTCCCGGTTCGGTCCTTCTTTCGACATATCACTCACCGATGCCAAATAGCCTCGACATCCCGACCCCAACAACCCGGTTGCTTCCAAAGAAGAAATCAAGGGAATCGAGGACCCTCCTCGGCTCCCTACAAACCGGAAACTACTAGCTCCGGTCGGATTAAATCGGATTCTCTTCTCCCGACAATCCATAGTAGCTCCTTGCTTGGTCAACCAATCCATACCGATAATGACATCAAAGTCATACATCGCTAAAACAATCAAATCAATTATTCCTTCCCGACCATCTATACTCAGTTTACAGCTAGCACATCCTACCGCGGATAAAAACGAATCCTCTAACGGGGTAGAAATAACAAAGACCGTTTCCAACGGCTCGGTCTTAATCCCACTAATTCTACAAACCGTTTAGCAATAAAGGAGTGCGAAGCTCCCGGATCAAACAACGCATAAACGGCATGGTCGTGTAGAGATATCGTACTGTAATCACGGCGGGCGTATCCTCCGCCTCCTTCCTCGTGATCGCATACACCCGTCCTTGAGCAAGGGGTGCATGTACGATGCCTGCTGAAAGTTCCCCACCGGCGGTCCGGGCGCGGTCGTGGCGTGAATGGCATCATGGGTGCGTGGGCGCCCCTCACTTGGTGGCCCACCCGACCACACCAAAACAAGCTCCCTTGGAGTGGTAGGCAACGGTTTTCCCACACCGTTTCTTCTATTAGGCGGGAGAGGATACCTTCCTCCCGCCATTGGTTTCTTACCAAACCGATGGTTGTCCCTGCTAGGCATAAACCGCGATACAGATGCGGTTGCCTTCTCAACAATGTGTCTCTCAATCATCTGAGCTCTCTCATAAAGCTCATTGTAATCCTTCAAGTTCACCGACACCAAGTGGTCTCGTATTTCCATTTTCAGTCCGTCCCGAAACCTCCTAGCCTTGTCCAATGGGTGCTCGACCATCCGTGGCGCGTACTTTGACAGCTCTGCGAACTTGGCCTCGTACTGATCCACTGTCATCGATTCGACGCGCAGCCTCCTGAAATTCTGGTTTACGCTCTCTTTGCACAATCTAAGAAGTATTTACTCGAAAAGCCTCTCGAAGGTATCCCATACTGGGCCGTACCCTCGGGAAATACCCATCCTTGGGTAGCTTCCCACCAAGTGCCGGCGTTACCACTGCGGTTGGTAGCCGCCATGATCACCTTTTCTTCCTCGAACACCGCAACAAGGTGAAAGTCTTCTCTATCTCCCGCACCCGGAGGGTCGCTGTCTCCGGTCGCCGGCCCTTAAAAACTTGGGCGGCTTCGGCTTCATGAATCTGCTCCACCAACCGATGCATAGGCCGGTTACCAATCCGGGCCTAGCTGCGAGTGCCGCAATGCAGCCGAACGGCGGCAAGGCTTGGGTCCGAGCCTGCGACCTATTAGAGCCTCAATGGCATGCATGATCCCATCCATCCTCGGATCCTCGGGTGCTACCTCCCTAGCACCCGGTCGGTACTGCGCGCCGTCCTCTTCTCTCGACCCCCTCTCGACTGGGGTCCTCAAACCAGGGGTACTCGAATGCTGGATTGCTCATCTTGCAAGACTCTCTCTAACTCCGCGTTCCAATTCCCCCCACACGGAATTAGAAAATGAGACAACCCTACAACAAAGGACCACAAAGGATCCTGTAGTCAATCACATGCAAGCAAAGAAATTGTCTTTCCTACTAACTATCCCCACGCACCAACACAAGACTTATCGCACCTTATCACTCCATCAGCCAACCAGGCTCGATACCAAAATCGACGGGGTTGTCACGCCCGACTCTCGAGCTCGCGACAACCCCATTTCACTTGAGGTCTAACCGTACGACGTCCCAGTGCGTGCGTCGTCGACCAATTCATTTTATCTTGTAATTAAGCACATGCGGAAACGAACAACTCCCAAACCAAACAACGGGGATAGCAACAATAGAACAACAACAACGGCGAGAGGAAAGACAAACACCATTTTATATATATCGAAGGTTAGCCGAACTACAGCACATATACACACGCCTTACTACAGACGAAAAGCTGAGGCCTACACAAAAAGGGACCGGCCTGGCTAACCTAACACTGTACAGGTGGGGAAGGCTCGTCAAAAAGGAAATAGGCTACAACTGCCTACTCACGGGCCTCAGAGGGATCGCTCTCTTCGATCCTCGGGTACTGCATCATCTAGGGCCTGAAAAGGTTAATCACGACGGGTTGAGATAAACTCAGCAAGTTAAAGTCCTAAGCCCCGGTTAGGAACTTCACTCGCCTCGGGAGTTTAACATACAACCTAATCCAGCAGTCAGCACAATGCATAAAGAAGCAAAAGCACAAGACAGTTCAATAAGCAGACACAACCACAAGCGATCCTACCTGGCCTTGGCACACGTGACCTGCAGAAACTGTCATTTAACTCATTACGACATTAAGAGCATGCAAATAATCAGAGCATCTCACACAACTTTCTCATATTTCGCACTCACACATGCTCCGATTATTACGACCCCTCCTCCTAGGCCACGGCACAACCTTATGGTTGGCGGTTACAGCTAAACCAGCCGTCCTCTTTACCTCGAGGCACGGCGACGTCATGGCTCACTCCCAAGACGGCATTCCCGAAGGAGCACAAGACTCGCCCACTACCGCAGCCCCGCTGCGACGAGGCCCGGGACCCGCCCCCATACCGCGATCCCACATAGAACCCTCCCCTCGTCGCATCCGACCGGTCGGGCGACCCACGCCACCACGGCACAACCCCATAAGGATTGGCGGTCTTCCGCAACGCCGGCTTCTCCTCTTAATGTGACCATGCAACACATCATCAATCAATTCGTTCTTTTCTTTGCTCTGTCGTGAATGCACATCGCTCATGCTCATGCGACATGCCATTTCTGATAACCCACGCAATATGTCATGCAATCTCACTCGACAATTCCAAAATCTAATTTCCAATCGGCATTCGATCACGCATTTCATCAATATTCACAAGTATAATTAACAATTGGCACTTCAATAAATCATAACAACCAAGAGCACATCAAAATAAGCCAAAAATTAGCTTCGCATGAAAGCTTGAATGAACAAGTGAAACAGTCATCGTGAACGATGTCCGTGAACAAAGTGATTAGTAAACATGTCCGTGAACAGTAAATTCGTCCGAAATTAAATAAATAAATAAAAATAATTAAACTTAACCATGGTTAACAAATTTAACCTAACTAGGGTTAATTAACTCAACCATGATTAATAATTAACCATAGTTACTTTAGAAACTAACCTTAGTTACTTTAATTAATTAACCTAGGTTACTTTAACACTAACCATGGTCAATTAACTAATCCTCATCAGTCTAAATTAACCAACATAATCAACCAATCAACTTTAATTAATCACAAATATACAAATACACTAATTAACCCCTAAGCAAGATTAACCCCTAAACAAGGATTAGGAAATTAACTTACTTGGATCGGAAATCCGGTGACACCGGCGTGTAGAGGGGAACGAGGGCTACGAGGGGTAAGCTCGGGGACGACAACGAGTGACAAACGGTGGCCGAAACGCGCCAAAAACAGTGCTGGTTACTATTCACGCAACCGTGGTGCGGTGGCGGAAACGGCCGAAACGGGCGGCTAACGGCGACCAAAGGTGACCGGGGATGCGCGGTTGGATTCCTAACTCCCGGGACTACACTTTGGGCGGTTGCGGCGGCTCCGGTGATGGCGGCGAGGCTGTTTTCCGGCTGGAAAACAAGTAAAGACAGCAAGAAAAACAGCGAAATGGAAGAGAAAGGAAGAGAAAAAGGGAGAGAGAGTATGGCTGGGCTGGTGCACGAATTTTGGGGGAGAAAGAGGAGAGAGAAGGAGCTGCTTTGGAGGCTTGGATAAGGGCCAAGGCAAGTGGGCAAGCCACTTGTTGAAGAAACCAATCAAAAAAAGCAAAAACAAAGATAAACAAAGCCCACTTGCACAAAAAGCAAAAGCGCCAAAGAGAGCGTAGGGCTGGAAATGGAGGAGCTTGGGCTAACTCGCCCTCTTGGGCCCTCTTGCTAATGGCTAAATGGGTCTGAGCCCATTGGGCCGCCCGTCTTGGGCCGGCCCACCCGCGGCCCAAAACTCGATCCAATTTTCCCTTTTTCCGGCGCTTCCGTGTCCAACGGAAAATCCCAAAATAAATGAGGCGACGTCCAAGTATTTAGTCCGATATCACCGGTAGAAGTCGCTCCCAAAATCGAATTAAAAATTGGGGCTAAATTGAGTCGATTTTCAGGATGTTACAATGTCACTCGAGGCCAAAAGTAGGTTGTGATTTTTGGGCGAGCGGAAGAGGTAATCATCATTCATTTGTTCACACTCACTTTGAGCTCCTTGACTGAGCGGGGGCGGCGACGCTCTTTCTTGATGCACACCGAATTATTATTTTTTCCCTTCTCTCTTTCTTTTCCCCTAATTATGGGCCAGATGATGTAAAATCGATTTCTTTTTGGATTTTATTTGACTTTTGAATGAGGTATGCCAGCTTTTGATGGTGGGGGCAGGGGACCTTTTGTTGAACGAGCTAGCATTTACTCATTTGAACATATAGATAAGAGATTCAACAGCTTCTGGATCATCTGTCTCTCACTATCAGAGGCACGCGGCCACAAATAAAATGTCTTGTCAATCATTTTCATGTCAACCGGGTTGAATTACTTGCGAATAACTTAAATTGGACCAAAATTGGACCAACCGACGATAGAATGTCGACTTTTCGCCGGTTCCGAGTGAAGCACCGGCTCGAGCTACTTTCGGGTTGGTGTGATGGCCCCTCGAGACGGAGCAGAAGACCAAGTTTAGCTGGCATCAAATGGAGAACTTCACTCCGGAATTTGATATTTAATCACACCAAACAGACAGAAACCTTCCGAAATGTTTAAAAACCAACACGTGTCATTGGACAACTTTTTTTTTTCATAGAATTTTCCTAAATTTAGATAATAAAATTTCATTTTGGAATTTTGCAGCAAAAGTCGCAGGGCGTAGATGATAAGGCCAGGCCAGAGGCCCCCCCCCCACAAAGCGCCCGTTTCACACTGTGTGAACCGCTCTGACCACCTTTCAGCCTGAGCCCTCAGATAATCCCCGCACCAGTCGAGCTCGTCGCTTCGCTTTATTCCCCTTTCTTCAACCTCCTTCCATCGATTCTCTCTCTCTTTCTCTGTGAAACAGAGTCCCGTCGTCGCTCTGTTTCTTCTCCGGCGGAGCCGAGATCTCGCCGGCGCGAAGGGGGATCGGAGGAATGGAGATCGGGGACGAGACGAAGAAGGCGACCCACCGGTCCGAATCGAGGCTCCCGCCGAGGAGAGGCCAGATCAAAGTCAGGATCTTCAAGATGCTGGCGGCTCAAATCGTCAAGCTCGCGAAGATGGTCGGGCGGGTGCTGAGGAAAGCGTGCTGCTGCAATCGCCAGTTCGACTCCGTGGAGCCGCTCGAAGACACGTAGCCCCTCCGAGTCGGAGGCTCCGACACGCCGCTCGCGTTCATTTTTCGGGAGCATACCATACCCATTGGTGCATAATTCTTCCTTCTCGTTTTTGCTATTTTCTTTTGTACAGTGGGTCGAAATTCTTCTTCCTTTTTTCCGTGTTTATCTCGAGTTCTTCCTTCATATTGGGTTGTAAGAAAACTGACTGAGCCGGAAGCAGGGCATGACTCATTGCGCGCCCAGTAAAAAGCTTTTAGCTTCATTTCATGGGTGCTTCTGTAATGTTACATAGATAATAACAGAAGAAATTTCGATGGTCGCTGTCGCCATTCTCTCTCTCTCTCTCTCTCTCTCTCTAGCAGCCTCTGATCTGATGATGCAGAGGTCGCGCGCCTCGACTCCTGATGTGGCTATCTTGGATCTGACTGGTTGAGAGAGAAACTTGGGTCGTGCTACAGCCGGTTTCGTGGCGGTTGTGGCGATGGACGAGCCCCGGTGGTGGTGGTTTTTAAGTTCGGGTGGTTTGAGGGAAGCGGTGACGGTTGGCGGCGGCGGCGGCGGCGGCAATGGCCGAGGCCGGCGAAGGTGGTTTTTTTTTTTTTTTTTTTTGAGTTTGAAGGCGTTTGAGAACAGTCACGGCGGCAGAAGAGAACGGAAAAATCTCCCTCCTTTTTTTTCTGAAATCTAAGATTTTTAGTGCGTTGGAAGATGGTGAAAAGGGAGAGCTAACTTCGGCAATTTTTACCGACCAATTTTAATTTCTTAAACGTGCAATATTCTTAGAACTACACATTGGACCGCTTGGTCGATTCAACGATTTAAGTGCCTCGTCATCATTTATGATTCGTTCATTTACCTGAGGCCTTCGAGAAGTTGAGATACATGATTAAATAACGAATAAAAATTAGGGTTTTAATTGGAAAAATTGAGATAAGAACTTAGGAATTCGCTATCCTTAAAATCCGCCAGGGGATGATGCCGAACGGGAACAAAATCAGAGCGATTTTCAGGGCAGTCAAGAACCTAGGAGCATCATCTCTTACAGCAGCAAAAATGGCGGTTTGTGAGAATTATAGATTATCTCATTCTTGCTGTCTCAGCACAATCCGGACTCTTGAGTTTAATAATAAAAATGATAATAATAAAAACGTGTTAGGAATATGCGAGTACTTAAGGAGTTGCGTATGCTTCACATCGACCTAATCTCCTGTTGTATATAGCTCTACATTGCCCAGTGGTTGAGATTCTATTGAACATTGACTTTATGGAACTGATGATATGATGATGATGATGATGATGATGATGATGATGATGATGTTGATGCTGATGATGGTGATGGTGATGATCGGTCATGCGTCGATACATAGGAAATGAGGGATGATGTGTTGTGTGCATGGTGCGTGCGCTTCGCTCCTACATCACTATCAATTTGAGTTTGCTTTGGCCACCATTTTCTTTCTTTGTTTTTATTTCTCTTTCCTTTACTAATGACTAGTGACTATGATGCACAACAAGGGGATGTTGCAAAGCTGTTCCCAAATATCTTGGGTTGCTAATCATATCAATATACTCCGGCACACTTATGTTTTGAATGTGGGATTGAGGGTAAAAGACAAGATTATACCATAAAAAAATTCTTAAATCAACACGCTCATGACAAGTCTACCAAAATCTCAGGACAAAATTTGTGGCAATTTAGGGATTTTGACATACTTACAAATTGTGAGGGGGGTTTTTAAATAAATTGAAGCGGATTTTCTAATCTTAGTTATTTTTTATGGGTGGTATTAACTAAAAAAATTGGTTGATGAGGCTTAAGTTGCCGCTCGGAACATAGGCTGCGACCTCGTCTACATTCATTGAAGCCACTAAGAATTTTGCTTTCTCAAGGAATCAATTGGACTTCACGAGAGTTTCATATCATCCACTGGCGATAGCGACTCTTCTTCTTCTTAACGTCTATGCACCGCTGAGGTCGAGACACGTGCCCAAAACAGCCGGACAACTTGAAATTTAATAACCCGAAAAAAAAGCAATATTCCAAAATAAAGAAATCCATATACTAAAGTAAGCAATTTTCATATAATTTCTTTTTTGTGGGACAACTCATTAATTTTAAGGAGCCCGTGGGCCCCACTAAGTGATTGGTCCGAGATTTGCCTCGAACGACCCGCCACGTGTAGTCTGGCCGAAAAACGTACGCCCAAGCACAAAAAAAAAAAAAGGAACTTTGAAATCGAAAATGTCTTTGACCCAAAAAAGAAAGTTCGAAAATGTCATTCATAGCGTTCAAAGGATGGATGGGTCGGCAAACTCGTTGAAAATCTCAGGTCTTTACGTCAGGTTGCTGACGTCACAATTCAGTTGACCGGCTTGACCGACTTTGACCAGACACGAGTTGAGAATTTCATCTCTAGTGAAATTTCTAGACTTTTAGTTTTAAAAGACACGAGTAAATAGAGAATCAGGAATATGTATACAAGAAGCATTTGACTGAATAGTAAGAATTTCCATCTCTACTGTCTTCCCACATATTATTGCTTAAGCCCTTTTGTTGAAGTAAAGAATCTGAATATTTTCGTGAGTCTTGTCGTGATGAAACAAAGAATAGATCAAAGCCAACTAAGTAGTGAGACTATCCATTATGTATATTATCCATTGAGAATTTTCTCATAGATTGAATGATTTCAGATTCTTTTGGAAAAACAAGGTCCGTTAGTTAAAGATTATGTCAGCTCTGCAATTATTAGTTGCACTCCCTATGCAAGATATAGTCCACATAAGACATACTTGAGAATAGGGATGGGCATTATACTTAGGTAGAATTGGGAACCGAATTGAATCGGGCACAGGAACCAATCCAAT
Source organism: Corymbia calophylla (assembly GCA_014182845.1). NCBI lineage: Eukaryota > Viridiplantae > Streptophyta > Magnoliopsida > Myrtales > Myrtaceae > Corymbia > Corymbia calophylla. Next base: position 6,976,637 of record CM024702.1, read on the forward strand.
TTTAGGTTCTAGAGGGAAATCGGTCTGATTTTCGATTCCCGATTCCACGCTCTTTTGAAATCGATATTATGCAATCTTCATTCTGTCCTGAAATCGGACTGAGAACTTGTGCCGTTGGAATTGTCATTGTGCATCTAACAAAAATCCTAGTCCTTAATACAGCTAACTTTGTTCTTCTCCCTTTTTTTTCAAGAGAATATGAGTCTCTCTCTCACTGTGCATCTAATAAAACAAGATGAACCCCTCCTACACATGTCAAACCCCATACAACATATTCAACAAATTTACGAAGTATATGCATTGGTACCTATTAACTAAGAAGAATGCCTACACAAATGGCTAAGAATTTTCTGATAAGTTTGAATATGCGTAATGTTTCGGACAATGCCTGTGAACAATACCGAGACAACACCAGAAAGAGCAAAATCTTTGAAGACAATAATTAGACTGAGCACCAATCAAATTCCAAACTCTAAAAAGGTAGGAAATGCACATGCTGCAAGAAGCTTTATGACATATCCATTCTAAAACAGAGAATTCATAGTAACACTAACAAGTGACTTGAGCACAGCTTGGTTCACTTGAACGACATAATCAATCTTTTTATCTAGTCCACTTATCGAAGAGTTCCATATTCTTCATTATCGGTGCAGAAAATAAGAATAGAAAATGGAAAAAAAAGGAAGTGGCTGGTACCCGGTAGACTCTCGAACTAACCCTAAAACCAATTGATGGAGTAGACTACAAGTTCAAAAGATTGAGGTACCAGTCCCGATAGGAGATAAGTTCCAAGTTTTAGATGAAATTGTTAGAATAATAAGATTTTTCAATTACATGAACATGATGTAAAATTAATAAATATAACGTACCCAAATAAAAGGAAGCCATTGATGATCCAAGAAGAGAAGATAAGATACCTTCTTGCAGTTATGAATCTTCACCACTCTCCTCTATGATGATTGTGATGTGTGTATTTTTTTTTTCCTCTTCAATTTTGTGGAAATAGCAGAAACTTAATAATGGAGTACATACATTTCTATTGAAATGACATTTTATATAGATAGAGTGATGGGACCAACTCTAGAGCTACCAAATCTTAACTTTCCATCAAGGTATAACATATGTATGTTACAAATATATTGCCCATAATGTATTTAACTAAATTGGGCACATATCAAATATTCATGTCTAATTGGATGTCACAAATATATCATCCATAATACATTTAGTTAAATTGGTCATATATCAAATATTAAATAATAGACTTGATAAGTCATATTAATGGGTTGGACCTAATTGGAACGGATCTAAAATTTCTCACCCTTATTTGAGATGCGCAAACAAAAATGGCCCCATGAGTTGAAACCTATGGGCGCCTGTTCACGCTTGGACCACCTTTGACTCAGCCCTCATTTAAACCCGCACCCATCGAGCTCGTTGCTTCACTTCATTACTGTCTTCTATCTTCTTCCATTGACTCTGTCTCACTCTCTGTCTCTGTCTCTGTCTCTTTCTCTGAGAGAAATGGAGAACAGGGGCGAGACGAAGAAGACGGCCAACAAGCCAAGATCAAGACTTCCACCAAAGAGAGGTTAGATCAAAGTCAAGATCTTCAAATTAGCGGCGGCTCAAATAATCAAGCTCGCAAAAATGGGTGAACAGAAACAGAGGAAAGGAAGTTGTTGCCATTGCCAGTTCGCCTCCGTAACGCCGGTTGAAGACACGTAGCCTCCCCACGTTACTTGCATCATTGTTCGGGAAGATAACAATTGGCTTATGATTTTCCTTTTCATGTTGGTTTTCATTGGTACAGTGGAATAAGAATATCTTTCATGTTTATCTCGAGTTCTTCCTTGATCCGGGATTAGTAGAAAATTCACTAATCCAGAAGCAGAGCATGGCTCGTTGCGTACCTTGTTAAAGCTTGTTGCTTCATTTCATGGACGCTTATACAATATTAAAGAGATTTAAATAGAAGAAATTTCAATGTTGGCCTGTCGCCACTCTCTCTCTCTCTCTCTCTCTCTCTCTCTCTCTCGGGTTCACCTCCATTGGAGGTCACAGCTGTGAGTTGAGGCCTCGACCTTGGATATGGAGGTTGCGCTTCAGATCAGAGGCTGCGAGTTCATGGCGGTTGACTGTGGTTTGGTAGTGTTGGTGGTGGTGGCGGCGCCAGTAGTTGTGGCGGTGGACGAGCCTGGTGGTGATGGTTTTTGATTCTAGGGTGTTTGATTGAAGTGGCTGTGGCTGGCTGCGGCGGTCGAGGGAATGGTCGAGCCCGGTAATGATGGTTATTAAGTTCGGGCTGTTTGAAGACAACAGATAACGGACGCCGACGGAGTTATTTTAAGATTAAATTAACAGTGTTAGTGAGGGGGAGTAGTACAACTTGCAAGTTAAAACCTACCATTGGAATTGATTGTCAATTTTTTGGAATTTAAAACTCACCATAAATACTATGAAATCTAGAACCTATGCTATTATAGGTTTTAAGGTTAGTTCCAAGATCTACTCATGTTCTATCTATATTCTTAATTGAACGATTATAATGAATTATCACTTTTATTGATCACTATTACTTTTAAAGGATCATTGTGTTATTACAATTTACTAATCACAACTCATATTTAGATATACAAAAATATAAACATTTACAACGTAAAAATCTTTAGCTATGGATGTGCCGAAAATAAAAGTTCAAATTAATGGTTTCAAATTACATACTCATTATCCAACATCATGAAACATTGTAAAATTACACTAAATCATAAAATAAGAAAAAAACAAAAATTTGTCCCTAATTTCAGGTTCTATCTAAGACCTAAAATTTGAAATTTACTTGTTAGAACAAGTTTCCTAATTTTTAGAGTCTAGAACCTACTTTACATACAATCAAACCTAGAACCAAGTTGATTCTCACCAACTTAATTTTTCACTTACCGAACTATCCTAAAATTTTCTCACCCCTAGTGTTAACGCCACATTATCATCTTCCACATGTGAATCTAATGAAGACATTTGTGTTTATGCTGATTGTTTCTATTGAAAAAAAAATGAATGAAATTCAAATATATTACGATATTGTATTTTTAAGAATTTCTCAAAAGTAAGATCCTCTCTCATGAAGTGGTGTTCTTGGTCCACAATCTCTTCTTTGGAGTGATGTTTTTATGTCTAGAGGCTCTGTCTTCCTTGTCAAACCATTTACATTTTTAGAAAATTATTTTTTTAACTCATTAATTTTTTCGTGAAACAAATGAAATTTTGATTATTTAATTAGTCTCTAACTTTCTTTCCTTTGAATTGTGAACATAAATTTGCCATTGTTTAATCCGCAAGGGATGTTGTCCAGTGAGAAAGAATCAGAATGAATTCAGTGCAGTGGAGAACAAGAAGAATCATCCCTTTCGGCAGCAAAAACGTCGGACGCATTATACCCTATTCTTGCTGATCTGCTAGTACAGGCCAGACTAGTTTTAAGAACTAAAAAGGAAACAAAAGTGAAATCAAATAATTGTTTTTATAAAAAAAAAAAAATTGAGATTCTTTTAGGAGTTGCTTGCGCTTCACATCTTCCTATTGTCGCATATCATAACCACACGGCCTGGGAAGTTGAGATTACCTAGGACATAGACTTTTATAGAACCACCTGGCTCTGATGTTGTCCGGCAAAGTTCTTACAAGCTATAACAAATGAGATTAATGCTATGGAAAACTTCAAATTTTCAAATTAATATACTTGTGATAAATTTATCATAAATTAATTTTTTGACTATTAAAAATTCAAAACTGATATTTGTGATAAATTTATTCTAAACTATTTTTTGATTGTCAAAAACTTTAAACTGGTACAATTGTGATAAATTTATTCCAAATTAATTTTTTGATCACCAAAAATCTGAAATGTAATCAATGTATCCTCTTCCGTTAGCTTCCGTCAAATTTAATCATTAAATTTGCTGACCTAGATGACACATGGTGAGGTGGCATGGTGATGTAACAAGTTTACATGGAAATCCACAGGATAAATATTTAAAAAAACCCCAAATTGTACATCTATGACAAATTTAATGGTATTTCCATGATAAATTTAACAATACATCTGTGACAAATTGGGGATTTTTCATGACATTAACCCTTTGGATTTCCACAAACTTGTCATGCCACCTTGTGTCATCCATGTCAACAAATTTAACAAAAAAATTAATAGAAGTTAATAGAGGTTAAATTTGTTATAAGTATACTAATTTGGGATGGTCAAAAAATTAGTTTGTAATAAATTTGGAGTTTTTGGTGGTAAAAAATTAGTTTGGGATAATTTTGTCAAGGGTGTATTAGTTTTGGGTTTTTTGTGATTAAAAAATTAGTATGGGATAATTTGTTACAATTATAACATTTTGAGGTTTTTCGTGATATTAACCCTAAGAAATATGGACAATTTCTATTCATGCATAGCTCAGTGAAAGGCTAACACAAGTGGCGAGCTTTTAATTTGCACAACGTGATTTGTAAATTTTAGCATATGTACAATTTCGTTCTCAAATTTTTAATTTATTCAATGTGATTCATAAATAATCGGTAAATGTTCAATGTAATTTTTAAATTATATGAAAATGTTGAGAAACTCGAGGACTGTATTGAACAAATTTAGAAGTTTAGGGATGGCACACGGTAAACCAAAGTTCATGGATGATAATGCACATTAAATAAGAGTTTATGAACCATCTATGTAATTTTCCTTTGCATAAATTTAACTTCACATACTAAAAATAATTGATCATGGATCGATGCAAGGAAGTGAGTATTGGTGTCCCGGAACATTTGTGTATGGGGTTTATACCCTCTTTACATATACACGGTCCCCTTCACCTATAACCTTAAAACTTTAATTCGAACTTTCTAACATGGCAGTGGTATTGAGCTTTGCTCTTAGTTTTATTTCGAGCCCTATCTCTAACTTTAGGGTGGCACTTTCCAATAGTGCGGTCGTTTCGCTCTCCTATCATGACCGATTTGATTTAGCTTTTTCCTCACTTTTTCATCTCCTCCTCCTTTTTTTAGCTTTCATGTTCTTGTTCTTTTCAAGCGACTACGCATCACAATGACAAGTCGTAAAAGTTTGTTCCCAAAGTTGTTGAAAACTCAAACACGCCTACTTTTGGCTTGGGTTAACAACACTCTACAAGTGGTTCCTAATGTTAGGCTGCCATCTCATTTCCATTCAAAGCCACTAGAATCTTGCCTTTTCAAGGGATTCGACTGGCCTTAAGAGATTTTCACACTATCCACAGGCGACAGCGAATTCTTCTTTACACGTACGCCGTCCATAACTTCTGTTTGGACCACATGATTGCGTTCAAACGATGATGGGTCAGCAATATCTTTGAAGATCTCAGGGTCTTACGTAGCGTTGCTGACGTCTTAATTCCTAGGATTGGATTTTTGACGACCTCCACGTCGACCGTGTGCTGTAAATGTGGAAGCCCGAAAACAGACGAAATTTAGAATGAGGATGATAGCAAAGTGTTGATCGCTCAATTGAGAATTTCAATTTAAAGCATCGATTACCCAGGAGAAATTCAAGATGACAATTCCCAACTCCATGCTAAAGTCGGAGATACTTATATAATTGCCGTAACCCGTGTATGTCCATTGCTTGATGATGTCACAATAAACGAAATAAAAATGAAGATATAAGATTCATCATGCTCAAAATTGAAAAGAAAAATAATCATAATGAGGAGCATTTCAAGGCTCGTTTTAGGGGATACTTTTAGAATATTAGACTTGTTCCCACAAAATATATAGACATGGCAATAGGCTGACCATTAGTCATGAACTATTCGGTTTCATGATGAAAGATATGAACTTCAAAAGACTTGCAGCCGTCACGGACGGTAATTTCGTGGTAAATGATCCTCCTTTTGGCAAGAGGGGGAACAAGGACGTTCTGTCACGCAGATCGCTTCTATCTTTGTAGGCGAGAATTGGGAATTTGTATACAAGAAGCATTTGGCAGGATAGTAAGAATTTCCCTCTCCCCCATTTTCCCACATATTATTACTTGAGCCCCCTTTTGCTGAAGTAAGGAATCTGAACACTTCCACGAGTCTCGTGATGAAACAAAGAACAGATTAAAGCCAACTAAGTAGCAAGACTATCCATTTTGCATATCCACGGCAAATTCGCCCCAGATTGAATGAGTCCAGATTCTTTGTGAAAAAACAAGGGCCGCACCGGTTTAAAGACTAACAGCAGGCTCTACAATTATCAGCTGCGCTCCCTGCTCAAGATGTAGTCCACCGCCTCTTCGACTGTATCAACAACCTGTCGAACAATGCAAGGCGCAATGCTTAGAAACTGAACTGCCATTCGAACCAATCTTCCATCAAAGCAGATATGCATTCTTATGGAATATCGCAACTCAACTTCTTTTGCAACGGGGCAAACTTCTTTAGATATCCTTTTGACCTCTGTCGACTTACCACATCTGCAGGAAAGCTCAAGTCGTTATCTTCTCCCTTGAATACACCTGTTCTGGTCAAAATAGAGAACCAAGGATGTCCCGCCTGAAAATCAAGCACGAGTTCTCTTGCTTTAGGCATTAAGCAGAGAATAGAAAAGGTATTGAGAAGCCAGGGGTGGACGATGGGTGCAACATGAAGCAATAGGTTCAAGAACCACATCTTAACTAACCTGTCGAGCACCCTTGATGTCTACAGAAGGATTGTCGCCAACCATGTAAAGGGTGCCGAAGGAATGTGACTGGGGATATCCCTTGTCATCCATGCCACGAACATCACGGTGCAAAAGCAAGAGTTGTTTCAGCATCATTTCAGCATTGTCGAACACAAATGGATTAGGTTTGCCAAAAGAAACATACTCCAAAGGATGATGATGGATTCTGCATACATCAAAGGAAAGCACGTCAGTTAGAAAAGTTAAGGGAATGTTGGGTGATTGAGGGATTTGGGGCTTTATCAGTGTCTTTTACCTACTGGCTTTCACAGGATCTTCCATTGAAGTGTTTGAAACTTGACTTTGAAGCTTTAACTCATGATCGGTTATGACTTATTAGGCATACTTTAAATGCTGAAGATATCCAATTTTTTAACACATAATTATTTTCATCCTAAGTGATTCGAGTTCATTTTTCATTTACTGAAGTCGCAAATACCCAGTTCCTGCAAGAAAAAAGACACATTACCTGTTGAAGACGCTCTCTAAAGCAATTCTAAAGGCGCCCATCCCGAGTCGCTCCAGCGGAAAAGCAGCCTGCACTGAGTACCCTCGACTAATTTGAGAATTGTTGACTTTTTCCCAGAGAGGAGAAGATGAAGCATCCAATCGAACTTCACATGTTTTCAGCCAATGAAACAACCTGATATTCAAGATCGTCAGCTGCAAAATACAGAGGCGGTTGATGTCCACCCGATCGTCCTGGAAGCCCTCCTGACGTTAGAATGTCACAGAGAACCTGTTACAGTTATTCTGTTATTGCAGAGCTATAACTTTAGAGTCCAGACCTGACACTGCACATGTATGCAAGATTTTTCTTTCTATCGAACAGAACAAAATGACTAAAAGAAATTCAGAGGCTGATTTTATCAAATAAGTACCATAGTGTTACTGGATGCCTCTAGTGGCTAGTGCGGTTTTGTAAATTCGATGGAAACTAACGCATATCCAGGGGATACTAAAACTTGGAGGAGAGCATAACACAAATGGACGCATAAATTGACAGACCGATGCATTGAAAGAAAATAATATGGCGGCATACCTGTATGTCTCTGCCCCAATCTACAGGATCGCTGATGACAAATGCAGCCTGCACTCTCTCAGAGAGAACATCACACTTTGGTCCCAAATCCTTGAGGCAGCTACTTAGGCCAAAGACATTATCGTTTGTCCAGGCTTTGTATTGAGATACGGGATCGATGTTATTGAAACAGGAAGCATATTCGCCAATCGATAGCACTTTTCTGCAAAGGAAAAATCCCATACCTCCTGTCAGATCTCTAGTTTTAGAGAAGCCGGTCAAGATGAATAAATCAAAGTTGTTAGGCTAGTACTTACTTGAAACCATACTCAGACATCACTAGAGCAGGGTCTCCCTTCCCAGTGGCTACGATGAGTTCATTTTCGTATCTAGACAATACTAATTTATCTTACATTAAGTTAGATTGACTTAATGATTGAGCAAAAATTTTCAGACTAAGATAAGTGAGTTGAACAGGAGAAATACTATATAAAATCTCTAAGCAATAAAGGTCGGGTCCTTCACATTAAAATCATACAGAGTTCATGATGAGTTTTGCAAGCATAGTTCATCAGGTTACTCCATTAAAACAATCATGGGAATGCAATTGCAGATATGGGCATGCACATATAGAGCTATCAATTACGAGTTGTGTAAAAAGAACCATGAAACCAGTTTCTGTACCTACTCAACAGATTTCTGAAAGGAGAATGACCCTGCAGTACCTGCAAGAGGATAGCATAAAAGAAGCAAAGCCATGGCAAGGGCTCCATCAGTCATGCCGTGGTCAACATGTACATGTGAAAATCAAGAGTCCATTCTACAAGTTCTCTCAGAAACAATACCTGAGCAGGAGAAATGTTCACTCCCAGAAGCTGACTCAGTTCAAGTGCTCGCTTGGACTCTGGAATACCGCCTCCTATCAGACAACACGAAACAGTTAGCCTCTAGGAATCATATGATGTATTAGCACATTGCAATGTCCACGCTTTTACTCTACTCTTCCAGATAATACGTCTCCCATAATGCCGATGCCCAGAGAGTCACAGTTAAAATCTACCGAAGGCAAGGATCGAGCCACAAGTTTTCCCAACTCGTAAATTCAATCGGTTCGACACACAGATGCGATGTCAAACTAATAGAACGGCATAACAAACAAACAACTTGTCTATTGTTGCCTCCGATCAGCCAAAGCATAAATAATCAGAAAATAGCCCCTCAAGCTTAAGATGTTTTTCTTCTAGAAGCAACCAGTACTGGCTCACCGTTAGTCAAGAACACAAAAGGAACCTTCAAAACGCCTGCACAACAACGGAGATTATGATTACATGAAAAACGAAGAACCTCGAAACAAGAAAAAAAGATAAAAACGGCACGGGACCATCAGGGAAACGTGAATTTTTACCGGAATCATCGTACAATTGTCGCAAAGCCTGGGAAGAGCCTTCGATTGGAGCACGTCCCCGGAGAATGACTCCATCGATGTCGAAGGCAATTCCGAAAGAAGACCTGCAACGTACACTGTGAAAGCTCCATGATTCTGGGACGATTAAAGAACGAAGAGAGAGAACCCTTTTAGCACCTGTTCGGCTGCGACTGAAGCTGAGAGGAGACTGGAGGTTTGTAGGATACGAATGGAGCGCCGCCTCGGAACTGAGAAACCTTAAACACCGGGCGGAGTCTCATCTCTTCACTCGCTCGCTCAGAGTCGGCTGAGCAGAGCGTCTGCTCGTGGTCGGGAATGCAACAACGGACATCCACGTAAAATGGAGAGGCCTGCTAATGTGACGATCGGTGTCCCTCATTCTCGGGAATGACGGTCGCTTTTGAGCCGCAAATTCCACCTCATTCTTGCCTTGACCGAGGTTTCTCCGAGAAAACAGGAAAAAGGAGAAAACCCTTGGATAAGATCATGATAATTCTAAAATTGACATAGTGGTGATACATTTATCTCATATTAATTTTTTACTTTGTAAAAATATTATAAATTCATATGCCAATCATAAATTTGTCCTCTATTAACTTCTATATGTTATTTTGTCAAAACACCAACATAAAAAAAAAAAAATACATGAGAAATAATTCGTTTGATATAAATCCAAATAAAAAATTCGGTATGAATGGCTCTTAAAAATGGCTTTGTCCTAGAAATGAGGAGTTATGAGTATCACCATTGGGAGGAAGAGAAGATCTTGAAAGAGTTACGAAAGTTAAGTCATCTCAGGACGAGCATTCAAATCATTGGCGACTATTACTTCTCAAGCTCAACCATGGAAAATGCTAAGTCTAAACGATACTCGTTCTCAAGCGAAAAATCTATGAAGCTTTGTGGATTCTCCTTCACCTTATCTTCGTCGAGAACCAATTATGATGGCCATGGGCAGCAATTCCTCTCCATTCTTGCCATCTCCAGCAGATTCCCTTTCGGACAAGAGCTTGCTCGCGTTACAGAAATTTGCTGAAATTCCTAATTTTGTCCCAAATTTACCCTAAGATTTTGATGATTTGGGAGAGAGAAGAAGAAGCAGGTTCAATTTTGTCCTAATTCTCAATCTTAGTTCATATTGTTTTTTTCGGAACATATTTTGAAGAGTCATTTATACCAGATTTTCATATCAGATTTATGTCAAATGAGTCTTTTTTCTTTAAGAGTCAAACGAGTCATTTAGCACATGCTTTTTCTGTTAGTAATTTAATGGGAATATTGGACGAAATATAGCAAAGGGTAAATTTGATCACAAATATACCAATTTGAGATTATTCGTGACACGAAAATTATTATTGTACTTGATTAGGATTTTTGCCTTGCTAAAAGTCTAAAAGGGTCACCAATTGTTCAATCCAAATTCTCACCTAGATTGAATCCATCATAACTGTTGACAATGTAAATCTCACATGTAAGTTTCACATGATCAATGACTATGATTAGTTGGAATCCAAGAACTCCAAACAAGAGTTGCTAATTTGATCCTCCCTTCCCTCTCTTCTTCTTTTCTTTTTTCTTATTCCTCCTTTTTAAGCATATTGGTAATATGATACTTCCAACATTGTTTCACATTACCGTTGTGACGTCTAAAATATTGACGAAATGAATGGTGAATCACAAGAGGATCAAACTGCTACATAAACAGAGGATTCGAGTATACAAAAGTAAGTGAGTTCATAAGATATCGATGTATGAAAATAATCAAAAATCCCTTTTCGCATTATAAACTCAAAGGCAAAATACTCATTCAATCAGCTAAATATTTCCAAATGATTTTCTTTACGTCATTAATGTTTTAACAATTCTAATAATTTAATTAGCTTCAGCTTAAGGGGAGAGCGAGAGGTGAAGAAAGTTTGAAGAAAACGAACCCAAATTCAAATTTTCTCTCTTTTTCTATTAATAAAAAAAATTTAAAATTTTGACCCAAATTTTTAATAATCTTTCATTTTGTGGTAAATTTGTCATAAGTATATCAATTTATAGATTTGAGTGATATAAGCCTAATTTTATCTCCTCTTTACGTTTATTAAAAAAAACTTTTGAAATTTTTCCCCAAATTTTCAATATTCTTCCATTTTCCCCAATTTCCCGGACAAAGCCACAATGCTTGGGGCAACTGGCTTCTGCCGATAAGATAAGCCCCAGCAAAAGCCTCCTTCTCTCTCTCATTGCTCTTCTGATCTTCATCTTTTCCCAAGGCGCCTGCAATGGAGGCCGCTCTCCTCACCTCCTCCTCCTCCAAACCGCCCCCAAACATCGCCCTCCTGACCCGACCCGCGAACCCATTTCTCCCCCCGGCCTTCGGCACCCGACACGCCCGCCGCCGCCCCCACTTCCCTCCCATCCGGGCCGCCATCTCCCGCTCCCGGAAGGAAGAGACCGTGGACACCGTGAAGCAACAGCTCGAGAACTGCCACCTCGTCGCCGGAATCAAGTACAAGGGCCTCACCGTCAAGCAGTTCCAGGAGCTCCGGCGGGCCCTCCCGGAGACCACCAAGCTCCTCGTCGCCAAGAACACCCTCGTCTTCAAGGCCATCGAGGGGACCTCGTGGGAGGCCCTCAAGCCGTGCATGAAGGGCATGAACGCGTGGCTCTTCGTGCACAGCGAGGAGATCCCGGCTGCAATCAAGCCGTACAGGGACTTCATGAAGGAGAAGAAGCTGGAAAACAACGACTTCAGCGGCGCGGTCTTCGAGGGGCAGTTCTACGGGCCCGATGACTTCAAGGTGCTCGAGAATATGCCCACGAGAGCCGAGGTATACGCAAAGCTGCTGGGTGCCTTGCAGAGTCCTGGGATTGGATTGGTGGGGACTTTGCAGGCGCCGGCCAGGGAGGTCGTCATGGTCTTGCAGGCTTTTGTGAAGAAATTGGAGGAAGAAAGTGGCGGGCAGTGAGGTATTTGAGCTTTGATCTTCATGTCGATGTAATTGTAAATTTAGATATGATTGTTTACTTGCATTGGTGTAATCAAGGCCAAAAAATGAAAAAAAACAATCAAGAAAGTGGGTGAAAGAAGATTTGCATTGTTTGAAGAAAAAACCTGAGGTTACTCAGTGTTTTGTTCAAGTGCTGCTGAATTCGGTAGATGGACATTGAATTTTTGTAGAATGGAGTAGAGATCAGTTATGCAATGCTAGCCACTTTCATGTACCCATGTTTGATTTACTCTGTTTTTTGCTGCAATCCATTCTTTTTAAGTGAAGTATATGTATTGTGAGTTCATTACAAAATTTAGGTTGAGCCTGAGGTACATTCTATTGGATTATCAGTTAGATGCACTTTCTTAGTAAATTCGATAGTCACCTTGATAAGTAGTTAATGGCAAATGGTTCTAGCTCAAACCAAGATCTTGCATTTTCTAAATGAGCTCTAGCTATACCAGTGATTGCACTTGCTCGTCTTTGACCTTGTGGTGTACAAGGATGATGTGTAGCACAGAATTTTGTTCCTATAGAAAATTTCCCAGTGATGGTGTTGTGGGTTCTGGTATAGAGGAGTATGTCTTAGGAGTGAAACTGTGTGATAAGCTGGTGCAGTCATTTCATGCATTGCTTGCTCACGGTTAAATTGTCAAATGGTTGAAGATTTTCTCCCCCATTGTACCAGAATTTGGTCACTTGTAAGCTGAATTCAACTGGGAGCAAAGGACCTTTGTGATTTTGACAATATAGCATGGTTACTTCTGGTGGAAAAGTTGAATAAGGTGCAAGATTATGAGTTTTAGGTTTTGGGTCATGGATCTTGTGTGTTCTTGGAAGGGAAAGCATTTATTACTATATGTCTGGTAGTCTTGATGCACATCAGGGTGAAACTTTCAATGAGGGTAGAATTCTTTTATAAGGTCTTGCATAGTTGTTTTTCATCTGGTCGCCAGCAGAAATAATACGTGTAGCTTAAGGGACAAATTAGATGGAAAAGCATGCAATATAGGACGGCTTCTTCAATGTGGTAGAGTTGCAGCTCATGAGTCTGATTCATGAGGAGGGATCAAGAAGCTATTGATGGAATGGAATCCCATGACTAGCAATGGGAACCACATCTGGATCAACTGTAGCTAATGTACACTAGACATTACTTTAACTCATGAGCGATGAGGCTTGTTTATCGAGTACCTCAAATCTTTAAGACCAAAGACAAGTCGATCTGATGTTCCTTTAAAGCAGGAAGAATGGGCAGCATTCCCTTTTTATTCTGGATGTTTCTCGCAAAACACTACCATAGCAATGTACTGTGCCAAAAAAGAAGTGTTTATAAGGGCCTGCTTTTTTAGAATTAAGATAAAAGACAATTAGATAGATGTTAAAGAAAATGAAAGCGTCATCAGTTAAATTTACGATAAAATTTTGGATATTTCAAGAAACTATAAAATGCGTCTATTGCAAAATTTAGATTAAAAAAATTGAGAAAGTAAGAACCTACTTAGTAACCATCCTATTTTTTTTTTTTTCTATACTTTTGTTTCCCATAACAAAAAAAAAAAAAAAATAGAAATCCAATCGGTAAAGTCAGTCATTTTTTCAATTTCCGAATATAGAAAATTGACTAGGGAATATATTTGAAACAAAAACAATAAGTAAAAAAAAAATCTACTTTGCTACCGAGAATAGAAATTACAAAAACTATTTTTGTACAGAAATTATTTTCAGAAATAAAAATGTTATCAAACTCATCTTAAAAATCTATCATCTTGACTCTTGGGAGGGAAAAGAAGTCCGGCAAAATTGATCATTATCTGAATGAAAAGGAAAAATCATTCTAGGTTGAGCATTGTACTTGAGTTAAGACAACAAAATAATGTCTATGACGTAACATTAATGAGATACAGTATAATCTGTTACTACACTATAAGTTGCAGTCCACCTCTTTCACAGACGAACACAACAGCTTTGGATGATATGCGTGGCCAGTCTCTCTTAATGTTGGCAATACCGAAATAAGTAAAATGCAGCTTGCCAATTTCCCCATTTGTTATTTAGATACCAAAGCTCTCAAAGCACCCGACTAGTCCACCACTGAAACCCGAAAAGCACACAATGAAGAAAGGTATTGATAATTAGAGACATTACATTAATTCTTTGTCCCGAGATCTCCAGATCATTCAAGATGTATCTTAGGATTCTTAACGTAAAAAAATGGGTAGCCTTTTTGGCCAAGCTGCAAAGAGCTACAGCAAAGGACTACTTTATGTTAGAGTCATGAGAATTCGAGATCCAGAATCTGGCATTTACATTTGATATATACTGGTTTTACATGTGCTTGGAGAAGATCGACTCGACCACACCCTGTGCTATCGGGTGGTAACAGTCGCGTGCCTCTGCGAAGACCCTTTTTGCAAAAATCTTCTCTTCTTGCCTTCCATTGCCCTGTACAAGAGCAGTGTAGAGCGGACGGAGGTACTTCATTCTTCCCACTTCTTTTAAAGTTCTCTCCACCTCGCCGTGATACTGACTGCACCCAGAGGAAATTGCCAATTGGAGAAATGCCACCTTCACTTCATAATCCTTTGATTCTGATAGCCTGTATCGAGCATCCAAGGCTAAAATCTGCACAATCATACCATAACATTCATCACTCCTGATAATTTAAGCGAACCGAATATGAGATCATTTCACCTCAATGGCTAAACCTTTTAGGTTTACTCACTGCGTATCAGTTCCACTTTTCTCGACTTATATTCAAATTGAATAGCAAGATTACACTCTCAACCAGCAGTAGAGCAGAAATTTAGGAAACTAAGCTGAGAAATTCCATCAATTGAGGAAAGTGATAAAAATTTCTGTTTTGATAGGTACAATAATAACGGATGGGTAGGAAGGAATCAACCCCAAGACTCCTTAGTTTCTTGGTGAGGGCAATGCACCACTAAGCTAAGCCCTTATTTATATTCTCATCTCAAAAAGAACAAAAAAGCTATCCAAACATCTTTCTCAGCTCATCGTTGAAATTAGGACACTAAAGAAAATAAGAATCAAGCAATGTATAAGAGTTCGATTTTATGCAGGAGACAACTCAGCAGTCAGCATCAATACTCACTTCTCAACCACAAGCTGGTGCTACATCCAAGAATTCATCCTCATATGAGAAAAGAACAAAAATTAATGTAAAAAAATAAAATAAAATGTTAAAGTGTTGAGGAACCCTCTACAAAAAGCCATCCTTGAGCCCCAAACAAACTAATGTAAGTCTTTCGCCAAGTCTACTAGCTGGCTTGGTGCAAGACAAACAGATATCAAAACATAGTGAAAGAACAATTCAGACTTCAGGGGGAAATAAAAGTCAAGTGCAAGTATCATAAGCCATGTTTCCTATCTGGATACACTATCATATCTCAACAAATAACTACAAACTCTTAAAATGCTCAATTCCTCCATCATCAATAAACCAACCTCTATGGCGTGGTAATGTATATCAGATCTGTTTCAATGAAGAAAGAAGAGAACAAGTAATGCTACCTGAGAAGCTTCAACAGATTTTGGAAGGTTCTCCAGGTAAAGCTCCCATTCCTGCCCTTGCCAGTCAGCAACTTCATCCTCCCCTGGCATCCTCCCGACTTTAAACTCATTAGCCAATGTCACAATCTTTGTGTATATATTTGAGATAGGTTCAAAGGCATCTGGAGGAATGCCAGTGCCCTCGGTCCATAAAACTAAGTCAATCTTTGTCTCGATTCCAGGAATGTTGGTTTTCAGGAATTCTAGAAACATCTCTGTATCAATTGATTTAAACTTGAAGGTGGCAATATACTTCTTCAGGAATTCATCGAACACAGGTCTTCCAACCTAAGAATTGTCCGACAGAATGTCATGCCCAGAACAAATTATGCAGATGAACCTCATATATTAATGCTATAAACATGATACCTCACGTTCAATTCGCCATAGAAACTGGAAACCTTTCTCATAAGGAACTTGAGAATACACATCATCTGGGTCCACTCCTTCCTGCTTTGTTTTGAGCTTAGTGAACTCCATATTGTCGCTAAATCTCTCCATTTCCTCATTTAAACCTCTCCAACCAATTCCAATATTCAATGCAGCCCTCTCTTCCCCTTGGACCACCTCCACGATTCTCCTCTCAGCATAAGTAGTAAATCCCTGTAAAAATTTGGAAAACAACAAATGAACCATTAAGGAAAGGTTTAAAATGCCATTCATCTCCACTAAGTGCCCAAAATGGGACAACAAAACCTCATGACCAGGACATAAACAAGGGGCTGTGTTTCATTCTTCCAAATTGGTTCTAGATCAAATACCCTTCTTGTTATGGAGCATATTATCCAAATCCGTCTTTTGATCCAAATATGTATCACATGTTTCATGTATCATAATCACAAGATCGCAGGATAAAAATAAAAACTTTAAAGCCATAAATCAGAAAATTTCCTTTCCTATAGAGTGTATGATACGCACAACTACAAAAAGAAATCCTTACTGACTGAAACAAATGAAAAATCAATTTACAAAACAACAGAACACAGCATCTCATGGCAAAATATTCAATAAGTCCAGGAACATACGAGTGATTATGACCCAAAAGGCTACCTCAAACTCAATACAAGACTCCGACAAAACATCATATGGTACTTGAAAATTGAACTGGTCAATCAAAAAAATCTAAAGAAAGTACATTTAAGGGCCGGAAAAACAATTTGGGTCAAGATTAAGTACCTCATTTAACCAAAAGTGCTCATTAGTCTTGTTGGTGATCAAGTTCCCCGTCCAGCTATGAGCAAGCTCATGAGCAACGACCTGCGCACCGCTGGCGTCCCCCTTGATCACCGTCGGAGTCAAGAACACCATCCTCGGGTTCTCCATTCCTCCATAAGGAAAGCTTGGAGGCAACACCAACAAATCAAACCTCTCCCACTCATAATCTCCAAACAACCTCTCCCCTTGCCTTATCATGTCCTCTGTCCCGGCGAACTCTGCCGCGGCAGCTTCCAACACTGCGGGTGCCGACTCCGAGTAAACTTTAGTCCTAGGCCCGACATCCCTGAAACCCAATTCCCCAACCGCAAACGCAAACAGATAAGGCGGAATTGGCTGCTCCATCACGAACTCCTCGACCACCCTCCCCTCCGCGCACCACAGGGCGTCCCCGCAGGGCAGCGCCGCTCCCTCCCCGGCCACCGGAGGGCGGCGATCCACGTGGCGGGCGGACATCACCGCGAAGAGCTGGCGCGGGATGTTCATCCGGGCGGAGTAGCAGATCCGCGCCGCGGGGGTGTCCTGGCAAGGGAAGACGGCGCGGGCGTGGATCGATTGGCACTGGGTGTAGACGAAAGGGAAGGTCTTGTTGAACGTCTGAGGGGGGTTCAGCCATTGCAGGGCCGAGGACGCAGGAGTGGTGGAGTACACCACGAGGACGGAAGAGTGGTTGGAAAGGGAGACGACCAAGTTCCGGCCTTTGATGGGGTCGGGTTCGGAGAGGGAGTAGGGAAGCGGGTTTCGGGTCTGCGGGTCGAGGACGGAGAGGACGGTGAGGGAGCGGGTGTCGAGGAAGAGGGGGCCGGAGTGAGGGGAGGAGAGGGAGAGGAGGGCGGAGGAGTGGATGGTGGAGGAAGGGAAGTCGAAGTAGAAGGAGAGGTGAATATGGGTGGTGAGGGGGTGGGTGGAGTCAGTGAAGGAGTGGGGATCAATGGGCGCCATGGAAGAGGTGGTGGAGAGGATCGTTGTTGCAGACAATTAGGGTTTGGGAAGGGGAGAGAGACGGTGAGCTGTTTAGGGAGAGAAAGAGAAAGTGGGGTGGTTAATGCCTAATGGAAGGACAAAGCAAGGATTAAAACCTGCAAAATGGATTTCATTGGTCAAAGAAAAGTAGAGAGAGAAAGAGAGAATATATGCATTTCTTCTTGCTTTTGATGTTGTAAGAATAATTAACGGGTGATGAAAGGAATCAGAACGTCAGGGAGTGTCGAACGCTAATGGATGGCCGCCCAAAATCGAGGAATCATTGTACTCCTCGTATTTTCCTTAGGTTGCTGCGTTTGTTACAACTTCGCGAAAATGAACTCGAAAGAAAATTTAGCCCAAGCGACCGAACCCTCTGTTTATTGTCTTCTCTACCATCTCCTTTGATCATCGTGTTCTCTGCCCTATCATGTCCGTCATTGAAGGCCCTCTGTTCATCGCTGCAAGCCCAGGTGAGGCGTTTGAGATTGAGCGACCCAGCTAGGGTCGCGTGACCTTGGCGGACCCGCCTGTGTGTCACCTCGGCCACCCAAGCCACTTGACCTCACCTTTGCCTTGCCTGAGTCACACGATCTTAGGCAACATTTGATCTGAACACAAATGGCTCCTTGAACTCGGCCATGCTTGAGATAGCGACCATTGGCCTTAGCGACTCTTATATGTTTTTGTCTACTCTAAATCCTAGTGCCTCCTCTTCTATTCTCTTATTTCTTATGCAATTTAGTTTGACTTGTATAAAAAGTAGAAAGAAATCCAAATCTAATTCGACCAAAAAAGGTAGAAACTCTCTTCGCTCGCCTCTGTTCCCTCGCCTCGCTCACTTCACGTGAATGGTTTATTGCTTTTAGCAAGTGGGAAAATCTTATTGCTATCTTACTGGTGTTTATAGTTTGGTTGTTCAATGTTACTTGTTGATAGATATGTAATTTAAAATAATATATTTGTTTTTTAAATGAATACAAAAAATGAAATAAAAAAAATAATCGGTTAGCCCTGGGTTGACCTTGGAACCGGATCGAACCTATAGGGTCAGTCTTGTTATTGGCCCCAAGCTCAATAGGGTTGGTCCTCAATCCCAAAAATTAGGGATCAACACTATGCGAATTTGTCATTGGGTTAGGTGCTGAATTGGCTCAATCCGGACCATGCTCACCCCTAGCGAAAATGCATTTGGCGTGCTTATTAGTTTTCCACTTTCTCAAGAACTAAAAAAAAAAATGGTGAAAAGTTTCAATTAACTTACTAAATGAGGAGAAAACTGAAATTTCTTAAGAAAAAAAGCCCTTCATCCTTTACTAAGTCCATATCATAATTATACCAATATTATGGGAATATATCAAAATGTGCATTTTGAAATCATTTTCCCAAATAGATTACAGAAAAGAAAGAGGTCAACGGAAACAGTCTGGTGAAATTTTCAAAGAAAATATTACTTAGAAAATCAAATGCATGCTCTATCTCAACAAAGCCAAAGAAATCAATAAGTTCAATAGTTAGAAGTTACTGGGATGAAAAACCTTTTCACAATTGGCGAAAGCAAAATTCTTTAGGATCGGACAAGACTGGCTTTTATTCTTTCCATTCCTTCCCACATAATTTCGAAAACTTCGGCTAACAGAATCCCCGAAAGGAGAAAGGAGAGAAACTCGACGATGCCAAAAGACCTCACTAAAGATCCTCAAAAGTATCAAGTTTAATCAGATTCAACAATAAACGAGGAATGAATTAATACTCACTTTTTCTAAACATAAAAAAGAAAAAGAAAAGAGAGATGAAAGAAGAAAATTGAAAAACACCATCGACCGAACCCATGACAAGGAAAATTATCACATTACTCAACTTAATCAAGACTCCAAATTTAATCAATTTATCCAGCACCCACCAAGAAAAGCGATGCATAAGCCATCTCAAGCATCGAAGAAAGGATAGTAAAAGAACTGGCAGGAGAAGAAACCGAAAAAAATAAAAAAAAATAAAAGAATCAAGAAAGGTGGAACCCATGTAGGTAAAATGGTCACAACACTTTTGTTGGGAGTGTTTTAACAGAATTAGAAGTGAAAAAAGCGTGATGTTTCTTCAATTGTAGTGTCCTCTCCTTCACATGAAAGGAAAACGTACCATTTAAGAAATTAAAAATGTAAAAAAAGGAAACTTTCAAACATTAAGGGTGTGTTTGGTTTAACATTTTCAAGGGGCTTTCGGCCTCCAAAGCCTATTGGGGAAATGTTGGACCCTTTGGCAACAACTTGGAAAGAGCGGGATATGGACCCCAGGAGTGCCAAAAGTTGGCATGGAGGGACACTTAAGTGTCAAAATCGGAGCAAAAGGGATCATTTAAGTGCTAACGGCGAGAAAATCCGGCCAAATTGCCACGTGTTCATTTTCCGGCGACTTCATTTGCTGACGGAGCATTTTTTTCAAAATAAAAAATTTCACGTGGCAATTTTAATAAAAAAAAAAATTGTCCATGTCGATTTTAAAAAATTAAAATCGATTTTATTAAAAAAAAAAAAAAACCGAAGGGGATCGGCGAGGGCATGCGGCCCTCGCCGCCACCGCCGCCGGAAGGGTCGGCGACGGTGGGCGAGGGTCGGCCGGGGTCGCCGAGCCCTGGTCGGCCTGCGGCGAGGGCCCGTAGGCCCTCGCCCCACCGGGCCAAGGGCCGCCGGCCTCCCAGACCTCGCCGGATCTGGGCAGCTGACGGCCCTTGGCCTGGTGGGGTGAGGGCTGGCGACCCTTGCTGAATCTGGGGGAGGGTCGCGACCCTCGCCCAGGCCGGCTGGGGTTGTCGGCCACGCGGCGGGGCTCGCGATCCCAGCCGACCCTTGCCCATCGTCGCCGGCCCTTCCCGACGACGATGGGGCGGCGAGGGTGGCGGCGGCGGGGCCGCACGCCCTCGCCAATTTCCCCCCCCTTTTTTTTTTTAAAATTAATCAATTTTATAATAATTTATTTTATAATAATTTAATATTATTTAATTAATAATTTTAGAATCCACATCAGCGCAAAAACGACGCTGTTTTGCGCTGATTTTTTAGTGGTTTCAATTTCCGGCGAGCCACGTAGGCAAAAAAATTAATAAAAAATTGCCACGTAGGATTTCCGACAGGGTTCCGGCGACTTGGCACTTAAGTGATCCATTTTTTTTGAAAAGTGGCACTTAAGTGTACCGTTTGTAAGTTTTGGCACTTAAGTGTCCCTCCGTGCCAAGTTTTGGCACTTCTGCTGTACTTTTCCCTAGAAAGAGCTTTCAATTGAAAGCCAAGCATTAAAAATGCTAAAAACCCAATACTAGTAGGGATTAATTTTGGGCTTTCAGCATTTAGCTAAATGCTGAAATTAATCTTTTTCCTTTCAAAACTATCTTTGTCAATTCTTCATATTTCCAATTTTATCCCTGATTAATTAAAAAAACGAGAAAACCCTTCGTCGGTCTACCGAAGGGCTAAGGCCGCCAATGATGCAAATCTGGTGCCATTGGAGGTCGCCCGACCTCGAGGGTTGCCTGACCCAACTAGCGACGGCTTGGCCTAACAACAGTCGCTTGGGTCACACGCCGATTGGGTTGAGCGACCCTCGTCAAGGGTTGCCTGAGGTCTTGCGACCTTCGGCGGCCCTGGCTAAGTCGTGCAACCCCTGCCGAGAGTCGTCCAAGGTCATGCAACCTTTGGCAGCCCTCCGCTAGGTCGCATGACTCTCGTTGGAGGTTGTCCGACCTTAAGCGACCTCCACCGATGGTCACCGGTGCCAAATCTAGCTCGCCTAAGGCCGTAGCCTTTCGTCGGTCCAAGAAGGGTTTGGTTAAGTTTTTTTTTTTTTTAAATGATAATAATAATGAAAAATATACTCAAAGCCCATTGTAAAAGTTTTTTTATCAAGCACACATTCAAACTCAAAGTTCATTTGTAAAAAGTTTTACCAAACACAATTTGTATTTCCCTAAGTAGCTTTGAGCTTTCGGTATTTATATTACACTCAAAGCTCATTTGCAAAGTTAAACCAAATGCACCCTAAGGCTCTATTCTTTTGTCAAAAGAAAATCATATTCATTGTTAAAAATTGTACATGAGAAGTATGCAGATTTCCTAGAAAAACAAGGTGAAACAGAGTAGAACCCAAAATACTGCAAAATAAAGCCAAATCCAAAATTAAGGAGCATCAACGGAGCAACAGTAGTATTAAGTACACATCATTACACAAGAACAGATATATCAAGCAAAATAATGAGTAATCGATTACTAGATCGAGTATCTTTCTTAGTGATGAGCGCACGTTACAAATTTATTCCCTAATAACTGCGGTGTTGATAGCTAGCGATGTGAGCCTAAATTTGGCTTCTTCTACACCATTGTTGTTAGGAGACAACCAAAACAGGTTGAACAAATACAAATCTAACATATGAAAGAGCAATTCATTGTGGTTGAGTAGGACACCAAATTTTCTATGATCATCATCGAAATCGGAGGGACAAGACTTGTTAAAAAAATAAAGTAGAGGGGTATTGAATCTGAGAAGCATATTTATTAATCTCTCCAATCTAAATCGAAAAAGGATAACCCCTAGATCTAGAATTAGATCAAGAGAATTCAAATTATCGGATTTTGAACTAAATCGGGAAAAAAGAGCTCATAGATCCGAACAAGAAGAGAAGAAAAAATAAGAAAAGAATAATAAAACACAAACAAAATCAACCAAAAAAGGGAGAGGAGGGTGAGACTAGCTCAAACCCTGCCCCCATAGTTGAAGCTTGAAGAAGACCATGGGAAGAGATGAGAATGAGAGAAAAAGACTTTTCGGCTAGTTACTCTCAAGTTTACATGATTAAAAAAAATACTCTAAGCACGTTAAGGTTCCGTCTTTTTGCATAAAATGCAACATTTCTTAAAAATATTCTTTTGGGAATTCATTTATAAGAAAATGAAAATATTTTTTAGTATTTGACTAAACCTAAAATAAATTGAAAAATATTTTCCATTATTTGATAAGGAAAATCTCATTTAATTTTTATTTACAAACATACATTATTCGAGTATTAGTGATTAGCACACAAGTGGCAAAGGACCTTGGCATTTGCATTGTGATCTAAGCTTGGTTCCCCAACTACTGGGCACAAGCACAGACACTAGTCATGGTTCCACTAAAATCGAGCTCGAAAACTTTGTATTTGTGCCAAAATCCCTAGCACCCTAACCAGGGTCTATAGACGCCAAGCCTAGGTCCTCAATGCTTGGGCCTAGTTCATCGAGGCCAAGCCTCGGACCTTGAGACTTGGGTTTGGGTAATCGAGGCTAGGCTCGAGACTCTGGCACTAGTGTGGGCAGTTGGGGTGTTGAGCACAAGCTCAATCTCAATGGACATGAGCTCGTGTGCTAGGGACCCAAGGTCTTGGACATGGCCTTGATGGACCCATGCTCGAGAGTTGGGGACTTGCCATGGGCATTGGGGTCCAAGGCCTGACCTGATGGACTCGGGCATGGTTGTTGAGGACTTGGGCCTAGTCTTGATATTACTAGGCTGGGCATCCCAGGGATGGGCATTGGCACAAGCACAAGCACTAGCATTAGTGTCCTAGGTCCAGTCTCGATGGATTGGGGCATGATTCAAGGTCTCAAGCATGGCCCTGATGGAGCAGGGCTAGGGCATTGAGATCCTAGGCCTAGGCACCAAGTACTCAGCCTTGACCTCTAGTCTTGGTCTTGCTGCCAAGGGCCTGTAAACTAGTGTTGGGTTTTTGTGCCCAATTGTAGAGTTTCCACTCCGAATGTTAATATTTGGTCATATTTTGAAAAATAATTTTCAATTTTTTAAAGAAGAAATTATTTTTCTGAATTTAAGTTTTTGTAAGAAAACATTTTTCGTTGGCTAGAAAAATGTTTTCATTGACTCATTTTCTTATACGATTCAACACCGAAAAATATTTTTTTATTTTTCGCAAAACAAATGAAACCTAACATGTTATAATTCCCACGCTCCTCTTTTTGTAAGTTGAGACTCACAACAGAAATGTGAAAATGAGAGAGAGAGAGAGTTGTGAGCCCGTCAATGCGTATAGTTTAATCCGCATTCACTCAAATGGAGTATGTAAGTTTTCCGTCTTACATTACATCTATAATTGGGGAATTTTTTTGGGCTAACACCCTTACGCGTGCATTTCGACAAATCTATTTTTATGTGTAAGCCTCTTATGTCAAGTTGGCTCCCTCTCATTCCAAACATTCTTCTTCACAAAAGTTATCTCAACTCAATTTGAATTGAATCTCCACCTTAGCACACCCAAATTTGATAGGAACATAACATTCGCCTTGTGACTCCCCCCAATCGCCTTAATCCTGCAAGAGGACACCATTCGCCATCTCTATTTGATAGTCACATTCAAGATTCATTCTTTAAGATATTCAACATACTTTTGACCACGTTTCTATTTTTTTCTTTCATTTTTCTAAAGATAACTTGGCATTAATGCAAGTAAAGGCATTCAATTAATTTTTCATTCCGGCCGGATCACCAGATCATTCAAAGTGAATCTTAGGATTCTTAACAAAAAATCCGTAGCCTTTCCCCCCGGTTGTAAAGATCTTCAGCAAAAGATTTCTTTATGTTAAGAGTCATGAGAATTCCAGATCCAGGATCTGGCATTTACATTTGATATATACCGGTTTTATGTGTGCCTGGAGAAGATCGACTCAATCACATGCTGTGCTATCGGGTGGTAACAGTGGCGAGCCTCTGCGAAGACCCTTTTTGCGAAAATCTTCTCTTCTTGCCTTCCATTCCCCTGTACAAGAGCAGTGTAGAGCGGACGGAGGTACTTCGTTCTTCCCACTTCTTTCAAAGTTCTCTCCACCAGGCCATGATAGTGACCGCACCTAGAGGAAATCGCCAATTGGAGAAATGCCACCTTCACTTCGTAATCTTTTGATTCTGATAGCCTGTATCGAGCATCCAAGGCTGAAATCTGCACAACCATACCACAAGAAACATTCATCACTTGAGAGTATAAGAAAACTGAATATGAGATCCTTTCACCATCAAGAGCTAAACCTTTTTACTCCCTGCATATTAGTTCCAGTTTTCTTTAGTACATTGAAAAGAATATACTGGACTGATCACAGTCTACTGCAGTATGGCCTTATTTTCAAAAAGAATGAGAAGATTACACTCTCAACCAGCAGGAGAACAGAAATTTAGGAAACCAAGCCTGAAGATAGGTATAATAAGGGAGAGGTAGGAAGAAATTGACCGCAATACTAGTCAATTTCTTGGTAAGGGTGATGCACCACAAAGTAAGCCCTCATTTATATACTCCTCACAAAAAGAACAAAAGATCTGTCCAAACATCTTTCTTGACTCATTGTCGGAATTAGGACACGAAAGGTGATGAGATTCAAGTGATGTAAGAGAGTTTGAATTTATGCAGGAGATATCTCAGCGGTCAGCATCGTTACTCAGTTCACTTCTCAACCCCAACGTTCTGCTACATCCATAAACTTCATCCTCACATCAGAGAAGAATAAAAATCAATCTAAAAAAAAATGAGAAAGCCTTGAGGAACCCTCTACAAAAAGCCATCCTTGAGCCCCAAACAAGCTAGTGTAAGTCTTTGGCCAAGTCTACTAGCTGGCTTGGTGCAAGACGTTCGGAATTCAAAACATAGTGAAAAACAATACAGACTTCAGGGGGAAACAAAAGTCACGTGCAAATATTATAAGCTACTATTGCTATCTGGCTACACAATCATCTCTTCGACAACTATGAACTTCTAAAGAAACTACATACTGAATGCCTCCCTCATCTGTCAACCAACCTCTACAACGTGGTAGTGTAAATCAGATCTGTTCAGCGAAGAAAGAAGAGAATGAGTAATTAAGGCTACACTACCTGAGAAGCTTCAACAGTTTTTGGAAGGTTCTCCAGGTAAAGCTCCCATTCCCGCCCTTGCCAGTCAGCAACTTCGTCCTCCCCTGGCATCCTCCCCGCTTTAAACTCATTAGCCAATGTCACAATCTTTGTGTATATATATGAGGAAGGTTCAAAGGCATCTGGAGGAATGCCGGTGCCCTCGGTCCATAAAACCAAGTCAATCTTTTTCTCTATTCCGGGAATATTGGTTTTCAGGAATTCTAGGAACATCTCTGTATCAATTGATTTGAATTTGAAGGTGGCAATATACTTTTTCAAGAACTCATCGAACACAGGTCTTCCAACCTAAGAGATGTTGGACAGAAAGTCATGCCCAGAACAAATTATGCAGATGAATTTCATAGATTCCTGCTATAAACATGATACCTCGCGTTCAATTCGCCACAGAAAGTGGAAACCTTTCTCGTAAGGAACTCGAGAACCTACATCATCTGGGTCCACTCCTTCTTGATTTGTTCTGAGCTTAGTGAACTCCATATTGTCGCTAAATCTCTCCATTTCCTCGATTAAGCCTCTCCATCCAATTCCAATATTCAACGCAGCCCTCTCTTCTCCTTGGACCGCCTCCACAATTCTCCTCTCGGCATAAGTTGTAAATCCCTGTAAAATTTGAAAACAACAAAGAAACCATGAGGCAAAGATCCAAAATCCCATCCATCTTGGCGAACTGCACATAGTGGAATATCAAAACCCCATTTAACTCTGCAAGTTCAATGCACTAGGGGCCGGGTTCCATGCTTCCACAATGCATTTAGACGGAACACACTTCTTGATGAAGAGTGTACTTCCGAAATCTGTCTTTTGATCCAAGTATGTATCAAACGTTTCATGTATCCTAATCACAAGACCGCTTGAATGCAAGACATAAATCATAAAATATCCTTTCCCAATAGCACGCAAGACATGCACAACTACAAACAGAAATCCTTACTGACTGAAATAAGAAGATATCCATTCACAAAACAACGAGAAAATATATAGTGGTAGTTTAGTACCACATCAAAGGCTGACATGACAAGCACCTATGTACAGTACACCAATCACGAACCGACTCGTGTCATTGACGTGAAATAAATAAAAAAGATATAAATGCATAATAAGTACTAAAACTCATAGTTAAAATGTAATTGGGTCGTAATACTTTTAAATAATGCAATCAAATTTTAAAATTTTCAAACATTAATTTTTTTGGGTTGTCTTCTTCCTATTAATCATCCTCTCTTTGACATCATCATCATATTATTCTTCTTCTTCAGTTGTATGAACGCCCAGAATTTCCCAACACCGAAACCCCATGGATTCTTGTCAAAGAAAATCAGAGACACTGTCATGCGCATAGCTTCATACATTCTCTCAGCAAATAAAGAAAAACAAAGAAATACAAGGAAAAATATTTATGGATGAATTAAATTTCTTCAACCGCAATTTCCTTGCTCTAAAACTGAATCCGATGAATGAAGCTCTACTGAAATTCAAATGACCCACCTCATACAACTCCAGGTCCAACAACACTGGTCTTTTGATTGCAAGCTTCGAAGCAGCCACATCTGCGAGCTTTGAGCTCCAATGGCCATGGTCATCGAGAAAGAGGTCGAAGCTTGCTTTAATAGCCGTTTGAGCTTAAAGCTCACGGTCATGATGGCAGCTCGAGCTTGAAGCTCTCAGCCATGGCTGTTTGAGTGCAAAGCTTGCAGTTGTCTTGACCGCTTGAGCTCGAAACCCGTGACCCCAACCACGAGTTCTGCCGCAGCATTGAGCTCGAGACCCAAATCTGAGTAAGCTTTGCCGTGCTATTTGAGCTCCTCGCCATCAATGTGATGGCTTGGTCTAATGAGGGCAAGAAGTGATTATCGAGGCTAAAGTATTTGAATGAGGAAGAGCTCCTAGTAGCCTTCTAGAATGGTAAAAGAGGCAAGAATGAACTGAACAACGAACAAGAGGAGCATTTCTAGTATGTGTATAAACTGAAATTAATTCACAGAGTTGCATCTTGACGTTATGGCAAATTCAGCAGTGAAATTCCAATATCAAGCATTTTTAGGTGGAAGCACTACCGGGTGACCTCCTGGGAAAATATCCATTTGTATGTTAAAGGAAAAAACTATGAGATTTGGTATGAAAAGGGTCAAAGCAGCAATGTTATAAGTGAGTTAATCCAAAAAAGTCACAATATGATATTAGAGCGGGACCCCTCCATTAGATTTTGGGGATGAACCATGCGGAAGTTGCTAGGCTTGTTATAACTTGATCCAACGAGGGTGGGAGGGATTGTCGGAGTCAAAGGGCCTGGACAAAGGCGGCTACTAGCACGCTTCAAGAATGGCGAAGAGGGTAGGAATAACCAAATTAATTATCAAACATGGGAGAGTATCCAGGGATATATAGACGCTAAAATTATAAATTTGTTCACGGAGGTAAACTTAGCATTGAAATTCCAATGTTTAAGCATGCTTAGGTGAGAACACTACTAAGATAGTGACCTCCTGGGAAAGTGGCACACTAGGCATAGTGTAGAATTTTCGATATTATAAAAAAAATTTGGGACAAATATGTTATAGTGGGTATAGTTTTGCGTTTTTAGTGACTTTTTCCCTAATTTTTAAAGGAATCACCTTAGAATGCTCTAGATGGAGGTGAAATAAAGCTTTGCTATTGAGCATTTCTCTTTTACTCGGTTTTAAATCCTTCAATTACAACACCGCCATATTCACTGGCGAGTTTAGCTTGGAGTCGAAGTGCATGATTGGCGTCGAGTTTGCCTTTTTCTCGACCAGATTTGGGACACTGCCGGACAAGAGAGGCGAAATTTGCGATCCTCATGTTTTTGGAGTTCTCTTTAATACCAATTGCTCGGTTACTGTCTTTTCTTTTGTGTATTGTGTTGGATCTCGAACTTTATTTTCAAACCTTCAACTGCTTTTCATTTTTCTTTTCAGTTAATTTACTTTCGATTTTCCTCCTAATTTCTTTTTTTTTTTCAAAATGGCTGACATGACAATTCCATGAGTGTCTATCTTTGCAAAATAATAATAAACATAACATGTTATCTTTTTCCGTTAACAAAATTGGATAGAGTTAATAGATAAATTTGATTACACTAATTTAACAAGTTTTAAAAATTTAATTACGCGTTTTGAAAGTTTTGAAATTTAATTACATTTTCATAATAAATTTTAAGACTTAATGCATTTATGCCTAAAAAATAAAATTTTAAATCTTTTTCTTTCTCTCTCTCCTTCGTCTTCCATCATCTATAATCATTGAGAAAATATTCAATGGTTTAATGCCACAACATCAGCATCCCTGTGGCGTTATATTTTTGCACTCGTATCCACTAACGTGTTGACATGTGTTCACTGATCCACATCAATAGTTGATGTGAAATCTCGGTAAAAAATTAAAAGATCTTCTCCCTGCACCTCAAAGCTCTCTTTCCTCCTCCTTCATCCACAGCCACCGACCTCTGCTCCTCTCTACGGTCGCCATCGGTGCTGTGATTAGGCCAACCCCTACTGCATCCAAGCCGAGCATGGCCGACTTCCTTTGTCTTCTCCGTCTCATCATTCTCTAGATCTCGAGATGTGGCCATCCATGGCTGAAATTGTCGTATCGCTCGTACATGGCCGTCGCTGGTGTCATAACGCTGTCCAATTTGACCACTATTGTGTCTAAGCCAAGCCACGACCATCTTCCTCTATTTTTTCTGCCTCATCGTTCTCCATATCTCAATATTTGCCCTTCCATGACGCGGCTCGTCCATGCTTTGGCCGTCTTCCTTGCCATCTATTCTTTTGTTTTTCTTTTGTTGTTTAAGCTCGCAGTCCATGCCTGTCAAGATCTCGAGCTCCCTGTCAAGGCTTACAACTTGACAAGCTGTGGTTGCTGGATCTTTGGACAAGCCACTTCGCAAGCTGTAGACAAGCTAGGCTTGCGGCCATGGGCAAGACTAGTTCTGGAGGCACGACTCCAGTTCAGATCGGGAAAGGCAACGACTGAGAGCTGTCTGAACTTCGTTGCTCACAACGGTGAGCAAATCTATAGCCATAGCGACTAGATTTGGACTTTGTTACTTGTGGTCGTTGCCATAAATGAAAAGGCAAACTCCAGTCGTGGCTAGTTGCAGGGTAGTTGCCCTCGGTGGATGGACGAGCAAAGCTCATGGCCATGCACTCGACCGTGAGCGATGACAGAGGTGTAGCTTGGGCCGACTGTCATCCATATCAATTAAGTTGTAGATATCAATTAATTTATGGAATAGATGTGCTAGGAACCAAATTTGAACTGGTGACACGAGGATTTTCAGTCCTCTGCTCTACCAGCTGAGCCATCCCGACCATTCCTATGCCGGAAGGGTAGAGATGGTGGTCAGATAGGGTTGCAGCTTGGGCTGACCGCAAGCAACACCGTAAGGGGAGGAGGTGGTGGTGGCCGGATGCGGTGGCGCACTGTGATGGAGAAGGAAGAAGAGAAAAATCATATATTTATTTTTTTATTACACCACAGAAGGCACGGGTCAATTAATTATTGGACATGGATAAGAAAATACGCCGCATCAGTGTTTCATGTGGCGTCGTACAACCACTGAATATTTTCTCGCAATCATTAGAGTTTCTAAGTTTTTGGTTTTTTGAAAGTAAATGCATAAGAATGAACCCAAAAACTTCAATTATTGCAAATGTAGGACCAAAAAAGAGAGAAAAAAAAGTATAAATTTTTTATTTATTTCCACATTAGTGATGCTTGTTAGTTCACGATTAGTGAACAGCATATAAATACTTACCGCGTTAGCCTATAATGTGGTATTAAGCAACCTCCAAATATTTTCATCAAAACAAAGTAGCACCGAATCTAATGTCAAAGCATCCAAGAAATCCAGCAACACACAAATATGACCATGACCGAAAAGGCTACCTCGTATTTAATACACGACTATGATAAAACATGCAAGTTACCTTGAAAATTGAACTTGTCGATCAACCATAAACAATCTAAAACAAGTGAATGGTCGCATAGAGTGCCGTAAAAACAATTTGGGTGAAGTTGAAGTACCTCATTTAACCAACAGTGCTCATTAATCTTGTTGGTGATCAAGTTTCCCGTCCAGCTATGAGCAAGCTCATGGGCAACGACCTGCGCACCGCTGGCGTCCCCCTTGATCACCGTCGGAGTCAAGAACACCATCCTCGGGTTCTCCATTCCTCCATAAGGAAAGCTTGGAGGCAACACCAGCAAATCAAACCTCTCCCACTCGTAATCTCCAAACAATCTCTCCCCCCTTGCCTTATCATGTCCTCTGTCCCCGCGAACTCCGCCGCCGCCGCTTCCAGCACCGCGGGCGCCGACTCCGAGTAAACTCTACTCCTAGGCCCCACATCCCTGAAACCCAATTCCCCAACCGCGAACGCAAACAGATAAGGCGGAATTGGCTGCTCCATCACGAATTCCTCGACCACCCTCCCCTCCGCGCACCACAGGGCGTCTCCGCAGGGCAGCGCCGCCCCCTCCCCCGCCACCGGAGGGCGGCGATCCACGTGGCGGGCGGACATCACCGCGGAGAGCTGGCGCGGGATGTTCATCCGGGCGGAGTAGCAGATCCGCGCCGCGGGGGTGTCCTGGCAAGGGAAGATGGCGCGGGCGTGGATCGATTGGCACTGGGTGTAGACGAAAGGGAAGGTCTTGTTGAACGTCTGAGGGGGGTTCAGCCATTGCAGGGCCGAGGACGCGGGAGTGGTGGAGTACACCACGAGGACGGAAGAGTGATTGGAAAGGGAGACGACCAAGTTCTGGCCTTTGATGGGGTCGGGCTCGGAGAGGGAGAACGGAAGTGGGTTTCGGGTCTGAGGGTCGAGGACGGAGAGGACGGTGAGGGAGCGGGTGTCGAGGAAGAGGGGGCCGGAGTGAGGGGAGGAGAGGGAGAGGAGGGCGGAGGAGTGGATGGTGGAGGAAGGGAAGTCGAAGTAGAAGGAGAGGTGAATGTGGGTGGTGAAGGGGTGGGCGGAGTCGGTGAAGGAGTGGGGATCAACGGGCGCCATTGAAGAGCGTGGTGGAGAGGATTGTCGTTGCAGAGAATTAGGGATTAGGTATTGGGAAGGGAGAGAGAGAAAGAGAAAGTGGGGTGGTTAATGGAAGGACAAAGCAAGGATTAAAAGCTGCAAAATGGATTTCATTGGTCAAAGAAAAGTAGAGAGAGAGAGAGAGAGAGGGGGAGAGAGAGAGGGAATATGCATTTATTCTTGCTTTTGATGTTGTAAGAATAATTAATGGGTGATTAGAGGAATCAGAATGTCAGGAAGTGTCGAACGCTAATGGATGGCCGCCCTAAATCGAGGAATCATTGTGTTCCTCGTATTTTACTTAAAGTTGCTGCGTTTCTTACAACTCTGCGAAAATGAACTCAAGGAAATTTAGTTCAAGGTGTATTTATCAAAGCAGATACGTTTCGGCTAGAGATGTATTTTTTGCAAAATAGTTTTCAAATTAAAAAGGAAAAGGGGGAGAAGGGTTAATTGTTTCTGTTTCATCATCATCTGCGAAGTTGAAAACAGAGCCCAAGCGACCCAACCCTCTGTTTATGGTCTTCTCTATCATCTCCTTTGTTCATCGTGTTCTCTATTCATCATGTCCATCTCAATCATGGAAGGCCCTTTGCTCATGGCGTGAGCCCAGGCGAGGCGTTTGAGGTTGAGCGACTCAACTAGGTTGCATAACCTCAAGTGACCTGGTTGTCGTGTCGCTTGAGCCTCCCAGAGGCATGAGACCCTTGGTGTTGCCTCGCCTTAGTTGCATGACCTGAAGCAACATTGTTGGAAAATATAGAAGAAAAAAGGAGAAGAAGAAGACTTGAGGGAAGAATACGTAATATTGTTTATTGCAATCATAAAATTAATTTGAGAAACATATAGCAAAATAAACAAGAATTGGATGTGAAGTACGGCTAACCGAATCTCCTTGAGACGATTAGTTCTTATCAGTTTCACAAACTTCACCTCTCAAGATACAACACTTCAAATCTATTGATATCAACATTATACGAATATGACTCTCTTGAACACTAATTGAAACCGGCACACTTAGAGGAACTTGAAGAGAGGAAATGTCGGTGATTTTCGCTTCTCTCAATTGTGATTGGAATGAAGAATTTTAAGTCTAATTTACAATTTGATCATTGAACTTTCAATTTGCTTAATGCAGTCTATGAACTTTAATTCAATATGCAATGTGGTCCCTGAACTTTTAATTTATTCATTGTAATCCCTAAACTTTTGGTACATATTCAATATAGTCCCAAAACTGTATGAAAATAATTAATATTGTCCCTAGTCTTGAATTAATGAAATTGGATTATATTGAAATATTTTCATACAGTTCAAGAACTATATTGAATATATATTAAAAGTTAAGGGATTGCATTAAACAAATTAAAAATTCATGATCCACATTACATATTGGGTTAAAGAATAAATTAAAAATTTAATGACTAAATTGCACATTGAGCCTAAATTCATGGATTGTTTGTGTTATTTTCCCTCTTCTCAAAGTAGCAATAGTATGTTGTCTTTGATGGAGAGAGAGACAGAGAGGAACATTCACTTTCTGCAAAATGTTCTTTTCTGTCTCTACAATTCATAATGAGGAAATTACCTTAATTTCCCTTAAGAGACAACCGTTCGCATTTCTTCAAAGGGTGTCTCTCAAATAAACCACTTCAGGGCGAACCAGTGTCTCCTAAACATACCCTATCATGGACGAATCAACGTAGTATAATATATGGATTAACTCATGATACAAATTTGATTTCCATGCAATCAAGTACAAAAATTTCCATGTGTGGCAACTTACTCGGGCTTGGGCTTATGTCTTATTTGGTCACAAGGTTAGTAAGATTCTTCATGGACTCGGCATTTACCTGCCTATGTGCGCTTTCTTGTCATAGGAAAAAATTATTTCTTTTTGCACGTCAAAATGCAAATCATTTCCCTCGTTCTCGAGATTAATAAAAAGGAGCATGTGGATCGCACATGCGTCTTGAAAGAGAAAACAAAAGTTTAAAATATTGGGGGAGAGCGAAAGAAATTTTATTTTTTTTGGTTGGTGAGCGAGAGAAAATATCTAAAGATTTGCATTAGTTTAAGAAAAATTTCAGAGTTGTGAGACGAGAGATTTAACAAATTGGTATTATGGCTTGAGTCCTGCAATTCTGCCGATGGATGGTCGAACCTTTTTTCTCAAGTTGATAACAAAATTGCTATTAATGCTTTCAACAAATTGGAAATCAGACGAATAATTCTACTGAGCCGTCAGTCTTTCTTGACTGTGAAATTGAGGTTAACACCAATCACAATTTCCATAAACTGCATCAATGCAGGTAGCTGCTTCATAATAATTCCTGAGTCTTCCGTCTTCCTCGTTTTTACTCATCCATTGCTCTGTCGACCACTCGTTATGAATTCCACATTAAAACTTGACATGGAAGATACTTAAGTACTGTTTGTTAACATTTTTGTTTCTCTATTTTTCTATTCTTTTATTCTCTGAAATGAAAAACAAAAAACAAAAATCCATTTGGTAACGCCCATCAGTGTTTCTATTCTCAGGAATAGAAAATTGTTCTAGGAAATAGATTTGGAACATAAATAAGAAGCAGAAAAAAGTTATTTCCTGTTCCCAGGAACAATTTCTAAAATAAATGTTTCTTTCTTTTCTTCTTTCTCCTCTTATGTCGCCTGTCATCACCACTCGTGACCACCGTCGCTAGCCTTCGCAAATCGTCGATTGCCACTCGTTTGCCATTGCCGCCGGTCATTGTCGCCCTTGAAAAAAAGAAGAGGAGAAAATTTATGGATCGTACCAAACATATTCCTATCCATTTTCAATTTCAAGAATAGAAAATTTGTACAGTTACCAAACACATTATTTTACTTAGAAATTGTTCCAGGGAATAGGAATGGAAAAGAAGTATTTCTAAAAAGGAAAATGTTCTCGGGAACAGAAATACTACTAAACGCATGCTTAAGTGCCAAAAGTTTTTAAAAGTATACTTAAATGCTACTTTTTTTGAAAATTGAGACATTTAAGTGCCAAGCTCGATGAAAGTAACCAAAAATCCAATGTGGCTTATGTCTACATGGCTCGCCAGAAAGCTTACTCAACAATGAAGAGGCAAAACAATGTCATTTTGCCTCGGATTTTATCTTTGAGATAAATATTAATTAAATTTAATAAAAAACACAATTTATCAAAAAAAGGGAAGGAAGAGGGTTCGGCAAGGGCTAACGACGTCATTTTGAACTTATCTAGCCATGTCAACACAAAAAATGACATCGTTTTGGGTTTATCAAGCTACATCAATGCCAAAAATGATGTCATTTTGAGCTCATTTTGCCAAAAAAATGTTATGTCAGTAGTTTGGCTAAAATTGATCGCATTGGCATTTAAGGGTGTGTTTGGTAATTTGCCAAATAATAATAATTTCTGTTATTTTGTTCTCGGGAGTAGATTTAGAACAAAAATCTATTTGGTTAACTTTTTATTCTCGGGAATAGATTTGAAACATAATCAAGATTAAATAAAAAATTGCTTCTTTGTTCTTGAGAACAATTCCAGAAAATTAAGCCAAATCTTTTTAATTTCTCTCTCTCTTCTTTTTTTCCTTTCTTTTTCTTCTTCTTCCTTTTGGATGGTCGCCGGCCTCGACCACCCTCGCCAACCCGCTAGATGAGGGCTAGCACCCTTGCTGACCCGAGGTTGGGCGACCGCCAGCCTAGTGGTGGGCCGGCGAGGCCGATGGCTGGGAGAGGTCGGCCTCGCCAGGTGGGTCGGTGAGCCTCGCCGTGGCTTGGCATTGCCGGGGGCCAGTGACACTTTGGCGAGGGCGCTAACCCTCATTTGGCTGGTCGTTGGCTGCCGACGACTTAAGGAAGAAGAAGATGAAAAAGGAAGAAGAAAAGAGCAAAAAAAGAGAAAAATGCATTTAAATCATTAAAAAATTAAAAGAAAATATTTTGGACTAGAAATTTTAAAGTCTTATTAAACGCATTTTTATCCCTTGAATAAAAATTTTGGACAGTTACCAAGCGCTTTCAAATGCTCAAAAATTATTCCCGGGAACAAAATAAAAAAAAGTCATTTTTAAGCAAAAATTGTTCTCGAGCATAGAAGCATTATCATGCGCACCTTAAATGTTTCATTCTTCTGCAATTTTGACACTTTAGTATATCTTTCAAAACTTTTGATACTTAAGTATCCTTCTGTGTTAAGTTTTGACACTTGCGTTATCCGATACCTTGTTTTTTTGGAATGTCAAGGGAAACACAAAAAGCCAAAGCATCGTCCGTTGATTTCTTCTTTACTCGATTCTGCCCCCTCTCTCTTCTTTTCCTCTTTACACGGAAAGGGTCCTTCCGTCCAAGACCAAATTGCAAGTCCTCGGCTGCTATGTATAATACAAAAAAAAAAGACAAAAGTTTTACGCGGAGGGGAAATGACGTGGTGATTACTAACACTTGATTAGGGAACACATATAGTATGCTAATGAGGACGTATGAATCAAGATAAGGAGAAAGTATCAACTGGACTTATCTCACTTGTTTAAAGAAGTTCAGATGGTAGGTTTTAAAAATTAGAGGCCTGATATGTTTGTATGAATTAAGCCCACGGTACAAATTCAATTTTTTCACTATCAAGTACAAATAGGACTCAGGATTTACCTGTCTAAGGTGCCAGTTCTCATTATAGGGAAAAAAAAAACAGTTTCTTGAAACATGTCAAAATGTAAATCTTATCCCTCTTTCTCCACAAATTTTAAAACTTTTGCTTCTATTTGTTAAGACACCTACGTGACATCCGTGTGTGAAAACTTTTGTTTGTTTTCTTTTCAAGATGCGTTTGAGATAAGCGTGTGCCTTTTTTAATCTCTAGATATGGGCAAAATATGAATTGGTTAAAGAAAATATTCATATAGTTATAAGGCAAGAGATTTAAAATTAATTTGGGAAAGTAAGATTTTTTAAACAACACGTGCAAGAAATTAGAAATGCGGGAAATTCGATCGATGAAAAAAATTGAGAATTTGGGCTTGCGATTGGGAATGAGGAATGCTCGAGCTTGTTCTTAGCTCGTTATATGCCCGGGGGACGCTGCTTTGGATCTGGTGTTATGGCTTTCGAACAGATTTACCTCAGCCCCGCATTTTCCCTGGAGACTTACAGATTCAATTGCTTCGCTATGATTTCATTTTATTGGATCTAGCTCCTTTTCTTGCAAATCTTTCTTGCGCTTCCTCATGAAGAGAGGGACTGATGCTTGGGGTTTAGCACTGGAAATTGTTCCCTTACATGCAAATTCTGGCGAAAGTCGCAAAAGAAACACCGGGAACTGGATGGCAGTCGATAATACTCGACGCCCTGTTCAGTGTTTAGTACATGACATTTTGGGTAGAGATGATGACGAGATGTACGTTATTACTGGGCATTAACGCCTGAAACCGTCCCTTGAAAAATGGTAGAAGGGCTGTCCAAATCCTTTAATATTCTTCACTAACAAAATCGAAAAATTGACATTCAAGATATTAAACGGGAGAATTGCCAAAAAGTCAAACTGCTTTATTGGGGTTGTCTTGGTCGATCCTGCCTTTTTTTTTTTATTTATTCTAAATCTTTTGCGGTGTGCCAATTGAGTCCATCCGGCCAAATTTGGCCGGCCGGAGCTGACGTGGGCGCCGGCCGGCGCCGGCGACAATATTTTAATAATTTTTTTATTATTTTTTGATTTTTTAAATTATTTTTTTGATTTTTTTATTATTTTCAGAATTTTTTATTGATTTTTAATTTTTCTGTTTCTTTTTTTTCTTTTTTTTTTTTTCCCCTCCCCTCCCCTCCCCCGCCGCCGCAGCGGGCCGGCCACCGCCGACGAGGCTGCCCACCGCGCGAGGGCCGCGCCCTCGCCGCGCGACCTCGCCTGACTGGGGCGCCGGGAGGGTCGCGGCCCGCCGCCCGGATCGGGCGAGGCCGCCGCGGCGAGGCGGCTTCGCCCGATCCGGGCGCCGCCGGCGAGGGTCGCGGCCCCGCCGCCCGGATGCGGGCGGCGGCTTCGCCCGATCCGGCGCCGGCCGCGCGAGGCGGCTTCACCCCGATCTAGGCACGCCGCCGCGGCGAGGCGGCTTCGCCCGAGATCCGGGCGAGGCCGGCCTCGCCATGGCTTTGGCCGCGGGCGAAGCGGCCTCGCCGCGGGCGGCGAGGCCATGGCGGGCTTGGGCGAAGGTCGCCATGGCCTCGTCGGCCGCGGCGAGGCCGCCGCCCGCGGCCGGCCATGGCGAGGCCACCTCGCCACGGCCCCCCCGGCCTCGCCCCCGGTGCAGGCGAGGCCGCCGGCGAGGGTGGCCGGTCGACGGGGCCGCGACCCTCGGCGGCCACCGGCGAGGGCTTCGCGGCCCTCGTGCGGTGGCCGGCGACCTCGTCGGAGCTGGCGCCGGCCACCGCGCCGGCGAGGGGGGGAGGGAGGGGAGGGGGGGGAAAAAAAAAAAAAAAAAAACAGAAAAATTAAAAAAAAATAAAAAATTCGGAAAAAACAAAAAAATTCGGAAAAAATAAAAAATTATTAAAATATTGTCGCCGGCGCCGGCCGGCCCATGTCAGCTCCGGCCGGCCAAATTTGGCCGGATGGACTCAATTGACAATCACAAAACGTTTAGGACTCGAATCGGTCAAAAAAAAAAGGTTTAGGATCGAATTAAGACAACCCCAATAGGTTTAGAATTTTTTTGGCAATTCTCCCGATATTAAACAAAATCATTTCGTTACTAGTCATTCGAATCATTAAATGATACAAAGGAATTTATTTAAATGGAAGAGGGAAATATCTCAAGTTTAAATTCTTTCCAGGAAGATCTATATGGGATTAAAAATGGGTGGAGCTGATTCCACCCATCGCACCCTTTTATATTGAGCCAATCGACTGAGATGCTTCATAAAAGATAAATACATTTTTCAAACTCCATTCTCTCCTCCTTTTTCTCTCTTATGGCAGAATCTTCATTGGTCATCTCTCTGTCGCTAAAATTTACGAGCAATACACAAATGGCAAATTGCATTTGGTGAGGAGAGAAATGCGCAAATTCCGCATTATATAAGTCTGCTTTCCATCAACGTAATTGAGTCACCACGTAAACTGTATTTTGACCGGTACCTTCCAGCCGTTCCCAACTTTGGGAGAGGTCGCCGCTGGGCACATCTACATCTACTTTAAAGCGATCCCGCAACTGTCTCAAAAGCTGCTGGACCAGTTCTTCGCTGGACCTGTCAAACAACAAGAGAGAAAGAGGATATTTTAATGGATGTACAACTACGAGGGCAACTCTGTTTAGGTTGTCGTGCGAAGAACACGCGACAGAAAGTAGACATGGCATAACGTTGTAAGTGCTGGCGGCCTCTGTGGGCACTGGGCGGCACTCTCCTCTCGACTTCGTACCTGGCTGAAAAGAGAAATTCGTGATTCTCCGATAGGTCTTCTAGGGGATCCGTGCGGGAGCAATCCGTGTAGGCTTTAATGCCAATGATAACGCGTCCTAGCTTTTCTTTGCACAGAAGGATTTCCACGAGCTCACGACTGCACCACGGGCTTGACGGGTAATTTGGAGAGAAGAACATTATGTAGATTTCAGATCGTTGGATCGCATTGAGAAGCTGTGGGCTAAACTCCTCACCGATAGGAATATCCGTGTCGTCTTTGAAAACAGAAACTCCAGCACCTGCGAGGCCTTTGTAGATGTCTTCTACAATGCCACGGCGAGTATCGATGCCTCTAAAGCTTAAAAATACATCGGATAGAGCATCCTTCGCTCTATCTGGCCGTAAGCATCTTGAGACAATTGCTTTCACTAGTTCTTCTTCGCGTCTATCAAACAGTACAATCCGTGAAAAAGGATGGCCAATCAGGATGTAGGTATAGGACTAGGATGGACTGACATTAAAAGGAAGAAAAATAGAGAGAAGGAAGCAACCACCGGATATAAGAATAAATGTACTCTCAAATTTCCCAAACCATTCCCAACTTTCTATCCGTTCGTTTTGCGAAAAAAATAGTATTTTTGGAAAATGTTTTCCAGAAAGTCATTTTTTAAAACCTGAAAATGAAGTGTTGTTGTTTGGTAAGGAAAATCTTTTCTTTCATACACTCTTTTTTATAAATGTTTTCCTGAAAGTTATTTTTCACGAAACGAACAGAGTGTAAAATTAATTTTAAGTTGATTTTATTATGTTGCAAACCAAACAATGCGTCTTAACCATTATCGAGGAAAGAGACTTGGGTGGATATGAGGTTAATACCCGTCGGCGTCGGTTGTCGTCCATCCATGTAACCAGCCCACATCGGAAAGTGCTCTCTCCACTCCCTCGATGTCAAAACGGAGAGCCTCTTCGAAACTCTCTTTCCGGTTTCGCAGGTGCGAGGGCTTCAATTGGTTGAAAATGGGCCACACCATCTGTCGTCCGCTTCTTTTGCCCTCCATCATCTGGACAAGCTCCCGGAGGCATTGTTCGCTGGACAGGTAGTCCTTCGAGAGGATGGGGATGCAAATCTTAGACTGCCAGGCAGCCCCGTTGGCAAGTCGCGATGATGAGGCGACTGCTCGGCCTTCCTTGGGTCCGCACATGGAGAGTCCAGCGTCGGTGAGTCTGGCACGGAGGAGGCCGGGCAAGGACTCGGGAGTGGCGTCAGAGCCTCCTGCGAAGCTTAAGAACACGTCGTAGGGCAGGGAGTCGTATCCAACCGGAGTTGCATGAGAAACGGGTAAAGCCAGAGCATCGTCCGTTGCTCTCTCCTTTACCGCGATCGATTCTGTGCCCTCTCTCCTCCTCCTCTCTTCGTTTACAAATTCATCGAAAAACCAACCCGAAGGGAGGCTTATCGTCGGCTGTACATTATCCCAAAAAATAAATAAATAAATAAATAAAGTGCAAAAGGTCAATACAAAATTGAGGGTCTCATCTTTTTCTTTTTTGGAGGCAGTATAGCCCCCAAAATTAATAATACATTTCAATCTCAAAACTTTCCATTACGTACATTCTGACAAATAAATTTTTTACCGTCTAGAGTTTTGATAGTTTGGAAATATTTCCATTTACAAAGTAAAAATGTAATAAAAGAAAAACATTTAGATGTGGATGCAATTATTTCACGAAAACTAGGGTTCGGAAAATATTTTCGAAAAAATAATCACTCATATCGCTTAAAAAAATAAATGAATGCAAAGAATTTTCATAATATATGAAAATAGTTAGGTATTAATTATCGTTAATAATGAAAATATATTTCATTGACTAATTTTTTTAAGTGATGTAATTAATCATTTTTCGAAAAATATTTTTCAAATCTCAAGTTGTCCATGAAACAAATGCCCCTACGCATGGGAGTTGCGAATTTCCCACACGAGACAGCACAAGAGAATCGTGATACCTTCAGCAGAAAATCAAGTCCCATCTTCTCCACCCATCCGATGGAAGCCGCATTCTGCACGAAAGAGTCCCGCAAATGCCGATCCACGTCAGCAGCTAGGTCCTCCAACTTTATCCTCCCGTCTACAAACTCATCTTCCACTGTGACAATCCTTGTGTACAATACTAGGAGTTGATTGAAGACATCTGGAGGAATGCTAGTGCCCTTGGTCCATACATCCAAGTCAATCTTTTCCTCTATTCCGCGAATATTGGCTTTCAGGAATTTTAGGAACGTCTCTATATCAATTGAATTAAACTCGAAGGTGAAAAAATACTTCTTCAAGAATCCATTGACCCGGGGTCTTCCGACCTAAGAATTGTCAAACAGAATGTTAGGCCCGGAACAAAATTATGCAGATGAACCTCATACATTAATGCTATAAACGTGATACCTCGCCTTCAATTTGCTTCAGAAGCTGGTAACTTTTTATGAAAGGACTTTGAGAATACACATAATATGATTTCATCTCACGGAAAAATTTCTCCATTTCTTCTCCATGGGGATAGCTTAAAGGAATCACTAACAAATCAAACCTCGCCCCCCCAGAATCTCCACACCTCTCCTCTAGCTCCATATCCTCTGTCCTGGCGAGCTCTGCCACCACCCCGTCCAACACCTCGGGTGCCGCCTCCGAGTAAACTCTTGTCCTAGGCTCGCTATCCCTAGAACTTACTTCCACAACCCCTAACCAGAAGAAAGAGGGCGGAACTGGCCGCTCCATCACGAAGTCCTCCACCACCCTCCCCTCTGCGCACCATAGCACGTCACTGCAGCACAGCGCCGCCCCCTCCCCTGCCCTCGGATTGCGGCGACCCACAGGGCGGGCAGACATCTTTACAGTGAGCTGGTGCGGGATGTTGATCTGCGCAGAGTAGCAGATCTCTGCCGTGGGGGTGTCCTCGCAAGGGAAGACTGAGCCAATGTGGGCCGATTGACGCTGGTTGTAGACGAAAAGGAAGGTCGCGTTGAACGCCTGAGGCAGATTTTGCGAAGCCAAAGACGAGAGAGTGAACAAAGACGAGAGAGTGATTGAGTACACCACGAGGACCGAAGAGTGGTTGGACAAGGAGACGACCAATTTTCGGCCATTGATGGGGTCGGGGTTGGGTTCGGAGAGCGAGTAGGGAAGAGGGTCGCGGGTTTGGGGGTTGAGGACGGAGAGGATGTTGAGGGAGCGGGTGTCGAGGGAAAGAGGGCCGGAGTGGGGAGCGGAGAGGGAGAGGAGGGCGGAGGAGTGGATGGTGGAGGAAGGGAAGTCGAAGTAGAAGGAGAGATGAATGTGGGTGGTGAGAGGGTGGAAGGAGTCGATGGAGGAGTGGTGAGAGGGTGGGCGGACTCCTTCCTGCACTGCATCAATCGCCGTTGGAGTCACGCTCGGGTTCCCCCTTCTTTTCTTAAAAAAGTCGGGAGGCAACAGAAGGACATCATACCTACCGAACTCAAAATCTCCAAGAAACTCCTTCAATTGCGAGTTCACTTCCTCTCTCTCGGCGAACCCTGCTGCCGCCATGTCCAAAAACGAGTGTTCCACCACCGAGTAAACTCTATTCCTAGGCCCGACATCCCTAAAATCTAGTTCCCCAACTGTAAGCGAAATCAAACGAGGTGGAACTGGCTGCGCCATCACGAACTGCTCCACCACCCTCCCCTCCGCGCACCACAGTCCGTCTCCGCAGGGCAGCACCGCCCCCTCCCCCGCCACTGGAGAGCGGCGACCCATGCGGTGGGCGGACATCACTGCAGATAGCTGGCCCGGGATGTTGATCCGCGCAGAGTGGGTGATCCGTGCCGAAGACCAGGGGTCGCCCTGGCAAGGGAAGATCCGGCCAGCGCGTTTCGATTCATTCTG
The DNA here is from genome assembly GCA_014182845.1 of Corymbia calophylla. NCBI lineage: Eukaryota > Viridiplantae > Streptophyta > Magnoliopsida > Myrtales > Myrtaceae > Corymbia > Corymbia calophylla. Next base: position 7,019,836 of record CM024702.1, read on the forward strand.
TGTGAAGACGAACGGGAAGGTCGCTTTGAACTGCTGAGTTGGGTTCAGCCATCGCAGAGCTGCAGACCAGGGAGCGATCGAGTACACCACGAGGACCGAATAGTGGTTGGACAGGGAGACGACCAAGTTTAGGCCTTCGACGGAGTAGGGAAGTGGGTTGCGGGTTCGGGGGTCGAGGACGGAGTGGACGTCGATGGAGCGGGTGTCGAGGGAGAGAGGGCCGGAATGGGGAGCGGAGAGGAAGAGGAGGGCGGAGGAGTGGACGGTGGAGGAAGAGAAGTCGAAGCAGAAGGAGAGGTCAACGTGGATGGTGAGAGGGCAGGCGGAGGAGCCTTCTCCATCGGCATCCGCCTCCTCCCCAGGAAGCTCCGAGAGCTGCCGCGTCGGGTCAGCAAATTCGTCCTCCCCCGGCGTCCTCCCAAACCTGACAATCTCCGTGTAAATATTTGGGATAACTTCAAAGGCTTCTAGAGGAATGGCAGTGCCCTCGCTCCATAAAACCAAGTCGATCTTTTCCTCTATTCCAGGAATGTTGGTTTTCAGGAATTCTAGGAACCTCTCTGTATCAACTGATTTAGACTTGAAGTTGGCAATACACTTCTTCAGGAATTCATCGAGCACAGGTCTTCCGACCTAAAGATATGTCGGGAATGTCAGGTCCAGAACAAATTTATGCAGATGAACCTCAAACATTGATGTTCAATTAACGTGATACCTCGCGTTCAATTCGACGTAGAAGCTCGAAAACTTTCCAGCTAGCATCTTTAGGAGTCACATCATCCGAGTCCACTCCTTCCTGCTTTGCTTCGATCTTTTTCCCTTGGACCGCCTCCATGATTCTCCTCTCGGCATCGGTTGTAAATTCCTGTAAAAAAATAAATAAATAAATAAAATTGGAAAACAACAAATAAACCATGAGGCAAAGATCCAAAATCCGATCCATCTCGGCAAACTGCACACAAGGGGATATCAAAACTGACTAGGAAATTAGCACTACAAGTTCAATGCACGAGGCCCATGTTCCACGCTTCCAAAAATGGCTTAGATTCATTCGGTCCTCGTTGACGATTATTTCCAAAATCGGTCATTTGATTCAAATATATACGACAAGTTTCATGTATCCTAATCACCAGACCCCCCAATAAAAAAATAAAAAAAAAAATCAACCGTTGCCAATCTCAACAAGTACATTGTCGCATTAGGTCTCAGGAAGATCTTGTGTGAAGTTTATGTACCTCATTAGTCTCGTTCGTCATCGAGTTCCACGTCCATTGACGAACAAGCTCACGGGCCACGACCTGGGCAGCGCTGGTGTCCCGGTCAATCACCGGTGGAGTCACGCCTGGGTTCCCCATTCCTCCATTAAAAAAGACGGCAGGCAACACAAAGAAATCAAGCCTCTCCGACTCAACATCTCCAAGCAACTCCTCCCCTTGCCTCATCACGTCCTCTGTCACTGCGAACTCTGCTGCCGCCGCGTCCAAAAACGTGGGTTCGGCCACCGAGTAAACTCTAGTCCTAGGCCCGACATCCCTAAAACCTAATTCCCCAACCACAAGCCCAAACGATTGAGGTGGAACTGGCTGCTCCATCATGAACTCCTCCACCACCCTCGCCTCCGCGCACCACAGCGCGTCTCCACAGGGCAGTGCCGCCCCCTCCCCCGCCACCGGAGGGCGGCGACCCACGCGGCGGGCTGACGTCACCGCATATAGCTGGCGCGGGATGTTGATCCGCGTGGAGTGGCAGATCCTACCTGCGGGGTCGCCCTGCCAAGGGAAGACCGTGCCAGCGTGGTTCGATAGATTCTGTGTGAAGACGAATGGGAAGGTTGTGTTGAACAGCTGAGTCGGGTTCAGCCATCGCAGAGCCGAAGACGAGGGAGCGATCGAGTACACCACGAGGACCGAAGTGTGGTTGGACAGGGAGACGACCAAGTTTCCGCCTTCGATGGAGTAGGGGAGTGGGTGGCTGGTTCGGGGGTCGAGGACAGAGAGGACGTCGAGGGAGCGGGTATCGAGGACGAGAGGGCCGGAGTGGGGAGCGGAGAGGGAGAGGAGGGCGGAGGAGTGGATGGTGGGGGTAGAGAAGTCGAAGCAGAAGGAGAGGTCAATGCGGGTGGTGGTGAGAGGGTGGGCGGAGGAGGAGCCTTCTGCGAAGCTTAAAAACGCTTGGTCGCGCGGGAAGCGGCATCCAACCGGAGGATGGAGAGAAACACGTGAAGCCAGAGCATCGTCCGTTGGTTTCTCCTCTACTCGGGTCGATCCTGCGCCCTCTCTCTTCTCTCTCTCTTCGTTTGAAACTCCATCCAAAGGCCGATTTGAAGGGGGGCTTCTCATCTGTTATATATCATCATAAAAAAAACACACACACACAAAGCAAAAGGTCACGCAGAGTAGAGAAACTAGGTGGTGATTTCTCGGGGCGTCACCCTTCTTGCCTTTCCGATCAGTGGACCGATAAGTCAGTTGGAATTCCTAAAACTTATCATAAAAATATAATTGAGTTTTAAAACTTTAAAAATGTACAATTACGTCCTAAAATTTATAAAAGTGTAATAAGTTCTAAAATTTGTCTAATTGGTTTTCCTTTAAAAAAACGTACCCTAAACATGCAGCAATTTTCCCACACTTTTCTCGATGCAAGTCTTATAAGAACTACCAATTCGAAATGGTTGACACAGCACAACAGAATGGTGATACCTCTGGGAGAAAACCAAATCTCATCCCCTCTATCAATACGGCAGAAGCCGCCTTCTCCACAAAAGACTCCCGAATATGCCGATCCATGTCATCAGGTACGTCCTCCAACTTTATCCTCCCGTCTACAACCTCATCAACCATTGTGACAATCGTTGTGTAAATATTTGGGATAAGTTGAAAGGCTTCTGGAGGAATGGCGATGCCCTTGGTCCATAAAACCAAGTCGATCTTTTCCTCTATTCCAGGAATGTTGGTTTTCAGGAATTCTAGAAACATCTCTGTATCGACTGATTTAAATATGAAGGTGGAAAAATACTTCTTCAGGAATTCATCGAGCACGGGTCTTCTGACCTAAGAATAGTTGGACAGAAAGTCAGGCCCTGAACAAAATTATGCAGATGAACCTCATACATTAATGCTATAAACGTGATACCTCGTGTTCAATTTGCTGTAGAAGCTGGAAACATTTCTCGTAAGGATCTTGAGAATATAAATAATATGATTTCATCTCGCCTAAACAGTTACTAACCGTCGGGTTCCCCATTCCTTCATAAAAATTGCTTGAAGGCAACACCAACAAATCAACCCTCTCCCACCCAAGATTTGTACAGAACCTCTTCCCTCGCCTTATCAGATCCTCTGTCCCAGTGAACTCTGCTGTCGCCGTGTCCAACACCTTGGGTGATGCCTCCGAGTAAACACTTGTCCTAGGCCCGCCATCCCTAGAACTTACTTCCCCAACCAATAACGCAAATGCAGAAAGTGGAACTGCCTGCTCCATCACAAACTCCTCCACCACCCTCCCCTCCGCGCACCACAGCGTGTCTCCGCAGGGCAGCGCTGCCCCCTCCCCCGCTGCTGGATTGCGGCGACCCAAGGGGCGGGCGCTCATCACCACAGAGAGCTGGTGCGGTATGTTGATCTGCGCGGAGTAGCAGATCCGTGCCGCGGGGGTGTCCTCGCAAGGGAAGACTGCGCCAGTGTGGGCTGATTGGCACTGGTTGTGGACGAAAAGGAAGGTCGCGTTGATCATCTGAGGCAGGTTCAGCCATTGCGGAGCCAAAGGCGAGGGAGTGATCGAGTACACCACGAGGACCGAAGAGTGGTTGGACAGGGAGACGACCAAGTTTCGGCCATCGATGGGGTTGGGTTCAGAAAGCCAGTAGGGAAGCGGGCTGTGGGTTTGCGGGTCGAGGACGGACAGGATGTCGAGGGAGCGGGTGTCGAGGAAGAGCGGGCCGGAGCGAGGGGAGGAGAGGGAGAGGAGGGCGGAGGAGTGGATGGTGGAGGAAGAGAAGTCGAAGCAGAGGGAGAGGTGAATGTGGGTGGTGAGAGGGTGAGCGGAGTCCGTGAAGGAGGGAGGGTCGATGGCCGCCATTGAAGAGGTGGAAGATTATCGCTTCAGTAGATACTTCAAAGTTCAGTGACCTGTTTCGTGCACCCGAGGATTATTATATAGAGAGAAGAGAGGGAGAGAGAATATATTTCTTTCTTCTTCTTTTTTAACTAACTTTGATAATCTCACGAGAATGACAGTTTATTATGAATAATAGACTCACGAAAAAATGGATTTCACAATAATTTATAATTATTTTTTTATAGTCCAGTACATCAAAGACTGTCATCTAATCATTTCTCTTTTAAAAATAATTAATGGTGAATGGAGGAATTGCAAAGTGTCACCTGCATGGATGCCACCGAAAATCAAGGGACCCTTCATACCATGCTTAAATATTTATAGAGCTAATTAAGGGTGGATTTACTTTAATTTACGTCACCATCTTTCATAAACTACTTTTAGGGGGTATTTTTACATAGAGATTATGTTTTTTCAAAGTATAATAACTCATTATTAAATCCTCAAAACCATAAAAAGTATTTGGCTATCAACTTCTTTTTAGTGTTTATTATAAGACGGTTTGTATAGAGATTATGACGAAATGCACGTCATCTCTACACGTTAAAGGTTTAAATTTATTTCTTGAAAATTGCAAATACGGACTACACAAATAAGAAAATGTATAAGTTATGCATAATTAGTGGGAGCGTAATTTTCGTGAATCGCGGGATTGAGTGAGCCTTTAGATGTAAAGGACTTGACTATTTACACGGACAAGGCTTAAATGAACTGAGTGCACTGGATGATATAGTAATTTCAAAACAAGCCCTTGGTTAGTATAGCATTGGAGAAAATCACTATTAAACATGGCACCACACTGAATTACAAAAATCTAACCTTAATTAGATACGGTGCGCTTAATTTGTGTATAAAGATGAGTTAAGTAGGTCTCCATTGGGAGCCAATTAGTTAGTTGCTTAAGAAAAACTAGAAAAAAAATATTACACATCTCGTGGTGTGAAAATAATTTGTTGAATGAGATAACACGGGAAGAATTTCGATTAATGTAAATTTAATAATTCAACAAGTAAATATGGATGATCGAACGGAATATGCCAGAATCATTCTCGATTTAAATTTAGAAAGGGAGAGACCTCTGTTTAATTACTTGATGAAAAAGGATTTGGGAGCGGAGCGGGAAGCCTCCTCCTGGAAAGCTAAAAACACCTCGTGACGCGTCCATTTGCATCCAATAAAATCATCACAGCCAACGCATTAAGCCAGAGCATCGCCCAATGGGGGTTTTTTCATTTTACTCTCCGATCGACTCTTCTGCCCTCTCTCTCTCTCTCTGTTAAAATAAAACGGGACCGGGGCACTTTAGTCTCGAGATCCGAATGCCAATTTGGCTGGTGCCTCCTCGGCAGCTTCGTCGCCTTTGTTTCCCAGGATGGGCGGTGGAAAAGTGTCACGCGGTGGATTTTTTTTTATTTTTTATTTTTTTGAGTTACCGACCCCTACTCTCGATTCGCTTCTGCTGGTCTCTTCCGGATATAATAGCACTTCATTACTATACTCCCAATACAATTAAAGACACAGCATCATCCATTGGTTTGTCCTTAGCTCTGACCGATTCTGCCCCCTCCCCCTCTTCCCTTTCTCTTCTCTCTTCTGTCTTTAACAGGGCCTGGCCACTTTCGTCCTCGAGACATCGTCGAGGCGGATATCCCAGAAACCCGACCAGTTGGCCTTTAATTTCCTCTCCGCGGGGTGAACTTCTTTCCAGTTATGGACCGTACTGTTTGTTCGCTTCATCCTGGCCTCTTCTACAGAAATAATAGTACCTTGTCATTCCCGAAACAAAATTAAGAAACCCCTTCTTCTTCTTCGGACGGGGTGGACCTGAAACTTGATAATGCATTCCAATTATAGAACCTTTTTTTTCGCATTTCGCACGTTCATTTAGTACCTAAAATCGGCTTATCGTCTAGACTCTAGAGTGTTAATATTCTAACAACATTACGTTTAAATCTTGTTCATTGTGCAGTATTATATTTGAAAGTTTAATTCATTTAATACAGTCATTGAACTATTTCTTAATGTTGGGTGTGATCATTTTATCTGATTGAACAACGTTGGAAATTAGACCTGCTCCCAACATCTCTCTTTCTAAATCTCAGAGGGGGAAATTCTTTGAAGCTGAAATCCCGCTTATGAGTCTTGCATTTCCCAGTGATAGGATACATGGTCGAACACTTTTCCCCAAGTTCACAAGAAAATTAGCTATCAGTGATTCCCCAGATGACTAAAATCTGGAGTCTCCAGCCTTCCATGTGTAAATGAGATAAAGCAATAATGACAATTTCCATGAAACCGCATCTGTGCAGATAGCTGCTTCCAAGATTGGGAACAGCTACACATAGAAATAAGCACAATATGGAGGCATTGCCAGGTTGGTACGAGGAAAACTACTTTAGTTTTCTAATGTTTCCGATGCACCTCCAATGATCGACGTAGACTTAATTTCTGCAAGAAGATTTGCAGTCAATAAAACACAAAATACAAGAATGTCCATAACGCGAGATAAACTTATCATATACACTACATTGATCCGCAACAATATATATACCAGTGGCTATAACGAATCTACATACATTCGAATCAATACAAGCACCCTCTCTAAACATTCACAGATCCTCTGAACTTGACACCATCAGGCAATGTTACACTTGAAGATTTCGCCACTCGCTGAACCGCTGAAGGACTCGCCACCATCAGAACACCTGAATTTGCACATTCTCCTTTTGAGAGTCCTTTTTGTCGCTATCCTTCCTCCAATAATTTTACATCTCATATTCTGATCTTCTTCCCAGGATCATCGATTCTAACCAACCGAGTGCTCGGGGACATCTAGTCTGAAATGATTCCCGTAAGCGGCTCAATGTTCCTTGAACAACTTTTCTGATCACCTCGCCATCATGCCTGTCAAACAACACGAAAAATAAGGATATTTTGAGGATGCACGATGACGGCTCTATTTTTGTTGTCGTGCGAAGATCTTGGGAAAGACAGTAAACAAGGCATATGATGGAGTTGAGTTTGTCCCAGTCATCATCCTTCTGCCACCCCAGTAGGTCACCAACAGAAACAAGCGCTTCCTTGGCTTCCCTAGTGGCATCCATGCCCCGAAAACGATTCTCACGTTTATGATTTGTTAGTTTGGATTACAGTCTAAACCGATTGCCTGCAAATGGGTTTAAAAATTTTGTTGTTTGGCCTTAGTACTTCCGAGATGCATGATGATATCTTTTCTTTGACTTTGTAAACTCATATTTTGAAAACAAAATAGATTAGTTATGTATGAGTTAAGAACGAGCATATGTTTTGCATAAATTGGATCGAGCATATACTACCATTTGCATGTTTGATATGAAAATGTTATCTTTGGATTATAGTTTACACCGATTGCCTGCAAATGGGTTTGCAAAACTATTTTTGGGAAAAACTCATGAGAAGTCCTTGACTTTAAATATAGTTTATAAAATGTTATATACTAATTTGTAAAATGGTTTATGAAATGAAGTCTGAAATATTTTGGAAGATGTATTGTGATATATGAAATGGTTTTTGGATTTGGCTTGGTAGACTACGAAGGAAAATTACCAAAATAGTCATAAACCTATTACAATTTTTCTAAGTTTACTCATAAACCTTTTATTTTTTTGCCAATTTAATTCTAAATTTTTTGCAATTGTGTCGATTCAGTCTATCTAGCCAAATTTGGCCGGTCGATGCTAATATGGACACTAGCCAATGTTGGCTATCCAAACGTACTGACGTGGCAATTTTTAATAATATTATATTTTTTTCAAATTTTTCATTTTTATTTTTTTTCCTTTCTTCTTCTTCTTCTTCTTCTTCTTCTTCTTCTTCTTCTTCTTCTTCTTCTTCTTCTTACCGGTGGCTGGACTTGCCAGAGGCTATGGCCAGGGAGGTCGACGTCACTGACCACTAGCCAAGCTGGCCCCTACTAAATCTAGCCGAGGGCTAGCCTCGCCATGGCTAGGTGAGACCTTGCCTAGTGTCACAATAGTGAGGGCGAGCTTGCCCAATGCCGTAATGGAGAGGCATCGCCAATGGCCAGCAAGGCCGACCTCGCAACCGTAGCCTCTAGGCCGGACCGACTAGAAAAAAGAAGAAGAAGAAAAAGGAAAAAAGAAGAAAATTAAAAAATTCAATAAACAAATATTATTAAAAAAATTGTCACATTAGCATTGGCTAGCTAAATTTGGCTAAATGGAAAGAAAATGTTTGGGACTGAATTGACAAAAAAAAAAATTATGACTGAACTGAAAAAATTACAATAGGTTTATGATTGTTTTGGTAATTTTCTTAGATTGTGGAGGATATTGTTGTAGATTAGTGTTAATGCTCAATATCACTAAGAGCCTAATAAAAGACTTGTGGGTATGCATACTACCTTAGGATATCCTCGTAGTTTAACTACTAACAATATAGGTGGAGATCTTATCAAGGAAGGAGCTTAGTCGGTTTGTCACGCGGCATTATGTGTGATCATGGTTGATATCTAAATATGAGATTGGCCAACGCAATAGATCATTGGCATGTGATTTTGACAAAATTGATTAATGAGCTAGACCATTGATATTTGTTTCAACATTGTGAAATGAATATTTCTATTATAAATATAGCTATGTTGAAGCATATATGACTCATTCTCTTCTTATAAGTTTGTTACATTCTGAATATAACAAACTTATAAATGTTCATAGTGGTTTTCTATTGTCTAGCACAAAACCATTGTGCCAAGGCATCAATTTTTGCTATGGTTGATTGCTAGAAACCAACTCTCTACCCAAATGCTCCTACTCTCCTATGGTAGGATTTCTAATGCGGTGTGTGCCTTTTGTAAATCTAGGCTGGATTCCATTGATCATCTGTTTTTTGGTTGTCACGTTCCGCATGCCCTTGCTGTTTTTTGGGCAAGCAAGTGCAATTTGGTTTGGCTGGGAGGATCGTGGAGGAATACCCTTGTTTGGGCCAGCAAAAATTTAACTGGCAAAGGCTTCCAAAAGGAGATCTTCAGGTTTTCTTTTGGCGCCCTTTATTATGTCATTTGGAAGTCCCACAATGATGCACTATTTCGGGGTGAAGCGGTCATCCTTCCTTCACTAAAGCATTATATTTCCAAAGCTGTCAAGGATAAGGTGGTGGCTGAGCCGCTTGTTCAAGACAATCCGATCAATAGGAGATTACAAAGATCGTGGGGTTGGATTCCTCCATTTTTGCTGTTTAGGCGTTCTTTTGTTTGGTGCTGTCTCAATAGTTGCCTTGTATATGGTTCCTAGTTTATTTCGGATCCCGGCACCATTCCACTTATTAGTCATGTTGCTAATATGAATGTAAAGGGATGCCGTTATCCTTTAGTTTGTAAAGCTGGTGGTTGGAATTTATACACATTTTACCTTATAAAAAAAAAAAAAGTTCATAGTGGTTTTGTAAATGTTCATAATGGGTGTTCGATCTACTTAGAAGATATACGCACCATTCATTGGGCTATGGTTATTCATTATTTTCATTTTTTGTTTTTTAAATCTCTTGATTAGTGGCCATTAAAGTAAGAGCGTTACTGTGGGGACTTTTGGGATTTGGATTTTGATGGTTTGAGATTATGTCCTTTGGATAAAAAAGATGGCTATGTCACTACCTCTATTGGGGTGTGATAATGAGATCAACTTATCATACAATCATAAATTACTAGCTATAATTCCATATTCAAATGTTTATAAGCACACTTTCAAGACCGACTCTCCCACTTTTGCCTTGAAGAAATAACTGAAAACGCAGTCCACATTTACAGATTCTCTGAACTTGACTCCATCGGGCAATGTCACTTGAAGATTCTGCCACTAGCTGAACCGCTGAAGGACTCATCGTATGACAACATCAGAATTCGTACCTTCTCTTTGTAAGAATCCTATTTTCACTATCTTCCACCATTAATTAATGCTGAGATAAGCATTCCTGTGTGGGCGTCGAACCTCCTGCATCTCGTAACCCAACCTGCTCCCCGCAAATCAGCAATTCTAACCAAGTGCTCGGGGTACATCAATCTGAAAGTGATGCCAAACTATCTCAAAACGCCTTGAACAACTACTCTGATCAGTTCTCCATAAGACCTGTCAAAATACGCAAGGAATAAGAATATATGAGGATGTCGGACGATGTTTCTATTTTGGTGGTTGTGCGAAGATCTTGCGAAAGAAGGAGGCTTATGCTGAAGTGAGTTCGTATCTGAGTTAAACAACTTCCCATCCTCCAAATTTGGAAACATCTTTGAGCGAATAAGATCTGGGTGGACATGCTGAGGTTGGCACCCAACAGCGACCTTCCATCCACGTGTGAAACTCACTTCTTCAATTGCTCTTTGCACTCTCTCGATGTCCTCTCCGTCACGCGAAAGGAAGGCCTTTCCAAAACTCCCTCTCAGGTCGCCCGTCTAAGGGCTTCACTCGGTTGAAAATGGGCGACACCTTCAGTAGTCCGCTTCTCTAACCCTCCGTCATCTGGACGAACCCACGGAGGCACCATTCGTTGGATGGGTAGTCCTACTATTGGATCAGGATGCATACCTTCGACGGCTGGACGGTCACGTCGGAAAGTTGTCGTGATGAGCCAACCGCCTGGCTTCAATCAGGTCCGCATGCAGAAACTCCGGCAATGGCTAGGCTCGCATGGAGGCGACTTGGGAAGGAGTCAGGAGCAGCGACGGAGCCTCCTGAAAAGCTCAAAAGCACGTCGTCACGCATCGAGCCACATGCAACAGGACCCTCACGAGAAGCCCATAAAGCCAGAGCATCATCCACTGGTCTCTTCTAAGCTCTGATCGATTCTTCCCCCTCTTTCCTTTTCCTTCTCTTCTCTTCTCTATCTTCATAGGGCCTAGCCACTTTCGTCCTCGAGACCTCATCAACACGGAGATCCAAAGACCAAATTGCAGGGTGGCCTCTCGGCTGCTATCTCGCGAAGGTGAAATCCCATTCTGATTTCTCGGGGTTATCCGGCGGGGTGGACTTCTTTCCGATGAGCGACCGTACCCTCGATTCGCTTCATCATGGTCTCTTCTCGAAAAATGATTGTACTTTGTTGTTTCCGAAACAAATTAATTATCTCTTGTTTTTCTTTTTGGGCAATGCATTTCAAGTTTTAACTTTCTTTTCGTACATTTATTTAATACCTAATATTTTCACCATCTAGACTTTTGACAGTCTACCATATTTGCCATTTAGACTAAAAATGTAAAAGAAAAAAAATAAAACATTAAGCATGTTATATTCCCCCACTTTTCTACTTTGTTAGCGTTATAAGAAATTCTTATTAAGAACTATTGATTCAAAATTATTAAAACCAATACAAAAGCACGATGCACTATCATTTACAAAACAGAGCTCAAGTCTAGGCCTTAATGTTGCTTGTTAAAACCACATTCACTCAACTTGCTTGAATCAATGAATTATGAATCAATGGGATAACATTATTTGCTCCACATTACATCTTTTTTTTAACATGGGAATTCTTTTGCCTAACATCCTCACACGTGTATTCTAACACATTTATCTTTATATTTTAGCCTCTTAAATTAGGTCCGCTTTCCCTCAATCCAACCATCCTTCCACACCAACATCATTACAATTCAAATAGAATCTCTATTTTGGCCTAACCAAGTTCGGCTGGAACATAACATTTGCCTTTCTAATTCCCCCTCGATGGCCTCGGCTCGGTAGGAACACACCTTATGCCATCTCAATATAGGAGTCGCATTCAAGGTTCCCCCTTTAAAATATTCACAAGCCTTTTGCCTTTGCTTGGTTGTCTCTTTTTTTTATTTTATCTTTTAAATGATAACTTAGAGTAATGCAATTTTTTTTTGGTCGGTTAGTAAATGCAATTTCAAATGTTTGTTTTTTCATAAATAATAGCTTATGTTATTATATTTGAATCTCTATTTGAACATATTGAAAGTTTGGGTGCCACTAGTTCCATACCTTTTTGTCAAAGCACACTCTTTTAAGAAAGCATCGTGACTTCAAAGTAACTGTGGCACTTAAATTTCACATCAAAGTCGAAGACAAAGTGCACAATTGAAGGACAATTATAAAATTTAGTGAGCATTGTTAATAACTAAATAAAGTTTAATGATGGTGAGGAAACAAATTAGAAAATCGACACAAGCAATTTGGGGTTTCAAGAACTTGGATTTAGTCCCTACTAGATTGATCTCAAATTCCTAAGAGTTAGATTCACCCCAACCATATTCACTTGTAACTAGTGCCATGAGTGAGGTCCCAACCTCAATCTCAAACCGAGCCATCTAAGCCATGGTTGATCTCAGCTAAGATCCATAACCTCAAATGCAAGCTAATGTTGCAATCATAATGTTAAGCACAGTCCATGCAAGTATTCTCCTTGTGCATGAGCTAATGTAGTAGAGAGTTGATTCACCTAGATCTCTATAACTTGTAGTTGGCACTCCAAGTGAGGTCACCAACCTCAATCTCTGACTATTCCACCTCCACCACAATTGATCATGGCTAAGATTCCTCGGCCTTAAATGTGAGCTGATGTCGTGATCTTATTATTGAGCACATAAATTGATGAAGTGGAGAGTTGATTCATTCAGATCTTGTTCACTCATAATTGGTACTCCAATGGAGGTCGCCAACCTCAGTCTCGGACCGAGCCACCTCAGCCGCAATTGATCACTACTAAGATCCACGACCCCAAATCCGAACCGAGGCGGTAATCATCCTGCCCGGTCCGGTCCAGGCAAGTATATTTTTCTCGACCCGACGAAGGGGACGACACAGGTGCGAGCTCATCTTCCGGTGGAGCCCACCCCAACAATAAAACAGCTCTGCATCGCATAATTACCTCCACCAATTCACCTTCTCCACCAGCAGTCTCTCTCTCTCTCTTTCAAAATCGGGCTTAGGAGAGAGAGAGCGCTTAGCAGCGGACGAGCGAAGCATCAGTCCCGCACTCTTGTCCAGTGATCACAGAGCAAAAGCTCGAGCGAGCGAGAGGGAGAGAAAGATGGACGACTACACGAGGGAGATGATGGACCTCAAAACCCTAGTCACTCGCACTCTCGAGAAGAAGGGCGTTCTCGCGAAGATCCGGGTAATGTTTCCCCCTTCACCCACCGCTCTCTTCTTTCCCCCGTGTGCCCTCGCTTCTCTAATCTCCCTTTGAGGATTTGGCCTGCCCGCGATCGGAAATGCGGGGGAATTCGAGCCTTGTTCTTAGCTCGGTGGATGCGCGGGTGACGTTGCTTTGGATCTGGTGTTATCGTATTCGGACAACTTTACCTAGCCCCTCCCCCCCAAAAAAAATAATAAAAATAAATTGGACGGCTTTTGTTTTTGGGTTTGATCAAATTTGTGCATTGGCATCGGAGAAGTAGATTCAATTGCTTCGCTATGATTTCATTTTACTGGATGTGGCTCCTTTGGTTGCCAATCTTTCTCGCGCTTCCTCATGAAGAGAGAGACTGATGCATGTGATTTAGCAATGGAAATTGTCTCCTACATACTACTTCTGGAGAAAGTCGCATAAGAAACATCAGGAACTGGGTGGCAGTTCACTAATGGCCTTTTTTTTTGCTTTTATTTGCCCTGGAGAATTTAATTAATTACTCAGTTACTTCATCGCAATTCTGGGGTTGTTTGTAAGCACCTGGCTTCTTGTCTTGTTTATTGCAATTATTAGTTGCTCATCGCAATATCTGCTGCCCCTGCTTTGGAACAGACGAAAAGGAAAGGATCACAATTTTGAGCTAAGTGAATTTGCTGTGGAGGGTGGCTGTTAAGTTTGAAAATATTAATGAGTGCAATAACATGGCAAATGCATTTCTTGGGCTGTTGAACAAGTTGCTTTTTTACACACCTTTTAGTTGAACTATTTTTGAATGAATTCTGGGCTTATTTATTGTATATCAGGAATTCAAGTAACTGAGCAGAATGTGGATACAGTGATTTTGCATGAGTATCATCTTCATTCAAGCTTGTGATCTTCATCTTCTTTCACTATTCTAATTTGCATACTAAGTTGAACTTAGAATTGGCGTGTTTTAGGCTATTGAATGTGCTTTAGGCCTTCCCTTGACTTTTTATTTTTTAATTGCTAGGCTGAACTGAGGGCAAGTGTATTTGAGGCAATTGAAGAGGAGGATCAGGTTGTGGAGAAAGAAGGTTTACCTCCTGCTTTGTTAGGTAGCTGCAATGAACGAGCAAAACAACTTCATGCTTCTCCTTCAGGTTATTTTGTGGTCCTTTGGTGTGGAAAATAGCAATGTACTTTCATTTTCTGCTACGCCTGGCTGTTGGCTGATGGATATTGATATAGACTCTCCAGCTATCTTCTTTTGCCCTTCAGGTTTGTACAACGTAAGTGGCATGTGCTTGTAATTGTGGTGACCTTATTCGACTGTTTCTTGTTTTATCATACAGGGAGGCTGTTAACAGCATTGATTTCTGAATACTTGGACTGGGCACAACTAAACCACACATTAAAAGTTTATCTGCCTGAGTGTAATTTGGTAATCATGTAATTCCAGCTGCAGTTTTCTTCTGACCTTATCGCAAGTACCTTTATGTGTTCTGTTCTTCTAGAAGACTGCTAAATTCAATTGAGATTTTATGAATTACCCTTGCAGCAAAAGGATTCTTGGAAAGCTGAGTTGAAGGAGTTTAGTAGCAAGAATGGATATGATATTAACCGTAATGGAGATAGTGGTCCTTTGCTGTTGGATGCGCTTGAAGGATTTTTAAAATACGAGGTTTGGTATCTGATCTTTTCCTGATCTTATTCTTCTCATGAGCAAGTTGTACATAGAACTTTTACTATTTACTGTACAATGTGCGTTAGGTTGTTTTGACAACAGAAGTTTTGTGGGATTCTGTTTGTTGTTTTATATGAAATTTGACTCATCTTTGACAGAGTTTAACCAAACCAAGGGGCGGGGGAAGGAGAATGATTGCTACAGAAGGTGATTCCATACCATTAGAGTCTCGGGATGTTCGTAGACCTTCATCATCTATTGCAGGGGGCTTACCCCCGTTGGGAAGGTGCAGATAAAGCCGCATGCTTTGTCCCATTCGTTGGTTTTCTATGTTTCTCTATTTCTCAGTGCTAATATGACTTCCTGGATTTTCATTTTAGGACTGCTCCGGCTGCCCAGGGATCTGGTAATGAAACATCCCATCCATTTATATCCACTTTGCGGTTTCATTTGGATTTGCTTACTGATACTCATTTGCCAAATAGGTAGGAGAGCTGGCTCCTCAACATCTAGTTATAGAAAAGATGACTACAATTGGAGATATGACAATGACGAGCTCCCTGATGATATTGTCCGAACCTCAGCTGCTTTAGAAAATCTTCAATTGGACAGGAAAGCTAGGAATCTCACTTCTTCTTGGCGGTTTGTTCTCAAAACCTGACACTTAACTTTGTATTCATTTCCAATTTCATCTTTTCCTTTAGATTCTTAGTGGATAGTCACGTCAGTTTTCATTGAAATAGAGGGTGGGACCATTTTCTGACTTAACTAGATTCTCATCTGTTTGTCTGATGTGCCCCATAATACTTATTGAACATGGGCCAAAAAAGAAAGGAAGAAAACCACCCAACTCAATCTGTGCACTTTGTATCATAGTGTGATGTGATCCAAGCGAGAATTTTTCTGTCACTTTTCCTTGCTTTCAATGTAGGAATAATTTCTGACCAAAAAAAAAAATGTAGGAATAATTAATTTGCAAAATCTCAGGGTCCTTTTAAAGTTTGTTTGATATTTAGCAGCCCTACTTTCATATTCTTTATGGGCATATCCTACTAGAATTCACGGTCTTGAATGGAGAAGCTGCTGGGTTGTTGATGTGCACCCAGGGGTGGATGCTTAGTTGCATGTTCAGCAGGTCTATTTTGAATGTTTGATGGTTTTGCTTATCATACAAAAAAATGTGCCTAGAGACAGAAGGAGAGCCGGGGTTGAGTTGAGAGAAATGCCATGTAGAGGTGACATTCAATATAGAGAGTTCTATTGGGTGATGGAGGCAGGTTCAGCTCTGAGCTCCTGGAACAGTTCAGATTGTTGATAAAGGGAGGAACTTGAGTTTTTTGTCCTAGCAATTCATTTCAGCATACTATCACATACATTTCGTGGGAAAAACTATGCAACATTGGACACATGATCTCGACTTCCACTTACATCACCAACGGTGTTACTTTCATGTGTGCACATGCTTGTGTGTGAGTGTGTTTTTTGTTTTGTTTATCTTTTTTTTTTTTTTTTTGGGGGGTTTTTTTTTTTTTTTTTTTTTGGGGGGGGGTTCCCTATATCTGGCATCATTTGGATTTGCTCCTCAGCAATGTGTGAGTGTGTGATGTTCCATCAGGAGATTCGGTCTCCTTTCAAAGTGGGAAAGTCTTTTAAGCTAAACTGAAAGGTACTTGTTGGTATGAGAATAAAATGGGTATTAATTTGAGAGAGACATTTCAATGGTGTTTACTTTGATGGTTGACCTTTCTAGGCTTGCTAGAAAGCACCAGGTCTGCCAATGTTTTGTTTTATTAGTTTGCTTAGTTTGAAAAGATTTTAACTGAAATGTTTGCTTGTTCATTGGAAACTCTAGGGATAGGAATGGTAACCATTTTGTTCCCAGAAATAATTTTTGATTAGAAATGATTCTTTTTTGTTCTTTTCCCGAGAACAATTTCTGAGCATTTGATAACTGTCTAAAATTTTTATTTCCGTGATAGAAATGCGTTTAGTAAAACACTTAAATTTTTTTGTTTCTTCTAATTTTTTAATACTTTTATTATTTTTTTCTTTTCTCTTCTCCCTCCTTTTTTGTGGCCGGTCACCGCTGCCGGCGAGGTCCAGCGAGCTTGCCGAAGGCTTGCCTGGCCACCGGAGAGGCTTGACCTTGCCCAGCTTGGCAAGCCTCGCGTCGGCTGGCCAGGCTCGACCTCACCCAGCTTGGTGAGCCTCATGCCAGCTGGCAAGGCTGAGCCTTGCTGGTGGCTGGGTGAGGCTTGCCTGGCCACCGACGAGGCTTGGCTGGCCATCAGCAAGGTTCAGCCTCGCCCAGATTTGCGAGACCGAGCTCGCCAATGGCCAGACGAGCTTTCTGCAAGCTCGCCGGACTTCGCCAAGCCGCTCGCTGGCCACTGCCAGCGCCAGCATCGGTGCCTGGCGGGCGGCAGTGGGTTAGGACAAAGAAGAAGAATAGGAAAGAGAGAGAAGAGAAGAAAAAGAAAGAATAAAAAAATGATTCTTGGAATTGTTCCCAGAACAAGAAGCAACTTTTCTTTTATTCTTGATTCTGTTCCAAATCTATTCCCAGGAACAAAAATTTTAACAAACAGATTTCTATGCCAAATCTATTCCCGGGAAAAAAAAACGGAATCAAACATTATTTGGCCTGTTAATAAACAGGCCCTTGGTCTAACAATGGGTTGGGACTAGTGAGATAGGAGAGGCTAGCCTGCTGGGCATCTTTAGTCATTTTACATGTTCTAATGTGTAGTTTTACACAAAAATTGAAGTTTATGAGCCTAGTTATTTTCAGTAGCAGCAAATGTTACTAGTTAGTGGAGACTAACTTCTATGTACTAACTGAAAATCCAAAAAATGAATGCTTGAACTATAATTAGGCCTATGTGTGGCTTGTGATATGCATTCTGATCCTTTAATTTTGGACATCTTTCTGTTTAATGCTGAAGGCATGTAGGTTCACATGTGACCATCAGGAGTCTCAGACCAACCATAATTTGTCACCCTGTTACTATTGCAACTTTAAAAACTTTTATTTCTGATTATGTAAATTGTTTTTCACTAATATGGTAATACCCTATTGGAACCTCCTCAAGCCAGCAAGATTGTTATTTCCACTAATATATCGACTTATTCCTGAAAAGGCGTCTAGTATCTGTTTTTTTCCCCTTTGCTGATAACAAAAATTATGTTGGTAGTTTGCATGACTGTAATGAGGTATTTTGGTGTCAATGGTTCTTGTTAATTTTATTAGTTTTGTGTTTCTCATCACACAGCCGAGGCCTGAGACCATTATAAAATCTCTTTGTGCTAATTCTAGGAGTTTTTTGAATTTCGTGGCAGGCATGCTGGGGATGGGATCTCTGACGATGACGGGAGGGCAGACCATATGTAGATGGTTGACTTAGTATTTACTCGCTCTGTTGTGTATTTTGAACTGCATTTATCCTTGAGTGTTACCTAAAATTAGGCCGATTTTATATTGTGGTTATGTAAGTTCAGCAATTTAGTTTCAGGTTTATCATGCTATCCTTTTGAGTTTGATGATCTCTTGAATCTTTCACTCTCAGATCTGATTCTATTTGTCATGGACATCCCGCTTTTTTATCTTTTTAACATCGGGGAACTGCATATCCAACATACAAAATGCTACAAAGACCATGCAAAAGTCAATATCATGATAGTTTTGAGGCAGAAACGCAAGTTCGGCTGAGACTCATCTGCTGAATAGTTTTGGGATGGATGTGCCTTAGGCGGACTTAAAATCGGTTCAATGCTTTTCTTTATGTGAGGAAATTTGCCTACTTTGTGCTTGCTGCTACATAAGATATTGGATTGTTCTTCGTGAAATGGTGAAATCTCGTTAGGCTGGCAAGTGAGTTTCTGCCCATGCATCTATTAGTTTTTCTCGTTTGATAAACGGTCGTGAGGGTTCTAAAAATAGCCTTCACTCTAGTTTGTGATTAGTGATTCACCCCAGAATTTGAGATGAACTTTATTCTGAGCGCAGGTATATTTTGAAAGAAGCCAGAAAAGTTATCCTTGTTCGACCAAGCGAAAAATTGACGGGTCGGTTGTCCAAGTGCCTTTTAGAGTGTCTAATTATTTTTCCTTTTTTGACCCAAGAAATTAGTTGAATTCATTTAAGTTCTAGCTGCTTGTCGTTCTTTATTACAAGCTAGAGACATATCTTCCACAGTTGCTCAAAAAGTTTGAAAAGACTTGCGTCCCATCAATGTCTGTTTATTATATGGTTTACTTTCTGCGGCCATTCCTGTCTCCTAAGAAATCGGCACTCCAACGAGGAATGGGAAAAAGGGCGGTCAAACAATTTAAAAAGTTGGTGGCTTGTGACCATGCAAGTCCTCATGCCAACAATAAAGAAAAAGGCACTTTTGCCGCAATTTAGCCGTCCCATCCGAGCTCATTTGAATTTTGACATGCCACTGCATGCTCCAAAGTTTTCCTTTTACTCAAGTGCCATTCTACAGGCTGATGTTTTTACTTCAGGACGTGAAAGGAATTGAGCTTTTTAAGTCTTAAGGCCTTGCTTCAATCAATATGGTGCACAAGGTACTATTTCTTGCATTTGCGAATTAGGACTCGACTGAAAAAGAAATCTCTATAATTGCGCCTAAGTAGTGAACAGGGAAAAGTGAGTAATTGAATCATAATTTTAGGAAAATGACCTAAACATGCTTCATATTGCTAGGCTTCCCTTAGTTCCCTATGATCCAGTATTGAAATCTCAATTTTGAACAACTCGACTATCTAGAACCTTTTTATTTTAATCTCAACAACTTACTAAACACACTGTTAATTTCTCAAGATGGCGTAATTTTATCGAAGCTTCAGCAAAATCGTTGTTTTTGGAGCGCACCCCTAAACACCAACAATTGCCTCACGCTTTGCAAGGTTGATAGCTCGACTTCAACCGGCAACTCGAAATTGCTCGAATTATTCGAGACGCATTTTTATGAGTTGGAGTTTGTTTATTAAAAAACGGGAATTTGTTTTCTGGACCAACCTCGAGGGGTCTTCTCCCTTGGATTGGACTGTAAAAAGATGGACTGTGCGGGGAGCCAATCGAAGGTCAGGGGTGAAATACAAAGAAATTTTGGGAGTGAAATTATAATTTCATTCGAGCTCGGAGGGCCTAAATGCAAGGAACAGCAAGAAACAAAACAAAAAACAAAAGATTTCACGACAGTCTCTCTCCCTCTCTCTCCACCTCCCCTGCCTGTCCCAATCCAAAGTGCTCTCTCTCTCTCTCTCTCTCTCTCTCTGAGTGGCGAAGGCAAGCGTGAAATCGCAGGAAAACATGGGTTGGTGTTCCTGTTCTGGGAAATCAAAGAAACCCACGAAGAAGAAGCAGAGCACTGAATCGGACTACCAGATCCAATCCACTTCAGGTACTCTTCCACACAATGAGGAGCTCATTTTACGCACTGACCACTCCTCAGTGCTTCTGTTCGTCATCATCCCTTCTCGCCCGAAATTCAAAGTCGCCATTTTGATGTTCTTGTTGCACAGTGCGTGATGGTCGACGTTACTGTAACTCGAGTTTCGCTCCTGCGAGTTGCGAAAAGTGCCGATTTTTTCGGTCGTCGTTACGTTGGATGATTTTCTTGAAAATTTAATTGCTTGACGTTTAAAATTCTGAGCTGAGGGTACTTTTTGTGGGGTATTGGGTCTCTTGCAGAAGTTTGATGTCAGAGATTGTACGCTGCGCGTTTCATTGGGTTAAAAGGAAGATCCTGGTTCTGTTGATTACTTTGAGTGCTTGATGGTTTTATTTGTTTATATTTGCATATAGTATGACCAGCATTTTTATTGTTTTGAGGAAAAAATATGGTAGTTGATTTGGTAATGGACTTACTTTGGTTGTTTCAATTTGAACTAATGTGGGAACTATTTTGATTGGTCTTGTGTGTGAGTTCTTATAAGTAGATTGAGATGTAATTTGTCCCGTTAGGCTCTCCGTGTTGATTGGCAATTAAATGCAGTATCATTGAGAAGAATCCAATTAAACATAGAAACCATTAGTAGTTTTTCATTCTCACCATGGATAGACTACTGGCACAACTATGATTGTCCTAATTTTTGTAAATCATATGTTGGTTTTGCTTTGTCTCTCTCTTTCCATCTCATTTTTGCTCTTGGGAAGGGCTGTTTGTTTCTTTTGTGTTGCAAAGTGCATTTTATGCCATATGGAATATTCTCAGTCTGTATCAGTACGTTGACAGTGTCAAGCAATATACATTGATATTCTGATCTTGTATCAGACAAACTGAAGGTAAAGCCGGCCTACAGTGTAAGTAAGGAGGGAGATAAGGATGGAGGGTCTGATCACATTGCTGCTCACACCTTCACATTTCGTGAACTGGCTTCTGCAACGAAGAATTTCAGGTCAGACTGCCTCTTGGGAGAAGGTGGTTTTGGCAGAGTATATAAAGGGCGTTTGGAGAGTACAAATCAGGTTTGATAAATATTCCAATACCCAGTTAAAATGCAGTATTGTTTCTTTTTCTTTTCTCCTTTTGATCCTCATCTCCACTTCATGAATCTAGCTCTGAAGATAAAATGGAATTTTTGTCCATAGTAACAAGATGTTGGTAAACTGGTATAGCTTAAAAGTGGACCTACTTATAGTGAGATATAGAGTGGAGATAGTATGTTACAGTAAAGAACAACATGTTGTTTATTTATATATTGGATGCTAGAATACTGGTGTAATAAGGAAAGATTCTTTAACATGCTTTCCATGAGTTCCATGATGGAACTTAGTAATTTTGGTTTGATGCACCTGTGGATGAGATTGAGGCTTTTCTTCTATTTGTAGGTTGTTGCTATTAAGCAACTTGATCGCAATGGGCTGCAAGGGAACAGGGAATTTCTGGTCGAAGTCTTGATGCTAAGCCTACTTCACCATCCTAATCTTGTAAATTTAATTGGTTATTGTGCTGATGGCGACCAAAGGCTATTAGTTTATGAATTTATGCCATTGGGTTCTTTGGAAGATCATTTGCATGGTAAATTCATTGGAACTCGAACTTCACTGTGTTCTGTGTTAAAACTAGCGTTGAGGCCTCAAAAGTTGCTCAGCTACATGTGCTACAAAATTTATATAATAGCATCTGACAAGCCTGTGATGCCAAAGAGAGGATCAAATGATCAAGTCACCTTTTAAATTGTTTAGTGAATTGTCCATTGAATTTCTAGCTATTTCTTTAGGCACCTTCAAGTTCCTTTTCCCCCATCTTCAACTTGTCAAAATTATGAACTTTCTTCCTTTTGTGCTTGCAATCACCTCAAGCCATTAAAAAAAAAAAAAGCTTTTGACAGTGATGCCATCTTTCTTTATTTTTCTGATGCTCATACATTATCCTGGTTGTGTTATATTATAACAAATGCTCAAATGTTTTTGTGCAAGCTACCATTCAATGGTTCCACCTACGATGATTGTGATGCAATTGATCGACTTTGTCCCCAATGCTTCTTTTCAGACCTACCACCAGATAGAAAGAGACTTGACTGGAATACAAGAATGAGAATAGCTGCAGGTGCGCTGCGAAGGGTTTGGAGTATTTGCATGATAAAGCCAATCCCCCAGTCATATATCGTGATTTAAAATGCTCGAATATCCTTCTTGGTGAAGGCTATAACCCCAAATTATCTGATTTTGGTTTGGCCAAATTGGGTCCTGTTGGGGACAAGACACATGTATCTACCAGAGTAATGGGAACCTATGGGTACTGTGCACCTGAATATGCAATGACTGGGCAGCTTACGTTAAAATCAGATGTTTATAGCTTTGGAGTGGTCCTTCTAGAAATTATCACCGGTAGAAAAGCAATCGATCACTCAAAATCAGCTGGGGAGCACAATTTGGTTGCATGGGTAAGACCTCTCAGCATTCTCTCTGCTTACCTATGCTTTTGGCATCTTAGTTGAGTTTTCTTGCATATTCATGTTGGATGGTGCAAAGTATCCTAAATGGGTTTTTGTTGTAAACTATTCATTGTTGCATCACTTACTAAACTTATCTGCAGTTGCAGGAACGCATCAGTGTAAGAGCTGTTGGCTGCTTCATATTTTGTTATTTTCTGCATTTACTTAATCTCTCCACATGGTCTGGCGCAGCTGAATTGATTTGAATATTAGTCAACATAGTAGGATGGGATAGAAATTAACGGATCCCCATTACCTAGAAAAGAGGGCATCATGAGATTAGTGTTTCAGATTTTTATTTTTTATTTTTATTTTTTTTATTCCATGTGTGAAAATAAAATAATTATACTTCAGACATAGGAGTTCTAGAGGAAGCTGGTGGGCTTTACTCTTTAGGGTAAATTTCGAACCAAAACTTAAGAATATCTCAATGACATTGAGATGAACATGCAAAGACTTGGGAAGAGGCTGGTCGGCAGGTGAAGGCCGAGGCACAATGAGCGTGCAGCTGATGCAGTAAACAAATGCTTTTGGTATGAACAATCTCCAGGAATAAATGAAATTGGCTTTCTTTTTCCCCTTTCATGGGAGCATACTCTCTGGACACTCTAATTTTCAGGAGTTTATTGTTAGGGTCTTTTTCTCTTTTATTTGGTTTTGGTGAAAAGAAATATGAACTCTCTGTGTCTGGGAGTTCTTGCTTCTTCCTATTTCAGGATGAGTTGCCTTGTTAGAATTGGAAGGTTGTTGTCCTCTCTGGGATAATACAACTCTGGTTTTGTGCTTGAAAAGGAAACACCATAAACATGGCACTTGAAACTCAAATGGAAGGAGGATTTCATCTGTAATTGTATCAAAGTGCCTTCAAATTTAATTATGATCTGAAATTGTGTTCATTGATGTTACTGGGGGAATATCTCAGGCTCTGCATCGTCAATGTAGTTAAAGATATGTTTGCTACTTAGTGAAATTTTGCTGCTTTTGTCTACGTTCCTTATATGTTTTAATGATAGCGAGTGGAGGCTCCTTGTTATGATTGGAGGACTAGATCTGCTAGAATGTGATGCGAATTTTAAATAGTCTTATGAGATATTAATATGAGAATTCTAAACTGTCTTGGACAGGATGTCTGTTCACATTACTGTCATGTACTAGCCTTGCCTTAGACAAGTGATGGCTTTTGCTATTCTGGTGAATCCTTTCTACATGAATAATATACATTATATCTCAAGGCAACTTATATATTGAAGTGCTACTCATATTTCGACACTACTGTGCAATTGTACTAGCTCGAGTATGAGCATTAATTTGCATATATACCATTTCCGAGATTTTTTTTTTTTTTGGTCAGAACCATTTCCAAGATTTAAGCAGGAGAAAAAAAATCGTTGCATTTGTGAGATCTTTTTCTCCCTTCTTTACAAGCAAACCAGAGAGCAGTATTGAGTCAGCTTCCTAATTAAACATTTTTGCAGGCCCGTCCCTTATTTCGAGATCGGAGGAAGTTTTCACAGATGGCTGACCCTACACTGCAAGGGCAATACCCAGCGAGAGGCTTATACCAAGCTCTTGCTGTGGCTGCTATGTGTGTTCAGGAGCAGCCTAACATGAGGCCAGTCATTGCGGATGTGGTGACAGCTCTCGGTTATCTAGCTTCCCAAAATTATGAACCAGATTCGCAATCAGCTCAGAGTTTCCCTTCAAGTTCGTCCACTCCCAGAGCAAGAAGAGACTGGTGAAAGGGAAAAGAAATTGAGTTGCATTAACATCACCGTTCGGAGGGAAAAGAAATTGACGCCACAATTGCTCTGTGGCTTCTTCATGTGAGAAAGTTGGACTTCCTGGCCTTGTCTGTGATTCAGAGGTCATTCTGATTGAGTTCTTTTAAAGAAATTACAGGGCTGCACAAAAAATCGTCCAGCGATGGGATTTGGAGTCCAGTCTAGATGGTTGGTCAGATGGAATGCCAGTAGCTGCTTTGGCTGTTAGAACGAGCCTTTTTCGTCTTGTGGCTCTCTCTCTCTTTCTCTCTCTCTCTCTCTCATTTTTTGGGTGTAGTTGACATTGGGCTTTATGTATCTAAATCTCATTTAATACACATTAGCTGATGAACATTATTACATTGTATATTTCTTGAATACATGAGGGGTCAGCTCAATGAAAGTGAAAATCTCTTGGAAGAATTCCTAGATCGCGGGGAACTTGATTGTTGCCCAACTTGTGCTGAGGGGCGCAGAAACTATACAGCATTGGAGAAATTACGGGGCTGCTCGGGAGAATCTAAGTAGCGTGTACGCCAAAGAGAGCAGAATGGCATGATTGCATTAATCTTTTCACAGTTTCTGTTTCACCTTCCTGCTGCTAGCTGAAGCTTACTTGCAATTAAGTTGTACCATACCTATAGGGTTGTTAAGGAGTGTGAGAATTTTTCGCACGATTTGAACAGAAGATACTAAGGGCGCAAATGATAAAATATCTAATCAAAAATTGATTTTTAAATTATTAGAGGAGTTTTGAACATCAAAATATATTTAATAACAACACAAAATTTCTATTTTTGAAATAAAAACTCATTTGATAACAACGTAAAATTTCTCCATTTTAAACGGTGGTGATGGGGGAGGGCGCAACAGCAGCCAATGACCGGCAGTGGTGGGGGAAGGGGGGGCCACAATGATGGCGGGCAGCCGACGGGGGAGGTAGAGGCGGCGGCCAACAATTAGCGGTGGGGGAAGGGGGTGGTGGTGGCTGATGGCGGGGGAAGGGGCGATGGCGGCGATCGGGAATCGGTGACTAGCGATGGGGTGGGGGAGAGGGCAGCAGTGGCAGGCGGCTAGCAATTGGTGGCAGGGGAGGGGGTGGCTGCGGCCAGCAATCGACAATCGGCGATAGGAGAGAAGGGTGGTGGCAACGGCGGCAGTGGGGGCTGCGATGGTGGGCAGCTGATGGGGGAAGGGGCAGTAGCATTGGCGACGAGTGGCTGGCAACCAGCAACGATAGGGGGAGGGGGCAGCGGTGGCAACGTTGTGGGTGGCCAGCAAGGGGAAGGGGCGGGGGCGGTGGCGGTAGCGGCCAATAACCGGTGGGGGAGCGGGCAGCGGCAGCGACGGTGGTGGGTGGCGGCGACCAAAGGGGTGGATGGTTAGGGGTTATGGAGAGACTCCTTTGGATGAGAAATAAATAATAGAGAAATAATTTTTGATTTTTATTCCAAACCTATTTTTGAAATAGATTTCTATTTCAGAAATAGAAAAATGAAATTGTTTTACAAAACGGATTTCTGTTTTAGAATCAAGTTTGGAATAAAAAAATAGTTCTTGAACAGAAATATAATGGTTATCACGTCGTCTTTAAAAACTCAGAAGATGTGTTTTTATATAAATTATCAAAATTAAATGTTTTAGCATGTTTAACAAAAACATTATATTTGGCAGTGATTCGGACGAATTATCTCGAATTGGACATGTGAATCCGGATGGTAGTCTATCATCAGATGGATTTCGCTGGAGGTCGGGTCGAAATTCAAATCATGAAAACTAACAAAACTTTTGACCATAATCTGGCATGCATTTGAGATCTCATTGAACATAGCTGTCTAAACATTTGATTTGGGGCTGAAATCGTTCAATCCAAGAGTAAGTGCTATGTTGATTATTTTTGTTCGTTGCCCTAGGGTCATCTTGATTTCGACCCTAAATTTTATTTTCTTTATGCTCTATTTATTTCATGGAAAAAAAATATTTCACATACATTTTTATAAAAATATCACTTATATTGCTTATAAAAATATATGAACGAAAAATATTTTTATTATTTATTAAAAGGTCTAGACATAAATTAGTGTCATGATGATACCATTTTCCATCTACTGATTATTTTAAGTTATACAAACGATTGTTTTTTAGAAAATATTTTTGAAATCATTCATTTTCAATGAAATAAACGTAGCTTAAAATTGTATTTGTTGTGGAAGAATTCCCTTGTGATGCTTCATTCCATCTCTAGTCCCATAGATCCTGTTTGAATCAAATATCGACTGAATTGAGGTCTCTCTCTCCAAATATTTTGGTGAATGAAAACCATACAAGAATTGAAATTGAAGGGTTGTAACTTTTGACATGAACATGAGAAACGAGGAGACGTCTCCACGCTGTTTAACTGATTTAGGTTTACGTTAGAAAGCGAAGAGTACAGACCAGAATGGATAACATTTCTACATTGTATACTTTAAAATGCAAAGCACGTGAATCTTCACCTACAGACCAAAAGCTCAAGCCGGATGGGTTTATCCTCCATATATCTCCATAACTCTTCAGCATCTCATCGATAGGAACTTGGAAGTTTCCAATTGCCAATGCAGCTAAAATGATCACGCTTTACCTTCTTCTAAAGAAAATGACATCACTAATCGTTCGGTTGTCCATGAACTATTTTCATAGGTTCAATTTCGATACGGTCCTTCCGTTGAAAATAGTTACAAGTGGGCGAACAACATTGCAGAGGTGGGCTAACCAAGTGCAGTGTCAGGCAAAGATGTAAGCTGCGCGACAAAGTCGCATGACCCCAACTTTGTAAGACGTGTGCGCCTGAGCATGCAAACCCCCGCGCTCAAAGCTAGCCAACTAGCCATTGATCCGTACCTGAATGAACAACCGAATGCGTGCACCACAAATTTTTTTACCTTTTTGTATGTGATGGTATTATATCTGCACATGATATGATATATGGAAGTTCTTATGACATGTCTTTTCCAAGTTGGCACGTCTGCTTTCTTATGCCCTTCGGGTCCATGAGCTCACCTCACTGTTTTTTCATCATATCCAATCCGAAAACAAGATGCCTGGTTTATTTCACTTTAGTAAAAGCTGTCGTTTATCTTGTTTGGCTACTTTGAATATTCATTCTTTTAAACCTAAAGGAACAAACCGTGCATAAGCACGAATTATATTATCTTCAAGATGACAGAAAGATAAAGGCCAAAACGTTGCAATTATTACGTGTAACCAAAACCCGAGTCGAAAAAGAAAAAGAGATTTTCGAATTTGCAGTTCCACTTTTCAGCCTAGATTTTGAAGCACCAAGGCTCGCCTCGCCTCTCCCGATCCCGCCCTTGCCACAGAATCCACCTCTTCCTCTCCACACCTCCCGCTCAATAAAATTTTCAGTCTCAATGACTACAGGAAAAACCCAAATGCATACAGCTTGCACTGTTTACCCAGGTAAATGCATAAAATATATAACTCTAAAATATACCTCGCATTCTTTTTACATCCTTTCTCCGCTTTGCTAATGCTAATTCTAAAATTTATTGTTATTTTAAACGAACAAACGAAACAATAAATGCAGAGTTCATACAGGGATGGCAGAAAGAATTATATATGTGCATGCACCACAAAATTCAAACTTCACCTGAATTGCTGCCTTCATTTGCCCAAGATTAAAAAATATTCATGCCGGCTAGGAATTTGAGGAACCAGTGACCTATATTTAGATGGTGTTGGTCCCTATCAACCCGATATTGTTTGCTCTGTGCCTTGTGATTCGATCCCGTTGGTTTCCTTTAGCTGGGTGCTAGGACTCTGAATCTCATCCGTAGGCTTAACATCATTCAGCTCGTCAGTGTTGGCTGGTTTTCCCTGCTGGTGTATCCAGAAAATGACTTCAAAACCCCCGACATATCAAACACGTGCTCTTAATTTAAAGTTAGAGAAGGTGTGTAGGATAGCAATTTTAGTATCTGAGATTCATCAAGATTTTCAACAATCTAAGACAGGAATCTTAACAATAGCAAAAACAGTGCTTCTTGCTTCCCGGTACAGCTATATAATAAGCTACAAATGAAATGGTACGATAAAGTGTTGTTTCACGTGGGAAAGTCCTCCATCCGAGCACACTTTCATTCATGCTTGTATGCAAACAGAGTCTAGCTATACATAAAAGAAAGTGCACAAAAAATGCCACATTGACCTTGAACCTTTTAAAGACAGCCTGATTCCCAGAATGGCCAAGCAGCTCATCCTCAAGATAAATAAATGCATTTACAGTGCTGACCTTATTGCGGTCCCGCCAGCCAAGTCCAAATGGTCGACTGAGAAGGCTTATCTTCCTTGTGGGCAGCTCTTGTGTTGACTCTTGATTACCACTAAATCTTGGTGAAGATTCTGAATGCAAGGATCTAAAAAGAAACATTAATTTAGAATTATTTTCCCCCTAACAAGAGGAGTGACTGCCAGATTTAGAAGAGTGAAGCATCACATGCACACAATGAGCAAAAGCTTTTTTATCCTGAGGGTGATACATGGAAATTAAACTTGAAAAAGATTATAATTATGCTAACAAATTGGAGATTTTTTTGGTCGAATAACAAATTGGAATTGAATTATGAAATAAAGTAGTGCCAATTTTCGATGATAATGTATGACACTTCAGCTGTTCCACTTTAAGCCATACCTTGGGGAAGGTTGTGCTTTGACTTGGCCAGACTGATATTGCAAGGTAGCCTCCAACATTGATTCTGCCATTACAGCTCTCCTCTCCATCTCACCAAGAGAAGCCATTGCTTCCTCATACTTTTCCTGCATAAGCACAGACATTCATTAGAGTTTGTAAACTCAATCCAAGTAACATGCAGATAGACATTTACATGTTTATATATATAACTATGTAGTTATGTAACCTGCTGATAGTGACACCAGAAATCATTAGAAACATTTCACAGAGAACAATGTTTTCTAGGTTCACTGATATCAAGCAATCTAAATAGAATTGGTTTTGACGTAATGTGTCAATCAGACGTACACTTCTGGAACTTTGAAGTATCCTTTTCAGTCACCATTTCAGCAGAAATGTGGAATAACATAGCTTGTAACAAACAGGGGATCATGATGAAATTATGTCCTAAATATATTTCATGTGGCAAGTCATTGAAAAACATCATATGCATTTTATGATTTATCACAAACTCTGCAGAAGACATGTCCATAACTCAGAAAATCTCAACATGTACAGTCAGATAGTTATTCTAGACGGTAATATGTTCAAAGAGGATTTCATTATTACATTAGAAGACGGTCCAGAATGATGAATAGCAGTTCTGCATTTCATTGTGAGATTATAACACAAACAATACGAAATAATACTGTGGAGAAGATAACATAGTTTCACAATTCATGTTGAGTCATAATGAGGTGAAATATTTTTCCCTTGATGTAACTCCAACTTTCCTGATGCTTTCTGACAGCCAGTTTCAACCACAAATGGAGGCAATTTTATAACTTTACAAACACGATGTGACATAAAAAAAAAAAAAAAAAAAATAGATAAAAGGCTGAGACCCAAAAAAAAAAAAAAAAGAGACTCCTGTTTGCCCCCTTCTTATAAGTAATACTAACATTGAAGAGAGTACTGCTAGCCATCAGTTGCGAAAAGTAGAAACCGAGAAGCTGCTCTTAGAATACTCATTTTCAATGTTGTAGGTCTTTAATATAGGACAGTATATAGAACAGCAAGGTCAAGTAGTGGTTCTGGCAGAAAGAAATGTAATGGCACAAGTTCTCTGAAACCTAAATCAGAGGTGCAGTGATCATTGGAATTACTGTTAAGTTCATTATGCCTAATATTTTCTGAGCAGAACATATGATAAGTTTCCCATTTCCCTGTCATATTTATGAGCTATGGAGACTGTCAGTCTTGTTGGAACTTAAGAATTGCACCGCTATACAACATGATTGACTCGATGAGATTCAAATGTGCTTTTGCAATGAAATTTGCCTAATTTCAACAGCCATTGGAATCTTAAAACTCTGTTTTGTAAGCGATATATTTCCATTCTCATAACCTCATGCATATACAGGCAAGCATATATTGCATAATTTATTACTTCCTGCTGTTGATGAACTACACATCATCAAGAGCAGGAAGCTATAATGTTAATGCATCACCCAAATTCACGCATACACGGGTGAGCAGATATTGTGTAATATCAGTACTTCCTGCCCTCAATGAATTACTTATACTCTCACAAAATTATTCCTTCTGATCAGCCAAAAAACTTCCAAAAATTAAGGAGAAAACATAAGCAGTGACAAACCTGAAGCACTTGAGAAGCATATCTCTGTGCAGCTGCATCTTGCTCAGCAAATCTCCGAGCGTCTTCTGTTACTCGCTGCTCTTGCTCCACCCGCATTAGGACCTATATATGGGCAAACATCTTAGTGACCACCACCCCACAATGCAAGAAAGAAAATTGTAGTGGATAAGTAAACAAACCTGAAGCATGACACTTTCTTGTTCCTGCTTATCAGAAAGAGCTCGTTGAAGATCAGCAACCTCTTGCTCTAGCTTCTCAACCTGAAACAATAAGCATAATATAGTTTTGTTTCTTCTCCCTTGA
This sequence comes from Corymbia calophylla, assembly GCA_014182845.1. Taxonomy (NCBI): domain Eukaryota; kingdom Viridiplantae; phylum Streptophyta; class Magnoliopsida; order Myrtales; family Myrtaceae; genus Corymbia; species Corymbia calophylla. The sequence continues at coordinate 7,051,077 of CM024702.1, forward strand.
GAGAGTAGGAAAAAACCCATTACAGAAAGTAACTTCATTTGCTTAAGATTTTCCAAGAAAGGACTGCTAATACTGCCTAGTAAGAAGACTAAAGGAAAGGAGGAATCTTTACCTTTACAGGCACTCTGCCAAAGAATAAACAAGGAAGACACAAAGGTGAGAGGAATCCCCCTTTTTGGAGCACCCACCAGCATATTTCATTCCATTTTGTAGAGACATAGAAAATTTATAAATTGAGGCACTTTCCTCTGCCTAAGGATGACTTCAAAAAACAATTGGTTCCTTTCTAGTAAAGAGAGAATAGCCAAAAATATCTCTGAGAGGCTTGTCAATGAGGTCCAAGAGTGACACATATGCCCTCTAGAATTTTATTTCCACATGTTCTTGCTGGTAAATTACCCCCCCCCCCCTAAAAAAAAAAAAAACTATTCTATAATTCCGCCATGTTGATAAAGATAATGTCTATCGGAAAAAGAGTCTAGCTAGACAAAAAATATATGCTTATTACATGTTCCAACTTTCATGTTTTGATGATTGACGTCCACGGAACCTATTAAAAAATTGTCATGCTCAGTTATGCACATGACTGAGTTTGCAGTAAAATACGACTTCTTTTCTCACAACTTCACTCTTGTATAAAGACGAGATAGAAATGCATGAGCCCTCCAGGCTCCAGCCAATTAAAAAACTGGTGACTCAGAGCCCAGGGTACTGGTAGGTATACCTTTGCACTCAATTCTCGCCGATTATCCTGCTTGACCATCTCCATTAATGCTGTCTCAAGCTCCTCAGCTCTAGAGAAAAGGCAAAGTGTAAAAATTATTAGTGTCATTGCATCACAGCAAGTAGTTGGCTCAAAAATAGAGTACATTACAGCAATGCTGCCTCGAACTATCTTAGAATAGCTGCTAAAATTTCAGAAAGATGCATTGATGAGTTATATCATCCATCATATGTCTGAATAAAATGTTACTTGAGGGAGTCCAAATGAGGTGGTAATAGATTCACTCCAAAAACGAAGGAACCACAAATATTCAACCTCAATTTCCTAAGGAAGAAAATTTCAAGGTAATATAAAAAGAAGGGAATGTCCTATCAATAATCCTTAATGAGATGTGACTTAGGGTAAAGTAAGGGGGGATTTGACGGATTAAGGCCCATGCCATGCTACAACATTCAAATTCAATTCATAAAAGAGCTTCAGATAAAATAGATGAAACCTAAGAACAGCAGATCTTTTCTCTTCCAGCAACTTGCAGAGCTCCACCTTCAACCAGACGACCTGCAGTTTAACATACCTCACAGTAAACAGGATATTCCAAAGAAGATGCTAGCTGAAAATTTATAATAAAAGTAAATTTTCTGGATGTGTGCAGTCATTGGCAAGAAAGATTTTTTTCTGAAATCTGATTCATCAAAATATGTGATAACAAATGCCCCACACACTTTGACTCTACTATTAGTGAAATTCAAGGGAGACAATAATTGAGACAAAGAAAGATGCACTGACAGAAGCTCAGGAAAATCTATTGATAGTTCATCTAGAAGCAAGGTTGATGGTTCAACAATTACAATGACAAAATAGACCAAGAAATGAGCAACTTGGGTGGTAGGCTAAACCTTTAACTTAATTGGCCATAATGCAGGCTAATAATAAATTTGACCAGGCTGTGCATGATGCAGACATATAGTTTTCTTAACAAAACAAACAAGTAAAGCTCATTAAAAAGGAAAAGGCAAAAAGTATCAGACATAATTTTTTCGACAACATCTAGCTCCTACAATCTCAATCAGAGTTGATCTACCAACAGTTACACCTTTAGCTGGTACATTTTCTTTTGTAGAAATTTTCAATTTGATGAGACCATTTAATTAAATTAGGAGCTTGAAATTAAAGTAGACAACAGGCATCTATACCAATGTGATGACCACACAAAATCAACCATTACAACTGTGATATCTGGGGTGCTTAACAGTGTAAGGGTTGGTATTGGATTGACTCATCAGTTATACAGCTATATTAACTTCTAATGGTGAGTGATGGTTGATCCAATCCCTTAAACACACCAGGTATCCACAAGGAATTTCACATGGAATAGTGTCTGCTTTGATTATCAGAAGAAAAAGCTTAAATTTGCCAATTTCAACTCCCCCTTGGAGACAAAAAAATTGTTCAAATTTTCTTTCTTGTAACAGCAGGACATCTTGCATGGCCATCAAGCAACAAATAAGGACCAAATAACTTCTTCCTTTTCCAACATAAAGTAATAAAAGCAGCAAAAAAGAAGAGAAAGAAAGCACAAAGTACCTGCTCCTGAAGATCTGGACCTGAATCTATCTCTAAGTCCCCTGTTAAACTGATAACAATTCCATCTGCATTAACAGAGTCAGAGTTTGACCGAGATAAATCACCATTTGCCATTTTATCAACTGATCCTTCTACTTTATCTGTTCCTGCTAGCATCGACTTTGGGTCGTGCTTAAAACTGTATAGTTTTGAGGCCAGACCTTGAGAATCCCTCCAAGCTCGAAGACCCTTAGATCGTTCCTCAACTGTAGCTATTACTGCTGCCCGATGCTTATTTCTCAATTCCTGTAATCTCTTTTCATTTACATTTTGGTAGCCCATACAGGCTGTCAAAACAAGTTGGCTGCTATCAAATGTGGATCCAGTCAGTGATTGCAGCAAAGTGACAGCATCTCCAGCATCCTTGGTAGTAACTAATGCAGGTCCTGCAAAAAATAAAAAAAAATAAACAAATTAAGAACTGTAACGTAAGAAAATCCTCAAGAGAAAAGAATTTCATGCAGAAGCTCCACATCCTGAAGGTGCAAAGTCTTTTTATTAGCTGTTTATCAAAGTACCATATAACTCCATCAAAGCAAGAGCAGTTCTGAATAGCATGACTCGGTTCCCTTCAAAAAGCAGCACATCCCAAACTCGAAGAACTGAAATTCATAGAAACAAATTAATTACAAAAATTCTCTTGTGAATTCTCTAGCACAAGTATAAGATGCTTCTGTGGGGGGGAGGGGGCAGCATCATGTCACATAAATAAAAGCAGCAGCATAGAACCTGACCACTTTCCCAGGGTAGCATGTTCATAAAAATGGATAAGAACCATGGGCCTGTAACCCATGCAATCTGCACCCCCAGGAAATCCAGATGATTGACTGCATTGTAGAAGAGTGAAAGAAAAGTATTAAGCAAGCAATTTATAAGGAAACTAAAGATAACACCTGAAATTGCAGGATTAAGAAAACAACAAACCCAATTTGGGAAATCTCTCTCGCACCAACTCCTCAAAAACAAGTTGATCGACCTGATATGATAAAAAAAATAGATCACAACAACAGCCATGTGCAACACATATGCATGCGCTGTTTTGATAGTAGTTTTATCAACATCACTTATAGAGTGAGCAAACATTGAGGGAAATGAAAAGGCCTGAAGCAAAAATGACACCTGAGATTCTATCATCTCTTCAGAGTAGTAGCCATCAAAGTAATCATCAATGATGCCCATCAAAGTCCTGCAGATAGCAATACAAGATTTACTAACTGATTCACTGGTGCTACAAATTTATCAGTTTTTTGCCAATATAACTTTGCAACTTGGAAAAGGAAAATTTCATGTTTATCATCCTAATAAAAATAGTGGACACTTAATTGTGGTTGTAAACCACAGAGCTCAAACAATCATTTTGTGTAAGCATTCTAGACCAATGTTGATCACACGCTCACCAGAAGGCATTTTCTTCCGGCATCAGCAAAAGCAGTAAGCCAGCAAAGAAGTTCATAGCCTGCAGGTTAATTCGATGAAGAAAGATGAAGAGAGTCGATTATCTTATGAACATCAAAAATTTTTGACCATATATAGTTACAATTCAATACCAGAAAATATATCAAAGAACAGAGCACCAAAAATATGAATGAAAAATACTTCAAATGGTCAAAACATTTCCCATGATTGACTTACATTTATCTGTTAAATTATTAAAAAGATTTAATTGTGAATAATCTATATTTCAATCATGGCGTGTCCTCAGACATTGTACAGTCCTTTCCATGCACTTCTTTTTGTATCAAAGCTACTTAATTACACACATAGCTCCTTTATTCTTGCTATTGACGAATCACATAGAAGCTTATAATACAATGAAAATAGCCAAGATTGTTGTAAAACCATTGAACCCAAGGAATATGAAAATGCAAAATATTTGTAATTCTTTTAATACCCAAAACCTTTGTAAGGTTATCATTCCCCAATATCTATTGATAATGCTTAGGATCCAAGGATGGGCAGGTTGGCATATGCCCACATGACCTATTTACTTGACACAAACACTAAGTGTAATCATTCATGTTAAGTTTGAGCTTAATTCAAACGTATCGTAAACAAGTCAACCCACTTATAAGCGCCAAACAAAGGTGCTATGAGCAGGTCAACCCTCCTGACCCATTTGAACACATTTAAGCATGTTGCACTAAGTAAATTGACCTATTATTTGTGCAAACATACATTTTCGCAGACAAATTGGCACGTTAAGATAGTATTTGTTTAGAAAGTTTATATAAACTCATATATGAAAATCGAACTCATATTTTTATAAAAGTCAAGCGTCTCATATTTTGCTATATATTTAGCTAATGCATCAAGTCCAAAGATGTGACATTATAAAAAGGTGCCATGGTTGGATCATGCACATGTGCTCATGCAATTGATTTGACACAACACAATTGCAGCAAAGATTCATTGATAGCAAGGCCTACATGATCCAAGGTCAAGCTATGAAAGGTAATCTACATCATTAAATATACTTTATTCTACCATTGTATTGCTTCTTTGACCTTGTGTATGTAATTTACTCCTAGGTGAACAAGCACATTGGCTAAAGGTCAGACTAGTCAATGGCTCATGATCAAGTTGGCAATGGCCACGATGGATATGCCATCAATTTGCAACATAATTAGGCACTAAGAAAAAGCAGATTAGGCATGCCCTACTAAGAAAACCTTTGCGGTAACCACATTAGACTTTTGCATTATAGGTTGCTAAATATGGTATCATTTATAATGCCACAATATAGGACATCTCAGGACACCAACTGACCAAAAAAAAGATCCCTTTAATAAAACTAGCCTTTGCCCTCTTTAAGACCCATCACTGCTATTATTCAATGTAGATGTCTTAATTGACCAAAAAAAAAATGTAGATGTCTTATGTAAACTACTTATTTCCTTTCTAAATTAACAGCTCTTTGATCTCTCCAAGCAAGTCCAACTAAGCACTTGTCAGCAAACAGTGCACAGTCAAAATTGGCCTTGGTTCAATCCATGGGAAAATGGTATATCCATACCTCTCCCCCCCACCAAAAAAAAAAAAAAAAAATCGTGTCTCTCTCCCTCTCTATGCATCTACTTGTTATTAGTAGGCAATCATCATGTTCTCTTTGCAAAGAGGCATTGGCACAAGAACCAGCTCATAGGTAGCAGTAAGAATGGGTCAATGTCAGAGTTAGGTGACCTATTAATTTGCCAAAAGTTTAATGCACTGTAGTTGCATTTTTGCCATCCAAATTGGAAGGTATTGGAGCTGCTCTCTGAGCTTGGGTTTGCAAAAGAACTTCATCAGTTAGGCATGCCGAGAAGCTGTTGGATGGACTAAAAGCCCCTCCAATAATAAGCCACATTTGAATTTCCCCCAAGAATGCAAATATCTTGTTTTAATTTATGACAAATTGCGAAAAGAAATGTAGATGACTTTAGATGCAAACTTCATATGTAAAACTTTAGGTATAACAAAAAGAAAAGTCACACATTTCACTTTAAAAGTAAATTCTAAATGGTTAAAAGCAAAAGCAAAGGCCAAACCTATGGAACAAGGATTGAATGAAAAATAATGCAAATAATAACCGAATACTTTCAACTTGTTTAACCGCAACTCAATCCATTTGTCATACTTAGGCCCTATTTGCTGACTAGGGGCCACATGGCACATTTCTTTGGAACTTAGAAGTACAGTGGAAAGAAACTACCAGCTTCTGTAATGTGCGACATAAGCAAAGTCTTTGAATAGGATGTGTATCAGAAGGCGCACCATAAATTAAAATGATTAATTAAGTGAGAGGGTGGATGTCCATTAAGGATGGCACCAAAATATTCTGTTGCTAGAACTGTACACAGGAGTCTGAAGAGTAAGAAAGACAATACCTGACAATATCCTACTGATGGATTATGACGTGCATATGCAGTCAACAACCGTCTTAAAGCATTTCTACCACCCTCATCAAGGGCAGGATGACCAGGAAAGGTTCGAGGCAAATCCTGCATTGCCAAAACAATAGAGCAGCCATCATATTAGCACATACAAGCTCACATCAGATGAAGCAGGGACAAATTCTAAGGGTTTGTACTATGGTTACCTTTTCAATCTGCCCTTTCCATTTTTCAGGTATGCTTACAGAGTCTGTGTCCGAGGCCTTACCATCATTATCTGATTGCACCATTTGCTCTTCCACAGTATTTCCAGCATTACCTTGTGGCTTCAACAGATCCTGATAATAGTTCTGCACCCGGCGTGTTTTCACACCAACAAAAGCTTGCCAAAGCTGAAATACAAGCATGGAACAGTAAAAAAAGGTAGATTAGGTGAAACTGTACCTTGGTCCAAAAAAAAACCATCTCTGGAATATGATATACCTCTCCCCGTAGAGCCATTGGTACTCCCCCTCGAACAAGAACCTCCAACTCTTCTTTCCAAGGAAATGAAGATTCTAAAGGAAAATCCACCATAGCTTCCGGAGCAGTGATGTTGGAACTATCACTGGATACTGTGTCCTGAATGTGATCCGATGATTCTGATCTCTCAACATCATAAAATTCATCCTCCGAGTCCTCTTCGGACACTCCTTTTGGGGATCGAGCATCTTCAAATGGAAGAACAAGCTTTGTGCTTTCAGTTGATTGCTCATTCTTCTTTGTACTGGCCTTTCTCTTTACACGAAGGCTCATCATATCTTCGATAGCATGAAGAGAATGTCTTATCTCGGTCCATATTTGGACCCTATGAACTCTTGACTCCTTTGGAGCTGGAATCTCTTTTTCTAAAACGTTGCTGGTGAAACCATCAGAACCAGGCTTGTCACCAGTAGGTTCATCTCCTTCAACATCGTCCTTCAACTGGTCATTTGCATCTCGGTTGTTTTCTTCATGCTGTGAGATTTTGCCATCTATTTCTGAAGCTAAAGAATTAACAGGCACTTGAGCAGTTTCTGCTTCACGTTCCAGGAAATTATTCCATCTCTCTGATCTTTCTTCCTCTTCCTCCTAAAACAAGCAAGCATATCAAGTAATAAACTCCTGTTTCTTCACCAAAAGTTTTACCGACAAAAGTCTCTCTCAATTCTTAGAATAAGTAAAATTGAGGGGTGTGTTGATTAATGGCTAAGAACCACAGAAATAGCCTCTTCATATACCGGAGCACAAACAAAAAACTAAACTCCCACAAGATTTTCAATTGGTTCAAGAACTTGGGCAAAGGTTAAGCACTCCATAACTTTTCAACATTTCAGTCATTCGAGATTCGCAGCATCTTACAGTGAGCTACAAAATATGCAGAAGGAAATGAGCAGCTAATACCTTGTAGATGTTTGCATATTCTCGATATCTTTGTACATGTTGAGGTCTCACAGCAAAGCCATATGCATCCCTGCCAGAACAAGTTCTCGTCAGTATCATCCTCAGCTTACAACACACAGCCCGTCTCCAATTTAGCTTGCGCAGTCACCAACGTCATAAAGAAGTAGAATAAACAACAATTTGAGCTCAAAAAGTCCCCCACACAACAGATCCCGAAGAAGTCTAGCTTAACCATAGGCCCCTAGCTGGGTTTACCTGCAATCAGCTTCCAAGGACCTCCTGCTCAGGCTAGACAACAACATAATCCGTTCAAAACATCGTTCCTACCTCCCATAGCGCTCGACATTACATCGGGAAGATCGAAATTCGCCAAAAACAATGACACATTCAGCTTACGACCAAAGACGATCCTTAGCACTCATCAAAAGGAGCAAAAGAACCAAATAAAAAAGAAAGAAAGAAAGAAAGAAAGAAGGAAACGTTCAACTCCGAGCAGTATCCAGGAAAAAACACAACGAATACAGAGACGACCAAGCCACCGCGACACTTCGGAACTTTGACTAGGACCGGTCGCACGACCGGAATTCGACTCGATTGGCGCCGGCCACCGAATGCACGACCGCCAGCAGGGGCGCGCAATCCGAGATCAACGCGATCCGAGCAGGAAGCGGCGCGCTGCCGACAGTGCGGCCAGTCCGAAAACGACGCGATCCTCGAGATACCGAACCAAAACGAAGCGAGCCGCGGGACGGATCGGGAAATGCGGAAAAGTCAGGAGGCGGGAGGGAGAGGAGGGGAGGAGGACGCGTGGATGTACTTACCTCTTGTGCTCGAAGGCGATGACGGGGCTGATGACCTGGGCCTTCATTGGCGGCGGTTGGATCGATTTGATTGGGCGAGGCTCTCTAGAGAGAGAGAGAGATTGAGATTCAGTTGCTGCTCCTGCGTCTTCGTCGTCGTCTTCTTCGGGAAGCGGGAGATCTCGGAGTGGAGGTGATGGATGGTTTGCTACCTCTTGGATTCCCTGCAACTGAATTCGAGAGAGAGATATCCTAGAGAGAGAGAGAAGGAGAGGGAGAGAGTGACGGTGGTGGTGGTGGGAGTGAGTGTGGGCTAAGCGAAAGGGGCGAGGAGGGGGGCACATGCAGATGGGCCGAGATTATCGTCGGCATTTCATCATGTGATCATCTCGTGATGCGGGGGAGTTGCTCCCGAACCAGCACGCAGAGACAGAGGAGAGAGAGACAGGGCAAGATTTTTATTTTTATTTATTTATTTTGTCTTGGTTTCTATTTTATTTTATTTTATTTTGCGAGAAATTCATGTAATAATGTTTAGCACCATTTTTATCTTGACTGGAGATGGGGAAAGCGGGGCCCACCGCTGTCCCCGCCGGGGTGAAAATAAAAAGGGTTCCCCCTTATGATTTTGCCGACACCGAAATTTTCAACGTACGGGGTCCTGATCTTGATTGTTTTCTATTCATTTTGTTTTTCGAAAGATTGTTCTATTCATTTACCCGTAAACCTTTGCAATTCTTTTTTTTTTCTGGGCTCGGTTATCTTAAAAAGCACTAACTTTTAACTCGGGTCACAATTTCGACCCAAATTTCTTTTATCTCATATAAAATGACATCGACTTTAATTTGGATTCTGATCATAACTCATACCGGTTTCTTGTTTTGTATAGAAACATCAATTTTAGCTCGGGTCTAATTATGGTGTAAAGCACCTACTTTTGATTGGCACTTGAACTTGCCTCGTAGAATCTTTTGTAACAAACGTCGCTTGTATGAAACCCTATTAAAGATGCGAGTACACGTGGAACAACTCGGAGCAAATTTGCATACCAACTAAAAATTAGTGCTTTTTAAGGAAAAAAATTGGGGCGAAATTGCAAATCAATCTAAGAGTGTGTTTGTTTCAATAAAAATAGTTTCCTGGAAAGTGCTTTCTGGACTTTCCGCTGTTTGTTTTTTCAAAAACGATTTGGTCAATGGAAAATACTTTCCAACGTAAATAAATATATTATTTTTTAGGAAAATGAATTATTGTGCATGGGAAGGGGAAAACACTTTCCCTCTTTATGAGGTTTTTAGATCATTTCCTTTTTGTTAGTTCAAATGTTATTCAATCATTTTCCAAATGTAATCTAAACGCCTGAAAACATTTTCAATCACATATCATCAAACACAAAAAAACTAATCATTTTCAAAAAATTTTCCCGGAAAATATTTTCCAAAAATGCGATTTTCGCGAAACAAATGCACCCTAAAGCTGTGATCTTTGCATGATAAAAAAAATTGAGCTAGAATTGAGATTCGAGAAAAATTGTGGCTTTCCAATAAGTCAACAAAGTTAGGCCAACCAACGTTTCGTTAGCCCAGGTCTTAAAGAACCTAGGTTCCATTAAATAAGATCTGAAGTTCAAGCTTCTTGTATGGAGCTTGGGAACCTGGGAGAGCCACCCTTTATTGGTCCGATAGTACTTATTTCTGGATTAATCGGATTTATTTGGATACTGAAAGGTCACATTAAAAAAAGAAAAACTTAAGCCAAAATTATGACTCGAAATTAAAGTCTGTACTCTTTGAAGGAAATTTGGTCTAACGAAAAATAAAGGTCGTATTCAGTATAATTTCTTTTTTTCCTTTTTTACTTTTTTGTGTAGAGTTTGATTTTCCCGTTTCCCGAAAAAAGGATATTCCATCTCGGCCGAGAAAAAAGGTCGCTTTTTCGCCGACTCACGCGCAATTGATGCGCTTTTCCTCTGCATGGGTCACCCCCATTCCTGTGGGTCGCAATCGTGATGGTTCTTCAAACTGACACTTTGCCATCGTGCATACAAGCATTCTTCTTGTTGGGAAAAGCCAAAAAAAAAAAAAACTTGACGTAAGAAATTCTCAAATTTATATACATATAATATATTTACTCCAAAATTATTCTTATGACACCAAAAATCACATTTATCTCATGTGTCGTATGGATATATAGGTGTCATAAAAAATTTGAGTAAACATATCATATATATATATATATATATATATAATTTTTTATATCAAGTTTATAATTTTTTATATCATATAAAAATTTGACATAAATATGTCATGGTGGATATGATTTAGAGTTTCTAGTGACTTTTCCCTAGCCTTGTGAGCACTAGAATATTAACACCCCGACTTGCTTAGATATAAATTATAATACGCTAAATAAATTTAACATGAGCTTATTTAGCTTTGGCAAGTATCTTGACAAACTCTCTGACAAAACCCTTATTCTAATAAGAAGACATTGGAGAGCGACCCTAAAAAAAATAAAAACACTGAATGATGACGAAAGCCAATAGACGGCGGTCAAATGCAAGCACAGCTAAGATAACGCTCGCTCCATTCATAGAAAATGCTTAATTTGTCGGATGATACCATTTCTCAATTCCTTTCAATGGGCAAGATTAGGTTGAAATCCTTCCTGTGCTTACTTACCTAAGAGCAAATTGCTTGACCAACGCCAACTACCCAACAAAAGATAGTGTTTCCACAACCCCCTTTCAATACCGCGGCTTCTTGATTGAGCCCTAATTACCAATCATCACGCATAAAAATTTGAATATCAATTTTTGGTCAATATCAATCAGGGAAAAGATCACATCATTTTGGATATCAAGTGACATCATTGTGTGTGAATGTATAGTTTAAATGTATGTTGTGCATGACATGTGGGATGGAAAGAGACGTTGAATCAGACGCGATTGAATACTTAGACGTCAAAATCAAGTTTGCCAATACAATTTTTAAAAAAAAAAAAAAATCTTGTACATTCGTGTCTTGAAATTGAATTTTGAATGATTCATTTTGTGTAATATTATGTAATTTCAACGTAGTCAACATCCCAACAACATAATTTTGACCAAGGATTTAAAACACAAATATGACTAGCCTTAAACATGCAAAATTTCTATAAAAACATAATGACATAATATGAGGCTAGAGATTTCATTTCAGCATTACATCGGCCTAAGAACATCTAATTTACGACTATTCAGACAAGCAACATAATGACATACTTTGAATTTTATGAAGCTAAAGAACATTACAGTGTTCTAGCATGCAGTTTTATTTAAAATTGGAATCGAAGGTATCGAGACTTACCTCAAAACTGTGACCAAATAGAGAGAATTTCTAGAGGTTGCTATAGGGATCGGGACTTCCAATGCCCCAAATGAGTAAAAGTGAATGGAATTTCTGAAGCAAAATGGGGCATCTCGTCTTGAGGCATACTGCCTTGTCTCAAGGTGGGTCTGTTTTGAGTCGAGACTCGCTCTTTTTGAGCACGTATCTTCGTCGTTTGACGTCCATATCGCGAGATTTTTTCACCTTCAACACGCTCTTGATGAGAACTTCCCAAAGAGCCCAAAATTGCTAGATAAAAAAGCAAAATCACCTATCAGAGATTTTAACCTATATTAGGGAGTTTATGAACATGGCGTCATCTCAATCACTTATCGATTTCAAAAACCATCATCAACCATAGCCTTGAGGGCCTAGAAAGTTTTGGTCGATTTCGATTCTAGGTGTGGTTTTTCGCTTTAGAGCCTTTCTTTAGAATATCGAAAAATTTGTCCATCGATTACTTCCTTATCCAACATCCATTCCCCCGATTTTTCAGATATTGGGATGCTTGCGATCCCCAAATTCTGGATGCAACATTGAAATTGGGGAATTGTAAACTTCCTCACATTACGAAGAACAGGCACCCGACCTCCAAAGATACAAATTTGTGGAGCTTTGCGAAACACGCTCCCATTTGCCGAAGATGTGTTGATCGGGTCGAATGGACGCTTGAGGTGAATAGTTATGATTTCTCCCTTGATAAAACACCAATCGACACACTTCTCGAGGAGTCCAAAATTTTAAGCTCGGATGTTTATGAATTCATCATTTGATATTGGTCTCCAAGATTTTTCGATGACCTTTGTTAAATTGCATCTTGTAGGTACCATCAATGGAAATCCGCCTCTTCAAAATTGCCAACCAATCATGAATTTTTTTAATGATCTCTTATTGATATACTGTGAAATATTTTTCCCCTTAAAAAAAAAAAAAAAGCTCAATACCACTTATTCATCATCTAGACCTGAGTAGATCCTTAAAATACTCAAGAAAAAAAGTAAAAAGTGGGAGATCCGCCCTAAGGTGGGAGGCTCAACAATGTCACCATTGTGTTCCCTCACATTTCGGAAGAAAAATTGATAGGGAATTAGGAACCTTATGGTGGTGAAAGTAGACACTATGTCGGGACTTAGGTTATGACTATCACCGAGTAAAGAAGGTGTAATAGCCTCCTGTGTTCGGAGTGAATAAAGGTGGATGAAATGCCCACTATTTAGCTAGCATGCCTTATGGCATTGCTCACAACCACATTGCAGTTCATTTGATAATTTTTTACTACATTACATTTACTATAAAGAAGAAAGGCCTCATAGATGTGTGCTGGAGTGGCTATAGAATAAAAAAAACTCGATCTTTCACAAGTTAGTCGATGTAGGACAATGTCAAGATAAACGCATTGAGAATATTGTCCTCCATTACTTAATTAGAGAAGTTCTCAAGCTTGCATTTCTCAAAGAAGTAAGGCTTATACCTGCACATAATTTCTATAAGAAGAAAAGAATTATTGTTAGTTTCTTTTTCGTAATTTTAACTCAATTGGGACATATAATAAAGAAAGATAAGAGTGTTTTGGAACAATATATACACAAGGTGAGTTCAAGGAAGAGTAGGGCTAATACCAGTCTACCTCGTCTCTTGATTAGTGAGGCAATTTTTGGAGGGGAAATTCATCCCGTTTGGGTGGTGTCTCATGAGGCTTTTAGGTGTGGTTCATGCATCCCATCAATAGGAAGGCATGAGGATCCCACTGCAAGAATTTTTCTAATGTGGGCTAATATTAATTAATATTGTCATTTACCATTTTACGGAATTGGTCTAATAAAATGATATATAAGATTTCTTAATTAGTCTAATATGGGGCTAGTTAATGTGGGCCGAGTTAAGCTCAGCTTATGATGAGAAGGCATAGCTAAAATTTTTATAAATAATGCTCAAGTCTCTCCTCTAACCCCAATACACACAATTATCCTCATATAAGGTGTAGTTATAAATGCTAAAAGTGAGAAACAGTCTCATTGAGCCAATGATACAGAGAGCAATAGAGGAGAGGTGATTGAACCTTGGATCATTGCTATTTTGCATCAAGAACGATGGATTCTAAATTAAGTGTGCAAATCTCTTTATTTGATTATGTATGTGTTCTTGATTTTAGCTATGGAGACCTTGGGTGCACTTTTGCTGCCAACACCCACTACCTGATGAGTAGGCAAGGGTCAGGAGCAGCGCTTTGAATTGCCAGAGGGCTTTCATAGTTTGAACCAATATTTATTGATAATTTAGGCTTGGATCCATAAATAGTTATTAGGTATATAATCTTCTTCTTTTTTGTAATTGATGGATGTAACAAGAGGTGCAATGTACTAATTATAGTAGAATTCTCTATTGGATATAACCTCAGTTTAAGGATGAATCGGGATAAAATATTATGCCTCCAATTTTTTTTCTCGTTTTTACTCTCTATTTTATTGTGATTGTACATCGGATCCTAAGCAAGGGTGGTCGGACCCTTGTTGTCGCTGCCACACAATTAGATTGGAGTGAGACTCGATGCATGCAAAAGAAGAGAAAAGCAATGGTGTTAAAACACTCTTTTCGGAGCTATCAAGACCCACCAACGGCAACTCATCCCTACTTGAGCTCGGACGACTCAGTGGCAACCACCACCGCCCTCGAGTAGACCTTGTTGCTCTGGCTCACGGCCGGCCTGAGTAGCTGCTGCTTGTCTTCGTGCTCGTCCTTCGTGGAATTTTTTTTATTTTTGGCCTCAGCTCTCTCACTCTCTCTCTTCCTCCATCCCTCCCCGCTATTCACTTTTAGTAACAATTCCAGCAGTCTTCTGCCAGTATTGAACTCCACGACCCACCTTCCACTACAATGGCTTGCAAAGTCCAGCCAATAAACCAAAGCGAGCAACTCATCTCACTCGACAAAGGGTTGGGTTTCTCAGTCCATACTGTGCGGGGCAATACTCACGGTAGCTGCCTATCCACAGGGATGAACTCGAGCTCGGCATCTCTCTTTCTTGAAGACTTAACTAATGCGACTATAGCCTCACGCAACCTCAACCACCCTGTCGCAGGCTTTATCGCTCTCTAGTATCAAGTTTAGGATTTGAGATTTTGAGAGCGACCACCGCAGGCCATCTTGCGGACACTCTCTCTCCATGTAATGACCCGGCTTGATGAGAGCCAGGAGTGGTCATGTCAGGTTAGGAGTTTAGACAAGGAGTGGCTTCTGGTGAATTTCTAGGATGTTGAAGAGGGTAGGAATGAACTAAATTATGCATTGAACATAAGGAAAGCGATTTTAAAATATATATGTAAAAAGTGAAATTAATTCACAAAAGCATTTTTTGAGGTAATAGTAAGCTTAGTCTTGGAACTCCAAAATAAGGCATGCTCAAATGAGAGCACTACCAAGATGGGCAACATTTAGGAAGGTGCCAACCTATGTACCAAAAGATAAAGCCATGAGACCTAATATGAGATGGGCTAAAGTGGACAATATCTCGGTGAGTTAATCTAGTGATATTACAATATAATACCAAAGAGGCACCCTCCAGTAGGTGTGTGGCTCGGGACAAACCGGACAGAAGTTGGTGGCCTTGTAACACCTAATCCAGTGAGGGCGGGGAGTGGTTACCGGACCAGACGGCTTGTATAAGAAGTGGCTCTTGACCGAGAGGCTTGATGTGGATAAGTCAAAGTGGACAATATCTTAGTGAGCTATTCATGTATCTCTCCCCCCCCCCCCAATTGTGATGAAGGTTTCAAGAGTTAAAGTTCTAGTTCCTAGGATTTTATTATGTTATGTCTTTTTAATGCATTTAGGACATAACTCATGCTTGGAGGGTTGCTCCATGCTCAATTATATAAGCATGCTATAATGAATGAAAAGACAAGACTTGATTAATTCATCAATTATTTGAGCCTTTAACTAGAGAGCAAGAAGTTTTCTTATTTTACTTTTATTTCTCAGATGGATTCTTACGGGTAACGAGTATTGCTCTAATCTCTTAGGTTGATTACCAGCGGTTGATGAACGACCTATCCACTTAAATTCTCACTTGTATCATCTTTTATTTTTTTGGCATGGCTCCATTCGCGATGGTTGCTATCCTCATGTCAGCGACCATCAAGAGTTAAGGTCGGGTGCTAGAACGCCCCACTTGCAGCCACCACAGCCCTCTCGTGTTTATGTCCCCTGTCATTTCATTTTCAAAATTTTTGGGATTATGATGTGGCACCAGATTAGCCACATCAATACCACATCTGCAAATAAAAGTGGGACTCATATACTCAATTTGTCCAAGCAAGCATTCTGGTATTTTACTCTTGGTGAATAATTTTAAAGGAAGGATTAATGGTTTTAGGTAAAAGTATAGAGACTACTAGTGACATTATCCCAAAGATACATATTTATTTAGATTAGCTTGGACCCAAATTTCAGCATCCATAGTTCCTTTCGAAAATGGATTAGATTATAATTCACAGTATCATAGCTCTTTCAAATCTCATCAATTAGTGTAGGGACCAGGCAATTCAGCCATCTTGAGCAATTGACTCGATCCATAGATTTGTGGGAGTCGCAACTTTTCCTTGGCTTCCTACCCTGTTCCTAAAACATATCCCCTTGTTTGTGCATTCTTTTGACTAACGTTATGACACTAGATCCTTTTTGAGTTCTCAGCTAATTCTTGTCAGAGTGTGGTATCGCTTCCATTTATAGTAGAGTACATTGATCCACCCGGCAAGTCTGCGATGATAAAGTCTTAAGCCAGTTATCTATGGCCTTAACGTAAAAAGATGGGAGCTTATCACTCGAACCACCACCTTTCTAGATTGCCTTCTCTTCCCAACGTGCATTGTATTGTGGCCTGATCTTCTCGCGGACCGTGCGTTAGCTTCGCTTCTTTTTTCCGGCACTAACTTGCTTGAAGGCGACAATTTTGGCATCGTGTTTACCGGGGAATTACAGCTACTTGCTGTGAATTGGGCGAGTGAACGAAGCTGCATGGGATTCCCCATAATTTGTGACCACTAAGTTACTTCCAAAGTCAGTAAAGGGGTTGAATGATTCTGGGGCACGTTGAGGATGGAAGATCTTGCTTTTCATGTGCAGATACCACTAAATGATGATTCAAGCTCGTATCTGGGTAGAAAAGCTTGACATCATGTTCGATAGAGGTGATTAGGATAGGAAGAATTAATGACAGTTCAATAATAATGAGGGAAAAGAAGGGGAAAGAAACGGAGGCAAATTTGAGTTTGCTTGATTACACTTTTCTTTTTATAATTTTATTTTCCTTCTTGCTCTTATAACTTAACCTTTATTTAACGGGTAAGTACGTTTGAAACTTTAATAAAACAAATTTAAAAATTATGATGTTCTGTTATTGTATTTAAATTTTGGCACCGACCAAGTTCTTAATTTCTTTCAAAGTTGGGGGGAGATATATAATGGTTTCAAACTGCCGCATCATCAGCATACATGACAAATATAATCCTAAACAAATCCATTAAAAAAAGTGACACGTCTAGGTGACGTGGAAATTAGAAGATGAAAAACTAAAGACCCTTCCATATTATTTGGACACGCATTACTTTTTTATGGATCTAAGTATTATATATGCCACTTAAGATGATATGGCGATTTGAAATCATTGAATATTTTCTTCAAAATTGGGGAAAAAAATTTGGCATTTGCGCATTGAAGCCTATTGGTGCCATAGGTAGGACATAAACTCTCTTTTATTTTAGGGATAATGCCATGAAAAACCCTAAACTTTACCTCGTGTGATATATTTACCATAAACTTTTTTTTGTGACACAAAAAACCCCAAACTTTACCATTTACCCTAAATTTTTTTTTGTGACACAAAAAATCCCAAATTTTGCCCCATATGACACATTTACCCTAAACTTTTTTTTGTGCTATCAAAAACCCTAAACTATGCCACTTGTGACAATTTTACCCTGAACTATATTACTTATGATAAATTTACCCCAAATTTTTTTGGGTTGAAGGGCATTTTCATCATTTTCTATTTTTATTCTTTTTATTGAATGGAGGAAGTCGACGAGGCCATCCTCGCCGGCGCCAAAGTCGGGCGAGGGCGGTCTAGGCCTAGGCGACCCTCACCGGCGTCAAGCGAGAGCTGCGTAGGCCTGGGCGACCCTCACCAGGCGTCACGAGCCGCGTAGGCTCCGGGCGACCCTCGCCGGCGTCGAGGCAAGGGCCACCCCGGCTAGATCCGGCTCGGTGGCCCTCGCCGGTGTCGTGAGGGTAGCCTAGGCAGGCCGGGCGGCCCGGGCGAAGGGCCGCCGTGCGAAGGGCCGCGGCCTTGCCCCTCGCCCTCGCCGGGTCACCCTTGCCGCGCTCGGGCGACCTTCTCTCCGGCTCGGGCGACCTCGCCCGAGATCAGGCGCCCGCCCGGGCAGGGTCGCCCGATGCGTGGCCCTCGCCTAACGCCGGTGAGGGTCACCCAGGCTTGGGCCACCCTCGCTCGACTCCGGCGCCAACAAGGATAGCCTCGCTGGCTTCTTCCATTCAATAAAAATAAATAAATAGAAAATGACGAAAATGCCTTTCAGCCCAAAAAACTTTAGGATAAATTTGTCATAAGTAATATAGTTCAGGGTAAAATTGTCACGAGTGGCATAGTTTAGGGTTTTTGGTGGCACAAAAAAAAAGTTTAGGGTAAATGTGTCACACAAGGCAAAGTTTGGGGTTTTTTATGTCACAAAAAAAGTTTAGAGTAAATGTGTCACACAAGATAAAGTTTAGAGTTTTTCGTGGTGTTATCCCTTTATTTTATTCCAAGTGATTGTTTTCTTTGAATTGATTGTGCATTGAAGAAAATTACGTGATAATGTATTTAGGTGGATCTAATAACATGTATAGAATCTTCTTTTTGACTTTTTCTTTAATTTAATTTAATCATTTGACATCTAATTTTTCACTCGTAATTATAAGTGCAAACGTTACAATTTCATCTATCTAACAAATACTTGACATTTTGTGAAGGGCCTTGGGAGCTAGTAACTTTATAATACTAGTTAAGATTATCAATGATAAAAGACAATGGTCTTACTAACCCATGTTGCCTTGGGAGTACCAATCAAGTCCACTGAAAAAAGAAAAATAAAGACCTATTAATGCAATTCGAATATCAAATAAGAACATAATTTAAGAAAAACAATATGCTTTCAAATAGAAATATTTTATATTTCAAAGCACAATTAATGACTCTTAAAAAGCCCTTGAGTGCTTTCTTAAAATTCTCCTAATAAACACATAATTACTGAAATAGTCTAGAAAATTCAAAAAGCCCACACCATTAGTAATGTACTTGATAACGATAAGAATATTTAACATTCTTAACATTATTCAAAGGGTAATGAAAAGATACTCTTTAACGTTTCAAAAGCCATTTACCACGATGGACATGAAGGGGTTCTCATGAAATGTGTATTTATGCGACACATGTTAACTTAAGCATATTTATTAAGTGAATGTTTTAAATTTGAATTAATATTACGAAAAATTTCAAATTGATACATTTGTGATAAATTTACTCTAAAATAATATTTTGACTATAAAAAACCCCAGATTTTTTTTTTTTGTCATCGAAAATCCAAAATTGGTATATTTGTGATAAATTTACTCTCTATTTTTTTTTGTCATTATAAATTTACCCTATATTGGTATATTTGTAACAAATCTATCCTTTTTTATCATTACAAATTTACTTTATCTTAGTTTCTATTAAATTGGATTAATATTATGAAAAATCATAAATTAGTTCACTCATCAACTATCAAATGTCATCTAACTTAGCAATTTGTAGGTAAAATTTAATCGAAATTTATATGTGATAAAAAAATGATAAAAAAATTAGTTTGTGATATATTTATCATATATGTATCAATTTAGGGTTTCTCGTGGTATTAACTTATTAAATTTAAGGCACCGATTAAACATAATATGAGAAGAGATGGTATCCTAAAAATTGCGTAATCCTTTTTTAATTTGATTATTTTGCCAGCAATTACTCTCAACACTTGTCAACAAAACGTAGGACAGTCAAAAAGAGGCTTGCTCTCTTCCCTGTTCATCGAACCGACAAAATGGGCCAATGGAAAGCGACGCGAGTGCGAGTGCCAACCTTCACGCCCTCTTGTTCGTTTGGTGGCGCCGATCCCTCCAACCGGGTCCGGGTCCGGGTCGGGGTCCGACCGCCCCTCGCCACCACCTCCCCCACCCAGATCGCCGACGAAGTCCCCGCGGAGGTGCGCACGTTACCACCCTCTGCGCACCCCTCGCGCACGTTACCGCTCCCCCGCCCCTGTGGAAGGCACCCTCCGCTCCACGTCCCCTCGCGGCAACAACCTAGGGGGAACTTTACTCTTAAACGCGGCACGACAGCAAATGTGGTTTGGCCTGGTCTCATTATAGCACCTCCAGAGTCCGAAAAGAGGGGAGTTTTTCCTGGGTCCGTGTCTGTTTCCAGCGATGGGGTCGGAAGATGGCGCCAAAAGAGGATGCTTGGCGGACGATAACGACCAGCGGACGCGCTTGCTCGGCCCCGATCAGATTCCGCCTTCGCCTTCGCCTTCGCCTTCGATGCAACATTGCAGCGACAAGCCGACCGACAATCTGCTCACGTTGCCGACGGTCCTGACGCTTGGCCGTGTCGCCGCCGTGCCCCTTTTCGTCAGCAGTACGTCCCCCGATTCCCTGAGATTCTGCGTTGAGAGTACAAAGTCGGCTTTTTGATCCGTCATTTCAGAGCTTTCTGGAATTTGCTTATGTGGGTGTCTGTCCTTTTTGGCGTCTGCGATGTGTTTGATGAGACGTTTTGGAAAGTTTTGTCGAATCTTGTACGCGATAGAAGGTTTCTTGGTTTAAAGTTGATCCGTTCTCGGTTTAGCTCGCTCGCGCTCTCTCTCTCTCTCTCTCTCTCTGGGCTGTTGTGCAATGTTGGCGATCAATCTGGGTTGACGTCGGTTTCTGTTCACGAATTACAAAAACGTTGGTCTTGCTTTAGGCATGGCATTGATCTTAACCGCGTGGTCATGTATCTTACCAGTCTTACCTTAAAATTTTTTGTAAGAGACCAAAATGCACTTTGTTGTCGTATGCACAGAGCAATTTTTGGCATTTCAATGGCGTTTTAAGATCGATCTTTAGCTTCTTTGCACCAAGTAGTGCATTGCAGTGGCATGCTATTGGAGATGGCATTTGAAATATAGGGTTCACTTTTTACATATGTGCTTACACGTGCCTATATTGCCATTTATGTTTTTTTGTTTCTTTATCTCCATCACTGTTGAGATGTTACGATAGCTATGCTTATGGAGCTATGCTAGGCAGTCACAATCGAGTCCCTTCATATCTTTTCCACTGTAGTTTTTATGGTGCTTGTTTGCTTTCTAATGCTATT
Source organism: Corymbia calophylla (assembly GCA_014182845.1). Classification (NCBI taxonomy): domain Eukaryota; kingdom Viridiplantae; phylum Streptophyta; class Magnoliopsida; order Myrtales; family Myrtaceae; genus Corymbia; species Corymbia calophylla. The sequence continues at coordinate 7,072,331 of CM024702.1, forward strand.
GGTAGTGCAAAAAGTCATATCCACATTGTAAAGCTTGATGGGAAACAAGTTTGTCTGAAGTATTTTCTGCAAAATTTACCATGATTCTGCGATTTGGTAACTCAGTTTTGTTGAGACTGACTTAAAACGCGATATACCAGCCTTCTATGTCGATAGTTGGTGGGGGACAACTGCTACAACGAGCATCTTTATTGCTGCTGCAATCACAGACTGGCTTGATGGGTATCTTGCTAGGAAGGTATATGGTTTTCCGTCTGCTTAAATTTGAGGTAGATTTCTTGTTTGTTTTATTAACAAAAGCACTGAAACTGTTCAATGGCTCCCAGATGAGATTGGGCTCTGTATTTGGTGCATTTTTAGATCCTGTAGCTGACAAGGTATGTGTTATCTCCCACATCAAAAGTGCAACTTATTTACAACAACTAGCTTATACAATGATGTCTTAACTTGGAGTTAGAAAAGGTTAACTGGTTGCAATACTTAATGCAGCTTATGGTAGCTGCCACATTAGTCTTGCTATGTACCAGGCCTTTGGAGGTTGACGTGTTCGAGCAAGTACCATGGCTAATGACAGTCCCTTCAATAGCTATAATTGGTAGAGAGGTAAATTTTGTCACTCATTTCTTAAGCATCCTTTTTATTGATGTCTTTCTCTAAGTATAATAAGTTTGAGTTGATGTGGTGCAAATTTATCTCACTTGATATTGTAGATTGTCCTGGATATGGAATATGTCCATGATCTGTACTTTGGTATACCTCCTGAGATCCTTCATTCTGTTGACATTTGCCAAATTGATAAACTGTATAAGTTTTTCTCAATTAGTTGAATGTCTGAAAGTTGCACTTGGGAGTTTTGGGTTTCAATTTGGCCAACTCAAAAGGGGCAATTAGAAATGAAAAACAGTAAGGAAAGTATTACTTTGTCTATTGTTGTGTATTATAGGAATGCCATTGCTTTCAATGATGTTGGAACTTCTATGCTCGAGTGATGTGTTCTCTTTTCCTCTGTTGATTTGTTGACCAAGTGCTCTATTAGGAAAAAATTCTAAACTATAGAACGCAGGCCCAATTGCCTGAAAGAACATGCAGTTGAAGGATTTCCTTTTTCTCCATTCTATTCTGTAATATAAAGACTTCCAATCGTACCTGACTTTTGCTGTTAGTTTGAATTCTATACTAGTCCTATTATTGGGTTAGTGTGACTGCTAATTGTTGATGTGGCAACTGCTATGTGAAATGGTCATGACTAACTGCTAAATGCATATGGCTTCAAATGACTCTGGAAAAGACAAACAATTCAATAAAATATACGCACACATCACTAAATGGCTCAGATGAAGGCAATTTCTGTCAGCTTAGTGTGGTTGAAGAGATGCGAACAGATTTTGGTTGGTGGGTGGCCAAAGCACTAATTGTGCTCTTAGCCTTCCCACCCCTCGTTTTCTTGCTGTTTTGGTACTTCCTCTGTCAATATATGCATAATAGTGCTGCATTTTCATCTTTCCAAAGAAGTCAATTCAACCATCACATTTGACAATGGCTCTGCTAATTGTATATGAAGGTCAGCTTGAATTGAGGCTTTTAAAATGCCGAGTACAATTGATAAAACCCTAAAGTACAAGATTATTAGTCAAACATGCTTCAAAGAGAAGAAGATTGCATATTATTGTTATTGCTCTTACTTTGAGATGCCTCTTCAGTTACCTGCCAAAGGTTCAAAATGATAAATAGGAAGAAAGGAAACAGCAAACTACTAAAGTGTTAGTTTTGTAGGACTATATCACAAACCTGGACCATACAGGCCTAGCTCCTTACCATTTAGTTACCTTGAACTGTAGAAGGCAAAGTGATATCATTTCATGGAATTTTTGGCACCTGGTTGATTTGGAATTTTCGTACGATTCTTTGCCTTGTTTTCCAGTAGCGTCACCCACACTGCTTTTAAATGATACTTCAGATGTTTACAGAGCGGTTTTTGTGCTGTAGGGCAGCTTGCATATCATTCTGTGGAGTTTGGTTTTGTATTTGTTCTTAGAAGGATTCATGAAATATGCTTGAGCATTCAGCAGATGATTAGGATGTCATTTTATGAAGCAATTCACTGGTTAATGAGAGATATTCCTTATTTTCTTCATCTTGACAAGTTTTGGGTTATGAATGATTTATCTTGGCCATCTGGCAAAGTTGCTGTTGAGATGAGAAATCAAGTTCTTTAGATATGAGTGTACGCATTTTTCAGAGTGCATTTTTTTTTCCCCGTGTTCATGTGCTTTAATAGAAGCTCACATGACTGTTTCTTTTCCTTTGTTTTGCTATCTAGTGTAATTGTTCATACTACATTCCAGCTAAAAATCCTTTTGATTTGTTGTAACTCTTTACTTGCTCAACTTGTTACAGATTACTATGTCTGCAGTTCGAGAATGGGCTGCTTCTCAGAATAGTAAGCTTTTAGAGGTGAGACGTTATCTTTGGTAGTCCATTACCCACCTTCAAATTGGTTAACAAGTTGTCAGAATTGCTAGTCTTTTTACCTTGGCCCCACTCATTAGAATGTAACATTTTCAGGCTGTTGCTGTAAATAATTTAGGCAAGTGGAAAACCGCTATGCAGATGACTGCACTAACCATTTTATTGGCTACTAGAGACAGCAGGTTTGTAACAACTTAGCTTTCCTGCAAGGATGTCGTACAGATTTCTTTCTCTGAATAAGGACGAATGCAAAAGATGATACCATAATCATTTCTTGAAGATCTAATGCTCCAAGTAATTCATGTTTTCCTATGCAGTCTCGGAGGATCTGGTAGTTTAGTAGCTTCTGGAGTTGTTTTGCTTTACATCTCAGCAGGGCTCGCCATATGGTCCTTGATTGTGTATGTTGGGAAGATATGGAAAGTATTGGTCAGATAAGTGTATTTGCCCTTTATTGTTGTGGTTTTCGGGCATATGATAATTTCTACATGCAACTCGTTCAAGGCGACATCGACCCAGCATGTCATGCTTATCTTGGATATAGAGCCATGCTTGAGTACTGTGCTCAAGGCAACAGATAATTTTTGTCGATAGTCCCTTGTTTCTGGAGTTGCTGAAGCTGAAGTTTCCAGCATCTGGCAGTTCTTTTTTTTTTTTCTTTTTTGTTTGGAGATGATATTTACTTAGTGATATACACAACTTGTGAGACACAATCGGGATGAAGAATGACATGGAGGTGTCAAATATCAGGCATCCCTTCTGTAATAGATGAACTTGCAATTTGAGAATATTTTTATTTGATATGTCCTATTGGGATCCTATGTAGCTCCCAACAATATTGTTCATTTATCCAGAAATTATTTTTGTTGGAATTCTTTTTCTTCTTTTTTTGGTTTTTTAGATGTGTATATCTCAATAGAATCCAGAATGAAGATCTAGATGTAAATCTAGCTTCTCACCAAAGCAGAGGCCTCACAATATTTAAACGATTTTAGAACTTTGTACAATATACGAGTATGAGTCGAATGACAATCGATAACTGGGTTCAGGTTGACTTTAGAGCTCACAATGGAGTAAAAGCTTGAAGACCCTGATGAGCTCTGACATTATTGCAATAGCTTTAACTGCTTTTTACAGTAGAGTACTTTAAATTCATAACACAGAAACAAGAGAATCTGCGAGATTGGTGCTCTTACTCTCAATAAACATAATTTTCTGCAAAACCAGACATATACGTTCACGCTTAACTCCAGGGAGTTGAAAATAAACCACTTGGGCCCTCAGGATCAGCGAGACAGATCAGAGCTGGGCCTGTACAACGAAGATGAATAAAAGAATTAGCTTCTTGCTTGCTGATATGCACAGCGACAATAGCACTAAGCCAAATATCGTGCACAAGGGAAGTTTGTAGGGCATACCGTGAATCGTTTCTTATAGCTTTCCACAAGCTCCTTGGGGTCTCGACGGGTCTGAGTGTAAGCTTCATTTTTGTTAATCTCCTACAAGGATAAGGAAAACACATGAACCAAGTTCTCTTTGATAATTCGAATTGTTCTTACATCTGATGAATGATATCAATCTTCCGTATAGTACTTTCTTCTCTACTAAAAAGGTAAATACCGATCAATCTTGCTGTATAAAGAATTCCTACATCTGATAAATGACCATCCTAACTCATTGTTTTACTTTCTACAGGACAATTCAGGTTGCTGATGCAATCAAAGATATCCAGGGCTAAAGTCATAAATTTTCCTACTCTAAAATAATCAATTTGCAAGGTGAAAAATGGAAAAAAGAAAGAAAATGAACTATGCCAATACAATTCCACATTGTGATCCGCAAGTGAAGTTGGATGCATGTAAAGTGCACAGAAACGAGAGAATATCAAACATTTTTTCTCTGAATGATGTGCAGAATCATTGTAAGTCACAGGGAGACATTCGGTTTAGTACCTCAATCCAGGTTGCCAGTTTTGGCCTGCCTACTGTAATGTCAATGCCTTTCACTTCTTGTAGATATGGCTTAAATCTTTCAATAAACGGAGCATAAGCAATATCAACCTGTGGAGGTTCACACAACAACTTAAGAGAGGCAAACTCAAACGATTCTCCAATTCTGAGCAATAATTTTAAGCTCCTTTCTCCAATATATCATACATTTTGGAAAAAGGAAAAGGCTAATGTCTAGCAGAGATAAGTCAGTTAAAATAAAACAAACTTTGCTTACCAGGCTGAACTGCCCGAGGAAGAAGGGTCCATCCTCAAATTTGGAAAGGGCGTTCTCGATGAAATCGAATGCAGCAGCTGTGACAGTCACCAATAACCACTACTATCATTCAGTATTTTAGATTGAAAAAGAAATAACAAATGGAATTCAGATTTACCAGCTTGGTCGTCCCCTTCTCCTTTGAATGAGGAGAAAACGGATTTGGTGAATGTGTCAGTGTACGAGAAGAGCTCTTCTGCAAACTCTTTCTTTGCAGGATCCTGTATCCCCGACGATAAGAATTCATCACAGCCAATACTTGAACATACCACAAAAGTGTTAATGTTCCTCTGAAACTTACCTCAGGCCAAAGTGAAGGCCCTCCAAAGTTAGCCTCTAAATACTTGATTAGATCCAGACTCTCTCCTCTTACTTCATTGTTGTGTTCCAAGGCCGGCACCTAAGTTGACACACCAAAAGAAAGGGAAGAACGTGTCATGATCATTTAGCCTTGTAATTTCAAGTGGAAAGCAATTCCATGATCACCAACAACACCATAAGTTGCAGACAATTCTTGTTTATGCAATCTTGGCCTTTTGAGAAATGTTACTAGCTTGTTCAAGAATAAATATCTGATCCTAAATGCTTCATAAATGCTCTTCAAAATGTCTTATATGCACTTTAAATTCACAAAACATTTCAAAAGTTTCCCTCGGAATTTCACCTTGTTAGATGGGTAGACTTTCTCCTTGTACCAAGCAGGCCTGTTTTGCAGATCAATAGGGACCAGCTTGATCTGATCCTGCAATCCCTGCTTGAACCAACACGGTAGTCAATTAACAGTCAATTCTACATCAAATTAGAAAAGAAACGTGACTATACCCGTCTTTCTATATATATATATATATATAGAGAGAGAGAGAGAGAGAGAGAGAGAGAGAGAGAGAGAGAGATTATAAACAACCTTGCAGTTCCGGGTAATCCACACACGCTGCGCGAACGGGCATATGTAAGAGATATATAATCTGTAGTAAGATAGGCAGAGAAGTGCTTTTAGAATAAAAAAGGAAAAAAAAATCATTGGTTTCTATAATGCTGTCATCACGTTTCAATCACTGAAGCGAAAAGAGCAAACCTTGTCGTTCCATCAAAGACTGGAGGTGGGTCTGAAGTGGAGGTAAGAGCCGGTGGAAGGACCTCTTTCACTCTTGCTCACAGAGAAATGAGAAAAAAGTCAGCCATCACAGCTAAAGCAATAATAAATTAAGGCCTAAACCATTGCATACCAAGACAGACAAAATGCTTTGTTATTAAAACAGGGGTTCCATTTGCTTGGCAAGCTAAGGGGAAAAAAGTTCGTTGGCTCAGCTCACTCTTGACACACCAAAGAGTCCAAAGTTTCGAACTTTTCCAGTTCTTGACAGAGAAAATACTCTTCATTCAGCTGAAATAAGCCTCGAAGCGTCCCAAACATGCAAATTTTCTACAACCTTGAGAGTTCACAGCACCCTTCTCGAAGCAAAAAGGTAGAAGAGGAACGACCCGGTGAAAAGGAATGTAAAGGAATAAACGACCCATAGTGCCAAACTAAACAGAGTGAAAGTTTCTCTCGATTTCTCAGCAACCAAACAAGAACAAGAAGCAAGCGAGCAAACGAGCACTTACCCAGTAGCCATTGTTGCAGAAACGCCAGCTCTGCGTCTGGTTCGAGCAAGAGCAACGCGGGCGAGGACGGGCTCGTTAGTCTGGGGACGAAGCAAGCAAACGATGGCCGAGGTGGGTGGTCTTATCAATCTGCTGGTACGGGAGAAAGAGAGAGGGGCCGAGGAAGGAAAAATATCTGGCGGCGACGTCAGCAGTGACGAAGCAGAACAAGAAGTGTGACAGACCAATGCTTTCATAGCGGCCATCGTTGCTCTTCCCTATCGAAAATTTTGTCAAATTCGTTTCGGTGCTCTGCACGTCATGCAGCCACCAAACATTCTTCGACAACAAGCTCGCGTTGGGGCACAAATCCCTTCCCTTGCGAGTGGAGGGAACACTGCCACATGGACTTTTGGGAAAGTTTTTGTTCTCTACCAATGGACAAGTCGCACGAACGAGAGAGAAACAAGGGAAAAATAAAAAAAAGTTGGCCGGATAAAAACCTTTTACCATCAAAGACCGTATAAATGAATGTAGACTTGAAAACGGACAAGTTGTATGAACATAGACTTGAAAGCGGGCAAATGCCCCCTTGCTCGCCACCGCCTGGAACCAAGATTTACCAACACTTTCTGGAAGGTTTTGTATCGCACTGACACTTTTTAAAAAGTATTATATTGTGTCGGACACTTCAACACATATTCTACACTTAATCAAAATATGTAAAAAAAATCAAATAACTAATCAATTCTTTAACACTTCGAATTTGGAATTTGGAATTCTGATATGTGATTTCGACACAACAGGTTAATTTTCAAAATTTTCAAAAAATAAGAGATTAAAATGTAAATATATAAAAAATAATAATAAAAATAATAAAGATTGGGATGTTAGATCTAAGCCTTGCCAATTTGAGCTCGGGATACAACCAATGGGGGCTATTAGGAGCAAGAGAGAGGGAGTGGCTCCTGAAGGCGATGTGTCGGAGGACATGGTTGAGGCATCAGATCTAAGCTTGTGATGCGATCCACGAGGCTCTTGGGAGCGATAGAGAGGAAGGGTGGGTTTGGTTCAATTTTACAAATGAGTTTTGAATTTAATGTAAATGTTGAAAATCAAAATTATTTGAAAATGCAAATCAGTATTTGATAAAATTTCCTTACAAATGGGTTTTGAATTGATTGTGTATTTAGTAAAAAAAACTTTTGCGATGGGCTTTGAAATGTGTGTATATATATTTCTTTGGAAAATTGAATTAAACCCTTTGTCAGACCGGCAAAGGGCTACGGTCGCCAACGAGTTAGATCTAGCATTGGTGACTGTCGACGAGCCATATCTAGCTCTAGTAGCCGTCGATTGAGGTTGCTCGAGGTCAAGCGACCTCTAGTGAGGGTCACGCGACCTCGTCGAGAGTCATTGGCGAGGGTCGCTTAACCTAGGCGGCGGTCAACCCAAGCGCTACATGACCTAGGCGACTGCCGCTTGAGGCCGCAAGAGTTGCGCGACCCTCGCAAGACCTAGGCGGCGGTCACTTGGGTCATGCGATGCTTGAGTCAAGTGACCTTCGCCGAGGGTCACCCGAGGTCGTGTAACCTTCGGCGGCCCTTGCCTAGGTCGCACGACTCTTGCCGGAGGTCACCCAACCTTCAGGTGATCTCAATCGATGGCTACCGCCGCCAAACCCGACTCACCGGCGATTGTAGTCCTTCGCTAGTCAAGCAAAGGGTTGCCTCCTTTTTCCCAAAAAAAAAAAAATCAAAGGCAAAATCAAAAATATGAAGAATTGTTGAGGATGGTTTTGAAAGGGAAAAATTAATTTAAGCATTCGGCCAAATGCTAAAAGTCCAAAACTAGTCCCTACTAGCATTGGGTTTTCAACATTTTTTAGGCTAGTTTTCAATTAAAAGCCACTTCCAAATTGTTACCAAACGGTTGAACATTTCTTCAAGGGACTTTCAGGCCCCTTGGAAATATTGAATCAAATGCCCCGAAGTGGCTTTTGAAGGTGATAGCAGAGGCAAAGGCGACATGCCAGAGGTGGCGGGTCTAAGCTTGAGAGGTGATCAACTCTTGGGAACGATAGGGAGGGAGGGTATTTTGAAAAAAAAAGAGCGGGCTTTTATTTTCTCGAAATATGCAATAGGGAGAGGAGAGAGAGGGTTGTGTAATTAAAGAGAGAGAGAGGGGCGGTTTACGAGTGAGTAGAGGTGTCTATATGGGTCATAAACCCATATTATGACCCATTTTTAGTTAAATGGGTCAAATATGAATCAAGTGAAAGTTAAATATGGGTCAAATATGGGTTAAGTGAAAGTTAAATATGGATCAAATATGAATTGAGTGAGTTTTTAGGTAGACCCATCATCTCTCTCCTTCTATCCCCCTCCTCTATGCCCTCCGTTGCCAATCCGATAAAGTTCACTCAACAATAATTAAAAAATCGATTTTTTTTTAAAAATTATTTTCCTCAAACTATTTCAATTTAAAGGTATCCACATTTTCTTATTTACTAATTTTTTATTATTTAATTTACTTTATAAATTTGATATGAAATTTTTATTCAAATAATTTATATGTGAAAAGTTTAAAGTGGACTAAATAAGTGAGAGTAGATTTTCTTAAATTAAGTTAAATATTAATATGTGTTGGTAATATGGGTCGGGTATGGGTTGGGTATGGGTCGGTTCGGGTATGGGTTATCAAATTTACGTTGTATGAAAATGGGTGAACGGGTTAAATGGGTCGATGTGGGTCGGACCATTTTCGACCCAACCCACCCATTTGACACCCCTACGAGTGAGGAAGTGAAGAGAGAGCACGGTGGGCCCAAGTGACATATGTCGCCTGGTGAATGGACTTCTATTTTCACACATTGTCTTTCCAGTAGTATCCAATATTTTCTCATTCGGTATATGGACTTAATAAGCAAAATATAAAAAGATTTTTGACACAATTGGTGAAATGTATAAAAATTAAATTGACATAAATACAATAAATTTAAAGTTTTACATGTAATTTTCCCTGGATATCACTATCCACCTCATTATAGGAACTCCAACACTTGGTTGAGATGAGTCTAGCCACGTATTGGAAAACATTCACTATTCCACAGTGGATTTTTTTCCTCCTTGTTTGGAGATAATTGTACAAAGATTTTATAGCTAGATCGGTTCTTTCACGCCTAAATGGCGCATGTGGGAAGTCCTCCAATCACTCTTCTTTGCGCAGGCATGCGTTATGCATATTTTTTCACGGTCTTATGAGAAAGACGAATTCTTGAATGAGGAGTCTTCCTTGTTTGCTTCTCTGCTGGTCAAACTTTTGCTGGTGGGTCTCAAAGTGATGGAATATTTGAATATTAAATCTCACATTTATCCAACGATTTAAACTTCTAGAATAATCAACAGTGTTCCTACAAAATTTTCACATAAAGAACCATAGTATCCTACAATGATAGATCACACGGCACGTTCCGGTGCCTTTTAGTGATATGTTCTTTATGCAAGAAGTTTCCATGGGACACAGCGACTCTGATCGAGAAGAGGCAGGGTATGACACTAATGATCAGTGCTTGAGACTCGCAAGAAGAGAAAGAGGAGATTGGGCGCCCATGGCGTAATCCCATTATTGTGAAACTCTCTGGAAAAGGAACTTCCCTGAACTCCATGAGATTCGAACCATGTCAAATTTGAAAACAGGAAGGGGGAAAGAAAGCATAGATCTTGGGTGCATTTCCTTTTATGTTAGCTTTGCTATAGTGGAGGACCTCAGCAAGGTCTTAAAGGGCGGCCCTGCTTCAGCATTGGATGGTTCTCGTCTATCTGGTACTGAAATTTCAACCGTCTAAAGCTGATGTCTGTGATCGCGGTTTGGTTATGTACTTTTGAAGTTGAGTCTTGAGTATTACAGAACAAAAATGTCGAAGAAGGTTGCAAATCTTGTCGGTCCTCCCCTTCGCCTTTGATGTCAAGACTGCCGACCATGAGGGGTAAACTTGCTTTGTTTTGTATCTAAACTACCTTGACAAGCCCCTTAAGAAGAAAATTGTGAAGGGGTGGAAGAAGACTAGTAGTTCTCTATGATGGTTTTGAAAACTTGGGCTTCAGCTACGGAGTCATTGGTCACAGGAAAGACAGCTGCCTTGATATACTTCCTTCATCAGCGTCAATGGAGTCTCAAAGCTGCAGAAAACTCCAGTACTGGTTACAAGTAGAGCTTAATAGTTTACCTTTGGATGCTTCTTGGACATTCTAATGAGATGCTGACCGTCAAGACCGTATGAACTTCTGTAACCTCATTGACATCGGTTTTACTGATCCTAGATTCATTTAGGTTAGTTGGTAGGAATGAGGACGCTCTTATTCGAAAGAGGTGGCGCAAAACCAGGGCCACTCCCGACAGGAGGCTGGTTCACCCAGAGGCTGTCCGACCAACTTAACACGTCGGTGACTTGTCATCGCCCCATTCTCTTGGATTTTAGCTCTTCCGAACGAAGCATTGACAATAAAGCTGTCTAGATATGAACCCACGAGGATTTTCCTCCTCTTTCCCGCGACATCTGGGAGCTTAAAGATCATGAGCCCGTTCATCTACGCATAAATTTCTTTAACTCGAAATCAGAACAAAAATGAAGAAAGAAGTTAAAGATGCATTAGCGTTCAGAAAGCCCTTGCTCTCAGACCTTAAGCCAATTGCTCAAGGATCTTGTCCTTGAGTATCCAAAGATCCTGCAGGAAGAAGAATTACTTTGCCAAGAAGCGTAGGATTGCGCATGATGAGAGGAATACCGGGATGTATCATACGCTCACCATTTTCAAAAGGCGTAAGACTAATATCTTGACGAGTAAAGAGAGTATTGACTAATATCTGCATGTCATTCGTCATATCGACGGCACTTCATTTGCTTAGATGTTCCCGTAAGACCCAAAGACAGAAATTTACAAGCAAAGGCATTTAAGCAACTCCAGCGAAACAGAAGTTCAGTTCAACATAAGCTACTAGACAGAGAAGATATACACAGAGCTCATCGATCAGCATGATGATCGACGTTCTACTTAACATGTCTTAATCTGCATCGCATGCTTAGAATGAAACATGTTGCGGCGGAAGTCATCACAAGGCTATTGCCTTCGATCAGCTCGATCCATCAAACCCCTACGCCTACAGATTTAAGGCTCTCGACACGAGGAGCCCTTCGAACTCCACCGGAAACATCCTTATTAGGACCTGGCGGCGAGTTGGGCCCGATGGCAGAATCGCCAGTATCAAATTCCTGAAGGCGGGCGATCTTCCGGAACAAGGACTTGTTCACAAACCTCTCTGCCTGCTCCACCACCACCTCCGGCTCCACCACCTCCGGCAGCGTCTCCCTCCTCGACTTCCTCACCCACACCGTGGGCGAGTCCTTCAGTTCCCGCATCGCCGTGTAGAGCCCCAGCGAGGTGGAGAGAGTGATCATCCCCAGCGCCACGCAAACCGGCACGAAGTCCCCCTTCTTCATCCGCTTCTTCACTTGGTCAAACTCACTGCTGTCTATTGGCAGCGCGTGCGCTCGCATTTTCGGCGTTGTCGAAGTGGTGAAGCCGGCAGTCTGATTCAAGCGGCTCGAGAGCGATCGCAACAAATTCTGGGCAAGAAAAAGGAAAAAGCAAAAGAACAGTGAGATGAATCAATCCAGTACAAAGCCCACCTTGGATCGAAATTAGCCGTATGATGAGAGCGTTTCCTGAACACTACGCCTACCTTGGATCGAAAAGCCATGATGAAACCGAGACCTGTTTCGCAGTCGCGGGGAGATCAAGAAATCAAGACCATCGTTTTATCTCAGCGAAGAGACGCATCTGGAGCCAGTAAAGCTACAGAATCTAGAAGACGCTTGAATGAAGTGATGCTAATCTATTCCTTTTAGTGGAAAATCTGCAGTGAAAATTACTGCTTTCTAGGATGATCTGAAGATGACTACACCAAGCCAGAAGGTGCCACTCCAGGTGGTGGGCTCCCCGCGTCGCGACGTTGCACCACATTTTCTTCCTCGTACATGATCGCAATCTCAATTTTTTCAATAAACAGGATAACTATCACATTAGAATTAGTCAAAATTAGTACTAAAACATGTTAGGACCGTTTGATCCAATGAGCAGTTACGTGAAATTTGACGTGAGATCCACTATTTTGAGACAAAGAACACCTTAAGTGTTATAACTTGATATGATAGACCATAAATGCTAAAACTTTTAAAGGGTTTATTAACTGTCACTTTTTTTTTTTTTTTTTTAAATTGGACACTTAAGTACTAACTCCAATGAGACTAACTTGAAATCGAAAATATGATGTGCCATTATTTTATTAATAAAATAGGTCTACGTGACTTAATCAGTAATTCAACATGGCTTATTAGAAATTCGACGTGACTCGTAGTTAGAATTTAAGTTTTTCTTTTTTTTTTTAATTTTGACACTTAAATATACCTTTTGGAAATCGAGGTACTTGTATATTTCCACGTGTTAAGTTGTGACACTTGAGTATTCTTTTGCCTACTATTCGAATAGTTGACATGATTAATGAGATTTAAGAGAAGCCAAACGATAATAAAGAACAATAGTACTGCAGTTTCTCCCTCGTGTTACTGGAATGTAGGTCCATCCACAAACTTATTTGTCGTGAGATTGATTGTGCATGACCTGATTCGTTTAGCGGGATTTATACATTTTCGCTATTAGATTGCTTAATAAGTTTCCCAAACACTAATCGATAAGTCCAATGTAAATGGGTGCTGCAGCTTTTACAAATTATTTGGCAAACTCTTCATAACTATGACATCCTTGAAGTTATAGCATCTTATAGTAATTTTCGGAAAGTTGCCTCAACCATACGCAAACATCGGGAATTCTAAACATGCGGCACATACAGACATGAGCTTCACAGAGCGACATCTCTAGAATATAAAGAAGAGTATAATTGATCTAATCATGTTAGGAATATAAAAGCTTCAAGAAAGGAAATTGGAAGAGATTGAGGGAGACGTAAGATACCTCCGAAAGCATCTGGTTTGTTCTTCTAGATTGAGTACAGGTCGATACGCCCTCATCGAAGGGAATCCATTGACGTTTGAGATCAAGCGGTTGCCTCTCAGGCGAGGGGCACCAACGACATAACCTCATGCAGGGGGAAGATGGCCGCCGTAGATGTTTTGTGCTATATTTTTCATGCTATTCAAAGGATCGGGGAGTTCTCCCGATTCAACAGACATCCAGCATAGTATTACATATTTGATCACGAGCATGAATTGGCACCCGAACCTCGGTATAAATTTTCCAAATGATAAGCTCAGAACGTTTAGAACGTTGCTGCTTGATATTACAAGACAGATTGATTCTATGAAGTGGCTGAAGAGACTAATCTCCTCCATGTCTTCTCGGCGTTATTTCGAAGGGAACAGCAGAGTCATATCGACAAACTATACTTCCATTTTTTTTTGGCTCCTCGAGGTGAAGCTCTTATTTGCATCATGAGATGTTTGAAGACATTTAAGCTTTAAAAGAGACGTTCTGTACGTTTACTCGGCGTTGTGGCTAGAAATTCTGGTCACTTTCATGTCTTCTCACTGTCGTTCCAGAGGACAAAAGAAACCATGTCAGGATACCCTACTCTGTTCGTGTTCCTTGAGGTGAAGCTCTCTCTTGCTGGGCGAGTTTTTTTTTTTTCCCCCGAAAGAAAGATACTATTCATATATCAGAATAATATTTGAGAGGTACAATGCTTTCAAATCTAGCATAGCCCAAATAACTACAAAACAAATCGAAAGCTAGAAAGCAAATAACTTTGCAGCTAGAAGTAAGTTTCATTCATCAATAATAGACTGACTCCATAAATGATCTATAGCTGATCACTAGATTTTGCAAAGGGAGTTTAGCACGAGGCTGAAAGCTCTCTCAAACCAAAAGGGACATGCTTTCTAGTCACAGACTTCATCACACAAAGAAAAAAGTGTAGGTCTGAAGAATGAAAATGGCCGGTTATGAAAAAATTGGTAATACTTGTGCCATTTTCATAAAAGATTTTGTCAATGAGTGCATTGGTAAATTTAATAAACATTAGAATTTTTGTCATTTTCAAAGTAATGTTTTCCTCGTGTTACACTTCACTATTTTGAAAATGATGATATTTTTTTATTAAGTAGGGTTAACAAGGTTAACACAACCCCTTCATAAAATTTAACCTTTTTTTCTTATAAAATTGAGATAAGACAATTCATCTACTTGGGCTCAGCACCATCCAATTGTTCAATCATATGTTTTACATTTATTTATGGGATGATTGCTCAAAATTGCTTGAACTTTGACATTATTGAATCATACCTTTGGATTTTCAAAAGTAATAGAATACTTTTGATTTTGGCTATAGTCCCTGCTTTTTAGCACATTGAACAAATTAAAATTTTAAAGATTATATTGTGTATCGAAGTAAAATTTAGGGATGATTATAAATAAATTTCAAGTTTAAGGATGATATTGCTTATTGAGTTAACACTTAAAGATCATTTATAGCTAAGGGAGAAATTTAGAACTTTTTAGAGTTTCAAGATTATGGTGCAATGATGCTAAATTTCGACGGTTTTGAGCAATTGACATCGTTTGTCTATTTTTGTATATATATATCGATTTAAAAAAATCAAATGTACGAATAATGTCAATTGTTAACATTACTTGTAATATCGGTATTTTTTTTGTTGGTAATTATGCTATTAAATTGGCGTTTGCCTTTGTTATTTTTTTGGTCGAAAAAAAGAAAAAGTGTCGTGACGTATCGAACGAACGCCCACGACATTTTATAGCATAGTTAGGTTTGTGAAAAGAATGAAAATGTCGGGACGTATCAAACGTCGTCGCTCTCCTCCGATCGGCGTGTTTCGTCGCTGAACCAAGAAGAAACGTACTGAGCGTCCCCTAACGCTGCCACTCCTCGGAAGCAATCGACAACCGACTTTCATCTCCCAAATCCCAAATCCAGATCGCCGTGATTCGCCCAAAATGGACATCGATCCCCTCCCCAACGGAGGACCGGCCGCCGCCGTCGCCGCCGCGGCGGTGGCCGCGACCAACGCCCCGTCGTCGAAGCTGTCGCGGCTGGCGGAGTCGCTGAAGCTGGAGCACCAGCTCACGCGGGTCCCCTTCGAGCACTTGAAGAAGTCGATGCGCGCCAACCACCGCGTCGTCGAGAAGGAGGTCTCCGCCGTCGTGTCCGCCGTCTCCGACGCCGCCGACGCCCCCGGCGAGGACGACGCCGTCGATCGGCTCAGCTCGCTCGTTTCCAGGTTGCAAGGGCTCAAGAGGAAGGTCATTGGATTGTAATTTCTTGAGGTTGAATTGTTTCTAGTTGGTTATTGTTGAGCTTAGGGTAATAAAAGGGCTAGTTTGTTGGCTGGCTAATTGAAGCTTTTGATGTGGTAGTGAGTGACGAATCCTGCGTTGTTGCAGATAACTAGGTGAAGACTGAAAGTAAGGAGATGAGCATTGTGTCATAACTATGGGGGGATTTGATAGTTTTTTTCCTATGATTTTTTAATTTTTGAAAGAGGGTATAGTTGATCAGCATTTCTCTCTTTTTTTCTTTGTGATGGAGTAAGGAAAGAAAATTTACTCAGTTTAATGTTTGAGAAAGTTAAGGTGTTGAGAGGGAGGTAACCTGGCTGTGTTCAAGGAGTTGAATTTTGTTATATCTCAGTAATGTTCTGAAATTAGTTGACTGAGAGTGCTCGTATGTCCAATCAAGCTGCTTCTTTTAGCCGATAAAATACAAAAGATTTCTGAGCAGCCAATCACCAGAAAGATATGATGTGATATTTGGGCTGTCATTACCATATCATTGGCTAAGGTTTTATTTGAACTACTTGTTTTGTGATGAGGAACTTTTCTTGGTCAAGGCCACATATAATGTGTATATTCTCCCTTAGCTGTATGTGTGCTCAGTTTGTCTTAACTTTGTATGCTTGAGCAGCTGTGGTGACATGTAAGTTTGTATATTTTTTTTTGAGTAGTTGGAAGAGGGAAGTCGGACTGAGCACTTGCAAGCTCAGAGATGCCGAGCTCGATTAGACCACTTAGAATCAGCTGACCCGGAGAATTTGTCTGAGTGGAGCAACACCCGATTAAAGCGAATTCTTGTAGATTACATGTTGCGGATGTCTTACTATGATACGGCTGCAAAGCTTGCAGAGAGTACTAATATACAGGTACTTGACTTTATTCTCTCCTGTATAATCTCGGAAAATGCTTATGATCTGTGTGATCTTTATGGGATAGGATCTTGTCGATATTGATGTATTCCTAGAAGCCAAAAAAGTTATTGATGCTCTCCAAAATAAGGAGGTGGGTCCTGCCCTTGCTTGGTGCACTGAAAACAAGTCAAGATTAAAGAAATCCAAGGTATGTATTCTCCAATTGATTGGTCATTGCTAAATATTTAGTTTTTGATGTACTTTTCTCTTAATGTACTTGCTCAATTGTGATGGCTATATGCTTTAAAGCCAACTAAATGTGAATTATCACTATGTAGAATATTGGCTTGACACGGCTCATCTTTTCTCTATCAAAATTTGATAATTTTTTATTAACCTGCTTTATACATTGGGTTGCACTGACTTAGTAATTCTAGGGGATGAGCTTTTGCATCTTACTGCTGCTTTGATTTCAACGTAGAATGTTGCACATATTGAAATGTCTTGACTAGTTACATGAATTTAAAGGATCACAAACTTGGGGTGGAGGGGGGGGGGCAAATTGTGTGTTGTAGGAAGTGAGAGTTAGAAGAACAGAGAAGACTAGATTTTTCTTCTTTCCCCCTTTATTATTTTTATTCTTTTTACATATTTACATTTCGATCCCTCATTTATTGAAAAATTTTAAAATTGACCCCGTGTGTCGGATCTAGACTTGCATCTTGGAGCATGTCGGGAGAGTTGACCACGTGTTGGTTTTTCCGACACGACACAAAGGCTCTCAAAGAATGTCGGTGATTCCTACATGATAGTGTTAAAAATGAAATTCATCCCAGTGTGCATCATGTAAAAAGAATATTTTTTGGCTTTCTTCAAATAGTCACTTTTATTCATGACATTGTATTTTCATCCAAGACAAAGTTTATGTACTATTCTCTTAGTGAAAAAAATGATGTCTGCATCTTTCTGGGATAGAATAAAATAATTGGACTATCTATGTATTTTCTAGTAATCAGTCCAATCAGAACAGTGTTTGGAATGACATTGCAGTAATGCTGGAATTTTATTGTTAAATTTTAAGACATGCAATTGGTCTGAAGAATGTTTCCTGTGACAGAGTATTTTGGAGTTCCAATTAAGACTTCAAGAGTTTGTTGAATTGGTGAGAGCTGAGAACAGCATGCGAGCTATTACCTACGCCAGAAAGTACCTTGCACCATGGGGATCTACACATATGAAAGAGCTGCAGCGAGTCATGGCCACATTAGCATTCAGGAGCAACACTGAATGTGCAACCTACAAGGTGATCTGCATTTCTCTTGCACTGATACGACGGATCCTATTCATTATATTAAAGGCCATTCATTAGTGCTTGCTCAAGCTAGATTGCTACCATGAAGCAATGAGGTTAACTTCATGATGGCTGTCTGTGCTAGTTGAAATCAGTTGCTAACAGTATCTTTATTCTATTATCATGTGAGAGGAAAATAAATTTATTGACTGTTTTATGTGGATCATTGATTTTTTATGTTGCAATTGAAGTTTAGTTGGGCTTGCTATTGAGAATTGAGTTCATCCCATAGAGCCAGATTTAAAGTGCTTGTTTATTTGGTATCTCACAATTCATTGTGGGTGGGTGAAGGGCTCATTGGAAATTTTCTGTTAAATACTCTTTTGTTTAATCTGACGGCTTTGTAGCTCTTTTATTTAGGTGAAATTTGTTGATTGAAAGTTATTTAGTTTGTTTGTACCTTGACTACTATGTTAGCAGGTACTTATCAGTCATAGGTCTAGTTAGGACCCTCCAAGATCCTCACCGAACTTTGATCAAATCTAAAAGGTTTTCAACGACAATGTGTTATTGCCAATAACTTATGTTCCTTTAATAACTTAATGTCTGTCTGCGCATTTTCATATTATGTTTGACTTGAAAGATGCAAATGTATTCTTTTACAGGCTTTATTTGAACCGAAGCAATGGGATTTCCTTGTGGATCAATTTAGACAGGAGTTCTGCAGATTATATGGAATGACTTTTGAGCCTTTGCTAAACATATATTTGCAGGCTGGATTGTCTGCTCTGAAAACTCCGTATCCTTTTTCTTTTTTTCATTCTTTGGTGTGATTACTTCTCTGCATTCATTTAAGTTCATTCTTGTTTCTTTAACATGGGAGTGCCACTATATGCTTCTACTAATTTGTTTTGCAATTTACATATAGGATTTTCCAAATGTTGTCATCAATCTATCTGTTGAATAGTGATTGAGTCAATATTACTAGGAGGGATTGCAAAGATTTGCATGCTAGTCCACACACTGAAACCTGGATTTAAGGCATGTTATGCAATTAATTAATTGTGTATTTGTTTTCCCCATCTACTTCACAATCCTAGTAGGTTAAAGTAGTTGTGAAACCAAAGAATACTGTGAGTAGGGATAATAGTACTTATTTTCTGGGGCAAATATTTTATGGGACTCTTATGTATTAGTTTTTAAAGAACTAGAGTGTATATAGGTTTGACTCTTTTGAACTTGAGTTGCAAAATTTGTAATAATGGAGTGGGTGAGAATTTGAGATGTAATACTTAGAGACCCACCCAACATTAGGCCCTGATTTGGGTCCACGTTGATTCAGACTTGGCTTGTTACACAAAAGATCCATGGAACCTTGTAGCACACAGGCCACATATTGTTCATCTCTGGTGCAACCATGTCCAGTAAGGCCTTGGTTTGCAATGAATGGAGGAAGATAAGCATCACTGGACCATGGCATTTAAACTGGCATTGCCCTTTAGTGTGGAGAGGACCCCTGTAACAGTATCTGGAATGGAAAATTGCTTAAGAAGTGATACATTGAGCAAGAGATTAATCCTCAAAGTCAACTAAATGTTTTGAGGATTACCCATGTTGTTCAGCCTGGTTTGTTACCTTAGTTAGCTTTTTCGTTCCTTTTCACTTTCATATGTTTTATGCCTTGACCTGATTTAGATTCTGCACTGAAGATGGTTGCACAAAGGAAGACCCATTATCCCAGGAAAGTTTCCGAAAACTTGCAATGCCGTTACCTTTCTCCAAGCAGCATCACTCAAAGCTTGTTTGTTATATAACTAAAGAACTTATGGACACGGAGAACCCACCTCTAGTCCTACCAAATGGCTATGTCTATAGCACCAAGGTATGTGTCAATGTGAAAACTGTTTTCTATAAATGTCTTGAGTTTTTTTTAATTGATCCTGTATAATCTTTTCTCCTGAGACAGGCTCTTGAAGAAATGGCAAAGAAGAACGATGGTAAAATCATCTGCCCTAGGACAAACTTTGGATGCGACTATTCTGATCTGGTAAAGGCATACATATCTTGATGTACATTTGCAACAGAGCTCACAAATCCATAGAAATAACTATACTGAAGGACTGGACTCTGAAGCTCTGCAATCTGTTCCATCCTCGGAGAAACTCCTGAAAAGTCATATTGATATTTCTGGGAAATCTCATGTACATAATGCAGAAAGCACCTTTATCAATATCAAAACATCTATTGATTCTTAAGTACAATAACCAGAGTTGTTCGTTCTCCTTTGTCATTTGAATGTTCGATTGACAGCAAATGCAATTGCATGCGTTCATGTGCTCAGATCAGACTAGTGGCAAAGTAACAATCGCTGCCACAGTTCAATCTTAATAATTCTTATTTCTTTCTTATTTAACTTCTGTTGTTTTGCAAACGCGGAGAATTTTTAGTGTGAAATGTTCTTGGAAAGCTTCTTTTAGTGGTGACCAAAAGGTGCGCAAATCAGGGTTTAGGCATGCGTGCGATAGTCCCACTCCAACGGGCCAAAGATGCAAAGTATGAAATTATAAATTAATTAAACAACTGAGGGGAAAAAGGTATAGAGAAGAAGAAATCAGTGTTGATTGTAAAATTGTATTTGGCTTTTGATCATATTTTGTAAAATCAGGTGACATCAAAGACTTATACGGCTGGCAAGTAACGTTGTTCTCAGTATGTGTGCCTTTATTGACTTCTCATTTACATTTTGGATATTGTTGCTAGATTGTTCAGCTACTTGATGCCGACTAATTTGAACTTCATTACGTTGAGGTTCATTGATTTGTATTGACATCAAAAGTACATACCCGTGTTCGTGTCGATCTTTTGGTAATTGAACGTCCCAAATTGTGAACAAATCAAGTAGAGATTGTGGAACTACCGTGCCAGTGTTATTTGGTTATGGCCTGTGCAGATTCTACGCCTTAGGCAGGCTAAACACTATAATTGAATTGATCGGAGTGAGTTGTAGTATGATCTGAATAATAGATATATGTACCGGACCGAGGTCAGGTGTCGGCCTCTCACGTATGGTTGCAAGTAACTGTCCTATGCAGGTCTAGAATTTGCAAGTAAATTTCAAGAAGCGTTGGCAATTGACCACCTTTCATGGCAGAATTATATAGTTCAGTCCAAATAAATATGGATTTTTTTTTCGGTGCCAGTAAATTTCAGGAAGTGTTGACAAGTATCAAAGAAGTTTTGAAAAAAATTGGACTTCTGACTTTTTTTTCTTTTTTATGGTTAATCTGTTGTTAGCTTACTAACATTCTTATGAAATCTCCAACTTTCTTCACAGTTTGCAAATTAGAAGTTTTTTTTCACTAACTTACCATTTTTTATTTACATAAACTTACTAATGTTTCAAATTTACTAATTATTATATGAAAATTTTCACAATAAATAAATAAATAAAAAGTAGAGTAACTTACCAACTTTTAGTTAGATTAAGTTTTCAACTATTTTTGAGTTACCAACCTTTATTTGAATTACTTGCCATTATTTAATCGTTTTTCTGTAGTTTATCAAACTTTCTACTGATTTACCACTTTTTATTTGCCTTGGTTAAAAACCAATCACATTACCGACCCCTTTAGAGATTACCAACTTCAATTACCATGACTTACTAGCTTTTCTACCATTAAATTACAACATAATATTGAGTTCCCACTCTCCTTTGAGTTACTCGTCAATTTTTATTTGAAAGAGCAGCATTAGGGGTTTTGGCTCACATCATCTTCTAGTAGATTACATGGTAAATATATGTACTTGGGATTATACACATGGTTCATCTGAGATGATGAAGCTATTGTTTCAAGCAACGATGGTAAGTTCCCAAAAGTGAAAGGTGAAGCTGGGAAAGCTGTGTACTTGTTAGCAGTAACGATTTGAAGATCGGTCTCCGCATCGCATTAAGGATGCAGAGACGCCGAAGGATGCTTGGGACAACACCTCCTGCCATCTTTGCAAAGACAAAACGATGCAAAGCTCCAGTGATAAACATCCTGTCACAAAGACAAAGTTGACAAAGTTGCGAAATATAATGTTTCTTTCGACAGCAGCAGGTTGAATGGGCCACGCGACCGACTCTTGCGGAGCTTGAACAGATCATAACCTTCGTAGGATTGAAATCTGTCCACTTAAAGTGGTTTTTTCTCCTCACAGAATATCATTATTATCGATAGAGATCTCCAAGCGAATTGCTTCACTAATGTGTTTGGCGATAAACAAGATAACAATTCGAAAAAGTCTAAGGTCAAAAGAGAAGGTGAAAGTTCAAGCTAAAAAATGGCCGTCTGCAAGACTAGAGGAGTGATGGGTACCCGCCACTTTTACTCTCCAAATTCCTTCCCTTTACCATATTGAACCCAGAGAGAGAAGTCCTGGACGTGCGCCGGAGAGGAAAGCCCTGGACGTGCACTGGAATTCGTGACGTGTCATTCTGATTGGTCGGTCTCGATTTGGTTTTTTATTATACAAATTAACATTGCAAAGATACAAACAAAGAAAGAAAGCAATGGCCTAGCTAGTAGAGGTGAGCAATGGATTGGGTCTCACTGGTCCAATATCAAGTTTCAAAATATCTAGGATGGGTTTCAAGTTTCAAGTTCCAAAAATTAAGAAATTGATTCTGATGGGTAGGTTTTAGGTTCTAGGTCTTAGGTAGAACTTGAAACAAGTCTTTATTATTCCATAATGTCTAATGATAAGTATATAATTTGAAATCACTAATTTGAACTTACATCTCCAACAATATTCATGATTAAGACTTTTACTTTATTAATATTTCATATTCTGTGGGTGTCTAAATATGAGTTGTGAGAATAGATTGTAGTAGCAAATGATAGTAATTAGAAGTAAAGATTCATCACAATCGTTTAATTAAGAATATAAGTGAAACTTGGATAGACCTTGAAACTGGTGACATAGGAGGTTCGAGGTTTCAGTGTATGTAAGGTAAATTCCCTATTCAAAAATTTGGGGACCGGTTCAATAGATAAGTTCTAGGTCGAACCTAAAACAACCCTAAAATTGCTTACTTTTAATAATTTGGCCCTTATCAAAATAAAGGGTTTGAATATTATGGTAAAATTATCCAAAAAGTTATAAATCAATTGTACGGTAGCTAATTCAGTCTTAAACTTATTGTACAATAACCAATTCAATCCTAAATTTCTCAATTGTGCCAATTTAGCTCTAAACCATTTAGAAATTTGCTAATTAGATCTTAAATTTTATTTGATTTGCCAATATATTCCTTCAACTATTTCTCGCCAAAATTACTCCGAATGACTACATTGGCAAATTGTTAAAAGGTTGTAGGCTAAATTAGCTACTATACAATAGGTTCAAGATTTTTTGGATAATTATTTCAAATTTTATTAGCCACGGTATCATTTTCTTTTAAAATATTGTCATTTTCTTTTTTGTCTCAACAAAAGTAGATGAATTTGATCTGTGAAGGATAAGGTTTTATCCACTATTTTTTTTCCAATACTTCTATTTTCCTCTTTATTTTATTATTTTTTCAATCTACTCAAAGACAAATTTATCTTCCCTTTTATATTTTCCCAACTTATCTTTTGAGCATATGATTGTACTTTTGTTCTTTTATATTTATAAATCAAACTCCGATATAATAAATTATTATACTTTTCTCATACCTTAGAATAAACAAAATTCACTACTTTGATACTCTAATCAAATGATATAGAGTTGATTTCGTCATATTCAATCATTAATCTTGATCTAGGGATAACTTAAGATGACATCACATATGTTATTTTCGAATTTTGTAAGCTAAAATGAATTATGATCTAACCGACCTTGCTTACTATGTAAAAATTATATAAAAGTACTGGGAAAAAACACTACGACAAGAGATGAAATTTATTAGTCTATTTTCAAGCAATCATTTTACTATCTGGGAATAAATTAAAGAAAAAATCCTTTTCCATTAAATGATGTAGTACCTTAGTTATGTTTATTATTATTATTATCATCATCATCAGGAAAGACCTCATTTCATTTCAAGTAGACAAAGTAGAAAAGCAACATAAATGAGCTTCAAAACCCATAATATTTCAAAGAGACGGAGGGGTGCCTGAAACCTAATTAAGAAGAAAAGAAGGATGAGGAATCCGTAGCTTTATTTTGTCTCATCGAACAATGGTTCAAGCATAATAATGATAAAAAAGATAGTGCAATCCGACCTTTGTTAATAAGCACTTTGACTTCCGAAGGGGCTTGATCTGTTCCCAAAAGTGACAGAGCTGAAGTGAGACAGTCAGACTGCACATTGTAAACACGATCTCCCTTTTCATCTCTCCCACTCTGTTGCAAACTCCACTCCCTCAATAATCGCTACGCTTTCGGCGTGCAGTGCAATCATTGCACTTCACAGCACCGGCAAACGTGCCTCTTACTGTATTTTCCTTCTGATTCGAGCTCTTACCTTGGTTATGTATTTTCCTAGTTTATCTGTACTATCATCTCAAACGTGCCTCTTGCCTCGGTTTTAACTTTGCTAAGTTAACCTTTTAATACATAATACACACTCATGAGATAACCACCCACTATAATATAAGTCACCATGCATGCATTGCATGGGTTGTCAATCTGTTTTACACCGACTGATACTTCAAGTAAATTTATTTTTGGCAAAAATCCAGCCCATGTATCAAAATTTGGCACAAAAGACACTTTAATGTCAAAAGTTCCAAAATATATACTTAAGTATCATTTTTAAAAAAAATTAGGACATTTAAGTGCCAAGTCTAACGAAGAGTGCTAGAAATCTAACTTGGCATAATATGGCTTGTCAGAAAACTAAGTCATCTTAAACTCAGCCAATATGACATCATCTTGTGTCAAATTTGATTTTTAATAAAAATATTAATTAAATTAAATTAAAAACTAAAAGAAGAAGAAGAGCACCGACAGGACAGGGGGGGGGCTCTCCCCTTGTTGTCAGCCATCGCCGCTGCCCCACTAGCAATGGGGTGGCGGCCATAGGCAGGGGAGCCTCCTCCCACCTGTGCTGTTCTTTTTTAAAAATTTTATTTTTTAATTTAACTTAATTCATATTTACATTAAAAATCGAATTCGGGGCAAAACGATATCGTTTTGGCTAGGTTTTAGTCACATAAGTGATTAAAACGACGTTGTTTTGAGCTCAAGTCGTTGGAAAAATGCCAAGTCAACATTTTGATCGGCATTTTTCATCATTGACATTTAAGTGATCTATTCTTTTTTGATTTTGAACACTTAAGTATATGACTTGCGGCATGATAATTATACATTTCCATTTATGACATTCCATTTCGAAGGGGCCAATATTTTCCTCAACGAAAGACAACTCTTTCTTTTCTTCGGAGGGGGATATTGCTTCCAAATGATGCCTATAAGTGACAGCGGAATCAACATACCTGGAGCATTCCAACAAGCAAATTATCGGTTCTTGTTTGATTTTATGTGACAAATTATCTTTTGTATATGAAGTGTGCCAATTCCATTGAGAACTGAACACTAAAGAGAAGGCAATACCAAGTTAAGGTCCTCCATGTAGTTTTCTGCGCTAATAACTTACCTAATAAAAGAAAATTTGCATGATACATGGGTGTGAGAATAGATTATAATGGAGATTTAAGATCTGATGGCTACAGGGTCAAGCTCATTTTTGTAGATTACATCGATACATCGGTCTTCCCCTAAACTCTCACCGTTGAAGAAAGATACAAATGAGCTCGTGTCCGTCAACTCGAGTTTTATCTCTTCACAGGAGGAACCACGCACAGGTAGAGCTGATGGTTCAGGATTCTAGTGAAATTCAAGCTCGGCTGGAGAATCTCCAGCCCGTTACTTCACGGCTATATTGACAATCCCTAGCTAGATTAAAATTGACCCAATCATTTAAGTAGCACTGACACCAACATGCGATACGGCACGACACGACATGCCGACACGTTTCTAAAAAATTAGAGGATTCTGACATATTGAGACGTTATATATTAAATGTGTGTGTATATATATGTACATGATAAATTATCATTTTTATGATTATTTCAATCAATTTAATTTGATTCAAATTCACAAATAAATAAATAATAATAAAAGAGCCTAAAATGAATTCCATCATTTATTAAAATCATTAATTGTTTCAACTTAATAAATTCAACTTCATTCCACTAATCTATAACCAATGCCCACTACGATACCAACATCTCAATTTTTTTTTTTTTTACATCATCAAACCCATTAACTTATATCAATGTGATAAAAATATCCTCTGGCGTAATTCTATGCAAGACGGTCAGTCAAGATCCAACACAACGGCCTACAGAGGACAACCGCAAACAAGCAGTGCTGACATGGACCTGTAGATTTCCACCAACTTGCAAGCTCGAAGATAGCTCGATTAGATGTGATCCGCAGAATTCATCTGAGGGGGAGCAATATCAATCTGCGGGGGAGCAATATCCGACTGGCTTGAAAACTAGTAAAAAATTTAAACCATAAATACTGCAGCAATACATTTTAAGTTCACATCGGGATCGATTTGGCCTCGGCAGACTATATGCCTTCCGACTAAAAACTCAAATTGAGTTGCTTCTAGTGCATTGCAATACGAGCCAAGATAGATGCAAGCCAAAGGTGACTGGGCGTGGACAAATTAAAGCGTCAACATAACAACCCAAACGGATAACATGAATTGCAACGACCAAGCAAACCACAAAATGCATAGATTGGTCCCAAGCCGAAGGAAGAAGGTAAGGCTTCAAATACATTAACATGGGTACCAAAACTCAAGACATTAATTCAGAAATCATATGTTTATCTGCACTAAGGGAGCTTAATGTGCGTGGATAACAGATGACCTCTTCTAACTCTGAAGAAGAGAACATGAGAAACAGATAATCCGCACACCTGATATGCACGCACCCAAACTAGAAGGCTCTGACTGGCTGCCGGCTGTGGGCACCCACCAAAATACAAGTGATGGGTTTCTCACTCCGCTGACGCTCTCCTTGATTTCTGACATGGAAACTGTCTGCTTACTCGATTGTTTCACCAACTAACAAAGCCCCCGGCCAGTTTTATGCTGTCACAGGTTGGTTGTGTAGTTACCTAGCCATGAAGCAGCAGATTTCAGAATACGAAGTTCACCAGCCAGTAGCTCACATGCCATTGACCTGCGGATGCCACCTCTTTTGCTTACAGGACAACCGGTAGGATTCATTAACTGTGCATATAACCACAAAGATCATCACCATATGCACATTGACATTAAATAATAGTACTTACCAAATACTAACTGACAATTGACCTCCCATGGTAATCTCAAGCACTTAAAAGTCTTGAGACTTTTATCAGGTAAGGGTAATTAACCCTCATGTATTGCAGACAACTTAATAGTCACAATCTCACATTACAGGTGTTAGAATAATTAAATATTAAATCACACATTCGTCTAACAGCTTAAGCTTTTAAAACAGTTGGCAGTGATTGCACAAAATTTCACATGGTTTCAAAGCCCTAGGCTAGATTTCTCAATTTCAAATTGCAACATTCATTGCCGTGGTTTTCATCCTTCATTGCTGTCTATTATTCTCCAGAAAATTTTTCCTCTGCACATAGCCTTCATAGTTGTATTACTGCTCTTGTTTTCTTCCTAACTTTCACTCTTCAAAATGCCCATATCCAAAACCACATCCAAAGCCACAAATTGTAACTCTCCAACCACAAACCAATACGAGGAGGTTGCCTTAACACACATGACAGGTGATCTTCAGAATATCAGGCCAACCTACAGATTGAATGAGAAGAACTATATCAAGTGGTCACAATTTGTCTAGATGTATCCGAAGGGCAAGGGAAAACTTGACCATCTACTTGGGACAAGACCCAAGCTAGGAGATCATGATTTTAATGCGTGGGATGAGGCTGATTCCATGATCATGTCATGGCTATGGAATTCCATGAAACCAGCCATAAGCGATACTTGTATGATTCTACCAATAGAAAAGGAGATTTGGGATTCCATCCGACAAACGTACTCGAAGGCCCGTGATGCAGCACGAGTGTATGAAATTAAATTGAAAACCAGTGGGACAAAGCAAGGAGGTAAGACTATCATCGAGTATGCTAATTCCCTGCAAAACTTATGGCAAGAACTCGATCATTATTGAGTATTCTAGATGTGGTGTTGAGAAGATGAGGCCATTCTCAAGAATTTTATTGAAAAGGATCAAGTCTAAGATTTCTTAACTGGGCTTAATTCTGAATTTGACCAAGTCAGAATTCAAAACCTTGGTAGGGAGGAAGTGCCATCATTAGAGGAAACATTTCCTTGATCCAAGCAAAAGAAAGCCATCAATCTGTCATGCTCGAACCACAAGCAGTAGAAGGGTTAGCCTTGACAATCAGTAACGTTGATGAAAAGGGTAACCTGCCAAGGAAAGACTACTTAAAAGGGAGCCTAGGAAGGGGAGTACTATTCAATTAAGACCATATCTCAAGCTTGAGGCTTATACAGTTGCAGATTATGCTGGATCAGTGGTTGACAGGAGGTCTATAACTAGTTATTGTACCTTCCTTGGAGGTAACATGGTAACTTGGAGAAGTAAAAAACAGAATGTGGTGGCAAGATCTGGTGCAGAATACCAGTTCAGGGCAACAGCTCAAGGAATATGCGAGTTATTGTGGCTCAAGATCATTCTTGATGACTTGTAGGTCGAGTGGTATAGTCCTATGAAGCTATATTGTGACAATAAGTCCGCAATTAATATTGCTCATAATTCTGTGCAACATGACAGAACGGAGCATATTGGGATCGATAGGCACTTCATCAACGAGAAACTTGAAGGAAGACTGATTTGTTTGTCTTAAGTCCCTTTAGGACAGCAAGTGACAAAGACAAAGGGCTTAACAGTGTAAGTTTTCACAAGCTAATTACCAAGCTGGGAATGGAAGATATCTATTCACTAGCTTGAGAGGGAGGAGTGTTGAGCTATAAATAGCTAAATTATTTGGCTGTAAAAATGTAGAAACACTGACTGATTGTTAGGAGTAGTGTCTTCCCATTTAGGAGTTTTTTTGGGTTCTAGTTATGTGGGATTGTAGCTGCTAACCCACAAATTGTGTGATTGTAGCTGTTCTCCAATTTAGCCTTTGTCTCCTATTTTGTTTTCTAGGATTTCTCTGTGTATTAGCCTATAAATGTAAAGTAGAAAAATATATGGAGAATAAGAATCTCTCAATCTAAAATTCCACATGTGAGATTTTGCGCAGCCACTACCAATTGTTCTATAAGCTTAAGCTGTTAAACGAAAGTGCCATTTAATATTTAATTATTTTAACACTCTCCCTCATGCTTAGTCTAGTCTTTTTGCCTAATACCAAGCATTGGACATATTTAATTGGGGAGGCAAATAAAGCCTAGAAAGATTTGAACTTAGGATCTCCAACTTTGATATCATGTAGAATTTTAGATGGAGAGAGATTCTTATTCTCATTCATATATTCTACTACTTTACAGTATTACATTTATAGGTTAATACACAGAGAAATCTTAACAAAGAAAACCAAAGAAATCTCATAAATAGGAAAACCTACTCCTAACAATTAGTCAGTTTTCCTACGTATTTACAGCAAGATAATCTGCCTATTTGCAGCTCAACAACAAGGTTTGGGAAGGGACTATGAACAACTCGAGCTTGAAGTTCATAGAAGCTCTTTGAATGGATTGACTTTAGAGGGCCTACAATTGCATTTGAGAGTCTCTGCAACTAATTCACTATGGTACAAATTAGTCCCTTGCCAAGAAAAAAACCTTCAAGGCATATTATAGCAGTTATCTATAACCTGGACAAAGAAGCTGTATCACTGGCTCATATCATGTTCCAACCTAGCAACACTTCCAGAATCCTTCAAATCGAGTATCGAACCTTTAGTAATTTGCTTGGCCCAGCTAACATTGCATGGTCCAGCAAAGAATGGTATACAAGCCTAAGCATATTGATTTTTGATGTGCAAGCTCACTTCTTTTGCATGCTTCTGGAGCTTATTGCACATAGTAACAAGGACAATACCTTCGCAGATGCACTGTATTGGTCAATCAATTTAGTGATATGTGATAGCAACAACTGATGTGCTTGTATTTCCCTGTCGATGTTCCTCAAAGGACGTCGGCCTAGCCGGCCATCATTTTGGGTGGCTTCCTCCTCCATATCGTTCAGCTCTGAAAATCAAACTATCAGAGTACATTCACCAAGGCAGGTGTCTGGTTCAGAGTAAGGTTCTTTCTATCAGAGTACATTCACCAAGGCAGGTGTCTGGTTCAGAGTAAGGTTCTTTCCAAAGAATAAAGAACTATGTGCAAGGAGAAAAATATGATTCACACACCTTCAAGAGAGGTGCAAGAAAGCACACGGATAGCAGCACGAAGTGATTGAGGAATCCCAGTGCCTTTTCCCTTAGCAGATCTCACTTCCCTGAAAGACAACAAATTATCAATAGATTCAAACCTATTACACAATAATGACATTGTCACTGCTCAATATTTATGTAAGATCACCTGCTTATGCAGATCTTAAAGGGAGAAGGCTTTAAGTCATATACCACCTTAGCAACTCTACCTTTGACAACTTGTCAGGTCACAGGTGCAAATGGTTTACGGTGTTTTATCAGTCACTAGTGTTTCTCTTAGAGGCTACATAAGAAGCTGCAGAGCTTTTACTATAGGTATGAACAATCAAAAAGACCAGGAAAACATTGAGAAAAGTGATCTTCTTCAGCCTTTCATAGCAATTGCAAGAAGATAGAGAAAGCAGAAGCAATTTCATGGGAGCCAAAACTTCTCCCAACTTTCTCATTCAGTTAACTATCCCAACTAAGAGATAAGTGTGTGTAACTAATGAGTGTCCCACAACAATCTCAAAAGGGAAAGTTGGCTCTTGGATTACCTTAAGCACCCAGATCCATAACTTCAGTTGGACATACTATAGGAAACATACCAATTAATACAGTCTCAAATTAATGGCATCTAACATAAGAAAATAAAGCATGAATACCAACTTGATTGTGAAATTATCTGCGGAACACTTGGAGATGCCAAATTTGCGAGTTATCTGCAAGCAATGTCTTTGCAGAAAATACAGCTTCATTTTGAATAGAGGATCTTGAAGAGGAACATTGAATTGGATCTGAACCTGAAAGTAGCCAGTATTTCGTCAGAAGCATTCATCATGCCAAAACAGATGTGTGGTGCAGTAGTTTATGAGCATGTGATGAAAACGCTTTCTACATTCGAATATGCTCCCATTGCTTTCTTTCTAGTTGTTTGTTTGTCAGGGTCTCCTGTCATGAACATCTAAACACAATAAAGTTGACACGTACTGGTGTCAAATATTCAGCTCCAACCTTCAGGCTGTATCTATAAGACAGCAGATTCCTGGAAGATGCAGTTTGTTATAATTCTAGAGGTACATATGAAAAAGAACGGCATGGCTGATTTTTACTTGCGCATTGGGAAATGTAGTAGAATTTAATTTAAAGGCAAACAGCAAGAGTGAACAATTTATCAAGAATGGTCATATCAGCTCAGTCGTTAAGCATACTTGAAGAAATTTTCCACTTCCAAAGTGACAATCACATATAAAACAAGAAAAATTAGTGTGTTGAAATTGAAAACTTTCCATGTTAGTTAACAAGTGCCTAAGGACACTCCAACAAAATCCTATTTATAAACGTCATATGGCTAAAATCAGCAGAAAAAACAAAAATGAAATCCTACTCATGAACATAACTGTAGGCCCTCAATATTTAATCTAGCAAACCACAATCCAAGATTCTGGTCCCGATGAAATCTTGGAAGTTTAGAACCATCAATATACACAAAAATTAACATATCTGAACATATCTGACCATAAGATATCTGGAGAACAAACATATCATTCAAGGAGGAAATTAGTATTTTCACAAAGACTATCTAATACAAACTGTGTAATGTCACCCTTAAGCCAAGGATGTATAGATCTCATCCAAAATGGATGAGCACTCAAATTATCATATGTTCATCCACCAAAATCCAAGGCTTTGAGAACATGATTAACAAATAAATGTCACAGATGCAAAGTATAATTTCATTAAATCAAACTAAACCAGTGCTGCAATAATCAATTCTGCATTCCAAATCACATCTAACTAGTACTAAACAAACACACTATCGAACATCAACCACTGTACAACTGTTTAATTAGAATACGGAACTGACCTCATCATGAATGTTGTGCGGAATGGTAAACCCGAAATCCAACAATAAGATAGCATTCGAAAACTTCCCATATGATATTAGTACCTGTATACAAATGACAAAGGTTCCTCATGATACAAACAAATCAAAAGTGGACTACCAAAGATGTGATGGGTTCGCATCCATGTTTTGTTATTAATTTTGTTCTTCATGTCCTCAACCAAACAAGAGCAAAATTTCATACACAACCACGAAAACCCTGAACCACAATTACCAAATAAAATTAACATATTAATGTGAGACTTTAAACTTCAGGATCATAGTTATATAATCACTAGATCAATCTTTTAATAAGAGGAATCCAAACAAAGAAAATGCAAAATCAGTTGATAATGTGGTACAAAGGTCATATATATTATTCCCGGTCATGGTTTAAGATTGACACTTTGTGAATTATTTGTAAGAAAGCAATTTGCCACTACTGTGTAACTGGTTTAAATATCACAAAACATTTCATTAATGCACATTGATTAGAAACAATGAGATATAGTTTAACTGTGAAAATGAAGACAGAAGTATCAATATCCGATGGAATTGCAGAACAGGGGCAAGTATAGATACCATTTGGAACTGGTTTAGTTACAGTTGTTGCCTACAAATATTACCGAATAAACAACTTTTGCATCTTTTGGTGTGACATGTTAATAATGTACGTCAGATTGTAAATTTTTTTACTCAAAACTCTCACAAAGATATTGTCATCTTTGTCTTTTACTAATTTGCTGCAGTTTTTTGCTATTAAAGAAAACAGTTGAGAGTCCTCTTAGATTGACTATAGGAGCTCTAACTTATAAATGCCTGGAGAATTTGTGCTTCCACTAAAAAGGAAGATGGTTAATGCAATCTGTCCAAAGAACAGAACTAAAGCAAGAAACTTAGTACCTAATGAAGAATGTCATTAAAGATGCTCCAGTAGAAGTTTGAGAACATAATCCCACATTAGCTAAAAACCTCGTCATTGCAGCATCAAATGAAGCATTAGGCTATATGGTCTTTAAATACAGATCATCATTAGCAAAAATCCGTTTCATGAACATAAGCATTTCTTGAAAGAGAACGAAGATCCAAAAAGGGAGGATAAGAGTATCTTGAAAATTGACGCCCAACCTGTTCACCAGGAGCATAATTGCGATTGACAATCACCTGAAAATTTTTTTAAGCTTATAAGGATTTTTGGGCTAATAAGGAACAAAATCACCAACATGTGGTACACTCAGCTTCAACAGGAAAATTTTTGTTTTGGACCAATAAAAACATCAACAATTGGGCAAGAAAAGAATGAACAAATCAAATTTTGAGCAAATGGAGAAGTGGTACATATGGTGCTAGGAGGAGATTACCTCTGAGAATTGTTTTTGTTCATCCCTCAACAAAACTGCTTTTGCAAGCCCATCATGGTTTAGAAAATCTGCAAAAGGAACCTACCAGAAGATTATTCAATTCCTTTATAGACATTAGTAAGAGAAGTGCTTTGTCAATCATACAGGTAATCTTTACCAGAGAATAGCCCTTGCTGCTTTCCCATGCGCGAGATTTCACTGTCATAATGATCATGTGCTCGTGAGGAAACATTAGTAGTTGTACCAGTTAAAAACCAACATAAATACAGGTGATAAAACAAATGGCGGCCAAAAACCTATGGTGACTACTATGGAACATCACATCCAAGACAAAAACTGCAAAAAACGTATCATTTACAAATGACTGTCTTAAATTCAGGGAAAGGGCCATTGCAGCAGGAGGTGGTCTATGAGTACCACACGTATATATAATATGGAAAATGGCAACAAAAAGGAAAATAATTAAATAAATAAATTGGTACCATGTTCTTCCAGTTTCATGCACTTAAGGAAAGCCACATGAAGAAACTCACAAAAAGTTGCCAAAACAGTACATAACTTCAACACCTAGGAATATGTATAACCTCATAGGAATGCCAACTTGAATTAAAAAAACCCAAGCTTTGCAAGCTGAAATTGAGATAAAAAGAGCAGGGGGGAAATAAGTCTTTAGAAAGAGTCTGCTCATGCAAACTGAGCAGAAGTTGGTTCCATAAGCATGAGAGAACCATAACGTCAAACAAATTTGCTTACCCAAAGCACATGCATGCATGAAATCTTCAAATTCCATATCCTTGGAAACTTCTGGGAAGTGATGATCGAGAGCCTGAAATTATTCGCTGTGGCATGTCAAAATTACTATCTTCAGGCAACATGAGGTCATTGCAAGTAACATCAAGCTAACGACTGGACTCGGCGAAGGAAAATAAATAGGGATATGTCCATTGAAGGTATTCTAACTTACTCAAGGAGTTTTCATTTCGTATGAATACTTACTTTAACTGTTTCACTCAGATACACCAACTGCCAAATCTAACTATTTAAGGATGTGTCTAGATTGACATAAATTTTTAACTTTTTGCTCAATCAAAATATTGCAAGTCACATACTTTGCTTTTCTTAAATAAGAGATTGCTGGAACTTTTACAATACATAAATGTTTACACGTAGATTAAACCATAAATTTTTTTATAATTATTGGAAATTCAGATAATACTTCAAAGGTTGGAGCAACAGCAAAAGACTACTCTTTGCTTATGCTTAATGCCAAACAAACAGGCCCTAACTCATCAAGAAAATCTCTCCCAACTATACTTGGAAGCTGGAACTAACCAAAGATTCTGGCATAGACAAAGAATTCTGAAATAGGATTTTCTTTCTCTTATTTCTCATGAACAAAGTTCAAAACTTATTGGAGAGGATCAATCTAGGGGCGAGCCAAAGAGATGTTGAAAATTGACATGCGCCAAGGTGATCCTAACTTCAGATGATTGGAGAATGATCAAGATCACTCCATGGTTTGACACTCTGGAAAAAAGTGCATGAATGGGGCTTTGATGGAGTGACAATCTTACAAATGAAAGGTAGAATGCATTGGAATTGATACTACAATGAAAAGGAAAGACAGAAATGAAAAGTACATGAAATTGAAAGTGCAAAAGGAAAATGGAAATATAAGGAATGTCCTTGGGTGTTGGCTGAGTCTTCTGATAGTCCTTGTGAAAATTGCAAAATTCTCCTCTTTTAATATCCAACGCTTGTGCAACTAACACCACTAAGGGCATCTTCTCATTTTTAAGGGCATCTTCTCATTTTTCACTCGACCACTGCTTGCAACTTCTCATTTAAAGTAACTCTCAATAACCACTCATCTTCTTGAACTTTCCATACAGGAATGATCTTTCCAAAGCTCTTAAAATGCGCTTTAAAATATAAAATATGTTAAAAGTGGCATTAAGAAAAACAAAACCAGAAAAGTTAAAAGCAAACACTTTGATAGGGAGTGATATCAAAGACAAACTATAAACTTCAAAATGACATTATACACCCGAATTCCATTATCGCAGAATCCAGATTTTTAAGTTCACTAAGTACTGTAGGAGACCGCATGGTTTGAAATACCCAACACAAGGAACTCTCCACTTTGAAGACTATTCTATGGAACAGTCCTTCAGTCATTTACCGCCTCTGGAAGAATATGGAAAAACCAGTTCCATCCAATTACAACAAATTTCAAATTACTCAAAATGAGCTTCCTTCCAGAACCTGATAGAAACATGGATCATCCCCATTGACTTGTAAAGGAGTTGGTGTGGAGAAAGAGAGATGTAGAAGATAAGAAGCTTGAGCAAATGAAGACAATCCCTTTTCGACTCAGTTACTCTCTCCCACTATACCTTCTTTGCTGGTGTCCTCTTTGTCTAAGTTTCGAATGGTTTCACTAGCACAGTGTCATACTCCAAAGCACTGCTACTAGATAGGCTTTTATTGATCTATTAATTTTACATACATATCAACAGCACAACACTGAAAGGCAATCCTGTTGCTGGCACAGCATCTTGAAGATGAAGCCATTTTATACTGATGAAACCACCCTATAGGATAAAGTACTTTTTATCCTATCAGCAACTTAATATAGCAGGAAAGAAAAAGTGGGCTTGCATATTCAGGACACATTCCGAATATGATCCTTGTAACGGTTATCTGGTGACTGTAGTAGCTATAATCACATGCTAAACATGCCATAGTGATGTATTTGTTCCTAATCATATATGAATAGCCAAATAAAATTGCCTCAACAATTAGAGTGATATCGCTGTGGGATGACACCAAATACTTACATGCCTGAGTACTGAAAATTCCCTCTCCATTCCAACTTTCTTGTCGATGGTTCTTTGATAGACCGAGCTTTCTTTTATCATCTCCAGCTCCTCATCGCTCCAGAATACCTGAAGCCAGTCTGTAGCCATGTTCAAAATCTGTACCAACCTTCCTGTAGGCTGTGTGCTTATAAAAAACTGAAGCACCTTAACTGCCATTTCAATGACAACCTTAAGTGCTAGTAGGGTAGCATGACATTTCAAAGAGACATAGATACCAAAATTTTACCAATCCTAAGAGTAGAATAGATTGTGCTACATCTTACTTTAGTGGCACAGAGTTCTAAAATATTTGTTTGTTTTTTTAATCTTGATTTTCAATGATACCAAAATATAAATATACAACAGTTAACCAAGCACTAACAAATTTTCAGACTCCCAAACTTGTTACCATTTCCCACAGTAATTATGTCCATACAGACCTATCTTGAACTAATGAAGCCTCCACAACAAACAAAATTTCATAGCTATCACACTGTCCCAAAAATAAATATTGCTAGCGAATCTTGCTGCAAGGGATGCAATACATGGCAAGATGACTTATGCTTAACATTCAACTGCATTTCTATTGTTTGAATATTTAAAATCCTAACTATATTAGAAATGAAAGTTCATCATAATAGATGTATTTTATTATTATCCTCCGATAATATGCTACAACTACAAGAAGGGATATAGAAGACAGAATTTTGTTACTCTTCATTGACTATATAAAAAAGCAGCAACGAAATGCAAATCCTACTTGACCATTACAAGCATCTCCAACTTTCTCAATGATGGAAATTTTGAAAGACCCCATTGTATTTCATTTTCCAAAGACAATACAGATTCAACATTGATAAAATAGGAACAACAAATTTTGAAAGTCAGAGTGTAAGAACATTTAGTAAGATATTCAGACCGTGCTATGCATCTCTTCGCACTGAGGAAGACATCTTATATAAGTAGCCCAATCAGAATCCTGTTAAAATAAAGGAAAAACTGATCACTTGCGGAAGCCACTGCAATGCGCAAAGAAATACACAGCACCTGCTGCAGAGCAGAAGTTTAGGAAAACAGAAGGAGCCACAGCAGCATTACCTGACCCATTTTCAGTTCTTTCAGGATGACGGCAGCAAGTTTAGCTACATTTCCTACTTTACAGGACCTAATTTCAGGAAGGAGATCATCTGGTGATATTTCCTGTAAATTTAGGCAGAGAATTCAACTTAGTATGGTTCTCTCAATCAATCTATGCTTTACTTGAACCTACCACAAATAACTCACCACGTTGAAAGGGACCTTCAAAATGCTGTCCCCTGCTCTTATTGCCTTTGAAGCAAACAGGGATCTGCATTGACAAATCATGCACAGATAAAAGTCCACCAAAATGAAGAGTAAAAGAAAGGAGCATAGTAGTATAATCTCTGTTCCACACACACCCAGACACTCAAGAAAGATTATTTTTTTCAAATCTACTTTTTTCTATTCCTTTCTTTCAAATAAGCATAATGTCGGAGAAACTGATATGCTGTAATTCCTCTCACGCTTGTGTTGAACAGAGCAGGTGTTAGAAAAGGCTGAGATGATTGCAGATTTAGGACTAGGACTAGGATGCTAACCCGCACAAAGCCAACTTGAAACTTAAGATAAACTCAAGCACATCATCAAAAAAACTCGAATTGTCCCATAAGGTGAAATTTCTAGTTAGCAGGTTTCAAATTCAACGAGACATTCAATCCTAGACAAAGTTCATAAAGCTGTGCGGCTGCCAATTCGAGCTCAACCAACTCCACGCTCACTTCGGACAACGAGACTGTGGCAGCAAACAAGCTAGCGGAATCACCTCTCGAATCGACTCATAACCGGACATCACCGATAGTTCAAAGACATTAAAGAGGCGGAAAAGGAAATGCAGCACGCTGAAACGACCTTCCGTAGGCGGATTTCCCTATCGAAAGACACGACGAGACCTCGACGCCGGCTTTCCGCTCCAGCCACCGCAAGAAATCGCCGCACTCCTCCTCGTCCCCGCGCGGCGAGACCTGTCACGTCGACGTGAGCTCGGGATCCCCAAGTCGTGTCGACAGCGAGGAAGTGAAGTGCGAGGACGAACCTGAGGTGGAGCAGAGGACGAGATGGAGCATCGGAGATCGATGCGGAGGCGGTGAGCCGCGGCGAGGAGCGGGCGGGGCAGCGGCCGGAGCTTCGGGAGTCGAGAGAGACAAAACATTTGCCCGTTGTGAAAGAGAAGGCGGAACGGAAGTGCGTATTCAATGTCGACCCGAAGAACATGAAAAGCGGCAATGCGTGGTCCGTGGATGGTCCGAATCATCGCAAACCCGATCCGGAATCAATTTAGGAGATTTGTCAGAGTACCGTCCGGAAATATGGCATTTTAATTATTAATGATGCATAATTTTCGCTTTACTTTTTATATAGCGAGACGAGGACAAATGAGTTGAAATGAGGATGTTATTATTACCAAAAAAAACAAGGATGTTATTAGAGGTAAGCAATTTCAAATTTAGTACGATTTTCATATAAAAATTGAAACATTTCAAATTTAGTCCGTTGGAACAAATTCCTTAATTATTTGAAACTATAACTTGGTACTTAAAATTGAAATACCTATCACAAGTTCGAGGGTTTCTCCAAGTTCCACGTGTATTTTTAGCTTATTTTCGAAGTTTAGCCAAACACTAGAAAAATATTGTCATTACCTAAGATATGGGTTTTTGGAAAATGTTTTCCAGAATCATTATATTTTCCGCGAAATTAACGGAACATTACATTACAAAAATCACCAATGCTCTGTTGCTACGTTCTGGAATCCTATGTGGAATAGAGATGACAAGGCTTATTTTAGGTCCCTAATTCATGGAGCTTACTACTAACAACTTGTGCTTTTAACTAGCAAG
Organism: Corymbia calophylla; assembly: GCA_014182845.1. Classification (NCBI taxonomy): domain Eukaryota; kingdom Viridiplantae; phylum Streptophyta; class Magnoliopsida; order Myrtales; family Myrtaceae; genus Corymbia; species Corymbia calophylla. Next base: position 7,111,622 of record CM024702.1, read on the forward strand.
TTTATCAACATCTAGCTCACATTTTGGCGCCCCACCACAATCGATGACGAGATAAGCTAAGCAGTAGTTTCAATGAGTTTATCGCATGTGTAGTCAACTTTTAGGAACATACGGAGGATTTCGCAGTGCGTATCCCGAGCCTGCTGGTAAGTGATACTCCTTTGAAGGAAGAGGTCGTTTCTGTTGTAGAGAAAAGGACTTCCAACGAGAAATGAGTGGTGCAGTTGCTCGGATTGTGCAGTGAGTGTCAACAACGATTACTGGTGTATGAAGTAATGAGCAACGGCAGTTTGGCAGATTTTCTTTTCGGCTCTCCAAGGCCCAGCTGGTACAAAAGAATAGAAATTGCCTGCGGTGTTGCGAGGGGTCTCTCTTACTTGCACGATCATTGCACCAGGCATATAATCCACTGTGACATCAAGCCGCAAAATATTCTTCTTGATGGCTCTCTCATTGCAAAAGTATTAAACTTCGGATTAGCTAAGCTCTTGATGGCAAACCAAACACGGACTACCACCGGAGTCAGAGGAACCAGACGTTATTTAGCGCCAGAATGGTTCAAAAATATGCCTATTTCTGGCAAAGTAGATGTTTATAGCTTCGGCAGTTTGTTGGTGGAGCTCGTCGGCTGCAGAAGGAACTATGAGCCGGAAGCGGAAATTGAAGCTCAAATTGTGCTCGTTGACTGGGTGTCTGATTGCTTTAAATTTAATTATATAGAAAATTGAAAGTGGTCCAACCACTTTTAACAAGATCGATACCATTTCGGCCATTTCCGCAGCTTACGTCGATGAATGCATACTTCCTTCACAATGAGAACGGGAATAGTGCATGCCTTTTTAAAAAAACAAGTTTTTATTTTTAAATGGTGGAAATTCATTTTTAAATTTCAGCAAAACACCGGAAAGAATTTTCATTTTTTAGGAAAATGATTTCTTGGAAAACTTTCTATAGAAATTTTAAAATTTTCATGAAACAAATGAAATGATATATCAAAATAAATATTTATGGTTGTTGAGTTTAAATGATAAAAATAAGCTAAAGATCAGGAAAAGAATTGCACCATAACTCTGTATACTATTTACTTGAAAGTTATAATTTTTTCGTTAATTTGTTAAGTGTCACATCGATTAAAAGTTGTATATTTGAGTGTTTTTAGAGAGAAATTTTATCTGATTTGTCCTTCGTGGCTTTTTTGAATAAATATTCAAGTCCAACACGGCTTTTACAGGTTTCGAGTCCAAAGTGGACAATGAATGAAATGACATAGCGATTGGAAGTCCAAAATGACGGCACTTGAAGAAGCCGATCTCTCTCTCTCTTCCCAAATTTCACATTTGGTTTCTCTATTTTTCTCTACCCCTTTTTTTTTCTACAATTGTTACTCCTAAAACTACCAACACCACGAGCTCCAACGACACTTTTCGCCATGGACGAACGAACGGCTTTATCTAAAAGAGACAAGCTTTATAGCGGCCACATCCGCTGAATTGACGTCGGTCGCCAACGCTGAAAGGGGCGATGAACTTCAGACATCTATTTTCCATTACAAACTGAATGCTTGTCCGGAAGAGACAGAGAGGGAGTGCATGCTCAAGTATAAACGACGAAGGACACTGACTCAAAGGAACAATCAAATGGTCCTTGATAAAATATCGTTTTTCATGTTAGACCTTTCGCATTTTAGAAGATTCCACGACCTATAATTATTGACACCTTTTCATTTCCTCTAGAAATTCTGATATATTTTAATTTTCGTGATAAAACAAAAACTAAAAACAAAAAAGACTTTTCTCCCGTTCTTGAGTGCAGAAAAACCAGCCCTAAATTTCTCCATTTTGCAAATATCATAAATTTTCTATTCAAATGTAAAACCTGGAAATATACGCCATATCACCATACATAAAAAATAAGAGCTATGCTTCGTGATGTTCTTAATTTTCATTTTCAGTGACGTAACAAAAATAGACGAGAATGAAATCTCCACCCTCGAACTTATTTCATTGTCCCTAGTCCTTGCGGCCAAACAAGAGAAATTTACTTTTTCCTATTTTAAGCTTTTCTTGTAAAGATGAGAATGTTTCAACCTCAAAGAATATGAACAAATCCTCATGTCAATATTTTATATATTTTAGGTTATTATGAATGGTATTAGTTTGGGAAAGGTGTAAGGGTTTAAAATTTTGAAACTTAAAATTGAACTAAACTCTACATACAACCTCAGTGCTTACTACTTTTTGTTATTGATAATTTTTTAAGCGGATCATATAATGGCATCATCAAAACCGACACCTCCCCCCAAATCAAGGTTCCCCGTAATATAAAAAATATATAAAAAGTATTCCTACACTGAGCTTGATTTTCACTATTCCCCAAGATTTTATAACTTCTCTGAACTCATCGCTGGTAAAACAAATTGCCGGTCCACGAACATCTACTCATCACATGTACATTTTGCACCCAGCAGGCATTTGCTTACCTTTGAATGTGCCTTACCCCCAACTTCTCGCACGCGGGAAGGACTAGCTATGTTGCAACTTTCCTTGCACATCTATAATGGTCCCTTTTTTTTTTTGTCGAAAATCTATAGTGGTCCTTCACTTCAATCTTTTAATTTATGCACGGAAAATCATGACCATTCCTTTCTGATTTGAAAAGTTTGGGGCATAATTGAGGTTTTTCAGAAGTTTTGAGAAAGCGTTTCTTTCTAGGCCCTAGAAGGGCGCAAAATGTATGCATGATGAGCACGTGACTATTGGCCAACAATCAATTTCACCCAGAGATAAGTTCATGGACGTATAATTGTGTCAAAGTGATCAAATTCAGAGATATTTTAGAACAAAATCAAGTGTCGAGCAACTTCTAAATACCAACCCCACTTCAATGGGAATTTTGCAATTTTTCTAAGGATCGATAATGATCCTCAAATGAGTCCAAGATTTTTTTCCTTAGCAAATTTAATATATGAGATATCGCATGTTCATTCAAAGAATGATTTGTTCATGATTCTTTTATCTTCTTGTACATTTGAATATATTGTTTCTTAGACAAATAAACAAGAAACCAATTCAACATGTACACATGTACATTCCCCACTTTTCCTTCTATACAAATCAAAATTATATAGAGAGGAGCGATAAAATTCAAACTAAGTAAAAAAATGGCATTTAACTCCATTTTGGATATGTAGAACAAACGGAATGTTCGGGATTTTGTCATATTGAATTAATCATGGATGAGAGACATTTCTTTAGTTATTTAATGAACGAGATACTTTACTTGCGTTTATTCGCAATTGGTTCTTGATTTCGCTCCTTCTTGAGTTTTGAATATATTCTTTCTTTCGAGTAACAAGCAATAAACCATCTCAACATGAATATATACATTTCCCACTATTCCTCCTATACGAATCAAAATTATATGGAGACGAGCAATAAAGTTCAAACTAAGCCAAAATATAATATTTAGCTCTATTTTGAATATGTGGAACAAATGGAACGTCCAAGATTTCATCATATTGAACTATTCATGGATGAAATACTTTCCTTCAACCTAAAAAACATGAAATACCTTGTTCATATTAATATGCAGAATGGTATTTGTTTTTTAAATTGCCACGTGGATATTTGTTTTGAAAAGAATTGCCATGTCAACAAATAAAGTTGCCGGAAAATGACACATATGTATTTTGGTAGGATTTTTTCGCCGTTGACACTTAACTGATTCTTTTTACTCCGATTTTGATATACTTTTCTGAACTTTTAGCACTTTAAGGGCCTGTTTGGTAACTTGCCAAACAGTAAAAAAATTTGTTCCCGGGAACAAATTTGTTCTTGGAAATAAGTTTGGAACGAAATCAAGAATAAAAAAAAGTTGATTCTTGTTCCCGGGAACAATTCCAAGAATTAGTTTTTTCTTTTTCTTTTTTTCTCTTCTCTCTCTCTTTCCTTTTCTTCTTCCACCTCTCAGTCTACTGCTGCCCCCATCGCTGTCCACCAGCCACTGTTGTCGACGAGTGGCTGGGCAAGGTCCGGCGACCTCGCCGGAGGCTCACTTGGCCACCGACAAGGGTTGACCTCTCCTAGGCGGCGCGAGGCTTGCCTATCCAAATCTAGGTGAGGAGAGCCTCGCCCAGCCACCGGCAAGGCTCGACGTCGCCCAGCTCTACTAGACCAAGTTCGCCGGTGGTCAGGCGAGGCTCCGGTGAGCTCTTCAGACCTCGCCCTGGCCCCAATCCCCGGCGATCGACTACAATGGAGGAAGTAGGAAAAAATAAAAAAGACAAAAAAAAAAATTGTAAAAAAAGTATTTAAAATTAAAAGTAAATATTTTGGACTAGAAATTTTCAAGATTTACCAAACGCATTTCTATCCCTGGAATAAAAATTTTGGACACTTACTAAATGCCTTTAAATGCTTATAAATATTTTTTGGGAGTAAAATAAAAAAGAATCAATTTTGAGCAGAAATTGTTCTTGGACACAGAATCGTTACCATGCGCAACCTAAGTGTCCATTCATGCCAAGTTTTGGCACTATGAGAGTTCGCATGTCAACATCCGAATGACAGTTTTGTATACTTACTAATATTACTCTTATGAATTAACGTGAAACTTAAAAAAGCTTAAACATGGACACAATGGCACCGTCTTGCAGATGCAGTAATCCTCACCTAATGAGCTTCTCTTCGGGGAATGAAATTCTTTTGTCAATGGGTTCGTCCTCGTAGCTTGTAGACTATGCATGCAATGAGAGATCTCTCTTGTGTGAAAATGCTACGATCTTCATTTTTTGGAAATTTTTTTCTAAAAAAATGTTAAGTCTATTGCAATTTTACTAATTTAGTTCTAAAGTATTTAATTTTATTAATTGAGTCATAAACATTTTCACAATTTGCCTATTGAGTCCTAAACCTTTTTATAATTTACCAATTGAGTCCATTCAGTTAATTTTGACTATAAATCATTGAAGTGGATGCTGATTATCTTACGCGGTTGGCGTTGACTTGGACAATTTATGATGATATTTTAAAAAAAAATCGAATTTTTTAGTATTTTTAATTTTTTTTCTTCTTTTTCTTTTTCTTTTTCCTTTTTTGTCCTTTTGTTTTTCTGTTTTACCATTGCCACAGGCGAGCAGCTGGAACAGCGTCTCGATCTGCGACTGCCGCTGCTGGTGGGGGCGCCTCTGCGAGCATTTGCACGCATTTTCGTCCACTGCCGCCGCGAGACTTTCATGCCCCGAGCTAATCCCTCTCCGACCTCCTTCCACCGCAAGCCCGACCCTCGCCTCTGTCTACATGCTCCCTTTCTCTGCGTCCAACTCGATTCAGTCCACTCGCTGCCTTCGAACGATCCTCACGACATAGCCAACGATCAAAAGACTTCACGGCAGAAAGCAGTATCGAACGACGCGCAAATCGAAATGGAAGCCTCTTCAGCATTGTAAGGCCCCAACCTCGCAGATCTCACGCGACCTCCGATGAAATTCCTTCCTCTTTCTCACATACTCCCTTATAAATTTTCACTTCCTTCAGAGCTCGGCCTTGGCCTTCGCGTAATTTGAATGTATCAAGTCCCTCACCCAGATTTGGGCAAGGCAGGGCAATTGGCAAAATCAAAAAAAAATTAAGACTCAATTAACAAAATTGAAAGGTTTAGAACAGAATTGGCAAAAATGATATAAGTTTAAGCCTTTTTGGACGATTTTCCCCACGTCAAATGCAAAAATTATTCTTCTACTCAATTCCTCAAAGCAATGCCTAGTCATCACCAAAAGATGGAAGTCCCATGAGAGAATTTCAATTTGAGAAGATTTTCTCTTGCGTGAGAAGAATATGCTATCTCCATCTTATTCTTTGATGCCAAACTTGAAAGAGGAGAGATGCCAATGTACTTTTCCTCTTCTCCCACTCCTTTGCTCCGTGGCTATTCTCAACTTCAAACAGCCGTGAATGCCTTATCCATTCATTCTATGAAGTCATCTCCTCTTTGTCCCACACATCATTTGACCCATCAGTCATGCCAATGAAAATGATTTTTTTATGTTTATTAGGACAAGACCACCAACGTCAGTGCCTCATATGCTCGGAATAATTCCATAAGTTTTCCCTTTGTTAATCTTGATAAGATGGATCATGCTATTTTAGACTAACTAAAGCATCGAATTATTATCGTTTAATCTCCCAATTTATAATTAGTGAAAAATAGTGCAAAGAACAAGCTAAGTTTTGGAAGCAACATCCCCCATTCGTTAAGGTAATACGCAACAATATGGTCATAAGAAGCTTTCTGATCAATTTTTTTACTTTAAATTTCAAGTAATTTGGCACTTACTAAAGTTGTACTTGGTGCTTTAATTTCTTTCAGACAGAATTGTTGATTCAGGCTCAATTAACAAGAGAATCAGATTCCTTATCTCCAGCTTTGGTTGGAAATTTCAGACGTGTTTTGGAACTTGCACCTCGGCTACTTGAAGAATTAATGAAGGTGCTCTTTAGTTTCTTAGTGATGATTGGTGGGGGGAAGGGTTTATTCTATATATAATTTGCATGCTTTCTATATAGAAACCATGTCTCGTGTCCTCCTTCATTCTTGTTCTTTTTGTATTGATCTGTATCGTGGCAGTTATTTTTCATGCAGTTCCATGCAGAAATGATTGAATCTATATAGCTCTTTGCTTGACATGTGTGTTTCATACTGCTCAACTAGTGGCACAAGAACTGAAATACTAGTATTTTTGCTATATGAAAACCTTTTTGATTGTGTTGGGAAACTATTTAGCTAGCTTTAGTATCCTCTTCCTCACGGTAATGTTTTAACTTTTCATTCAGATGGCTGTCATTCCACGCACTGCCCAAGGACATGGTTGGCTGAGGCCTGCCATTGGGGTTGTGGAGCTTTCTCGATGCATTATTCAGGTGCTGAAGCTGAGAACTAAATCCTTTTTGTTGTTATTGACTAATTCCATAGGTTTGGGTTGTCAAGGAAAGACACTTTTGCCATTTACGCTTTAATAGTTCTGATGCATAAGTAAGCCATTAGGAGTGCATGTAGATGTATGTGTGTGTGTTTGTTGCGCTAAGGTTCCGTGTTACTTGGAATTGTCTGCCGTGATCTCATGATGTCTAACATCGTGGAGAACCAAACACAAAATTCTTAGTTATATTAGCTAGTAGCCAAGAGTTGTATGAAGTACAGATGGATACATTGACGGTATGATGAGCAAGATGACAAATACCTGATGATCTGAAAAGTTATACTAACGGCTTGTTTGGCAGAAGTGAAAAATAAGTGCTGAAAATTTAAGCACCAAAGTTTATGTGTTAACCAATTCAAGTGCTGAAAATAAAAATAAATAGCTATTTGATATAAACTGAAAATCGGTGGCTAGAATATATCTAATTTCTTACCAAATAAAAAATTATGATTAGTATTGGTAAGTTTTAACAATTAATTGGCTAGATTCTACTAACAATCAATCATTTTCTATGGAAGGAAGTTAGAAAGCCCTACTTATCAGATTAAGTGATTTCCGACTGTAAATGCTAGTTCAGCATGTGAAACAAACTTAATAACATTTTATTTTGGCCAAAAAAATATAATCTCATAGAATGCTGAATTTTTAGTTTTCAGCACTTGATTGGTTATCAAACAGGCCTTAAGCCAATATTTACGATGTTAAAGGTCTGATGTGCACTCTTCTCTAATTTGGACGTCAATTGGCCATTTTTAATTCTTTTTATTTTTATGCTCACTTGCCATTGTCTTCTTTTCGCAATATATCTGTAATGTGGAGGGATGTGGAGCTGCACCAAATTTTAATGTACATTATCGCTACAAGATACAAAATTATAACTAATCCGGGGACCATGTGGGTATTTTATGAATGTACTGTAGGCTGTTCCTCTCAGTGCAAAGAAGAAAACGGGAGGATCTAGTGAAGGCATTGCACCTTTTCTGCAGCTACCGCACATCAGCGAATCTGTTATTAAGAGGATTGCTCGCAAGGTGAGTAAATGGTTGCTACATTCGTTGTCTCTGGTCAGTGAGCTTTTCTCTACTATCTCAAGGGTGTTCATGATATGCCTGTTAGTTTGAGCTTAAGGCTATCCTTTTTTCTGTTAATTAAAATTAAATGTTAACCAATTGTTGCACCCAGTGGAGTGACTGTGAGCCACATCCCTGTATCTTTTGTATTGCTGGGATTTGTTTGTAATATGATTTTCAATGAAACTTGGCACTTCATGATGCATTACACTGTGCAAGTAAATATTACTGAGTCAGCCCTACCCTGAACAGTGGGAACCACGGCATTGCAGATTTTTTCTTCCTCCTAAGCTCCCTCTTTCTAAGATTATCTTTTGCAGAAAGTGAGAACATTTCAGGAGCTTCGGGACATGTCTCTTGAGGACCGTGCTGAACTGCTTCAGGCAGCAGGCCTCTCCAGCACAGAAGTACAAGACAGAGAGAGAGTTCTAGAGATGATGCCTTCTCTATCAATAGACGTTACATGTGAGACTGAAGGTGAAGAAGGCATACAAGAGGGTGACGTGGTCATGATTCAGGCTTGGGTTACACTCAAAAGAGATAATGGACTCGTTGGTGCCCTACCTCACGCTCCGCGGTATCCTTTTCACAAAGAAGAAAGTTTCTGGTTTCTTCTGGCAGACCCCAACTCCAATGACGTTTGGTTTTCTCAGAAGTTAAGTTTCATGGATGAAGCGGCTGCTGTAAGTGCTGCCTCTAAGGCAATTGAGGAGACTATGGAGGGGTTGGGAGCAGATGCAAAGGAAAAAAGTAAGGCTATCAGAGAAGCAGTGAAGAAGGTGAGGAGTGGCTCAAGGCTGGTCATGGGCAAGTTTTTGGCCCCCGTGGAAGGGAACTACAATTTGATGTGTTATTGCTTGTGTGATTCGTGGATTGGCTGCGACAAAAAGTGAACTTGAAGGTGAAAGTTCTCAAAAGGACACGTGCGGGCACTAGGGGTGGCGCTGCACTGGAAGAGGCTGTTGTGGAGGATGGGATTGAAGAGGAAGAGGAGGATGATGATGAGGAGTATGATTACGAGAGCGAGTACAGCGAAGATGAGGCTGACGAGCAGGACTCAAAAAAGAAGGGCAAGACTGCGAATGGCACGGTGCCTAAGAAGGGCTCGAGCTCCGAAGGATCAGGGACAGATCAGGACTGACCACAGTTGAATAGAAGAGACAGGGTGGAACTTCGTTGTGTACTTTGACCCCTTCTAGTTACGGCAAGAGTTCTCGATAGGTTCAGGATTGATAGTTATTTATACCGTGGATCTTGGTTCGAGCCAAATGATGATTAAAAAGAATTTTGTTATGTTTTCCTGAGGCGTTTTTCTTAAGTGTTACATCAAATTTTAACTCCATGCATGGGATGCGACAGCATGGTAACATAGAAGTACGAGGATGGAGTCCATTCTCAGTATTTTTCTCTACATATGTTAGTAGCCTGTTTTCCTACATGGAGTAAATCACTTTTTCATATTTAGGACATTTCTTTCAAAGATGAGTTTTAATTAAAAAAATATGGAATGTCAATATATGTTTATTTTGGAATGATCTGAGAAATTGACCTTATCCTGAATTTCTCATGCACAAGAAGCGTCAAATTGTGTTCATTTCAATCTGAGACGTTCTCATTACTGTCTTACATTTGTAGGAGTCCATCGTCCCCAATTTTTGAAATTTTTGCAATACCCTCATCTTTTATTGCCGATCTAAAAAAGGGTTTTTTTTTTAATAAGAGTTTTTGATTGTGCACAGGAGTGGGTGGAAGAAGTATGTTTTAGTCAAACGAAAATGCCCCTAGAAAAGGAGTGAAATGTGTGAATGATGAGCACGTGATTATTGTTGGACAGCAATCAATATTGCCGAAGATGAGCTGAGAGAGATAATCGATTCAAAATCATCAAGTTCAAGAAATTCCAAAAGAACTCTGAGAGACAAACCTGGCAGTTTTTGGAAATTTTCCAGTATCGATTATGATTCTCGAACGAGTTCAACAATAGTACTCTTCACAAATTAGCCATCGTCGGACCTTATGCAACAACAATTTAGAAAGAGCTCTCTCTCTCTAAATATTTAATTGTTAAAGTATTTTTAGAGAGAGTACAATGGCCGCAATAATAGATCCCGACCGTGAATCTACTTTATTCTTCAAAGTAGTCACTAATCATCACCCAAAGAGAGAATTTCAATATGGGAATTTTCTCTTGCGCAAGGAAAATATGCTCTCTCTCTCTCTCTCTTTGATTCCAAACTTGAAAGATGACAGATGCGAATGTACTTTTCTCTTCTCCCACCTCATTTTGGTCCGTCGCTATTCGTGGCCTTGAGCCGTCATGAATGCTTTATCCATTCATTCTATCTAACCATCTCCTCTATCCCACTCATCATATACAAGTATACTGATATAGCTTGTTAGATAGTATCTAATTCATTAATAATAGCAAGTGCTTTGTTATATGTGATATGACCGAGCATTTCACAAAACTAATCATGGATGAGATATTTTTCTTCTATTGTTAAATGTATGGAATACCTTGCTTGTGATCATTTGTGAAATGGTTGATTCACGATTCTTTTGCTTTCTTGGGTTTTTGAATAAATTCCTTCTTCTGACAACCAAACAACGAATCATCTCAACATGTGCATACACATATCCCACCATTTTCTCCTATATAAGCCGAAATTATATGGAGAAGAGTGATAGAGTTCACACTAAGTAAAAACGTTCTCAGTATTTTTCCCAACCTATGTTAGTAACCTATTTTCCTAAACATGGAGGAAATCACTTTTTCCTATTTAGGACATTTCTTGCAAAGATGAGTTCTAATTATAAAAAAAAAAGGAAAAAAAAGACATGTTAATATATGTTTATTTTGGAATGATCTAAAAAGTTTTAGTTTTGGAATGATGTGAAAAATTGATCTTACCCCGAACTTCTCACGCGCAAGAAGCGTCAAATTGTGTTCCCTTAGATCTGTGACGTTCTCATTACCCTCTTACATTTGTAGGAGTCCATCATCCCCAATTTTTGAAATTTTGCTTGTATAACCCTTAACTTTTATTTCCGATCTAAAAATTGGGGGTTTTATTTTTTAAAAGAGTTTTCGATTGTGCACAGGAGTGGGTGGAAGAAGCATGTTTTATTCAAACGAAAATGCCCCTAGAAAACACGTGAAATGTGTGAAGGATGAGCACGTGATTATTGTTGGACAGCAATCAATATTAACGAAGATGAGCTGAGAGGAGACGTAATCGATTCATAGTGATCAAATTCAAGAAATTCCAAAAGAACTCTAAGAGACAAACTCGGCGATTTTTGGAAATTTTCCAGAATCGATTATGATCTTCAAATGAGTCCAACATTAGTTTCTCTCTCTAAATATTTAATTGTTAGAGTATTTTCAGAGAAAGAGTACAATGGCCGCAATGATAGACTCCTATTATGAATCTACTTTATTCTTCAAAGTAGTCACTAATTATCGCTCAAAGAGAGAATTTCAATTCAAGAATTCTTGCGCAACGGAAATACGCTCTCTCTCTTTTTTATTCTTTGATTCCAAACTTGAAAGAGGACAGACGCGAATGTACTCTTCTCTTCTCCCACCTCCTTTTGCTCTTCACTAAATTAATCATAAATAAGATACTTTTCTTCGATCGTTAAATATATGGGATACCTTGCTTGTGATTATTCGCAAAATGATTGATTCATGATTCTTTAATCTTCTTGGATTTTTGAATAGATTATTTCTTCTAACAAACAAATAAGTAACCATCTCAACATGTATATACACTGGAAAAAAAAGAGCATCTATATACACATATTCCACCATTCTCTCTTATATAAGCCGAAATTATATGGAGAAGAGTGGTAGAGTTCACACTAAGCAAAAACATGACATTTAACTTCATTTCAGATCTCTGGAACAAATGGAACACTTGAGAGTAGTGAGTATAGTGAAAATGAGGCTAACAAGCAGGACTCAAAAAAGAAGGGCAAGACTGCCCACGGCACGGTGCCTAAGAAGGGCTCGGGGACGGATGAGGACTAACCACTATTGAATAAAAGAGATAGGGTGGAACTTCATTGTGTACTTCGACATCTTCTGGTGATGGCAAGAGTTCTCTCGATAGGTTCATGATCTCTAGTTATTTATATGGTGGATCTAATGATGATTAAAAGAATTTTGTTATGTTTTCCCAGGGCATTTTTCTCAAGTGTTACACAAATTTTAACTCCATGCATTGAATACGACCGCATGGTAACATAGGAGAAGTACGTAGATGGAGATTCCGTTCTCAATATTTTTTTCTACATATGTTAGTAACATTTTTTCCTAAACATGGAGGACATTACTTCTTCCCATTTAGACTTGTAAAGATGAGAACGATTTCATTCTAAAAAGTATGAAAAAAGAGATGTGTCGATATATATTTATTTGGGACGATATGAAAAGTTTTAGTTTGGGAAAGTTGCTAGGTTTTAATATCTTAAAGCTAAAATTTAAGGTAACTCTAAATAAACACTATTTCACTATTTTTTCTCAAGATTAATATTGCAAAAAACCTCAAATTGTATATTTGTGATAAATTTACCCTAAATTAATTTTTTGACCATAAAAAACTCAAAATTGGTATATTGGTGACAATTTATCTCAAATGACAAAAAAAAAAAAAAAAAAACCCAAACTGGTACACTTATAAGAAATTTATCCGCAAATTAATTTTTTTGACACAAAAACCCCAAATTATTATATTTGTGATAAATATACCTTCCATTAATTGGATTAATACCACAAAAAAATCACAAAATTGGTATAACTGTGAGTCTATGACAAATGGAGAGTCAAATCTTAAATTAGTATATCGGTCAACTGTCGCGTGTCATCCAACTCAACAAAAGTATACCAGAGGGTAAATTTGTCATAAGTATACCAATTTGAGGTAAATTTGTTAGGTTTTTGGTGGTAGTTGCAGCTGTAACAGTTTAAGATTTTTTACGATATTAACCCTTTTTCTTATAATTATTTTTTAGACATATATAAAATTGGGCATCATCAAAACTACTACCTGTCAACTCGTTCCCCATAATCAACAAAAATATAAAAAATGATCCTGCAGTGAGCCCGATTCTAAAAATCTACCTGCACTTAACTTTGTTTCAAGATATCTTGAATTTGATTATTTTGTCTCAATAATAATAATAATAATAATAATAATAATAATAATAATAATAAATGCCCTGTGCTCATTGTGGGTGAAAATAATTGCCAATTGATGAACACATGCTCGTCATGCACTTATTTCACACTTGGCGAGGGTCCGATTATTATCCTTTAATTGACCTTCCTCCCAACTTCTCAGACACAAGAAGCACCTAATTGTGTTCACTTAAATCCATGATGCAATCATTACCCTCTTACATCTGTAGGGGTCCTACGTCCCCAATTTTTGAAATTTTGCTTGTAAAACCCTTACCTTTAATTTCAGATCTAAGAATGGTTTTTTTTGTTTGTTTTAAGTTTTCGATTGCGAGTGGTATGGAAAATTTTGTTTTATTTATAGGAAAATGCCCCTAGAAAGGGCGAAAAATGTGTGCACGATGAGCCCGTGGTTATTATTGGCTAGCAATCAATATCACCAAAGATGAGCTGAGAGAGATAATCGATTCAAAATGATCAAATTCAAGGTATTTTGAAACAAAACGTAAGTCCGAAAAAACTTTGAGAGATAAACCCAGGAAGTTTTGGAAATTTTCCAAAATCGATTATGATACTCAAAATAGTCCAACATTAGTCACTCTCCACAAATTAGCCAACGTCGGACCATCTGCGAACAATTTGGAAAGCCTCTCTCTCTACACACATATATATATAATTTATATTTTAAATTATTTAATTATTTTCAGAGAAAGAGTACAATGCCCGCAATGAGAGATCCCAACTATGAATATGCTCTGTTCTTAAAAGTAGTCACTAATCATCAACCAAAGATGGAAAGTCCCATGAGAGAATTTCTATTTGGGAATTTTCTCTTGCGTGAGAACAATAGGCTCTCCTTTCTTCTTTATTCTTTGATTCCAAACCTGAAAGAGGAGGTGCGAATGTACATTTCTCTTCTCCCACCTCTTTTGTTTTGTATCTATTCGCTGCTTTGAGCCGTCACGAATGCTTTACCCATTCATTCTATGTAATTATCTCCTCTTTGTCCCACACATCATGTACAAGTATAGATATGACTCATTTGATGGTATATAATTCATTAGTAATATCAAGTGCCTTGTCAGATGAGGTATGACCAAACATTTCACTAAACAAATGATGAATGAGATTTTTTTTTTTTCCTACCATTTAATGCATAAAATACTTTGATTGTGTTCATTCATGAAATGGTTGATTCACGATTCTTTTACTTTCTTGAGTTTTTGAATAGATTCTTTCTTTTGACAAACAAACAACGAATCATCTCAACATGTGTATACACATATCCCACCATTTTCTCCTATATAAGCCGAAATTATATGGAGGATTATATGGAGAAGAGTGATAGAGTTCACACTAAGTAAAAACATGACATTTAGCTCCATTTCAGATCTCGGAATAAATGGAACATTCGTGGCTCCGTCTTGCCGAGCCTCGCACTTCAGATTTTTCTCATTCTATTTGCACCATGCGAAAGAAAATAGCAAACCGCAGCATTGTTTTCCTCCCCCGTGGTTGGCCTATTTGATGGCTGACTCGGTAGCTATATATGGGATTGGGCTCATCTCTCACCACCAAGGCAATTCGTGCGCTTGTGTAGCTGAAGTAAATGGAGCACTTCAGACATTTTGGGCCTCATTTCTTTTGTTACATCTCGGCGGTCCGGATACCATCACTGCCTTCTCTCTAGAGGACAGTTCGCTTTGGAGACGGCACTTGCTCAATCTCATCTTCCAAGTTGGTGCCGCCATCTATCTCTTTGTGCGAATATTTCCAAGTGACAAGTCGCTAGTAATCCCAACGATGCTGGTGTTTCTTGCTGGGGTCATAAAAAATGCAGAGAGGATGTTGGCACTTAATCTCTCAAGCCTCCCGAGGCTCAAGGAATCGATGGCCCATCGGGACAATCTAAGAAATGATGCACGTTTGAAGTTGGAAAAAGAAGTTGAAGCTCTACGGCGGCATGGACATCCTGATGAAGAAGAAGCAAAGCATGCCGAGAGCACTTTGTAGTGGAGCATGCTTATCTCTTCTTTCAAATCTTTAAGGTCTTTGTGGGGGATCTCATGTTTAATCTTGAAGAACGCAAAATGAGCCGCCAGTATTTCTATGAAGTTTCTGCGATGGATGCATTGAGAATTATATCTGTCGAGCTCCAATTTATTTATGAGGTTTTTCACACAAAAGCGTTGGCAATACGTACCAAATGGAGCTACATTTTCCGCTTCGTAGCCTTCATTGACGTTGCGGTGGCTTTCGTCTTGTTTAATCACTTGAAGAAGCATGGGATCCCTAAACTCGATGTGGAAATTACTTATTCCCTTCTTTTCGGAGGGATGACCCTTGATGTGATAGCTCTATTCATGCTTGTTTTCTCCGATTGGACTGTTGGTGGAATCAAGTGTTACAATACAAGGTCATCTAAACTAGATTCATTTCTCCACAAGTTGATATCAGCCACGGATGACCTGAGGAAGCCCCAATTCACCAAATGCAAAGTGGAGCCGAATGCTAACGCTATGTATGCAGTCTTAGATACACCATTTATATTTCGAAGGTGGTCAGAATCCATCTATGCTTGCAACCTTTTATCCGAGTTCTTAAAGGAGAGTTCGACAAAGATGTACAAGCACAATCAGAGTTGGGGCATCATCACTTTTTCTAATAAATGTTGCTTTTTGTTGGGTATGGCCAAGAAGATCATCTCTTATTTCCAACAAGCTAATGAGACAATCGCTGGACTTTGCGGTTCGAGGCAAAGATTAATGATTGCGAATACGAACTACGTGTCCAAGAATCCCTTTATTAAGGAGCTGTGGAGCTTTATCTTTAAGGAGGTTAAACGTAAATCCGAGTATGCGGAAGGTGGATTAAATGTGAAGGAGATATTTGAGGCTAGAGGTGATTGGTTTCTTTGGAATACACCAATTGAGAAAACTCCGAATATGATTTCTGATTTCATCAATATTCATTACGACATCAGTATTATAAGTTGGCATATTGCTACTGAAATCTGGTACAACAAAGAGAAACCGATAGTCAACAATGAGAAAAGGGAATTCAGCAAGATCCTTTCCGATTATATATTGTATCTTTTACTGAATCAGCATAATGTAGTGTCCGCTGTGGCAGGCGTTGCCCAAATAATATCAGCAGATACGCTGACCCAGCTTTTTGATCACATCGGCGAGGCCCCCGAGGATATAAAGGAGCTATGCGAGATATTGTACCCTATTCGTCTCAAAGGCTTACAGTCTACTTCCGCGCTTGGCAGGGGGATCGTATTGGCCAGAGAGATGGAAAGCCTCGAGGAAAAGAAGTGGGAGGTGATGAGCGGAGTGTGGGTAGAGATGCTGTCATATGCAGCGGGTCATATTAAGGGAGAGGCGCATGTGCAGGTGCTGAGCAAGGGTGGAGAGCTTCTTGCCTTTGTTTGGCTGTTGCTGGCTCATTTTGGTTGTTTATACAAACCTGGATGGGGCCCGTACTATGAGGATAAGTTAGATATACGGTACGTCTTTAATACAGCTGTTTAATAAGGCCTAGTCAGCGGCGTGGGTCCGTCGACCTGTATAGGAAGCATCTAAATGTGGAGGGGAATAAACAGCACACTCAAAATGGTTCGAGTGGATTTATTTGGCCCAAGAGAGACGGAGAGGCCCGGGAAAATGAAGTGTGGATTGAGAATAAATTGCTATTTCTTTTGCTTTTCTATTTTTTGATTGCCAAATTTCAAAGAGGAGACATGCGAATGTACTTTTCTACGTATCCACTCATTCTGTGAAATTATCCGCTCTGTGTCCCACATCTCATTTGACCCATCAATCATGCACATGCAAATGATTTTTAGGGTAACAGGCGTATACGATTATCAAGACATAATCCAAAAAAATTAGTCATGCCTCGTATCCAATATGCCACTCATATGCTTATACTAATTCAATCAATTTTCCCTTTGTTGATCTTGATCAAATTCGATAACCGCATTTTCGACGAACTAAAGCGTCGTATTATTATTGTCTAATCTCTCGATTTATAATTTGCCAAAAAACATGGCCACAAAGATTTTCATCAAATATTAATTATCGGATAGACAACACACTGGAGTGTCATAATCAAACCGAAATTTGATACATTTCGATTTTTTCGGTTCGATTAATTAAAAAATCACTCTTCTTGTTTTTTGGCTGGTTCAAATTATTTCGGTTCATTTAATCGAACTAGCTTTTAACTCTAAAAATATTTCAAAAAAAAAAGATCGCTCTCTAGCCGTGATCTCTCTTCTTTCTCACCCTCTCAGCCACTGAGAAACCCTAATCGCTCAATCTCCTCCCGCATCCTTCCAGATTGCACGCGCGCTCCCATTTCGTCGTTGGGCTCATCCCTCGAATTGAGGGCACTGGTTTCTTGGCCTCGTGTTTGTGGAGCTTGGTTTTGTCGCTCCGAAATTGATTGTGGTGAGGTGGTTCCGCCATCCGCAGGGCCTCGAACTCGTCGGTGGAGTTCGTTCGAGCAGGACCAGAGAGGCGGCCTGGTGCACCCGAGCCCCGATTTCCAGCGACTCTCCGTCGAGCAGCTCGACCTCTTCCCGTCGAATCTTCCATCCCGATGCTCTTCTCCCACTCTGTTCCTCGGAGCTTTTACCCTGCTGTGAGTTCGTTTTGCTTAGAAAAGGAATTCAAAAGGATCACACTGAATCAAATTGACGACTGACTTCTTTTCGTTGCAGATTTTGGGCATTTCTCGCCCATAGAGAGAGATGGAGGAGGAGGTAAAAAACACGCTTCGTCTGACGGTGGTTTTGTGTAGCTTTATTTTCTTTTAGATTTTTCTTTTCAATTTTGTTTTTTGACTTTGAGATGAGAGGACGAGTTAAGATGAAAAACTGGTTCATATTCGATTCCAATCTCTATTCAATTTGGTTTAGCCACTCATCTTAATTTGGTTCGAGTTTCTTGAAAATTTGAATTAAACTTAATTATTGACATCCCTACAATACGGGGCATTTCATAAATCACATCTTTGTTCTTTAAAAAATTAGAGTGATGTGGAACTAATCTTAAAACGAAAAGCATGACTAAGTCAAGACATAATTTTCTTGAATGAAATTTCAATTGAAAGATTAACAAGTTGAACTTCTAAATTTGTGTTGGTCTTCTCGGTTTGTACCATACAATAGGCGGTTTAGAAACATCTTGCATGGGGGAAAAATGAACAATCAAATGATCCTTGATAAAATATTGTTTGTCATGTTTTAGACCTTTCGCATTTTAGAAGATTCCACGGCCTATAATTATTGACACATTTTCATTTCCTCTTGAAATTCTGACATATTTTAATTTTCAAGGTAAAAAAAAAACAAAAAGACTTTTTCTCCCGTTCTTGAGTGCAGAAAAACCAGCCCTAAATTTCTCCATTTTGCAAATATCGTAAATTCTCTATTTAAATGTAAAACCTGGAAATATATGCCATATCACCATACATAGAAAATAAGAGCTCTGCTTCGTAATATTCTTAATTTTCATTTTCAGTGACGTAACAAAAACAGACGAGAATGAAATCTCCGTCCTCGAACTTATTTCATTGTCCCTAGTCCTTGCAGCCAAACAAGAGAAATTTACTTTTTCCTATTTTAAGCTTTTCTTGTAAAGATGAGAATGTTTCAACCTCAAAGAATATGAACAAATCCTCATGTCTATATTTTATATATTTTAGGTTATTATGAATGGTATTAGTTTGCGAAAGGTGTAAGGGTTTAAAATTTTGAAACTTAAAATTGAACTAAACTCTACATACACCCTCAGTGCTTACTACTTTTTGTTATTGATAATTTTTTAAGCGGATCATATAATGGCATCATCAAAACCGACACCTCCCCGCAAATCAAAGTTCCCCATAATATAAAAAATATATAAAAAGTATTCCTGCATTGAGCCTGATTTTCACACTTCTCCAAGATTTTATAATTTCTCTGAATTCATCACAGGTAAAACAAATTGCCGGCCCACAAACATCTACTCATCATATCTACATTTCGCCCCCAGCAGGCATTCGCTTACCTTTGAATATACCTTACCCCGAACTTCTTGCACGCGGGAAGGACTAGCTATGTTGCAGCTCTCCTTGCACATCTTTTTTTTTTTTTTGTTCGAAAATCTACAGTGGTCCTTCACTTCAATCTTTTAATTTATGCACGGCAAATCATGACCCTTCCTTTCCGATTTGAAAAGTTTGGGGCATAATTGAGGTTTTTTAAAAGTTTTGAGGAAGCGTTTCTTTCTAGGCCCTAGAAGGACGCAAAATGTATGCATGATGAGCACGTGGTCATTGGCCAACAATTAATTTCACCCAGAGATGAGTTCATGGACGTATAATTGTGTCAAAGTGATCAAATTCAGAGATATTTTAGAACAAAATCAAGTGTCGAGCAACTTCTAAAAACCAACCCCACTTCAATGGGAATTTTGCAATTTTTCTAAGGATCGATAATGATCCTCAAATGAGTCCAAGATTTTTTTCCTTAGCAATTTAATGTATGAGATATCGCGTGTTCATTCAAAGAATGATTGGTTCATGATTCTTTTATCTTCTTGTGCATTTGAATATATTGTTTCTTAGACAAATAAACAAGAAACCAATTCAACATGTACACATGTACATTCCCCACTTTTCCTTCTACACAAATCAAAATTATATAGAGAGGAGCGATAAAATTCAAACTAAGTAAAAACATGGCATTTAACTCCATTTTGGATATGTAGAACAAACGGAACGTCTGGGTTTTTTGTCATATTGAACTAATCATGGATAAGAGACATTTCTTTAGTTATTTAATGAACGAGATACCTTACTTGCGTTTATTCGCAATTGGTTCTCGATTTCGCTCCTTCCTGGGTTTTGAATATATTCTTTCTTTCACTAACAAGCAATAAACCATCTCAACATGTATATATACATTTCCCACTATTCCTCCTATACGAATCAAAATTATACAAAGACGAGCGGTAAAGTTCAAACTAAGCAAAAATATAAATTGAGCTCTATTTTGAATATGCGGAACAGATGGAACGTCCAAGATTTCATCGTATTGAACTACTCATGGATGAAATACTTTCCTTCAACCTAAAATACATGAAATACCTTGTTCATATTAATACGCATAATGGTATTTGTTTTTTTAAATTGCCATATGGATGTTTGTTTTGAAAAGAATTGCCATGTCAACAAATAAAGTTGTCGGAAAATGATACATGTGCATTTTGGTTGGATTTTTTCGCCGTTGGCACTTAATTGATTTTTTGGTTTCGATTTTAGTACTTAAGTGTACTTTTCTGAATTTTTTGGCACTTTAAGTGTTCATCCGTGCCAAGTTTTGGCACTCTAAGATTCGTGTGTCAACGTCCGAATGTCAATTTAGTATACTTACTAATATTACTCTTATGATTGACGTGAAACTTAAAAAAGCTTAAACATGGACGCAATGGCACCGTCTTGCGGATGCAGTAATCCTCACTTAATTTGCTTCTCTTCGGGGAATGAAATTCTTTTGTCAACAGGTTCGTCCTCGTAGCTAGTAGACTATGCATGCGATGAGAGATCTCTCTAGTGTGAAAATGCTACAATCTTCATTTTTGTGGAAATTTTTTTCCAAAAAAGTGTTAAATCTATTGCATTTTTGCTAATTTAGTTCTAAAGTATTTAATTTTGCTAATTGAGTCACAAATATTCTCACAATTTGCCTATTGAGTCACAAACCTTTTTATAATTTGCCAATTAAGCCAATTCAGCTAATTTTGACTATAAATCATTGAAGTGGACGCTGACTATCTTACGTAATACGGTTGGCATTGACGTAAACTATTTATGATGATATTTTAAAAAAAATTCGAATTTTTTACTATTTTTAATTTTTTTTCTTTTTCCTTTTGTCCTTTTGTTTTTCTGTTTTACCTTTGCCACAGGCGAGCAGCTGGAACACCGTCCCGATCCACGACTGCCGCTGCCGCTGGTGGCGCCTCTGCAAGCATTTGCACGCATTTTCGTCCACTGCTGCCGCGAGACTTTCATGCCCCGAGCTAATCCCTCTCCGACCTCCTTCCACCGCAAGCCCGACCCTCGCCTCTGTCTGCATGACTCCCTCTCTCTGCGTCCAACTCGATTCAGTCCACTCGCGGCCTTCGAACGATCCTCGCGACATAGCCAACGGTCAAAAGACTTCACGGCAGAAAGTAGCATCGAACGATGCGCAAATCGAAATGGAAGCCTCTTCAGCATTGTAAGGCCCCAACCTCGCAGATCTCACGCGACCTCCGATGAAATTCCTTCCTCTTTTTCACGCACTCACTCAGAAATTTTCACTTCCTTCAGAGCTCGGCCTTGGCTTCGCGTAATTTGAATGTATAAAGCGAAGTTGAAGAACCCTGGGGTCCCAGAAGGCCGTTGTCGCTGCGATGGCCTCACCTAGATTTAGGCAAGGCCGAGCCAGGGTTGCAGCCCTCGCCTGCGGACAGCGAGGGCCCAGTGACCCTCACCTACTAGTTGGCGAGTGCCCGGCGACCCTCGCCGGTCATAGTAAAAATAAAAATAAAAAAATGAAGGAGGAAAATAGAAGAAAAGGAAAAAGGGAAAAAGAAAAGATTTTTTAAAAAAATTCGGATATATTATTAAGAATTATTTACGTCAGTGTTGGTTGTGCCATGTAGAACGGTCAACGTCCACTTCAATTAAAGGTCTATTACTCAATTGGTGTATACGCACGCATGCATGTGTGTGTTTGTTGCACTAAGGTTTTGCATTACTTGGAATTTTCTGCCGTGATCTCATGATGTCTAACATTGTGGACTACTGAACTCAAAGCTAGTAGCTGAGAGTTGGGTGAAGTACAGATGGATCCATTGACGGTATGACGAGCAAAATGACAAATACCTCATGATCTGAATAGCGATACTAAAGGCTTGTTTGGTAGAAGTGAAAATTAAGTGCTGAAAATTTAAGCACTAAAGTTTATGTAAAATAAAATTGAATAGCTGTTTGATATTAACTAAAAATTGGTGGCTGAAATATTACTAATTTCTTACCAAATACGAAATTATGATTAGTATCGGCAAGTTTTAAAAATATAATTGACCAGATTTCAATGACAATTAATCATTTTCTATGGAAGAGATTAAGTGAATTCTGATTGCAAATACTAATTCAGCATATGAAACATGTTGCGGAAAAGGTGAGCAATCGAACAACAAAATAGACAGAATAAAGAAAATAAATCGGACACCAGATTTACATGGTTCGATCATAGAGACCTATGTCTAGGGGGAGAGCAGTGACGAATTCCAGTATAGAACAAGCAATATAACGGAGATTACACACTCGAGCCACTCAAACACTCTCAGTGTTTCCCAAGCCCCAATTACACTTAATAACTCACGCAGTGTTTAGCTCCACAATTCCTCGCGAAATAATCTCTCAATCTCAACAAAGGAATTATACACGAATTCTTACCACAAGAATTTAATCAGCTACAAACACTTGAATCTTTTTGGCGTAATTGCTCAAACGAAATCAACGAAGAAAACTCCTCCTAAGCACTCGATGACGAATTGACGCTTCAAGACCTCTTGCATCAACAATGGCTTAATTCTTCTCCACACATAACCGTATATATAATGGACTTGAGGACTTTTCAATTCTTGAAAGTCACTCCTACTTGAAGTAGAAAAGAATACATAAAGATATAAAATTAAGAAACCCACACCTACTAGGATTAGGAAACAAATCAAATTTTTGCTTTGGGCTCAAACTCGAGACATATTTTCAACAATCTTCACCTTGGCTCGACGTTTGAGCCAAGTGACAATCGCTTCAAAATTCGAACTCTGCCGCTTCTCTCCCATAGCCCCCGATGGGCTCAACCGCCACAGATATCTTTCAAGTCCAAGTCCCACTTGAACTTCGCCATAATCGAGGACCTCATAAGAACACCAACTCCACATGCACCTTTAATTGCTACGCAATGATTTCTCGACACAATCTCCTTAACCACAGATAAAGCAAAACTATTGTTGCATCTAAATCATCGGAAATTGAATGTGTACCTTGTCAATATCGGCGCTACATCAATCAAGTTGGCTTTACAAACTCCACCTCGTTACAAGCACCATCTGTGTTGATTACCACATTAGTACCCGCTACCTCAGGAGTTTTTGGTTGCAACTCCACCTCAAGCTGAATACCGTTTAGATCCGTATAAGCACTGCTATTACCACTCCTAACCAAAAGTACTAGAGACTCGTCAAACGTAACTTCTCTGCGATAACAGTGAATTTAACTCCGAGCACCATAACCGGTAACCCCGTTCACCTTGTGCATAGCCTAGGAATATGTACTTTCTTGCCCTTCTATCGAGCTTACCATCACTCGCTCGAACATAACACGGGCAATCAAATATTTTAATAATAGAATAATCAGGAACGTTACCTGACCACACTTCTTCGAGAGTCCGATGTTTAATTGCAGTCGATGGAAATCTATTCATCAAGTAGCTCACTGTACTAAGAGCATCCGCTAGGAATCTCCTAGCCATACCAGCACTAGAGATAATTTTGTGGGCCATCTCTAGTAATGTTCTGCTCAACAATTCCGCAACATGTTGTGGTTTATTGGCAATAGTGCGATGTTTCACTATGCCTTCCTTCATGCAGAATTCATTTAACAGCTTCAAGCAAATCTCCATACTACTGTCAGTTAGCACATGCTTAATCATCTTACCAATCTCCTTTTCGATCAAAGCTCTCAATTGCATGATCTTGACAATAGCATCAAACTTGTACCTAAGCACAAACACCCATGTCTTCATCGAGTAGTTATCAACAACTGTTAACATATATCTGGCACTTTTCCTAGAAGGAAACCGCGACAACCTATGAACATTCAAGTGAAGTAACTCTGCAATTTCCGTGGTTTCTTTGACTATCGTACTGAACTGCACTTTCCGCCGTTGATCTAAATCACAGCACCTGCATACATTTAGTTCGTTAGCAACATAACCACATAGCAGATTTCTTTCATTTAAAACCTTTAGGCTTCTCTCGTCAATGTGCCCCAATCGCATATGCCACAATTCAGACTCTCGAACAGATGCATATGATGTCTCTACAACGAAATCTGTCATTGTCTCACCTTGAAGCTCATACAGGCCATTGTGCTCGATTCCTTTCATTATCACTAAAGCATCTCGAACAACTTTCAGAACTTCACATTCTGAAAAATACTGACACCCAGCTGAATCCAGAGCACTCAAGGAAATTAAGTTTTTCCTCAATTCTGAAGCGTGCCTCACTTTAATCAATGTTTTGATTTTAATATCGCCAACATCTACAACATCGCATTCAACGTTGTTCCCCAACTGCACTTTACTACCATCCGTGCACTGATAAGTAGTAAACCAGTTTCTATTTGGTGTAACCAGAATCCATAATCCATCCATCAAACGATAAATAATTAGTGACAGATAAGACATAATTGGCATTATCCGAATTACCAACAGCTATAGCTGCAACATCATCTGCAGTATCAACTAAAATTTCCTTACCCTTCTCATTCTTCAGCATAAGGTCATTTCTTCGAAGATGCCCCTTCTTGCCATAGTTCCAACGACAACACCACCAATCCTAGACTGGCTACGTCTTTTCATGTCCCTGCTACCACATGTACTAGTTCTTCCTCTGTTTTCACCTACTAAAGCAGTAGATACGAGTTCACCGGATTCTCTTCTACGAATATCATCACTTAGAATTAAATCTTGAACCTCATCAAACGTTAAGCTTGTTAACCTAGAGGAATTACTAACAGTAGTAACGGTAGTATTCCAACTATCAGGGAATGAGAATAACAGAATCAAAACACATACCTCATCTTCAAAGTCAATATCAACTGAACTCAATTGACTAACAATCACATTGAATTCATTGATATGATCTGCAACTGACGCACCTTCGCTCATCTTCAAGTTAAACAGACGTCGCATCAAATAGACCTTATTGATTGCAGATGGCTTCTCGTACATATCCGATAGGGCTTTCATCAAACCCGCAGTTGTAGTCTCCTTCACGATGTTAAACGCGACGTTACGAGCCAACGTCAGCCGAATAACACCCATAGCTCGTCTAAATCCCAGTCAGCTTTCTTCATCGTCTCTGTCTTCTCGCCCGATAGGGGCGCGTACAGTTTCATATGATAGAGATAATCTTCAATTTACATCTTCCAGAAACCGAAATCCTTCCCATCAAATCTATCAATTCTCACTTTTACTTCTTCTGTCGCCATCAATTCGCTTCAGCTCAGCCAAGCCTGGCTCTGATACCAATTATTACGAAAAGGGCGAGCGATCGAATAATAAAATAGACAAAATAAAGAAAATAAATCGGACATCAGATTTACGTTATTCGGTCATAGAGACCTATGCCCACAGGAAGAGCAGCGACGAATTCCACTATAGAACAAGCGATACAACAGAGATTACACACTCGAGTCACTCAAACACTCTCAGTGTTTCCCAAGCCCCAATTACACCCAATAACTCACGCAGTGTTTAACTCCATAATTCCTCGCGAAATAATCTCTCAATCTCAACAAAGGAATTATACACGAATTCTTACCACAAGAATTTAATCGGCTACAAACACTTGAATCTTCTTGGTATAATTGCTCAAACGAAATTAACGAAGAAAACTCCTCCCAAGCACTCGATGACGAATCGACGCTTCAAGACCTCTTGCATCAACAATGGCTTAATTCTTCTCCATGCATAGCCGTATATATATAATGGACTTGAGGACTTTCCAATTCTTGAAAGTCACTCCTATTTGGAGTAAGAAAGAATACATAAAGATATAAAATTAAAAAACCCACATCTACTAGGATTAGGAAACAAATCAAACTTTTGCTTTGGGCTCAAACTCGAGACATATTTTTCAACAAAACAAACTTAATCTCATCAAGTACTGAATTGTTTAGTTTTCAGCACTTGATTGGGGCTATCAAATAGGCCTTAAGCCAATATTCATGATGTTAAAGGTCTGGCGTGCACTCTTCTCTAATTTGGAGGCCGATTTGCCATTTGCCACTTTTATTTATTTATTTATTTATTTTTTATGCTTACTTGCCTTTGTCTTGTTTTCGGGATATATCTGAGATGTGGAGGGATGTAGAGTTGCACCAAATTTCAGCGTACATCATCGCTACTAGATACAAAATTATAACTAATCCAGGGAAGCACGTGGGTGTTCTATGCATGTACCGTAGGCTGTTCCTCTCTGTGCAAAGAAGACAACTGGAGGATCCAGTGAAGGCATTGCACCTTTTCTGCAGCTAACGCATATCGGCGAATCTGTCATTAAGAGGATTGCTCGCAAGGTGAGTATATGATTGCTACATGCATTGTCTCTGGTCAGAGTTCTTTCTCTAATATTCTCAAGGTCATGATATGCCTGATGGTTTGAGCTTAAAGCTATCCTTTTTTTAAGTTTTATTAAAATCAAATATTGACCAATTGTTGCACCCAGTGGAGTGACTGTGAGCCCCATGCCTGAATCTTTTGTATTGCTGGGATTTATAATATGATTTTCAATGAAACTTGGCACTTCATGATGCATTACACTGTGCAAGTGGATATTACTGAATCGGGCCTGGCCTGAGCAATGGGAACAACGGCATGGCAGATTTTTTCCCCCTCCTAAGCTCCCTCTTTCTAAGATCTTCGCTCATTATCTTTTGCAGAAAGTGAGAACATTCCAGGAGCTCCGTGACATGTCTGTTGAGGACCGCACGCTGAACTCCTCCAGGCAGCAGCCCTCTCCATCACAGAAGTACAAGACATAGAGAGAGTTCAAGAGATGATGCCTTCCCTATCAATAGACGTTACGTGCGAGACTGAAGGTGAAGAAGGAGAAGAAGGCATACAAGAGGGCGATGTGGTCACAATTCAGGCTTGGGTTACACTCAAAATAGATAATGGACTCATCGGTGCCCTACCTCACGCTCTGCAGTGTCCTTTTCACAAAGAAGAAAGTTTCTGGTTTCTTCTGGCAGATCCCAACTCCAACAACGATTGGTTTTCTCAGACGTTAAGCTTCATGGATGAAGCGGCTGCTGTAAGTGCTGCCTCTAAGGGGATTGAGGAGACTATGGAGGGATTGGGAGCAGATGCAAAGGAAAAGAGTAAGGCCATCAGAGAAGCAGTGGAGAAGGTGAGGAGTGGCTCGAGGCTGGTCATGGGCGAGTTTTTGGCCCCAGTGGAAGGGAACTACAATTTGATGTCTTACTGCTTGTGTGATTCGTGGATTGGCTGCAACAAAAGAGTGAACTTGAAGGTGAAAGTTCTCAAGAGGACTCGTGCAGGCACTAGGGGTGGTGCTGCACTAGAAGAGGCCGTCATGGAAGAAGAGAATGATGAAGAGTACGATTACGAGAGCGAGTACAGTGAAGATGAGGCCAATGAGCAGGACTCGAAAAAGAAGGGCAAGACTACGAACGGCACGGTGCCTAAGAAGGGCTCGAGCTCCGAAGGATCGGGGACAGATGAGGACTGACCACAGTTGAATAGAAGAGACAGGGTGGAACTTCATTGTGTACTTTGACCCCTTCTAGTTACGGCAAGAGTTCTCTCCATAGGTTCACGATTGATAGTTATTTATACCGTGAATCTTCTTGGTTCGAGCCAAATGATGATTGAAAAGAATTTTGTTATGCTTTCCTGAGGCATTTTTCTTTAGTGTTACACCAAATTTTAACTCCATGCATTGGATAGGACTGCATGGTAACATAGGAGAAGTACGAGGATGGAGTTCGTTCTTAGTATTTTTCCCTACATGCGTTAGTAACCTGTTTTCCTAAACATGGAGGAAATCACTTCTTCCTATTTAGGACATTTCTTGCAAAGATGAGTTCTAATTAAAAAAAAATATGGAAAAAAATGACATGTTAATATATGTTTATTTTGGAATGATTCGAAAAGTTTAAGTTTTGGAATGATGTGATAAATTGGGGAGAATTGCCAAAACAAATCCTAAACCTATTGCGATTATGCCAATTCAATCATAAACCTTTTGTAATTGTGCCAATTTAGTCCATCCGGCTAAATTTGGCCGACCGACGCTGAGTTGGACGTCGGCCGGCACCGGCGACAATATTTTAAAGACGACTTTAATTTTGCCCCAACCCTTCAATTTAGGTTTGGGATTTGAAGAACGTTTGTGGTTTTGCATCCATTTGTTAACTTAGAATTTCATTTACATATTATTTTGCTAATTTCATTTCATCGGCAAGCCACATTGGAAATGATTTATATTAAATTAATGCCATTGCAGATTCTTCTATCCCACAAATTGCCAATCACAATCAAATAAATGATTTTTGGCTGCTATGGCATTCAAAGTGATTGAAAGATAAATTATAATACTCAAATAAGTGCAATACGAAAATTATGATAATTAGGATGTTATTTCATGCTATAAATCTCTCCCTCTGTTTCGCACATGGTCTCTATCTCCTGACATGCGTGCCTATGTGAGAGAGGGAATTTAAAGATGGCGCGTATTGATGGAAAAAATCAGAGTTAGGGCTATAATCTCAAAGTAATTCTTATCTTAGCAATATATGATTTATACTTTTATTTCATTAAATGATTGGTATTGGCTATAATCGCCAACAACGGTAAAATACCTTTTGAATTTCTCTCTGATGCATCAATTTGTGGGTTGCGTAAATGATTACGTTGTGGTTCGCAGCTCATGAATTGAGTATTTTTGCTGTAAAATAAAATTGTGTCTAGAGTAGACACGACTTTTACCAACTCTATTTTACCTCGAGCATTAATGTCAGTGCGGATTTGCAGGAATATATATTGACAAACAGGGGCAAATTGTAGGAGTGTCAATGTTTTGGGCCAAGTCGAGTTTATGATCCCGCCCGACCCGAAACCATTGTGATACCCATTTGTTAAACTAATACCCAAATATGGAGAATTCCTGGCCTGAAAATACTTGAGAATTTCGGGTCAGGTTGGGTTGGTCCGGTCGTTTTTTTTTACGGTCCTAGCTAATTGGCAGGTCTATAGCTGCAGCTATCAAGCCCATTTGACTGCGGCTCCTTATTGCAGCAGTATGGTACTTTTTACCTATGGTTAGTAGAAGTGTAGTTTTTCCCATCCCAACGGCACACGTCTCGACAGTTTTGGAGCCGTAGGTATACAATTTAACAACGCCAAAAACCAGATCAAACCGCTCTTAAATAACAAAATCTCTGTTTTGCTAGTATGTTCATTTATTTTCCCTATTTAAGATGAGTTGACCACAAAAAAAAGGATATCACACATTGAATGCGGATCATGACTTATTTGTCTTTTCTAAGTGTATTGACTAGAGGGAAATCAGATTTTCACCATATTTGAATAATGTGTTGTATTCAATTTCTCCTTTAGATCCATTGATATGAGCAAGAAAGGAAAAAAAATGTTTAGTAGATAGATATCCTATATAATCCACTTGTTGAGGTACGTACGAAGCACCAAAGATCCCAAAAACAATGACAATATCATGTTTAACTCTATTTGCTTTGCTCATCTGCTTTCCCATTTCCACCAAGCCCCTTGGAACCTTTGGTTTCAACATTAAGCTCATTCCAATAGACCAAGTCGACAGAAAGCTCTTTCCTCATAACCTGACTCTAGAAGAAAGATACCAACGAATGTCTATTATATCTCATGCTCGTGTGCAGCAACTCGAATCCAAAACTTGTTCGGGGTCAATTTATCGAAAAATGCCCATAGAGCATAGTCTGAATGCACTACAACCTCCAATCTCCAGACATATCACTGGTTATTACACAACCACCCTATTAATCGGCACATAATCATATGCTCCCTTCTTAGTGGTGGATACAGCTAGTGATGATACATGGATGCAATGCGAAGGATGCACCGAGTGCTTCCCCACAGCGAGAGGTAACTTCAATAGAAGTCGATCGCTATCATACCACCCCTTAGCTTATGACCACCCCTTTGTGTTCTAAAGCTACGTGTAAATGGTAGTTGTGCCTATGATATTACATACGGATATGGATGTAATAACTGTTATAGTAAAGGCCAAGTTGGATTAGACACATTCATTTTTAAAGATGGCACAAGGTCTATCAAAGGCTTCCCCAACATCGTGTTTGGCTGTGGCTTAGAAAACCGCTTAGCTTGGGCTAGGTTGGGCCAAAACAACACCATCGCTGGAATATTTAATTTGGATTTGGGGATGCGGTCTATCTTTTCATATTACGTCAATGAGACTAGAAGACGTGTGTCGTATTGCTTGCCTTTGTGGTATTCCCATTGTGAAATGTACACACTACTCCGATTTGGGGACGGCGCTTGAATAGGCGGACGTCCTGGGGTAATGGTTCGAACAACAACGCTAATTCGCAATGTGAACATGTATGCGGTTAATGCCATGGGTATAATAAGTATATTTGGAAAACGCTTGAGCATAGATCCTGCAGTTTTTAGGCTAACACCAAATGGTACTGGTGGGTTTCTCATCGACACTGGATCTCCCCACACTGTTCTTGTTCGAAGGGCCTACGATGTCATGAAAGGAGAAATAACCCGATATTTCCGTGACAAATATGATTGGCATCCTAGACCTCCTCAACCGGGAACATTTGACTTGTGCTATGACTTGCCTCATGGGAATTATACATATCCAAGATGACATTCCATTTTGCAGGCGTTGAATTTTTTCTAGATGACAAGAATGTAATTTAATTCTATCCTGAGAAAAAAATAAGATAAATGTGTCATATAGATTTAAGGTTGGGTATTTTGTGTTATAAAAAAAAGTTTAAAATAAATGTATTACAATAAATATAATTTAAGATTTTTGGTGACCGTTTCCTTTAATTGTAATTATCGTTTTGTGAAATAGAAAAGCATATGATCTGTCCAATAAGTCATGTGGCAGGGATGACGTGGTGTGGCGAATGGATCGTTATTGCGCGGTTGAGATGTATCTCAAAGGACAAAGTGAGACAAGATTCGTAGCATGAGAAAAATACTGATTCATCGATTCCGTCATTTTATCACCGGAACGCAACCGCCACGTCACCGATCCGGAGCCGCTCCCACGCTCGCAATCTCGACCGTCCAAAGCGAAATCGAGGGACCACAAACGCTCCCGCGGACGATACCCTGGATCGTCCCCTCCATACAAATAAGCGTTCTCCTCACTGCCCCTCACCCACAGGATCCTCCCGGCTTGCGGCATCTCCCCGTTTCCGATCGAAGCAGAGTCGATTACGAGCTCGACCGATTCGTCCGGTTTCGCGTTTTGCAGGCTGAAAAATGTCGGGGCGCGGGAAGGGAGGGAAGGGGCTGGGCAAGGGAGGGGCGAAGCGGCACCGCAAGGTCCTCCGCGACAACATCCAGGGGATCACGAAGCCGGCGATCCGCCGCCTGGCGCGGCGGGGCGGCGTGAAGCGCATCAGCGGTCTGATCTACGAGGAGACACGCGGCGTCCTCAAGATCTTCCTCGAGAACGTGATCAGGGACGCCGTCACCTACACCGAGCACGCCCGCCGCAAGACGGTGACGGCCATGGACGTCGTCTACGCGCTCAAGAGGCAGGGCCGGACCCTGTACGGATTCGGCGGTTAGGGCGGGATTTGACTGGGGGGTTAGTGAGGGAAAGAGTAAGTCTTGCTGTCAAGAAGGAAGAAGGGAAGTTTTTGGGGGTTTTTTTTTTTGAGCTGTAGATTGGGGGCTGAAATTAGGGTTCCGGCGGGGATTAGATTGTGGATCTTTCCAAGGGTAATCTTGTAAAGGAAAGATCTTGACTGGAATAGGAATGGGTGGGACTTGGGAGATATAGTTCTATGTGTGTACTGTTAATTTGCCCTGATGCTTATAACTTATGAGCTTCATTTCACGGCATTGTGATTTCTGGTGATTTTGTCTTTGCTTAATGCTAATCTAGAAGAAGAT
The DNA here is from genome assembly GCA_014182845.1 of Corymbia calophylla. Taxonomy (NCBI): domain Eukaryota; kingdom Viridiplantae; phylum Streptophyta; class Magnoliopsida; order Myrtales; family Myrtaceae; genus Corymbia; species Corymbia calophylla. Next base: position 7,143,871 of record CM024702.1, read on the forward strand.
TCAGTGGATTCGATTCAAATGTTTTCCCTCACGAGCTAGATGGGCATTTGAGCAAGGAAATCTTTACTTAACTGCAGTCATCAATTGAGGAAATTGAAATGGATATATGGTTTAAATTTGCAGTGAGCTTCCACCTACTGTGTGGTAGCTATCCTGAAGTGGCAGAAGCCATGGATGGAGCTCGAGGCAGAGCTGACTGGAACTTGTTGATCCTACCCTGAAGTACAATTCGCTAAGTTGAAGGAAGAGAATTCACACAGGGGAAATTGAAGCCTTTTTCCTTCATAATTCAACAAAACTACATTCATGTAAATTCCAAACGAGTATTACAACCCGAGAATCTGATGCGCCGTTCCTTTGGCAATGTCCTCTCCTCTTGCATCCGCAGTGGCTGCAAAATCTCTTTTCCTGCTTGGCGAGCTGCTATGTTCATCCTTTAGCCATTTGACTTTCACTGAGTGCTGAGGAAATTGTCCATTGCCTTCTCATTTGAATTATTGATATCAATGCTGGCAAACCCCATCTCTAGTTTCTCTATTCATACTAGAGAGTATTTTGGATACGTGTTTTAGCCAAAAACTGGTGAAAAACTAAGAAAATTGCACATGAAGTAGAGAAAAGCAAATATAGAGCCCAACAGATATTACAAATGAACTATACATCCATGAATTGAAATGACATGTCGACACTAGCACCCAAATCTGGCATGCTGTTGGACACCAGAGGCTCCTTTTGAAGCAAACTGGTAAGAACATTCGAACCGCGGGTCTACCTCATTTCCTCTTTCGCCATTTTGGCAAAAATTTTGCTCATCGAGGCACCTGCGAGATCGCCGAGGCTTCCCACACTGAATTGAGTGGTCGATGCACCGGCAGGAGTGTCCAAATGACCAATCCAATCCGCTCGCATGACTAGCCCACCTTCATCGCTCGGTTTTTCTTCCTTCACTTGGAGTTGAAGTGCAGACTCCAGGTTCCACAGCACATCTCCCATCGAAGGCCGATCGAGACTGCATTGGGCTAAGCATTTTTCAGCAATCTCCATGAACTTCCAGAGGGACCCTTCGCTTGCTTGATCCACAAGATGAGGGTCTATGGTTTCTTGGATTCGCCCTCTTTCTCGCCAATTCATCGCCCACTCAACTAAGTTCACCTTTCCTCTGGGAAGCGACGGATCGATAACTGCTCTTCCACAAAGGGTTTCAAGCATCACGACCCCGAATGAGTAGACATCTGATTTCTCCGTGAGCTGTTGCCTAGTCAGGTATTCAGGATCCAGATATCCAAAGCTCCCTTTCACAGCAGTGCTTACGTGCGTCTGGTCTATCTCAGGACCGGTCTTTGAGAGCCCGAAATCAGCAACCTTGGCCATCAAATTCTCATCCAGTAGTATATTCGCCGACTTGACATCACGATGGATGATTGCCCTTGTGGAGCCTGTGTGAAGGTAGTGAAGTCCTTTAGCTGACCCGATGCAAATCTCCAGCCTTTGCTTCCAACTCAGCACGGGAAGATCCGAAGAGTACAGATGACTCTTCAGGGTCCCATTTTCCATGAATTCATAGATGATGATCATCTCATTCCGTTCGTCGCAATACCCGATCAGCGACACCAGGTGGCGGTGGCGGAACTGAGACAACATCTCGATTTCTGTACGGAACTCCTTCAGGCCCTGCTGCGACTTAGATTGCCCCCTCTTCACTGCCACCTTAGTCCCATCTTTGAAAATTCCCTTGTAGACCTTGCCGAAACCTCCCGTCCCTATTATCAAATCTTCGCTAAAATTATTCGTAGCCTCTTCAATCACTGTGAGTGGGTAGCGATAGCCGAAACTCGAGTTGGAAAATAATCCCAGGCTGTTCGAGTTCTTATCTCCTGTCTGATTCATGACAAAATTGTCCTCCCTTGAGTGACTCACAGCTGCTAGCCTTCTTCTTCTTCTGCAGATTAAGAAGAGCGCTAAGACAAAGACCAGAACGATGCAAATCCCGCCAGACAAGCCTGTGATCAGAATGATTTTGCTTCTCAATTTTGTCTTTGAAGAACTGATCTCGGGATCTGAAGTTTCAAGACTGCCCTGAGAATTACTTATCTTCATGATCTCTAGCCCGTTGAGGATGGCCATGGGGTAGTTACTCTCAGAAGAAGGGCCAATACTGACACTCAGTGCACTGCTGCTGGTGGAACTTGTAATAACATCAAAAAAATACGGGTTGCCGATAATGTTGGATGTCAGTTTGCCGAGTTCGAAACTTCTGTAGGCAAACCAGGAATTGATGTAGACATTGAAAAAGAACGGCCCCAGAGAAGAATTCACAATGTCGCAGAAGTGGAATCGGACTAGATAGTTGAATCCCGCATCGACAGTGAAGAGCCAAGTTATATTGGCGTTAATGTGAGGGTCAAGATCTGACTCCAACTTGGTGGCCGTCCCATAGACCAAAGCAGGAGCAATGTTCTCAGTAACGTTCCCATACTTATAGGTGACAGCATCAACGTTCGACACAGTTGATACCGCGCTGTGCTTCAAAAACTTGTCATCCGAGACCCATTGACGCCACAACGCATCCTTCTGCGGATGCACAGATTGATTTCCCATGTTCACTCTCAAAACAGTCTCTAGTGCTCGATTCTGCAGATTCTGATGGTCTCCAGGCATTTCGACGATCCCGGCACTGTCGGGGATCAGCTCAATCGGGAGAGAAATGACTTCCAAAGCATTCACAAAGGCAAATGAATTGGTATTGGGCGTGAAAGTAAGAACGAGCTGATTATTGGCGATGTTGAATGAGTATTCCTTTACAACTGAGCCCTCATCTAACTGGAAACCCTTGAGAAGGGTGAAATTCTGTGCGGAGACGGAGAATTTGGCCATGCTCAGATTGTACTCTCCATAGACAAAAGGGAAAAAATAGAGGCGAATCAAGTGCCTGCCATTTTCTTTTATCGGGAACGTGTAACGGGAGGCTTGGCCGAAGATCCTAGCTGTCAGATACAGAGTCGAATCATAAGAGGATGAGAGAGAACTCGAGTTTGTGTTGGCAAGAATGTTTTGTGGAGTCGGAAGTATATCGGAGTAGAAGTTATCGGCCAAAAACGTGCGATTACCTACGGATGAATTCCGGGGGGATCCACAATCTATCAAATAATTATCCAATGGAACAAATCCTGAAGCTATACAAATCAAACAGAAGAGGTATGAACATGAGAGGATGAACTGAAGACTCAGATTCCCCATCTTTGGGACAGCTCGGAGAGGTGGATAACGAAAATGGGCTATACAAAATGATCGAGGAACGATTCCCAGGACAGGAACTCGCAGAACTTGATCATCAAAAGCTGTCGGATAAGTTCGAATATCACCAGATAATGGCAACAGAGCTTAAAAAGAATTCAAAGGGCAAGAACTAAAAAGCGAATTCATGACTTACACGCAACTTTTCAAGAGGCAAGCTTTCGAATTCGATGAAGAACTGATAAGGGAATTAAGGAAGGATCGAAAGATCACCTGAGCTGACATCAACGTGAAGAGAGATGCAACGGAACTCTAGTTAAAGAATAAGGAAAATGAGCTCCTCACTCTCCAGCTGATCCATCAAAGTGAATAACAAAAGGCTAGAAAACAGAGCGGAAGTCGTAGTGGGCAAAGCACAACCACCATAACAATACAATCGACAGCAACCCGCGTTGTTCCCCTCTTCTACTTTTGCTCATTCTCTGTTTGACTTATTTGACAAGTTCTTGGAATTGGCAAGGAGGATGGATATAAAAAACAATCATGGGAAAGCAGAAAGTGATAAAGTTCCACGCGTTTGTCATCATAAGAGTTTTAAAAAGGACAGCTATGAAGAGATGGTTCGCTCACCTGTAGCTTCTCCATGTGAAGAGAGAGCCCAATTAAAGTTGTTGAACGTTAGACCAAATTGGCGTCTGCATCTGACTTTTCTCTTTTAAAACCCTAGCGTTATCGCACAGCCCTTGAATCAACCTTTCCTGGTTTAGGTGAATTTTGATGGGTCAATTTCACAGCCTATGTGATGCTAGGACTCTAGGCACTTCGTTTAGACCTTGATTTTAAAATCCATCTTAAAAAGAAAAAGAAAATTTCAAAGTAAATCAATTGTGTTATGTAAACTATTTGGTACGACGCTTACTTAATGGTTATAATTTATAATTTTTATAAAATGTTCATCACAAGTGTTAGATATTCTACATAGTATGATGCTTTAGGTGAATGTCTTTAACATTTAGGTGATCAATTAAAATATTATAGCACCTAGTGAATATTTTTCAAAATGATGAACATTGTATGAAAATTATGACACTTGTTACATTATTATTTTATGCAAGTTATGACATTTTTACACGATTATTCTAATTCCATGTTTGACTCATAACAAATAAACACATATAAAGTTGCGTAGAGGCGTTATTCAATACCAAACCACATGTGATAAGTAGTGTGACCCTACTTCTATATGATTGGAGGTTGGGGTAACAAACGTTTCAATTACTTATGCAACAAGACCGAATTCGCATTCACATTAGATGAACACCTAACACGTTGATTAAAAAATGGGCAATTTTCCAAATGATTATCATGTGAATGATACCCATCTCGATGTCATGTTTCTAGATGTATTGAATGATATGATGATTTGTTTCATTGTGTATCTTAAGCTGGAAGATAGGAATTCAACCAAGGAGCACTTCAAAAAGAAGGCGAAGCAATCGCACAACTGCTATTCCCGGGCTACAAATTTTGGCGTATCCAATGCCTAAAATTCCAACAGCTACCAATACACGGATTATGTGAATGTTGATAACCTCAGAGACACGCACAAGAATAAGTATCCTCGTTCTTGGACAGAAACTTTCTAACTTTGCTCGAATCGTCCACAATCGCATCATGAAAAGCTAGGCACTTCTGTAAGCACTATCAGTTAGAAAAAAAGAAATCGGTACAGGAGCGAGGCAGTGAAGCCACCATTCGAACGTCGAACGAGTGACTTGGTTCTGCGTAGGGCCACGAGAATGTCGGGACGAAGCTTCCCTCACAATCCTTGGTAATCGCAAGGACGATGGTGCGTGGAATTTGACTGTGAAAGAGACATGGTACTGGCGTACTTTGTCAGGTGGTGTGCTCATTACGCGGTTTCTTCCTACAACCATCTGACAACTGACCACCACCCACTTCGCGCACTTGTCGAACAAGGACGTGCGCCTCGGGACCCGTGGGATCTGGTGATCCGGGGGGACGCAGATTTCAAGCTTTCTGGATTTCCTGGTTTCCAAGTGAGCACGAAGCGAGAGCATCGTGAATTTCACTATTTGCTTTTCGTGATATGTAAGTTGATATATATATTTATTTTTAGCGTTTCGTGAATTAAAAAAAATGACATAAATAATCTTTTAATTTTAATTTAATGTGCAATATAATTCATGAATTTTAATTTTAATGTGTAATGTCGTTTATGAATTTTTAATTTATTAAGTGTAATATCTGAATTTTTGTTGTTTGTTCAATCTTACTCTTTGAATTATATAAAAATATTCAATATTGTTTTCTCTCAATTTAATTTAATAGAAAGTTTGTTGATTTGGCTTTTAATTGGGTACATTTGAACGGTGAACCACAAAAAAAAAAGGTCACATGTGGATAATCCACATATGATATTCAATTAAAATTAGAATACTATAATCTTTTTAATTTGTTAAATTTGTTCAATTTTAAAATTTGATTATTTATGTTATATAATGATGTAAATTATTATATTCAGATTTGAGTGGAATATCTTACGTAGATAATACACAAATAGCATTATCTTTTTTTCTTTTCTTTTTCTCACGATTCAAACTAATCAGATTAGAAACCAAATTGAGAAATTATGTTAATTTGAATTGATAAAAATGATAATATTGAATATAATCTAGGAATTAAATCAAACATTCACTAATAATTCAAAGATCATAATAAATAAATTAAAAAAAAAAATTGGGGATCGTGTTATATATTAAATTAAAATTTAAAAATTATATATGTGATTATTTTTTTTGTGACATGTGACAATAGTACTTTGAAAAAGGACTACGGACTTGTCCTCATGCTTCCTGTCCCCAACTCCTTTGACTATCCAACACGTTATTGGAGTACCCCTTGCATATATTTCTACGATTCATCTTGCAGGCATGGAATTATTTTGCATCATCGAAAACCAAATTGCCCTTCATCATCTAATCTCAAACAACCAAATTTACCGAATCCCACCAAAAAACCTAAAGACCCAAAATATCCAACCCCCAAGTTTCACCCTCTTCGCCGTTGCAGCCAGTCACTGCCTCCCCACTCCGGCCCGTCTGTCTCCACAACCACCACCGATCCTCTCAAACCCCCTCTCTTAAACAAAACGGAGGTCACAATCATCCTGAAAGGTGAATCACATGGGGAAAGTTAATAGATTGTTAAATGGGAATGAAGGTTTCTCTCGTGAGGCTATCGCTCACGTTTAGTATGAACTCTCTTAAGTCTTATCAATTGCAACTAGATACTCAATTTAACATGTATTTAAACTTATCTATTGGAGTCGCTCTAATTGGCTATGGGTTGATTATACACCCAAGTGAAATATGGGAGTACATCTTATTTTTGCGAATCAGAGATTTATGAGTATGGAGACTTGGACACGCAATTAAAAAACGCAACACCTAATAATCAAAACAGTAAATAGATTGCATAAGATGTTAGGAACTTGGATGCACTAAGCAAGCCAAGTGCATCCCTATCGGGCACCATCAGATTTCTACAAACTATTACTTTAGAAAAATATGCAAATATGATGCACGAATATTACGTATGATATAATGGCTAACGAATATGTGATCTATATAAGACTATAATTCTAACTTTTGGTATTCTTCTTAATTAGCTAACAAAAGACAAATGGCTAAAAAGTCTGCAAAGTAAATGACTCCTAACCTTGCATCCACATGATTAGTAAAAATGTAATTTAGGTCCTCGGTGCGAGATGACATGGTTTTTTTTACAAGATAATGCATGCATGTAATTCTAAGTTAATTAACATGTATGAATGACTTAAGATAAGCCATGAATTTATTCTATAATGCAAGCTACATAGTTTTATTTACTTTTGCTTTATAAAAATATCAAGTTTAAAACATGAGACTAATGTGGCCTAGTAAACTATGCACTATTATCTAACTATACGCAATGTGAATGATGTATGTTATGTAATAACTAAAACCTGAAGTTTAAATTATGCATGGACATATATACAAAAACCTGAAGTTTAAATTATGAATCCCTTGTAAACTTTAAATCTGCATGATATAGTAACGTGCGATGATGACGTACAAATTAATCTCATCAATCATAACAAGTCAAGCTATACGCTATTAGGATTCGACCTTAGTGTCTAAAGGTTTGGAGTCCCAATACGCCTTAGTTAATGTAGGAAATAATCAAATCATGATGACAAAAGGTTTTCTACTAGATCACATGCATCACAACAAACTCTATTGTCCAAACTAAACTACAAGATTAGACTGACCTTGACTTACTCGAGTGCTAGCATTTAGCGTGATATGAAGAGGGCCGACGATTGGGTAGTGCCAGCGAGGGTGCTGACTAGCAATGATTATCGAAACCATCGGACGCTCAGAAAGGTGCCAAAGCTTCGTCGAGAGGACTGGTGGGCGTCATGGCTAGATGATGGGCACCGGAACTTGCCGCAGTGTTACGGAAGGAGTCGTCGGGCGTCGCTCAAACTTCGAAGGAGAATCACCAAGTGCAGCCTAGGCACGAAGGCTAAGCGCCACGATGGCACTGCGACGCGTAGAGCAAGAATTAGCAATGATGTTGTAAGGAAGAAAGATCACCAGTGAGGCTCTGGGCTGATCGTGAAAACAGTAATCTTTTCCTTTCGTTCTTACCCAGAATGGTCCCTTTCAGAATAGATATCATCACTTCCTCTATTTTATTTCTAAATTCTGCCCGAACACTCCATTTACACTTTCCAATTTCTCAAAGATTCAGCCACCCTTTCTTTATTTGACCAAAGATCTGTCCTTTCTTCTTGGCTAATGGAGGCGTAATGAATTGGAGGAGATGATAATGGAAGGATGGTGATGATGATGATGATTGGAAAGATGATGGGAGGTGTCAATGTTCTGAGGACTCCCTCGGACGTGAGATAGCCTTTTTGCATGAATCCGCTTAACACCGAGAAGAACCTGCAAAAATAGAACAACTTGCTGGTTTTTGCCGAGGACATTGCAGAAGCGTCGCTGGATTGACTGGCGTGAGATTGGGCGAGCCGGACTGTCACTGGACAGTGGGTGAGGCACGAAGGAATTGTTGGAAGGCACTGGACCTGTTGAAGAACGCCGGGGAAATACAGGAAACGGTCCAGACACCGATGCAGCACAAGACAATGTACGGGTAGAGACGGACAGCCGCTGGCGCTTGAAAGGGAATTCAAGGACGCCTTGGGACCGCCAGAGGATCAATGGAACAGTGCCTTCAGGATGTCACCCCCTCCCCTTTTCCGTGCGTTCACTCCTTTGCCATTTTCTGTTATTCTTTTCCTTCTTCCTTTTTTTTCTTTTGGCAGGAGCTTAATTTGGACAAGAAAACACAATTACAATAATATGAATAGCAAAATGGAACCACACACGATCAAACTAAAGAAAAAGAAGCTCAGCTTAGCTTAATGATTGTCATCAACGTCCATGAAGCAAGATGAATGCGGACGTTAGGAGGACCTGCAAAGAGTGAATAAATTGCCGGGCTTTCGCAGGAAGTAATAGAGGAGCGCAAGGATCACTGTTGTGCACTGTGAAGACCAATGTGGTGTGACGGTGAAAAAGGAAATGAGGTTGACGGGTCTCTCTAGTAGATTAGTGGTGAACGTGACCTTCGGCAAGAAGAATGAACTTTTGGTTTCACTCCAATTTTCTGTCTTCACAATTTTCTTCTTTGTTTTTTAACGATCGCTTCTCTCCCCCAATAGACTTATAAGGGAAAACCACAATGATGACGATAAAGGACCTCTCTCTATCTTTCCCCATCTCTACTGCAATGGCCCGTGAAGTCCCTTCTTATAGCAAAAAAATTTCCACATTTCGTTAGCAACTCGTACTCAATGACACTAATCGAAGTTAGCACTTAAGTTATCATTTTTTTTAAAATGACATCTAAGTGATATGACAAAAAATTTTGGTATTAAAGAGAACGCCGTATACATCTTTTGACATTTCTAGTATTTTTCTACCTGGTAATTGTTGAATGTAAGTTCTAATTTGTCACCGTGAATCTCTCAAATATCCATCACTCGCCTTCTTTCACAATCTTCTCCTTTTTCTTATTTCACTTATATTTGCTATGAATGTGTCTAGATTCACTCATTATCATTTACGGTTTCATTCCAGTGGCCCAAACTTTCCAAAATGCTTTAGTTTCTTTTTCCACCACTCTGCAAGTAGAAATAAGTTTTGTTGAAAAGAAAATTTTCCAAGAAAATATGTTTCAACTCTTTATTTTCAACACAAAGAATTTGTATTTTTTTTCTACTATTGGTGAGATACTTTTACTTAGAGCATGTAAGACGTTATAGGACTATCTAGAAGTGTGCTAAAAACATTGACATGCATAACGAGGCATTTTGATATTTTATCATAAACACTTCACGTATGCTATTAATTTTTGTCAATCCAAAATGACGAGATTTCATTGGCACTTGATTTTTTTTTTTGTGACATCATTTTTAAGAGTTTCGCATTGGAAAATATAGCTGTGATTTCAATTTGGAAAATCTTTAGTGAAGGATTTTCTTTTTCATGTTTCATCCTTTCATCCCTTTAGATGTGTCTATATATAAAAGACACCCGATAAGAAATGGTTTGTCGGTGACATGCACAACAAAAGTGAATGTTTATAAACAAGTCATTGTGTTAAAAATTATCTATCTTTTTAAAAATTTTGGATTTTATTTGATAACCGCTCCATAATTTTGCTCAATGACATAAAAAATTACATTTCTTGAAAATTTTATTTTCAACAAAACTAAATTTTACAGAAGTAAAATCTAACAATATAAAAGAAAACGTGCCCACAAGATGTAAAAACAAAACATTTGAAATTTTTAATTATGGCAATTAGATCCTAGACAGAATTAAAGAAATTAAGAAAAGAAGGAAAGTGAATAAATTTGCGGCAGCAGTTTAAATTGCAATTAAATGATGTGGGGCAATTTTTTATTTTATTGAAAATTACGTCATTTAGTCATAGAAGGGGTGAAATTAGCGCTGCCCTAAAAAAAATTGCAGTTCCTCCTTTGCCCCCTCATGACCGTTTGGGGTCTCAAGGAGTGAAATTGGGCCTAAAAGGCCGAATCCAATAATGTATTGGGCCTGAGGGCAAGGCCCGGCACATTCGTGGGCCGGTCCAAGGATAGTTATTTCTGAGATAATCAAATTACCAGAGAGGCCTTGGAGGTTCGTCAGAGTATCCAAAGTGCCACGTCGAGGTGGGGAGCGAGAGCAGAAAGCCCTCGCCGTTCGCCGCTCGCCGCGAGTCTGCGACTGCGATTTCTGTCGCGGGAAGGTTTTGCTAAGCCTCGGGTCGTACGAGAGAGAGAGAGAGAGAGAGAGAGAGAGAGATGGGACGAAGGATACTGAACGATGCGTTGAGGACGATGGTGAATGCAGAGAGGAGAGGGAAGGCCATGGTGGAGCTGCGACCCATCTCCAACGTGATCTCTTCTTTCCTCAAGATCATGAAGGACCGAGGTTGGGTTTTCTGCTTCCTCGCCCCTTCCATCTCTTTGCCCTTTCATTTTTCTTTTCTGGGTTTTTTTGTCAACGGAAGATTTTCCCTGTTCAATCGCCTCACCGTGCGATTTGCCTTGTTCGATTGCTCCGATGCGCTCAAATTTGTATATTTCAGTGGAGTGTTGTCGTTGTCGTTGGTCGTCGTCGAGCCAGAATGACTGGAGCGTTTTAGGAGTTTGCTCTGTGAGAGAGTACTTGGTATGTGTCCACTGAAGAGGAGGGGATGCATATCGCTTGGTGTTGTCTTGTGCTGATGGGATGTGTAGTTTTAGTCGCAGCTGGCGACAACGGGAGAGCGGTTCTGCACTTCAATTTGGAGTGATTTGGCGGTTGGACAATTCAATGGAAGTGACAAGAGAATGGTTTTGCGAGAAATAGGATTTTTGAGTAGATGATGGACTCTGGCTGCTAGTTTGAATTTTGTCGACTGAGTTTATAGCGGTTTTATATTGTAGACGAACCGGATTCCTGAACTGACCAACGGAAGTGACTGACTAGAGTTTGGAAGAAATTGGCCATGTCGAGAGCCATGGTGCATTCGAAAATGTCAATGATCTTACTTCAACTTTATCCAGCATTTGCTCCTTTTTTTAGCGAACAAAGGTTCAAATTTGTTCTTTTATTTGATAAAATGTTAGTTGACCGTAATATGAGATTTGGGGATTTAGATTATGCTTTCCGTTATGTGATGAATGGGCTCTTTTCATTGGAATTTATGTAGAGAAAGGATAGACTGCTACAAAGGCATGTCAGTGGAGTGTTTTGGGTGGTAACATCATCTATATCTATATGATTGCATAAAAGAACTACCATAGATCAATCAGTTGTTCTTGTAATGTTTTCTTAGGGCTGAATGGTGGTAGGATTGAAGGTGGACCAGTTGGAGAAATTTATAAGTTTATGACTGAGTAAAGAAAGATGGGACAATTTTAATCTGTCTCTCTTTGAAGTGGAGCTTAACTGTGCAATTGTGTTTGTTAACTAATTCTATTGCTGGCCCACATACCACCTTAATTCAATGGACTTACTAATTATGAGAATCTGTTAGAGGCCAGATATATGTTGTGAGATTTTTATGAAGGGCTGGTTGGTATATAAAATGTTTTCCATTTTGGTTTTGTTTCCTCAGGATATGTGAAGAGTTTCCAAGTTCATGATCCCCACAGAGTGGGGAGGATAACTGTTGAACTGCAAGGCCGAATAAAAGATTGTAAAGCTCTCACTTACCGGCAAGATATCAAGGCTAGAGATATTGAGCAGTATAGATTGAAAATGCTTCCAACACGTCAGGTACTTGAAAACTTGACTTCTTATCTGGCCTACTTCTTGATGTATGTGAGTTTGTTGATGGTAATGTCTTGGATGGTGGAAGCTATTTTATGTGCTAGGGTTCAGTTGACACGCTTGTTTTTGCTGAAAGAAATCTTTGTTAATTAATTGCTTTCTCTCTCTCTCTCCTCAGTGGGGTTATGTTGTTGTCACAACACCTGATGGCGTTCTGGACCATGAAGAAGCCATTAGAAGGAATGTTGGAGGCCAAGTTATTGGTTATTTTCATTAACTATAATGTGCTCTCCAAATACAAGATGGATCCTGAAGTGATTAACAAGAGAAGATAATGCTGTTGGGCAACAAGGCAATGATGTATAATCTGTCTTCCTGAACTGATGACTCGATTCAAGCTTCAAATTGGTTTTGTTGTATCAGTTTTAGATATGAATGGCAAATGACCATGGTTTCTCATTGTCTTTAAAGACTTCACCTTTCTAACGATTATTTTACTGCTTTGAAATTTTTGGAAGCAGGACTTGGTTCTTGATCCAGAAAAAAAGATTGATTTTATGCAGTCTATTCTGGAAGCGTGCATGGGTGAAACATTAAGACATTCATGATTAATTATGTACTTTCTTTATGTGACACCTTAGGTGAAGTATTTATATCATGAAGCTAAAGAAAATTTTTTTGGCATGCAGTATTGGTAGCAAATTAGATGGATTATAATCATCTTCAAAAGTTCAGTCTAATAGATGGAATTATATTGATCTGTCTGGATAGTTAATTCTAATGCTTCTACATTAGCAAACTCTAAAAGTTTGGTTAACTTTCTAGTTGAATTTAGAGATGGTGTCTCAATCGTAATTCAATCATAACCTGCCTTTATAAGTCCAGCACATATCCGTTCAGTGTCATTTCTTCTCCACATTATCTTAATCAAAGGCCAAAATATATGCACCAAAATCTATTGGGAAGCTGTCTCGTTTATCTATGTTAATAATGACAGCATCATTCTGAATTTTTTTTTTCACTTTTCCATAGAATGCTTTGCATTAGAATGTAGCTGCTCTCTCTGATTACTGCACTCGTACAAATGACAGATTTGAGCTTTGAGTGAGAGATCTCTCTGACCCGGCAATGTCTGTCTTCATCTTGAGTGAAGAGATGCTGGAATTGCTTGTCTACTCCAGCTTGGGAATATCTTTTAACTTAGCTTGTTTGATAGGGGTGTGCAGCATTCACGGTGGACAGACTATTTGCCTCAATCCTGGAACCTACTCATTTATTACCAGTTTTTGAAACTTGAAATCTACCTAATAAGCTCTTGAAATCACCCTTGAACTTAGGACACGTCCATTCCACAGGTTTTAGGCTACCTTGTATTTATTCAGATTTTTATTATTGGAAACAATATTGCTGCGGTAGTTATTAAAAGGAAAAAAATCTCATAAATAACTATGTAAACATAATTATTGGATAATTATTATGTCCACTATTTGTATTTTTTTTTATAAGTGTTTTCGATTTAAAACTTATCACAAAAGTGCAATTAGGTTCTAAAATTTTTAAAAGCTGTAATTGAATCCTAAAACTTATCATAAAAGTATATTGAATACTAAAACTTAAAAAAAAATGCAATCAAATTTTAAAATGATTAGTTGGTGTAATTAAGTATCAAAACTTGTTAAGTTGATTTAATCAAGTCCTAAAACTTATTAACTTTTTTTCGTAAGTCAAGTTAAAAGGAGTTAATAGAAGTAATTAATTGCATTAACTCGATAAGTTTTAGGATTAGATTGTACATTTCGAAAACTTTAAAACTCAGTTTTATTTTCGTGACAAGTTTTAAGACTTAATTGTCATTTTTAAAAAAAATTTTAGAACTCAATTGCACATGCGTGACAAGTTTTAGAACTTTCAGTACACTTATCTTTTCTTTTTTTTTAACATATCCACTATTGGATAGTAGATATGGCTGTGATATTTGGAGCCCTATTACCCAAATGTCACCCATGCAATAGTGAATGAGTAAAAATTTTGCACTGCAAGATTACCCTGAAACTTTTAGGGCATCATGCATAGGGTCAATGCACGGCAGTATGACTCAAATTCTATAATTTACCTCGTAATTACTTGTTCTGAATTTCGGAACATGGCAAGCTCTAATATGCACACTTAAAACCTACTCAACTGGGATGATTGCAAGCTCCACGGTTTCTCCTACATGCCCCCAGATGTGGAGACCGACAGAATTGTGGGGTTGTGATCCTTAGTTATTTTGAACTTGTGATTTGGTTAATCTGTTATAGGGTTGGAGCAACAGTATTCTGCATGGCCTTGAATAGTCTATAGTACAGTGGTCTTTTTCTTTTTTCTTTGGGTTCTTAAGAATATGTATCTCTAAAAGGTTCCTTTGAAGACGACTTGTCAAAAGGGTTGCTGGCTCGTTCGTAGCTATTACAGTCTTTTAAATCCGTCACTGCTGGTGGGTTGATGGGCAATAGGCCACCAGCTCTACTTGCTAATCCTTGCTCCAATAAGAGATGATCTACCTCCCTGATTTTGTGGGGGTGGTGGGTCATTCTGAATTTGCTCTGTTTTGCTAGATTTGACGAGCATGTCAACTTGCTTTTGTTTGGCTTATGAGCAGGAAAGGTTCATCCTAATTAAAATGCCAATTATGAGTGCATTTGATTCAACTTTCTTAAGAGACTTTTGAGCTTCAAAGCCTCCGAGGAAATGTTGGACCGTTTTACAATCGTTTTGAATGAACTTTCAACTGAAAGCTAGCATTGAGAAAGCTAAAAGCTCAATGCTATGCTGAAACTAATTTATTTTCTTTTAAAACTATGCTCACCAATTCTTTGAATTTCCGATTTTGTCTCTTGTTATGTATTTTTATTTTAAAAATGGGACAAGACCCTTTGCCGGACTAGTGACGAGCTACAGCTATCGGTAAGTTAGATCAGGCGTAAGCAGCCATCGGTGAGGATCACTTGAGGTCATGTGACCTTTGGCAGCCCTCGCTTGGGTTGCATGACCTCAACCGACAGCCATTGGCGCTAAATCTGACTCATTGGCGGCCGTAACCCTTCGTTGGTCTACCGAAAGGTTTTGTCCTCTTTTTTAATAATAAAAAAACCCAAAACCTATTGTAAAATATTTTTTGCCAAATATAATTTGAACTCAAAGTTCATTTGCAAAGAGTTTTTATCAAATACAATTTGTATTTTCCCAAATAGATTTGGCTTTCAACATCTGCATTACACTCAAAGTTCATTTACAAAGCTGAACTAGACATCTCCCAAAAGTGCAAAAAATTTTATATTAGAAACTATCATCCTTTTTTCCTCTTATAATAATTTTGTTTTCTTGTCTGAATGCTGAAGTAAATCATTTTCATTTTCTGTTTTATTTCTCTGTCATGATGAAATATGGGAACTGGAATTCCCATTTCATTCTATTCCTTCCTTTATTGTATTTTCACCTTTGTCTTTTCTATCATGCCGAGCAAGTTTCCTGAATTCTGCCGAGTCGCAAAAGAGATCTTTTTCTTTTTGTTGGGATCGTTGTGCCATGCCTTGTTATTTAAGTGTCATGGTATTATCTTTTGCCTTCTTATCTTGGAGTTAGTAACACCATAAAACCGCAGGCATCTATCCTCAGAAGTTGGCAACTACAAGCCGATTGCAGCTATCTAAATGTATGGAAAATATTGACAAATCTGTGAAAAAATTGACTAGGTGACTAGACCCAATCCTTCCAGCAGACCTGATGTATGCTTCTTATTTTCCTCCTTTGATGTTTTGGGGTGACTCTGTCCAGCAAAAGATCTTAATACAGAGGAGTGTCCACTGTTCATCACAACAAAAGAAAAATATGAAGCAAAATGGACTGCCCATCATATATGCCAATTGCCAATGGAGCTGCTGGAGTTTGGTGGCGGCTTTTGTCATCATCCCAATTCAATAGATCTACCTTAAAGACTTATAGCAATATGTGAGTCTAAATTGGTGGACAAAGGACTCCAATTTCCATCTTTTCTTAGATGGTCAAGATATTATTCATCAAATATGAAGAAGATAGTCAGCTTTAGCTCTTGATTCCAGTAAAAGATGAAGAGTCATAGAAGGAGAAATCGTTCCAACTACCCTATCAACTATACAAGTCGATATTTGTATACAGCTACACAGGTCACCATGCGTGTTTTATTTGCTTCCGTGATTCGTCATTTTGATTTTGTTGAATTTTCTGATGTTAAGTTGGTGTTGCAATGAATGACTAGTATCTTGACATTCTCTTTTGGTTGTGCCGGCTGTGGAGGAGAGCAGTTCACTTGCACAAAAAGATGCCGAACTTGATGAATATGCAGCCTTTTTTCTCGATAATGTTCTCATCCTATGGGTAATCTAGGTCTCATCCCTGATTGCCAAGCCCGCCCCTGTATCTTTTACCCGGTGGAAATGCGTTGATGTAGCAAGCACGGAAAATTCTCTCCCAAGCGTCTCCCTGTTTTGTCAGTGGTTTTCTGTCTGTAGAGATGTATTATGGATTCTAAAAACTAGTATTTTAAGATCTGATTGCTTTGAGTAATGATGTTTAGCCTTTGTTGTTATTGCTGCCTGAGTTCTGAAAGACCCTAACCGTGAGGAGAAAGGAGAATAAATTAGCTCACATCAATGTTATAGACATTTCAATCACAGTACAAGCCCTTCTCTAACCCCCTAATGAGTCTATTCAATATTAACTGGTACATATGATCTCGACTTTCAACCGATGCATGTGGTCCATCCGTAATTTCCTTAACTGCACCTCTTATTGTCAGATCACATGTCTCTCATCACCATTGTCAACTCTCTCTCTCTCTCTCTCTCTCTCTCTCTCTCTCTCTCTCTCTCATACACACATCTGAGTAATGTGCAGCTCCTGCATAAGGAGGATGAATCCAATATTAACAAAGAGAAAAGACAAGAAAACACAAACCTGTAATCAATCTGCACAAAAAGACAATTGTCAAAAGACAAAGATGATTAATCTAATAAAGAACCCATAAAGGAGTTAAATCCAAGCCCAGGAATCCAGCAAAAGTACTCAAACTGGGGAAAGTGACAACCTACCTCAACTGATTTGTCTTCATTGGTTAAAAGAGTTCATGGAAAAGAGGGTAACAAATGTTATGATACTTGGGGCAGAGCAGAAAACCAGGAACAAGACCGGTACCTGTCTTAAATTCAAACAGTGCGTACGATCCGAGAAAGTATTCTATTATTTACTTAAGCATGCTCTCAAGAAAATAATCTTTTTTTTAGGTGGATATGATGTACAGAAGGGTCATTCTTGCAAGTGAAGAGCGACATTTTCTATGGATGTTGGGCACGATTCTTGAGTCCTACTCAGATACACTATACCAATTTGAAAGTAGCTTCTTTGCGTTTTGTCTGTTATCACAACATCTTTGTCCGCCTCATTATTTCGTAATAAACAGTGACAATTAAAAATAAAAGCATCAAGAATGTGGGGTCAGCAAGGTGGTTCTGCTTTAACATTTAACTTTATAAAGAGCCTTTTTCTAGTTTCTTCTTTCTGTGAGCAGAGTCAGCTAATAACTAGACAAAATCAGTCAGTACAGCTTCTGATTATGAGTGCCAATCCTAAATTCAAAGGCTTATTATCCTAGGTTCTGTTAAAATAGTTTCTGATCATTGATTTAGAATATGGTCCCAAACATCAAAAGCTATCAATGATATCGAGTTCACTTTACTGCCTTGTGATGAATTTTGGGTGTGGTGCGGGAGATGGTGCATGCTCACATCACATAAGCTTTCCAAGCATTTCCTTTTGGTGTCCAAAGGAAAGAAAAGAAAGAGACAGGAGTCCTGCAACAGCAATAACTATAAAAAAAGCCAAAAGTCAAGACAAATTGACATGCATATTAAGTGGAAAACACAACAAGAGAGAATCCATCAAGACAACTCCCACAATTCCATATATTATATGCGGAAGCACTAAAACAAAGTTCCTGCTCTCTCTCTCTCTCTCTCTCTCCCCTCTTCCTTCCTCCCACCTTTATTAGATGCATATTTCTTTCCTCTGACAAACCACAATATCTGTGTACTGTTCCACATATCCTAGAGTGCAATTGAGCCACTGCAATGGACATTAACCTTCTGTCTCCTGACCATGCAGATGATGACTACATCGACATGGAAGTCAGCTCATACTCCAATTTCCTCTCCCAATCGACGGCCTCTCCCCAACATCCTCGAGAGTTTGAGTTCCAGATGTCTTCGATTTCTCTAGAGAAAGAAACAACCACTTCACCGGCTGACGAGTTGTTCTACAAAGGAAAACTTCTCCCCCTTCACCTCCCTCCGTGTCTGGAGATGGTAGAGAAGTTCCTCCAACACTCTAATCCGTGCTACGACGACGGAAGAAATACATATGAGGAACATTATAGCACTCCATTGGTGACTAACCCTACCACCCCGACTACTACAAGTACCCCGTTTGAGTCATGCAATATATCACCTTCCGAGTCGTGTAGGGTCAGTAGAGAGCTGACCCAGGAGGAGTATATCACTGAGTACTTGACCGAGACAAGCGACTCCATAAGAGAAAATCCGAAGAAGTCCTGGACGAGAAAGATTAAGTTGATCAAGCAGTCCGCACTTGGTTCCAAGCTTAAGGCTTCTCGTGCTTACATCAAGTCCTTGTTCGGCAAATCGGGATGCTCGGATGACACTTATGCAGGAAATGCTAAAGCTTCAGGTGAAGAATCAACTCTAAAAGATCGAGATTCCTCAAGTAATTGCGAGAAGGTGGCCAAGAAAAACCCATTTGGCCAAATCTACAGGTGCAAGAATCAAAGTTCAACTTCACTTCCGAGACACCTAAACGAAGAGAAAAGAGCCGACAATGGAGTTGGGGGTCATAGGAGGTCTTTTTCCGTGTCTATTAAATGGCACTCACCCAACAAGATTTCATCCTCCTCCTCATCATCTAAATCATCTTCTTCCTCGTTCTCAAAAAGTTCAAATGGGTTTAATGAGTTGCAGTTCCTCAAGAGGAGCAGCAGCGTGAAATCCGAGATGGAAAGCCCGATCCAGGGAGCAATAGCGCATTGCAAACGGTCTCAGCAGTTCTTCCGTTCCAGAAAGACTGCCGGAGAAGTCGGGTTTCTATCGCTATCAACGTCAAGAATTTCTGTTAGTGAGGATCATGAAAAGATCAGTTACCATTTGAGGGGATGAGAGAGAGAGAGGACAAAGCAAGCTTTTGATTGAATTTTCATGTGTTCCTTTTTCTTCTATGATTATTTTAATGACAAGTATGCTTTTCTACTTTACAAAGCATAGCTTCCTGCATTGTAGTATTGGAAGGAAGTTTCTCAATATGCCTAAACTTTCACTTGCTGGTAGTAATGGAGATCAGAAGTCACTGCACGATTTCCCAGCAGTTAATGAAAGTCAAATGATCAAATTTCGAAAGCATAAGGACAGGCCTAACTTTGCAATAGCAAATACATGTTGTGAGGAAGCATCGCCTGAGTCCTGAAACTGCACTACTTTAGTGTTTAGAAACTAATGGCTGATGGAGAGTCATTGCTCTAGTTAAGCAGAAAAAGACGCCGATATTTTGGAGTCAGACCGTCGCAAAGACATTCAAAGCAGAAATAGTTAAAGGCTCTTGAGACATGATGACCGCATCGACAAAGCCACAGAAAAAAATAATCCTTTCCTTCAAAGTGAAGTTTGTTATAGAACTCCAGGGGCCCTCTCTCCTTTCTGTTGAAAGCGAACTGAAAAGGAAGCTGAGATTAGTTTTTTCTATCCTGAAACCATATGAATAATCTTTAGGCAAACCATCTTTCCCCAACGAGGATTCAACTTGAACACCAGAATATCATGATCAAAGTAACAGAGCAGATCAGGATTATAATTGCAGAACCACCTCTATGTCAGAAACAACTAACGGAGTCCTGAATTCGTAGATGTAAACAGGCGCTTGCACGCACGACAAAATCATTTCTTCATCAACCAATAGAACTTGTAAAGCCGATTGGAAGCAATAATTGGCAACAAAACTATGCAACAACCAAGCCAATCGCAGTGGAAAGCCTTCCCACATCTTTGAAGTAAAGAAAGAAGAAAAGAGGATGATAAGTTCTTTTAAGTGCAGACAAAAAGCAGTTCGGTCGCCTTACTTTCTGATTTTTGGCACAGCTCAAGTTGATCGTGGATGACCCAGACCCTTAAACTAAGTATGTATGTCAGTGGGATACGTGACAGGATTAGAGCCCAAAAGAAATCAGCAAAAAGACTAATATGATGCTGTTGAGCACTAATAGATGCTGATAAGCATATTATAAACTAGTGTCTTCCCACTCAATTTATTTCTCTGTTAGAGAAAGTTGGAAAGCTGGGCTTTATGGTTATAGCTAGCCACTTCCTTTTTGGAAGAATTATCCTGATTATTCATAAGCCAGTGAAGATGCATTTAAGTTAATCTCAGCCGCTCATTTCACTGTCACATTACTTCCAGAACAGTCGAACTTTATTTTGGTGATCTCGCACACACACTCACACACTGACATGCACACGGATATGCATAGGTCTTCACACAATCTCAAGGCAAAAAGAGCTGGTGGGAAGAAGAACTCGTACGATGGTTTCATAATTGAGTTCTTTGATGGATGACAAAGACTTCACGGAAAGCTTTGTCCAAGGGAGTCAGGTCCAGGTACATATAGCGTTTTTAACGATTTACCCCAAATTCGTCTCTATTCCAGAAACCTGATAATAGCTTACGTCTTAGTAGGGGTTGGATCGGTCGGGTAACCGATTGTGCCCATCCTTTCCATCTACTGGTCGAGGGTTCTGTATTTACCATAATTCTTGAATTGTGTTTGGCATCATGCAATCTTAATGAACTGCATGACAATGCACAATTTCTTCGATTGCATTTAGTGGGCCGGATAAAACTTTGGATAAGATAATTTCATCATATCCAATGCTTGGAGTAACATGAAATATGAATATGACCGGATATAGCCCCAACATAATCTGAATAAAAAAATCCCACCTGTGGGATATGATAGACCTAGATAGGATATGTAAATTTTAGAAAAAGTTAAAAAGGTTGAGGTTTCTGTATTTACCATAATTTTTGAATCGTGATTGGCACTATGCAATCTTAATGAACTGCATGACAATGCATAATCTCTTTGGCTGCATATGGTGAGTTGAATAAAACTCTAGATAAGATTATCCAGTATTTGGAATAATGCGAAATCCAGATATGACTGGATATAGCCTCTAGATAAGATTATCCAATATTTGGAATAACGCGAAATCCAGATATGACTGGATATAGCCTCTAGATAAGATTATCCAATATTTGGAATAACGCGAAATCCAGATATGACTGGACATAGCTTGGATAAAAAAAGTAGTGGGTAGACCCAGATAGGATATGTGAATTTTGGAAAAAGTTAAAAAATTAAGTCTTAGAATATCAACAAAAGCTTCTGCTATCACAGTAGCTTTTGCCCTCTCTTCCCATCATCTCTCTCCCTCTTCCTCTTCGACTTGTTTCTGCTGTGTTCACGTTCACGACTCACCCACCAACACACGAAGACAAAAAAGCTATAAAAAATCCCTGAAATCCACTCTGCTTCACTCCGACTGGTGAACAAGGTTTTGATTCTGGTTTGAATTTTTCACGCCTACGTACAAGGAAGAAGTTGGGGACAATCCACTATAGATGGGAGAGCCTCCTCTTTAGTGTCTTTACTACCTTCCCCCCCCGCCCTCTCTCTTCCTTATTTTCACTATTCTTATCATGCCATTCAAAATTTTCGTTGGAAATTGACATCTTGACTTGCTAAAGATATAATTACCATGAGTGGAGAGTTGGTGCTGATGGACTTAGAGATGAAGAGGCCTTCTCTCGTGGTAGCCCACACATAAGGCGGTTTCGCTCGCCGAAAGGGCTATGGGAGAGAGGAGCTTCCTCAGGTCTTTTGCGAAATAATGAAGGTGTGAAGAGGGGAGGAGGTATTGTATAGGGATGATCAGAGAGATATTTGGAAGACTTTTAAAAAAATTTAAAAATATTATATCCAAGTTATACCAAACGCATGATAGGAATTTTTATGATCCGGAAGATATTGAGAGGATTTCTAATCCTATTTTATCTTATCTTATCCCAATTCAAATCTGGATGACCAAATGTAGCCTTCATGTCTCCAAGAGGCATGAACCTTCAAGCCACGTGACATTTGATTTGGATATAGGCAGCCTCATCTAGCCTATACGTGGTTAATCGAAAAACCTGACGATGCATCAGGTAAGTTGTAGGTAAAGGCTTACGTATGTCAATGAAGTTGGAAAGCAATTTTATTCCAACCAAAGTAAGACTAGTTAGCTATCCAAGATGCAACGCTTACAAAAGTATCATACATATGAAAATATCCATTTCGTTCGCGTTGCAGTTTTAGTCTCACAACTACCATCTCGAGTAACAAAGTTGATTATATTTTTCATGTGGTGGGGCCGAAACAATACAACAGAAACCCACCTCTTAAATTTCAAAAGAGAATGTGACCAAAAAAGAAAAATTAAGAAGAGAAGAAAAGGAAGCAGGAAGATATATTGATGGATTCAAATGCTTGATGAACATCCGGCCAAACAATGACCACAAACTCGAGAGGTGAAATAATTAGTCCTGCAGTCAAAATGACATTCGCTGATAAGGGAAAGCCCAGCAAAATTTGTGCTTCTGTTGCACTAGATCTTGCAGTGTCTTTGCCTGAGAGGCGGGTTCTGATAGGTGCCTGCCCCGTCACTTTTTTTCTTTTGAACCACTTACTAGATAAGAAAGGATGCCCAACTTCAACATTCAACAACTGAATGATCCGATGTCATGGAGATCAATCTCTGATATCCTCGTCCCTGCTGAATACATTAATGGAGCATGCTGCACAGATCTCGCTTTCGATGACTTTCTCATGTCCATTTTGGTGACTCCCAACACTACAAAGCCACCAAACAGTGCATAGTCCTGTCTAAAGGGCAAATATTCTATCAACCTCTGAGTTAGAGAAGTCGGAGGCAAACCCCGAATTGGACCCACTTCTCCTGGCAGACTTCACCTTCTTCCTCATCGATCTGCTCCTCTTGGACTTCACGACATAGTATGTCATTGTACCGAGCACCCCAGCCATAATCACTCCTCCAACAGCTGTAACAAGGTCTGCAGCCCAAGCATGCCGCCTACCAACAACTATGTAAGAGGCGGCCATAAACCCTACTGAAGTGCACACAGAAGCCAACCACATCAACTTGTTAATAACTTCCACAACTCGCCTCTCTGCTTTAGTTTCACCTCTAACCAAAGTTATCTGGACCACGACAACAGCCAAAGAGGTAAACAGAGCAATGGCATTGAAAATGAAGAATATTTTGAAAGACATGGTGGACACAACCACAGCCATCCCATTATCATCGTCTCCACCAGGAACTGTAAATATAGCTGCAAAGGCAACTGTTGCAAATAGCACAGCCACCACAGTCACAGAGTTTGTGGCATTGTTGATCCCCTCGCGATGGAGCTTCCTAAGCTCTTTAGATATGTTATGAACATTTTTATTGGTTCTTTTGGTTTGCTCGAGCTGTGTGTGGACATCTTTCTTGATTTCGGTCACAGTTTTCCTCAATTCGTCTCTTGGTTGGTTTAGCTCATTAGCTTTAAGCGCACCACAACGTCTAAGTAAATCTTTAATCTCAGAGGAATCTTCAGACAGGGGAAGTCCTTCAGCTATATCTAGAGGTGTTTTGTGGTCTCTCGTCAGTGCGTTGACGTTTGTATCTGGAAGCATTAATAACTCACTCACAATCTGCAAAAGTAAGGTGAAGATCATTGTTAGAACAAATGAGAGAGAGAGAGAGAGAGAGCATGCAACAAGACAGGGTAGGGCAGACGATAGAAGCAGTACATTAGGCACTAACACATGATAAAGTAGCACTTGAAAATCTGTCACCTAGAAATATGCGGATAGCCAAAGCTCCAAGAAAAAGACAGCATTTGTTATTAAATTATGTAATCGATAAACCATCTGCAGACACCATGGCAGAGACATTCAATATATGATTATTATTAAATAAGATGATGCCTTTGACCCAACTTTATGCACTTCGATAAATAGTAGGGATTTCAAACAATACCACTCATGCAAGAGAATTTTCAAACCCAGATGGTAGTATGATGGGTTCAAGGAATTTATCACCAGTAAAGAACATATATCCACTAACTATTAACTGTGTCTTCAGACTTCCTTTATAAAACATGTACCTCTGCTCTCTTTTTCCTGGTTGCCACATGCAACGCAGTGTGGCCAAATTTATCGGGAAGCATCACTATAGCAGCATCTGCTTCAAGAAGTAATTTCACGACTTCACAGCTTTGACCTTTCACAGCCATGTGCAGTGCAGTCTGGCCTTTCTTGTCTGTCCTCCGTGCCAACTGGGGATCTTTGTCCAGTAAAGCTTTCACAATATCAACATGACCCTGCCGAGCAGCTAAATGTAGCGCATTTTTCCCATTGGTTCTAGTATTCTCTATCAAGCTGCAATCCTTTGCAAGAAGTTCGTTCACAACTGCTGTATGTCCCCTTGTAGCAGCAGAACTCAAAGGCGTCGAATTAGAGGGGCCAAGTGTCTTGCTTAATCCAGGGTCATGATCCAGAAGCACCCGCACAATGGCTGCAATAGAAAAGCTAGCATGAGACTACTGGAGATAGTTGACAATCATGTAATGGATAAGTGGTATTGGAACTTGGAAAGCCATTTGGACAAGCCTTGAAAGGAAGTGGTATTAGAAATCAACATTAAGTATTATTGATAATAGCCTATGAGAAGAAAAGGCCACGTTTGGTTCTGAGGCTTACTTGTCCATATATAATGACCAAATGTAGGTGAAGAGTTAGTGAAAGTTGGCTATGTTGCACCATATTGCAAGATAGCACTGCCTTTGCAATTAAAGAACAAGTTTAGGCAGCACCAACGGAATTTCTAGAAAAGAAAAAGTTCTATACTTGATTCTACAACCTGTATATCTTGAAATCACTTTACCTTTTTCTTTCGTGGACTATTGAAAACAATCTAATGGTATCATTGAAATCTTAACATCAATCTCTAGCGCTGTTGATTTGATTAAGCTTTTGAAAAAAAAGCTCCAATCACAGACAGAAACAGATGAGCGGGTAGAAAGGCTTACCCTGGTGCCCTTGACTCGCAGCTGTATGCAAAGCATCCAACCCAGACCTATTCTTCTTCATAACACAATCCTTATTTGAATACTTCAACAACTCCTTGACCACATCAAGGTGCCCTTTCTCCGCAGCAGTATACAAAGCTGTCTCTCCCAATTCATTTACTTCATTGACCACTGCAGCCCTCACCTCCGCAACCTCCGCATCAAATTCTGTGCCACTCAAAGTCCCGACCATCTGCGAGTTGATATCATCAAGAATCTGTTTCACTGCAGCCAGATCACCCCTCTGTGCAGCCAAGTGGAGCTCAGTGTCATTGTGGCGGCCCGTAACCTGTTTCACATACTTTTTCTTCCCAGCCTGATCGATTCGCTTTCCAGAGTTGGATAGCACAAGAGCAGGGCCAGTTGACATTGACGACGGCGATGGAGATGGTGAGGGTTCTGCAGTGGCGATTTTGCTAGGTTCCACTGACACTAGTCCCTTCTCTAAGTCCCTCTCAGCTCCTGCGGAGCCAATGAATGTAAAGCAAACACAAATTAATCCAACAATTATACCCACTGAATTCCATCTTCATCTGTTTGTTATAATAAAACGATTCGAGAAGCCGTATCCAAAAGGTAGACTTGAGACTTCCCCACCATCTAAATAATAACTTGCATCCACTTTACCATGTAATTCACCTAAACTACATAGACTTCAACCTCAATTTCAAATTAGATATGTTAGTTGAAACAATTATGCATGGGGTAACAACAGGATCGGAGAAGACTCTTAATTTCACCAAAGATTTCGTGGGTCTTAGCTAAGCAGAACTTCTTCTACAGAAAAGGACCACGGCCAAAAAGATTCAAAGTACAGCAGATGCACTTGATTGAAATTTATGCCAATAACTCGAGAATACTAAAACTACATTTCACTAATCTTCTCCCAATAATCGACCCAACTTAACACGAAATTCAACCTCAATTACAAACAACACCCACATCCCGAGCTGCGAACAACGATGCATAACACTACCAAGCAAGAGAATCGGAGCTAGAGCGAAGAGATAACTAAAAAGCCGGCCAAGCAAAGAGCTGCCCAAAAGTCGCCGGGAAACGGGCCGACCTTCACAACGACACAAACCCACTGAACCCAAAACTAATCCGACGACCATGACGGACGGAAATGGGAAAGTTGGAACCGAAAAACATAACAACACGCCGAATCTCGACGCGCCGAGCGGGTCAGCAGCGGAGCGAGCGAGCAGCAGGACCGAGGGAGAGTTGGGGAGGGAGGGGGGGCAGCGCGGACTTTACCTTCCTCGATCGGAGAAGCCATGATCGGGAGCGGCGGGAGGGAGACAAGAGGAAGCTCGGGGAAGCAGGAATCAGCGACGAGAGACGTGAGCGAGTGATCCCAGATGGTGGTCAAATTGCTTGTCTAAGCAACACACAAAGAAAAAGGAGAGAGAGAGAGAGAGAGAGAGAGAGCAGGTGTTGGGCTGTGAGTCAGCAGCGGAGAAAAGGGGAGGAGAAAGAGGACAAAAGGAGAAGGACGGAGAAGGGGGAGAGGGAAGGTGCTGGGCAGCTTCAGCTTTCGGGTGGCGAAGGGAGCTTTTTCGCTTTCGGACAAGGCGAGTCCTGTACGAATAGATTCCCGTGATGTTCCATTCTCATGTATTTTATATATCCTGTCTACTAGGCATATCCACATAAATAATCGTTGATTTTTATAAAATTTTCTCCTCGTTTCTTTTTTTTTCTTTTCTCATTCTCCTCTTTCGAAATTTTTACATGATTTAAACACGCCTCGAAGTTTGAAAATCGCGTCGGACCGCATGATAATTTAAGTGGCCGCAAGCGTGATTTCAGGCACACTTGAGTTCCATGATTATATGCAAAAAATTCTAAATTAATATATATATGATAAATTTATTATTTATCAGTTTTAATTAAATTGGATTAATACTACGAAGACTAAAAACTAGTCATATATAATAAATGGAGGGTAAAACCTCAAACTGATGCACCCATTAACTACCACATGCCATCCAACTTAACAATTCGATGATAAAATTTAACGAAAATTAATGGAAGATAAATTTATTATAGATATATGAGTTTAGAATTTTTTGTGGTATTAACCCTTATGATTACAATAACCATGATCTGAGTTAGGCAAAGGATTTTGGATGGTGATATGTGTCCTAAAATAACTATGGCTCCATCTCAATACTCGCATTTATATGTTTTGTTGGTATGGTAAGGTAATAATCATCACTTTGCAGCCCTGTTTGGAAAATTAAATATAATCCTCTCAAAACATAGGCTTTCAAAGCAAATGGCAATTACGTGTGGGCATCAATCTCACTTAATTCTCAATTGAGTTGGGCAACTTCTTGGTAAAAACCCTAGGAATTGGCTGTCTAGTTTGGTTCCCGAGCCAACTCTCTGAATAGTTGAGTCCACTTGGAAACTAGTATACTCAAGCTAGTTCTAAGTTGTGGAAATAAATAGTTGATCTTAAGTGATTAAAAAAGAATCGAATAACTTAAACCATTTTGCCATATATCAATAATGCCAAATAACCACCCACCGCAGGTGGCGGCTATTTGCTTGTGCGCTTTCTTTCCTCTCGCAAAAGTCGAGTTCGAATCACGAGCCTTCGTCATAGGGTGACTTACCAGTTTGCGTGTGTGTGGTGGGTAAGACGCGTGCCCCAGGGTTTACTCCCTACTGTTTCGGCGGGGTGCGGGGTTCCGGGTCGCCATAAAAAAAAATAATAATGCCAAATAAATTAATATATCTGAAATATAGAAAAAAAAAAAAAAAAAACTTGCAACTCAATTCCTAAGTCCACCCTAGAAACAGCCGATTCCAAAGGGTCTGGGTTTGGTTCACATTTCAAAAATTTTGAAGCCGGCCCTAACTAGGTAGATTCCAAGTTCTCAAAAGAAAATAGACCCGTGCTGGAACCGACACATCCAGTAGCCGCCCAAGAAATTCCTTTGACAATTGTTCCATATGGTCGAGGAGTCAACCGCCTCCTTGACTTGATATATAAAAATGATTCATTCGAGTAGACTATCCAAATACAGGTTGGTAAGAGAAGGCTTTTGCGTTTCCATCTAACGTTTAACTGCTCAAGAAAATTCATGTAATCGTAGGCAAAAATTCTAACGAAAGAGTGTCCTCCTAATCTCAAGTCTAAAGTCAATTATGGCGGACATAGGCCGCAGGAAAGTTAGTTAGGCTGCGATGACATGATTCTTACTTAACGCATTCGATCAAAAATGGTTTTTTTTTTATTCTGTTCCCGAGAACAAATTCTGAGTATTTCAAGTGTTTGATAAACTATTTAAAATTTTTACTCCGGGAACATAAATGCGTTTGGTAAAAATTCCAATCTTTTTATTTTTATTTTCTTTTTCTTTTTTCTCCCCTTCTTCCTCTTGGCCGCTGCCGGCAAGCGGCCGAGCGAGGTTCAACGGGCTCGCCGGAGCCTCGCCTGGCCGCCACTGGCGAGGCTCGGCCTCCCAAATGCAGGCGAGCTCGAGCCTCGCCGGTGGCGGCCGGGCGAGGCTCCAGTGGGCTCGTCGGACCTCGCCCGGCCGCTAATCGGCGACGGCCGAGGGGCGGTGATGGGGCAGTGATGGGGTGGGAGGAGGAAGAGGAAGAAGAAGAAGAAGAAGAAAGGGAAGGAAAAAAAAAAAAAAGAGAGAAAAGAGAGAAAAAAAAACTGATTCTCAAAATTGTTCCTCATCGAGAATCAACTTTTTTTTAATTTTGGATTCTACTCTAAACCTGTTCCGAGGAACAAATTTGTTCTCGGAAACAAAAAATCTGCTCTCGGGAATAAAAGAACAGAATCAGTTGTTCCCGGAAATGTTACCATGCAAGCCCTTAGCCACCTGCCAGTGCTATTTGCTTCTCTCTGGCATATTCTTGTTCTGCATCAATTTTTTTTATTAGGGAAAGAAGATTAAATTCATTGCTCGGAAGGATATATTAGAAATACATAATTTTCATGATAAAACAAATCAAAATGGAACAAGAACATTGAAAAGTAAAATCAAATCCAGAAAATAAGAAGGATCAATGGACTCAACAAAGTTAATAAGTGTTCATTCCATAAGAACAGATTTGTCAAGCAAAATTATTGGTAGCGATTTGTGGATCTCGTGTCTTTTTTAGTGATGAGCATATGCCAAAAATTCATTCTCTACTAACTATGACGTTACTAGTTGGCGGTATGTGCCTATGTTCAACTTCCTCTGTACCATTGCATAGAGAGACAACTAAAATAGATTGAACAAATATATATCTAACATACGGAGGAGCAAATCCTCATGATTTAATAAAATGCTAAAGCTGTTGCGATCATCGGTAAAGTTGGAAGCAAAGAACTAGTACACAAACAAAGGAAAGGGGAATCGAATCCCCAAAAGATATGGATTAGGAGAGCCTAACATCCAGATTTAGACCTAAATCGGAATAGTTTAGACTCTTAAATCAAAACTAAACTGAAAGAACGGAGCTTCCAAATTTAAATAGGGAGAATTCTACGTCACTTAGGACATCATACCATGCGAAGGAATTCATACCGCAGCATCAACTTATTGTAGAAGCTTTCGCACTGCCCATGCGCCTTTTTGATAAGTAAAAGATGGGCGAGAAAATGGATGTTTCATTGCAGATAACATAGTTTACTCAAAAGAGATGGATTGGGACCCTAACTTTTGCACCACTTTGTTAGGAATCCCGTAAGCAAAGAAGTGGTTGGTGACTGAAGCTCTCGTCTAACTTGTCTAGGAAGAAAGAGGAAGCGAAAGAAAAGACGAGGAGGAATTGTTCTTGGACCATAGAAAAGATACTGAAAGACTGGAACTTGCTTGATAATCAAAAGTCAGTGACTCTGAGTCGCAGAGTCTTTAACTAAGAAGAAGAGTGCTTGATTAATGTTACAATTTCTTTTTCGAATGCTTGTGACTGCAAGTCTATGATCCTCATGCCTAAGAACTTCCCAGCGGACCAGATCAGAAAGCACAGAATCTTTACCCAATACGAATCTCAATTTTTGGTTAAGATAGGTAAGTGCACAGAGAAACACAACCGCAGGACTCTATAGAAAGACCACTTATTTAAACACCTCTTGGCCTATGTTTCCTTTTTCCTTATCGACCTAACCCTCCTTAATTTCATCACATAGTAAATCTTGATGCCAAGAGAGCCCAGTAATATAACTGCCCTGGTAACCGTAATCAAGGTTGAAGCCCACTCGTTCTGCCTCCTGACCACTATGTATATTGCAGTCATGAATACCACAATAATGCAGATTGTGGCTAGCCATATGAGTTTCCTTATTAACTCTGCCACCGTGACATATGCATATGGTTCGGTCTCTCCTCTGGGAAATGTGACCTGAATCAGCACAACAGCCATGGATGCGAAAAATGCTATAGAGTTACAGATGATTAATACTAGAATGGTGGTATTGCTCATGGCTAGAGGAATCCCACTATTATCACCACCACCGGGCACAGTGAAAATGGCTGCAAATGCAATTTGGGCTATGAGAATGGCAACCATATTTGTGGAATGTGTACTGTTGATCCCTCCCGGAAGAGCTTTATTGAGTTCTTCGACAGCTTGAAGGTCTTTAGCTCGGGAAGCACCCTTACGAGAAAGGCAGCTTCTGATGTTAATGGAATCTGGAGAATAAGGGAGCTTTTCAGCTATGTCAAGAGCAGTTTTGTGGTCCTTATTTGTTGCATTGACGTTGGTTTCAGGGTACAGTAATAAGACCTCCACCATCTGCAAAGCTCTTAAGGGAAATCTGGTTAGTTGACCCTGAATTCTAGTTTCCTGGATATCACAACTTCTGGTTAAATAAATGGGAAATGAGAAGAAACGGGTCATCTTTGGGGACTCTGCACATGGATATATTGATAGGACGGAATAAACTATCGGCATCAAGGAAGAATGACTATAGCAGGCAGTCAGAACTTATTCCATCACAGATAGGGCTTTGAAAGTACTTAATATGGGACAATCTGCACGCTTTTGCCTATGGCTCTGATGCTAAAGGGATGTTCCTTCACACTGATTTGAGGACGGTTGCGTGACACTTGTCCCTCAATCAAATAATAAGCACTGTGGCTACAAGTTACGGTTCCAATGTTCCTAAATCACCCAGTTCTGGGTTCCTAATTTCACAAAATGTAAACAATGTGACACAAACAATAAATGTTGTAAAAACTAATGAATTTGAAAGCATGAGGGCATGTTATCATGATGACTAATTTCAAATACCCTTTGATACCAAACTAAATCACAGCTTGCAAATGAGCTATTTAATGCATATCATGGACATCTCATATCGATAGAAAAATGGCAACTGTAATTTGAAAGTGAATGAGTACACATACAAACTCTAGTTGTGAACCTCAAGAACTACCTCATCTCGGGCCTTTCTCACAGCAACATGCAATGCTGTATTACCAAGCAAATCAGGAAGGACAACCACCGCTGGATCTGCCTCAATAAGCAACTTAACTACTTCTTGACTATATCCTTTCACGGCCATATGCAAAGCATTTTTGCCTTTCGAATCACCCCTTCGTCCCAATTGCTTGTCTTTGCCAAGCAAGGATCGAACAACCTCTACAAATCCAAGTCTTGCAGCTAGGTGCAACGCATTTCTTCCATTTGATTTGAGAGCTGTTAACAAGCTACAATCCTTTGCTAGTAGCTGATCAACTACAGCAGCGTGCCCTCTTGTAGCTGCAACCATAAGAGGGCTGCCATTTGAGGGGCCGGCAGTCTTGATCAACTCGGGTTCATAATCTACAAGCATTTGAACAATGTCTGCAACAAAAAGGTCCATATAAGCACAAACATGATTATTGGAATGCCATGATCTTTAGGAAATCCACTTCTTATCCTTGTAGTCCTAGCTTATTTGACTCTAGGTAGCCAGGATGGCATTTCACTGTGAGTACAGATTCTACAAGGGTGCACCTCTGGTTAGTGCCTGTGTGTCTCCCATTTTTTGATGGGAGAGTTGCTTTCTAGAACATGTTCTGACTCGTTGTAGGAACTTCAAAAATCCAGATGGAGCAAGATAAATGAAAATCAATACTTCTAATTTAATTGAGCAATACATGAAGATGTAAGCTTCTCCCTGAAATGTTTCCATATGGGCAAGGCATCAGCCCATGATTGGCCCAAAGACTTGAGCTATAGCCAGTCATCGTGTAACGACACAAATGCGAATGTAATGACATGAGGACGTCCTGATAGTTTCAGGTGAGCTCAACCCTTATGCAGTATAATGGTGCAGAGATCAGGTTTCGGTCAAGCTTCACCCTTCCGTAGTATAATGGTGCAAAGATCAGTCTTTTTAACATGAATATAAAAACAAAACCATAGAAAGACGAGGCATATCATCATAAATCACGGCTGGTCGAAGCTTGCCTCGCACAGAGTATCCAAGGTCACTTCCATACCTAGTGAACACATTGTGTGTCCCAAAAGCTACACACCAGTACTCAAGAAGGCTAATCCCTAATTGGTTTAAATGAGGTGACTTCACGTTCAATGACTGGGTATCCAACCATATAAAATAGACGCCAGAGCCAAAAATGAGGAAATTATGAAATGCAAACATCAAGAATTTATCACCAGCGTGTCCATGATGAGCAGCAATGTGCAGGGCAGTGAAACCATCGATGTTCTTTCTCATGACCCCTTCTCTGGTCGAATGCTTGAGCAGTTCCTTCACGATGCTCGCATCCCCTCTCTTTGCTGCAACGAACAACGCAGTCTCTCCTGATTCGTTCCCTTCATCTACCGACTCCAGAGGAGCAACGATTACTTCCGCGCTCGCCCCATGGATGGGCCGTCGCCTGTCCATTTCAAAGACGATCCGCTTCCCGGAAGCAACTTCATCCCGCTCCACCGCCAGGTGCAAATTCGTGCTCTTTTGCGGTGCAGCCTTGTTTTTCGTAAAAGATTGATCAATCTGCCCTGTCATGGCTGAGTTCTGTGGTGGCAGAACGCCACTCTCTACGTCCCGGTTAAATCCTGGACATGAAAAGCACGCCAATCACTCGTTAGCTACGGATAAGGAATTTGACAGGACTCAGGAGAGCGTCTAGGCGATGGATCAAAACTAAACCGAAATTCTCATCCTTCAAGTGAAGAAGATATTGGTAGGATTGAGGGGGAATGAGGGAACCTTCTGTAGCTGCCGAAGCCATTCGAACAGCTGCAGAGCGATCGGAGTGGTTGACCACTGAAGGAGGAGGTGGAGGAGGAGGAGGAATGCTCGAGTTTCGATGTCGTGTTGTTATGGTAATGCGAACGACCGGCGGTAGAGAACGGAGTTGACGTTGACGTTGACGTTGACGTTGACTTGATGTGTAATCGCTGTTGGGGTGAGAGTGAAGGGACGGGAACTGAGAAAGTCACCGCGCGGGATGACGGTCGATGCAAATAAGAACAGGTTGACTCGCCGAAGGATCTTTTTCAAAGAAGACGATGGGTGTCCTGTAATATCTTGACTAAGGGTCGTGGGGCCCGAACGAAAAAAGAAAAGAAAAAGATAAATGTCGAAAAGTCAAAGAAGGAAAGGGAGAAGAAGGATATGCACAGCTCTTAAGACGCGAGTGAAAATCATTGTTTCATAAATCAATTTTAATTTCTACTTCAAAAATAAATTTTCCTATTTTTTCCTAAAACAGGTTTCTGAATAAATATACGCACTGGATAACAATACAAAATTTTTATTTTCAGAATATAAATTAATTTGATAATGACACAAAATTTATTTCTCTCACGTAACAG
This sequence comes from Corymbia calophylla, assembly GCA_014182845.1. Taxonomy (NCBI): domain Eukaryota; kingdom Viridiplantae; phylum Streptophyta; class Magnoliopsida; order Myrtales; family Myrtaceae; genus Corymbia; species Corymbia calophylla. The sequence continues at coordinate 7,178,094 of CM024702.1, forward strand.
CGATCGGCCACTAGTAACCAGCGGATGGCGACGGCAAATGAAGACTAGTGGATGACAACCTTCGACTGGCGGTGGTAGCTAGCAATTGGCGGCGGCGGCGGTAGAGGGTAGGCGGCGACGAGTGGACAAATGGCTAGTAGTGAGGACAAGCAATGGAAAGAGTTTTTATTTTTCAATTTCAAAAAATAGAGGTGTGCAAAATTTTTACTCCTCATTTTTGTTCTAAACATATTTTTGGACTAAAAATTTGTTCTAGAAATAGAGAAATGAAATTCAATTATTAAATGAATTTTTGCTCTAGATATGTTCGTTCTGGCTAGAAATAAAATAGTTACATGCTCGCCCTTAAAGACCGAGAGCTTGCTTACAAGAAAGAAAAAGAAAAAGAAAAAGAAAAAGAGAAAGAGAAAGAGAGAGGAAAAGGAAAGAATAAGAAGAAAAGGGAAAAGAGAAAGGACTTTGTGCGAACACGTGAAGGCGCCTTGCCGTAAGTGCTAATGCCTCTAGTTCATCAAGGGATCATTGTGGCGATGGAGAGGATGGTGGTGGAGACGTGGAAGAAAATAGAAGACTTAGTCTGCTAGTTAACCGTAATTGTATGATTGGCATAGATTTATGGACAGGAGAATTTGCATCGTGAGCAGCATCAATGAGAACGTTTCTTCAGGATTACACGCGCGCGCAGGAAACATTCTCTCTAAGAGTTCGTCTTTTAGCATTTTCTCTGTGCTTGTGTCAGGAGCCGCAGAGCCATTTCGGTCGTTCTCCATACCTTTGGAGTTTCAGAGTTACTGAGCAAAAATTTATTAGAAACGATTTATAAAATTCTATCTTGTGCTTGCATAGCAAAAGAGTCATAGCAAATGGACTTAGTCTGATGAGCTATCTGGTGAATTGATTCCCATCGAGCATCGACTGCAATTAGATCTCAAACTCTGCCTATTATCTTGTTCTTAAAATGTTTAGTTGCATGTGTTAGATAATAAGCTCGATATGAGATAAAGATCCCTAGGCTATGCATAAGGTAAGTGAGACTATTAGTTGTGATGCCCTCACATTAAATTCACATGTTGTTAGTAAAGAAGTTATAATTGACGTGTCTCAAGACTTTTGGGTAGGAGTGATTGTGGAATTGTTCATATAAATCTAGACAATGTTCAACTCAAGATGGAGTTGCAACAAAGAATTGTTGAGATAGCAAGTATTACCGTAATAATCAACACAAATGGTGCTTGTAGAGAGGTGGAGACTGTAGAGCCAATGATTGTAATATCTGTTAAGTTTGACAAGGTGGGTGGTCAATTTTCTGAAAGATATGGATGCAATGGTGGTTTCGCTCTATTTGTGATAGATGATATTGTATTTGAAAATCCTTGTGGAGTGATTAAATGTGCAAGTAGAGCTTGTGTTTCAATGAAATCCATGGTTCTGGCAAAGTTCAAGTGCAACTTGGACTTGAAAGATCTTTATGGAAGTTGAGCCCCATAAGGCAATGTAGGAGAGCAAAGATGAAGTTCGGAAATTTGAATATAAGTAAGTCCTTAAACTGTTTTGCTTGAATTCTAGAAGGTAACATGGGGCTACTCTCATCTTGTTGGGGAAGAAAAATATACAATTTTGAATAAAGGGTGCAAGACATGCAAACACTGACACGTCAAAATGAGGAGCGCAGCTAGGCTAGAACCCACGAAGAGATTGTGACTTTATTCAAATATTGAATCATGGTGGAGATTGTTAAAAATGTGTTTCCAATTTGAGCCAAAAAGGAAACTTTTCTAATTTAAATAGGTTTCTTAATTTGAGTTGGTCTCTACTCTAAGGGGTGTTATTTTGGATCCAAGTCTCTTCTATATATGAAGTGAGTTTTCTTCATGACGAGCATCCCAAAGGAGTTTGTGCTCGTGAATTACATCTCGAGTATTTCAAATTATGAAGATCCTGTTGGAGAAAAATACGATCGATCACAAAAAATAATGAAATCAGACTTTAAGGCGTGATAATACTCTTTTTAAGAAATTATTTGCCTCACAACTTCACTAATGGTTATTGACAAAAATCTTCCATGATACAATAAAGTCTTAGTGAGAATACTAAACAACAATTCTGGTATTTTTTAAGGAAAACAATTGAAAGAGATGGCTATATATATAATCGTATGCAACATTTTGGGAGAGCTTATGGTCCGAACAAATATGTTCTTGAAAAACATATTAAAAAGACATTGAAAATTTGGAATAGAAAAAAATCATAATAACAATAAAATAATGTTTTAAATTCTGAGTTTCTTAATTTATGAAAAATTACAACCTTTCAAGGAGAAAAGGTTATGTTGAACATATTTAACTCTTTATATGTTAACAAGTTATGCCCAAAGACCATAAATTTTCAAAGGTTGTAAGAATGCCTAATAACCATTAGGCAAAAATAAAGATAAGATTCAAAATTAAATAACATCAAAAAATAACTGTACTTTATTGCGAATAGTCACACTATTTCAATAGTACACAGGTGATTTTATAAATCAGAATTTCAATAAATAAATAAATAAAAGGATTAGTGCTAATCGGCACCTAATGATCACACCAAAATCACGCACCCACACGTGGGTATTGTGGATCTAAATCGCTAATGCTCTCTTTGTATAGATCCTCCGGATGAGGCAGATGACAGGCCATCAAGAAGGAAGAAAAGGCAAAACACTAGTTTATGATATCATATGGACCACCTAAGCCCATACTCCTTTATCCTCTCTAAAGCCACTCTTCACTTTCCAAGAAAAAACCCTCTTCCGATGAGCCTCGCCTTTTTATAAACCCCTATTCAAATGGGTTAAGAAGAACAACAGGCCAAGCTCAATATTCATCACTGGTATCTATTTGTTCCTGTAGAAGGAATTGCCGAGGAGGAAGCTGCTGTAGCACTTCTTTGAGACTTGCAACTATATACTTTTATAGTAGCGTACATATTCCTAACTTTCCTATATGGAATAAGGAAAATCACAAATCTATTTGTTTTACAAATAAACAACTAAGAGATCTTTAGTTAAGATTTTGTATAATTCTTTATGAGATTGAGATATTATTATGTGAGAAATTATGAAGGCTAAGTATTATGTGAGTTTTTGGATGTAATTAGAGGAACAAGAACACTAAAAGTGTCTAGGTGGCTCAAGGTTAGTTGTAATATTTGTTGCATCTCTTGATTTATAGTAAAATTTTATATTGCTCTTTTAGTGAACATAAATCACACCGATCAAAAACATTTAAATTTGATATCCGATTTATCTTCTTATTCTTCTGTTCACGGCTTGCTTTTTCCACGACAAAAGCTACGTGGTGTCAAGCTCCGATGCCAACGCGAGCTTAAAGGCCAATGGATCAAGCGGGGAATGGGCATATAGAGAGACCGGGGGGGAGGGTTGGTGTTGGGGATTTATAGGGTATGTTTTTCCAAGTAAGGACAAACATTAAGAAAAAAGGACGAAATGCGGCCACCTCATGACCGGGGCGGAGCATCGTGACATGGTTCCTGACAAAGGATCCTCAAGTCTATCCGGCATAAGCTTCTATGTTAATTTATTGTATCGAAGTTAAAGAGGCACAACTATATGTAGTCACGAGGTGATTGCCAAACACCTTACAAAAGTCGCAGTTATCCTCTTCGCCAATGTAGCTACCCTATTAAAGTGGTGTCTACATGATTGCTTCAAACGCTCCCAGTTAAGGCAGCAATATTAATGCTGCTGCCTCGTTGCAGCTTTGACCAAGTTAAAGACGTTGCGCCACATGCAAGATAATTTTTCGGACGTTAACCAAACCGGGGTTGACCAAGATAATTTTCCAGCAAGAGCATTGCGGGGCTTACAGAACTTAAAGGTCTTGTCCGGTCACGTCCTTTAATTAGTTAGACTAGTTAGACGTAACCATCCAAGCTTTGCAAGAAGTCATAACTTATCCATCTTCTTCTTTAAAAACCTCGCTGTTACGTGGGACCTCTGTGTCCTTTGGCGGAGATTCAGAAACCCAACAACTGATTTAAGGGGGTGAAAGGGAAGCCCTATCCGAATGATCTAATCAAAGAAGAAGAAGCAAACATGAACATCGCATACCCAATAGTCTATAGACCACGTTAATCATTCAATAGAAGAAGTCATGTAGTATTCCAATCCAACGATAAAATGGCAAGTCATTTTATATCCATCGACCTTTGAAAACAAAAGGAAAATTACTTTGACAATCAAGACGAATCAAGGGTGTCCTAGTCCAAACTTACAATTACAGAATCATTTGAAACTGTCTAGTTGGTGTTTGATAATCAATTCCTGTTCAATAAAGCCAAAGAAGCAGAAAAAAGAAAAGGAAAGGAAAAGCCAAAACCAGCAATAGTACAATTACCTTTGATTTTTCATTATGATGGCAATTGCGCCCACGCCGCCCGATCAACGCACCGCCATCTGGACTTCGTCAAGCCGGGCGAAGTTGAGGAACTCGTCGTAGATCCACCCGAACTTGTCCATGAACGGGTTGTCGAGGCTGGCCCGCGGATAGTCCTTGAGGCTGTCCTCCCACACGTTCGGTCTTTCGAGGTCCCTCATCACCTCCCACACGCACGTGTTGCTCTTGAACCCGGCGCCGAGGCTTATCATCAGCACCTTGTCCCCTCTCTTCAGCCGCTTCTTCGCCTCCATGTAACCCAGCACGTACCAATTCCCGCCCGCTGACGTGTTCCCAAACCGGTGCAGCGCCATCCTCGATGGCTCGATGTCGTACTCGCTCAAATTCAACCCCTTCCCGACGGTGTCAATCACTGCCTTACCTCCCGGGTGGACACAGAAGTGGTCGATCCCGGACTTGAGGTTCAAGTTGAGGCTGGGGCCGCCACGGACCTTCCGATTCTTCCTATCGGCGAATGGGTTGTTCACAAGGGCGTTAGCTAGCATGTAACGGACAAGCTCGCGGACAGGGAGGACCTGTGGCAGCAGGATCCGGAGGTTTGCCTCAAGGGCCTGCCCAGCGGCCTTGACAAGGTATTTTGTGAGGCGGAACCCCTGGTGGCCCTGCTCGTCCTCCTCTTGAATGCAGCAGCCGTAGGATTCGTCGTGCGAACCGTGGTGGACGCGGACAGAGCGGCTGAGCTTCATGATGGCGTGGCCCTGGGCCCGGTTCCTGTCATTGGTGAGGAGGACGGCGCAGCCACCCATGCGGAAGAGGCAGTTGGATATGATCATGGACTTCTCCTTGCCGCAGTACCAGTGGGAGCCCATGCTCTCGGTGCTGACGACGAGGGCGAGCGCGTTGTCCTTCGTTTTGAAGAGCTCTTGAGCCAGGTGGATAGCGACCAGGCTCGCGCTGCAGCCCATGCCTGCGTGAGTAAATTTAGGCGTTTGGAAGGAGATGGAAAAGGAAACATTGAATCATAAACAAGGATAACGTTCAAGAATCAAAATCCCATTGAATAATTAGGACACTTTGCAAATTTATGCTACTTCTTTTGCCTTTCAAATTTATTTTTGTCTCTATATTTAAGTATCCATATATTTATAAATCTACTAAACTCGCAGATTGTATGGCGAGAAATATAAAATCTCAGATCAGATTAATCTTCTTGAACGAAATTAAGTCCAATTATGTTCCAGCTTCGACTTGGGCTCCAATCATGAAGTAAGAACACTCTAATCAATTATCCCAAAAATCTAATGACGTTCTAACATGATTTAATAGAATTGTATTATCTATGTATATTGTTTTCCTCATCGAAGCATGTTCAAAAGATGGAATGGTGTTTTTTGCTTAGACAGTAGGTAAAAAGGGACCCTTGGCTGTTCGCGTCAGGCATATGAAAATTGCAAAGACAAATAATAGGAGAATTACACATATAAACATGCCTTCGTTTGGGCACAAAATCCGTTAAACCAGATTCAACCGAATCCTTTTTCATTTTGAGTTTAGAGTCATTAGGCGTTTCATGTCGATTGTGTTTTCGGAGTCGAACCATCCCCAGTACCTGCTAGATTGAAGGTCTTGATGTCCTCCCTGAGCTTGAAGTGGTTCACGATCCTTGATGTCAGGGACGGCGCCGGCGAGAAGAGCGACACATTGACGATAAGGATGTCGATCTCGGACGGTGCCACCCCAGTGCTGGCGAGCACCTTGCTGACTGTCTGCTGGAACACCTCGTCGAGCTCCAGGAGGGCCTCACGCAGGGTCGGGGCCTCCTCATGACCATCGAGCACGAGCCTTGGCCCGTAGGTGTTCTCACCTATCCCGGACCGGGCCATTGTCTTGAGCAGGAACCGGTAGTCCTCGAGGTTGAGGTTCTTGTTGCGGAGGATGATGCGGGCGCACTCTTCAGTGGTGAGCTTCGTGTCCTCAGGGGCCTTGTAGCACTCGTAGCCGAGCATGTAGCAGCACTGGCCTCTGCGGCGGAGGAGGCCCCGGACGAGGCTGAGCACAGCGTAGGATAACGCGAGGACGTACATTTTTGCAAGGAGCGTGATCTCCATTGGACTGAACTCTCAGAGAGAGAGAGAGAGGGAGAGAGAGAGAGAGGGAGAGAGAGAGAGAGAGTTCACTGACACTTGCGTCTTAAGGTTATGCTATGCGGGAGTTAGCATTGGCTTACTGCATTTATATCCATTTGTGGGAACCCTAGATGGTGCTCATAAAATCTACCAACAACAACGGTTACCAACTTTGGCTAACGACGCCACAACACCGCCAACGGTTACCAAAACCCCATTTTAATTGCGCTAGATCTCATGTGAGCGTCGCCTTTGATTAGTCTCTGCGTAGATTATATTTAATGTTGCCTGGACTACTCTGAGGTTCATAATGATGAATTCTATCTACCAACAAGTACTCCAGCATCTCCTGGCTGGGCTTTCATCGGTGTCCTCATATCAGCTTCTTAACCAGGTTTCGTTGTTTTTTTTCTTCTTTTTTTGGCAAAGGCTTTCACTCGCATGCCTTGCACTCAGGGCTATTCTGGATCTCTCCTAGGAGGCGTAAAGAAAATAAACGAAGATAGGAGCGACGCTTGATCGATTGTCATTACTTTTAGTATGCGAAAGTAAGTCGAGTATTGCCTACAACAGGCGCTTTCATTCTTTCTTACTGCTCGGGGACATGAGCACAAAAATCCGACTATCTTGAGAATTGTTGTAGATCTTGCGAACCCCATGAATCGATTAGGTCCATATATTCAGCATAGATGATTGGTCCTGACCGAGAACAGTCTGCACATAGTTTGTGGAATTTAATAGGTGACTACCTGATTCTTGACTGGAAATCCGCCGACATCCCGACCGGCTGTGCCAACCACGGGGGACTTGAACTTTCAAGTTCTCGTCCTTGGAGTCGGGAAATAATAGATTTGAGAGAGGACATGGAAATGGTGGAAAGCCTTACAATTTTGAATTTCGATGATGTCCATCGTAAATGTGTTTTCTTTTTTTGGAAAAAGAGATGTCGAATGTCATGAAAGTTTCTAGTTAACTAAACCACACCAATCGCTTCGTACGTATTAAATGATGAAGACGAACTCATCCGTAGGGCACAGTCGTTTTCTCCCTCCTACATCTCTTATTTAATCTCCCTATCTGCAATTAATCTTTTCCTGCCAGTATGGAAAGCTAATGGATGCAGAGTCAAGCGATCGACGAATAACGAGAAAAGGGGGAAGAAGAAGGGAAAACACGTACGCACCCAAGAAGCAAAATTGTCTGCCCACTGACTAATAATTGGTCGCCCTATCGGAAATAGTGAATTTAGAGTTTTCAAACTTAGGATAAGAAAAGAAATAAATAAAAAAATCTCTTAGACCCACGAAGAAAGAGAATTTGACAACAACCCCAAGTTTCATATCCCATTAATTACGTTCAAACCGATCTTGATCAGGGTTACCCAGCGAAAGATTTGATCTTCACTTATTCATCGGTCTTATAGGGTGGTCCATAGAACCTTAAGTACTCCGGTCTCAATTTTTGTGGCTCTAGATTATTAAGAAAAACAATTATAGAGAGATCGATACGACCACACGAGCGTGCGCGAAGAATTTAAAGATTTTTTTTTTTTTAGTCATTGCCAATCTGCCATGCTGATCAGCATGTGGCCTCAGCATGTCCATATCCTCAAGCAATCTCTCTCTCTCTCTCTCTATAAAAGTCATTGTTGAGATGGAACGTGATGGTTGATTTTCTTGTTATTTTCAGTGCTTAGTTATCTATAGCTTTCAAGCACGAGATGAATATTTTAGCTAAGTTCAGATTTCCATTAAAGGATCAATATTTCCATGCTTTCAATATCCGGTATTGTCTATTGTTGGCAGCCTCACCAGTCTCAAGTTTATGACTAAGCATTAAAAGCTGCCTTAGATAGTCACGCCAAGGATTAGATTAGGATAAAATGTGATGGAAAATCTGATTGGATTTGTTATATCCTATCTTTCATTTATAAACGCCAGATCTCAGGGCAAACATTCCTACAAAAATAAGAAATTCAAGTAAATTATCTTAATAAATAAGTAAATAAATAAATAAAAAGTTGACAGATACGTAGTAATTGCAAGGCCACTCCGTAGCCCTGCCCATTAATGGCGACCACTGCCGACGTGGTCATCTGGGAGTCGAGATTTGGATCTCCGTGGCAAGGAGATGGAGAAATGGTTGTGAATAAATTAACCGTGTTATTTCACTTGAATGAAGATCCAAGAACATTCAATGAGACAATGGCATATAGAGATGCATTAGTTTGGAAAGAAAAATATTGATGATGAAAGGAGGTGCCGAGGAAAATTCATGCTTTGTCAGATTGTTTGAATAAAATATTTCGATCTTACACAAACCCCACGGGCATTTGGAATGCCTTGGAGACCAAATTCAATACTAACAGATAAGGTACGTATAGAAATATTGCTTTGACATATTTTGAATTTATCATAATTAATGGAGAATCCATTTCTAAGCAAGTGGAGGAACTTCAAATATGTGTCTCCAAACTCAAAGACTTATGTTAGAAGTTTCTAAACCTCTTCAAGTTGCTATAATTATTTCAAAATTGCCTTCAACTTGAAATGATTATTGAAATTAACTTTTCCACACGATTGAGAACTCGATTGTGGATAACTTGATAAAACATATTGAATTGAGGAAGGATCTCAAGATCGTAAGGCTAATTATGTGAAAGAAGTTGTAAATAAGGTATATTTTGTTGAGAATGGAAACATAAGAAAAGACAAAGAAAGCACCGAAATAATGGCAAGACAAAAATTTGATTATGTAGTATGCATTTAATTAAAATTTACCAAGTATTATGGAGTTATGATCTATTTATATGTAAATGATATGCTAATTGTTGATACAAATGTGCTTGAAATAAACAAAAATAAAGAGTATTTATTAAGAGAAGTAAATACAATTTTTTGTATCAAAGGGAAGGGATGTGCATTTAGTCAAGGCACTATGTAGAGAAAATCATTGAAAGACATCGGCAATTGGAAATTAAAGAGTCAAATGTACCACATGATGTGTCAATTAAATTGATGGAAAATAATGGGTAGCCTTTAGCACAATTAGAATATGCTAGTGCAACTAAAAGTGTAATGTATGTTATGCATTGCACTAGATTGAATATGGCATTTATTATGTCCAATTTAGTAGTAATCTTAGTATTGTGCATTGGAAAGTCATAAGTAGAATTCTTGGTTACTATATAAATAAATAAAAAACCAATACATTATGATCTATTTTATGAAAGTCAACTGGCAATACTAAAAGGATATTCAGATGTATGTCGGATAACTAGCACAAGTGATAACAAGTCAACATCTGGATGGGTTTTCTAGCTTGCAAATGATATGTAGTCTCTTGGGCATAAAAAAAGCAAACATGTATAGCTCATTCAACGACGGAATATGAATTTATGTCACTATGCATGGCTTGTAAAGAGGTTGAAGCAGGGAAAATCTTTTTTACAAAGAACGGACACGGGAAATCCTAACGATAACCCTAAGCATTCTTTCCACCCCAAACAACCTAGCGTGGATAGCTAACTCTACAGGGCAATAACAGTCAAAAGTGGGTATAATAGAACCCGCAACACCCGCCTACCCCGTACAGTCGACCAACTATCCTTCTCATACTAGGTACCCAAAAAATTATGGTCAAAAATATGGAACCTCCACATATCCCCTAAAGTTAAATTTCTAACATGGAGCATTTGCACTAATGCTCTACCAACAAAGGACAACTTATTCAAGCGGCGAATTTTACCTGATATGGCATGTCCTTTCTATGGCGAAGCTCCTGAAACCATCGAACACACCTTCATCCTCTGTTCGTGGGTGCAAGAAATCTGGTCAGACCAGCAGCTAGGCGTCAAATACTCTACGCGGAACGTTACTAGAGCTAACAAATGGATATGGGCAAACCTTACCGAAATAGCTTAACCGCACGGGAATGCGCTCTTTACCGAAGTCCTCTGGTCAGTGTGGAAGGCCCACAACACTCTCATCTTCCAAGCTCGAACAACTTCAAAGGAGCAACTGTTAGAGGACGCCATACATAGTACTCAGCTATACCAGAAATTGAACTATAGTAAAGTCCGCAACCAGAACCCTACCTCTACCCCAGCGCCGGAAGAACCACAATCTGCAACACCTCAAAGCCAGATCAACGTGGATTGCTCGTGGAATAGCTCGAACAAGGAGGGATCTGTCGCGGGAGTTTGGCGTGATAGCACGGGAGTGATGCTCGATGGTTTTGCAGAACAAATTTTTGCCCCCTCTGCTCAAATTGGCGAAACCCTAGCCTTTCGCAAAGGTCTCCTTTTTCTCCAGTCAAAACAGGAAAGTACGGGTTGCAGACGACGAAAAGCAGAGGACTCCCCAACTGAACTAGTTCAATCTGACAGCCTAGAAGCTGTTCAGTTTATCCTGGTCCTGGCCGAACCTCCGTAGGCTGCGAAACAGATTGTGGAAGACTGCCGTGGGCTGCTGAAAGATTTAAAACAGGTCGAGCTGAAGTTTATTCCCAGGGATCAAAATCGTGCTGTTGATTGGGTAGCAAGGGCCCACTACGCGAAAACTCTCCTGTCCAATTGTATTGCACAATCACCGCCATCACTGAAGCTTATTTTATGTTCAGAACTTAGTTTATATTGTAATCCTTCTGGGGAAAGTACAGCGGGAGTGCCAAAAGTTGGCACGGAGGGACACTTAAGTGCCAAAACTTACAAACGGTACACTTAAGTACCACTTTTCAAAAAAAATGGATCACTTAAGCGCCAAGTCGTCGGAATCCAGCCGAAAATCCTACGTGGCAATTTTTTATTAATTTTTTTGCCTACGTGACTTGCCGGAAATTGAAACGATGAAAAATCAGCGCAAAACGACGTCGTTTTTGCGGCGACGTGGATTTTAAAAATTATTAATTAAATTATTTTAAAATTGATTAATTTAAAATAAAAAGGGGAGGCGAAATCGGCGAGAGCCGTGCGCCCTCGCCGCCGCCACCGCCGCCGCCCCACCGTCACCGGAAGGGCCGGCGACGGTGGGCGAGGGTAGGTCGGGGTCACCGGGCCCCAGGCCCGGCTGCGACGAGGGCCCGCAGCCCTCGCCCGCCGGCCCAGGCATCGGCCGCCCGGATCCGGCGCGGCAGGCGGCGGCGCCGCCCTTGCCCGGCGGGGCGGGGCGGCGACCTCGTCGGATCTGGGGAGGGTCGCGACCCTCGCCCCGGATCTCCGGGTGAGGGCTGCGGGCCCTCACCACGAGCCGGCCGGGGCCCGACCGACCTTCGTCCACTGTCGCCGGCCCTTCCTAATGATGGTGGGGTGGCGACGATGGCGGCGGCAGCGAGGGCTGCACAGCCCTCGCCGATCCCCTTCTGTTTTTTTTTTTAATAAAATCGATTTTAATTTTTTTAAAATCTAATGTAGACAATTTTTTTATTAAAATTGCCACGTGGAATTTTTTTTTTTTGAAAAAAATGCTCCATCAGCAAATGAAGTCGCCGAAAAATGGACACGTGGCAATTTGGCCGGATTTTCTCACCGTTGGCACTTAAGTGATCCCTTTTGCTCCTATTTTGGCACTTAAGTGATCTATTTTGCTCCGATTTTGGCACTTAAGTGTACCGTTTGTAACTTTTGGCACTTAAGTGTCCCTTCGTGCCAACTTTTGGCACTCCTAGGGTTCGTACCTCTAATCCTTCTTTTATGGATCACTAATGCAGCATCTACATTTCCGACCAAAAGAAAGAGGTTGAAGCAGCCATAACCAATGGCAATCATATCTTTACATTGTAATAATGAGACAATTATTTCTAAGGCATACAATAATATATACAATAGAAAATCTAGACATTGGCTTGCGACATGAGTGTATTCGACAATTAATTACTGATAGGATTATCCAATAATCTATGTTTGGACAAATGATGACTTAGTTAATTCATTCACTAAAAGATTCTCGAGAGGTTTAGTTAGACTGCCTTTAGGGAAGAGTCAAGCATAGTAGAAACCCACTTTACAATTTACAGGGAAAATCTTTTTGACGAAGGTGGGGCAATTTTCTGAAAGATATGGATGCAATGGTGGTTTCGCTCTATTTGTGATAGATGATATTGTATTTGAAAATCCTTGTGGAGTGATTAAATGTGCAAGTAGAGCTTGTGTTTCAATGAAATCCACTGTTCTAGCAAAGTTCAAGGGCAACTTGGACTTGAAAGATCTTTATGGCAGCTGAGCCCCATAAGGCAATGTAGGAGAGCAAAGATGAAGTTCGGTCGCTTGAATTATAGAAGGTAACACGGGGCTACTCATATCTTGTTGGGGAAAAAAAAATATACAATTTTGAATAAGGGTTGCAAGACATCAAAACATCGACACATCAAAATGAGGAACGCAGCTAAGCATTCTTTCCACCCCAGACAACCTAGTGTGGACAGCTAACACTTCAGGGCAATACATAGTCAAAAGTGGGTATAACAGAACCCGCAACACCCGCCTACCCCATACCGTCGACCAACCATCCTCCTCATACCAGGTACCCAAAAAATTATGGTCAAAAATCTGGAACCTCCACATATCCCCTAAAGTTAAATTTCTAACATAGAGTGTCTGCACTAATGCTCTACCAACAAAGGACAACTTATTCAAGCGGCGAATTTTACCTGATATGGCATGTCCTTTCTGTGGCGAAACTCCTGAAACCATCGAACACACCTTCATCCTCTGTCCGTGGGCACAAGAAATCTGGTCAAACTAGCAGTTGGGCGTCAAATACTCTACGCGGAACGTTACAAGAGCTAACAAATGGATATGGGCAAACCTTACCGAAATAGCTTAACCGCACGGGAAGGCGCTCTTTGCCGAAGTCCTCTGGTCAGTGTGGAAGGCCCACAACACTCTCATCTTCCAAGCTCGAACAACTTAAAAGGAGCGACTCTTAGAGGACGCCATACATAGTACTCAACTATACCAGAAATTGAACTATAGTAAAGTCCGCAACCAGAACCCTACCTCTACCCTAGCGCCGGAAGAACCACAATCTGCAACACCTCAGAGCTAGATCAACGTGGATTGCTCGTGGAATAGCTCGAACAAGGAGGGATCTGTCGCGGGAGTCTGGCATGACAGCGTGGGAGTGATGCACGACGGTTTTGCAAAACAAATTTTTGCCCCCTCTGCTCAGATTGGTGAAACCCTAGCCATCCGCAAAGGTCTCCTTTTTCTCCAGTCAAAACATGAAAGTACGGGTTGCAAACGACGGAAAGCAAAGGACTCCCCAACTGAACTAGTTCAATCTGAAAGCCTAGAAGCTGTTCAGTTTATCTTGGGCCGGGCCGAACCTCCGTGGGCCGTGAAACAGATCATGGAAGACTACCGTGGGTTGCTGAAAGATTTAAAATAGGTCGAGCTGAAGTTTATTCCCAGGGATCAAAATCGTGCTACTGATTGGGTAGCAAGGGCCCACTACGTGAAAACTCTCCCGTCCAACTGGATTGCACAACCACCGCCATCACTGAAGCTTATTTTATGTTCAGAACTTTGTTTATCTTGTAATCCTTCTTTTATGGATCACTAATGTAGCATCTACATTTCCGACCAAAAGAAAGAGGTTGAAGCAGCCATAACCAATGACAATCATATCTTTACATTGTAATAATGAGGCAATTATTTCTAAGCATACAATAATATATACGATAGAAAATCTAGACATTGGCTTGCGACATGAGTGAATTCGACAATTAATTACTGATAGGATTATCCAATAATCTATGTTTGGACAAATGATGACTTAGTTAATTCATTCACTAAAAGATTCTCGAGAGGTTTAGTTAGACTGCCTTTAGGGAAGAGTCAAGCATAGTAGAAACCCACTTTACAATTTCTAACGAATTGCTCAAAGTTCAATGGGTAACAACAAGCTATTATTTCTTGACAGTGATTGAATACTAGGGCACGAGATTAGTACTCATGGAAAGCTAAGAGAATGAGTGTAAGAAAACACTTTTAATGAAATTCAAGGTTTTAGCAAGGTAAGGCTAAAGTAACAAGTTAGGAACTTCACCTGTATGAACGTAAAAAGTGGTGCCGCTTCTAACAAAAGTCCAATGAACTTTTATAGATGTTCATGAATGTATGTGGGATTACAAGGCCATAAAGTTCTAAGGCATAGCAAATTTCTGACTAAACGTCAATAAAATTGTATGTGATAATTCGATTAACAGTAGAATCATAGTTCAAAGTTTTATCTATCAATGATTTCGTTAATAAAATCGGTTACACTAATTGAATGTTCAAATCTTGACATATACCTTTTTGTATGTGTGAATTTATATAAATTATTATTGATAACAAACTACATGGGGGATTGTTGAAATACTTCTTATTATGAATAGACATGACTCTTGATTATGAAAAAAGATGACTCTTGATGATGAAAAGGATGATTGTTAACGTGAAAAGTGGTGATGGTTCATCATGGAAATGGATGATGGCAAGGATAAGGTACACATTTCCTAGAGATATGTTAATTGATTAGCACTAAATCATACAGTGTCCAACACAACTATTCAAAATAACTTCTTCTTTGTAACACTCTTCTTCTCTTTTCATACACAGAACTTTGATAACATATTCGAGTTGAAATTCCAACAGAAAAATTGAGTAATTGATGAAGTCATTTTTCCACAGCTTTAGGCCATATCCTAGAGGCATATTTATTATAAATCCGGTAACAATAATAATGGGGGTAAATAATACTTTAAGGACAATCATTATCATTACACACCAATGGGCATAAGTACAGCGGGGTGCCAAAACTTGGCACAGAAGTACACTTAAGTGCCAAAACTTACAAACGGTACACTTAAGTGCCACTTTTCAAAAAAAATGGATCACTTAAGTGCTTGAGTCGCCTAACCCCCGCTTAAAATCCTACATTGAAATTTTTTATTAATTTTTTTGCCTACGTGGCTCACCGAAAATTGAAACGACGAAAAATCAACGCAAAACGACGTCGTTTTTGCGCTAACGTGGATTTTAAAAATTATTAATTAAATAATATTAAATAATTTAAAAAATAAATTATTATAAAATTGATTAATTTTTTTAATAAAAAAAAAAGGGGAGGGGAAATCGGCGAGGGCTGTGCAGCCCTTGCCGCCGCCACCGTCATTGCCCCACCGTTCTTGCGGATCTGGGGGAGGGTCGCGACCCTCGCCCCAGATCTGGGCGAGAGCTTGCGAGCCCTCGCCGCAGGTCAGCCGGGGTCGCCAACCACTGGCTGGGGCCCGGCGACCCCGGCCGACCCTCACCCATCGTCGCCGGCCCTTCCCGGCGACGGTGGCGACGACAAGAGCTGCACAGCCCCACCGTTGCCGGATGCGGGGGAGGGTAGCGACCCTCGCCCCGGATCCGGGCGAGAGCTTGCGGGCCCTCGCCGCAGGTCAGCCGGGGTCGCCGGCCACCGCTCGGGCCGGCGGCGGTGGCGACGGCGAGGGCTGCACACGCCCTTGCCGATCCCCTTCTTTTCTTTTTTTTAATAAAATTGATTTTAATTTTTTTAAAATCTGACGTGGACAATTTTTTTTATAAAAATTGCCATGTGGAATTTTTTTTTTTAAAAGAATGCTCCATCAACAAATGAAGTCGCCGAAAAATGGACACGTGACAATTTGGCTGGATTTTCTCGCCGTTGGCACTTAAGTGATCCATTTTGCTCCAATTTTGGCACTTAAGTGTACCGTTTGTAACTTTTGGCACTTAAGTGTCCCTCCGTGCCAACTTTTGGCATTCCTAGGGTCCGTACCTCCACACCAATGCATCAAAAATCTATAATTACTGCTCTATCTTGATCAAGAATCAAATTTCTCCAACATTTTATTCTATTTGGGTGTTATCATGGCAAGTAAATATGCCTAAGGGGTTCTTAGCAATCAAGAGATGTAGGAGCAAGAGAAATTCAAGCTGAAGTTATTTCTTTGACCAACCTATCAAAAGTAATTACCTTACGTAATTTAATAACACAATCGTTTTATCACAGCAATGACTCATTCTTGACATCAATAGAAAAATATAATTTTCTGAGAAAAAAGATAGGGCAAGATATCGGCTAGAATATTTAAATATTAAATCTTGTCTTTATCTAATAACTTAAGTATTAATAGCAATTAGCCATGCTTCTACAAAATTTCGCATAATAATCAAGTATGAAATCCCCAGTGCAAATGCACATATCCTCTGTATATATTTTCACATTTCAGTCTTAAGCCAAAGTTTAGCTTACACGTGAAATGGAGTACCTACTTTCATATGATAGATTAAATCTTCAAAATTATTGGTAATAATCCCACAAAATTTCATATCATTGCAAAACTTATATGGGAAAATATTTGAAAAGAACATATGGGGAAATGATAGCAACCATAGACCAGGCATTTTTAATCATGAACCACAATGCGAAATACTAGCATTTATGGACAAGATTTTGTGACATACCCCCCTGGAACCATTTCCGGTGCATCTCAACAACCGAATCACCAGGTTTAACTTCATACATGTGACAGGACCGAGATAAAATAGCAATGCTTTTGGAGCATTGAATCAGAATCTCAAATGTGACGATGGCATATCGATGGCATAATGATGGGATAATGACTTGAAAGCATTAAAAAGTGTGATGCTCATATGGTCATACCTAATGCATGAGGACGTGACGATCTGCAATTGGCACCATGAGAGAGACACCAACTGTCAGGGAAATTTGATTGCTGATGAAAATAAAGCAGTAATTATAAATCTTTGATGTATGATGACGATCGTTATTCTTAAAGTATTGTTTGTCCCACTATTGTTGCTGTTTGGTTTAGAATAAATATAACTTCAAGATATACATCAAAGCCGCAGAAAAATGAGTTTAGTATTACTCAATTTCTCTCTTGAAATTTCACATTGAGTGTGTTATCAAACTTATATGTATGAAAAGAGTGTTACAGAGAAGTTATTTTGAACAATTATATTGAACAATGTATGATTTGGTGTTATTTATAGACAACCAATTAATATATCCTATGAAAATAAGTAACTTATCCTACCATATCCATTTTTCATGATAAACTATTACAATTTTTCATGTCAACAATCACTTCTTTTTATAAATAAGAGTCATGACTTTCCATAATCAAGAATTATATGTTTTTGTGATAACAAACTATTTTAGCACTAATTAGGGAACCTGTAGATGCTGAAGGCATGGGTTCGCTCCGGAGCCAAAATTGAGCACAAAAGAAGAGCACCACCACACAAAACTATGAGGTCACGAGCTGTAGTAGCAATTAACGCAGCGACAGGGACAGGGTAAGACCTTCTCAGTCCTCCCAACTTTCATTTAGTTTGGGCCCGATGCCTGCTGTTCCCCAATTGATTACCAAAGAGGAAAGGTCAATGCTGCGAGAAATTATTGGTTGAGTTTAACAGTCCACGCAGGACAATGTAGCAAACCACTCAATTATGGACATGTGTCCATCCAATCCACGCCCTCTGTTTATCAGATTCAGGCCCACAGCAGCACGACAAACCCTCTCTCTCCTCTCTCTCTGTCTATCAGATTCAGGCCCACAGCAGCACGACAAACCCTCTCTCTCCTCTCTCTCTTCTCGTTTCAATGCTCTGTTCCGTTACGGAGGAAAAAAAAAATGTTAAAAATCGATATGCTCGAGGGGCAATGGTGAGGCTCGTGGAGGCGATTGCGGCGTCAACGTCGGCATTCAAGAGTAGAGGGATGCTTCACGGAGGAAAGAGAGAGAGCAAAGTGGAGGTCGCGAAGAGTGAGGGAAAAACGTGACGGTGGGCTCGGGGAGGTGATGGTAGAGGCGTCAACGAGCAGGGGGCGCTTCGCGGAGAAAAGAGAGAGCAAAGTGGAGGTCGCAAAAAGTGAGGGGCTCGTGAAGAGCGAGGGAAAAACGCAACGGCGGAGACGGGGCCAACGGCAGAGGCAGAGGCGGAGGCGGAGGCGGGGGCATCAGCTCGTGGTTTGCTCTCAAAGACACGCTTCTTCGCGGAGGAGAGAGAGCAAAGCGATTTTTCCTCCATAACTTCTTGGTAGAGTAGAGAGAGAGAGCGGAGCATTGAAGATGGGGAGAGAGAAGAGAGAGGAGAGAGAGGGCCTGCTGTTAATGTGGACCCGGATCTGACACACACACAAAGAGGAGGGAGACAGCGTGAAGCCGGATGGATACATGTCCATAGCTGAGTGATTTGTTGTACCGTCCTACATGGGGTATTAAACTCAGCCAATATTTTCTCCAATGCTGCTACCTGCCGGACGTCTACTTAATGAGCGTCACGATCAGCCCAAAAGAAGGCTAATTTGACAGGTCATCTGATGTTTTCACGAGCCAAATGTGGGGAGGAGCTGGCAATGTGCGTGACTCTAGCAAGAACCCCGGCGAGAGTTCAGCTGTTTCTTGACGTGTCACTGGCTTAGCTTAGCGAGCTGATTATTCTCCACTTATGAAGCTAAGTGACAATTTTTGTGGAATTTATTTTGTGGGAAAGGAATGCCGGAAGCACCATGCATTGACTAATGTGAGGATTAATTTCATCATAATTTTTTTACAAAGTAAGGTTGAGGAACTTATCGAAGTAACCAAATAAGAAAAATGTTTAATTTTCAGTATATTGGTTTTTTTTCTCTCTTGATATGTCTTATGAGTGCTTTAGGATAAAGATTGAATATTAAATAAAAAATTCAATTAAATTAGAAAACTGAAAATTAAAAAATTCAATTAAATAAAATAACTGAAATGGAAAAACCTTAGATTTAGGGATTGCAGCCACAAAGGGTGGCCTCGATCAAAGACGGTGACCACCAGCGTCGCCTTTGCACATGCAAATTCATAGATTTGACCACATAGGGGTGGGGGAACTTCAGGCGACCGCCGGTGGCATCGCCTTAGAGTGACCGAGGTTCGGGTTGATCAGCAACCTCTCCATCACCATCTTCACCTCGTCCTTCAAGAGGTCGGCGTCCTCCCCCAAAATTCTCGCTTCGTAGGTTGTCATCACTGCAAACGGGGCACGCAGGCGGAGATAGGAATCGTACAAGATTATTACTGAGGGGAGCAACACTAGGACCACAACCCTACCCAAGAGCGAGATGGGGTCGCTGATGAGGAGGGTCCAATCAGCTCCACGACAACTATGCTTTGGCTACATTGGCTGATCCAGCCCTTGGGACTTTACCCAGGGAAATCACTCTCCAGATTTGTAGATCAGCTTGCTCTTTTCATTTTGCAGGAGTTATCGATTCCTCAAGTACATGATCAATTCTCCAAGGCAACGCCCTCTTATCTGTGACCTGTTGGACCAACATGTCCTCGCATCCCTCCATCGATGATTACTTTTCTTCGCTGAGTATTCTTGCTGTCTTATCATCAAAAAGTTCTTCAAGAAATTTCTGGCTCTCACAAATCACGCATAGCTCCATTGGAAGAAAACATGGTTTGCTTCTACTCGTCGGTAAGCTTCGAATAAATTGGTTGAACGAGGAAAAGTTAAGTTATTTTTTGAATTTTCTTTTATCCAATCATGATATATCCCACGGGTCAATTCCAAAAAAAACCCCAAACTTTAGGTCTTATCCCAAATATACCCCGAACTTTTTTTTGTCTCAAGAAAAACCCCAAACTTTAGGTTTAGTCCCAAATCTGCGCCCCGAACTTTTTTTTTTTGTCTCGGAAAAACCCCAAACTTTAGGTTTAGTCCCAAATCTGCCCCAAACTTTTCTTTTGTCTTAGAAAAAACCCCAAACTCTTGGTCCATTCCCAAATCTATCCCAATTTTTTTTGTCAAAAAGAAAATCATCAAAATTTACTTTAATCCTAAATTTGTCCTCGTTAGCCTTTGTCCAAAAGCCATATTAGTAATCCCTAATTTTTTATATCCAAAAATGGTTTTACTTTGAAAATAATTTTCTATGACATATTGTTTATTTGTATTTATTATCTATGTGGAAATGCCATGCTAAGTTGGGACTAGACCATGGGGTATATTTGAGAATAGGTAAAAAATTGATGATTTTTTAGTACAAACGGTGGGTAAAACCCCAAATTAGTATATCCGTAAATTGCGACGCGTTATTTAATTTAGCAATTTGACAATAAAATTTAACAAAAACTAATAGATGGTAATTTGTTTTGGTGATCAAAAAATTAATTTTGGGTAAATTTGTCATATATGTACCAATTTGGGATTTTTCATGATATTGACTCTCTTTTTTAGACAAAACCAAATTCGGGGTAGATTTGGGATTAAAATTAAAGTTTAGGGTTTTTTTTGAGACAAAAGAAAAGTTCGGGGCAGATTTGGGACTAAACCTAAAGTTTGGGATTTTTCTTGAGACAAAAGAAAAGTTCGGGGCAGATTTGGGACTAAACCTAAAATTTGGGGTTTTTCTTGAGACAAAAAAAAGTTTGGGGTATTTTTGGGACTGGACCTAAAGTTTGGGGTTTTTTTTGGAATTAACCCTATATCCCACCCCATCTCCTGGATTTATTATCTAGCATGTTATCCAAACAAATCTAGATGCACCCTGCCCATACTATGTCCCAAACACTAAATAAGATTATTTTGTTATACTATCTATAGAAATACACATGTTAGTTGTACTAGAAAAATTTTATATTGGAGAAATTTATGTTTTGTGATTTTGAGTTGTTAATAATAACTCATTAGCTTAAGTATTTCAATAAATGTGAATCAAATTCGATATGTCGACAAACTCGGATTTGAGCGTAGGTAAAGGTATGGAGCTTATCCCCACGCTATCCTGACTTAATCCGAAGTACCAAAAATAGTCGTAAGGAGTTAAGCAATTGCTCGATTTAGATGCAATATATTCATGTTCAAATTACAGCATCATCTACTTGGAATAGTCTGTTGAGTCTAGCCCGTCATCTCGAGAGTAAAAGCTCATTTAATGCACGTGAGGGCAGGTGAGTGCACCACCATATATTTATTGAGTTAAAAGGTCAAATACCCTAGGCATAAAGAAATATATAAGTGCTTTGAAACCAATATTTTTTTCAAATTCATGGCAAGGGTATGGATGCCCGCTTATCCCGAGGACCATGAAACACCACGTTTCCATAAATTCATATAAATGCAAAGTTTTGGCCAGCGCATGTAACCTCAATGTAGAGCAATTTACACACAATCAATACTCTCATCTTTACACAATTGTCTTCATCGACCTTCATGGAAGGGAGGGTTTGAGCTAGATCTCTCCCTCCCCTCCCTTTCTCTTATTTTTAAGTTGATTTGGTTATTTATTTATTTTCTTGTTTTTTCTCGTTTCATAGAGCTTTTCTCTTATGATGTAATCTAGATCTATAAACTTTTCTCTCTTGTTTCAAGGAGGTTTCTTCCCTGTTCTAGTCTAGATTTGGGGGTTTTTGCGTGTATGACTTCGAGATTTCATTTCTCTAGGATTTTTTTTTTTTTTGGTGACCCAGGGAACCCTCGCACGACCGGCAGCCGGGGAGTAAACCCCAGGGCGACACGTCTTGCCCACCACACACGTGCCACCAGGATAAGTCACCCTAACGACTGTGCGGGGATTCGAACTCCTTCCCTTCGTGAGGGGAAGAAAGCCCGAAGCCAACGCAGCCGTTGCGGGGGGTGGTTTTCTCTAGGATTTCGTTGGTGTATAAGTCCATTTTTGAAAGAGATAGAACTTTCAGTTTCGCTCTCACAAATGCTAGATCAATACTCATTTAACCTTATTATTCCAAACAACAATGATGTTGGAGATGTCCAATCTAAGCACCGCACCACTTAAAGGCAAAGCCACAGCAACAGTTGAATATCTTAGTGTGTGCTCATTGTTGAAGACAAATTCGATAATTGGCCATCGATTTTAGTTTGAAGAAATCACAAATATGCTTTTCGAGCTTTTGCAATTAAACTGCGTTATTTCTCTCTTATATTTCTGTGATAATCAATGAAATATTACTTTAAAAAAATCTGACAATAAATTAACTTCTAAATTGTATGCTTTCTAATGTCCTCATTAATCGTGTCAATTTTGGGGAGTTTGAAACCCCATTCATATTTATTGGAAAGGGAACAAAGGGCCGGCCAGAGTGGAAACGCGTTTGACAGCACGAGGTATTACGAAATCGATTCGACGTGAATAGAGCTGAAAGGGAATTTTGCTGAAATCATTTGGCAAGGTGGACCAACCCGTCGTACGGCAGAAGGGTAAGTGGCTGGGTGGAAGCGTGGCCTGTACACACTCTGTTTTGCTGCAGGTTCTGGGTATCGATCGCCATTAAGTGCACCGGTGGGGAGTCATTAATGAGGGAGGGAGTGCTGGCCAATCACATGATATGGTTTTTGGACAATCAGGGTGCTGCGGTCCCGCACACAGACCTACTCATCAAAATTTTACTGAGTTTCACTGACATCGGTCTTTAGGCATCCATGCTATGACTTTCGACTTAAATGGTTGCTCCTCACCAACCAGTCCCACTGTCGCTGAACAGTTTTTGGATATCGAATAGACCTCCCCTAGAAAGTAATTTTACCATGGCAGAGCTCCCCTTAAGAGATTGCTTCTAAATTTGGAATCAAATTATGTTCTTTCTTTCTTGCTCATGTCGATCGTATATATCTCACTTGTTGCCAAAATCTTGCTTTACATTGACATATTTTTCTTGTCTACCAAAAGCCACAAGTCTTTGGAAAGTTGTAAGATAATATATGGATGATTGACACCTGTCAATTAATGTTATCGAGTTAGATCAACCTATTTTTTTGAAATACCTTAATTTGATGCTGAAGAATTTCCTAAAAATTTTGACTTTGCATTGTTCACAAAATTTTGAGTCCTTTTTTGACACAGTTGTAATTGAGTCTAGGACTAGGGAAGAGAGGATAGGCTCATTACATTTTAATATATATATATATATAGTGATCAATTTGTAATAAGCCACGCTTGATTGTGTGATTGAATATGCCATTCTAAATATTACATTAAAGTATTTTGTTGCAAAAATGTTATCAAGGAGCTAGAGTGATTATATGCTTGGATGTGTCATTAAGGAGCTAAGTCTCGAATCCCCAAGCAAGAGAGTGACTACTTATACTAATCAAGCTTAATTAGCTGTCAAACGGCTTTGGCCGACATGCATCCGGAGCAGTCACCGGAATACCTTCAATCGCCCGAACACTAGCTAGAATGGATTTAGGACCCCTACGTTTGGTTGCCCAACCCTTGTAGTTTGAAGAAAACGGTGAACCTGTACTTGTTTCAAAAACACTTGAAACAAATAAGAACAATGGGATTTTTCAACATCACTAAAGGTGAAATTTGAATCATCAAAACTCATTTGGGGTCAAAAAATTAACCATTTGATCAATCAAAAAATAACCATTTCTACTGACTTGTCAACCCAATAAATCATCAACACTCATTTGGGTAAAAATTTCACCATTTGAAAATTAAAAAATAACCATTTTTTATTTGTGGAAAGATATATGGTAAATACAAGGACAAGAAGTGATGGAAGGGACCGGCTAAAAAAAAGGAACCAGGTTGTATCGATTTAAATATTCGATGGAGGAACAGAAATTTGAACAAATAAAAATGATTGGAACAATGTCATGATTAGTTCTTATAGTTCTCTAATGTTTAAACTTTGATTTCAGCCAATTTGATCTATGGTCTCTTTTAATGAGATTAATTTAGTCTTCCACATCAGTTTGGTCCGATTATCATTTGACATGAGACTCAGCTATGGAACTCGCGCTTATTGGCGTGGCCATAGACGTCATCACTAAATTAGCAAAGTTTGTAGAAAAGTAAAGAAACAACAAAATATGAAAAGAATTTAAGGAAAAAAAAGGAATAAACAAGAGGACCTGCAATGTTGGCCATTCGAGGGCACCAAGATCCTTGCGACGGTCGCGAGCAAGGGAGGGCGGCACCGCCTTCCCTCTCGTTTTTAATATTCGTCTTCTCTTTTTCCGTCTCTCGTTTTGTATATTTTCAAATTTTGTTGACATGGCAATGATGCGGACAACCACATCAACAAATGCAAGTCGAGTGGCGAAGTTAAATTGCCACCTCAATTGGACCAAATTGGCTTGATTTGAAAGATGAAAGTGGTCTTCGTTAAAGGAGGACAAGGATTAAATTGACTATAACTAAAAAATCAAGTATCAAATTTAATATTGAAAAAGAGTACGAGGATAAATGGATCTTCTCTCAAAATAATTTCATTTCTTAATTGTTGAAAGGCTAATTGTCAGGCGACATGGATTTAAATCTGGGCAAAAACACCCAGCTTTTCGAATTGACAAAGAAAAAGGGGAAATGTTACCAAAAAAAAACTCAAATTATATCCATTGTGATACATTTTTCTTTAATTTTTTTGTGATATCAAAAACCCTAAACTATTTCAACATAACATATTTACTTTGAACTTTTTTTTTGTGACATAAAAATTCAAACTTCTATTTATATGACACATTTACATTTTACCAAGGTTTCATTAGATAATTTTTCAATCAAAAGAGTGCTGTTTTTATTTCACTTAAGCCCATAGTCACCATGTTAATATTGTTTGTTTTTTGGCATCAATGTACACAGATTTTTAATAGTTATTAGTGACAGAACGTTGACGAAGGGCAAGTGTGTCACATGGGTATGAAATGGGGTTTTTTTTTTTGGTGTAAGCACTTGAGCCGGATGCTGAAGCATCTCGAGTCTCCACTATTGCTAAGGCAGTCATGCTTCTTTTACCTAAAAGTGGTGTCACAAAGGAAAAAAAGAAGGAAAAAACATGTCACAGAGTATAGCTCAAGGTTTTTTATGGCTTTTGTGCTCCTGGACCATGTCACTCATCAGTGAATTATTCTATCCCAGCAAGTTTATATGCAACTACCATGGTAATCATGATAATTTGTACAAATGATACATTAGTTGAGTGAAAATTAGGATGTTGACAATCATAAAAATATGTTGTTCGGAAGGAAAAATTTATACAACAACTTGGATTCACGACAAAATGATGTCATTTGCTATATGTCATTACCCTCATTTTCCTCTCAAATGAGGTCTCGTTTGCCACATCATCATCATTTCCCATGTCAATTGCCAGGAGAATGATATCAGAAGTATCAAAAATTGTGTACAGAGTTCACTTTAGTGATAAAAGTTTTTTTTAAATCACTTAAGTGTCAAATTTTTAGAAAAATGATCTTTCTAGTGCCAACTTCAATATGTTTTGCCAGAAATTCAAAGTGGCCTTTTTTAATTAATTTCATAAGCCAACGTGGCTCACTGAAGGGTCCAATTTGTATCCAAACCATAAATGACATCATCTATTTGGTTCCCCCAAATAAAAATCCTAAATTGACAAATTGACAAAGAATTCCAAGTTTGAAACCTTAGCTGGCCATTCAACCAAAATTCACACCCTAATTCAGTTTTCTCTCATAATTAACAGCTCAATCTTATAAATAAAGGATAACAACTTCAATAGTGGCTCAAATTCTTTTCAACAAAGTGAAGAAGAAAATGAGTGTTATTGTTATTGTGGGTTATTGAGTTCAAGAAGAATACCTTAGACTCAATTGAATTCAGGGAGAAGATTCCATGGATGCGCCAAGTATAGAGAAAGCTCAAAGTAAAAATATTTCAAATGAGTTGATGCAAAATTCTCAAATTGAGCGACAAAGATGTTCTTGGAGCTACTTTAAGGACAACATCAAATTCCACCTACATTAATGGGTGAGTTAGATGATGCCAACTCAATGCAAGCTGAATGAAGGCTTTAGCATGACTGGCCAATCATTTAAAGAAGGAAGTTTCAAGGAAAAAAATTAAAAGAAAGCTTTATCGAGTGTTGATTTTGCTATTGTTCTCTTGTTTGGCATTTTTTTTCTGTAAAGATGAAGAAAGAAATTAAATTTTCTCTCCTATTTACCACAGCAACGAAGAATCAAATTACCATTATATTTCTTCCTTTTTCTACTTCGTCTTCCAAGCACAAGAACTGTAGTGTCAAATGTAAAGTGAGTAATGAGAAGAAATTTCTTAGTCTACCATAATTGAAGATCAATGGAATATGTACATATATTAAGGTAATTTGTAAATATAATTATGTTGTGGGTTTGCTACAATTTTTGGTGAAATGGAAGATTCAAATTCATTCTTTGTGAAAATAATAGGTTATCTTGCTTAGTTGTGTATTTTCAATCTAGCTTTACTTCTGTTTTTTATGAGTATGTTACTTTGCTACAATGTTTGCTAGTTGCTAGTTTGCTGCAACTCTGGTCAAGTTAAGGATTGCTAATAAGTTCATGAGTGATTATTTCGGTGCAAAAAGTTACAAATAGTAATTGTTTGGATACCAAGTGTTATTGAAAGCAATTACTTAAATGCCAACCATAGTTAAAATGTGATCACTCGTGTTGCATAATTTTTGAAGATGAATATGTTGATAGCACTTTCTAAAGCACCCTCAACCTATGATTTAGGCTTTTTTGCAAGATAAATATACTTGAAGTGCTAGGTTGCTCACTTTAATGCCAAAAAAAAAAAAAAAATTCGAAGTGCCACCTTTTTAATGATCGCTTAAGTAATAACTCCGATCTGGGTCACCAAAAATCGGACATGACTATATTTTATTAATTTTTCAATCCTACGTGGCTCGCCAATGTGCCTAGTTAGCATTGTAACACCTAAATGGCGTCATCTAAAAGTTATAAATAATGATCATTTGAATGCCAAATTTTATTTAAAGTGACTGTTTGAGTGCCAAATTTTGTTTAATCACTTTAGTGCCAATCATTATTAAAAAGAGATCACTTCAGTACCAAGCACACTGCATAAAATTGTCACTTGGACTGGAGTTTTAAACAAATTTGCCTAGTCATATCATAATTTTAATTATAAAAATGTCACGTAATCAATTTGACCGGAATTTCTCGCCGTTGACACTTAAGTTATAATTTTTTCTTTGATTTAATACTTAAGTAAGCCGGCAAAAACTTTTGATACTAAAATAAGCGCCGTTCATAACTTTTAATACTTCTAGTGTACTTATCCTGCTCATTTGTTGACACACCTTGTATGTATAGCAAAAGAGGCAACACGCATTGTATATATAGCAAAAGAGCCTAAACTCATTATATATACACATTTATGTGTTGATGCAAGCAAAATACACTTTAGCACATACAAGTACTTTGGTGTCTTGTGCCGCACCAGCACATGATGGCGCAAGTAGAAGATTACACCCAGCACATATACTGCACCGGCACATATAAGTGCTGGCACATTTTGTGCTTGCACCAGCACATACAACTGCGGGTGTAAGCACTGCACAAGCACTATACTACACCAAACCAAATTGTTCAAACACTACACCAAGCACAATCCACATAACCAAACACAAAATATGGAAGTCCCAAAAGCAGAGACCAAATAAACATCGGTTCCTTAACATAGAACTAGTTCTTTGCATTTAACAATATAAACCCCATCAACCAATATCAACCTCCCATGGGTCAACATACACAAACTCCCAACAAAAAAAATAGAAACTACCATATCCGGCACTCTCCCATCAAACAATATGCATAACCCTCTTAGTTCCTTTTCCCTTTGATGGACTTTTGACTTGATTTTTAATTCTTTCACATTTTCTAACTAGAATTGGAGTTATTTGTTGTTCAATTGGGCTTCTTGTGCCATCTATCTTCTTATTAACTGCAGCCATTGTCTTCCTAGGATAATGAAATGTCATTTGATGGGACTGGTCCTAGGTAGTGGAATTGGAGTTATAGGTTCTTCTATTGGCCTTCTTGTACCATCTAACTTCTTTTTACGCTTAGTCATTGTTTTCTTAGGAGAATGAAATGTCATATGATGGGACTGATCCTGGGTAGTGTAATTGGAGTTATAGGTTGTTCTATTGGCCTTCTTGTGCCATGTATCTTCTTCTTAATTGCAGCCGTTGTCTCCTAGGAAAATTAAATGTCATTTGATGGGACTAGTCTTGGATAGTGGTATTTGGCTATTTTGGAGCTACCACCATTGGTCGGTTGAGATAAAACTGGTGTTGGGTTTTTTGTTTGTGATTGTTAAAAGAGAGCCGCACTAATACTCATCTTCTTTGGAGCTCTCTCCTTTAAAGCCATCCCTTTTATCTTTGGACCTGAGCTTGGTTGGATTCTTCATTTGAGTGCAGCCCAAAACTCTTGACATGGGCCACATTAAGAGATGAGAATTTCCGAACTTCTCCCAGTCTATGGCAACAAAACTATATTGTCGACAAATTCAAATACTCTAAATAAAATGTACGAGATATACAAAACTTACCTTCATAACTATCATTCCAATATTAGCCATTGGGACCACAATGCAGAAATGGCGACAACTTTACATGGAGTTCCCACATTTTCACCTTTTGATTATAAAATGACTCAACAATTTTTGTTTAGTGGACAAAAAGCATCAAAGCTAGCGCCAAATTGATTAAACAAATTAAACTACCTACAATTGCAACTTCATTGTTGTGAGCCCTAATGTTGCTCTCCAAGCCCTAATTTTTCAATCAATTGAGCTAGAGAGAAGATAAGAAAACTTAACTGGGTAAGAGTGATAGAGACAATACAAGAGTAATAGCGAGCGAAGACAGCGACAAATCAAGTGACGTTGAGTGACAACAGCAATGATGAGTGAACGATGAGGAAGATTTGCTTCTTCGAATTGCCAAAACAATAATAACCCAAGCCCTATTTTGTTCATGATGGCGCGATGTCATTTTTCCCAGAGGTGTGTGACATTGTTTTATTTTACCAAGCCAAATAGGATTGTCCACGTGGATTGATTTTTAAAAAAATGTCACATAATATTAAATTGCTAATTATAAAAGCCACGTACTTATTGTCGTCGAAATTTTTCATCAAAGGCACTTAAATAATTATTTTTTCTCCAATTTGACACTTAATGGATCCGGCGAAAACTTTTCAAGCTTTGCACATAATTTTTAGCATTTCCGGTGTCCTTCTCCCATCAACCATACAAACTTATTTGAACAGAGAAGTTAACAACTAGGTATTTTTGTGCTAAAGCAAAAGTTGATTTTTTTCTCTATCAATTTAAAAAGTGCTAGTGTTTATGTGTTTGGGTACAAATTCTTTTTTGTCATTTTAAAACGAGTCTTCTTAATTGGTGTCTTGGAGAAGTGCTTAATCATATTCATAGGTTCTGTTTGTTTTACAAAATATGATAATTTCCAAAAAAAAAAAAAATTACTTTTCAACAATAATTTATGATTAAATATTTTTGTGAATGATTAAAATAATAATCATTTATTTTTAAAATTATTTATTTCATGTAAAATAAATGAAACATAAAAGGAATATTTTAATGTTATATTGATTGCATATAAGTTATGACGGAAGACATATAATGAATGAAAGATAGCAAGATTTCCTTAATTAAATGTATAACAATGCAATTGTTAATAGAATCCTTATACACAAATAATTATCGAACTTTATTTTAATATAAAATGTAGTCTCATAAATTTTTAATTTATTCAATATGATTTTTGACATTTTGCTTAATATACAAGGTTGTTGCTGAACTTATAATCTTGGTAAATATTCAATCTAAATCTTAAATTAATATTTCCTCTGATTCAATATGGTCCTCAAATTATTAGGTTCAATGACTAAATTAAATATGTTTGAAACTATAATGTTAAAATGATTGTAAGTTGAGCTAAAATTCATAAATCATATAGAATAAATTAAAAATTTTGAGAATCATATTATATATTAAGTCAAAATTTTCATATCATTATCTTAAAGTGATAAAATAACGACATTGGACAACAGAAATCCCAGGGGATGCTGTCATGACTCATAAGAAAGGATTTCCCCAATGACATGTCGTTGATCAAACAACGCAGAGCTCTCTGAGGAAGACGATCATGACGACCTTGCCCTACTCCGACGTCGATTTCAGCTTGAGAGCGATGGCCGGCCGGGCCGAGGGATTCGGCCGGTTGGCTGTCGGCGGCCTCCACGGACCTCTCTATCACGTCACATCTCTCTCAGGTGTTCTCAGTTTTCCCCTTATGATCTCTCGTCCTTCTTTTCTTTCTCCGGTTTTCATCTCGATTGTTGAGGATGTACCATTCGTTGGCAATTTCTTGTTTCCCTGGTTTTGACCCCTTTTGCCTGTTGAGATGTTGCCCTTTTGTCTCCTCTGGCTTCGATCGCCATTGCGGTGGTACCGAGTGAAGAATCCACATTGTAATGTAACAGGGTGGTTGCATTTCTGTTCAGAATGTTCAATTTGCATCGGATGCTCAATCCTCATCGTGCACAAACCATTTATGATCTGAAATTTTGCGGGAATCATTCAGGGACCTGATATTTGTGTGAAAAGGTATCTCTTGGATCAGGAATATGACACGGACAAGGGCCAACAGATACCTTATTGAAGCCAAATAATAACCAACCCAACATGGAATTTTTTAGGCAGAGGGCATGCCGCACTTTGTGTATATCCGATTTAAATCATTTCTTCAGTAGATGTAGGACATTTAATGCTTCGTATCTGTGTTATTTTCTTTTCATAACCCACCTTTGATATACATTTTTTTTTCCCCAGCAAATGCACTGTAGTGATCTTGTTGTCTAGTTTTGTCCAGTTCAAATGACATGCTTTTTGGTCACCTTTTGTCTTTAGACAATGGTCCTGGATCGCTAAGAGAAGGATGCCGGAGAAAAGAACCGTTGTGGATAGTGTTTGAGGTCTCGGGTACCATATGTCTTTCATCTTATTTGAGTGTGTCATCTCACAAGACAATTGATGGCCGAGGCCAAAGGATAAAGCTCAATGGCAAGGGCTTGAGACTGAAGGATTGTGAAAATATTATAATATGCAACCTGGAGTTTGAAGGTGGTAGAGGTCATGATGTTGATGGTATCCAAATTAAACCAAATTCAAGGAACATATGGATAGACCGATGCAGCCTTCGTGATTATGATGATGGATTGATAGATATCACCCGCCAAAGCACCGACATTACAGTTTCTAGGTTGGCCATTTGACATATGTCTCATTACCTTATAAGTGTACGTGTTTGGATGACGTGCTTATGTGCTTGAACCACAGATGCTAATCAGTTCTTTTTTGTACTGCGCCAGATGTCACTTTTCAAATCACGATAAGACTATGCTTATTGGAGCTGACCCATCTCATACAATGGATAGATGCATCCGTGTAACCATTCACCATTGCTTCTTTGATGGCACACGGCAAAGGCATCCTCGGGTAAGGTTTGGAAAAGTTCATCTGTACAACAATTATACAAGAAACTGGGGCATATATGCTGTTTGTGCAAGTGTAGAATCCCAGGTATGTGTCCCCAGTTCCAGAATAATAATTTTTGCAGTCCTGTCCAAGATGCGCTTTTTCCCTCCCTCATTGGTCTCATTTATCATTTCAGATTTTCTCGCAATGCAACATATATGAAGCAGGGCAGAAGAAAAAAACTTTTGAGTATTACACTGAGAAGGTAATGCAATTGTAATTATGTTTTAGTAGCTAGATGATCGATTGTTCTATGATCAGTTCTCCTTGAACGTTATCAACTTCTATGGGAATTTATGGGTTATGACTAAGCAAGAAAAAATTTCATAGGGGTTAAGCTTCTCTGTCTGGCTTCTCTACATTGCTAATAGTTTTGATCTGTTCTATATGTAACTTGGCGAACCTACACCTTGGAAAAACTGTTCTCTGAACCCAGATATCTGATCAAAAAATAGGATCATGTGCACAAGAATTTGACTTAAACTTTTCTAGAAATGTTCCTGAATCCATTAACCTTGAGAAGTAAAACTATTCTCTGAACCCAGATATCTGATCAAGAAATAGGATCATGTTAGGAATTTGACTTAAACTTTTCTAGAAAGGTTCTTGAATCTGTTAACCTTGAGAAGTAAATCTGACACATAAGTTGGGTGCATATTTGATTATTTCATATACTTAAGCTATTAGAGAATGGAAATCCTTTACATTACTCTGTCATGCAAATGCTTGTTAGATGACAATAGCCTGAAGTGTGCGTATCCACTACATCTGGGTAAACAAATTATTGAAACTCATGAAGTATAGTTAAACTCATAAATGGGTGCTGGGGAAGGTGAGCAGTTGAAGTTGAGATCTCTATCTTGGTATCATATTAAGTTTAGTAAACTGCAGATTACTCCAAAAGCATAATGGTTGGAGAATGGCACAATTTATAGTTTATATCTTGACACAAATATATATAGCTGTACATTACTTATAGCTTGATGACATGCTCGAGGCAGCCAAAATTAAATTAGACATGTAAGTGATCTCAAGACTGCATTGGGCTTCATTGTTGCCTTTGTTTGAGGGAAATAACTGAATGCAATATGGTCCATTGCTGAGACCCAGAATAATATAATTAGCAGGAATTGTCATGGGTCTCTTTTTCACTGATTCGGGATCATAGAGCACTTGCTGCTGCTCTTTTGACCAGATTGTATTTAACCCCCTTATTTATCATCCCCACTGTAATAAGGGGGACAAAAGGAAAAGGAAAAGGAAAGTCATTTTTATTATGAAGCAGAAACAAGCTCTTAGTGTAGTCTATGGAGTGATGAAGCGCCTTTCAACATTTAGGGTGATAGATGGGGGGAATGCCTGATAATGATGTGGATATATATGCATTATGACTTTTCAATCTGTTTTAAATACTGCCTTTGTGTCGAAATTGTAGGCGGCAGATAAAGAGCAGGCAGTATCTGGCTTCATAAGATCTGAAGGAGACGCATTCTTAAATGGTGCACAAGCATGTGTGCAAGTTGGGTTTGGAGAATGTGGCGTTTTCCATCCAAGTGAATTTTACCCGACTTGGACTATAGAAATGCCTTCTGATTCTCTGAAATATGTTCTCCAGATATGCACAGGTTGGCAATCCATTCCAAGGCCAGTCGATCATATGGTAGTTGGCTAGTTTTGATTTTTATTGATTTATATGTTTTTGGCCTTTTTCTGGTTGAGTTGCAATAATGGGCAATTTTCCCATTGTTTCATACCCCAATTTGCTAGTACAAGAGAGATCACATTTCGGGTTGTTTATAAGATGATTCACTGCTTTAGCAAGCTAGTTGAATTTGTTCCTTTTTAATCATTTCTGCAATGAGTATTGCCCATATATTATATATGTATCTTGTTCATTTTGTCTTTCGGAGAGATGGAAATATGCTGGTGCAGCCTTAAATTAGTTTGAGAACTTGCATATTTCTGTCTTCAGTCCTCCTTGAAAAGTTTTTACTTTTTCAATTGGGTCTATCGCGAGGTAAGAGGACTTGATATATTCTTGTTGACTTAAGAGTTATTTTTTATATTTTGGAAAATATGTTCTACTCTAATGAACAAATATATAGAGATGCTATGTTGCTTTTACATATTTAAGGCAAAAAGGTTATAGCGCATCAGAAGCCATTGAGTATTAGTCAGGCCAAGTCCATGGACCCAGCTCAAAAAGAGTATTAGTTAGACCAGCTCAAATTTCCAATTAAGACTTCACCAGTAGACCCAACTTAAAAAAGTAATAGTTACACATTTCCGTGAGTTGAAGGTCGATTAGCCTTAACTGATTCTGACCAATTGATTATTATGTTTCCTGTGCTTTCTGCAACATAATAGGAAATCCTCGAAGCTAATGCTTTTCTTTTGTCATTTTTTAAGCAAAAAGTTACATATCGGCTACTTAAATAATTATGAGAAAATTATACGTGAGCCAGCCTGTCGATATGTATTGGTTTCTGAAAGATTTCGGTTGTTTTGCAGAAATAAACGTCAAACTGCTGGAGCCTAAATATTTGAGAAAAATAAAAGTAAAATTCATCAAACAAAGGAAAATGCTGAGTTAAAAATTTGTGTAAATTAGCTTGTGGGTGAGCAGGCTGGTGTAAGAGAAAATATCTAGTGTGAATTTCCCAGAAGTAGTATCAAATAGGAATTTGAAATTCTCGCAGTCCATGTCTCCTATACTTTTCAGCTACAACTAGACGAGATTGGACAGATTGTGAGGTGCAAGTCATCACATAATGTCAATCAGCTTTTGCATTGTATTTTTTATAAAAAGAATTTGTAATTTTGATGTAACAAAATTTGTCATCATATTTCTTCCTGTTTGTCTGTTATGGACTGAGTCTATCAATTGAATTCTTAAGCTGTCGACCTGCCTTTAGCGTGGTATTATTCTCTCAAATTTCCTGACTCAAGTTACATTCTCCATTCGACCTAACTAAGCGCAGCATTTGGATTGGCTTTTTGGTTGCACTTTTTGCTTAATCTAAATCTTGTAGCACGTGCACTTTGCTTAACCCAAATCTTCATGTGCATGCACTTTGACCTTTTCTTGACCCAAAATACCAAAAAATTTAGCATATGATTTTTCATAATTTCGTGGAATTTGGATAATATACTAAATTTTGTGGAAAGCAACAAGACACTTCTTACTTATAGTTAATGCTAAACAAATTAGCCCTAATACTTAGAATGATTCTTTCTTCTATGTCCAAATATTCTGATGACAAACATATACAGAATAAATTTTCAAACTAGTTTTTAACTGCTTTTGGATGGAAGACAAATAGTCTATGAATTGAAATCAGATTGATAGCAATGCAGAAGAGTGGAATAGCAGGATGTTGAACAATGGAAGTAAATTAACATGTCTTTACTCAACAAGGCCTTATTGGCTCTGCCTTTTCCCATTTAAGAATCTCAGCTGACATAAAGAAAATCTTCCAGATGTTAAATAGTTATTTGTACTTGAATTTGCAATTTATTGTTTCATCTGGGCAAGCAACCTGAGAATTTGAAGAAGAGGATGAGGAAGAACTCCCTGATACGACAGTACCATGGAACAGATCTGATAAATAATTCTCCAGATCATCGGGACCAAACCTTACCAGGATTCCCAAGTCTATTTCCCCACCCAGCATACCTAAATAAGTGTCGTAAAATTCTCCATATGCAGGTGTAAGTTTATTCGCAATTGACACCTTCACTTTGTCCCTCAGTTTCCTGTCTGGTATGACCAATGAAGTCTGCTTCTGGTAAGCTTCTTGAAAGGCTGCATTGAATTTCCTGAAAAAACCCTTCGCTGCTTCTACAAATGTTCCTGCAGATTTGCTTTCAGGCAGCGATGAGAATACCTTATTCCAAGCAAGTAAAACAACGTCACACACCTCTGGGAAAAATGACATCACGTCATCATAAACTAACGCTCTTGTAGTTCATTTAAGGTTGGGTCACCTGATGGGCCTCTTTTTTGACCCATTAACATATTGCATGGAACCTACTTTAATTAGAAGGGAAGAACCAAGAATATGTTTAGCATTTGCTATTTTCGTTCCAATTAGAGTAACGACTAGATAGCAAACTGCATTTCACCAAAAATATCAAACCATTGTTTAACTCGCCTATAACAACTAAGCTCATATATCGCTAGAAAAGCGTTCACCGCACACCTTACCAGTGTCTCCAAAATCATGGCTGTGGTGCCTGTGGTGCCTGTGGTTTCGTTACTTCCTATTCTTTGTTTAGGAAACAACCCAACATGATAGTCACATTTTTTATCATGTTGAGTGTTGTGTTTTGTGTAAGACTAGAAGTCAGACTAGATAAACCATCACATAGATTTGATATAAAAACATAAACACCACAAACGCAACGGAGGTTCTCAAATCATGATCATCACTTGCTGAGGATTCAAACCTAGTTATAATTCAAAGAGTAACAAAAAACCCTGACAATTGTCCTCGATGGGGAAAAAAATAAAGCGCCGAAGCTAGATTTCTTGTCATCCAACTATGATGCGGGATCAAGATAACCCGAAAATTTGACCAACCAAAAGATTTGTAAAAGGCGAAGCTCCAATACAACGTGAATGTTATATCCCTACTACGCCTTAATGGCAAACTTCCTCAGGGGAAAGTACATCTCTTTCTTCTTCTCACGCTCCGTCTTCAAAGATGCCTGAACAGAAGCAAGACATAGAAACTCAGTCTGAGAACCAATGCTTTACAGATAATGTATCGTGCTGGTTCAAGCAAATGATGAATGACCAGAAGACAACTTGGAGAAGAAACCCAGCATAGATAACTTCAACAGAAAAACTCGTTACAAAGATTCTAAGAATCCATGAAGTGCATATAAAAGTTTAAAAGAATCTTCAAATGTAAAGACAGTTATAATTCTCAATACAAATGGGACATGAAAAGTATGCAAAGTGTACAATATAAAACAAAAGAAAAATTGGACATGAAAGGCAAATCATATGGTCCATCATAAAGACAAAAATCATGCATCTTACAACAGCTTATGGTCCAGCAGTAGCCAGACGGTTCACAGAAACTAATTATTACATCTTAACCCCTTTTGAAATTTTCATCCCAAAACAATAACATCACCATGCAATGTCCTGCTTTCACAACATTGAGCAAGCAAAGGACAACTGAGAAAAACCAATACTGGCCATTTTTAGAATATCCATGGGAAAAATCTTTTATAGTTTGTGAGCAATTCCAGAAGGAAGATGCTTTTAACAATTAGAGAAAGACTTCAAAATAACGAGCAGATCACTACCTGGTATTTTGTTAGCCTTCTCCGAATAGCTCTGGTCTTCTTGGGACGGAGATCAAGGGGCAAGTACTTTTTCTTCTTGTAAGCCTCCCTCAAAGCAGCCTTTTGTTTCTGTGAAATCACAGTCAAGACTTGTGCAATCGACAGCCTCACCACCTTTCTGCAACAATTGAAGATCAGAAACCCATCAACACAAAGCACCAATTTACCTATGTTCAATCGGAGAAACCGCAAACCGTGCAATTATACCCATTAAGCTACCATAACTACACATAGGAGTTCAGTAGGTTATTTGGAAAAAGCCAGCTCTTTGCATTTTACCCACTTCAGATTCATCAACCAACCAAGCTTTTTCGAATTCCCAATGCTTTAAAGAATATAAAGCCACCGACATCCGGTACAGAACTCGAAGGGGCTTCCAGCCACCCATTATCACGAAAGTACCCATCACCAATACATTCATCATCCATCAAATAAACAGCAACAAGACAGCATATGCTTTCCACAAACGCGAAATTCCAAGACGCGCCGAAAACCCATATCAACCAGCATAACCAAAGCTCATAGTCATTCCAAACCCAACATTACCATCTAACAAATACACAAAAAGCTCTAACGCAGACCATCGAATCGCAAAAATCAATTGAGAACAGCGACATACATCTTGGAGAGCTTGTTCGGGGCACCGCCGGTGACCTTGGCGACGCGGAGGAGGGCAAGCTCGGCCTTGAGCTCCTTCAGCTGGTTCAGCAGATCGAACTTCGACTTCTGCCTCAGCTCGTGCACCTTAATCCTCGCTGCCACGATTCAAATCGAGAGGCAAGTTCGAGTCAGCGAAAGAATTTCAAGTCAGCACGCGCAAGATAAGATAACCCACGGAAAATCGAACAGAAAGAGAGACGAAACGAGGGTCATCGTCTCTCACCCATTGCTGTGATCGGAGGTCCTCCTCTCGCGGGGGCTCGGCGACGGCTCTGCTCCTGCTCCTGCGACTCTGAAACCCTAGCGACAAAATGGGGTTAGGCAATTTATATAGGTTCGTTCGCGGAGGAGGAGGGTTTTGCTTTCCCTTCACTGCTTCATATGGGCTGCGCTAGACCCGACCCAGTTCGTGGCCCAAATAGGCCCATGGTCAAACGAAACGACTTTAGTTGTGGGCCTCGAGGCCCAATGTTAGCTATCAATTCGAGTTTGCGTCTCATGGAAGAAGGTGCCGATTGTTCCTTCGTTGAATATGGTAAGGAATTGATTTATTTCCCATTTACAATGTTTTCGACTTTGTTATTGTCCCAATTCCACAGGCGAAGCAAATTCCTGTCAAAGAGATAGTTGGTCCTAGTCCGTGTCTTGAAAAGCCTGAGCGACAAATTGAAATAAGTGATCTTTGAATGATTAGACATCCTCGAACTTTCGAGATTGGAGACTAGTCGATACAACATAGCATTAGTTTCAATTAATTCATTCTAACACATAAAACAAAAAATCATGTGAAAAGGTGGTAGATCATTCGACTTTTCACCAATTAGCTCATACAAGATTTAAGGAAATATGTTTGCCTCTAGAGTTTTAAAAGTATCACAAGGCTCGAAAATTAAGGTCTTGGTGTCTCGTCGCAAAGTACAATCGTAAGAAAATATCCCATATTAATGTTTAACGCCCAATTTGCCTTAAACTAATCTAAGAGTCGACTATATACGACTCTAATGTGTGATCGTAAGTTTAGAAACATTATACCCTTATGGAGCAATAGTGTTGCCAATGCAAACTCTCAAAACTTCTACACATTGGAAAGGAACATTGAAAAGGAATTATTTATAATTATATTTGTCTATGATTCAAAATATGGAACGTGGGAGGCCTAATACCCACTATAAGCCCTTATGTTGTACGAGTCAACAACAATCTTTCGGAACAAAATATTCCGATCAAACAGTTACAGCTAATTTGTGCAAAATGCCCAGATGTAACAAACGCAAATTTCCACACATGAAGAATCAGGCAACGGTTGCATCTGGCTTTCGGACTATTGTGAAAAGCAAATGATTGAATGATAAAATATACCGAACAAGAAAATAAATGAAACACTGGATTTAAGTGGATTTATGTGGTTCGATCATGGGACCTAGCCCACGGGTAGAGAAGCACGGAATTCTTCTATGAATTAAACAATATAATGGAGATTACAACCACATTTAATTCATTCAAACACTTTTAATGTTTCTCGGTCCCTAATTACAACCAATAACTAAAAAAGTACTTAACCCTAACTATTCCTCGCAAAATAATTTCTCAATCTCACAAAAGAATCGGATGTCACTACTTTTTGGTTATTTGAAATGACAAAGTATCTTCGTAAATAGTTCGATTTGATTACTTGTGAATGATTTAATAAATACTTTATGAAAGGAACTACGAAAGGTTATATGTATTACTTTTATGAACCTGCCTTATATAATGTATTCAGCTTGATGAATTGAATTTTGAAAGGTTACATGTTTTGGTTAGTGAACTTGACTTATGAGATGGATTCTAGATTTGATTCGTGGCTTGTTGGAGAAAAAATTAGTTATTTTATGCTCGTTGTCATTTTAGAATCCACTGAAAGATTAAGTATGCATACTATTTTTAGGACATCCTATTTGGGCCAAGCCATCAATTAATATAAGTGGAAACCTAGCCA
This sequence comes from Corymbia calophylla, assembly GCA_014182845.1. Classification (NCBI taxonomy): domain Eukaryota; kingdom Viridiplantae; phylum Streptophyta; class Magnoliopsida; order Myrtales; family Myrtaceae; genus Corymbia; species Corymbia calophylla. Next base: position 7,217,992 of record CM024702.1, read on the forward strand.
AGGAGAAATATTGGTAAGCTTTGTCAAGGACCCCAATTACATATTGAGCACTAAATCAATTAATGGATTGGATTATTGATATTTGCTTTGATATTATTAATTGAACTAATATTTCAAATATGGATAAACTTGTGTTGAAGTGATGTAACTCACCTTTCGAATTTTATTTATATTATATTACTCAATTGGATAAATGGTTTCTAATATTGTTTTATAAATATGCATAACGGATGCTTGATCCACTTAGAAGAGATTTGTACTACCTTGTGCATTATGGTTGCTCACATCATTATTCTAAAATTATTTTTAGGTTCATCAGCTAAAGATATATTGGACGAGCACTAATGGCAGGGAACTTATAGATATAGGGATTTAGTGAGTAGATTGAAGATTATGGATTTTTTATTTTTTATTTTTTGGTCGAAAATACGCATACTTCATTAAGTAGTAGAAAGATGGATTACATCCACGCATAAAACGTCTAATAAACTTAGAGGGGGGCATTGGACCCAGTTGTCCGGTAGGATTTTGTTTCGTTGGGCTTTTGCGACCCAATCGGCTACTCGATTTGCATCTCTTTTACAGTGGAAAATGCTGATGGGCTCAATTTGGTGCAGGAGCTTATGGGCTTCGCTAATGATTCCACGCGCGGCCCAACTCATTTGACTAGCAGGAGCGTTCAGCCCATTGAACTAATCTGCAGAGGAGTCTTCCCAGTTAGCTTGATCTGCAGATTTGCTTATCACTTGAACCAGTTCCAGGTTATCAGATTCAAGTTCCCAGCCACACGGGTTCTTCTCCGCTTCTTTTCCGTGTGTGATCTGCTTTAGGGTTTCAAGCAAGGCCAACGCTTCCGCTTGGATCGGCTCCTCCACCCGGACTGTCCGAGCGAATCCGACGAGCAGGGTACCGGCGTGGTCTCGGCATACTCCGGCGACAGCTGCTTCGCCCGTCTCACTGAGGTAAGCTCCATCGACGTTCCATTTGATGACTCCGCGTGCTAGGGGTTTCCAATTTGCCGAGCTTTGGGTTCGCTGATCTGTGCTTTTGGTGCTTCGGGATATGCACGTTGTGATGCTGCCGTGTGTGGCTGTCGCCGAGTGGACTATGTATGTTGGATTCAGCTTTTGTCCGCGGAAAACGTAGCCGTTTCGGCCCGTCCAAATCAGCCATAGAAGCTGGGTAAGGAGCTCGGTTGAGACAGTAGCATGGCTGAAATTGGCTATCCATTCTTCAATTCTTGTGATGAGTTGCTGATTTATGGGTATCCGTATGGCAGGGTGTTCCCACACTGATTTTGTCCACGGACAAAGGAGAAATAGGTGTTCGGTAGTTTCAGGTTGGCTATGGCATAGTTCACAGACGTCTTCAGGTATAATCTTCCTTCGACTGAGGTTAAATCTTGTGGGGAGTGCATTATGACAAAGTTGCCATAGGAAGAATTTCAGTTTTGGCTGTGTTTTGGTTTGCCATATGCGTCGCCAAAGTGTGTGAGGTGTTTGGAAAGAGGAGGAGGCTATTCCCTGTTTGATGTGTGGTTTTGTTGCTAGCTGACTGTGGTATGCACTTTTTACTATAAATGTGCCTTGTTTAGTTGGTATCCAGACAATGTGGTCCTCTAGCGGTGTTCGATTTAGGGGGATTGAGAGGATGTCGGTTGCTGTTTCAGGGTCAAAGAAGTCCCATATCATCTGCTCTTTCCACTGTGTTTGCTCCTTGTCAATCAAGTCAGATACCTTTGCCGGCTCCTCCCTTTGTGCTGGGCCACCGATGACTCCTCTAGGTAACCACCTGTCTTCACGAATTGTTACTTTTTCCCCATTACCGATAACCCACCGAAGAGAGGGGAGGATCGTGTTTCTCCCTTTTATCACGCTTTGCCATCCCCATGAAAGGTTGCTGCCTTTGGTGGCTTTAAGTATATGTCCATGAGGATAGTAAAGACCTCTAAGAACCTTACTCCATAGTTGCTCAGGATGCTGAATTAGCCGCCAAGCCTGCTTGCCAAGCATTGCATCATTGAAGGTGATTAGATCTCTAAAACCCAGCCCCCCTTTTGCTTTTCTTTCCTTTAGTGTCTCCCAGCTCCTCCAATGGACTCCTCTATGTTGTTCCTTTGTTTTCCACCAAAAATCAGCAATTTTTCTTTTAATGGCTCGACAAATGGATAGTGGAATTTTGAAGACTGACATGGCGTATTGTGGTATTGCTTGTACCACCGCTTTAATCAATACTTCTTTACCTGCCTTGGTTATAAGTTTCTCTTTCCAGCCCTCTAGCTTAGTGTTTATGCGAGCTAGGATCCAGGAAAACATCTCCTTCTTTGACTTACCCCAATCCGAAGGAATACCCAGGTATCTCCCTGTTTTCTCGATCTCTGGAACTCTCATCTCCGCCGCCATACTTTGCTTCAGGGTCGATGGACAATTTTTGCTGAAAAATATTCCTGACTTGTTAAGATTTATCGCCTGGCCGGATGCAAAACAAGATGCGATTTAGGACCGCAAAGAACGTTTTGACATTCAGAAGTTTTTCCAGCCATAAAGAGGATTAGATCATCCGCGAACATTAGGTAAGATAGAGTAGGACATGCCCTGTTTAGCTGAATTCCTGTAAGACTTCCATCCTCGACCGCTCTATGCAGCATGTACGATAGAACATTTGCAATTAGGATGAAGAGGTAGGGGGACAGTGGGTCGCCTTGGCGAATACCTCTGGATGGTTGAAAGAAAGGTAGCATCTGACCATTAATTTTTACGCTATAGGAGACAGTGGTTACGCACTGCATGACCAATGAAACCCATGTATTACTGAATCCCATTTTCAGCATACTAGCCTCTAAGAAATCCCATTCCACCCTGTCATAGGCTTTCCTCATGTCAAGTTTGAGGATTGCTTTGCAAACTTTCGCTTTCTTTTTCTTGTTCGCAAAACGATGAAGTACTTCTTGCACAATCGAATATTATCCCGTATTAATCTCCCTTGAAGAAAAGCACTCTGTTCCATGGTTATCAGCTTGGGTAGTAATGGTTTCAGTCTATTGGCCATCACTTTTGAAATTATTTTGTAAGCAAAGTTACACAAGCTGATTGGGCGGAATTGGTCTAACTTTTCTGGGCTCTATACCTTCGGGACTAGTGTTATGACAGTTTTGTTCGGTTACCGGGTTTAGCCGACCATCCCTCCAAAATCTGGTAACTTCTTTGTAGAGTTCGGGGCGATATCCATCCAATGATGCTGGAAAAATTGCCCATTCAAATCCGTCGGGGCCGGGGCTTTTAGAGCTCCTAATTGGAAAGCAGCTCTTTTTATCTCCTCAATAGTGACTTCACCTATTAGCGACTGATTCATCTCCTCTGTTACTATGCTTGGAAGCTGATCCAGCACAGGCTGAAAATTTCGGTCCCCCACTGAAGTGTAGAGTTCTTTGAAGAAACCAATAGACATTTGTCTAATCTGGTTGAGGTCCCTTGTCTACTCGTCATTGGAATTTTTCAACATAGATATTCTATTCCTTTGTCATCGTTGCACCGTGGTTGCATGGAAAAATTTAGTATTCCTATCCCACCACTTCAGCCACTGAATACGGGATCGCATCCCCCAATAAATTTCCTCTTGGCGCCATAGTTTTTCAATTTCTCTTTTTAGCCACTCTACTCGTTCCTTTTCATAGTACATTGCTGGACAGTTAGTGAGTTGCTGCAATTCTCCTTTGAAATATTGTATTTGATTGCGGGCATTGGAGAATTTTTTCTTACTCCACGAGTGTAGCTTTTGTGTGATATGTTTGAGTCTGTAACTCAGACCGTCCAGCTTGCCGGTTTGCTCAGACCATGCTTCTCTCATTACTTGTTCGTATTCCTCATCTTCAATCCAAAAAGCTTCGAATTTAAACACGTTCTGTTGTGGCTGTAGTTGAGGGTTTAAGTCTAATAATAAAGGACTGTGATCTGAGCCAACTGCAGGTAGAGCGTAGACCTCCGCCATTGGGAAATTCACCCTCCAATCTACATTGCAAAGCACCCGATCTAGTCTTTCCTTAACATATTCATCTCATGCTCTATTATTGGCCCAAGTGAAGGCGCACCCTTTGCTATCTACACTCATTAGCCCACATATATTCAGAAAATCCTGGAATGATCTCATTTTGTAATTCTCAGCCATCCTTTTGCCCACTTTCTCCCACACATACAGCACATCATTAAAGTCTCCAATACATACCCATGGTTCATCAGTGGGGGTGCTCTTGGACGCTATATCAGCCCATAATCTTGCCCTTTCCTGGAAATCAGTGGGGGCATGGATAAAGGAAATTCGCATTGTGTGTTGTGTCTCCCCATCGGTACAAGTCAGGTGTATACAATGCATGGAACTTGAGTGTACATTAATTGATACATGATCTATCCAGAAAAGAGTTAAACCCCCAGTAATGTCTCTTGGATTGATGATGAAACTATTTTGGAATTGTAGTCGGCGTTGTATTCTCTTGCACACCTCCTCTTTATTCTTTGTTTCCATTAGAAATAAAACAGCGGGTCTCTCTTGAGCCACAAGGGCTCTAATTGCTTGGAATGTCAGGGGAGAGCCCAACCCCTGACAATTCCAACTTAGTATCTTCATTTGTGATGTGGTGGCTTATTAGGGCTAGCCACCAAAGCCCAACTCCGTGGTTCTTCAGCTGTAATAATAGGAGTATCCGTTAAGTTCATTTCGGCCAGTATCGATTTACTCACCCCCTGTGGTTCATATGGTGAAAAGCGCTTCATTTTCTTTGGGGCTACATGTTTCTTTCCCTTGCCTTTTTTTTCTGCTATGCTGTTTGGTGTGGTGTAGTTGCTGTTCTGGTATAATTGAAGTTGCTGGTCAGGGCCTGGGAGAATTAGAGTATCATCCGCCATATGCCAGTTCATGTCCTCAGAAGCCACTACCTTTCGTTTGCCTTTATCTTTGGGTGTAGGTGGGACTTGGCTATCCTCCTGTTGTTGCGTATAAACAACCAGCTCACCCTGTGTTATAGACTGCTCTGGTGAGTCCATTTCCTTCAGCAGTTCTTCCATCGGTGTCCCATAGTATAAGTCCCAGAATGGACTATACTCATTTGCTTCGGCCTTCATCCAAGAACCAAACAGCATGTTTTTCTTATTCAGAAACGGATCTTCCCGGTATGATACTTCCTCACAGTGCTGCGCATAGTGTCCCAACCTTCCACACGAGTAGCAATAATGTGGAAGGCGTTAACACACAGCAAATGGGGGCAATCAAGAGCAAGAGAGGGAGGCAATGAGCAGTCAGAGGCGTAGATGTGAGTAAATGGGAGTCGATGCCGTGAGTAGAGAGACAGAGACGAAGAGACCAAGTTGAGAGTGAGACATCGAGAGTCTGAGATGAGAGAGAGTAGAGATCGAGATGAGAGTAAGAGAGTTAGAGAGTGAGAATTTGAGATGACATGAGCGAGATTCAGATTAGGGATTTTGGATTTTCATTTTTTTTAAATTAAAAAACATATTATATATGTCACTAGTCCAATCCAAGTAGCAAACATGGAATCGGGAACTAAATTGATATCCACTGATTCCAATAAATTGGAACTAGGAATTGGATTGCTTCCCTTAGAAGCCATTGGTTCTAAGTCGTTTCAATCCGATTCCTTTGCACACCCATACTTACAATCCTATTAAGCATTTTCTTATCCTCAGTATTGTCAACCACACTCATGCAATTAACTTGAGCATGATGACTAGATTGGATTCACTTTAAGCACAATTTTCAATGCTTTTAAGTGTATTTTTGCTCCATTTGAAGCCATCCAAGGAAAGTATAGGGGGAGAAATATGTTGCCTAAGCCAGAGCCTCTTGAACAGGTGAGTGATACTCACCTGTTTTTTGAACTTGTAAATTCATATTTTGAGAGTGATAGGGATTAAATATATTATAAGTCATGAAAGACATTGCACGGCATCATTTCATTACAATGAAAAAGTGATGTTTTAAGCATGTATAAAGCTAAATTGGACATCTATTACCATTTTGGTTTTTTGATGCTTAAGTGAGCACTATATGAAAGTTATGGCACTTGCGCTATTCTTCCCCCAATAATTATATATATCTAAGACGATCTTTGTTGATTAACTGAGTTGGAGACTTGCATATATTCTTTTTGATAATTTATAGAACTCTTATCCTACAACCAAATTACTGGTTTATCAGCTATTATAGATGAAGCTATATTTGGCTATTAGGTTGTTATTGGTTATATTTGAAGTTGTGTCCTTTAGGTAGGAGGACAGTCGTTTCATTTCCCTTATACCAGTAAGGGTTACGATGTGAAATTTAATGGTATCACAACTTACATTATGGTCTTTTGGGTTTAGATTCAAAGGGATGTTGTGATGTCACGTGGTAGTTTTAATGTGTTAATCTTTTAGGTACCGAGGTGTATGAAGACCCCATCCGTCTTTTGTTTGGATAACTTTAGCCATCCCGCAATATAAGGTTCTCTCTTATCTTCAGTGGAGCCCCAGAAGAAATCGTGATCCATTTTGTCTAGTCCATCGCAGACCCCAACAGGCAACTTCTCAATTTGCATATAGTAACCAAGGTTGCCAACTCATTTAGTATGGTTGCATGTCAACTCATTTAGTATGGTTGAACTCAACATGCAACGAGACTCCTCGAGAGAAAGGAAGGTCACGCACTCCCTAATCCTAGAGCCAACAAAGAATCCTGCCTCTAGGATGCGGCTTTAATAGTTGGCCTGATAGCTTGCTTGGTCCAATTTGTTCATTGTACTTTACTGGTCCCAATACCCTTACCAACTCAAACCCTGAAACAAATGGAGAAAGAAAATGTAGTTCCCATTCCCTATTCGTAGATTCATTCACAGATGTGACAAGCACTGTTTTGCCAATAGAGGAAAGCATACCTAATTTCCAACTTGTAAATGTATTCCTCACCATCTAGATGACAAAGTCATCCTCCCTCGAGTTAACCCTCCTAGTATGCAATGAGAAGCCCAGTTATTTACACAAATTGTCGGCAGCACTAATCCCCAAGGGTCCTGTTACAATCTTCAGCACTCAAGTGATTAGAGAAGATCACTTTAGATTTACCGTAGTTTTCCTTTCGATCCGAGGCATCATGAAAGAGACTAAGAATATCAGCAATCTTCCTTCAAAACTCTTCATAAGCTTCCCCATACAGAAAAAGGTCATCAGCTAAGGACAGCTGTGAGAAAGCAAGCCCACCTCTGCAAGCTTTGACTGGTTTCCAATCCTCACTGAGGCCAGCTTCTTTACTAATTTTACTCAAAATCTCCATACGCGGGATCAACAGATAAGATGACATGGGATCATCCTGTTTAGAACCACGACCAGGCTCAAAAAGATTAGCCACGGCACCGTTCAGGAGATTGTTAGCAGATGCAGACCAGATAGACGTCATTATCAAGTCAACCCATTTGTCAGGGATATTAAAAGAAAACAAGGGTTCTCTTAATGAAATCTCATTCAAGCCCATCGTAAGATTTTTCAAGATCAATCTTTTTTTGCAAGACAACCTTCACAAGCATCATGTGAATGAATTCCATAACACTCACGACATCATCGTGAGTTCTTCCTCTGGGGGATCGAACTAGCTTGGCAAAGCCCAATGAGGTCATCCAGGAAAGGCCTGAGCCTCGTAACCAGAATCTCCGTGATCACTTATACACACTCTTACAACGGTTAAACCGTCCATCTTGTCGAATGGTCTCAACTCCTCGACACTTGGGAACTAAGACAAGCAGAGAACCATTCAAAAGAGGAGGAATGTCTTGCGTTAGAAAGAAAGAGCATCGGCAACAGTACATTGCCAACAGAACCACCGACAGAATCCCTCAGTTTCAAATAAGAACACTCGTGGACAATTCGTAGACGAGTGATCGGGAGAATGATCCCGCCCATGTGACTACAACAATAACAACACTTTCGGCATTTGTCCTCGGTCCAGAATGCTCTCCCTGCACAGTGACACGGAGCAAGCCAAAGGGTCTCTCCGCTCTTGAGCCTCCACACGTGGAAATGAAATGCTGGCCGAATGATCATTTATCAGTAGGGACAGAACTCAAGACGGTCCAGGCCGACAATGTCATCAAACCGACAAACCCTTGTGGTGGCTCTCGTTCAATGCGGGCTTTTGTCACATGTATAGCGTTTTGTGCGTGGGTCTTTTGCCTCGAGGGATTGGAAAGACGAGGCGGGGAAAAGACGATGCCCGGCCGTGCGACAAGGATCACAAGACAAGCACTAACGGACGTCGACGCTTTTGACATTCCTGCGTGGTTGAAGGGTCCTCTGGAGCACTCCAAATTTAAAACCCTAAATGCATTGGACCGAAGCGGGGAGGGCGCGCCCACAAGATGACCTGGGTTGATATACTATTCGGAGTGCCCTGATACCGGTTTCGGGCACCACCTAACCACTAAACCCAAATTTTTTCAAGTGAGGAGATTTGACATTTTCTTTATTCCTTCTAATTTATTTCTTGGTAACTTTTCGTTGAAGTTTTAAGTAAATTGGAAGAGCTACATCAGTATTCGTACTACATAAGTCAATAAACCGAAGGTACTATATATGACACCATAAGAGAACAATTATGTTTTACGGTACAACTCTCCTTTTCTCGCGCTGCGTGTCGCTCCAGAGAGAGAGGGCGATAACTCTATGGCTCTTTCGAGTACGCTTTTGCAAAGATAAAAAGCCTGGAATGGGAGGAGGAGCACGTGCCGGGCGGGTCAAAGCTGCCGTCCAACCCAACGGCCCACTTTGCCGCGTTTGACCCGATGCGCGCTTGTTCGTAGCAGGGCCTGTTCGGCTGGGCCCGACGTGCGTGTTTCCCCAGGCATGGGATGGGAGGAACCCCCAAAAACAAAAAAAAAAGAATGGAAAACAGAGGGTCCCGATTAATCGGGTAATTGCCGACGGTATCAACTTGGGTCTACAACTGAAGCGCCACGTCACTCACTCGGACCTCGACAAAGCATGTGGGGGTTTACGGCGCGTTTCGATTTTCAAAGCACTGATTACATGTAACTACAAAATAATGCACTACAAGACTACAAATTTTAACGAAGATGACTGGAGGGGGGGAAGGGGGAGGATATATACCCAATCGGGCCGAACCTTTTGAGTGCCAATGCAATTTTAGACTTTTTAATTTTATCAATTTAATCATATATATTTATGTGAAATTTTAATGAAGTCATCCCAATCCATCCTCTCTGAAAACTAGTAAAGTGGGAGAGGTCCGGTTACATTAGGCAGTGTGAGCAATTTTTAAAGAAAATTTGCTTTAAGGACTACACACTTGAATTTCGCACAAAAATTTATGACTCAATTAACGATGTTAGAAATGTTAAGACTAAATCAACATCTGCATAGTTAGTTTAAGAGCCAGCAAATAATTTCCCAATGAAACGGGAAAGAAGGCATGCGATCCAGCGTCGGCCGATTTTTTTTGGGTCTTGATTAATTAAGTCATAATGATCTTTCCAGATTTAACCGAGACATGGTGGTCTTTATATGGCACCCGGCAAATATGAACTCATTGAATGAAAGTTGGCCACGTGGGGACCCACGAAGGACCTCCCGAAGCCCCCACCCCCGGGCGCGGGGGGGACCCGAACCCGGGCTCGCCAATGTGGACGAATTTTCAACACGTTGGACCCAAATTGCCAGTAATAATTCCTGCCGAAATTAAATAATAAATAAATCCCGAAAAGTCCAACCACTGCAAGTTGGGCACCCCCACAAAAAGAAAAGGGGGGTGGCGATGAATGATCTCATGGAAAAGCAAAGTCAATAGAATCTTCTATTAAGTCTCCCTAGAATAAATCAAGAAATCAAAATTTGAAATCCTATGGTCTTATGGATTTTTTGCAAAGTTCAAAAACAATCTCATCCCTTCCTCAGTTATCTAATCCTATACATGAAAAAAAAGATTCAGTATCGTAGGTTTTACAAAATATGTCTCTAAATAAATAATTCATTATCTTTTCAAGTCGGCCGAAGGTTGAAATTTACCCCTCCTTCCTCCCTTACCCCCGCCATATTGTAACATGCGTGTAGCGAGTGCATCACCTAGCAAATCAAGAATTTCAAGAAAATCGTGAAAAATCACAACTGAAAATCTTGGAATTTAGAATTTAGTTCCCTTTTATTTTTATAAAAAAAAATGTCCCCTTTTTCTTTAATTATCTTTGGGGGTGGGGCATACCTAATACAGCAAGTATGCATATATAAAAGCAGAAGCGCGAAGATTGGGAGCATCCCATGCAAAGAGCTTTCTCTCCTCTTCTTCTTCTCTTTCTCTTTCTCTCTGGTGTCTGCGTGGCTTTCGCGTTCGGATCTGGATATAATAGTTTTCTTATCCTGACTTCCTATTTCCTCTCCTTTCCGTTATAATCCCTATCATCATTCTCTTTTGCCCTCCCTCCCTTCCTACCTCTCTATCTTTCACCTGAGCTTCTCTTTCCAACATCCTCTCCGCTCCTCGGATTCCCAATTTCTCGAAAGAGTTTGCTGGGTTTGCTCGAAGGGGCCATGGTGAGTTCGCTTTTTCCCCTCGGTTCTCGTCCTTGTGCTGATGCTTTTGCATCTTTCTGCTTTTCCTGACGCGTATGCTTTTCTTTCCCGTATGAATTCAGGCGAATCAAGCCGGAGACGTGAGCTACGAAGAGGTCAGCCAACCCCCCAACCTCCTGAATTTTCTCCACTCGGAAATTTCTCACATGGGTTATGTTTTGTGTTCTCGTATGGTTGACTGAAAAGGTTGTTGTTGATTTGTGCTTCTGTTATCTTTTTACAGGAATACGTGCACAATTCCAGAGGGTTGAAGCTCTTCACCTGCAGATGGGTTCCGAGCGGGGAAGCCAAAGCTCTGATCTTTATCTGCCACGGTTACGCCATGGAATGCAGCATCACCATGAACAGTGAGCATATTATTTTTCTTTATTAACCTTCCCTATTGTCTATCTATATATTTGTCACTGGTAGATTGAACCGGTCCATATTCAGGCACGGCGATCCGGCTGGCAAAGGCAGGCTTCGCAGTGCACGGGATCGACTACGAAGGCCACGGGAAGTCGGCCGGGATGCCAGGGCTCATCAACAGCTTCGACGACGTGGTGGACGACTGCTCCAAACACTTCACCAGCATCTGTCGTCAGTTTCTTCCTTCCCGGATTCTGCATTCGTAATTCAACTATTCATTCCTTCTTCGACTATACTGGGGTTGACTTTCTCTTATCTTGTTATGGTTTGCAGAGAAGAGAGAGAACAAAGGGAAGATGAGATATCTGATGGGAGAATCGATGGGAGGAGCGATGGCCCTCCTCTTGCACAGGAAGAAGCCGGACTTCTGGGACGGTGCTGTCCTGGTCGCCCCCATGTGTAAGGTGTGCGCCCCTCTGATTCCTCTGCTTTCGTCCCAGAAATTTCCCGAGATTTTAGTCCTCGGTTCTCTCTGGCAGAAATAGCCGGGTCTCGGTTGGATTTATCTGTTTTTCTCTTCTCATTCTTTGACCTTTCTTCTGTCTCTCGCCCCGTTCCAGTTCAGACAAACGTATGAGATAACAGAACCGCTGACAAAAGATGATGAACATCTTCTTCTGTCTGGGCTTTGTTGGTTTGGTTGACCGGTTTGTTGGTTTGGTTGACCGGTTCGGGGACGGTGCTCTTGCAAGAGTTATAAACGCTTCCTGTGCGAATTCTAGGCCTCCGGACAACGTTAGTAGGCCAGAACTATCCGGCTTAGGTTCCGGCTTCGTGTCCGTGAGATGTCCTTTTCAGGACTTCTTAGGGCAGGGCTCACCTGTTGCTTAGATCAGAAAAAGTCCCAACCTTTGACTTTTCCTGGCCTTGATGCTTCCGTTTCTCTCTCTTTTTTTTCTTTTGGGAAAGGGGGTGGGGGGAGGGACGGTGATGCTTCCATCTAAAACTACGTCAATCTTCACGTTTTCTATTGTCGTCCCCAGAAAAAAGTCAACTCCTGGGATAAAACAATCGAATAACGTAATGGGCGGGGGGCGACTTGCTTAATTAGTTTAAGCCCTGTAAATTAAAAGATCTTGAGAGATTAGAAGGGGCATCTAGAAGGAGCCTTATTAGACTTTATATTTCGTCATTTCAATTGGGTTTTTCTTTTTTTCTGCATTTGGCTATTTGTTCTTTCGAAATTATTTTCATTAAGATGGATGGAGCAGTCAATTGGATCTTCTTCTTTACCTTTTTCCCTTGTGTGTCAAATTATTTTCATCAAATTATTCGAAATTAAATGCAGAAGGGATATCTAGATTGAGGAAAGTTTAGACATTCTTTTCTCTTTTTGGGTTTCAGATTGCAGAGGACATCAGACCTCATCCCCTGGTGATCACCATCCTAACCAAACTGTGCAGAATCATTCCAACGTGGAAAATAATCCCGACCAATGACATAATCGACCTCGCATTCAAAGAGCCCAACGTCAGGGAACAGGTCACATTTCATCTCCCTCCAATTTCTTGTTCCTTTTTCCAAAAAAGAAAATGGCATAAAAAATTATTTAAATGGTGTCAGATTTTATAAAGTGGCATTAATATTCTTCAGGCGAATGTACTCGCAGGTAAGAGCGAATCCGTATTGCTACAAGGGACGGCCTCGCTTGAAAACTGGCTATGAACTAATGACGGTCAGTATGGACTTGGAGAAGAGGCTCGAAGAGGTACGCATCAGTCTCTTTCGAGCTTTATCATGTCCTTGGGATTTATGAGGAGAAAAAGTGCGTTTTGCTCACTGGTTTCTTCTGATAAATTTGAGCAGGTTTCATTGCCATTCATAGTCCTGCATGGAGGGGAGGACAGAGTGACCGACAAGGCAGTGAGCCAGCTCCTCTACGAGGTGGCCTCGAGCTCGGACAAGACGTTCAAGCTGTACCCGGGGATGTGGCATGGTCTGCTCTACGGCGAGCCGCCCAGCAACATCAACATCGTGTTCGCTGACATCATCAGCTGGCTTGACGAGCGGACTGCTCTTGGAAACTCGAGGCTAGAGAGAGAGCAGAAGCATGCGGAGGACGACGGTGCCGTGAAGGCCAAATAGTCGCGGGAGAAAGGGGACAATTATGTGATTTACTCGAAGAGGGAAAACAGAGTCCTTTCTCGTTCATCCTTGTCCTACATGGTTCAAGTGATGGGGGATATTTGAGTGATCATGGTGAATTGTATTTACTTTATGTTTTGTTGGTAAATAGTCCGGGCAATTTGCTTGCTGTACAGATTTACTATTGAAAGGGAAGAACAATGTCCTGGATTATCTCTCTGACTCTGAGAACATCTGCGAGATAGCCCGTGGAGCATTAAAAGAAACCCAACCAAAGAAATCGTAGGGAAAACAAGAGGAAAAAAAAAATAGCAATCGTTTCATGTCATCGACTAGTTAACAAAGATGCCCAAGTTCAGATAGACCCAGTTCGTTCGAATGCATGAAAGAAAAGTGCTGGCATCGTCTACAGGATTCGGATTTCATTTCTGGATCTCTTACAAAAGTTTAACAAGCCTTGCCAGTCATAACTTCATGTCTACTAAAGGTACAAGCATCTTTCGCAAGGAAAGGAACCTAGGCCAGAGGTTAAACATATTGCTGCAAACAGAGAAGGGAGAGAGTGAGAGAAGTACTACATCAGAAGTAAATTCAGACCCGCTAACTAGCCATTTAAATGAAACGGGAGATGTAAGAACAGGGAACTTCAAACCCCCCGAGCAATTTTCCTCTTTCACACCCCCTCGTTGCTGCAGCATCTCCTTATACGCAAAGCCAATTCCATACACATCTCACGTGCAGGCGTAACATCCACATCGTACAAACCAATCCATGTGGAAGGACCTAGAATGGGGACCTGAGCATACGATGTTGATGCTACTAATTAGTATCGTTTATCAATGGATCCAGCATACAGAAAACACTTCCAAAAGAGCCACAAGCAAAAGGAAGTCTGTTAGGACAGGAACTGAGGCATAGGCAACATAATCAACAGAAAACCATTCTAAAATCCCAACAGGAGGAAGCATGCCATTATAGCATAAGCTTTTACAAATCCTGAAATCCAAAATCTTTGCTTCTCATATCTTAAATATGCAGTCCAGCGGCAGGCAGTTGTACAAAGAAGAGGACAAAACAAACAGGCCAGTGGCAGCAAGTTGTGCAAAAGAAGAGGACGAAGACAAACAGTTATGAGTTGAATAAACATGTCCACACGCAAACAATACATCTATATAATTCCAGAAATATATAGCCTAGCAGGATGAGGATGCACCTTCGAGCTGACTATCCATATTTTTATATAATCTTGTTTCTCACTTCTTCCAATTTCTTTAGGATCTCTGCTGGCGTTCTATCCAATTCATCAGCTATTTTTCTTTGCAAATCCATAGGCAGGGTTGGAAACTGCTCGCATAAATCACCATCGATCACGTCCTGAAAATGGAACTCAATCTTTAGCAGCAGTCCACATCAAATAGTAAAGCTCACAACCATAAAATCCAATCATAATAACTATACATTTAGGAGTAAAATAACATCAGCCAGCACAAGTAGATATCACAATCACACAAACATGACAAAGCTTCTTCATATGACATCTAAACATTTAGCAATAAAGATACAGTGTCGCCTTGGATTGGGTACGAGTATCGGATAAAGATACATGTATCTGACTTGCCTAACTCTAAAAATCAAAGAAATGGAATTGCCTCAAAAGGGTAGAAAACTTGGAACATGAGTATGGCATGGTGAGTCGTCTGGTAATTAGGGTCTTCTCTTTCTGAATCATAATATAAAAACTACTTTTGCATGCTCGGAAATTTTAGGCCCACGTTTCTAAACCCACCTAGCTACACCTCAAACGCAAATACTTGGGACAATCAACAAATACCACCAGACGAATCAATACAAACAGTGTGCCATATGGAAGGACAAGGTTTTCAATCATTGGCAAGACAATCGAGTTCAGTCTAATGAAGAGAGAGAGGATCAAGAAAGTTTAAAGTCACAACTGCAGCTATTTTCCAGATAAACCTTTCAAACAGCCAAAAAATATACATATATATTTACACACACACACACATAATGTATACAAAAACAGGCCCATTCATTGCCGAAAATTGAAATCTCCGTGTAATTCTTTTTTCAGCAAAAAGATTATTTAAATATCGCTATTTTTCTTTAATATTGACTGAGTTTGTTGAAATCTACTGATCAAAGATAAAAATGTAACCCAGGTTGCTTATTCAAAATACATGTCTTCTCATATTACGCAGTCTTATTATAGATCATCTGTTGATATAGCACACTAAATTTTTAATTTTGCCTATTACAAAAATAAAAATTTTGACTTTTTCAAGAAACTTGATAACATAATCCCAGTTCTTCTATCATCCTTAAGTATTACTTTTCAATATTGTATTACATATGATAACAAAATGAACTACCTATAACTTTACATTATTACAATAAGAGATTAATGCATAAAAACAAAGCTAAATTAAAAATATATAGAAGGAAATTTGTATAAGGACCACTAATTGCAAGAATAGGTAGCAGCACTCACCTTGACGGGAAAATAAGCAGATCTGTAAGCCATGTGATCTCTGCCACACAAGGGGGGGTGTTCCTGCCTCAAATGCATCTCCAAGTGCGAGAAGAAGTCAACATCATCACGAGATGTAAATGGAAGTAATGCTCCTAAGCTCCCCATTACTGTCCCGTAGATAACAGAATCTCCACCACCGGGAATCAGGGATGCCTTCTGCAAGCAAGTGACCACATCGCCTACATGAAACTGCACTATCTCCTCTACTTTATTTGGTGCTCCATTCAACTTCCCCTGTTCCCATTTTATCTTCCCACCAGTTGGATCCTCTTCAATCTCATCTGAGACATCCTGGGGTAAACGGACAAAATAAACATTGCCAAATTTGTCTGCTCCTGCCATAGTGTCGAAATCAATGTGGTGTGATGCCGTAACCCATCTTGGTACAGAATCATCGGCAAATACATATAGTTGGTTCTCATCTCGTCGGTACTTGCAATAATGGAAAGACTGAAAAAATAAAGAGCCAAAAATATATTCAGATGTGATAGACAGGAAAATTTTCTAAGATGACAACCCATACCCAAAAAACATGCCATATGGACATTTCCAAACGATAAGACCGGCCATGAGAAGAATTTATGGACAACAAAAAAATTTCAATCACAGAAAAATCAGTCCAGAGGAATATATTACATACATATGCAAACAATAAGGAGATTATAGTTCTTTTGAAGTAAAGAAAGATCAGCATAATTTGCTCCAAGGCATACCTCTTGTATATCGCCCACATAAATTCGATCACGGTAGGTTTGAATTGACACAATTGTGTTGGGAAACAGCTTATTCTCGCATTTTCTAAGCAATCTTTTCTTTCCCAAATCATAGAGCCTCAGGACTGGGCCAATCCCAGCAAGTAACCTTCCCTGGAACTGACATAAAGCTAGAGGAACACCTTCAACTTGCGTCTTGTGCAAAAGTTCAAGGGCTCTCCCATCATCCACAAACCTATAAATATGAATGAATCCAGAAGCCACACTTCTTTTTGGCCAGAACTGCAATCCTTTTGCCGTACCAACAGCCAACAATGTTCCATACTCTTTCTCGCGGAAGTTCACAGTGCATACACTATATGCAGCTTCATTGTCCTGAAGTTCCAACAGACAGGTCGTGCTAGATGTCTTTGGGTCAAGCACTCTGATGCAAGAAACCCACTTGTCAGACTCTGCCTTTGGATAACCATACTGTTCATCAGACAGGGGATCATTCTTGTCCTCATCATCACCACCATTCTCCATCTGTTCACTGTTGTTATTTCCATTTTCACCCATGCCAGCAGCCTCAAAGAATTCCTTTTTCCCAGCTTCACGCTCTTCTGCAGTGAATGCCCCCTGATCACTTTCAATGATTACCAGGGATTTCCTTTTGTGAAATACAAACTTTCTAGGAGTGTACCTCAAAGGAATTGCAGTCTCATTAAATGTTTCTCCCAACCTCTCAATAGTGAAAACCCTCAATGCATCCCCAGCCACAGCAACCACACCTTCAGCACATTGGTCAGATGAAAATGAAGCAGCAAATTCAAGAGCCTCATAAGAAAGAGGTGTCAAAAGAAAATGTCCCTGATGAATATAACCTAGCCATGGACGACTAGACAAGCAAAGCATAGCGCGCCTGCCTCTGATGACAATAGAAAAGAGCTTTGGGGCTCTCAGTCCCAAAAATCTGGAGCGAGAGTCGGAAAGCTGACCAGTCACCATGTCAACAACCGTCCTAAACAGAACTCCATTACTTAAACCAGCATTGAGGAAAAGACTGGCAGGATGATCAGCACCATCCTCCCCACCAATTGATGCCTGGACTTCAAGAAAGAGAAGAGATTCTGGAGCTGCAGAAACACTCTGTACACTCAGAATCTGCATGCAATCATCTGGATCCAAAGATAAGATCCGAACAGTGTTGTCATATGAACCAACTGCAAGAAAACGAGATCTTTGCCTTCCTTCTGGCACAGGGGCAATGTCCAAGCAAGCCACATCTCCAGACATTTCAAGCTTCTCCACCTCCATTAACTGACCAGTCATATCCACCTCAAAGTATATAAGCTCGCCTCCACTGAGAGCAATCACCACTTGTAGCCTGTTAGAACCAACCTTCACTATAGTCCTCTTGCCAGGAGTTCTCCATTCATTAATACGACCATCTTCCCTGATATGTCTGATACCGCTGGGGTGAACTTGCATTAAAGAATCATCGCCAATGAGGGACACTGCAAGCGATGGTGTGGTATCAAGAAACCCACTGTCACTTACTTCTTCAACTGTCTCACCAATCGAAAGCACAAGAGTTGCATTTGCAAATGACACGACAATGTATGCATCAAACTCATCAATTACATTCTTCTTCACAGTCCAAACAGCACTCGGTACACCAGGAAGCTGTGAAACAGCCATTTCACTAATGGCCAAACCTGGCCTCAGTATCCTCAAAGAAGATCGAGGACCCCGGCCACACAATGTGAATATCTGAGGTGTTTCTTCCTCAAATAGGTTTTCCACTTTCATGTCCATTATGGACATCAAGCTCTCAACCTGGTCAATCCTAACAAGATTTTTAAGGCCTCTAGGCTGAAAAAACACAGGCTGGAAACCTTCTTCAGTTTCCATTAGCGTAGCCGACGAAGCCTCCACATCAGCTTCTTCACCTATTGCCTGGAACTGATACAGAGCATGGTTTCCAAACTCAGATGCTGCAAACAGAAATCCTGATTTCAAAACGCACATGGAAGAAGTAACAGGAATCGTATCGAAATACTTGATCCTCAACTCCTGAACATGTTCACCATCATGCTCTAATGTGGCCTTAAATATATCCCCATACTCCGTCTGCAAAAGGAAAAAAAACATAGACTTCTGCTTGTGCGTAGCAGCCGAGACAATCAGCACACCACGTTCTGCTGGCAAATCAGCTCGTCTTGGAATAACAGCACGGACATCCTGGTGACCCTGGTTCTTATAAATTACAAAATTCTCTGCACATACCAACACTCCACTGGGCCCATCGCCACCTCCAGGCACAGTGACGAGCATGTTAGCCCCGTTGTCGACAGGCTCGGACCATTTTCTCGACACATGGTTAAGCCCCAAATCCAGCTCATAGAACGTCAAGTTCTTTTGTGCCTCACTCGCCGCCTGACCGGTCGAATCCTGGTCAGCCTCCGAGTAATCCAGCTCAATTGCAGCGAAAATTGGGTTATCGAACCCGCAATCCACCCCACAAATCGAGTACGTTATGGTGTGCGACTTATGCGCCTCCAGGGGCGACGATATCGTCAACCTAGCCGCCGTATCCCTATTCAAAACGTAAACAAGCTTCTGCTTTTCGCAAGCCCCGATCATGACAGCCCTCCCCTTAGGGTCGATGGCCAGGTACTGGCCCGGCACGATCCGCCGGCTCCCGGACTTACCGAAAGTCTCCTGGTGGACCTTGTCGAACACATTCTTCTCCTTATTGAACTCCAGAATCACGATGCGGCCCGAATCGGACCCGACGACGATGTAATCCTTCTGAGCGCCGGTGAGGCGGAACTGGGCGAGGGAACGGACGGCGCCGAAGATCTCGACGGAGAGGACGGTCTGGATCTTGCCGCTGTCGTCGGGGCGCAGGAGGTCGAGGATCTTGCCGCGGGCGACGACGATCTCCTGGGACTTCCCGCCGGAGAAGTTGCCGTTGATGGCGCAGACGATGCCGGTGGCCTTCTGCAGGGTGAGGCTGTAGAGGTACATGGCGAAGCGGCTTCGGAGGCCACTCGGGAAGAGCTGCTAGAGAGAGAGAGAGAGAGCTTTAGGAGCTCGACATTATCGTCGGAGGCTTTTGCAGTGTTGGAGAGTTAGGGTTTTGCTCGACGAGGATTTTGGGGAGAAAGAGCGCGAGGGGGAGAGTTCGCTCCTCGCGCCGCCTCGATGTTTGATCGGACGGCTGAAGTTTAGTCAAAATCGGGTTGACTTCGCCGGATCGACTTCGCCACCGTTCGATCGTGTGAAGAAGTAGAAGAATGGCTCATTGCATTTTTCTGGTCCCTCCTGGTATGGCAGGGAATTCACTCTTTTTCTTTTAACCGCTACTATGATGTTTTTTGGTGACAAAACCAGTTTGTGTATAATGTTCTAATGAATGTTCAATTGCCCCCGTCACACATCCGCCCAAAAATCACATGAAAATATTTGATAAAAATTAATTGTTGATGTAATTAAATTGATATTCTTGTGAACATCAATTCCATTTAGAAGTGATCATTGGTTGGGCTATACTCGAACCCGGCCTAGAGTTGGGGCCTATGTCTTTGCCCACGCCTGCCTATTATAAATATCTTATACAAAAATTTTCGAGTCAAAATGGATCAAACTTTTTCACTAAATGCTTTTATTCAAGCCTATCCATATATGATTTTGGGCCGAGCATGAGTGAGCCTGTAAACTATCAAATCTATAATAAAGTCTAATTCCACTTTATTAAATAATAAGAATTCTTTCCATTATTATAATCATAATTGATTTAGATCACATTTATTTTAGGAATTTGGTTGTAGTGCGAAAATTCTTTTACTCCCTTCATAAATTATTGTCTATATTCAAGATTGGGATTACCTTCAGATATCAAGGATGAGTTCAGCCCCTGACGTAGAATATTGCACTTCATGGGAAGACCTGGAAAAGATGTGCCAGATCATAAATCTTAGTAATTAAACCTAAAAATAAAAATGATCAACTCCTGAGTTCTGAGACAGTTGTCTACTAGTGTTTCTATTCTTTTCACCGATGATCTCTGTATGAATCTTACCCACTCACTAAGGTTTTCTTGCAACAAAATGCATGGAATCAATTGGAGTGGGTGGAAAACAAGAAGTGCCCATTTTCATGTGACAGAAACAAGATAAAGGAACTCCTTTCCAGAACAATTCATATCATATGATTACATTAATTCCAATGTTTGGATTAGCTAATACCCAACTCTGCAAAAAGCTCATGCTTTGTAAATCCCCCTCTCAATCCTCTCAGATAACAGGGTTAGTTGATGAGAGATTTCTTCAATTTTTTAGGGGTACATGACTTGTAAAAGCTTCCTAACCAATGCACTCTCTTCGCTGCTGGAGAGGTTGGTTACTCAACAACTCCACTTCTATCAGCTCCATTCTGTGATCTCAGACATTTCTGAAAGTGCCTTCTCTATCTATATAATCCCCAATGACTCACACAATCAACATTCATCCACCGCAAAGAATCTTCTCCTGTATTCACTTGCTGCTCTCTCTTTTGAAGTACAATTGTCTGCTCCTGGGCTCTTTACACATCAAAAGAGATGACTGCTTCTCTTTTGCTCACTTCCAAGGCCATCACTTGCCTTCTGCTCCTGACCATCGCCATCGGATGCGCCCGCTCAGCAAGGACCCTCGATGAGGTCGGCCCTCAACCCCAGATCATCACCGGTACTCCCGGAGTGACCAATCCTAGCGGGGCACTCGTCCCCAATGTGGCTGGCCCCGGCAACACGTCACCAGGCGGGGGAGTCCCTGTCGCTGCCCCTGCCACAGAGGATGAGAGCGCGGACCCTCCTATCCCTGACGACGACACTGCCGGACCCATTACTGACGTGGCCCCTGCAGCCCCGGAAGACACCGATGCACCTGAAGCTGAAGCACCTAGCGTCGTGGCAACGCCCGTCGCCAACGTGGCCCCAACTGTGGCAATTCCGGCACCAGGTGGGGCCGCCACGGTTGGTGCTAACGCTGCTGTAGCAGCAAATCCTGGTGCCGACCCTCAGTTGTCCTTCTTTATGCACGACATATTGGGCGGATCGCACCCATCGTCCAGAGTGGTGACGGGGATTATAGCCAATTCAGGCGACAATGCCCTCCCCTTCTCCAAGCCCAACAACAACATTTTCCCCATCAACGGCGGGGTCCCGTTGGTCAACGGCAACCTCAACGGACTGATCAACAACAATAACATCCCTCTCCTCACTGGCCTCAACGGCGGGCAAGCTAGCACCGTAATTCAGAACAGCGGCAACAACAACCAAGTCTCAGGTGGCGGCAACCAGCCATTCATCACCGCCGGGCAGCTCCCTGCTGGGGCCACACTTCAGCAGCTCATGTTTGGGACAATCACCGTGATCGACAACGAGTTGACTGAAGGGCACGAGTTGGGCTCCGCCGTACTTGGCAAGGCACAGGGGTTCTATTTGGCCAGCTCCTTGGATGGCACTAGCCACACAATGGCACTGACAGTGTTGTTGCACGGCAGCGACCACGAAATAGACGACACTATCAGTTTCTTTGGGGTCCACCGCACAGCTTCAACAGAGTCTCAGGTCGCAATCGTTGGCGGGACAGGAAAATACGAGCACGCTAAAGGTTATGCCACTGTAGAGACTCTTCCTCAGGAAAATCAGCACACAACAGATGGAGTGGACACCATCTTGCATTTCAATGTTTTCTTCTCTGAGTAGGAAGCCTTGTGTCGTTTGCTGGCTTGGTGGCTTGCTCTTAGTGTGTTTGAATTCTTGGTTATTTTACATGCATCTAAATCAATGTTTTTACTTCAATGAAATTAAGATGTTTTATCCTCTTCAGCTTGAAAGGGATTCTGATCTTTAAATCTAGATGACCATCGCCCATTTTCATCGTTAGCCATGTTCATCTGGTGGATAAAACTAATGTCAGGCTCTTGTCCATGAATAGTTATGACTTAGCAAGTCCTTTCTGTTCAATTCCTAAGTGTTGAAAATGGAACTTTACCAATGGAAATCAGTCCCAGCATCAAGCTATTATAATGGCGTCGAACTAGTTTATTATGCTGGTCTCATAAGATCATAGATTGGAAATGAAATATTCCTTTTAAGAAGTCTTAATTCTGTCAAAAGATGCCTAACGACATTACCGACTTCTGTATGGAATGTTCATTCGCTTTATAAGTATGGGAACATTTTAAGTTTTCAAGTTGTTAAAGAGTCCTCTACTTCCGTAAATAAACGGAAGTTGCCCATTGTAGTTCAAGAGTGCGGCTTAAACTGTAGTACGAATAGGTATTGTCCTATCATTCGATCATTTTACACATGCATATGAACAAGAACCAGAAATCCTAGCCTCCATAGTAAACATGATACCAAAGTTAACCGACCTTTCCCTTGGATTCGTTGCTTCACAACAGCAGAAACAGTATAATCTCGCCCATAACAGAACAGTGCAACTTAACTATCCCCATCAGCCAGTAACTGACGATCTTCTGACAGATGAAAAGCTTGCAATGATGCATCAAAAGAACTCACTTGTTCAGCTTTAATTTAATAGATGAATGAAAACATTGAATCCAATACAATCTTCTCCTCAAAAGTCTCTAGAGCGATCAAAACTGTTTCAACATAAAAACCACCATTGCCCTTGATGTTTTCTAATTGATTCCTCTATTCAAAAATACAAGCCAAGAATCAAAAGAAAGACTCACAAGCACCATTTACATGCTGATAACCTCCACCACAAGCTTATCAATTACTAGCCTCTCCATCTCTGTAACTACATCTCTTGATTTTTGTAACTATCAATTCCCCTCTATAAAAAATACAAGCCAAGAATCAAAACAAAGCCTCACAAGCACCATTTACAAGCTGATAACCTCCGCCACAAGCTCATCAATTACTAGCCTCTCTATCTCTATGACAATAGAATCTGAACAATCTCCTAAATCTATAGATTTAAAATCATTTTCCAGCAGCTTCTCAATTGACTCCTTTCTCATTTCTATATCCTGTCTGACCAGAAATTCACAGAGCACTTCCTCCATGGAGTCCCTAGCAAGACTTTTCCTAATCCTTGTCGATACAGGACTTCCACATGCTTGAATACCCAAAAATGAATGGAGAAATTTCATCAAGAAAATGTTTATTTGGTCAAATAGGAGCCTCCTTTCTGACCTTTTCCAAGACTTCTGCTCACCATATCTCTTTTCTAGGGCCTGAAAAACTGAGGGGTTTATCGGGCATTCTAAGGAGTGCCATTTATGGAGGCCACTTAAAAGATTTGTACCGTGAAGACCTGCCTCGGTCAAAATATCAACAAGATAATAGAAATCTCTACTTTGCTGAACAGCAAATGACCTTGTTAAATCTTCTCTTTCCTTAGATACGTGTGAAGGCCATTCCATGTTAATCCCATTGCTTGACCCAGGTCCATCCGAGCATGCTTCTGAAGGCTCCAAATTAAAAAGATGAAGTTGCAGCCCAACACCTATTACAAAATTATAGAAGTTAAATTGTGATAATGATTAATGATAACAAAAAAGTACATCTAAGTTTACTGACCAAAGAGATCAGTACTGCTGCTAAGTGAAACCTCTTCATGTTCAAGAACTGAATCTGGACTAGGCTGATCGACATCCTCCAAGCTCTTGAAAGAGACTGCTTCAATGCTGGGGCAACATACAGACATGGAGTCCTCTTCTGTAAATTCAGTTGACATGTCCTGTTTGATTGTCTTAACATTAGCAAACCCTCATAGTACAACATCCGGCAAAACCACCCAATAATAAGCAATCAAAGGCAACAGTTAAAATATAACTCATGTACAGAAATGCAAGAAAACATTTTAAAGAGATGATGTAGAGGTTCAACCAATGCAAGGTGATCAAGCAAACTTGGCTGAAAATAGTTGACTACAGTTTAGCATCAAAAAGAGCTCACAAAAAGACCATTCCATCATGCAAATGGAACTTTCAACCTTCATTTGAAGAGTTGGTCAGTATATCACACAGAAAAAGAAGGACAAGCAGAATTTTCAGCAGACATCACATTGAAACTATAAGGAGATTGGCTTGAAAGTGGAAAGTGGAAAGTGAAATTGACACGAGGAACTGGCTTCTCTTTTATTTCTGAAAAAAATTATGGTCAAAGTAGTACCCAAAAATATGAACTTGAAAGGTTTCAAACATCCAGAAATTAAGTTGCTGCAGGAGAAGAAGCAAATTAAAGCATGCTGAGAAAATCAGTGTTCTTAGCAATGATTACATCTACACTGACTTTTATCTTTTGAAGCATCTATGTGGAGAACAAAATCTATAAAATGAGAAACTAAGGAATAAGGTCAGCAGTGCAATTGCCAAGAAAACCATCATAATATTTCCAATTCTCTCAATTCCAGATTTTAACCGCTACCTTACCAGCTCATTTCTCTTATGTTAGCACTGCCTAGCGGCCTGAACAAAACCACTCTACTCTCATGACCGGCTAAGGTTTTCAACCTATTGAGCATCAACAATGTCAGTTCATCTTCTTCCAGACTCATGAGAGTACCCTCTGTTATTTAGTGGGTAAGAAACTGAGAGACATTTCAAAAATGGCAGTGCATGATGTAAGAGATTTATTTTTCTCTTATTTCTAATGTTTACAGAGAAAGTGTCAGTTGGCTAAGCTCATACTACTCAGACACCACGGTTAAGCCTATCAGGTAAAGATATGGTTGATATGTTAAATTACAATATGATGTGCCTCTCTGCTCATAATTTCCAACTTGGTCAAACAGCCTAGAAGTCATCAGGAATGTTCTTTAAATAATCAGCCGTCTGTTTTTCTACTTTTGCAAAGTCGGAAGTCAACATCAATCACAAGGACATGTACTAAATGCTATCATATCATTTGTTTAGTGACATTGCCTATGGTTAATAAGCAACTTTCTGCAACAAACTTGACTAACAGGATGAACCAAATAAAGTGCGATTCTATGTCCAAAATTAAAATTTAAGAGAAACGGACAGCTTAAATTATGCCAACAGCTAGCCATATAAAATTATACAAAAATATGTTTATCATACCTGTTGAATTGAATTTTCTGAAAGATTAGAGAAGACATCAATATCTTCAGCCGCGGGTGACTTCAGAGCCACAAAATTCTGTCTTGAGTCTTCTGAAAAGAACAACTTTTCTGACTCCTTCTTCAGTTCCTGCTGGATCACTTCAGGCTCCAATGAAAATGTATTGTTCTTTTCCTGAGCTGACACATAACCTCCACGATGGAGTGCAAGGAAAAATCTGGAGCTATTGCGATGGGATACTGAGGTTTTTAATTTTGAAGAGTCTTTCCAATTGAATTCTTTCTCCCTAAACCTGCTTCGAACCACATCATGTGAAAATTCAAGTCCTTTAGACCAGCTGCAACCACTTTTCTTCCTGGTTCTGGGATTTGCAAACATAATAGAAGGTAATAAGGATCTAGAAGTCGGTGATTCTTCAAGCTGCCCAGTTTTCCAACAGTCCCTAGTACTAATTACGGAGAAACTACTTAAATTCTCAACTGCACCAAACCTCCAGGTGTGATTGCCTGGAGTGGAACCATTGAAATTTCTGGACATAACATTATACTTATGCGTGGAAACTCTTTCCCCAATGGTCCTGCTTCCACCTGCCCAACCAACCTCTTGATTTTCTTTAGTACTCTTCGATGTTTTCGGAATTCTCCTCTCATCCTTTCTAGCCATATATCGTTCCTCTTGAGAAGAGATCAAAGATTGATTTCTCTTCTTCCCATCAGATGTACTCAAAAGACATGGCATTAATGGCTGAGACTCTTTTTTAGAGGTGTCAGAATTTCTGATATCTGCTCCTACCAAGCCTGAATGGCCATTCCTCCTACTGAGATCTGTTACTATCTCGTCACCTTTTTCCTTCAAGAATTTTGGCTTCCATCCAAAAGATTCTACCTCATAACACAAGTTGTATCTTTGACATAATAATAGCCCTTTCTCATCACCTGAATCCGAATGATGACCTTTATTATATCTTAGCAAGGCAAATTTTTTTGCAAAGCTGTCATCCTCTCTGTGACATCCTTCTAAAGCACCTTCTCCAGGTGTGCATGCTTCGCTGCCCTGATTCAAACGAGATCTCAAAGTGCATGGAAAACTTTCGATTATGGCATATGATTTTCTTGAAACATCTGCATTAACAAAGTTCCTTCTCACGAACACCTTCTCGTCTGAACGCTTCTCTCGCACAGCTATAGAAGCAACTCTCTGAAAGTACTCCTCAGAGAGCACTCTGCATTGTTTCCGGATAGAACGCTGACTTGGCAGATCCTCTAGACCCATTAATTTTGCAATAACACTGGGAGGACCAGAACTGGATTCCATTTCTGCCAGCAAGTCCTAAGCCCTTCCGAATAGAAACTCCCAAACTCAGTACTATAACCATCTAGAGAATGAAAAGTTTCGTCTGCAGGGAAATAACATACCAAGAAGAAAATCAAGATTACTTTCAGATTTGTCATCATCTGCTGTCAATATATCATCCGGTAACTAACTAATTTCAAAGAATTAAGTAGAAAAACCACTTGAACTAGCCAATCCCAACAATAATGAACCAACAGAAACCACACGCATCATGACTGCCATCATAGAAACCTGATTAAGTAACAAATCAGAAGCACATACAAGTGTCTAACCCTCTTGCTACTTGTGATAGTGCACAATCTAATGCCTATGAATACCAAAAAGGCTCCAGAAGATATAAAAGGAGAAACAAGGAACAAATCAGGAAACATAAAGAAGCAAACTTTTCAAGCATAAAAATAGGATAAGTACAAGGCAGGTAAATCATATTCCAGACCAATACTAAGGATGCCAATGAAGTAAAAGAGTATCATGAACAAATCCCACTTTCTCCAATAAAATTGATCGACACATGCAGGGAACCAAATGATTAGAATAGCTTTTGTGCTAGGCAGCTAACCAACAATAAACACCCATCACCATTCGGGAGGACGCTACACCAAAAAGTAGCATCATCTCAAATAATAGCTCAAAAATCAACCACTCCATAATCATGAAAAGGATCGATATTACTTAAGATGCCACTAAAACACATAATCCCAGCTAAATCTCCACTTGATAGAATTCATCTTTGATAAAAGCACACGCAAAAACTCAAACAATCAACTCCAACCCCATAACCTCTTGTTCAATAGATACCCAAAAAAAAAAAAGAATCTGCACAAGACCAACCAAAAAGAACAAACAAACAAACAAAAGAACATCAACATCTCACCCTATCTCCAAACTCCTCGGACAGCAGTCAACTCAGCATTCATGGAGCGACACCCACGACTGATCCGAACATTTTACCCGAAAGCATCGAGATCAGGAATGGCAATTCCATCGATGAAGGATCATCGAGCGACGGCGCAGAAGGGTCGCCAGAAAAGGACACGCCGACATGCGATTTGGGCGGAGGGGAAGCAGTTCGGTCAACGAACCGAGGGCAAGATTAAAAAGGAAACAGCGAGTCAAAAGCTCCTGGTGACGTAAGCTTTATCCGGGGGCGGCACGTAAAAAGATAGTTTCAACCCAACCCAACACCCAGGGCCTTAAAAAAATCCGATTTTGGAGCGAATTGTCCTTCGTGCCGATCGAGGATCATCGAACCCAGAAAAACCCAGAACCCCAAAACGAAAAAGACATCGAATTTCCCAGTAAAGCTGGGGAAAACACAAGCTCCAGAGACAGACAGACAGACCGAGAGAGAGAGAGAGAGAGGACGATACGACGTCCGTGGGAAATGACGGCGAAAGGGAGCGCAAAGAATTGCAATGATTGGGGAGAGAGAGAGAGAGAGAGAGAGAGAGAGAGATTATGACAGATGATGTTGCGCGGTTCGGTTCGTTTGTCACTTCCTTGTAAAAGAATACGCGCCAAAGAGACCGACGCCTGTCTTTTTGGCGAGTGGGAAGTGCGCCCCTAAGAGATTTGCGGCTTTAATTTGGCTTTGTACCCGTCTTCTTTTTGACCGGGTAAATCTAAGGGCATATTTCGTACGGATTCCATTTCTGGCTTCGAAATTAATGATATATTTATCAAAGGGGAATTTGCTTGTGCATCCTCAGGGCTATGCCTTTGAATCAATCCTGGAGTATACTTTCACTTTTATCAAACATTTTTAGTATATATTATTAGGCCGTAAGAACGTCGTAACAAGTAAGAGACGCCTCCATTTTTTAAGGATTGAAATCGATGACAAAGAAGGCCGGATGAAAAATTGTATGTCGTGTAGGAGCTTTTCAAGCACACTAGTAATTGGAAGTAGGTTTTATGCCAAAACCCTTACGCATGCGATTTATTTTAGGGTTGAGCAACACGAACGAATCAAATCATGAACCACCTAAACCAAAACAACCAGTTCTGGATAATTCTCAGGAGCATTGATCTATTTCCAATTTCATAAAGTTGAATCTAATGATTTTCAGTCCGATCCTCAATTTCGGGGAGAGAACTAGACCAAACCGATTTTTATTTTATTTCTCACTCAAAATTCTTCCCTCCCCTTCTCATGTCTTGCGTAAATCAACCCGTTCCATATGACCGGTTGGTCCGGTCAAATCCGGTCCCAGGACTAGGTGGTCCAATCCCCAATTCTAGAAATTGGGAACAAGTCCTAGTCCAATTCTTGTTTCTAAGTGGGACTGGACCGGACTAGAACTAATTTATTAATACAAAGAGTTTAGTTATATTATAATTTGAGAGTGCTTTGTCTCATCTTTAATTGCACAATGAGAAGATCCAATAACCTTCTTTTCTGAGAGGGGGACAGAGGCACAAGTTTTGCATATTGGTGAGAGCCTACTCGAGCGAACGAGATGGCCGAGAGCTTATGCAGCTCGGCCAGTCGGTTCCAAAAAGGCCGATCATAGCAACCTTGGAACTCGGCATAAGCCACTCAACTTGTGTATCAGAATGTTAGTCATGGGGCAGGTGTGCGTGGTTTTGGGGGTATTAGAGCATGGGGACTTGGCTGCGCCTTGTGCTTGAGCGGTCCATCCATCACAATTGTACTGTACCAGAAATGCAAACTTCAAAGGGCTCAAACTAAGACCGGCCCAAGCAGTCTTCGGCCTTACATGTTATGCACATGATGGTCTTTACATGATCCTAAGTTTGGTCTGTAATCGAAATGGTTTTACCCGAAAGAGTTCCAGGCTGGTTTTGGAATAATTAGGGCCGGTTCGATCACGGATTCCCAACCTTTTGCCCTTGTATCAATGCGTTCCTAACTTTCTGCACTTAACAAGATTTAAAGGTAGGTTCCAACACGGAATGTACCGATATATAACTATCGAAAGTTCCTATTATGTTAGAACGAGATAATTTATACCATAAAATGTCGTTCATTTTAATTCTTTTTCGAAAGAAAATGAAATTGACAAGTTCTTGAACCGGATCGGTACTAGATGATCAAAACATCATGTACAGCTCTCCTTTCATTTCATTCTCCCTAAGATCACATCTTTTTAGTCTTGTCAAAAGATAGTTGTGAAATAATTTTCATTTTGACAGTTGAACAGTTTTTTCTTCAATGAATTAGTACCATAAAAAATCTCAAATTAATATAAATGTGACAAATATACAATTTATTAATTTCTATTAAATTTTACCATTAAATTATTGAATTTGAGGATTGGTGTATCAATTTGAGATTTTACTCTCCATTTCTCATATGTATACTTATTTGTGATTCTTCGTGATATTAATATATTTAACGAAAATTAATGAAATGTAAATTTGTCCTAAATATAGCAATTTTGAATTTTTATGATCAAAAAAATAATTTCAGATCACATACAAATTTAGAATTTTCGTGATATTAACCATTCTTTTTTATTGGATTTGATAAAACAATGAATTCCTTACCTTATCTTTCTTTATTAATTCACTTACTCTCTTACTCAATCGAGCTGATAATTTTTTTCCTTCGGTTTTGATAAAACAACGAATTCGTTACCTTTTATTCTTTATTAACTCACTTCCTCTCTTAATCGATCTTTCCGTTGATAATTTTTCGTTTCATTTGCCCTGCTCATTTTTCCCTTAAAACCCACGAAAGTTTCGTTTCATTTGCCCTGCTCCCAAATACGGTCGACCGTGAATTTTAGCTATTCCAATTACTCATCACATGCACATACAAATTTAAACTTGGACAAATTCCCAGATTCTCAAAATAACAATTTGGACTAACGAATTGGGGCTGGGTATTCAGGGAATTCTTAAAATAACAATTTGTACTAACGAATTGGGGCTGGGTATTTTGGGAGGCCCGCACGAACTAGTTCTGCAAAAGTAAGCAGCGTCTACGCTCGGCCAGCCTATCACCCCTCCATAAATTCTTGCGCCATGAAACCCTAGTTTCACATAAGGCGCTGCGATCGGCTCCCACCGCTCGCTTTGTTTTCCTTACTCATTAGTTTAAGGCAACCTTTTCAGTAGGCTCAGCCTCTCTATTTATTGGGTCTCACTCCCTCATGACTTGCTGCCAACAACCGATGTGGGACATATATTTTTGCGTCTATATTTTGCTTGTGAGGCAGACATGAACAAACCCAAAAAAATTCGAGACCATCACAGATACAAACTACAGTGGCTGGATGCCAAGAATGGGAAAGACTCCAAAACCCTAGCTTCAAGAAGGGTCTTTCATTCCTCTCGGGAAACAATACCGATAAAAATCAAGTACAGAATTACACGGCTCAAGTGCAAACTCATGCCCCAGCATCATTAGTAATACATCCTCCTATGACGTTAGTGCTCATTGTTTTTCTCCCGACAGCAAATTCGTGTTTTAGGGAGACAGGAGTTACTCGTGGAAAAACAGTAAAAAGTTGTCCATGGATACAGCAGATGCCGCTATGAGTGAGCTTGCGCATGCTCTGGCTTGTGGGAGTACTCGTAGTCAAGATGGACGAATGCACGCTCGATCTCAGGAAGGAGCTCCAGCTTCTCCTGCAAGGATTCCCCGATGTCGTGAGCCTCTTGCAAGGGCATGTTGGCAGGCAGAATGATGTCAACCTCGACAAAGTAGTGCGACCCAAAAGTGTAGGCCCGGACAGTGTCGATGTTTTTTATCGCCTTGTGATGGTTCCAACAGAGATAAGTGAGCTTCTGCAGAAACTCTGGAGCAGCAGCTCTCCCCACGAGGGAGTTCACATTTTCCAACACTGTCATGGACCACGTCCGGATGGTATATAAGGCCAGCTACAAGATACATTCAAAAGAGATCAAGTGAGAGAAACAGAAGCTCAGAAATTTGTAGTCAACAGCTACACCACAGGATGAAGAAGCAAGCCATGCAGTCAGAGAGAAGTTATGAAAGATCACAAACACTTCAACTAGTTTCTCTCAACCATTGTTTGTTCAAACATAAACTGTATATTCCCACCACAAAACACCATTGTTCAAACATAAACAGTTAACATTAACTACACATGGTTTCACAAAGGATGAAATTGAAGTGATTATGTACTGTAGTTGAGACCTGAAAGGATGAAATTGAAGTGATTATGTTTGAATAATGGTGTTTTGTGGTGGGAAGTTATTACTCTAGTTATTAACTATTCAGTTTATATTTGAACAATGGCGTTTTGTGGTGGGACTGTTAGTTTTGTGATATCTTACTTCCTGAATTCCTATGTTGATTTCAGCTCTTGAGCCGTTCTTCAATGCTGCTGCTTCTCAATTTATATGTGGTGAGACATCTTCTTCCTGTTAGTTTTGTGATATTCCATTTCCTGAATTCCTGCTATATGGATTTCAGCTCTTGAGCCATTCTTCAATGCTGCCGCTTCTCAATTTATATACTCGGACAACAGATCCCTTTTACCCTGTGGCTCTCTCTGGCTCCTGTCGTCCTTGGCTAGTTCTGCCTTACTTTCGTTTTGGAATCAATAGCACACAACCATGTTTGAGTCGCATCGTTTTTTTAAATAAGATGGGTGTCCGATATTTTAATTCCCACAAATGCACATATCCCCCCTTTCCCCAAGGGCACTCCGAGTGGGAGGCTCTATGATTGGAACACAAGATTTGCTGCATCTATCACTAAACCTTTTAACTACATAGCCATTGAAAGGCCAAAAGAGGTAACTGATCAATACAAAAGCTCCTTCACTAATCACTGTGCTGAGTTCCTTATCAAGAATCTGGCTACATCACCATGCCATTATTGAACATTACTCAAACTGGGAGCTTAAACCTCTAAGATTTCTAATTATTTGGATTGTTTTTTTAAATAAGATGGGTGTCTGATATTTTAATTCCCACAAATGCACATATCCCCCATTTCCCCAAGGGCACTCCGAGTGGGAGGCTCTATGATTGGAGCACAAGATTTGCTGCATCTATCACTAAACCTTTAACTACGTAGCCATTGAAAGGCCAAAAGAGGTAACTGATCAATGCAGAAACTCCTTCACTAATCGCTATGCTGAGTTGCTTATCAAGAATCTGGCTACATCACCATGCCATTATTGAACATTACTCAAATTGGGAGCTTAAACCTCTATCAGATTTCTAATTATTTGGATTGTTTTTAAAATAAGTTGGGTGTCCGATATTTTAACTCCCACAAAGCACTTCTCCCCCCTTTCCCCAAGGGCACTCCGAGTGGGAAGCTCTATGGTGGGAACACGAGATTCGCTGCAACCATCCCTAAACCTTTAACTACGTGGCCAACTTCTCGGGAGTTACTTATTAAGAGCATTACTGACAACTAGTATCACGCATCAAGCTAAGTAAATCACCAGAGTTACATGCAGAACCATGTGAAATCACCCTTTCAATGTGCATTTGACCCCAACACCTCATTAATGACCCAGTACCTTTTTTCCATTCAAAGTTCTGATTTACCAGATTTATACACAGAATCATAATGAAATCACCCTTTCAATGTCCAGGCAAGTGTAACTCTCTGCAGATGAAAAGGAAATAAAGAATACCAAAGGAATGGAGTAAGACTTACAATGATAGCCCCAACAGGGTCCATCCAGTCATCAAAATAATTAGCAAGCAGTGCAGCAATCAAGCCAATGACATTAGTGATGACATCGAAAAAGTGATCCTGGGCATAAGCTTTGACAATCTCATTAGAGAAAGATCGGCAATAGATGACCAGTAAAAGTTTAACCAGGGACACTGACAGCATGATGCCCACAACCCATCTCTCTTGCTCTTTTGTCAAATGGAATTCAGCTTCCTGTGCATGACCAATTAATTAGAAACCATTGCAGTGGCGAGTAAATATTAAATAGAGTTCCACCCAAGCATCAAATCTAAAGCAGGACTGACTGACTATATCACAGAGAAAGTAATGCACATAGACCATTCAGATTAGATTCACATACATCAGATAGAAGCTGGCGCACTGACTCCAGAATAATCTGCAAACCCAATGTTGCCATAACAGATGCAAAAACAAGAATACCCTGCACATCATTTTAAGCCCAGAAATAAAGTAAAAAAAAGTGATAGGACCACATTCGTAACCAAATAAACAAGTCAAATAAGTAATAAGGATTACAGCACCACATTTAACTGAAAATTTTCAAAATGCTTCATAAGCACTATCTATATTCAGGCACAACAAACGTTGTCACTGTATACCCTTCCATGGTAAAAAGATCATGGTGTTCATTGGTTGAAAACAGTAGCAGGGAGGATGTAGATATTTCAAGTAACCTCAACATAGAGATACAATCAGAAAGCATGACAGCAAATAAAATAAAATAAAAAATTAACCAGCAGAAATCTCTAACTGGACGAATTAAGTAGGCAGAAAACCATTTCTCAACTTGGCAAGGGTCATTTAGTTTTGTGGTTACAATATCCATAATGAGTTGAGTGTTGACACCAGTCGGGCAACTTCTTGATAAACTTGCTAAACAGAGGTCGACAAGGTAACTATGATTGATATGATTTCTTCTCTTAAATGTCAGGTATAAGGACGTAACCTAGAGAAAAAAATAGCAGACAAGTATGGGCAGTAAATTGAGGAACAATAAAGACAAGATGAAGCTTGATAGCTGACACATATCCACTGGAAAGCTAAGCAACCATGCAAACTAGAAATAGAGGGATAACGGATAATTTAGACAGTGAGCACAGTGAGAAAATGTTGAACAAAGAGAAAATGCTGAACCACATTCCCAGCAGCTCACTTGAATACTAGTATGAATTCTCAACATGCAGTATGCAAAACAAATACCTGCAGGCTGCAGACTTAGCTTGCTTTAACGAATTGCACACAATAAATTTGCTTGTACTTTGCAAGAGGATGATAACCAATCCAAAACAGAAGAAAAATCTAAATGTAGAAGATTGCCTGTCAATGTTAACTATTACCAAACCCATGCCAGAAATTGACTCCAATATTTAGTCTCTAGCATGCAAGTTATCTATTTTGGTCATTAGTCGAATCCATTCATGGGTACTTGCGCAAGAAATTCATGAACAGAAGATAGAGTACATGAAAAGGCCTCACGATCTATACATTCAACTTGGTGGATACATTCGTGATAGGTCACAAGGTTGTCAATAAGCCTAAAATGAACAACTTAGAATGAGAAAAGTGGAAAACAAAGTAAATAGAGTACAAGAAACAGGGCTGCTGTCATTCCAACTACCAAACAACCTAGCAATGCACGGATAGGTGAGTTGCTGCAAACTAAATCAAAAATCACTTCGAGACCAATATTGAGAGATTTCAAAAGATGTTTGTATAAGAGAACTAGAGAATATTGCTGGACTTACCAATGGTTGCATTCGCCTCTTTCCTATAGGATAACGATACGGATTAGGCGTTTGCATGGAGAATGCAGTGAACCACAAGATAAATCCGGACAAAAGATCAAGAAGAGAATCCAGTGTGGATGCAATTATGGCTAATGAACCACTTCGAATAGACGCATAAACCTTAGCAGCAAAGAGAAACATGTTTGCAACATTTGATATTCTAATGGCAAATGTTTCACTGTTAGCCAACTTCTCATGCTCTTCCTGCAAGCAAGATATTTGTCATGTTAAGACAGGATATCACACTCACAAGCGCTTATTCTAAGAATAAGAGAGAGACTAATACTCTTTGAATGATAATTAAAGCATGATCATATAACAATGACCTTTGACATTCCAGGAACGAAACCCCGCTCCGCTAGGGCATCCATTTCATTAAATCCCTCAAGCATTTCTACCTGCTTTTGATAGTACTCAGCCACATTATCTTCAGGACCTGAAGCCATTGATCGTCACGTTAAAGGAATAACTAAAGTTGGACCACTTTGTCACCCCTAACTACATAATGGCTATCTATAGAAGCTTAAAAGATCTTTACAGATTTTCACATCTTTGGACCATGAAATACATACACGACTATAGATATTTGATAGATATATGAAAAAATTCAAAAAGAAAAAGATTGATAAATAAAATTGGACACTTACAGCAGCATCTGGAAAAATTAATTTCCTAACAACCAAACTTCTACAACTACAAAGCAACAAAGGATGCTTGCTGCATCTTCTAGGAAACAAGTATTTTGTTACACATCTGGCATTTCCCTAGTAGTGAATGGCTCTAACGAGCAACCTTATAGTGGCTAAACAAACACTAGCGGATAATCAAGCAAATTTCTGGTCTATAACTGTGACCTATATGTAAGTGCTCTTTAAATCACCTCTTCCTCGCCTGATATCCCAATAAAAGTGAAAAATGTCACAACCTCGTAAGTGTCATTCTGATTAAACTCTGCAGAAAACATTAGAGCGTGGAAAATTCATGACCCATTACCTTCATTCCACAACTTAAGACCACCTCAGAATGAAACAAAAGGGCAAGAAAACAAAGGTTGTTTCGTTCATGCATGTACAGATGCCTCTAGACAAGCATTATAATCCAGAAGAGATCAAAAGGAGAACTCCTCGAGGTACTAACCTTCCATCTACCTCTAACAAATCAAGCCTCAAGTTGCAGGAAGAACACAGAATTTTACTCAAAACACAAACCATTTCCTTCTCCTTAAACAAACCCATCAACCTTATGACACAGAACCATGAAGTTGACCTGAGAAAATTCCAAGCTCAACAACTCTATTAACGAAAAAACACCCAATGCCCCAATAAACCTTATATCACATATAATATGCAACCCTCCAAATAAAAATGCATACTTGCACATCTACTTAATATACACCTCAAGAATCTACAAACCCCAGAAGCTAATACCAAAACAGGCAAAACGAACAATTTTAGCAAAAATTCAGATGCCGAATAAAATTATCAACCATCGATAACGCATCTATAAAGGACGGGCAAGCGGCATCGCATTTAGTCGCTAGATATGCTTCGAAAGCACGATTCCGACAAGGAATGATGCGCCGCTACATAAAACCCCGAGCAGCAGTCGTGGAGACCCCTGGCCCGTTTCCTCCTGCCCTCCGCCCGCTCCGGCGAGAGCTGGAAGCCGTCGAAGTTCAGCCGCCACGACCGGTCGGCGCCATCCGGCTGCGGCAGGAAGAGGAGGCGCTCCGCGTCGCCGCGGTCGGGCGCCGGCGGCTCCGCCATTCCCGACTCCCTGCAACGAGAGAGAAGATGCGGGAGCGACTGGAATCGTCGATTTGAATATAAAGTGGGGCCCCCCTCTTCCTTTCCGTACCCGGGAAAAATAAAAGAATCCGCGAACCCGCGGGCGAGCTCGATCCTCGTACGTTCGCGCTAAAAATTGCACACGGGTCCTAGGAATTGTTAGGGCGGGTCGGGTTGGTCGGTCGTGGCTCGACTTCAAACGAGCTAGCTATTATCGTTAAGAGTCATCAATTTTCGATTCAATCCAATCCCACCTAAAAATCAAAAACAAGACTAGGAGAATCTTTCCATTTTTTGAGATCAGTCAATCCGATCTAATGAAACCGATTACTTAACAAAAAAATACTAAAATTATTACTATTTTAAGATTTATTATTATTTTTAATCGAAAATCATCGATTTCATCTTTATGGAACCAAAAATGAGATCGATACTCTTGAGAACTAGACCAAAATAGCCAGTCCAGTCCAGTCCAGTCGAAGTGATTCTCAATTCATTCGATTTGATATGCTCATCCTTAGCAATTGTCATGCATTGAAAAGAGGATCGAACGATCGAGAAAAGGGATGTGAACTTGATCACGAGTCCTAAAGTCGAGGTTCAGAGCGATCCGAACGCTTGGTTCTCTTCTTCTTGCGCATAGGGGTCTAGAAGATTCAGCCTCCATCGAAGGAAGGACGGAGGCAACTCCTCTTTCATCCTTTTTTACTCTCCCCCATTTCCGGTTCTAAAGAAGTTGAGAGAAGAGTCCACCTATAGTTATAGTAGTTATAAGCCCAACTTCAATCGTCAGCAGGTGAGCCAGCAAAGTTCTCTAGGAAGTAAGCCCATTGCTTTGACTTTTAGCTACCATTGCTTCATCAGATGTTGCCCTTGAATTGCTTTCTGTAGCCACATCAGAGGATGTAATAGAAAAGTCTGCCACCGCTCCCTCGGAGGATGGCTCTCCTCTCCCTTTTGGTCCTATAGATTGGTACCACATGAGACCAGACCCATAGCCTGAGGTACCCATATGCAACAAAGACTTTGAATCGGATACTTATTATATGATCTTTCTTCCACTGCCAATACTACGAAAAAGAGTCTTAGTAATAGCTTCAACAAAACTCCGTTCCTTTGAAGTCTTTGTCTAGAACTAACTAGAGAAGTGAGCCCGGTCTTACTAAATTGTTTTCCGACTTGGGAAGAAGTGCCCCCGAAGCATTCAATTCATCTAGTGAAAAATAATGTCCTATCACTTCATCTTCCGTTGCCCTTTGATTCTATTCAGTTGTCTTCCTTCTTCCCTCTATAGGTGTTGAGGAATGCCGATAGAACTGTGGATACCTCCGCTTTGGGAGATGCTCCCGTTTTGGTCTTCCTAGCAGGTGAGGAGGCGCCAGCCGATGGTCTGGACTTTCTTTCAATTGAAAATCAGAGAATCTTTTCAAGAAAGCCTTCGTGAACTCAATCAAAAGAGCAATTCAAGAGACAAGCTTCATGTTCTCCTGCTCGGAGAATGGGTGCAGAAATGGTTGAGGAAAAGGCTTGCCCTATTGAAACTGAAGGAGAAGAGCAAAAACTAGAAGATGAAGATGGGCACAGGTCTTTCTTTTCTTTGTTTGGAATTCTATTTTCTGGCAAGTAGGGTCTCGTGAATCTGTCTTTGATACACTTGAGATGGCTCTCCATCCAAATGTCTAATAATGGAGCACATCCTACAAATCGCCCTTCTTCCTCATTTTCGCAATGATTCAAAGACTGGGAAAGTCTCGAAAGGATAACGGTATGGGATTGACTTCATGCTTGAACTGAGAGAATAGATTGATAACCCGATCATCCACATATCCTAGAGCTTTAGGGAAAATCACCAGCCTGTAGATTGCTAAAGCCATCTTATCCATCCCTGCTTCATCATTAGAGTGCAATTGTTTGAAAGTGAGTAAAAAATCCCCAGACACGCCATGCCCCTCACCCTTTTCTTTCACGTATGGGTCAATTGCCTTTGCTTGCATTCCCATCATCTGTGCGAGTTTCTTTTTTTTTGAATCCTTCCCTTGCCTTGCCTTTTTTATGGCCATGACCAGCTAAAGATTACTTCATCTCACGGATTGGATTTGAACCAATCAAGCTACTTTCCTTTTCGTAATCGTGAGGGGAGGAAGGGGGTTCCAACCTACTGCCTAGGTAGAGTAGAATTGCTGCCCCCCCTCCTCCCACCTTTCGGTGAGATATTTTTTTTTAGGAAAGATTCATTCTTCCCCAAGAAATTTATGAAGTCTTTCATCATAGGAAAGTGAAAGCAGTTTCTTTTAAGAATGCATCTAGCTCTATTTTTCTTTCGTTAGTTAAGCCCCTTTTTCTAAGAAGGATTGTAATAATTCTGGTTTTACACTATTTAGAATCGCTTTCTCATATTGAGAAATTCTGTCTAGCGGTATTCGATCACGAGAATCCATTGACAAATGCATAAATGACTAGAATTTGTTTTTCAATTGGAAGTGGTGCATATTGTGGTTGTTTCAGTACTTATGTCAGCCTTGCACCTCTATTGAGTAATGCCTAAGCGGCAGCATCAAGGTCTGACCCAAATTGAGCAAAGGCGGCTACTTCGCGATATTGTGCCAATTCCAGTTTTAAACTCCCGCATACTTGTTTCATAGCTTTCAACTGAGCGGCAGACCCAACGCGACTGACAAATAAGCTGACTTTAATAGCAGGCCTAATTCCGCGATAAAATAGTTCTGTTTCCAAACATATTTGTTCATCGGTAATGGAGATCACATTGGTAGGAATATAAGCCGATACGTCTCCAACTTGTGTTTCAATGACGGGTAAGGCGGTCAAGCTACTCTTGTTATTGACCAAAGAGATTTCAAACAAAAATTTTTGACTTCCCATGCATTGAACCTACGGTGCCAAAACCAATTTCCCCAGTTTTTGAAACCTGTAACTTATCTTATCAATCTATTCTAAGGTCCAATGTCTAGGGTCTACCAAACCCATCAATTTTTTTATTTTATTTTCAATTAAGCAAAATAAAAATAAACGCAATAACAGAAATTCCCATTTATCAATAACAATAATTCATGAAAGTCTAATACATCATTTTACTAATGAGTCATAATATGCTCCCTTCTTCCTAGTAAATAGTTTTTTGTCATCACTAAGGGTGAGTAGTTCCAGATTCCTTACAAGTTACGCTTAAAACTTGGAACATATCTTTAAGTATAGGTTTCTTATTTTTTTAAACCCAGAACCTACCCGTCAAAACTTGAAATCTAGAACCTACCCTATTACAGGTTCCAGGGTTAGTTCCGATCCTAATAGGTTCTTTTTTTTTTTTTTTTTTTTGTTAAGCAAAACAAAAATAAATGTAGCAATAAAAATGAATAAGGATTTTATTATCGGTTGCCTAAGAACGAATTCCTGTATACACCTGTCAAATAATATTAACGAAATTTTATGCTTCTTAATGCATCAATTGCTCTTGTACTATATAAAGTCATTATTTTAAAAGAAACAATTGCCCGAACATAACTGCATCAAAAAAGCAATTAGAGTTTCTACTAGTCTCATAGTCTACAAAATAAAATTTTCAGCCATAAAATTGAAGTTTAGACTAGTGGTTCCGGATTATCCATTTATCATCAAATGCCATAGAATACCTCAGGATTGTGTGAAAACATAAATTAAAAAAAATACAAAAACTTGTTATAAGTTATAGGTATCATGTTCAAAGTTCTACCAACTTAGAACCTAAAACCTAATAGTCAAAACACCCAAATTTTGAAATCTAAAACCTACCATGCATATATTGAGACTTGGAATCTACATATTCTCACCAATGTGGTTTTCAAGTTTCAAATTCTATTTCACCCCTAGTAAATATTTCCCATAGGCAATAGCATTTGGTGGTGCAATATCTCCTATTTACAAGAACAAGATTAAAAGCTCATCCTCTTCACTTAAACCACAAGTGCACCGAGACAAATACAAGATCATAAAAAATAAGAAATAAAAAGCCATAATTATGCTAATTACAATAGCAGCAGTTTGCTGC
The DNA here is from genome assembly GCA_014182845.1 of Corymbia calophylla. Lineage (NCBI taxonomy): Eukaryota > Viridiplantae > Streptophyta > Magnoliopsida > Myrtales > Myrtaceae > Corymbia > Corymbia calophylla. The sequence continues at coordinate 7,259,073 of CM024702.1, forward strand.
ATTATCATATTTTAACGAATGTGGGATGACAGAAAAGAGATCCATTACCTATAGAAGGACCTGAGGCATCCGAGAAGGCCAAAGTGGGCAACTTACACTTCTTTGAAAATGATTGGAGTGAGTCCTGGATGCTTTTCATTCTTCTCCTGATAATAGGAACACACCATAGGGTTCAGATTGACAACATGCATAAAAACACCAACCAATACTTAAATGATTGATACTTAAGGTTCTTGGTTCGATTTGGTTCCTACCTAGGCATCAAGAACCAGGCCACATAGTAAAGATTTAGGGCTTTTAGAAGTACAAAAAATATTTTTGGGGTATTTATAGTACAATAGGCATAATTTGGGGGGTATTTGTAGTGCATTAAGCATGGTTTTGGGTTTTTTGTGGTATTTGCCCAAAGATTGAGTACTGATTAAATAATTGATACTGAGGTTCTTTGTCCAATTCCCGATCCAGTTTTTCGATTCTCGGTTCCTAGTCTGGTTCGGTTCCTACCCAAAAACTGAGAACCAAACCGCGTGCTTTGGGTTTAGGTATCTAGTGACACAAAAAAGAACCAAATCACAAAGTACAGGTTCTCGATTGATACATAGTTCTTGGTTTGGTTCTTGCTCCAATGCTTGGTCCAATTCTTGATTCTTGGTCTAGTTTGGTTAGGTTTCTACCTAAGAGTCGAGAACCAAATCGCAAAGTACAAGTTTATGATTTTTAGCGACACAAAAAAGAATTAGAGATATTTATGTCATAGTAAGTATAGTTTGAGGGTTTATGTGGTATTAACCCAAAGACCAAGTGATACTTAAATGATTGATATGACGTTCTTGTTCCAATTCTTGGTTCCTGGTCTACTTTAGTTAGGTTCCAAAAAATATAAAACTAGGAATCAAACAGAAGCTCATTAGGACCGCGAACTGAACCCATTCCCATCGGTTCGATTCTTTGGTTCCGATTCGATTCTCAATTCTACTTGAAAATTATACTCATCCATATAATTTACGTTACAAGAAAGAAAGTACAGAAAATTGAAGAACATTAAAAGTATGTGAAAGTAAAGATCGAATGTAACCATCACAACGTTTGAAGGAGAATAACAACCTAAAAGGTAACACCCTTTCCACTCACGTTGCAAACTGGTTTTTTCTCGGTACGTCAACGAACTTCACGAAGATGCGTATTTCACTTATGTCGACTAATGAAATCATCGGTCAACTTTTGAGTTTCAAAGTCATTTTGAAGCATGAAAATGACATAAATAGTCCATGAACTTTAACTTAATATGTAATTTGGTCCCAAAACTTTTAATTTGTTCAATATGATCCTTGAACTTTTGCTCAATATATAATATGGTCCATAAACTTTTAATATATTAAATGTAATCCCTGAACTTTTGGTATATGTTTAATATAGTCTTTGAAATATATGAAAATGTTTAATGTTGTCTCTTTCCATCAATTCAAGACTAAGGATTATATTGAAAAATCAAAATTTCAGGGATCATGTTACAAATTGGATTATAGTTTAGGGACCACATTAAACAAATAAAAAATTCAGCGACCGAATTGTACATTAAGCCAAAGTTCAAAGACTAATATGTCATTATCCCTTTTGAAGCTCACATTGGATGCTATTGTTTACATTATTCACATTTTTATCAATCAAATGAAACCCTTGTGTTTTAGCCTTTTTTGAAATTTCTTACAAAAATTTTCCACCAGCCCCCTTGTCAATAAATTATTTCTATGTCAACGATAGTAATTTCAGATTTGTTTTTTCTTTAAAAAAAAGTTAAATTGTCTTTTCTTCTCTAGCCACAATTAGTTCATGAACTTTGGCTCGATATGCAATATCGTTCATAAACTTGTAATTTGTTCAATATATCCCTGAACTTTTCATAATTGTTTAATCTGATGATTGAAATAATTATATTTTTGGGTTCAATATAATTCTTGAATCATCTAGTGCATGGACTAGATTGAACATGTATTGAAAATTCGGAGACTATATTAAACAAATTAAAAGTTCGGGGATGACATTGTATATTTAGCTAAAATTTAAAAACTGTATTTAATAAATTAAGAAGTTAAGAGAGTACATGCCTATTTGTATTGTTTTCCCAACAAAATTGGCAAGTAAAACAAGAAATATCGAATTAAAATTGTTTTAGAAAGCCATAAAAAAAATAATCCTAAATAGAGATAATTAGAACCATTAATGTCCCTGTATTGTCATTGACAAGGATTTCTTTTCCAAGCTCATCTTGCCATATCTTAGTAACAACCAGCACTTTGATGCTCTGAATTAGACATAGACTTAAATACAAGTCCCGCTAGGCGTGACATTTTGTTCGAGCTAAGATTTCACGAGTAGGAGAGATGTCAAGTGTGCCATGTGTAATCGTCACTTGTCTTCAATGAATCGAAAACTTCGGCGCAATCGTGGTCCATGTTCGTTAAACGAATGGCTAATGATTTCCGGGGGGGTACGATGTGCTTTTATTCAAGTCCAAACAAACGGCCCTAAACTTGATCATATGATGGGCAGGGGCGGATACTTAGCCTAAAAAGTCCTTATTCAAGCTCGCTCATGATTTTATATATATGTTTCCCCACAGAATTGTTGGGCTTAAGCAGGCCCAAAAAAGAAGATGCTTGCCTAGGCCCACAAAAATGTGCTCCGGGCCTTGTTTGCTCCCGTGGGCCTGGGCAAGCCCAAGTGGCTGTTACGTTCGTGATCGGGTCCATCGTTGGAAATTTTGTGAAAAAGTTTAAAGTTGAAAGATGTCTTGGGTTTACCTTAAAGGATGGAGAGATAAAGTAAACTAATTTAAACAACACAAAAAATTCATCAAAAGCCCATACCCTTTGTTTAGATGTATCATAATATTATGGTATAAGAAGACAAGAAAATAGTAAATTCAAATAACTATGATAATTTATACAAATGTTTTCACATTTTGAAATTGAATTAAGTTCTCTTGAATTATACAATTATTTAAATTTATTTTATGGCTAATTCACATTTTTAAACAATTTCTTCTCTACACATTTATAACTTCTTTTCTTTTCTTTTTTTTCCACGGGCATAAGCATATACTCTTTTTCGGTACATAAAGTAAGGAAATTGTGATTTAAATAATGTTAGATAATGAATTTAAATTTCGGTAACATGAGAAATATATAAAAGTACATTCGAAATCTACTAGAGATCCATGGACAAGACAACACGTGTCGGGATGTTTAAATTATCATATTGTCGATAGAAAGATTTTTTTTTTTGACATGTTTAATATCGTAGACATTATTGAATTTCTTTTGGCGAGAATTAGCATGCTTTGAGTTTGTCTTAGCCAATAAAGAGATATTTTTCATGTTAACTAGCACAAATATTTACATATTACCCTCCCACTTTATTACAAAAAAAAAAGACCAATTAGAGAAAAAAATTATGTTGTATCAATAGTTTCACATTAATTCTTTAAAACCAATCCAATTGAAATTTGGAATTTTTGTAATACTTGTTAGATTGTTAGAGCACGAATGATAACTATTATGTTCTAAAAATGGATATTTCTATTTCTATTATTTGGATGAGTTTTTGAGTAAAATAAACATTTGATAACGATGTAAAATTTATCCCTCATTGTTGGTGACAGCGGATGATGGACGATAACTAGTGGGCCATTGGTTAGTAGTGTAGGTGAGTGATAAGAAGAGTTTTTATTTCTCATTTTTATTATAGAAATAGAGAAGTAGAAAATTTTTGTTTCTCATTTATATTCTAAACTTATTTTTTGACTAAAAATTTGTTTTAGAAATATAAAAATGAAATTGTGTTACCAAACGGGCTTTTGTTCTGAATCTATTACTAGGAATAGAAAATAGTTCTAATCATGTATGAATATTATTGGTTTGATATTAATCAAAATATGTCAAAAGAGCGATTTCTCCACATCACTTAGTAATTTTCTAGGAATTTTTATTAACTTAGTAAAATTGAATGGCAATGAGTACGGCATGTTTTCGCACTATCTTCTTTGCAAATTAAAATTCTCGCCATATTTGACACTTTGAAGGGTTAATAAGATAAAAAAATCATCGGCATACCCATGTCACATTTATCTCAAACTAATTTTCATGTTATAAAAAATAACAATTTGATACACTTATGACTAATCTAACATTCTACTAAGTTTAGCATAAATTGACGGTGCATGAATACATATATCAAACAACTCGAATGATCAGGATGTGACGTGTACCCGACTTGAAAATTCAATATAAACAAATCTCCTAAACAAGTCCTTTTGGGAAAGCTAGATTTGAAGAAAATGAATTGAGATTGGGAAATCTGCTACTTTTGCCCTAATTGGGAAGTTAGCTAAAATCTCTTATTTCATGACATAAATATTCATTTAGGATAAAGATGATACGTGTGCATTGGTCCGAGACTTTTGACGGTATTAACTCAAAGGTTATGATTTTACTTTTAGGGGGGGCGCGATCGAAATTGCAAAAAGGGGAAGGAATGCACGAACCCAAGCAAAAGAGAAATATAATTTTAAAAAAAGCAAAATAAAAACAAAATCTAAGTCGGGAAAATACTGTTATACTGCCTCTCCCTCCCCCCCTCTCTCTCTCTCTGCATCTTCCTTTTCCCTCTCTTTCCCAGCCTCTCTCTCTCTCTCTCTTACTCACTCTCTCTCTCTCATCTCAGTCGCAGCGCCTCCTGTCTCTCTCTCTCTTGCTCTGTTCAGGAACCCACGAAACCCTAAATCTCCGGATCTCGCCTCGCCTCGCCTCGCCTCCTCGCGCTCTCCCCCAGTGGCTCGCGGTGAAGCTCCAGCCTTCGGAATTCGCAGTCTCATCCCCCAAATCCCGGGGGCTCCAGATTTGCCCCTCCCCCCTCCTCTTCCCGCAAAATTGGGGTACGCGCATCGCCGGCTGTGCATTCAATCTCCCGCTTTCGCACTTGATTTTTGGGTTTCCGCGATGTTGTTTGATTCGGTATCTCGCCCTCGTAGCTGATCTGACATGGGGTTCCGCGTCGTCGGATTCTCCGCCGCCGCCGCCCGCCACCGCCGCCGCCATGTTCAGTTCACTGCAGCGTAGGGGCGGGGGAACGAATTAGTGGGCGTCGATTGTTTTCGGGTTTTGCGCGAACCCTAGGTTAGGAGTCTCGAGTCGAGCATGGTGGGTAAGGAGGAGTCCAACGTCAATCCTCTAGCTCCTTGCCATATATCCACCGCTCGTAAGACGTTCTGGCGTTCGGCGTCCTGGTCGTCCTCTCGGACCGCGCAGCAGAACCCTGGTGAAGAAGGTAATAATTGCTCGGATTCGAATGGTAACGGGCCAGATAGTTTTGGGCAGAACCGTCGTTTTCCTGCCCCTTTGACCCCGCGGTCCCAGCATAATTGCAAGGCGAGGTCGTGTTTGCCTCCGTTGCAGCCTTTGTCAATCACCCGGCGGAGTTTAGATGAGTGGCCAAAAGCAGGGTCTGATGATGTTGGCGAGTGGCCACAGCCACCTACACCCAGCGGGAACAGAGGTGGGGAGAGGTTGAAGCTTGATATGTCTGCGATTCAGCGGAACCCCGATAAGAATGGCGGGTTAGTGAAGAGGGAAAAGATAGCATTCTTTGATAAAGAGTGTTCTAAGGTAGCCGAACATATATATCTTGGTGGGGATGCAGTGGCTAAAGATAGGGATATACTAAAGAGGAATGGGATCACGCATGTTCTGAACTGTGTGGGCTTTGTTTGCCCCGAGTATTTCAAAGCGGATTTTGTGTATAGAACTTTGTGGCTGCAGGATAGTCCGTCAGAAGATATTACTAGTATTCTCTACGATGTTTTTGATTATTTTGAGGATGTTAGGGAACAACATGGGAGGGTTTTTGTGCACTGTTGTCAAGGGGTCTCCAGGTCAACATCTCTGGTGATAGCATATCTTATGTGGAGAGAGGGGCAGAGTTTTGATGATGCATTTCAGTTTGTGAAGGCTGCAAGAGGGATAGCTGATCCTAACATGGGTTTTGCTTGCCAGTTGTTGCAGTGTCAAAAAAGAGTCCATGCTTTTCCTTTGAGTCCAAGCTCATTGCTCAGGATGTACAGAATTGTGCCGCATTCATCCTATGATCCCTTGCATCTGGTTCCTAAAATGTTGACTGATCCTTCTCCTGCGGCACTTGATTCCAGAGGAGCTTTCATTGTACAGGTACCTTCTTCAATTTACGTGTGGATTGGAAGGGAATGTGAAAGCATAATGGAAAGGGATGCTAGGGGGGCTGTTTGTCAGATTATGAGGTATGAGAGAGTACATGGTCCAGTGGTTATGATCCGGGAAGGAGAAGAACCATCAAAGTTCTGGGATGCTTTCTCTAACCTCTTACCCTTGATGGATAAATCTGGCAATGGAGTGTCTGGTAAGGAACTAATTGCCAGGAAAACTTCCTCAGGACGGAGGAAAGTGGATTTGTATGATGTAGATTTTGAAATTTTCAAGAAAGCAATAAAGGGGGGAGTTGTGCCTCCCTTTGCATCATCTGAAAATGAGCATGAAACCCATCTTCCTGCTAGAGAGAGCAGTTGGAGTGTGTTGAGACGCAAATTTGCCCCCAGTAATATGAAGGATTTCGTGTCAGCTCCTAAGATTACCCTGTCCAGGGTTTTCTCTGACTCCATGATGGTTGTACATTCTCCTGTGAACTGTTCACCTGCATCATCGACTTCATCATCGTCATCATCATCATCTCCTCCTTATCTTTCTCCAGATTCCCTCTCTTCTGATTCAAGCACCAGCTCAACGTACTTCTCTGAATCATCTCTAGATTCACCTTCACAGCTTCCTGTTCACTTCCTGTATCATCAACTTTGTCTAACTTCTCTAATTTGTCTCTCCATCGTTCAATAACAATTTCTCAGCCTATGTCACAGAATCAGGATTATATTGACATCAACTTTCCTTCGAGGCTGCATCCTCTGTCAGTCTCTTCATCAGTTAAGAAAGTCTGTCCCTCGCTTGCTGAACGTAGAGGTAGCGCATCTAGGACTCTAAAGCTACCAGTTGGGAAAGATAAAGTAACACAGGTTTCGTCCATTGCTGTTCCCCCACAAGAAAATGGGGTCTGGGCAAATGGCAATACTTGTACATCGCTTGAACCGGGTCCTGACAGAGAAAATGTTGTAGAAACAGGGGATAGTATGAAAACCAGGGAGAGACATCTGGCTCCAATAAGCAAGTTTCAGAAGCCTTGCCTTGTTGTTAGTGATCTCTCTTCCAACAAAGTTGCTGGCATCCGAGCACAAAGTTGTTTAGGAAGAAGTGGAGAGTTAGAAGAAGTTGGTGTTCCTTCTGTTTCAAGGAAAATTGATCAAAGTGTCGTAGAATGTAATGGAAAAGTGCGACCCCTCATATGTTGTTGGCCTAGTTTAGAAGAAGTTGCGGCTTTTGGTAGGAGTGATCTGAATTCTGGAGCTGTTTTTGCTATCTATTGTCCAGTTACATTTTTTAAACAGTCAAAGGAGGGGATTCTGTACTTTTGGCTAGGAAGGTCCTTTAATTGCAATGAAAGCAAAATTCCAGTAAAACGAAGCAGAGATTTAGGTGATGTAGAGAAGATTGACTGGAACCAAGTTGCACATGATTTTCTTTTAGAGAAAGGCCTTCCGAAGGAAACGAAAATTGAGGTGTGAATTATCGCAAAGCTCTTAATCATTTCATCTGTCATCTATCAAAAGCCTTTTGTGGATTGGGAGTTCTATTTAGTTGCTTTATTGTTAAAGATTCCTCAAAGTAATTTGCTGTTGAACGAAACAGAATGATGGAATCAACTGTTTGAAAACTTCCTATTCTTTATTGTATTTTCTTGGGTTTGACATGTTTTTGATGATTTAGTCCTTGGGTAGGCATTTATCCTGTCATCTACAATTTCTATCAGTAACTTCTACTAAGAAAATGCATATGACGAAATCTGGCATGATCAATGAGCATAGAAGCTACTTGAAGATAGTATATGTTTGACACTCTAGTTGACAATTGGCTTGGCACATAGGTCTTTAGTCGAATTCACAATTTTTATACAGTGGATCTGCTGGACCAAAGGTGCGCTTATTGGGTTTTATGGAGTATTTTCTTGTATATTACATGTTTTTGATGATTGACTTCTTGGGCTAGGATTTATCCTGGTGTCTTCAAATTCTATTAAGAAAATGTTTTTGACCCTATCTGATATGTCAACAACATAGAACCTAGTTGAATATAGCCTCTCTTTTGATACTTTCGCTTATTATTTACTTGAAACACAGGCTTTCTAATTGAATTTACAAAGTCATACAATGGATTTGGTGGACCAAACGTGTGCTTGCTGGGGTTTTATAGAGGATCAAATATAATTCAATCTTTCCCCCCGACTCCCAGCAGTTTTAGATGGAAATATGTTCTACTAGGAACTGGAAAAAATATTAACAGTGTGTACAAATGTAAATATATGAACCACTTTCAATTTTCCCTGCTAGTTATTTTGTTAAAGAAGTTTCCCCCCTAGAATTAGTAACCATGAGCTATATGGCCACCAGACATTGATGGGACTGCACATTGCACATTCTTAGATCAAGAATTGGAACCTTTCAAGTCTCTGCCTTTCTTTTTTCATGCAAGACCAGCACTTAAGGCATTTGAAATTGATTGTCCTGCCGTTGTAATAATTTGACATCACTATTCTTTCATCCTGTTTACCTGTTACGTTAATTGTACTTATCGTTCCTTGTCATTTGGTCACTCCAGTGTCCTGTATGCTTAACTGTTCTGTTTTTTTGTTTGTTTTTTTTGCTCTTCTGCACTTTACTATTGAAGCAGCTGCAAGCATGAGACTGATTATAGGCTGTTCTTAACTTTATTGAGGTGCTGTTAGTGCCTTATATATAAACTATCGTTTGGAAAATAAGCGAAATAACTTTTTGCATACTGTATAGGGGTCTTCATATTTGTCTTTGTGATAATATATTGGATAACTGAGGAAGTTGTACAAACAAATGGGTTACTTAGTTGGTGAATCTATGTTGCGTGATGCTGGGTATTTAAGAAATACTCATCATTGCCAGGTTGGCATGTGTTTATTTTTTTAATAATGAGCCATGTTCATATAATTGTCTTCTGTGGAGTTTAAGCCAATCTTTGCACAATGATGGATATGTTTAATATGCATTCTCACTGTTGTTCTAGGTTATGTCTCCTTTTTTTGAAACTTCCCCTTTTAGCATTGTAGACTGTTTGTTTGATTATAGCAGTCAAAACAATTTTAGCATTTGGTTTCTAAATGTCTTCTTATGCCGAATGCTCCTCAACAGATTCTTATAGAAGATCAGGAACCTGAAGAATTCCTTGCAATTATGAGATTGATCAGGAACAGTGAACTTCAGAAGGGGCCAAGTAATCCAGTAGCTTAGCAACCAAAACAGCATCTTCCATCAAATGGCTTTATTTTGTATGTCATCCTGCACAGGATCCTGCTCTTACAGTAGTCTTAGAGGTGATGATTTAAATTTTGAGTAATTCTCCCATCTCATCATATGAATTAGAAAGCATTCAGGGTTGGCAACCCAACTTTTTATAATTTCGTAGTAATTATGATTTATAGACTATAAGATTTGACTACAAGATTATTGCTCATTCTATCATATAACCTCATGGTTTCCTCCCACTCTTAATAGGATTAACTGTTGAACATGTCCTGGAACTGTTGAATTGCACTTGCATGGAGTTAGAAGAGCATGAGTTTATGAAGTATGTTTGCATTTGTAAAGGCTTAGCAATCATATTTTTTGCCATTCGTTTTGATAAGTAAGCACTTATGGAAATATAACCAAATTCCCACTGAGTAGACAGGAAGTCCACATCTGAAAGAAACAGCTAAGTAGAAAACCAGAAGACATCATGAAAAAAAAGAAGAACAAATAGAAAAAAAATTAGAGTCCAGTTAGTACCTGGTTTAGAACAAGGCTCTATAACTTTTGACGATTTAGTTCCAACAATATTGCATCACTATTTTTCAAGAAATAAATTCCATATGAGAGAGAAAGGGACATCTTTCCATGTTATCTTTTTAAATATGAATCTTCTATGCTATTTGCAGATAGCATTAAGTTCTTTGTGGATATGAAAATTCTTTTTAATGTTTGCATGTGCAAGCCCTATGCACAATGACTATTCTGCAAAGCCTCAGATTATTCGCCAATAAAATGCTTACCATGTGTAGCAATCAAAGCAAAGAATGCAACCTAACCTTTAAAGAGCTTAAACTTTTTGAACTCGTTTAAAAAGAAAGCTGAGAATTGAATTACAAAACAAGGCATGACAGAAAGATTTGCCATAAATAGCAAGATAATATTTAACGTGGGAACTTTGCATAGAGTCTGTGGAATTACTGCATGGATGCATTTTCTGTGATAATCTGTGGGAACAAGTGATAAGGAAATTTCTTTTACTTTTAGATTGATAATCATCTTTTGGGTGTCTTTGAATGATTTTCATGATTTATGTGTATGACCTTTATTGTAGGGATTGGTTCTGAGAGTACTGTTTAAAACTGACTGATTTCTTTGAATGTTACCATGGGTTTATTCCTTTTCCTTTATGAAGTTTGAGATACTTGCTAGAGTGTTGGGTTGGCACTAGGTTTCTTGAACAAGCACACTTTCCTCATCATTTTTTTTTTCATGCTATGATCAGATCCTGAAATTAAGAGTGAATAAATGAGAGCTTGATCATGTCAGGCGTTCTATTATTCTATTTCAACATTAGGTACTTTAAAAGCAAACCTAGTACACTAGCTTGCTTAGAGTCTTCCATTTTGTCCATCATGTGTAGCTATGCTACTCAGAATGTCCTGACAATAAGAAATTGAGCTTTTTTGGCTTGCTAAATCTGAAAGTTAAAGCGAAGTATCCACAAATTGAAGCAGGGTAACTCTTCCTGCATAGTTGCCAAGCCTTGTTGCAATATTTTGACTCCCCTCTTCTTCCTGTGGTACTTTTGCAGGAGCGTTGGTCTTTGTTCTTCAAGGCATTCTCCTTGTTGTGCATTGCGGTGACAGTGTTGGCTATCGAAACTTCTCGCTGGAGAAGGAACTGACTGGATCTTGTATATTCATTAATTTCAGGAAAAAGATACAGATGTTTCTGTGCAAAGGTGCACTCTCTTCTGCAAATATATCATCTCATTTCCTTCTACTGGCAGCAGCCTGAGTAGTATCACCTTGGGATGAGCATGGTTCAAGTGGTTGGTTCTCACCTTAGAATTGGGAACTGCCTACTAAGGATTGGGTTAAATATCTCCAACAAAACCACGATTTCCAAAATCCTTTTGAATTATTGAAAAAGTTAAATCGAACCTGAAATTAGATGCATACCAAAATCATTCTAAAATGTGTGAAATCAATGGAATAAGCTCTCACAAAACCGATTTGATCTTAACATAAAACATGCTACTTCGATTTAAATATATTGCCTTTCAGAAATATTTTTCACATGGGATATATGTGTCTGGCTAAAAGATGATAAAACACATCAGCGAATTCATATTTGACATCAATCTCATGTTAAATTGAGTAAGGTCTTTTGCAATTTATAGGGTAATTTCAAATTATCACCGGTCTAGTCTAGGTGGATGGATGGTTTTACCCTTAGAATCGAGAATCAGGAATCAGATTGATATTAATTGGTTTTGATAAATTAGAATTGGGAACCAGATTGGTCCCTATGAGAATTGCCGGTTCTAGGTCGGTCTCGTCCAGTTCTCGGCAGTCCGGATGGGTCCCAATCCTTTTGCACACTCCTAGTATCACCTCTGCATTCTTGTAGTCGTAAACTCATGGCATGCAAGCAAACATGACTCCTGCATTGGCAGCGGTCCAGAGGGTGGTCAATTTAGCATCCCTCTTTGCCCATTGTATTTGTGGTCCAATTGTTAGTAACCGAGCGATCAGAAACTCGTATTCGCAAGTAGACCTAAGCTCTAGAGACCCCCCTGTTGATCATGGGGAGGTCCTCTGCAGCGAACAAAACAGGTCATTTTCAATTCTATCTAGATTTTCAGCGGGAAACTATCAGGACAGATGATAGAAAAGGCTTGAGTTAGCTTCTTCTTCTGGCCATGGAAAGTCAGAATAGTCGGCATGGTTCATTATATTTAATCTTCACGGTATTATCGACGGTGCCCCTTTTTTATATTTCGAGAGAAAGAAAAAAAGAACTTCGACGGAAGATATTCTAAAAAAAAAAAAAACGAAATGGGTACTGGTCGACACTCGATGATTTAGTTCCTTGGTTGAAATAACACAGATGAAGCGCAGGGAAGACGGCGTTTAGCAGTTGAGCGGACATTTCTTCTTGTTGATGGAGATGGAACCGTTCACCTTCATCTCAAAGTTAAAATGAAATTCAATGCGAATGTAGTTGGGAAGATTGCGCAAGTGGTTATTGATTCATGGGGAATGAGCTCCTTCATGATGAGGACTGCGTGTGATGTTTTCCCGTAAACCAGACTCTTCACCATTTCACCATCCCCAAGGTTCCTTATTTTGCGCTATATATACTTGCATTTCAACTGAACAAAGTGCCAAACGCGAGCGTGAATCTTTTTTCTTAAGCCTGAGTTCTTCCTCCCCTTAGTAAAATCCACCCGACCCAACACGACCATGGCGGCAGGTAAAGTGAGCTTGAAGCTTCTGGTCGACAAGAGCAGCCGAACGGTGCTCTTTGCTGAAGCAGGCAAAGATTTTGTCGACTTCCTCCTCGATATCCTCCTGTTGCCGGTCGGAATGGTGATCCAGCTCCTCGAGGAAACTAGGATGGTGGGCAGTTTAGGCAATCTCTATGGCAGCGTCGAGAAGATGAACGATGTGTACATCAAATCTTCCAAGAAAGACATTCTCTTGAATCCCAAAGCACCCGCCTTTCTCTCCCAAATGTCATTTCTGTTGCCTGAGATTTCATCCTTGGATTCAACACCCAAAACCTACTACGGGTGCAATAACTGTTTGGACACTAACTGTCGGATCTATGTAGCGGAGGGCCCTTCTGCAACATGTCCTGGTTGCGGATATTTAATGAGCCACAAATTCCCTCTTGTCGATTCACTGGCTGCTCCGGCATCAGCACCTGTATCGGCCGTTAAGGGCGGTTTCGTGCAAGGGGTGGTGACATACATGGTGATGGACGACCTGGAGGTGAAGCCGATGTCGACTATCTCGAGCATTACTTTGCTGAAGGAGTTCAACGTGAAGGAAATTGGAAATCTTGAGGAGAGGGTGGTCAGCTTGGGAGCGGACGAGGTAGGCCCACGCCATTCCTTGCGATTATGCTATGCTTAGATTCTAAAAAGTCAAAACTCCATGACTCATAACAATTTATATGGAAAATCCATTTTAGGAGACGAATAAATTACAAATGAATATCGATTGAGGCGAGTTGTGTGAAGGAAATTTTTTTTTACTGCCTCTGTACCGCAAATTTGATTAATCCAAGTTTTAGGATTTGTACAAACATTTAGAGATTGGCGGTCCTTTCTTATTGTTTTGTTTTGTAACTTTGAAGGTATAAGGCTGCTGAGGGCTTCATTGCACTCCGAGAAGGTTCTCACTGATGTCTTCTTCGGCGAGAAGAAGTGAGAGAGATCGTGATCAAGCCAATGCAATAGACTTCCATTTAGAAAGTACATGGAGGGATATGTTCTGGTGATTTTGTGAACGGGGTACAAGACTTTTAGTGCGGATTGACCTTTTCATTTGAAGTATTCTCTGGAAGTATTGACATGTTTATCGGCTCTATTTTATGATATGACAGTATCCGTTTGGTCGAAAAAATGAATGACGTGAACATTGTTAGAATGATCTCATCAACTTACCATCGTTCAACGTAAAATTTCGGATCTTGGAACGGAAACTTTTCATGAAAACATCATAGAAAATAAAAATGCACTTGAATGCAAGGGTGTTAATATTACCCGATCCAGCTTGAACCGAAAATGGGTACCTTGACTGTATTTTCTGTCTGGTTTGGGTAGTACGCAAAAAAAAAAGGGTCAATACCTTGATGGTTCGCGTCGGTTTTGGTACATACAATACCCGAACCGCATTAAAGAAACCTAAATCAACTAAATGGCATGCAGACTGTCGCTAATTGTTGTAACGAAGAAATCGGAGGCAACGTTAATTTGAAACAAATAGAAAAAACATGAAGAAGCGGAGCGCAAGTGGCATCTTTGAGCTCACCAGTCTCCAACCTCAACTATGTCGATCTCTCCACTTCCCATGTTCACCAATCCGTCGCTCTATTCAAGCAGGTCCTCCTCCATCGCTCTTTTATTTCTTCTTCTTCTTTGCTTTTTATGCTTTTTGAGTTCGAAATTCTGCATGATGCACAGCATCTTTGAGTGCGACGCAGCTTGCGATTTCACGATTGATTCTGAGTTCGATATCGTTTTCGCATTGTTATAGCCATGCTTGGATTGTGGGTTCTTCTATGTGATAAACCACAGAATGAGCCGCGAGTTCATGGATGAAGTTTCTGAGCATAGCAAGCGGTTTTTTTAGAAGAGCTCTGTTAATAGTGGTTTTAGGCCCTAGGTCGATGGAAGCACCCATATCTCTTTGAGAGGCATCGAGGAGAGTGAGTTAAAAGGGCCGAAATTCTTCATTGAAATCTTTAAACAGAAAGAAAACCAAAGACCCGAAACGTATTTCTGATTCGGGTTGGAACCAACGCATACCCAAATGTTTTGGTTTGGTTTAGGTATGACAGAAGATGGGCGCCATTCTTGAGTTTGGAAGAAAGTCGATTTCTCTTTCTTATCCCTTTTCTTAAATCTCTCGGCATATATGGAATTTTTCATGCGTTAATAGGAAGAGAGGACCGGTTACATAGATATATATCTTCATCAGTTATATATTGGCATGTCCATCAAATAAACATAATCTTAAGATCATCACTCAAAAATTGTTTATCCCTTAATTTTTTCCTAATCAAAGCTGGAGATTGTTTATCGATCATATAACCATAATCCTATTAGCGTCAGCTGAAAAATGAAGCCTTCACTTTTCATTGCATTCAAACCTTTTTTACGAATTCCGACCAAAAAACAATAAAAGGTTTTTAAGAATCTGCATGAGATAATAAAGGCAAGGAAAAACTCCAAATACGGATTTAAAGTGTCATCATTTTTCAAATAAAGATTTAAAGTGGACATCGTTTTAAATAAAGATTTGAATTGACCAAATCATCTCAAATAAGGGTATAAAATAATCAAATTGTCTCAAATAAGGGTCTTGGGCTGGCCCGTAACTATTCCAATCATAAAAAAAGGGTATTTTGATTAAAAAAAAATTGTAACCATATTTTTAAAATTTTTTTATTTTTATTTTTTCCTCTTCCCTCCCCCAGCCATGGTTGTTGATGGCTAGCAGAGGTCGCTTGCCTCACGTGAGGGCCGCCCTCACCCAACACTGGTGAGGGCATTCCTTGCTAGACCCAACGAGGGTTGCCCTCACTGGCGTCTCGTGAGGACCGCCTCGCTTGGGCTAGGCGAGCAAGGGCGATCCTCGCCCAACATCGACAGGTGTTGCTCTTACTAGATCTGGGGAGGGCAACCCTCACCCTTGCAGCCCAAGGAAGGACGACCTTTGCTCGATGTTGGCAAGGGTGGCCTTCGCATGAATCCGATGACCTTTGTCATGGTCGGCGGAGGGAAGGGGGGAAAATAAAAAAGAAAAAAATAGAAAAAGGAAAGTAAAAGAAATAAACAAAAAAATGAAAAATAAAAGACAAAAATGCCTTTTTGTCTTAGAGGTTAGATTAAACCCTTTTTTGAAAAAACTAATATAGTTATTTTAGGTCCTCATTTGAACCAAGTTCTACTTTAGACCTTTATTTAAGATGATTTGACTATTTCAGATCCTTATTTGAAATAAAGTCCACTTCAAGCCCTTATTTTAAAAAACGAGGGCATTTCACATCTTTATTTGGAATTTTCCCTAAAGGAAAATTGAGAAAAATGTCCAAAAAGTTCTAAACCTATGACTCTTTAACTAATTTAGTCTTAAACCTTTCAATTTTGTCAATTGAGTCCTAAATTTTTTCACTTTTTGCCAATTGAATCAATTTGGCCAATTTTAATCGAAAATTGTTGATGTAGAATATTTTTAATGATATTTTAATATTTTTTTATTATTCATTTATTTATCTTTTTTCTTCTTTTCTTTTTTCCTTCATTTCTTTTTTTCTTTTTCGGGTTTCTTCTTCTTTTTTTCCTTTGCCAGCCACTACCGAACGTTGTCAATGGCTGGTGGACGTCACCAATCTCAAGTGAGGGACGCTCGACCTTGGGTTGGCGAGGGTCGCCCTTGCTTGATTTGGTAAGGGAGGCCTTCACTCCATCTGGCAACAATGGTCGTCCATGGCAAGGGTCACCCTTGCTAGGTGAGGTGAGGTGAGGCCTAGGCAGTTGACCCTCGCCCTCGCTTGAGGCCGGTGATCTTTGTTGGCCATCAACGAGGACCGGTGGTGGCTGGTTAGAGGGAAAAAGAAAGAAGAAAAAGAAAAAAAGAGAAAAGGACAAAAAAAAAAGAAGGAAAGGAGAAAAAGAAAAAAGGACAATAAAAAATGGAAAAATATTATTAAAAATTATTTATGTCAGCATCGATCGTGTCATGTAGGACGGTTGGTGATCATGTCAATAATTTCTGACCAAAATTGGCCGAATGATCCAATTAGCAAAAAGTGAAAATGCTTATAACTCAATTGGCAAAATTAAAATGTTTAAAAATTGAATTGGAATAATATAATATGTTTAAGACTTTTTGAACCATTTTCCCAAAGGCAAAATAGTTTCAATCTACATCAGGAATTTTTTTGTTTCTTTTCTTACATTGCTTGGCAAATTCACTATTTCCTAAATATACTCAAATGCAATTCCATACCTAGTTCCACTTGAAATTAGATCATATAAATTTCAAAGTTCCATCACCTTAAATATGAAATTGTCTTCTCATCATGTTCGAATCTTATAAGTTGATTTGCAGCCAATATGCAGTGGCAGCAGCACGCACATGAATTAATTTGATTCTAATTTGTCTAGAATGTATGTAACAAGGCTCATAGTGAAATTAGCAAATTCACTAGAAAAATGATAACTCAATCTAACGCGAAGAAAACATTAACATTTCAAGTGGGCGGTATGAGTTAGTACTTCTGAAGCGTTAATAAGTTTGCAAATTAAGTTGGTAATACAGTAAAAAACTTGATAATTGGCAAACTATTAAAGAAGTCGGTAATTTCATAAAAGTACTGGTAAGTAATAAACAAGTTACCTAGAAAAAAATTTACTGGTGCGAATGAGAAATCTGTATTGTTTTTTTTGGCATGGAGCAATGTAATTCTATCACTTTTATGCAATTAATTTTTTTGAACAACCTAGTTAAAAGTATAGTTTATGCAAACTGAGCACAGGATAGCTAAACCCAGTTACAGTCTTTAAAAGAGTACAAAAAATGTGATGCTTGTGTTTTCCGACACCTGCAAATCAATCTATCAGTGTGACCTTAAACTTGCTTTTAAACTCGTTGAAAGAACTCAACTTAATTCTGATGTTAGAAGCAACAGAAAGAACAATAGAATCAAAAGCAAGTCGGTAAAGCCTTTTCACATTCTGGTTCTCGATCTTTACTATTATCTCCTATCTATCATGTTCCTAATCTTGCTCGCAATCTCCTCTTTGTTGCTCAATTTTATCGTAAAAGTTCTTGTGTTGTTGATTTTAATGGTTCATCCTTTTCTTTGAAGGACAAACAAACTGGGAAAATTCTCCTTCAAGCTGATTCTTCTCATGGACTTTAACCGATTCCCAACTTGATGGTATCATCTCATTTGCATCCTATCGTGGCTTCCTATGCTTCACTCACTTGCTGGCATGCTCTTCTTGGACATCCAAATAAACAAGTTTTGAGATGTATTTGCAATTCTAATTTTAAGTTAGTATCATATGAGTCATGTCTTATAGCTAAATCTCATCAATTGCCCTTTGAGTCTATTAGTCATCGTGCATATTTTCCTTTAGTTGTAATTCTTTTTGATGTATGAACAAGTCCAATTTTATATAATTTTGGTATAAAATATTTTGCATTATTCATTGATAACTATTTTCTGTTCACTTGGGTCTTTTCAATGAAAAATAAATTACAAAGTGCCTTCACACTTACATCGCTTTCGTTGTTTTATTGAAAATTTGTGCAATGCCAAAATTAAATTTTTACAAACCGAGGGGAGGTGAATATACTGGTAATGTGTTCCAAGTATACTTATATGAAAATTGTATTATTCAATGTTTTTCGTGTCCAGACACCCTATCTCAAAATGGTCTATCAGAATGCAAAATTAGACACCTAGTCGAAATGTCTTGAACCTTATTAATCCATGCTCATATGCCTCCTTCATATTGGGTCAATGCTCTCCTCAATGTTGTTTACATTGTTAATCGACTTCCACTCCTTTCATATCTAATATTTCTTCCGTCTATTGTTTATTTGGGTTCAAATTTGATTGCTTGTTCTTTCGGGGTTTTGGATGTACTCGTTATCCTTTTCTTCTATCTTCTGTCTCTCATAAGCTAGCATCTCATTTGATGCCATGTGCATTTTTAGGGTACGCATCAAATCACAAAGGCTATCGTTGCCTTGATTGGTCAAGTGGCCGTGTTTTTATTAGTTGTCGTGTTTGGTTTGATGAAGAGAATTTTCCCTTCTCATAAAAACTTTCAAATCTTAGTGCCGCAAGCCACTATTCTATATCATTCCGTCACTTTTGGTTTACTCCAATGAATCTATTCTTCCTTCTACCTCCTTTGGCCATCAAGCTCTTCATCCACCTCTTTCTTCTTCTCTACCTCAACCTCCTAATTTGCCTCTCTCCTTCTCTCAACCTTCCCAACCTACTTCCAATTCTTTTCCGCCTGCACCTCCCTACCCTCTGAACTCACTCATTGTATCCCAACCTCCCTCCTCTCCTGGCCAAATTCTCCCATAATGGACTCACAAATCCCCTTCACATCTCTATCCAGCTCCTCCACTTATGTTTCTTCTCTTCCAACTCATCCTATGCAAGCTTGTGCCAAATTTGGAATATCTCAACCCAAAGAGAATTTTTACTCTCTCTTATTCTTTTTATGAAGAGGCACCGACTTGCTACTCTAAGGTCATTCTTGACCCACGTTGACAAGCGGCCATTGCAAATAAATTTAATGCCTTGGTCACCAGGCATGCGTGGGATCTTGCACCACCTGATCCTTCTAAGAGTGTAGTCGGTTGTAAATGGGTTTTTAAGATTAAGGAAAAAGCCGATGGAACTATGGAACACTTCAAAGCCTATCTCGTTGTATAAGGACTTAAACAACAAACCAAACTAGACTATGACGAGACATTTAGCCCGATTGTTAAACCTACTACAATTGGGGTTGTTCTCTCTATTGCAATTTCTCAGGATGGGCCATACATCAACTACTTGATGTTAAAAATGCCTTCTTGCACGGTATCCTTTGTGAGGAAGTTTACATGCGGAAACCTCCTGATTTCTCTCATCCTGAATTCCTGATTCATGTGTGCCGTCTCCAGAAAGCCATCTATGGTTTGAAACAAGCTCCACATGCATGGTTTCATCGCTTCAACAGCTTTTTATTATCTTTGGGTTTCATGGTGAGTTAGGCCGATCTTTCATTATTCATCTATGCTTCTTCTTGGGACCATGTGTACTTCTAATGTGTGTTGATGATATCCTTGTCATCGGTGATACTCCTAGTTTATTACGGTCTTTGATTACTCGACTCTCATAGGATTTTGATATGAAGGATCTTGGACCACTTCGCTAATTTCTTGGTATTGAGGCTCATCACTACTCTAACGGTATGCTTTTATCTCAAGCCAAGTATGTTGATAGCCTTTTGCACAAGTTTGACCTTATTAAAGTTAGACTTGTATATACTCCCCTAGCCTCAAGGACTATGTTATTTGCTAATGATTGTGAGGTTCTTGCTTCTTCAACATTGTATCGACAAATGGTTGGTGCTTTGTAGTATGTGTCTATCACTAGACTAGATATTAGTTTTGTCGTGAACTTGGTTAGTCAATTCATGCATCAACCAAGATTACCTCATTTTCAAGCTGTCAAACACATATCGAAATTTAGCAGGCACCTCCACCCATGGATTGCTCATTGAGTGGTGTTCTCCTAAGTCATTGACTACTTATGTGAATGCAGACTGGGTTGGATGCTCAGATACTCAATGGTCCACCACCAGGGTTTGTGTTTTTCTAGGCATCGACCTTGTTTCATGGAGTGCCAAGAAGCAACCAATCGTAGCTTGTTCTAGTATAGAGGTTGAGTATTGTGCTGTCGTTTACTGTGTTGTTGAGACTATATGGATTCACCATTTACTTCGTGAGCTCGAGGTCCCCCTTTATAATCCTCTCACTATTTATTGTGATAACACCTATCTTGCTATCAATCTTGTGTTTCATGCTTGCACCAAACACAAATTGAGTTGGATTACCATTTTTTTTAGAACAAGTTGCTTCTGGCGATTTACGTGTTCACTACATGTCTACAATAGATTAGTTGGTAGATATCTTAACCAAGGGACTACCTAGTCCATGTCAAGCGCTTTTGAGATCCAATCTCTCAATTGTTACACCTACTTCGGATTGAGGGGGAGTATCAATGTGTAATTATGTATTTAAGGTATTTCTGTAATTATACTTCTATCTGTACCATTTCTGTAAAGGGTTGAGCCACCATAAACATTTTGTCGTTATTTTCTATTTGACTCTAAACATCAACACATCTCTTCATAGGAATTGCAACTTCTCATAAGAATTGGACCTTTTTATAAGAGTAGCATCTCCTCCTTTGAATTGCAACTTTCATAGCCAATATGCTTTTAGCATTTAAATAGTTATTAAAATTTTAATTAATAATATCATGTGGGCCACAATTATTCTTACATGCTTAACATATTTAGGTTGAAGGACATTGGAGTTCTACAGGAAAGGAGGTCAAATTTGGAATGAATGAGATATTAATTATGTATCAAAGGGTCTTGTTAAAAGCTTACTTTATAGGATATGTTTTTCGATTTTTTCAAAACACTGATTGCCCGTTGATAATGAGAACTAATTCTTATATTTCCTTAATTAAACACTTGACAAATGCTCCAAACAGCTTCCTTATTGTAATGTAGTCAGTGCACTTTCTCCTCTTGTAGTCAGACGTCGTTAGAAGTGTGATTTGACAAATATTTCGTTTGGGGCTAAAACTGTTTTTTTAGGGTATAGACTCGTTAACGGCTTCATTGCACTCCGAGAAGGTCCTCATAGATGTCTTATATGCCAATTAAGTGGATTACGGAGATGGAAACATTCTGCGAGTGATGGTTTTGCCATTGCTAATGTATCGTGATCCGCTTTGTCTGTCACATCACTCAGGAAAACAAGCCCGGTCGATATTTATAGAACATTCGGTAGATGCGTGTTGTTTGCGATTGAAAAGCAGTTCGTCTCATTCTGAGGGGAGAAGATTATCGATATCATTGCAAATACTGTCACGTCGAAACTAAGATCGAGCAATACATGAGATTGGCCTACTATCTACCTAAGTATTCTCATAAATCAACCAAAAGACAACCCAAATTTTCTACCTCCTCCACACTTCTCCACGCTCCTTATTACGCATCTGTATGCCAATGGCATTGGGAGAGGCTAGTTTCTTTCAGGCGCAAATGCACCCACGGGTTGAAGATGGTAAGAATCATCATCCAAAGCCACACTGACGACCGCTTTCAATCCTGGAAAAATCAATTCTTTTTCAATGGGCCCTCGTCGCATTTGATTGAAAATGAGAGACCTTTAGATCTCCCATGGTAGAAAATAGTAAAACGACCGGATTCTTTTAGCCCCCCTCCCAAAGAGAATGCTAATAACCGGATCGAAGTACTTACGACTCAAATTTGCCGCTTCCCTTTCTGTCAGTCTTGCCACGAAGCCGTTGATTACATGAAAGGCGCGGATCAAAGAATCTGCCGGCTTGCTACTCGAACATTAGCAAGATATCGAAATTGCAAGTACGTGTCAAAGTTAGGATTGCTTGGCTGGATAAATAATTTCAAAAATGAAAAAAAGAAAAACCAATGTATACCAATATAGCTATGCATTCTTATTTAAACAAAAAAAGGACTCTAGATCATATCATCTACGACCCTAGATAAAAAGGTCCGAATAAATCCCTAGATCTATTTTAATGAGTTTGATATATCAGATGAACTAGACTTAAATAGAAATCTTTTTTGAACAAGAAATTACGTACCCTCCTTGGAGAACCTTCCCAAGAAGTTTGAGAGCAAGAGCCTCTGAACTCCTAACGGAAGGATCCAAAAAGACAATATGAACCTGTGAAAGTTTGCATAGAATATTTCGTTAGTATGGAGAAGCGCTAAATATCATTATAGTCAATATTTCTTGTCAACTTGAATGAAACATCACAACAGCATATAAATAATTACTATAGTCAAAATTTCTCTGTAGATAATGCAAAGTTTTAGGGCACGTTTGTTTGGCATTAAGCTTTCCCGCCAAAACTTAATATAATCATCTGAATTTCCCGAAATTATGAAAATACTATCTGTTGGTGTACGTGTTATGTGGTGAAAGTTTCGTTGACTGTCTCGAATAAAAAAATAAAAAGTCAACGTGCATGAGCCGCAATATCTTAATTAATCTGGAAAAAAAGGGTGTTCTTGCCTTTCTATCTTCAAGATTTTGCGCATGGCAACAGTAATTGAACCGCAAGCTGAGCAACGACCAGAGTACAAGTACCCTCACGAAGATGGACAGCATGGAGGGAGTAGAAGTTGCTGTCGCCATTGCAGGTTTCTTTCTTGTTTTCGAAAAGAAAGAGAGCCGAATGCGGATGATTTCTCTCTGACCTCGAACTAGAGGATGTAATCTGAGAGACCAAGCTGAAATATCTTCTTGGACGAGGCATGAAAGACTTGAGTTTATGTAAGGACTTGGGAATTGAAGCGGCCCGCTATTGATTGTAGAAGAATAACTGCAACTTCATCGATTGATTGATTAGTTGTTAAACATGCATTAATTATGTCAAATTGAGAAGATTGCAGTTGCAGGATTCGATACTGTAGAAAACTGCCGCACTAAATTACTAGCTGGCGTTATCCATGAGATTCTTCATCACTAAATGCTGCTTTTATTAGAGTTATTTGTCACGATTTTCAATCCATCTTATGAAATCCAACCAGCAATGGAATGTCTAGAAGCCTGGCCAGGCCAAGTGAAGTGCCAAAAGTCGGATGTATGTGGTGTCGTTTCTATGTCCAATTCAGACTCATCATGTGCGATTTTCCATCCAAGTTGAAGTCGGCCACTTCCTGGAATGCGCATGTTGGTGTTGGGGGGCTCTCTCTGTGTGTGTCTCTGTCTCTCTCTCACATATGCTTGCTTCCAAAGCACAGAATGAAAGATTTTACTATGTCTCGATAGTCATGTTAGATCACGGGAATGGCAGATGAAATTGGAACGGGAGTTCATCTCAAACCCTTTTGTTACTTGGAATGATAAGGTTCGACAATCCATGAAGCCCAAACATCACTATCGTTCTTTTAAACATGGACAGATTTTAAAACTCGCTATGCTAATCCCGTGCATATGCAGGCAACAGATGGTTAATTCATAAATGGGAGAAATGGCCGGGCAAAGCATCGTTGACTTTCAAAGCATCACATCCCTCGCTTTTGATAGAAGAGTAGGGGTGAGCATGATTCGAATTGGACTGGTCCAGTGCCTAACCTAGGGACCAATCCGTATAATATTGGTCCCCAATTTTTAGGACTAAAGATCGACCTGGTTGGGCTTAGGACCAGGATCGGATCAACCCTATGGGTTTGGTCCGGTTCTAGGGTCAACCAGAGACTAACTGATTTACTCGGTGATGAGTGAGGCCAACAAAGAGAGGTGAGTGGCATGAGCATTAAGCAACGAGCGTGGAGTGGCGAGCATTGAGTGGCAAGCATGGAGTAGTGAATGATGAGAGCGTTGAGCAATGAGCTGGGTTAGTGTTGAGCGTCGAGCAACGAGTGGAGCAAGGTTGCTCACGAGCAAAGTTATTTTTCTCAATTTTACTTGGCAAATTGAAGATAATAAAAAAGAAAGAAGAAAACAAGAGTACTAGAAGTGGAAGAGGAGGACACTGTTTAATACTGTTGAAGTTAGGGTTTGCTCTTTAGAATCAATATATATAAACAATCAGGGTTGGTTCAGGTTGGATTAACCCTAAACTCCTAGGATCGAGGATCAACCCGTATAATGTTAGTCCAAGCATCCTAGGATCAAGGACTGATCTAGTCCCCTTAGGAATCGGACTAGGACTAGTAGGGTTGGATTGGTCTAGTGTCGGTCTTGGATTGACCTAGGACCGATGCTCCTGAACACCAAGAGGAGATAACCTCAACACAAACCATCGCAAAGATCAACATAAATGTATCAAAAGTGAACATGGGGCAATCCACAATCCTCGAGATGTTAAACATGGATATATATTGAAGCTTGCTATGCTAATCAAAGAGAAAATTGTCCAATTAGTTATAAACCTATTGGACCGATGCCGATTCGGCTCTAGACTTTTCATTTTTGCTAATTTAATTATAAATTTTTGTGCGAAATTTCAATGTCAGCGATTTTTGGCAAAAAATTGTAATGATGAACATATGAGAATTTTGTGCAAAGGTTTATGACTAAATTAATAAAATTGGAAATTTTAGAATTAATTAGTATCCACATGGTAAGTTCAAAACTGATGGGGTAAATTTCCTGTTAATCAAAAGTACCTTGAGTGGTTGATTTCACATCTTCTCTAAGTGTGGAAGATTCTTTTTTTTTTTTTTTTTTTAACACAATCAAGGTTAAAAGGTTCGACTACACTGTTAGTTTTATCGAGTGTCTTCCTAACGAAATCAAGGCATATTTTTTTATGTGTGAAAGATTATGCTTTTTGCGTCCCTCTGTTTTGTTTAATTAAACATTTTATGGAAATTAAGAAACTATAACTAATAAATTCCACCAGTCATCTCTGTTTCTGGCCAATCAAATTTACGATGATTTTACAATTGGAAAATCAAAAAAAAAAGAAAAAGAAAAGTAGCGCACATTGTTACCAAGTCTTTATTACACTTTGAAATAAACTTCCTCAGAAGAAAAACTCAGTCACACAAAATAAAATTTAGACGACCAAATGGAATAAATCCAAAAAAGTAGAGGACTTGATTGATAAAAATAAAATTTAGAGAAGCAAATCATACAAACGCTGAAATTTATGTCTCAGATGCAATTGGATTCAACGACAAATTATTATGGATCAGGAGTTGGGCCCTCATTTGGTTCAGATCACTGCACATAAGTACTAACTTATGAGGGTCATTATTGAAGTACTTCAAAATTAATAACTTACACACGTACATGTTCTCCGGCATAATTTAGTTTATGCATGGAATGCCTATATTTGTTCCATGATTACAACATATGCCTGAGCATTCATTATCGGCCACGAGACATATATTCTTTGTTCAGCATGTTCATTTCATATTTTTGACCAAAGCAATACTATCATATCATATATAGAGATGATAAACATGTCAATATTTCCAAAAAAAATACTTAAAAATTTCAATCCCCACTATAAGTCTTGCATATATATAGTTTAGTTGGAGGTTTGCTACCTTCGTTTGTTATATTTTTGGATTGACAATGCCACCTTGGCTACTAGCTGGAAGGGTAATAATATGAGAGAGATTTTAGTGAAGATCAACTGACCTTCTTGATGAGGATGAATGAAATTAGGGAATTGATTTCAAGTCAAATGATCTTCTAGGAAACTGAATTGTTTTCCTACCTTATAACCTTCAAAATTGAAATCCAAATAATTGAAAAGGACAACAACTTTCTTTAACTTTGGATTAGATTATATTGGACTTTATAAGCCCTATGATACTTGCCAACATAATCTTGTTTTACCCTATGAGCATCTCTAAATGATTGTACAAAAGTTCAAATTTAAATTTAATCAATCTTAACCTACTATATTTTCAACCAAAAAATATATACAGATACCTACTATGATTAGCTGGGAATACATATGTTACAAAGCAGTAATTCATGTAAATCAAGATATATTAGCAATTAATATGTCTTTTGAAATGGATCTTCCACATAAATTGTTGAGTTATAAAGTTTACATTTTGAAAATCTATATATATCCTAATTGCAAGGAATGGAATGGGCTTTCCTTGTCCATTCCCAAGCTGACCACCTTCTCCTCAATAAGCCCAGTCTCCTCCACATTGAATTTCTCGAGCAATGTAATGGTCGAAATAGTCGCTTTCACTGTTAGATTGTCCATCATTGTGTATCAATAATTCAGAAAATATCGGATATTGCACTTAAATCAATCCAAAATTACCAGAAAAATAATTATGTTCGGTCAATGCCTAAATTACGCCCAAATTTACAAATAAGACCACCCCATACGCACAAAATCCACTGTTTTCAGAATTCCCCTTGCGATCAAAGAAAGGTCCCCTTCTACGCCCCTTTTCTGTTTGCTTTTGTGCAGCTACAACTGAAGGACTTCTCGGTCTTTGTGCCTAAAAAGGATGAGACCCACCTACAGGATTTTTAAAGACCTAGTTGGCGTCCCTTGTATAATTTTGGCAAGAAGTCCAATTCTTGGTCGTCTAGTCAATCTTCGATGCTTCTTTTCCCTTCTTTCCTCCGAATATCAAAACTTTATGCCCATTTCTGGGACAAGTTATCTTCAAAATAGAAACAAGCCTCAACATATCTATATCCACCTACCCTTCAAGAGAAATTCCTATCCAAGCAAAATTTTTGAATTTCTTTCCTAACAGATTTGGTTTAACAAACTTTATCTACATCTTATAATCAAATCGAGTTTCTCAAGAGGCTCAAACTCAAGATATGATTTAACAATAATTATGCATATTAAGTGCCAAATTGTTTGGAAACGTAGGGAAATGAAAATGGGCAGAAACAAATGAAGACTCAAAGGCTGCTTATCAGTTGTTATCATCTTGGAGAGATTAGACGGGGTTGGTCAAAGTGAAAACCGGTCAAATACACGAATGAATACAATATATGATCGTGCACGTTGAGATCTCGTGGCTTCTTGTCTTCTAGTAAAGATGAACCACACAATGAAGCTCATGAAAAGACGATTGAGTTGGATCTATGCATGAAAGCAGAGGTGATCATTGGATGGAAGGTCAAGCCGACTACAATCCTTCGTTTTACAAACCATAGCTTGTCTAGAGCAATGCCGTGGTCACTGAGGAACTTTTGCCGCTAACCAATAATTACTAATCATGTGATTGTTGCACTTAACTCACAGATGTTCTCATTTTCTTTGGGATGTAAGTTTATAGTAAATTTATCGATTTCTTGAACCATACGGATCAATCTACATAAAACACATTTGTTCGACATGACAAGCATATGTAAATTAGAGGTAACCTACGTCTTAGACAACTGTTTCGCTGAAAATTCAACTCCGTGATGAAATACCTTTCACCAAAAGTCATTCTTTGGTTTTTATTAGAGGAGACAAGTGATAAACTACCAACAATACTTTTGAAATAATTGGGATTTACTAGTTCACTGGTTGCAATTCTGAACAGGAAATATCACAAGTAGACAAGGGAAGTGAGAACTTCACTTCAAATGGTGCCAAATTTATACAAACTATACGGGAATTTAATCAATGATGTAACCTAAGAAAATAAAGATGTAAAGTTAGAATTTGATTGATAATGAGACCCCTGGGAATTACAGCAAAGATACACACTGGATAACTAGAATATATAGCTAAGAAACACATTCGATTTAATTGATGATGTGAATCCGAAAACTATAATATAGTGTAGGATCGAAAACCCAAAGTTGGTATTGTCGAATGCTCTTTGCTAGACTCTATCAATCACAATGAAGACCATGACCATGAACTTACTATCGCATTATTTGAAAAAATTGTTATAACAAGAGAAAAGTATGAGTTAACAAATGCGAATTAGAAATAGTCAATCCATAATTTTTTTTTTTGGTCGGCAATAGTGTCGCTTAAATCAATAGGAATACATATGGTAGTTCACCGCATGTTGCGATGAAACCTTACATAGATTATACAAAACATTCTGATTCATTTATTAAAGGCCACCTCCCCCGTGGCAGCAGGACTCGTCCCATGCACAACAGATAGTATGCGCCTTAACGCCTCCAATCGTGGAAGCCACATAGGCCAGGAAAGCGATGACGACGATCTTCAACATGGATTTCACTGAAGGAGTCTCCATTATTCTCAAATAGAGTGTCTAATATGGTTCTTATTGGGGTCCTTTTTGGTGCTTGAATATGTGTCGGTTTCTTGAAGATGATCTTTATATAGGTGAAGGAAAGCTTGCAACAAGGTTTGCGTTGGATCTTGAGACATAAATGTATTTATGGTTTTATTAAATAGGGGATCCCGTGAGAAGTTATTAATGTCATTATGGCCTTAAATACATGTAATCTAACCTTTTTCTTTTGTTTGTACATTTTTGTTGTTTGCTTGCACATTAACAAAGAGTCCGTCACATGCATCTATTTTTGCTAGGTGAATTCGAAATTTTTACTCAACCAGTTGATATGAGTTGAGACTAGTCTTAGTCTTAACTACAACATTCTTAACTGAAAAATTAAGGGAGGATATTATGATCTCTCTAAACTCAAATCTTACATTAAGTCGTAATTATCTTGAATATAGTACCTACTTCTTTATATTTTGCTCAACTAGAAGGGATAAAAGAAACATCTTGTTCTTTCTTCAACAATTTTAATCTCTAGGCTAATTAATGAGGGATCCAAATTTTCTTCAAGCTTCCCGAAAAAATAAGGATCGTAATTTTGATAAAATCATTTACATAATTAACAACACTAACTAAATACTATTTTAATTTGAGAATTGCATCTTCAATAAAACATTGATACAGAACCAACACCGAAAGCTCAATTAGCTACGTGCAAATATAGATACGCGAACTGATGATAACAAACCTTTATAACCCATGAATTTGCAAAGGTAAATACGCTGATGCAAGCCAATGAAAACAAATTTTTATTGTTGGAGAAACATGCACAAGTGATTTTGATTATTTTCAAACTATAAACTCAATTAGATGTAAGACTCAGTGTACGAAATGCTCGGAACGCCTCCTTGCGATCAAAGAAAGGGCTCCCTTGCGTCCCTTTTCTGTTTTTGCTTCTGCGTTTGTGCCAGAAAAAGGAAGAGACCACTTGGGGACTCTTAAAGACTAAAGTTGACGTCCGCTGTTTTGGCAAGAAATTCGATTCTTCGTCATCCGGTTAAATCTTGAATGATTGTTTTTTCCTTATATTTCCTCGCGCCTTCAAATCTTTATGCCCATTCATTGGACCAGTTATATTCGAAAGGAAAACAAATCTCAACATATCTATATCCATCTACCCTTCAAGAGAAATTCTAATACAAATAGAATTTTTGGATTTTTTTCCTAACTGATTCAGTTTAACATTTACATCCTGTAAATTGGATCAGGTTTAGTAACAAGCTCAAACTCGAAATATACTTTATTTAACAGCATTTACACATATTAAGGGCCAAATTGTTTAGAAACGTAGGGAAGGGCACGGCAGCAGGAACGAATGAAGAGTCAAAGGCTGCATATCAGTTGTTATCATCTTGGAGAGATTGGACGTCGGTGGTCAAAATGAAAACCGGTCAAATACACGAATGAATCGAACATATCTGTCAATGCACTTGAAATCTCGTGGCTTCTTGTCTACAAGTAACTAACGAGGACTCATTCAAGTCTGCAGCTTTCTCCGAGTTAAGAGAAATCGCTCTACTGGAGGAGAAGGAAGACGAGCGAGATTTGAGATGGAATCAGAGTACATGCACCTCGCCAATCAGGATGGTACAAGAAGAAAATCTGAAGGGCGGAAAATTGTATAAGTAACATAGATAAGTAAGTCCTATAAAATTGGGAATAATTATATGGAGGGCTGAATTACTTTCTTGCAAAATATATGATTTTGCAAAATACATTGACATCCGGTAATAGGAGTTTTTTTTTATGGCTTCTCACTATTTAAAGAAATATATACAATAAATTACTATTATCAAGGGTTTGCTTCCGTCTCGTTCCCATCTTCTCTTCTCTTCTCTTCTCCATTGAATTCTTGGTTGGCCAACAGCCCAATTAAAAAAATTTGGTCAGCAATAGTGTCACTAAAATCGATAGGCACCGCATGTTGCGATGAAACCTTACATAGATTATGCAAAAAATTCTCATTCATTTATTAAAGGCCACCACCCCCATGGCAACAGGCCTCGTCCCATGCGCAACAGATAGAATGCGCCTTAGCACCTCCGATCGTGGAAGCCACATAGGCCAGGAAAGCGACCACAACAATCTTCAACAGGGATTTCACGGGAGAATTGCCAAAAAGTCACTAGCCTTTATTGAGGTTGTCTTAAACTCGATCTAAACCTTTTTTTTTTTTACCGATTCAGTCCTAAACCTTTTACGATTGTGCCAATTGAGTCCATCCGGCCAAAATTGGCCGGCCGGGCTGACGTGGGCCAGCCGGCCGGCGCCGGCGACAATTTTTTAATAATTTTTATTATTTTTTGATTTTTTAAATTATTTTTTTGATTTTTTTTTTTGATTTTCCGAATTTTTTATTGTTTTTTTAATTTTTCTGTTTCTTTTCTTTTCTTTTTTTTTTTTTTTCTCCCCCTCCCTCCCCCCCCCTCCCGCCGGCGGCAGTGGCCGGCCGGCGCCAACGAGGTCAGCCCCACGCTTTGCGCGAGGGCCGCGGCCCTCGCGGCGACCTCGCCCGCACTGGGGCCGCCGCGAGGGTCGCGGCCCGGCTTCGCCCCGGATCCGGGCGAGGCCGGCCGCGGCGCGGCGGCCCGGATCCGGGCGAGGGGCCGGCCTAGGCGAGGCGGCTTCGCCCGATGGCGGCGCGCCGCGCATGGCTCGGCCGCGGCGAGGCCATGGCGAGGCCGCCTCGCCGCGGCCCCAGGCCTCGCCCGTGCAGGCGAGGCCGCCGGCGAGGGTGGCCGGTCGACGGGGCCGCGACCCTCGGCGGCGCGCCGGCGAGGGCCCGCGGCCCTCGTGCGGGGCCTGGCACCTCGTCGGAGCCGGCGCCACCGCCGCCCGTGGTGGGGGAGGGGAGGGGGAGAAAAAAAGAAAGAAAAAAAAACAGAAAAATTAAAAAAAAACAATAAAAAATTCTGAAAAATAAAAATTCGGAAAATAATAAAAATTATTAAAAAATTGTCGCCGGTGCCGGCCGGCGTCACGCGGCTCCTCCGGCCGGCCAAATTTGGCCTGGATGCTTCAACATGGATTTCACTGAAGGAGTCTCCATTATCCTCAAATAGTGTCTACTATGGTTCTTATTGGGGTCCTTTTTGGTGCTTGAAGATGTGTTGGTTTCTTGAAGATGATCTTTCTATAGGTGAAGGAGAGAGCTTGCAACAAGGTTGGCATTGGATCTTGAGACATAAACGCATTTATGATTACATTAAAAAGGAGATCCCGTGAGAAGTTATTAATGTCATTATGGCCTTAAATATATGTAATCTAACCTTTTTCTTTTTTTTGTACATTTATGTTATTTGCTTGCACATTAGCAAAGAGTCCGTCAC
This sequence comes from Corymbia calophylla, assembly GCA_014182845.1. Lineage (NCBI taxonomy): Eukaryota > Viridiplantae > Streptophyta > Magnoliopsida > Myrtales > Myrtaceae > Corymbia > Corymbia calophylla. Next base: position 7,290,928 of record CM024702.1, read on the forward strand.
AAGCATCTCTTTTCGTTAGGTGATTTAGAAATTCTCAGCAAACCAGTTGATATGAGTTGAGACTAGTCTTAGTCTTAACTACAAAATTCTTAACTGAAAAATTAAGGGACGCTATTATGATCCCTCTAAACTCAAATGTTACATTAGGTCGTAATTATCTTGAATATAGTAACTATTTCTTTATATTTCAGTCACCTAGAAGGGACAAAAGAAACATCTTAGTTCTTTCTTCAACAATTTTAATCTCTAGGCTAATTTGATTTTAGAGTGAAAATAAGGGATTCAGACGTTTTCAAGCTTCCTGAAAAATAAGGGTCGTGAACTTGATAAAATCATTTACATAATTAACAACACTAAAAAAACACTATTTTAATTCGAGAATTGCATCTTCAATAAAACATTAATACAGAACCAACACCAAAAGCTTAATTATCTACATGCAAATATAGATATGCGAACTGATGATAACAAACCTTTATAACCCATGAATTTGCAAATGTAAATATGCTGGTGCAAGCCAATGAAAACAAATTTTAACCAAATAGTGATGAGAATGGATCAAGCCTTCTAATCTCATACAAACATTGTAGTAGCTCTAGAACCAATTATTCTCTTCTACCACGGTACCGAACAGACATAAAACCACTAGTTGAAAATCAGACCATCAGATTTCATTGTTGAATTTCAAATGGTCGAAATATTTGTATGAAATTGCAACTTTTGCGGCCTCACCTCGTCCAAGCCAAAGTTGGTGCACAGTTTGGTGCACAGTGAACCTGTTGAGGAGAGTAACGCAAGAAATGGTGGACATGGGCTTCACAACCAGATAATCCATCACCATGTACATGACGACGACGTCTCTCACATAACCACCCTTTCCACTGGGTACCTTGGCCGAGGATGTGGCACCGGCAGCTGGTCCTGCGACCCATGACAATTCCTTGTTCATCATATTGTTGCAACTAGGACATCTCGTCGAAGGGGAATCCGTCACATAGCTACCACAACCGCTGGGCACACCAAACAATGGAGGATGCTGGCCCCCGGTAGTCCAATAGCAAGTGTAGTATTTGTTTGGGGCTAAAGACGGAACTTTGGGCAACAATAAGCGCAGAACATCTGGATCAGAGCTCCGTGCTTTGGGATTTAACAGAGCCTCTTTCTCTCTAGCTTCAATGTATGTGTCACTGAGATTCTCGACACTCACATAAAGATTGCGCAAGCCACTGGCCACACCTACTTTAGGGAGAAGACTCACGATAGTTCTAACTCGCAAAGCCAGACAATGGAAAAGGAAATCAAAGTCCTTTCCAGCTTCGGCAAAGAGGACGGTCTAGTTTCTCTTGTCGACAAGAAGCTTCAAACTCATCTTGGTTTCTGCCATGCTCGCCCTTGGTCTGTGCAGAGAATCAAGCGTACCAATAAGCCAGTTTTAATCCATAATTTCGCTAAATCACGAAGTGAATCAGGCTTGGTCTGGCCGGGCTAAGTCCGATACGAAGCCCCTAAAAACCTCATGCTGGCCCATGATTGGAAAAAGGAAAAAGTCGACTAACTTACATTTTTCTTTTCAATCGAGTCCTTTTGATCGGCGCAATTGATCATGGCTCGTGCAATTTGTGCCATCGAATCATTAAAAACCTACTACTAGATTCATTACAAAAACGAATCTAACAAAAAGGAGAAGACAAGTTATTTTAAATTATAAAGTGTAACTTAATAAAAGATAAACAAAAATTATAAAGTGGATCAGGTTTGAGTCGGATATAAAATTGTCCAACGCAAATTGACTCATTTAACATATTTTGATTCATTTTCATGCGAAATGACCCCATACCTCACTCATATTATTAAAGCACTTCAATGTTTAACTCAATTTAGGAAAACTCATGAGCAAGCGAGTGCAAGATTAAGTGAGGATGAAAGAGAGTGAAGAGAGAGAGTCGTAACGGTGGATTAGATCTAATTAAATTATAAAACCCATATAACACTCATATCATTTTGGCATTTGCCATTCTAAACCCATTTTTGACTCATGTATTAAGTAACTAACTCATATAACAAATCTGGCCATCAAATATGGATTAAGAAATGAGTTTATAACTTATTTTGATAGGTCTCTAAACCACTATACACCTTATAATCTCTAGCAGAAAATAAAAAGTTATTGGTGTGAGCAAAAAAAGGAATTGAATTAATTAAAATGATAATTTATCATGTCTATATAAAAAAATACATTTAATATACAACGTATCCCAACGTGTTGAAATTCTCTATTTTCTGAGAAATGATGCGTCGGTTCATTGATGTCGGTGTCGGTGTCGGTGCTACGTATGAATTATGAGGAGGTGACTCAAGAGGCTTTGTGGGGCACATTGACTGGGACATTACTTTGAAAAGTGTGAGCGTGTGAGGCTGGGGTGAGGGAGAGCTCATGAAACTAGACATTTTCTCGACAGCAAAGGTGATCAATTGCTGGAAGGTCATGCCTAAATTTTTACTCTAGCACAGCAATGATACGGTCTTTACAGAAAAAAAACTGAGAATTGGCCGGATGGGCCTCCTCCGGCTCGGGCTAGGCCTACGGGCACAGGACTTACCAGACCCATCATTAGTTCTAGGGGCGTCACAAATACCCAGGCTGGGCAGACCACACTCGGCCCGCCTCTAAAATTAGAGTATTTTGAGGTTAGACCCTTTTAGGCGTTGGAATTGTTTGGGCTAGGGTTGGGCTGGGCTGGGCCGGGCTGGCACCGATTTTTCTCTCTCATCGCGTGCGCAACAAGGACAAAATCGGCTGATTGGCATTGGCCCTACCCAACCCGACCCGACCCGTTCTCTTAGCTTATATACTTTTCTGGTCAGGTCAATCACATTTTATATGGTTTCGAATCGAGTCAGGTATCATGAAAACTTGACTTGGTCCATTGACACCCCTAATTAGTTCTATTCAGAGGTCACCACTTTAAAGCTGTGACCCGAGCTGATCGCACCGGATCATCACAAAGTTTTCAAGTCAAGCTGGACTTAGAGAGAGCAATCGGGAGGTGGTGTCCGTCGAAACCAAGAGAAAATCGAGAAATAACCAAAAGTTTTGTCTCTTTACTTGGATAAGTAAATCTGCAGGAAGTTTCACGAAGAAACATCTGCATAACACGCTAAATAAACAACTCCTGTTGGGGAAAATCATCAGCGAGGCATGTCGATGCGAGCAAAAAAAAAGACACAGAGCATGTCTACTTCAGTCTCTTTCTGCTAACACTACCTCGCTAGAGCATCAATCAGATAGCGCTAACCAGAGAAAAATCGTGAAACTGACCTCGTAGAGCACGGACTGACGACGGAATGCGCACCTCTGGATCGTGGCTTCGACCCTGCAAGTGTGAGAGCTGCTGCTTTCTTCACAAATTCTTGGTCAATGACAGGGAGCTTTGCCTCTTTTATGGTGGAAGTGGGGTAAGGGAGAAGATTATGGGAGGAGACAGGGTTTTAGCTGTGGCGCAACATGATATCTGCTTCTTTGAGGAGCTTTTTGCAGTGGGGTCTTCTCCTTAAAAATTTTCGATGTGACTTGTTCACAGGTACCTTGTCGTTCGATGTTGTTAGATAAAGTTAAAAGGAAAAATCTACCCATCTTTTGATACACAATAAGTGAATTAACTAGAATTATAAATTAAACCACCGGTTAATGACAGACAAATCTATAATTTCATTATGAACTAAATATTATCACAAAGAAAATATTCTTATTTCACAATATTAATGCCGATAGTTTTCTCAAAATAATATTTTGATAAAAGGAGAAAAGGAGGAACGTACATTTCTTGATACATTCATTTCTCTATTTGGATAGGGTCATTAAGAAGTTATTTTAATTTTCCTTATTTATATATGAGATTGTGGGAAGTCATCAAAAGATAACTTGACCATTAATTTCTCAATTTTGTGCAACCTATGGATTCAATGATGAACACAATCGATTGCAACTTGACAAGGAGACACCATTTAAGATGTCATTCTCATCAACCAAAACACCACATAGTGATAATCATTGAAAAAAAGAAGATGCATACTTTGCAATTGTACTCTTACAACTGGAATCGGTGGCCTCACTAAAATCTCATGCAAAAGCAAAAACATTAAATAAAGCTATTAAAAAAGAAATATCATAAGCGAGTTCACTTGAAACGGATCATCATCCAGATGCTTTCTCCCCACTGAAGAATATGTCTGTAAGCACCTTCTTGGAGTGCAGGGAAGCATTCAACAGCTTTATGGCCTACAGACCAGACAACAAGAGAATCAGAAGTTTTCACTGAACATTTTGCAGCCATGGGTAGTGAAATGTCAGGGTACTAACATAGCTTTATAATAAGGTCCTCAAACATAATTTCGAATTCTGGACCTTATTAGCTATCCTAAGTTAAGAAGCTAATGAGTCGTGAAGATTTATTTAGAAAAAGAAAAAAATTCTGATGCACACTACTCCTTAACTATGAATTATCATTTTTGGAGTGATCTAAAGTCTCCTTCTATAGCAAATTCTTCATTTCCTCAAAATTTGGTGACCCTTTTGTCATGATGATGTGATTTTATCCAACAATAGATCTTGTTATTTTTCTAAGCCCAACACCTTGTTCATGTCGAGCTAGGATATCACTAAACCTTTTCCAATGGGAGCAGTGCGACCGTAACAGAAGATAGACTTGAAGCGCAAGTCGGAATGCATAAATCTGATGAATAGCCAATGGCAACATTTCTCCCACCCATATCCCTGCAATAGCTCACCGAAATCTCTTAATTATCATCAGAACATGCTCTAACATTGCTTATACATGTTATTCAATGATACTCCAATTTTCTCTAATTTTTCCATGAATAAAAGACTTAATATCCCTTCGTAGACCTACGTAACATTCCAGCCCAGCTTTAACTGCAAAGACCACATTCCTAGCAATTTCATAGACATCAGGAGCACTCTTTGCAAATCATAACCATTCTGATAGCCCATCCAAAGCAATTGGGCACCCTTTAACTCCACTACAGCCCAATTCAGCTCGAAATCTCAATTACAGTATGCAGGCCAACAGAGCCTAGTGTATAGGCAACACTACTAGAACAAAAACTTCAACCTTTAAGTCTGATCATTTCCTCCCCTTGGGAAAAACAAGACTTAATTTGCTAAACCTTTTATAAATTTTACATAATCTTTAGGAACAAAAGATTAGGTTTATTGTAACTTCCAATGCCAAAAGTGAAATCGGATGCGGGCAATACACTGTTGAATTTTCTCATCAGAAAGCACAAAGGGTTGCTTAACAATACTGTTGTAACTAGTTTTTTCAACAAATACCACTTAGTATTCCATATTTTGTTGAACTATAGTCTAGAATAGTAAGGCATTACTTGGGTTTTTTCTTTGGTATTCGAACACTGCAATTCCAGCACCCACATTATGCATTTGATGCACGCAAGTTGGGCAGACAAGCATGTCTCTCTAGTGAGAAATTTAGAATCCATCTGCTAACTTTTTAATCTGTTACTATAGTATGTCCTGGAACATGACGTAAAAGTAACTAATAATTTCAAGCCTAGAAATGAATAAATAGATATAGAATATTAGAAAGAGGTAGCAGGCCTTACCTCATCCATCCCAAAATCTATCACCTTCTCTTCAAGATCCCCAATTTCTTGCACATTGAACTTGTTGATGAGAGTAATACAAGAAATGGTGGACATGGGCTTCACAACCAGATCGTCCATCACCATGTATGTTACAACGCCTTTCACATAACCACCCTCGCTGCCAGATGCCTCAGACGAGGATGATGCAGCTGGACCAACAACCCATGAAAGTCTGGTACTCATACTGTAACCGCAATGAGGACATTTTGCTGAGGGGGCATCAGTTACATAGTTACATCTTGAAGCTGAAGAATTAGAGCATCTATAGTAGTCGGTTGGTGCAGAAGATGAAGCTTCAGGCAATAACAATGGTAGCTCTGGACCATTGCTTGGCAGCTTGGGCTTCAACAGAGTCTCTTTCTGGTTAGGTTTTAAATATATGTCATTGAGATTCTCAATACTCTTGTAGAGGTTGCCTAAGCTACCTGCTGTGCCTCCATTGGTGAGGAAACTAATAACAGTTCCAACTGGTAAAGCCAAACAATGGAAAAGGAAATCCACAAAGTCCTTTCCAGCTTCAGCAAAAAGCACCTTATGGATTCTCTGGTCAACAAGAAGCTTCAAGCTCATCTTGGTTGCTGCCATGCTTGTTTTTGTTCTTGACCTGCCAAGAGAATTAGACCGATCTAAAAAATAGCCTTCTTTCTTATATCACTGAGATAAAAGCCAAATTGAACTTCGACATGCTTGGTTGGAGGCAACGTGAAACTTCCTCAAACAAAAGATCCTAAAAAATACCGAACATGGATTGACCAAATGCAATAAGAATAAAGAAAGGACAATGTCACAAATCAACCTCCGGATTTTCCATGAAGCATTGGAAAAGTCAATCCATGCCTCTTCCTCAGAACTTTTTAACATTGCTGGATATATATTTATCATGAATAAGAACATGACAGTGCATGCATGGCAAGATATCTTATTTATGTTTTAAGGTCATCCAGCATCACAAACAAGAATCTCCTTCTGTCCTTCATGCAGAATGTCAAGTAGGGGCTTCAACCCATGTATCTCAAACATTGTTGCAACTTACTTTGAAAATCACGGACTTGTTTCTATCTCATTGTTTCTATTTCAGGTGTGAGATTGTTCTGTTTGCTTTCATTTTTCTAAGTTTCCCAGTGCTCTTAAGGACGAAAGACTGAAAGCAAGTTACAACAAAATATCAGATAAAAACAGAGGAATAAAAGGTTGAACTTTGCCTGGAAAAAAAAAAGATAAAAAAGAAAATTTAAGGCGAAACGATGTAAGAAACTATGAGCAAAATTCAGGCTAAACTTTAGACATCAGACAAAAGGCTTTAGGAGTTTTCAACACTCCAAATAGGCCAAGCCAATCACATATGAAAAAACCTGTGAACCAACATTGGATCAACAGAACAAAAGGCAAAGATCATAACTTTCCCCACGATTCCTACACTATGATCGATTCTGTTAACCACGTCATCCATAAATCAAGTTGGTACCCATCAATTATTGGGAAAAATGATCAAGGTATCCCAACTACACGAGCTTCAGACATGAACCAACCTCAGACACAAGATAACAAAGCGACCCTGTGTACTCGAATGAACACACCTCTACTCTGAGAGAGAGAGAGAGTGATATCTATGGCGTACCTCTTTGATCAATACTCCGTTAGTTGCAGAAGCTTCATCGTGGGCGTTTCGCGAGAGAGATAGAGAGAGAGATTCTTGGAGAGATTCTCGGGATTTCGGGTTTTGAATTAGAGGCGGACTTTTGAAGTGTTTTTCGGTGTCTAATGTATGTCGTCCACTCCAGTGGGCGGGAATTTCTCTCCAAGGAACTGCAGCGTACCTTATAAGTTATAAGTTATAACTCTTCTTTTATGACATTTTTGCATTTAATTATGATGAATTATCGTAAAATAACGAAATTATTTCTTGACATTTTACGAAAATATGTCATTTCGTTTTGCACCAAGTGTCAAACCCCCCCCAAAGACCTTGCGACCGACTCATCTCATATATATATAGAAATTTATCAAAAATATCATAAATTTATTGTGTTTGTGTCAATTTAATCATAATTTTTTCATCCTAAACCAGACGATAATTTGCCAATATAGTCTATCCAACCAAACTAATTTTGACCAGAGATCACTAACATGGACGCTGTCTTTCCTACGTTAGACCATGCAGTACTGATGTGGATAATTTTTTTTTCCTTTCTTATTTTTGTGGATCGGTAAGGGTTGGGCGAGGGCCTCCGCTCCCTTGCTTGTGGCCAACTACAGTTGACAAGTGACATCGCCAGCCTAGAGTTGTAAGAAAATTTTCAAGAAAGTATTACTTTAACCATATCTTTGATTAATAGATTATAAATTATTATCATCATCTACATGCAAACTTAGATAAAATAAAGTTGGATAATGTACATGTTTATTACTCATCAATCAAATATAAGATTGGAAAGTCCTCCAACAGAGGATTAAGGTCATATATATGGTCTACAACCTACGAAATGACATTTCAAATGGCCCAATAGGTTAGTGGAAATGTATTCATATTTCCATTTTCATTGGAAACAAGAAATATGTTTCCATTGGAATAGAAATTATGAAAGCATGTTTAATGTGGGGAAAATTACTAAAAATGTCTTAAACCTATTGTAGTTGTGCCGATTTGGTCATAAACTCATTTTGTTGGCTAATTAAATTATAAACCTTTTGCAATTGTATAAATTTAGTCAATCCAGAAAAATTTGACTAGTCAGCACTAGTGATAATTTTTTTAATAATGTTTTATTTTTTCCAATTATTTTATTAATTTTTTATCTTTTCTTTTTTTTCCTCCTTCCTCCTCTCTCCTTCTTCCTTTGGCTCTAGCAACCGGCTAGAAGGGAGGATTGACTGGTCACCGGATTGAGGTGGGCGGGCAGGCTTGCCTCGCCGCCACTAGGCAAATGTGAGCTCACCCAACTACTAGCAAGGCGAGCCCCCATCAAATCTAGCAATCTCACCCAGTCACTCGCAGGGCGAGCTCGCCTATCCACTGGCGAGGCAAGCTCACCCAATTGCCTCAATCTGGCAACCAATCAACCCTCCCTTTTGGCTGATCGCTGGAGCCAAAGGAAGAAAGAGGGAGGAGGGAAAAAAAAGATAAAGAAAAAAAAGGAACAAAAAGATAGAAAATTAATAAAATAATTTGAAAAGATAAAATATTATTCAAAAATATCGCCAGCGGCCATGTTAATGTCGATTAGCCAAATTTAACTAGATGGACTAAATTGGCATAATTACAAAATGTTTAGGATTCAATTGGCCAAAAAAATAAGTTTAACACTGAATCGGCACGATTACAATAAGTCTAAAACTTTTTTGGTAATTCTCCCCTATAATGTGTTATTTTCACAATATCCACTTTTTCATGGATTTTATGCAATCTGAAGTTTACCATCACCAAAATAATCATATATTTCGATTAATACTACATAACTTAAATGCACAAAATAGGTTATAGCAAATTAAAAGCTAATCAATTTAATTTTACTATACCATAGACTTACCACACATGCATAACCGATATGAGATCTGAAAGCACTCCTGATGGGGTGCTCTCAATTTCGCCCTAAGTCCACTACACGTCAATGGGTCATTTAAATTATTCCGTTTCACATTTTCAACCTCCTACAGTTTTACTAGACTTCTGAATTTATTGGTAATGTAACATTAAAGTGCGTTTGTTTCGTTGAAAATTTCATAATAAAAAAATATTTTCAATTAAAATCAATTCTAAAAAAATTATTAATTTTCATTTGTTTGATGGTTTAAGGATAATAGCTAAAATAGAGTTTTTTCCATAAATTGATTAGCTTTTTTCGGTCTATAAAAAACGTTTTCCATAAATTGATTAGCTTTTTGTCATCCAAATACCAAAAAATCGGAAAACGATATTCCTTCTAACAAACGGCCTCAATAAGCAAAACTTCACTCCATAACTTCTTCATGACTAAAAAGCCAACGGATCTCGAGGATCTAATTATCTTGCACTACCGCATTCTTAATATATATCTCTAAAAAATGACTTTTTACATCTTTTCCCGAAAACGTATTTCTAAAACTTTTTAAACTCTTTGAAATTCATAAAATTGGAAACTATATAAATTCATGAATCGATCACTTAATGTGCTTTTGAACTACTCGTCGACCAAATTGAAATCCACATAAGCCAAGATCTGTCAAGGTCAATATGATTGATTGCCAAATAGAGCTTCAACCCGATCCATTACAGTGTATAGCAATCGTAATCCCATCATTTTCCTCGGAAACATTCATATATAAATTCATGAACATCTCCCAAATTCCTTTTGTCCATCGTCATCCATGGACTGATTTTTCTCTTTCGGGATGATAAGGCCAAACAATGCATGATGCACCCTTCACCGTCTCATTGCCTTCCTCCAAGCCCCTTGGACTCCCCATCCATGAATGTTCCAATGAGTTGAACTCTGAAGCCCCGTTATACACACTTACCAGTAATATAATAGAATCTGCTCACCGGAAGAAGCTAATGGAGCCAGCACCAAAAGTTGAAGTCGAAGGTCAGTGGTTGACAAGAGCAAGCAAAGAGCGGTTATGCGGAAGCAGGAAAAGACTTTGGGGACTTTACTCTTCCACGTCGAGGCCTCGCTGATCGTGAGTCCATGATTCTCGCGCACATTCAAGCCGGAAAAGCTGTCTCCATGGACGGCAGCTTAGGATGTGTACTGCATGATGCCCCACCACAAGCAGAGCCTCTTGAAGCCCGAATTCCTCAACTGTTGTTCAAATATCGCATTCCCGTTCGCTCTTTTATTGCCTAGTGATTCACCATCTTCATCGCACCGACCCACTGCTACATGTGCGCGACTAAGGATTGTACTTATTACGGTAGCAAGGTCGCCTACGGCCCTTCTGTATAATGTCCTCATTGCAACGCCATCATGGACTGAAGAATGGATTTCATTGAAGTGTCAGCCAGGGAGAGTGGTTACGTGAACGAACTGGTGAAGAATGTGGTGATGGATGATCCGGTGGTGAAGCCAATGACTACTGACTCCGTGCATCACCATGCTGATGGACAAGGCTGCCATGAGCGTCGACAAGTTTGTTGATTTTGGGGTGGACGAGGTAAGCCGAATCAAACTAGATTTGTTTTCCTGGCTAGTTCTTGGATGGTTGCTCTTTTTTTTCTTTCCGTCTTTCACCACATGTACGCCATTTGGTTTTTATCCTCACAACTGATCTTATTGGTGAGTACTGGACTAAAGAACCTCGAACAAAATTCAGACGGTATATGTGTTCATGATTTCTTTATTTTCTTTCTCAGAATTTACCATATGTTCAGTCAACGACAATTAACATCCTACATACCCTTTGGTAGTTCCTTTGGCAGGGAAAATTGCTGCTGGAGGCATCGTTACCGTCCAAGACAGTTCTAACCGATGTCTTCCTTGGCAAGAAAGGCGGAAATGATTTTGCCACGATCAGTCCCTTGTATTACAGACCCTAGCTTGTCTATAGCGTTGCAGTAGCAACAGAAGAATTTTGTCAATCCGTTATAATTACTTACTAATCGTGTGATTGTTGCATTTATCTCGCAGATGTTTTCATTTTCTTCGGAAAAGCAGTTCAGAGTATATGTATCAATTTCGTGAACTGACGGATCTTTCATGTAAAACAGCATTTGAGCAACTTGAGCATATTCGTACATTAGAGGCAACATTCGTCTTGCACTCCACAGGACCACATACCAATCATCACGAGAAACTCATTTCTGAGTAAGCTCATATATAGCAGAAACTAACTTTCTCGACGGGGATTAAATAGCTTCTTTAGCATCATACAAACCAGCATGTATAAACCACCCCAGCAAGCAGATATATAACAAAGACTAATTTTTAGAGCCGAAGAGTAGCATTTCACTGATTCCCTCCTGCTGAATATGTCCGTGAGAACCGTTTTGGAATGCAATGAAGCGTTCAACAGCTTTACGGCCTGAGCAAAGATCGCATAGAACAAGACAAGTTAGAAAGGGGTACTCGAGAAAGGACGCCACGGCTGCTTCTATAGGAAACGGTAATAGTACTTCTGCAATAGCTCACATATTCAGAACTGAATCATGAATGCAAGTTGAAGAATTAATTCGGGAAGCAGGCATTAAAGCATACGAAGACTCAGAGATGTGTTTACAGGACTCTTTAGTTTCTTCTTCTGTATAACCGAGGAATGATGTGATCTCAGTTGATGAGTTAACAAAATAGTGATCGGACGGATCAAGCCTTCCAATCTCACACAAGCATCGTAATAGCTTTAGAACTGATTTTTCTCAAATGCCATGGCGCCAAAATTGAAGCAACGAACAACCAACAGTTGAAAAGAAACCTCAGGTTTCATTGTTGAATTTCAAATCTCGTCCTAATATTTGTAAAGATGTTCTGAGTTTTGCAGGCCTTACCTCTTCCAATCCGAAGTCGACCACCTTCTCTTCAAGATCCTCGATTTCGTGCACATTGAACCTCTTGAGGAGAGTAATGGAAGAGACAGGGGACATGGGCTTCACAACCAGATCGTCCATCACCATGTACATGACGCCTGTCACATAACCACCCTCCGTGTCGGGTACCTCAGCCGAGGATGTGGCATCGGCAGCTGGTCCCACAACCCATGACAATTTCTTGCTCATCATATCGTTGCAACCAGGACATCTGGTAGAAGGGGAACCCGTCACGCAGCTACGGCATGAAGTGTTTACGCCGAATTTATCACTGGAAATACGAGGACAAGTGTAGTAGTTAATTGCCACAGAAGGCGGCGCTTCAGGCAACAGTAAGAGCAGAACATCTGGACCGGAGCTCCGTGCTTTGGGATTCAAAAGAGCATCTTTCTCTCCAGGTTTAATGTATGTGTCACTGAGATCCTCGACGCTCCTGTAAAGATTGCCAATGCCACCCACCGTGCCCGCCTTAGCGAGAAGACTCATGATAGTTCCGACCGGCAAAGCCAGGCAATGGAAAAGGAAATCCACAAAGTCCTTTCCGGCTTCGGCAAAGAGCACGGTCTGGTTTCTCTTGTTGACAAGAAGCTTCAAACTCATCTTGGTTTCTGCCATGCTCGGACTTGGTCTGTGCATCACTGCAGAGAATTAACCGTACAAAGAAGACAGTTTTAGTCAATAATTTCACTATAACAAGAAGTGAATTAGGCTGCTGTTTGGTTAAAGAAAATCATAGTTGCCATCCAACTCCATTGACTCTTCAAAGAAAGTGATTCATCAAAATGCAGATAAAATTGTGCAAATCATCTGTACTGAATTCTTCCAGCATTTGATATTTCGATGATCTTTACTTCATGCCTCTTTATCCCGTGTTGATACGGCGAGGCATAATCATACAAGAAAATCATCCAACATTAAGACTACATAGTAGAGGTCTCACTCCTCGTATAAATGTTACCGCATCATAAGTCCCAGAACTTCCGTTCAGTTCTGGTTCCAGAACTTCACTAGTTTTTCCTCCCTGATCTAACTCTCTCCATGAAGTAGAAGACAAATGACATCAGTAGTGTCTAGCCGGGCTAAGTCTTTTTAACTCGCATTTCTCTTTTCAATTGAGCCATTTGGATTGGTGCAATTGATTCCTCTGCCTCGTGCAATTCGTGCAATCGAATCATTTAACCATCAATTACTAGCGGCATTGCAAGATCTAATCTAAATAAAATGGAGAAAACAGATCATCACAAATTCACCGAAAATATTTCAAATCAAGCTTGACTTAAGAGAGAGCAATCGCGAGACTGTCTTCACCGAAAAGGAGAGAAAATGGAGAAACACGCGACGGGTTTGTTTCTTTTGTCGGATAAGTGAATGTGCAGAAGTTAGAAACTATATGATTCCTTAAAAAAACAACTCCTGCTGGAGAAAATCATCAGCCATGCACGTCGACATGCGGAAGCATCGCTCTAGAATCACGGGCAGTACCGTGTCTACTTCGGTTTCTTTCTGCTGAGTGTCGATCGGATCACATCAACGGACGTTGGCGAGCTCAAGCGAACCACTCTTGCTGCCCAATAAGAGAAGAAACCGCAAACCGAGCTCGTAAAACACAAAGCAATAACGAAAATGCGCACCTCTGGATCGTCGCCCTTCGACCCTGCGAGTGCGAGAGAGAGCTGCTTCTTCCTCAAAGCCTGGATGGTCACGGACAGAGAGAGGCTTCGCCTCTTTTAAGATGGAGTTCGGAAAAAGGCGGGGGCTTTTGAAAAAAGCATCGACACAGGCCTTCCTCACGAAGTCTTTCGCTGTAGTACAAAGCGCTGGAGGTGCTTCTCGAGGAAGTCTTCGCAGTTTTTTTATTTCTTAATCGAAATTGCACTTTTGCCAGGATGTAAAACCGACCGCCCAAACCGGCCAATTTGATATAATTTCGGGGAGTGTTATAATTCAGTCCGATTCATGATTTATAAAAATTGAACCGATGTCTAGGTTGTCTGAACCAATTACATGTGCTTTCTTTTGTTATTTCTTAAAAAAAAAAAAATAACAAGCTTTCTTTTTTATTTCTTCATCACATATAAGTATCAAGTATTAAAAAGAAAAAGTGATCAGTTCAATTGAACTGGTCTATTTCCCAATTGTAGAACCAATCGGTCCGATCTGGTTCTCAGTCCCAATTTCGGGAATTGGACTGAGAATCAATCATTCTTAATTTTTATTGAATTTCTCGTAAAGTTCGAGGTTTTTTATGGTTGATAGTCTTAACTATATCATGATTGACGAAGTCGACATGTTTTATCATGTAAATTTTTAATGGTGCTAGTGTAAATTTTTTTTTTCAATTGTAAAAGAATAAATCTTTGATAAATGAAATCATATGGGCAAGGAATTTTATTAGTTATGTCCAACAAAAAATAAATCGGCTTGAGATCTAATTAAAAATGAAAAAAATTAAAATTCCCTAACCTCTGAATGGTTGACGTCGACGGTGACCTCAAAAAAGGTGCTGGGGAAAAGCCGGATGCTCGGGGCCCCGCCATCCACTTATGTTTTCTTCTACTTCACTTTTCTTTTTTTAATCTTCTCCTTAATAAAAACTTAGCCCTTGGGGTATTCATGAGGCAATTTTTACTCCTTTTTTTTTTTGTACTTTTAGTGTTTACCATTAGGTTTTATTTAGTTTAATTTCTAAATTTCAAAAGCATATATCTGTTGACCTCTAAGCTCATATGAATTTTTTTTTTTTTGTAATTTTTAGATTGAATATATATATATATATTTTTACATTTCGAGGAGATACAATTGGAGACTTACTATTTCTATTAAAAAATTACTCCATAAATAAATAAATAAAAGTATAATTAGAACTATCAATGATATAGTTGGTAGTAACCATTTATAGTTGTATACCGAAATCTGGAAATTGATGATTTATCCATTCTTAATACCTCTAAAACATAGATCTCCAACCTATATCTATAGCCCTTTACCCCGCTAGACTTATTTTTCGCACTTCATATGAACCATAGAATCATGAAAATGAAAAGCCAATTGAATTTGGGGGTATTACCAAAAAAAATCAAATTTATTACGCTTATATTAATTTAGTCATAATCCTTTTAATTTGATCAATCTAGTCTTAAAAATTTTAATGATTTATCAATATAGTCATTTCAGACAATTTTATAGCAACATAGGCCCTTAATGTCTTCAGAGGGAGTTGCCAAATTTTAAAATTAAAGATTATAATGCCGTCCAACAATATTGTGCTAAATAAAAAGAACTACAAAATCAAATAACGTCACATCAAGATGATATCGCTTATCAAAGAATAGTAGAAAGAATACTGGTGATACAATCCTATTGCCGCCTCTGTAGAAAATTTAAGGATTTAAAAACCTTGTTGGTGAGTAAATTTATTAGCTCTCTAGAAGCACGTTAAAAAGGACTTATGATACAAGCAATTTCTACTTAAAATAAATATGCGGTCTCATTATCTGAAAGTGGTGGAAAGTGATCATGGAAAAATAGAAGAGGAGAAGAAACCTCAAAGGAAAAACATCCAACCTATAGTATTTGCAAAACAAAATAAAAAAAAAATCATTTGGAATATGATTGTTAATTTTGAGATGAACTACAATGTCGCTCTTGTGAAAAATACGGTCTCGTAAGAAAAGATCATTGCTTGAAAAGAAATTACCGAATTAATTATATTGAAGAAAAAGAAGGTACAAGACGATAACATAATACATTGTTAATTTTCGTAACCGGTTCATATATATCAAGGAATAATATCATAAAAAACTATAAGCTAGTATATTTGTGATTAATTTACTCCAAATTTATTTTTTGACCACTAAAATACCCTAAATTGGTATACATATGACAAATTTACAAAAAAACTAATTTTTTAACCACAAAACCCAAATTTACTTTCTGTTAATTTATGTTAAATTAGACTAATATTACGAAAACTATAAACCAATCCATATGTGACAAATGAAGGGTAAAACCTTAAATTGGTACAATGTTTGTTACCCTTTTTCCAAATTTCAATATGACATTTTCTGATCTCTAACGGTCACGTATCATCCAATTCAGCAGTTTAACAACAATTTAATATAACCTAATGGAGAGTAATTTTATCACAAGTGTACCGGTTTGGAAATTTTTGGTTATCAGAAAATCAGTTTGAGATAAATTGGTCACAAATATATCAATTTTAGGTTTTTCGTGATATCAACCTTATATACAATAATGATCCTAACAGCAAGTATTTTTGAGATACTATTGAGTATTTTATTTGAAATAGTTCGATATTCGGAACATTGATTTCACACTATGAGAATTGTTAGTCCATTGGAAACAAGGCATTTTTCTCAATCGATGACTTAAAAAGTGCTTCTGAAATACTTATAAACAAAATTGATACGATAAAAAAGCCTTCTAATATCCACGTAAGTCAAGATCTGTCAAGGTCAATAGGATTGATTACAAAACAAAGCCTCATCCCGGTCCATCATAGGTACGTAGCAATCCTCAAACACCATAAATTTCCTCGGGAACATTCATATTTTAGATTCATGAAACCCTCCCAATTCCCTTTTCTCCATCATCATCCAAGTCATTGACTCTTGTTTTTTTCGAGATGATAAGGCCAAACGATGCATGCGCGCTCTTCATCGTCTCCTTGCCTTCTCCTAGTCCCTTGGACTCCCTATCCATGCACCCAAAAAAAAAAAAAAAATAGTAGGAGATGGTCCAATGAGTTGAACTCCGAAGCCCCTATATATACTTCCTAGAAACATCTATTTATCTTTCACAAAGAAAAATAATAGACTCGACTCACCAAAAGAAAACAATGGAGTCACCACCAAAGTTGAAGTTGAAGCTCGTGATCGACAAGAGCAAGCAAAGAGTGGTCTTTGCGGAAGCGGGAAAAGACTTTGTGGACTTCCTCTTCCACGTCCACGCCTTGCCAATCGCGACTCTCGCAACGTTCAAGCCCGGATGGCCGACTCCATGGGCGGCAGCTTGGGCAATCTTTACAAGAGCATTGAGGACTTGGAGGATGTGTACTTCATGATGCCCCGCCACAAGCAGACCTCTTGAAGCCCAAGTTCCCCAACTGCGGTCCAAACATCACAGTCCCATTTACTCTTTCATCATCTTCATCACGCCAAACCCACTGTTACATGTGCCCGACTAAGGATTGTACTTATTACCATAGGAAGGTCGCCAATTATCCTTCTGTGAAGTGTACCGTGCCAGCGGGGGAGACTGGTTACGTGAAGGAGCTGGTGAAGTATGTAGCGATGGATGATTTGGTGGTGAAGCCTATGAGTACTGACTTGTGCATGGCGATGCTAAAGGACAGAGATGCAACGATCGTGGACAAGTTTGCTGGCTTTGGGGTGGTCGAGGTAAGTCGTATCGAACTAACATCTATTTTCCTAGTCAATACTTGGATACATGTTTTTTTTCATCTTTTATGCGTTTTGTTTTATCCTCACAACTGATCTAATTAGTTAGTATCAGACTAAAGAGCCTAGGACAAATTCAGATGGGGTATGTGGTCATGAGTCCTTTATTTTCTTTCTCCGAATTTGGAGTTCATTCAGTCGCCCGACAATTAACATTGTATCAACCCTTTGGTGGCGGGGAGAATTGCTGCTGGAGGCATCGTCACAGTCCAAGACAGTTCTAACCAATGTGTTTCTTGGCAAGAAAGGCTGTCAGTCCCTTCAATTACAGTCCCTAGCTTTTCTGGAGCAATGCAGTATTAACTGAGGAATTGTTGTGCTACCCTATAGTTAATTACAAATCATGTAATTGCTGCACTTATCTAACACATCTTTTCATTTTCTTTGGGATGACCAATCAAAAGCAAATCTATCTATTTCTTGAACCGACGGATCTATTCAGCTAAAACACATTTGCGCAACTTGACAAGCATATATACACATTAGAGACAATGTAGTCTTACGTGCCATAGTACCACAGATCAATCGCTCCTTAGAAATTAATTTCTAAGTTAGCTAATTATGTTCACAATGGGGATCGAATGGTGTTGAAAATTGGTGATCCATTTTTTAAGAAGTCTATGGTCCAAACTAGAAGAGCCTAGAACTACATGGAAAGCAAGCAAATTGAGAAATACAAAACTGTCTAGAAATGCCTATAAAACTCTAGGCTGCTAATGGTAAGTTAGAGCCTGTGGCCTTGAATGAAAGCAAAAAGAAAGATATTATGCATGTCTAAGTCGGTCATTGAGCCTATATAAAGGTTTGGTATTCATTCATTCATTCATGTGCGCGTGGATGAACTATTTATCATATCACGTAGTTCTTCCACAACACCTCCTCCCACTATTGTAAGAATAATTCTATCTACTAATCAAACTATCCTTGCCCCATGAAACCTTGCCTATATCCCTTGAAGTGTTGCACATCAATAACATGAACTTTTGCGCAATGTAAATTCCAACAAATAGCTTCATCAACATCATATAAAATGGTAGGAATAAATTACTGGTAAGCTAATTGATACAAGTGACTGATTTATGTAAAGAACCATTGCCACCGAGACCTAGGCTTGACTTCAAGGGACATAGGCACAGGGCACAAGAATGGGTACCCGAGCCCGTCCATCAAGGTCTCGAGAATGGGTGTCAGGGATTTGGCTTGGGCCCAACCTTGAGAGAGGGCATGAGTATCGGGCACCCATTTACGGGAGCCTAGTATAGGGGCTTGGCCACTTAGGTCTTTTGCAAGGCCACGGGACCTTATTACAGGCCCTGTGATCATGGGCTCAACCCTCGATCCTGATGCTAGATTTGCGAGCTTGAACATTGGGGACCATGACTCATGCACTAGGGACCCATCCCAAGGCACCGAGGTGCTCAACTTGACTTGGTGGGATTTTGAGCCCGAGCATTGGTGTTTCAAGTCCGAGCATTGAAGTCCTGTTACAATAAGAAAACCATTTCTCTAACTTGAAAAAATCCTTCCATTGACTATTTATTTAAGCAATCCAAATGCCGAAAAACATGAAAATGTTTCCGGACAAGAAATTTTCCATGAAATAAATGGATCATAATAAATGAACCAACATTGCTTAAAGAAGAACATAAAGTAACATCATTCATGTCAATGGTTGAAATTTCTTTTCGTCAACTTCCAAAGAGGGAACAGAGTTCAGGGGCCGCTATTGGAATGACAATGAATGCCCTTGGAAAACTACTGATCCATTAATCACAACATACAACATACATTGACATATTTGCAGTTTTAATCACTTGAGTTTTTGTACAAGACAAGATGTAGCAAGTCCCTCTTCTATAAAATGCCTAGTCAAATACCCAGACAAGTTTGACCAAAACGAAAAAAAACCAGACAAGATGATGATCAATCTTCAAGGGAGAAAAGGCAAAATTGCAGAAGATAGATCTCCCTTTTGTGGAAGTTCATGGGTGGAAGGTGGACCTGTTCACAGAAGGATTCTCCGGGCCAACACGAAATCTGGATTAATTTAGATTTTTTTATCGTTAATTTTGGATAAGAAAGTATGTGTCTTGAAATTAAAGGAAGGTAAAGTGGGAAACTGGAATTTAGAGCATAGATACTGTAGATTTATCAAGAATCCATTCTTGTCGGAACCTCTTTATAGAAATTCACTCACTAATAGTAGTTAGAACTAATTAATAATTACTTTAAATTTACTAATGACTCATGAAATACAGCTACTCATACATGTTTCGGGGCGCGCTTTTTTGTGCTCTAATAATCATTACCCAAATTACAAATTTCAAGACTATCAAGGCAACCAACCCTCAAATTTGTATTGAAATTGACACATCTTGTATGTCTTCAAACTCCAACGCTAAGCAAAATCTATAATCAATGATTGTCGATAATTTTACTCGATTGATGAAGAAGGCCTTTGTCGGTAACTTCTATCTATTTGTTGTCAATGACTTTGGCAATGTGCGGTCATTGTCTTCGACTTGATTACCTTGTTCATTGAGGAGATCATTTTCCGAAGCTTAATACTCCTTGATAATAAAAATTTGTCATTTTTTTTATTCCTTTGTAATTGGTAGAGCAATGCTAACCTCCAATGAATTTATCTCGGAGAAAAATCAATTGTACAATTCCTAAATTCTAAATTTCCTAACCCGTTGTATCTTTCTACTATAAAATGAAAATAATTTAAGAATTTAATTTGAGCACAAAAAACTGTTAATTTAACCTTGCGCTTTTATGCATTTTCGTGTAGTGCACATATATCATTCTAGGGACTAAGGGTGTATTTGGTTCAGGTCTAATGCAAATGCTGAAAGTCTAAAGTTATTTGGAGAAATACAAATTGTGTTTGGTAAAATTTTTTTACAAATAAATTTTGAGTTGAATGTGTATTTGATAAACAAATACTTTTACAATAAGCTTTGAAGATATGTGTTTGTGCATATATATTTGAAAATTGAACTAAACCATTCGCCGAACTAGTGAAAGGTTGCCACCTTTTTCAATAAAAAAAATAATTAGGGGCAAAATTGGAAATATGAAGAATTATTGAGGATAATTTTAGAATGGAGAAATTAATTTAAGTATTTGGCTAAATGCTGAAAGCCTAAAGCTAGTAGGGTAGCATTTTTAAGGCTGGCTTTTAGTTGAAAGCTATTTCCAAAGTTAAACCCAACGATTCAACATTTCCCCCAAGGGTTTCAGGCCTGAAAGTCTTTTGAAAATACTAAACCAAACGTAGCTGAAATATTGCATTCCAAATAATTCCTAATAAATATTTTCATGAAAAAAAGTTCAAGGATTTGACCATTTTGGAAAAAAAAAGTGATTTTTCTAGACCTGCCAGACCATTATTAAGGGAAGGAAAAAAAGAAAAATAAAAAAAAAAAAGAAAAAAGAAAACCTTCTGGTAGAAAGACCTTTTTATTCAGTAGGTCCAGCTGTTCACACACTTACCCCCATCATTACGCACCGCAAAAACCCCGAAATGCCCCCCACCGGGGCGCCGGTCGCTGACTCGTTTTCATCATTTCTGAATTTAAAAAGAAGAAAGAGAAAATACACCACATGCTCGGCGGCGTTTGACCGTTAAATCGAAAAAAAGAACGGCAAATTAATAAAGAAAAAGCGCAAAATACCAAAAAAATAAAAAATAAAAAATAAAAACTCCAAACCATATAATTGCTGTAATATAAATATCTCAAAATTTTTTAATCGCATAAAAAGACCTTAAATTCATTGACTGTATCCTCAAAAAAAATTTGTGTTACAAAAAAAATTTCAAATTCATACATATACCATCCATTTAGTTCCGCCCATAGTATATAAGTTCAAAATTGTCCATGACACAAAAACTAAATTTAGGATATTCGCAGCAAAATAATAAGCTAATTTAGAGTTTCCAGGATATTTTTAGGGAAAAGCCCACCAAAAACCCCAAATTACGCTTTTCAATACAATTTTACTGCCCGAATTTTTTTTTGGATCATAAAAAACCCCAAACTATGCCACTTGGACAATTTTACTGCCTGAATTTTTTTTTGGTCGTAAAAAACCCCAAACTATCTTGCCACTTGGGGACAATTTTATCCCTAGACTTTTTAAATGAAGGGTATTTTCGTCTTTTCACTTTCTTTTTTTTTCCTTTCTTTCTTCCCCCCTCTTCCTCTTCCCCGGGGGAAGCCGGCGAGGCCCTCGCCGGCGCGGCCGTCCGGCCAGGGCGGCACTCCCAGCGCGCGGCGAGGCGGGCTCTCCCCGACGTCGGGGGAGGGACGCCCTCACCGGATCGCGCGGGGGCGGCCCTCGCCGGATCGGGAGGGCCGCCCTCGCCCGGCGGGGGCAACCCTCCCCGGCGTCGGGCAAGGGTCGCCCCCGCTGGATCGGGGAGGGCCGCCCTCGCCCTAGGCGAGATCCGGCGGGGGCAACCCTCCCGGCGTTGGGCGAGGGTTGCCCCCGCCGGATTCGGGAGGCGACCCTCGGCGAGGGCCGCCCGCCGAAAGGCGAGGGTCGCCCGCCCCCCCCCGCCGGATCGGGAGGACCGCGCTCGCCCCGCGGATCTGCGAGGGCGACCCTCGCCGGCGGGCGGCCCTCGCCGGTCGGAGGCGGCCCTCGCCGGCTTCCCTCTCGCCATGGCGGCGAGAGAAAGGGAAAAAAAAAAAAAAAAAAGTGAAAATACGAAAATGCCCTTCGCTTAAAAAGTCTAGGATAAAATTGTTTCTAAGTGGTATAGTTTGGGGTTTTTTATGACCAAAAAAAGTTCGAGGGTAAAATTGTCTCCAAAGAAATAGTTTTTTATGGCGACCCAAAAAAAGTTCGGGGTTTTTGGTGGGGTTTTTGATGGGCTTTTCCCATATTTTTATTATAGTCGGTATGATTGAGAAATTTTTTTCGAGGTATTTAACACAGTAAATAAGAAAAGGGAAGGTGAGAATGCGTTTGGTGCTACCGCGGGTGAGTCAATCTTGTCCTCCTCCTCCGCCTCCACCTCCCTCCCTTCCTCCGCCTCCTCTGACTCGGTCGCGCCCTCAACGACGACGACGACGACAACGACGACTCCTCGCGCAAAAAAGAGAAAAAAAAAAAAGCGAGTAAAAAAAAAGAAAGAAAGAAAGAGAGAGGAAAAAGGGAGAGGGAGAGAGAGAGAGAGAGGCACCGAAAAAAGCGAAAATACAGGGACACAGTGGAATCGAAAATGGTCCGTCGCTGACAAAACTGAATCTGCTCCCTCCCTCCCTGCCTCCCTCCGCCGCCGCCGGCCTCCTCCGATTTCGGCAGATCCACTCGCGCTGGAGCTCCTCTCTCCGCTCCGACCGAGCTTCAGAGAGAGAGAGAGAGAGAAGAACCAGGCGATTCACTCGAATCAGGTCTCTCTCTCTACGCCAGCTTCTCACAGAGAGAGAGAGAGAGAGAGAGAGAGAGATTGCGACGTTGTCTTCTAGGTTTTGGGTTTTCTTTCGTCGGGGAGGGGACAGTGAAATCGAGAGGTCCGGCGGGTAGAGAGGGCGAGGGAGAGGAGCGTCCGCGGCGGGGGCGGCAGCAAGATGATGATATCGCGAGGGCTGTTCGGCTGGTCGCCGCCCCACATCCAGCCGCTGACGCCGGTCTCCGAGGTGTCCGAGCCCCCGGAGTCCCCGTCCCCGTACGTCGACACGAGCGCCGAGGGCGGGGGCCCCACCGGGGCCCAGGTGGAGCCGGAGGAGGAGATGGAGGAGCCCGAGGATGTGGAGCCGCCCCCCGCCGCGGTGCCCTTCTCGCGGCTCTTCGCCTGCGCCGACCGCTTTGATTGGGGTCTGATGATCGTGGGGTCCTTTGCCGCGGCCGCGCACGGGACGGCCCTCGTGTTTTACTTGCATTACTTCGCCAAGATTTTGAACGTCCTTCACATAGAACATATGGAACAACCTCCGAGTGAAGCTTCGCGTCATGAGATGTTTGACCGGTATAAAGAGGTAACTGGACCTTCTTCAAAACCCTAGTCTTGGTGTTTGTTCATGCGGTGCTAATTTGCTTCTGTTTCGCTCGAGGAAGATTGTTGGCAGTAGGACTTAAGGAGTAGGAGGTAGTGCATCTAGTGAAGGAGATTGTTGTGCAAACCGAAATGAGCTTATATGAACTAACGAGATTTATTGGATCGGTTATTCTTGGTGGGGAAAGTTGTGATTTACCCAAGTGCTTTTGTTAAATACCTTGCTTGATAAAGGATCAGCTGCTCTGCTAGGTTTGCTAAAGGAATTTGGCCAATTTGGTTTTGTCTTGAGCTATCGCAATGGCATACATGTCTCACCTGATCTTCCCACCTGTTTAGAAACCCAGGTCTCATTGTGAAAGCTGGTGGTTTTTTTTTTTCCTCAAAACTATTGTTGGAAGCTCTACTTGTAGGCTTTTGACTTGTTCATGTAAACACTGTGCTGATTAAATTTGTTTCAGAAATCTAGTAGTACTAGTGCCATAAATTATTTTGCAAGCCAGTGAATTGACCTGTGAACTTGATCAATAGTTTATAAACAATTAACTTCACTGCAAAAGTGGGATAGGATCCAATAACTCTGACCAGAAAAAGATGTTTTCCTCTAGTTGTTCTTCTGTATGAAGAAGAAAAGTTATAGGTGCAAGCTGCATCAGGTTTATTATTATTATTTTTTATTCTCTATATGATTCTGTTCTTGGGACATTTTTATCCACCACAAAAGCCAAAGGGATGGAACGGCACGAAAAAACTCGTGTCTCCTTTACATTGAGCTGATAAATGTGTTTGTGAGGTAAACATGTGGGGAGTTGTGTATACTCCATCAAGAAAAGAAGTAAGGTATACTCCGGCCAACTTATTTTTGACTTGATTCATCATGACCCAAGCTTAACAATTGAGATTTGAGGCCGATGTGAGTTTCTATAATATAGTTTTTTGAAGTGTCTTGTTAACAAGTGCCCCTAGTGCACTTGCTTAGCACTTTCAATGAAGATTAGCTCAATTTCCAAAACATTTGTTAAACATATTATGAGGAAAAAAATGCATTGAAAACTGCATACTTTCCTTATTTGGTTGCTTAACAAGTGTCCCGCAGTATTCATTAACAAAATCTTTTCTTGAAATGAAAATATGCCTTGTTATGGATTTAGTATTGAGAACCCATTGATTGGTGGAGCTTAAGTGTTATGTATTAGAGAAAGATGAAGAATGCTATCAAACCAAACATGTCAAGCATAGTTTTTCCAGTTGGTTTGTAACGTGTAATCAGATTTATAAATGTGTATCTAGAGTATATTATTTTGAAATGAGATATGCCTTGTCAAGGATTTGGTAGAGTCATTAAGTCTGATGGGCATTAGAGGTAAAGTATCTTGTGAGTTCTTAAAGTTGAGGCTGAAAATATCAATAAATACAATGGACGTCAAGCAGGATTTTTTCTTATGTGTTTTATGTAGGGTATTGGCACCTCCTTGGTTTCCAGTATATTATGATGATATTGTCTGTGTGTATAATTTTAACAATCATTATGACACCTTTCATATTCTACAGTAAAGTGACTCTCACAGCCCCATAAGGCCATTCAACCTAGAATAAGTCTACAACAGTGGTTATGGCTTTTACTGTGTTCACTTAGACTAAGATTGTTGAATGATTCATTATTTTGTCAGTTTAGATGTACGATAGTTTGAATTGCTATTGGTCAACTCAAATTGTGCATGTACACAGTATAATATTGAACCATGTTATCAATCTCAGTCTATCTAGACTTCATAGAGCTGCTTTAAAAATGT
Organism: Corymbia calophylla; assembly: GCA_014182845.1. Taxonomy (NCBI): domain Eukaryota; kingdom Viridiplantae; phylum Streptophyta; class Magnoliopsida; order Myrtales; family Myrtaceae; genus Corymbia; species Corymbia calophylla. The sequence goes on from CM024702.1 coordinate 7,316,389, forward strand.
GCGAGGTGTCCTTATAATATGTCATAAAAGCACAATGTGTCATGGTAAATATTTCATACAGCATAAAGGTGTCGTAGTAAATATTTCATAAAGTGTAAGGTGTGTAGGGTAGTTACATAAAAAATGTATGAGGTGTCATCATACTATCCCCAATACTATGGCTGTTCATCCTTATGTCTAATAGACATGTATGTAATTGGCCGTTTGTCCTCTTCCTCTCCTCTTAAAGGGGATATCTACAAGGCAGAAGAGATGAGTACTAGTATAATTGATATACTTGACAATGTGGGGGATGTTTTAAGGAATCGTGTATATGGAGAAATTATCAATACATAGTTGGTCCCAATTGTCATTAAGTTGATTTTGTGTGTTGGCATATGATATTCTTTTTCCCCTCTTGATAAAGTAGTGAGTGATGAAAGTTTTGCTGAAATTTTAACTGGTGAGGAACATCATATCTCTAAAAAACAGTCATTGATGTCAAAAGGTGTGATTTAATTGGAGATATTGATTGATGAAAGGAGATACTTTACTATCTGGCACTTACTAGTTCTCAGTCATGTCTCTGGTGGAAAATTCATTGGGAAGGAGGTGATTACATATGAAGCCTGGTTCCTATTCTTCTAAGGCACTCTTTTGGTCTACTGTCCTCCCAATAACCATATATATATCACCATGTTATTAATATTAAGTTTTTTGATTTAAGTTATATGTGAACTGCAATTTGTAGATTTGATCTTACACTTTTCATTTCTGTGTATGTCTTTTCTGTAGCTCTCTTTATCACTTCTTTGGATTGCGGTTGGTGTCTTCGCTTTTGGTTGGATTGGTAAGATTTGATAATTACGTGCTCATTTTCTAAATTTTGTCATTTGTTTCTATCTACAAGTTAGAAGTTGATGCATTTCTACCATAACACTGACTTATTCTTTGTAATAGAGGTCTCGTGCTGGATATTGACGGGGGAAAGACAGACGGCAGTCATCCGGTCAAAGTATGTCCAAGTGTTGCTTAACCAGGACATGAGTTTTTTTGACACATATGGGAACAATGGGGATATCGTGAGCCAAGTATTGAGTGACGTGCTACTCATTCAGTCTGCTCTCAGTGAAAAGGTACAGTCTCTTCTGTGCTCTTTTGTGTTGAACCTTTTCTTTTTTAAAATTTTTTGTTGTGAGACTGAAGTAATGGAACTATTTCTCAATGCAATTTTTTTTTTTAGTAATCGGATTATCCTTTCTAATTGCAGGTTGGAAATTATATTCATAACATGGCCACTTTTTTCAGTGGGCTAGTTGTTGGATTTGTCAACTGTTGGCAGATTGCCCTGATAACATTAGCAACTGGTCCTTTCATTGTTGCTGCTGGAGGAATATCCAATATATTTCTTCATAGGCTCGCTGAGAATATCCAAGATGCATATGCAGAAGCAGCTAGCATTGCTGAACAGGTACTTTCACTTCTTTATAATTTTGCTAACCCCACGTGAGGGGCGGGGGCAGGGGGGCAACAGTTATGTTTGCTAATGCCTGCGATGTTTGACTATTCATTGTACACTTCTGTCACGGATTTCATGTTTATTAAGAGTATAAATTTGAAGTTGGATTACTATCAGGTGCACCAAAATCATGAAGAATAAAGATTGAGGGCAATTGAATTGTCAATACAACTTGATTCTGAATGGTGACTTTTTGATCCTATAAAAATGACTAACTCTCCATTGCTTCTCTTTAACTGAACTATTCATATTCACCATAATAGAAAAATTAAAGTAATAACAAAAGAGAAATGCACTCCTTCAGGACAAGTCATTTTTCAAGGTTTGCATACTAAAAGGTCCTCACTACCTCTCCTCTCTCTTGTCTTCTCCTTTAATTCTTCTTGAGATTTATTAGAGCCAAACCTGCATGTAATGTACAGTGTGGGATAACCTTTGAGACAATCATTCACTGATGTAGTATATTCTTGGTTTGGAATAGCTTGCCTTCCCAAGCAATTTTATAGTAATCTTGTCTAAGATAATCTCGTGTTACTACCAACATTTTCTTTGTGGGTGCAAATGTGACCCATGCACGTATGAGGCCTTTCTTATTGTTTTCTGAAGTGTGTAACCAACCAAAGCAGTCAGAAACCTCCTGCGTCTGGTCCATTAGAATGTACTGATCTGCTTCCTTAACATACAACGTTTGGCCTTTCCTATCTTTTTTTTCTTTTTTAAATGTGGGAATTGGTTTGGGTTAATAGACTGTAAATGTGGACATTATGAACAACATGTTCAAATTGATTTGTAATTTTTAGTTTCTGCAACATGTGGCAGGTGCTTGTCCACCCATTGGGCTGCACAAGTGCAGTGTCCAGAAATCTTCCCGAAAGGTCCCTCATAGGGTCTTACTAGTTGGAATATTCTTCCATAGGTTTTGGGGAACATTACAAGTCATCTCCCTGTAGAAAGGTTCAATCTTAAATCACCTGGCTCGCCTTCAAAACACATTCTAAGCCACCTGCCTCAATCTTGCATTTAGATGACAATTCTTACTATTAATAAAGTGAGGTTTTAATGCAACCACAGTCAACAAGTGTCTGCAAATGAATAGGACTTTTGTTGACCTTTTAACATTTTAAAGGATATATTAGGTTTGTCCACTTTTACCTACTCAATCATTGTCCTTATTTGATAATGCTTCTTTATATTATTGTTGAAAATATACTAGTGTTTGGTGTATATTTACACATTAAAATTATTTCATTCATATCTTAGTTCCAGACAAGTTAAAGAAATCTTTATTTTGGCCATATTATCTTTGCATTTGATGGGAATTAATTATATTCAACATGAGTGCTAAAAAGTACAAAATGTAATTTATGAAAAAAACCGCATTACAATTAATTTCAATCCGCAGCATCGCTAGGGTAAGTCACTAGTCAGATTTACAATTCAGATTTGAAAGCATTTTTAATGTTTTAAATGTAGATGTATATGTCCATGCAATCGTCCATGCGGTTGTGTTTAGACATAGCTGAGTTTTCAATGAATAACATTTGATATCTTTTTTGAAATTGGCTAGAAATATATCATCCAGATGTGAAGTTAATGTTGGTGGTTAAGTTTTGAAAGTGAGGCAGGCAATGTTAACTTATACCTATTTAGAGGCTTCTCCCTATTTTGGAAATATGGAATATTGCTATGTCAATTTGATGCTTTTGGCTTGAAGGTCATAGAAATACCCTTAGTTAGGGATTCAACGGTCCCTACTGAATTGTTGATTAACATGCGATTATTGTATTACTTGTTTGTGGCCCTCTTGATGTAGGACGAGAAATCCCACAATAGAGAATAAATCTTTAGGCTTCACATCCAAAGCTTCCTAAGCATCACATCTCAGTTTCTTAAACATCATCCTAAGAGAAGAATTGCATTGCACAATCCCAAAGCAAATACTTGCAATATTCAAATAACCATTGACTCTACTGAAAAGAAAGAATTACAACAATCTTAATAAAATCTTAATAAGAATCAAATCCAAAAAGATATAAGACTGCTAATTTATCTGCATCAGAATCCTAATCTCTAAGGACTTTAATTTGATTTGTGAAGCCCATCTTCACCAAAACTTGGTAGAAAATGTCAATATTTGAGTAAATATCATCTTTCATGATTTTGTTGGCTGCATCATTCTCCCCTGTTTAGAGAAAAGCTCATCCTCAAGTTTTTTTTTTTGGGTCGAATTCCTCAAGTTTTGGAGTGTCGAATTTTTCAGCTTTATCTGCATTATGATAAGTTTTGTGCCTCTAGCTGAGAGTAGTTCAATAATGGCATATTTTGAGACAAATCTTGATTTACCTCTTTCTCATAATCAATGTTGGATGGTATCACGAAATCCATATCCTCAATTTTGCTTGCTTGATCTTCACCGCCAACTTGAACTGAATTTTGCTTGTTATGCCCAACATGCACCTTCACTGGACATTGATAAGCAAAATGACTGAAATCCCCACACCAGAAGCACACAACTTTCAGGCCATCCTTCTTGCTCGATCCATTTTTATTTTCAATCTTGTTCATGCAATCAACATTATCATGTGTTTCAAGATCTTCTTTCTTGGTTCTTTCCATTGGTTGCACTCCTAGTGCAATAAACAACTTTATTTGCTCAGAGAGTTCATCAATCTTGCCGTTTTGTTGCTTGAAACAGTGGTCATGATCTTTACAACTCGAATTTTGACTCACCAACATTGGAAACTCAACGTTGGTCATCATTGTGGGAGAAAGTGTAGGAACCTTTGCCTGATAACAAAATTGATATAGGATGACAAATCTCACAATAGAGAATAAATCTTTAGGCTTCACACTCAAAGCTTACTAAGCATCCACCTAGGGTTTCTTAAGCATCACACCTACGAGAAGAATTGCATCGCACAATAACAAGAGAATACTTGCAAAATTCAAATAAATTGAGAAGAAAGAAGGACAATGACAGACTCTCTAAAGTTATCCCCCTAGTTGAAATAGGAAACCTCTAAACAAGAAAAACAATTTCGAATAGGGAGCATAATATTTTATTCAAAATAAAATGGAAACTCAAAAGAAACCCTTATTAGGTTTAAATCCTAAAGGATATAAGATTGGTATGTATATCAGAAGAATCCTAATCCCTTAGGACTCTTACTTGATTTGCGAAGGCCATCTGAACCAAAACTTGGTAGAAACATCAATATTTGAACAAATATCATCTTGCACGATTTGGTTGGCTGCACCGCATCTGTTTCCTGGACTTCACCCGTGAGCCTATTTGGTTTTTGTAGTTTCTTTCTTTGTTTTCCTTTTGCTTTTTGGTGTCTATGTACATTTCTATGTTCTGTGGACTTGGATTGAGTCTCTATGACATGCAAAGGAACAAAGCACTTCTCTTAGGCAAGCAATTTCGACGGTTCCTTATTCCACCTGTAATGCCTCCTTAATGACTTACACTTTTGACAAAATAAGCCATGGATGATTGAAATCTTAACTTGTCATTCTGGAGTTTTCAGAAAGTTTCTAATCAAATATTGATTTTATAATAGTTGAAGCAAACAAAAAAGTCTCCCTTTGTATTGGATAGGTAAGCACATATGTTGTTTTTAGGCATAAGATAAGCACTAGTATTGGAATTGATTCATTAGAACGTCACTTCTTGTGATAATGTTGAAGCTGTTACCTTATTTCAATATGTTTCCAAATATGCAGGCAGTTTCATGTATTAGGACCTTATATGCATTCACCAATGAAACATTGGCCAAGTATTCATATGCAACTTCCCTACAAGCGACACTGAGATATGGTATACTGATAAGTCTTGTGCAAGGACTTGGGCTTGGATTTACTTATGGGCTTGCAATATGTTCTTGTGCCTTACAACTTTGGGTTGGGAGGTTCCTAGTTACAAAGGGAAAAGCTCATGGTGGTGAAGTCATAGCAGCCTTGTTTGCTATAATACTAAGTGGCCTGTAAGCATATTAAGCACATCTTTTACTCATTGATCTCACCATTATTTTCACAACCTTCTCAAGGGAACTTGTTTTATGTGTGTGTAGAGGTCTGAATCAAGCTGCAACAAATTTCTATTCATTTGATCAAGGAAGGATTGCTGCTTATAGACTTTTTGAGATGATTAGCCGATCATCCTCTTCAGTCAATCATGATGGGAATACTCTGGTGTCTGTTCAAGGAAATATTGAGTTCCGGAATGTTTATTTCAGCTATCTTTCTCGTCCTGAAATCCCTATTCTGAGTGGATTTTATCTCACTGTACCTGCTAAGAAAGCTGTTGCACTTGTTGGACGGAACGGTTCAGGGAAGAGCAGTATCATTCCTCTGATGGAGCGGTTTTATGATCCCACGTTAGGTATAATAAGTTCCTCTTTTTACTGTAGTCCTTAGACATTCTGTTGCGAAATTCCATTGAAATCTTTTGGCGACTATTTCGGGGTTGCAGATTCCAATGTTTATATTTTTTTTGATGCAGGAGAAGTTCTTCTTGATGGAGAAAATATAAAGAACATGAAATTGGAATGGCTAAGACGCCAAATAGGACTGGTTACCCAGGAACCTGCCTTGCTAAGCCTGAGCATCAGAGATAACATTGCTTATGGCCGGGATGTTACTATGGATCAAATTGAGGAAGCCGCCAAAATTGCACATGCGCATACCTTCATCACTTCTCTTGAAAAAGGATATGAGACACAGGTAATATGCAGAAGTTTGAATTCATGATTGAAATGCTGAAATTAAATGGAATTTTAAATGGCTGTTCTTTACTCTTTCAATTCCATGTAAAAGGAGCTTGTATGTGTTGCAGGTCGGTAGAGCTGGTTTAGCGTTGACAGAAGAACAGAAAATTAAACTTTCTATTGCGAGAGCTGTGCTTCTAAATCCATCAATTCTTCTGCTTGATGAGGTCACTGGTGGCCTTGATTTTGAGGCTGAAAAGGTTGTCCAGGGAGCTCTTGATCTCCTTATGTTGGGGCGCTCTACTATAATCATTGCTCGGCGTCTTAGCCTCATCAGGAATGCTGATTACATTGCTGTGATGGAGGAGGGACAACTTGTTGAAATGGGCACGCATGATGAATTAGTAGGCCTGGATGGTCTTTATGCAGAGCTTCTTAGATGCGAAGAAGCCGCAAAGCTTCCTAGGAGGTACACATTTTACTTAAAGATATTACTAACTTGCTGATGCCTAGTTTCCAAATTGATAGGTGATCTTTTTTTATTTAGGATGCCCGTTAAACATTACAAAGGAGCTACTGCTGCTTTTGAAATTGAAAAGGATTCTTCAGTAAGTCACAGCTTCCAAGAACCTTCATCTCCCAAACTGGTGAAATCACCCTCTCTTCAGCGGATTCCTGGCGTTCATGGATTTAGACAAGCAGATGGTACTTATAGCTTACAAGAATCACCAAAAGTTCGGAGCCCCCCTCCTGAGCATATGCAGGAAAATGGTATCCCAACAGATGCAGGGGATAAGGAGCCATCAATGAGAAGGCAGGATAGTTTTGAGATGAGATTGCCTGAGTTACCAAAGATTGATGTTCAGTCTGTACAACGACAAGTGAATGGTTCAGATCCTGAGTCTCCTGTTTCACCCCTTCTGACATCAGATCCGAAAAATGAGCGTTCACATTCTCAGACATTTAGTCGACCCCATAGTCATTCTGATGATATTCCAATAAAATCAAAGGATGCAAAAGACAGAACACAGGGGGAAGCACCATCACTGTGGCGATTGGCAAAGCTTAGTTTTCCAGAATGGCTTTATGCTGCATTAGGCAGTGTTGGTGCTGCAATATTTGGTTCTTTTAATCCTCTTCTTGCTTATGTGATCGCCTTGATAGTAACAGCATACTATAGATCTCATAATGATCCTCATCTGAGGCAGGAGGTTGATAAATGGTGCTTGATCATAGCTTGCATGGGGATAGTAACTGTAGTGGCCAATTTTCTTCAGCACTTCTATTTTGGTATCATGGGGGAGAAAATGACAGAACGAGTTCGTAGGATGATGTTTTCAGGTAACATCTGCAAATAAGTCTATTTCCTCTTCCATTCTTCATTAGACTTGTCCCATAAGATTAGATATCTTATATTTGTAACTTGAAATGATGGGCATTTACCTTGTTGAAACAGCAATGCTTCGCAATGAAGTTGGATGGTTTGATGACGAGGAGAATAGTGCCGACACTTTATCCATGCGCTTGGCAAATGATGCTACTTTTGTCCGAGCTGCCTTTAGTAATCGTCTTTCCATATTTATACAGGACAGTGCTGCTGTTATTGTGGCTATCCTTATAGGCACACTGTTAGAATGGCGACTAGCACTCGTGGCCCTTGCTACCCTGCCTGTACTTACTGTTTCAGCTATTGCACAGGTTTGTTCATAATCTAATGTTGTTGTCAAATCTCTGTTCTTCACATAACTCCATGATCACTTGCCATTGAAAGAAAGAGTAATCTGATCTGGTTTCGACTACTTTTTCTTATGTATCTTGATGGGCTCCTTCTTTTAACTGTTGATCCTCTAATCTTAAATCCACTTGTGTAAGTAATATGTAACTTGGTGGTCAACCTCACTTTTCTTAAATTCCCTTCTCCAACCCTTACTGCTCAACCTAAGAGCGGACAGCCATATATTTCTTCCTGGCCTTGTCAGTTCATGAGAAGTTGACACGGTCCCTCTTGTCTTGACGAGTGACTTGTTCCTAAGCTTTTAAGTGGCCCTAAACCTTTTGAAGTGCAATATCCCTGATTCTTGTAAAGTACTGGCCCCAGAGGATGTTATGATCATATTGGGGAAGCTTGATACCTTCTCTTTGTTACTATCATTACTTGGATGGATGGATGTTTAAAATTTAATTGTAGTGATTGTGGAATTTATGTCCATTTGTTATTTATACCATTATTCTTGTATTTTATTACTGATGATGATACCACAGTTGCATTAATTGATGTTTGGAAGGGAAAGAAGCTTTGATAGCCACTTACTATTATTCAGCTCTAGAAGCAATTTAGAGATTCAATTGATAAAAAGAAGGGTTCGATTCTTTTAGAGAAAGGAACTTGTTTTGATTAGTTTGATTAGGTCAACACTTGACAATTTATACCCTGATCAGCTTTATGTTCGAGTCTTTAGAGTCTTATACATTTTCAAACATGATAACATGGGGAGGGAAGGAAAGGAGCCATAGGAATGTGAAGCTATGTGGGCACTGATGTGGGATGCTTTTAACCCTGTAGACCACACTTCCATTGAAGTAATGAAATCATTACAGAATTGCAAATTGCAAGATTTGATGATTAGAATCCATGAAGCATTTGTCAATTTCTTGTAAGCTGCTTGTGCTCGAGTTGTTAATCAATGGGCTATGTTGGTCATTATTTTTGGGCTTCTATCCTGCTTGTTCATTAGGTTAGATGTGCATGCTTCTTCCAAGTTTGATGATGGTCAACGATATTCCTTTCAGTTTTGTTTGTTTCTGTGTCAACCTTCTTGATTGCTAGCTTAGTTGAATTTTCATCTATCCTTTGACACTCTTAGGGTGTGTGGATAGACTTCTACCTTTCACTTTTTGCTTGAGTTAAAATTTTGCAACAAACACACTTTGAAATTTTTCAACCTGTGAAATTCAAAACTTGCACCATTTATAAATGTTAACATGTAGGTTCACTATAGTGCTCCTAAATTTTTGGAATTTGGATAATTTGTAATTCTTGGTGGGGAAGTACTTCTTGCTTTTACTTAATCTTAAACAAACAGGCCCTTATAGTGTCCACATTTTCAGAACATCTCTTTGCTTGCTGCATCTGCATCTGTTCTTAATTGGTATCCTGTCCATTGTCAGTACCAAGTATATTTGTTGCACTTTTCTTTTCTGCCCTCTTGTTCATGAATTACTAATCAGATGCCAAATTTGGTTTTGCAGAAACTATGGCTTGGTGGCTTCTCAAGGGGTATCCAGGAAATGCACCGGAAGGCATCTTTGGTCCTTGAGGATGCAGTTAGAAACATATACACTGTGGTTGCATTTTGTGCGGGTAACAAAGTCATGGAGCTGTACAGATCACAATTAAAGAGAATACTCAAGCAGAGTTTTCTTCATGGAGTGGCAATTGGTTTTGCATTTGGTTTCTCCCAATTTCTCCTTTTTGCTTGCAATGCCCTTCTTCTGTGGTACACCGCATTGTTGATTAAGAATGGATATATGGATCCACCGAATGGGATGAAGGAATTTATGGTTTTCTCCTTTGCAACATTTGCTCTAGTGGAGCCATTTGGACTGGCTCCATATATACTGAAACGACGGAAATCTCTTACCTCTGTATTCGAGATAATTGACCGAGCACCTAAAATCGACCCAGATGATAATGCAGCAGTGAAGCCTCCTAATGTCTATGGGAGCATTGAGTTAAAAAATGTTGACTTTTGTTATCCAACTCGGCCTGAAGTGTTGGTCCTGAGCAATTTCAGTCTTAAGGTAAATGGGGGACAAACTGTGGCGGTGGTTGGAGTTTCAGGATCTGGAAAGAGCACCATAATCTCCTTGATTGAAAGATTCTATGATCCAGTTGCTGGTCAGGTTTTGCTGGATGGACGAGATTTGAAGCTTTACAACTTGAGATGGTTGAGAAACCACCTAGGCCTTGTTCAGCAGGAACCCATAATATTTTCAACAACCATCAGAGAAAATATCATCTATGCCAGGCACAATGCAAGCGAATCAGAGATGAAAGAGGCTGCTAGAATAGCAAATGCTCATCATTTCATCAGCAGCTTGCCTTATGGTTATGACACGCATGTGGGGATGAGAGGTGTTGATCTAACCCCTGGACAGAAACAGAGAATTGCAATTGCTCGTGTAGTTCTGAAGAATGCTCCCATATTGTTATTAGATGAAGCTAGCTCATCCATAGAATCTGAGTCAAGTAGGGTTGTGCAGGAGGCTCTTGATACGCTGGTGATGGGAAACAAAACCACCATTCTTATAGCCCATAGAGCTGCAATGATGCGGCATGTCGACAACATTGTAGTTCTAAACGGTGGACGCATTGTGGAAGAAGGATCCCATGATTCTCTAATGTCCAAGAATGGTTTGTATGTACGTTTGATGCAACCTCACTTTGGGAAGGGTTTGCGTCAACACCGTCTTGTTTAGCAGTAGTAGTGGGGGTTTATGTGGATTGTAGTTTTGGTGGTTCAAAGTTCCTAATCCTCCCTGCCAATTGCTGGAGATGATGAGAGAAAAAGCATGGGGAGATTTGCTGGAGGCGCTGGCTCGGTCTTCTCAGAACATTTGATGGCATTCCAGAAAGCACGCGGATGAAAGAAATGGCATAGGCTTCTATAAAATGCTAAAGCAGGAAAGAGCACATTGTCAAAATATTGGGGAGAATACATATTTAGGTGTCCAGTTGGCTTGTTGAGGATGTGGTTCAGGTTAGATGCATATTCTTTTGGAGGCAAGCACCATTGTATAAAAAGCCTAATTAGCCTCCAGGGCGAGATCGATTTGTTAATTTATTGGTAAAAGAGTGATATGGTGATTCTAGTCGGGATGAGGTATGTTTTCTTTGCTGTTTTTTTCCCTTTTTTCCCTTGGGTTCTTACTGTGTCTTGCTGTGTATCTTTCCCAATTTTGTGCATGCTTATACAGAATGGTTATAGATTGGAGAGAGGCAAAGTGAAGGCCATCTATTCCCAGTTATCCTGGTTATTACTATTGTTCTCAAGCTCTCTGAATTCATTCCATGGTTTAACTGGCATATCTTATAAATTTCCCACTTCCACGATGCCGAAGGATGTTCATTGTTTTGCTCTTGTATTTGCGGCTTAACGCCTGCTCAGCTGGGTCTAGGATTCACGTCGGTTAATAACATGCCAGAGAGGATTACTTGATGTTGGTCGTTCAGGCAAGGTCTCCGAACACAATGTGATTTTCTCGAACGTGCATTTCAGGTTACTGACCAATTACGACTGACCGAGGGGCTATCGAGAAGCGCCCTATCCGAGGCCTCCGCCACAAGTTCTGCAGTCTAGACTTTGGATTTTTTTTTCTTAAAAAAGGGCAAGAATCTTCATTGTGACGGAAATACTTCAAATATTTTTTCTGCCACCAGACATTCTAAACTTGTGACAAAAATATCTATAGTTCTTTTGACAAAAATATCTATAGTTCTTTTGTGTCCAAAAGACCAAGCTTTATTATGTGATATGGTTCAATTTGGGATATATTTATCACACTAGTATTTTTTTGATTAACTGTCACTAGTGTATGTTTCACGGTTTTTTATGACAAAAAAAGTTTAGGGTATTTGTGTCAAAATGAGCAAATTTAAAGCTTTTAGTGATAGAAAAAGCTCAGAAAAAGTTGGGATATTTATGTTATGGTGGATATAATTTGGGGTTTTTTGGGATATTAACCTTAAAAAAAAATTAGGAATCTAAATCATGGCTTGTTAAGTTTAGAACATGAGTGTTCAATTCAATGTGTTATCACTTTTGAGAACTTTTTTTTCAACCGAAATGGGACAGAAAAGCTCGTGGACTATTTTAGCTTTTCGTGACATATCGGGGCTTGGGCGCTTTTTAACGTTTCCGTGGCCTACAGCTTTTGTTGGATAATTTGCTGTTATCCGCACAACCAGGAGCATCTTTTAATACATTCAAACAAGTTAACAAGGCCCGCGTAGGTAAACGTATTTTTACTCGTGTCTATTTTTCTTTATACTATTAGTGTCAATATTTTTTTGTGTGTATTTTATTTGGGTTGTTGCATTGAGCGTAGAAAATACCAATAAAAACATTTGTCAAATTTGACATTTGACATGCGGCCTAAAAAAATTGAAATTGTTGTTTGGTTTAATAGATGTATAATAGGAAAATTAGAAAGGAAGAGTTCAAATATTGTTAGCTTATTAACAATTTCAATTACATTATTTGGATAAGTGCACTATAAGTTATAAAATTGGTTATGAAATTGCAATCTAGTTATAAAACTTTTTAAATCGGTACAATTAGATCATTTGTTTAACTCCATTGAACTTGACTAACAGAAAATACTGACGTGACTTTTTATTATTATTTATTCTATCCTATATGGAGATGATGTGGTTAAAATGACATCTTTTTTTGTTCAAATATGACTTTTATTACAAATTTTATTTAAATTATTTAGAAAAAGCTAAATGGTAAAAAGAAAAAGAAAAAGAAAAAGAGGGGTCAAAAAATAGCAACCCTTGCCATTACCACCCTAGCATCGTCAGGAAGGACTAATGAGGGTGGGGGATGACTGATGGGGGTCAATCGGCCTCAGCCAGTGGTCAACGACCATCGCCAACTGCAAGCAAGGGTTGCCCACCAACGAGGAACACTAATGGCGGCCCTTGGCTAAATCTAGGTAAGGACCATGATCCTTGCCTACAATCGACAAGGGTTACTAGCCATTGGTTGGAATCGCATGACCCTTGTTGACTACAAGTGAGGCCGCCACTAGTGGGGGCTACCATTGGTGGCACTCAGCGAAATTTGGGTAAGGGTCGCGACCCTCATCTATAGTTCTCACCGACCGTTCTTGACAATGGCGGCTCTTTTTTATTGTTTTTTAGCAATTTTAGTTTTAATTAAAATTAAAATTTAATTTGAATAAAATTTGTACTAAAAATCATACTTGAACTAGAACAACATTATTTTAGCCTTATGTTTTATATTTAAGCTGAGTCATCACCATAAAACGCAAGTCAGTATTTTTTTTAGTCAAGTTAGAGTTAACGGAAGAATTTGATTGCGCAAATTTGACAAGTTTTATAGCTTGGCTACATTTTCTATAAGTATAAGGACTCAATTAGATTTGAACCAGAATGACATTGTTTTAGCCTTGTGTTTTATATTTAAACCAAGCCATTGCCATATAAGAGAGAGAAACTATTTAAAAAGCAATGTCGGTATTTTCTATAAGTCAAGTTGCACAAAGTTAAGTATTGGGGCCACCCTCCTAACATGAGAGGGGGGAAGTGAGAGGTTTGAATTCCTAGTTTCTTAAGGGGGGTGGGGGTGGGAACAATTTAGCTTTGAATGTGCATTTTGACTTTCACTCTTTACAAAGAGGCATGACAAAAATCTAAGAGTAAGAGCTCGAAAAGAAGTAGAGTAAGATCGACAAAAAAAAAAGGTTGGACAAAGTTAACGGAAAAATTTAATTGCATCAATTTAACAAGTTTAGAACTTGATTTCACTTTTTGTAAGTATTAGATCTCAGTTATATTTTCATGACAATTTTCAGGATTTCCAGTATACTTATTCTTAGATTTTCAATTTTGAGTACATGGATTTGCTCACTCGGTGTCTTATTTTTTAAATGCCATTTTCGTACAATTTTTATAATGGCTAAGTCATCTCCGTGTCTAATACTAAATTTTTTAAAAATAAATCGAAGCTTATGGAATCATCACTCTGTGTTTTTACAAGTTAACTACAAATTAAGTGGATTTTAGATAACATTGTTTATTTTTTTATTTTCTTTAAATGGAATTTTTAAAAATGATTTAAGATAATAAACAGTAATTATGTTGCTTTAGATAAATTGTAAATTTTTATTTTCTAAAGTTTGGGGACTTAAATAAACACTATTTGTAACGACCTGATCCTATGAGAGCAAGAGTGATTGTTGGGGCGAGAGGGGGCTCGAACAAGGTGTGGCTTTGACTTTAGGATGGCGTGGGGGTAGAAATGAATCGAATCCCATATCGCCTTAGGTATGATGAGGTGAAGTATTATACACGAGATGTCACTTGTTTTAACTTATAACAAGACCTTTTTTCTGGACTAGAAGAATAAAACCATGTGGGCTCTGACCCAAAATGAACAATATTGTTATGAGCGAATCTGAGCTTGACATAATGGTATTAGAGCCAATAGCCCAGTTGGAAATGTGTGGTTTGGGGATGAATCGGGCGAAAATTGGTGGGCCTATAATAACCCCAATCCTATAAGGGCGGGAGTGATCACTACGGTTAGATAGGGCCTGAACAAGGTGCGGCTTGGACTTTAGGATGACGTATGGGCAAAATGAATTGAATCCCACATCGCTTGAGTGTGGTGAGTGAAGTGCCATAAATGGGATGTCACTTGTCTTAACTTGTAACAAGAACTTTTCTGGGAAAGCCCAGAAGAACAAAACTATGCGAGTTTTAACCTAAAGCGAACAATATCGTTACAAGTAGACTAGGCTTGACATAATGCTATCAAAGCCAATAGGCCAATTAAAAATATGTGGTTTGGGGATGAACTAGTTGGAAGCTGGTTGGCCTATAATGACCCGGTCCTTACAAGGGCAACAGTGAGCATCGAGGTTTGAGAGGGCCCATATAAGGTGTGGCTCCTACTCTAGGATGATGTGGGGGTAGGAATGAACCGAATCTCACATTGCCAGGGTGTGCTGAGGTGAAGTGCTATATATGGGATGTCACTTGTCCTAACTTGTAACAAGACCTTTTTTGGGCAAAACTTGGAAATACAAAATCACGTAGGCTCTAACTTAAAACAAACAATATCGTTACGAGCGGGGCTAGGTTTGACACTATCATTTTTTTTCTTTCTTAATAGAAGAATATTTGGAACGGAAGAAATTATATCATTTGGACAAAAGAAATTGTATCAATATTAGTCATGCATGAGATTTTAAGTTTGTCAAGTAAAAGTATTATATTTTAATGAAAAGTAGGTTATAAACTAGCTACTTTTGATATGTAGATAATCATTTCAAACAATTGGTGTTCTGAACTCCCTTTTTATGTCTCACATATCAGAAAAAAAATTGTTTAAAAGATTAAAGAAAAAAATATATCCATCCATCTCAATAATAGAAACAAGAAGTACGTACATTTTAAGGATTGGTCGTTGAAAATTACCAAACATATGTGGATAAAATTTTTAATTCATTACATAAATATCACATTCTCCCTCTTAGATGTACATCAAATGATTATTCATGATAAAGCTTTCGATCTTAATAAAAATGGCCAAAATAATTTTGTACGTTGATACTCATTGAGCTAAGGACGGGGAGAGTGGAGATGATATAATGTACTCTATAATTGCTCTTTTTTGCCCGTGAAGTTGGTGAAGGATAAGCAATTAACATTTACATGGACCCACCTATGCAAGTATATTTTCTATGGATTATTCAACTCATGATTTAACTTTTTTACTGCAGAGTTTAGGCACAATGATATAAACCATGAACATCTTTGGATTCAAAAAAGGAAAATCTTAAGCATCTACATGTCCAATAAACAATACTTTCCCCAGTAAAATCTTGATACATATTTTCAGTTAACGTGATAAGATTTTCTTTGGGATTAGCTTAAACCCGACACATGCATTTAAGAAGACTTCGTCTAAAA
Source organism: Corymbia calophylla (assembly GCA_014182845.1). Classification (NCBI taxonomy): domain Eukaryota; kingdom Viridiplantae; phylum Streptophyta; class Magnoliopsida; order Myrtales; family Myrtaceae; genus Corymbia; species Corymbia calophylla. The sequence continues at coordinate 7,332,320 of CM024702.1, forward strand.
GCAAGTGCATCAATTTTCCTTTAATAAGCTCCAAAAACACCTCAATTAAATATTAACATATAGCAATTTTGCATTATCAACTATAGTCGAATATGATATATTTTTATATCCTCACATTATTTAATATTGAGTGTGCATTTATGGCAATATTGACATTGTTAGTTCTATGACATCTATCGTTTATTTGTCTTTGAGTTTCCTGAAACTTGTCAAAAGAAACTCCGTCCAACCACCATTTTGATTGGCGTGTCACGAGTTGCGGACATTACTCATGTGCAAAATTAATCAAATTTGAAAGCGGGTGATCGGAGGAAAATAAGAACTCTTTTTCACCAATCACGGGGTAAATAATTTGCTTTGAAATTATGAGATGGAGAGTTGGAAACGAACCCTAGACGGTCATATTGGAGATTCTAATTTCTGGAAAGAGAATATAGACATCACTGTCTTTGGCTTTCATTGCGATGATGAAGACTTTGCTTGAGGACAAAACTCTCGATCATGACAAAAAAGGGGTCGTCAAGCAATCCGAACATGGTCGGTCCAATAATAAGAATTCATTTGAAAAGAAGTCTGTCGGTATGAGAACAAATGAAATCCATCACGAGCTTTGTTCCTCTCCTCCTAATTGTTGTACAGCATGACATGTGGGACAAGAAAATAAAAGTTAGACCACCAGGAATTGAACTCTGTTTGGGGTGGCTGCAGCAGTGTCGTGGCCATACCTGTGTCGAAGTGTTCAGGATATCTGTAATTACGAATGATTAATGCATTTGGTAAAAGTTGTTGTGAGATTACCGTGGCAGTAATTACTCTCATTTAGCCTGCTGTTACCAACATTATACTTGTACTATTAAAACATTTGCTTTTTCACTGTAATTATTATTATTTTCATTATCATTATTATTATGTTATACTAGAGATTATTATTTTATATGTTTTTGTTTTTATTGTTATTTATAAAATTGGCAACGTAATTTCAAATTTCTAGAAAAGTTTCTACATCTTTCCTTGTAGGGATAATATCGATGAAAATTTGAAATATTTAATAATAACTATAATTAGTATCAGTATCATTATTCTAATTTATACTTACGTTTGAATGAAAAATTAGGGTTCTCGTAAGATACTTCTCCTAATGAAATCATCTTTACAAACTTTAAAAGGTACGACACTTAAAAAATTACTAAAGGCATTTTGTAGAAGCCATTGTGAAAGTAATCTAGGTGCGAAGGCGTTCCAGCTGAAATTTTTATCAAACACTTAAAAAGTCAAAATACCCCATTTCACAATCACAGGAGGTGCAATGATCATCGGACTAAACATACCTATTAGCTTAATCACTTGGGAAGGGAAAGTTGGGGGTTCGAATTCTACCTTCTTAGAGGGTTGGGGTGAAGACGATTTAGCTCTAAATATGGATTTCGACTCTCACATCCTAAAAGGAGATGGGACAAAAATCTAAAAATGATAATTAAAGTAGAAGTAGAATATGACTAAAAAAGAAAAAAATATCTATTAGCTTTCATAGTTGTGTCTCACTCCCCCAATAGCGCCATTAATTTTTGCATCGTTGCTTGGAGGAATAAGGACATTATAAGCGCCATAACTTTTGATATAGTGAGTGTCATAACTTTTAAAAATCGTTTACTTGAGTGTTATAATTGTCATTAAATTTTTAAAAATGTTCATCCAAGTGTTGAAAAATCCAAACACTTGTAGTGAATGTTTTTTGAAAGTTATGACAATTAAGTAAACGATTGAAAAGTTAAATAACATTTAAAGTGATTAGAAAAAAAAGTTGTGGCACGCAAATGTGTGTTATACATAAATGAAGGTATTTAAGTAATAGAAAAAAAATTATGACTTTCAAGTGAGTATCCTATGAAATGTATAACATTTGTAATAACCTTTTCTCTCGTTAATTATTTCGTGCGAAAACTCTCTATCATGAGTGAACATATGGGGACTTTTATATTTTATGAAATAATGTTAGATTTGATACGCAAGAAAATTCCACTTCTCACATACATATATAATTTTACTTGGCTAATTTAATTTTTTTTGGAAAAGAAGATTGGTCACATGATTGATGGATACTTCTGAAAATTTCTCCCTTGCTGAAGAACAGCTGCTCAATAGTCGGGAGATCTTCAAAGCCGTACGCGTTTCCAAATGAAGAATGGGATGCACGTGTCGGTGTCCCTTTTACATGGAACCAAACAAGTTCCTTTCGCAGCAGATTTGGCTTGATTTCCAGATCTTTCGTACTTCACCAATCGCTAAATCAATTGGTGCATAAGGCTATTCGTGAAGAACTTTTCTTCCGCTGACAAAAAGGGTTGCATAGTCCTTTTGAAATTGAACACTAGTCCATTAAGTCGAGAAAAGGAGAAAGGAAAAACTCAAACATACATGCTTCTCGGAGGATTGAGATCCTTTAAAATTAGAGGGATGAATTTACATATTAAATTTAGATTGATAATCCATCGTTAGGACATTTGACGGCTTATAAAAATGAATGAACGGAAATTATTTCCATCTTCTCCGAAGTTGTTGAGACATTAAATTATTGTCAATAATATAATCATTTTTTTATTGGTAATTATTTCAAGAAATATAAGTGACAATTTTTAGAAAAATATTATTTGAAGGGAAAATAACATAAATGATCCATGAATAGCTCCAATTGAATTTAATGCACTCTTCCAATGGAAGAAGAAAATACACATTGGCTACATTTGTTTTGCAGAAAATGGATGATTAAGAAAATATTTTTCAAAAAATGATAATTCATATCACTTATAAAAATGAAAGAACGAAAAGTATTTTCATCTGTTCCGAAGTTGTCGAGATATTAAATTGTTATCAATAATAAAACTATTAGTAATTATTTCAAGCAATATAAGCAATAATTTTAAGAAATTATTCTTCAAAAGGGAAAATGATATAAATGGTTACCAAATTGTGGCCCGATGTGCAATGTGATTTCCAAACTTTTAATTTATTCATTATAACTTCTAAACTTTAACCAAATGTACAATATAATATTTAGATTTTTGATACATGTTTAACTTAGTCTCTGAACTATATGAAAATGTTCAATATCGTCCCTGAACTATATGAAAATGTCAAGTTGTCTTTACATTAATTTGAATTCAGAAACAATATTAAACATTTTCATATAATTTATGAACTAAATTGAATATGAAATAAAAGTTTAGAGATAACATTAAACAAATTAAAAGTTCGAGAACTATATTACATGTCGAATTAAAACTTAGAGATTATTTGTGTTACCATCTCTTCTTCAAATCATTTGAGCCAAAGTTCTAGTACCCTCCAATCATTGACATCACCCCAAAACAAGAATAAGCCCAACTCTTCTTTTTTTTTCATCACGTTCGTCTATCATCCACGCCCGGGTAGGGGCCCCACCTTGTGGACGGCGCATGATGTTGTTGACGATTCGTGATTGCGGCAATCCCGGTGGTCCCCACCCAAAACAAACGTGATCAACAATTCCCTCGAAGCTCTCCTCCTCTCCACACGTTTCCAATTTTGAAGTATTCAAAGTGAGAGAGAAGGCCATACGATCCAACGGTTCGCCGACCATCGCAACGCCTACCCAAATCATCGAGCGGGTCCCGCCACGTCGTAGGCCGGCCGTCGATCTCTCCACACATCACGCCCCGGTCCCATCGTGGCCACACACGTGGCAGCGCCGGAGCCAGGGAGGCGTCGCGGTCATTAGCTGTAAAGTCACCGACGTGCGACCTAGCCAAATCCCACCCCCGGCGGTTCCATGTTGACCGGCAACTGGCCGTACCGGTTCCACTGCCGTCAGTTTAGGTGGAAATATAAGGGGAGAGAGAGTGAGCAACTATACACTCACCCCTCCAAAAGTGTGGAATTGAGAGAGATATAGAGGCCTTTTGGAGAGAGCGCAGAGTGAGCGAGAAGAGAGAAAAAGAGAGAAATATGGCAATCTATAAAATCGCGGTGGGGACACCGGGAGAGGCAAGCCACCCTGATGCGCTCAAGGCGGCGCTCGCCGAGTTCTTCTCCATGCTCATCTTTGTTTTCGCCGGCGAGGGATCCGGCATGGCTTTCAGTACGTCGTCCTATTCCTTCTAGTGTTTTTCTTTACGATCTGGCCGGATCAGTTCTCATGGCTACGGGGACCATTCCTTTCATTCGTTTCGAAAACCGCCGCACCCCCGTGCTAGGAATTACACAATATCGAATCAAGCGCTTAACTACATAGATGTTTTCCGTGGCCAAACTACTTCTGTATACTTATGAGTCGTATATCCATGTCATTCCATCAGACAAACTCACGGACAGCGGATCGACCACCCCGGCGGGACTGGTGGCGGCGGCGCTGGCCCATGCGTTCGGGCTGTTTGTTGCGGTGTCGGTGGGCGCGAACATATCGGGTGGCCACGTGAACCCGGCCGTGACGTTCGGGGCGTTCCTCGGCGGGAACATCACCTTGCTGAGGGGCATCTTGTATTGGATCGCGCAATTGCTCGGATCGGTCGTCGCCTGCTTGCTCTTGAAGTTCGCCACTGGCGGAATGGTAAGTCCAAAGCCAAACTCTCCGAGAATCACTCATGTAACACGTGTTTTGCAAAATCCGATATAGAAATTCTTCGGATCCAAGAAAAAAAAAAGAATTTGCTAATGGGTTGATGCCTTTACCATCAATAATTCAAAGCTACCACTTCTAATTTGCTATTTATTATCATTTAAAAGGTGAATATTAAGCATGAAAGTCAATTAACATTTCAATAATGCTCTTACTTATAGACTAGAAATTTCAAAAAATGAAAGGATTTTTAAACAGTTGAATCTTATAAGTTTATATACCTACCTATTAAGTTATTCTTTGATTATTTTTTGAGTGCAGGAAACATCGGCATTCTCACTGTCGTCCGACGTTTCCGTGTGGAATGCGCTGGTCTTCGAGATCGTCATGACCTTCGGCCTGGTGTACACTGTGTACGCCACCGCGGTGGATCCGAAGAAGGGCAACGTCGGGATCGTTGCGCCCATCGCGATCGGCTTCATAGTCGGTGCCAACATCTTGGCTGGCGGCGCGTTCGACGGCGCCTCCATGAACCCGGCCGTTTCCTTCGGCCCGGCAATGGTCAGCTGGTCTTGGGACAACCACTGGGTATACTGGCTTGGCCCGCTCATCGGCGCCGGTATCGCGGCTATCGTGTACGACAATATTTTCATCGGAGACAACACGCACGAGCCTCTTCCGACAGCCGATTTCTAGGGCATTTTCTTTAATCTTGTTTAATTCCACGAAATGCGAAAATAATTGTCTTTTTTGTCAGGCATGATAGAGAGAAGTTGGGTTTGTTACATTGTAAGGAAAAAAAAAGTGTTGTTTGTGTCTTCTAATTTTATTTTCAGAGTATGGTTGAAATATTTCTTGTACTTTGTTAAGATCATGACAGGTTTTGTTATGTTTGCTCTAGTCCTTTTATCTTTTTCCCTTTTTAGGATCTATTTATTTCACGAAAAATGAATGTGAAAGACGAATTATGCGAAAGATATTTTTTTAGAACCAATTACTTATATCGCTTGAAAAAACGAATGAACTCTATGAAATAGAGAAAAATTTCTATTGATGTGAAATTTTTTTCATTGGTAAATTATGTTGAGCAATACAAGACATCATTTTTTGAAAAATATTTTTCAAATCATTCATTTTTCGCAAAATAAACATAGCCTTAGTCTTAGTCCTTGCATTTACATCGCTCGGAGCAATTTTGTGATTGAAAGAACGAATATTATTTACCTCCTTGTTTCTTGGCAGAAGCTCCTCTCGTCCTCTTCTAACAAATAATTCAAAAAGTTTTGTTCATTAAGTTTAGGACGAAAATCACTAAAAAACCTAAACTATGTCCATTATGAAACATTTACTTTAAATTGTTTTATGTGACATTAAAAATTCCAAATTTATATATGTGTAATACATTTACCTTTTGTAAAATTTTATCAATGAGAAAGATTAAAATCTGCAAGTAAATAGTGTTGACATGACACCCAAGTGGCTTAAACAGAATAAAAACAATGTTGATTTAACTAAAAAATATATCATATAAGTACAAGTTTGGAATATTTTTATGTCATAAGAAAAAATTTAGGATAAATGTGTCCTAGTGAATATAGTTTGAAATTTTTGATATCACAAAAAAAAAATCAAGATAAATATGTTTTTTTTTTGTTTGAAATGTAAGTATCATTTATAAGATGACATATAAGAGCTTAGAAGCATTCCCCATCATTACAAAGACAACTAAGAACACAAAAAAATGGAGTGAGGGAATCTCCATATAGTAGCCAAAATTACATTTGTCTGGGAAGGTTTAAAATTTTTGTAAAATGATACTCGGCCTTTGACAAACTTGCGAATTTTAGCCACAATGATGGGGACATCATTTGACTTGTTTTGGAAACGTCTACAATTATGTTCAATCCAAATGCAGTATATAGTTGCTAAAAAAGTTACTTTGAAAAGCCTTGCCGCCAAATCCTTACCTTTGGTAGCCCTGATCATTAATTGAATTTTATCATTCCATCCTTCTAAGTTACGACGGATTCCATATTGTGCAAGAATAATACGCCATATGCTTCCCGTCCACGTGTACTGAAAGAATAGATTATCTCGATTTTTCAGATTATCCAAACAGAAATTACAATAGATTGCTATTGTAAGCATTCAAATGTGATATGATATCTGCTGTTGGGAGTTTGTCTCTACAAACCTGCCATTCAATAAAATTGTGTTTGCTAACCCTACCTGTCCATATCAATTGGTACCATCCCACAACCGGTCCCACATTCCTGAGTTCATTATATAACTCTTTGCAATAATATCTTTATCTAGATATGGCTGGAGCTAAGGTTGGTCTTAGTTTAAGAATACCGCGCCAACTCCATGCTATACTACCTTTAATTTCAAGTTGCATAATTGGAATGTTTCTATATTTGGTACTATGAACCCACTTACTTCATAAGGAAGACGATGGACAATTTATGAGGCTCCATAGCATGCGGTTTAGTAAAACTTTGTTCCATAGATTTAGATTGAGTAACCCTAGTCCTCCCTTCCTTTTTGGCAAGCAAACAATTTCCCAAGCAATTTTATGCGATCGGTGGCCTTCCATATTTCCACTCCATGAAAATTACAAAAGAAAAATATGTTATATTGAGCATAGTTTAAAATTTTTTGTAGTTTTTCTCTTAAGTTTAATTTCGTACTCTTATGATGCGCTGCTCATTTCCATGCCTAGTTTTTATCAATCTTTGAAAACAATACAATTATATAAAATTGCTGGTGATCGTACTATAACGTTTCCGGTAAGTATCTGAAATTGATATTCAAATCACCGGGGAACCAATCACGGATCTAAAAAGTAACAAAATTAGATAAAAATATTTCTTTGAAAGTACATTTTACGCATATCATGGTGTAAGCATTATGTGTAGGCACGATATGTTAGGACAATTGCTCCATAAGCCCTAAATCCAACATCGGAATCCAATCTAGTCATAAAATTTTTAGTTAGTACAATTAACTTATAAACATTAATCAAAAACATAATCAAATTCTAACCTTTTAGTTGGTTCAATTAGGTCCCAAACCTTTATTGAAAAATATAGTTAAATCCCAAAGCTCCTTTTAAAAAGTGCAATCAAGGATATGCGTTGGCAAATTTTAAGTGTAACGTAAGCAATTTCAGATATTCATCAAAAGGACTTCATTTTGCACCTTCTGAAAAAATCAGCGATTTAACTGGATCAATTAAAATATATAAGAGTTAATAGGATTTCATACACAAGATTTAAGGCTTGCCGCTCACTTTCCCGTAATATCTTTGAAAGACCTTACAACTACATGGAACTACATTTTAGAAACGGTTTACTATTTCCACTTCCATTTTGACTAAGACACTCCTTTTTTTCAGTGAATTTACCAAAATACCATCCCAATAATTATTTTCAATCACCTAATATTTCTAGTTATGACAGCTTATGAACACATTATTAATTGTCTATTTTTTATCCAACGGTATGAGTAACTACATTTCAAAGTTTAAAATTAAAATTCAATTTGATTATCTAGCCGAATCTTGATAAAAAATGGAAAAGAAAAATTGATCAAAATATGAAAAAAGGTTAATTTGTTAGAAACATGATCCAATGTTAACATATTTATATTTAGATCATATCTAAATATTAACAAAAGATAAGCACATGAAGGGAAAAAAGGAAACTTCTTGCTGTTCTACTCCTAATATGAAGAAAGTAATCAATATCGATTATTGATTTAATTTTATATCAAGTGGATCAAAACTTTAACATATGCTTGTAAATTTCCTTTGAAAAATTTTATGTGAGTTTGAAAGTGCAGAAGGTGTACCTAAATTTTCAAGCCCCATCTTGTAATTCATTTTAAAATATAAAATGCTCAAAAGAAATCACAAATCAGCAATGTTTGATGCAAAATAAGATATATTTTGTTTGATGTAATTTGAAATATATATATATATATTATGCTCCGCCTAACAAGCTTCTACATTCAGAAAGGGAGAATTGCCAAAAAAGTTCTAAACCTATTGAGGTTGTGCCAATTCAGTCCTAAACCTTTTTTTTTGACCGATTGAGTCCTAAACCTTTTACGATTGTGCCAATTGAGTCCATCTGGCCAAAATTGGCCGGCCGGAGCTAACGTGGATGCCGGCCGGCGCCGGCGACAATTTTTTAATAATTTTTTTATTTTTTGATTTTTAAATTATTTTTTTGATTTTTTTATTATTTTCCGAATTTTTTATTGTTTTTTTAAATTTTCTGTTTCTTTTCTTTTTTTTTTTTTTTCTCCCCTCCCTCCCCTCCCCCGCCGGCGGCGTGGCCGGCCCGGCCTCGCCCGGCCCGCCATGGCCTCGCCGGCCGTGGGCGAGGCCGCCCCGCCCGCGGCCGGCCATGGCGAGGCCGCCTCGCCGAGGCCCCCAGCCTCGCCCGGTCCGGCGAGGCCGCCGGCGATGGTGGTCGGTCGACGGGGGCCGCGACCCTCGGCCCGCCGGCGAGGGCTTCGCGGCCCTCGTGCAGTGGCCGGCAGCCTCGTCGGAGCTGGCCGGCCACTGCCGCCGGTGGTGGGGGGAGGGGAGGGGGAGAAAAAAAGAAAGAAAAAAACAGAAAAATTAAAAAAACAATAAAAAATTCGGAAAAAATAAAAAAATTCGGAAAATAATAAAAAATTGTCGCCGGCGCCGGCCGGCGTCCACGTCAGCTCCGGCCAGCCAAATTTGGCCGGATGGACTCAATTGGCACAATCACAAAAGGTTTAGGACTGAATCGGTAAAAAAAAAAGGTTTAGGACTGAATTGGCACAACCCCAATAGGTTTAGGACTTTTTTGGCAATTCTCCCCATTCAGAAACTACCGGTATCTCAATTAACAACTAAGAAAGTATAAGAAGACATTTTAGATATAGCTCTTGTGTAAACTCGGACACCGGTTTGACTTCACAAGCCGAATCTGGAGCCCAACAAAAGGAAATCATCGACACACCCTTTGTTGCTAGGATGAGAATCATGAGATGTCAAAATTGTCATATGAGCGTTGTATGTATACTAACTGAATTACCTGTGTATAATAAAGAGATGACACTAGGTGAGATAAAACTAGCATTACCCGAGTCTTCTTCGCTTCACTCCATTTTCCGTACTTCTTTTCTTAATTTTCCTGCCTTTGTAATAGCAGTAAGTCTTGGAATTTTACTTGACAATATTATTCATAATATTACTCGACAAGATCAAGTGACACACCTTTTAAAGGGAAAGAGATTGGAAAAGATACCCAACCCTCTTTGCCTCTTACTAGGGTTGGACAGCCTTTGAGAACTAGGAGATGGTATGAGATATATGTTGTGAGTTACTTTAGAAAGACGAATTCCAAATGAAAAAAATTGAGGAATCAACTTACCACACCGAAAATGAGTAGGGGAGGCGGCTTATCTATAGAAAATTTTAGCATCAAAAGGATAATGCCTGAGAACATACCTGTGATGATGCAAAATGTAGGAAAACTGCATGGAAAGTACTACAAAATGGCTAGGAGGGCATCACAGCCTAACTCAGACCATGAGTACGCTTAGGCCCTTGCTGCACAGGGTCAGGCCAGCATGCGCAAAGCATGCTCAAGCAGGTTCGCATTGGATCAACACACTGAGCACTTGAAGCTATGCACGGGGTTCGGCCTACCATACGTCGGGCCTGTGAATTACAGGGCGAGTCTTGGTTGGCCAAGAGCTAGTTCTAGGGTCTTCCATCTATGAGGGAGTAGTCCCTCTAGTGAGAGAGCTCAGTTTGGACCGCGTTCCTTATTTTTACGTGCTAGTGCATGCATGCTTCATATCTTTAATTCCAAGTTGTATATTTTTCTTCTCCAATAAGGTAAGAAAACCCCTGTATTTTACGTCACATAGTTCAAACGAAGTAGTTTAAAGACTTACTTAGGTCCTAGGTTAGCATTCACGAGTTGTCGGTCCATTATGACAAAATGCCATATCATAGTCACTGATTGGTAGGGGTGAGCACATTGGACCGCCCGAACCGAGAACCGCTCGGATCGGACCGGACCGGCCGGTTTGGTCCGGTTCCCGGGAGCATCGGTCCGATTCCCAGTTCCGAGGGGAATCGGACCGGACTGAACCGACGGACCGGACCGACAATTTTCTATTTAAAACATATTTTTTAAAATTCTTAAAAAATGCAATAAACCCTAAAATAATAATATTTCTAGTATTTTTTTATTTTTTTTGGCTAAGTGGTTGGTCCTATTGGTCCGGTCCGGTTCCCGGTCCTAGGACTGTCCGGTCCGGTCCATGGTCCTAAAAAATGGGAACCGGTCCTCCCAGTCGGGTTCCTAGTTCCACCTTGGAACTGAACTGAACCGGGAACTGATCACCCTTACTGATTGGCCAACACTACCACCGACAGCTTCTTCTTTTTTCCGATTAATCATCAAACTTGCCATTGTATATCTTTTCCATTCAACATCCGATTGACTTGACTTTGCATCCATGAAAAGGTCGTGACCCAATCTTCTTAAAATTTGATTCAATCATTGAAAAGTGTAGAAATCGTAGGTTCCAGGAGAACCAGCTACAAAAGTGGGTGTGGTGAAAAGCTGTGATATTTCTTCTTCTTTTTTCCTCTCAAGTCCGATCGATGTGAATCTTAGGGTGTTGAAAAACTTGTGGCTTGATCTTTATAATGATATGCATTACTTGAAAGTGTAAAAACACAAATTTTTGGACGATCTCAAAATCAGAAGACCGTTGTTAAAATGTGAGTTGTCTGATTTCGGTAAGCTGGGGATTGATGGATAGATATTTATTTATACTATCCAACTATGCCCTTCAATTGACCTTTCTAAATTTTTTTATGTTAGGTCAAACAAGCTCAAAATTTTCAAAAGGCTTAGGTAAAATATGAGGTGTTCAAAATTTTAAAAAAATTTCCTGAAGTTCTCCAGAGAAGCGCCCTGCTAAATTATCTTATATTTATAATTTTTTTTACTATTAATGTGTATTGGTCATTCTATTGATTAGTACTTACATAATCAATCTGTTTGTCTTTACACTCGTAATTACAGCAAGAGAGCAATGTCCCAGATCAATAGAATGATCTAATAATTAGCAATTATGTTATTAATACATTAATTCAAAGTAATTCGAAGTTAACGCAAAATTTCATCTATAAATGCTTTAAATTTTTTTTTGATACAAAAGTCATTAAGTACTTCAACTTCTATATAAGCTTCTCATGGATTAATTGATTTGGACAAGGTTTCCTGAAGTTCTCCAGAGATGTGCTCCCTCGTCCTCGAGGGAAAGAAATCATAGCACCCCTAATTTAATTTGACTCGAAAACTATCCACATAAATACACGACAGAATAAAAGATTTCATGCCTTTTTCGTGCAGCGCATAATTAAGACTGATTATGAACGAATCTGGTAGTAATTAAACATAACGCACATAAAGTTGCTCGATGAAAGACATTAATTATGGGGTCGGATTCTGTTCCTATATTTACATGCATGATGAAAGTCACGTAAGCATACCATCCATCCATATCTTCTCATTTTGCCGTCTGCCATATTTGGAAGGCAATCCAGTTACCCTGCCAATAATTTAATAAGACCAGCTCGACGTCCTTCAAGGCATAACTCAGCTGGTGCACATTTGGTAGATAATTTGGCTCTGGGAACGGAGGCAGTGGGCCGACATAATTAGGCACGTATTTCCAAGCTATGAAGTTTGTGAATGGAAATTGCATAGATGGTAATGCAATCACCCTTAGACCTTGCCATTAGTGATTTAAAAGAGTCATACTTTTAACCTTTCTTTCACGTACACTTTCCTCATCAAAAGGGTACTCGCCATAATCTCCCTGTCAAAGAAAAAAAAGACCCGCCGGCTGTCAACAACTCCGGTTAATTTCCAACCAAGGTACTTCACTCAATGTCTGCTATTTCTTCCCTTTTCCCTTTGAAAAGATGCGAAATATCTTGAGTATGCCAACTTGTACATGTGTGCACTAATATGAAATTGTCGACCCCTGACACGTGCACCTAAGAGACGGAATCCTTACAAGCTTTGAAATTCATTACGATCCTGGTCTGTCTACGTCACTACAACATATCTCTCTCCATAAATCAGCCATTGCATGTTCGTGTTAAGGTTTTAATCTTTGTATGTGTGTGCGCGGTTTTTCTCTCTTTTTTTTGTGGTAGGCTATTGTTGTTCTTTTTCATCCAGTAGATCCACGAATTCTTTTTGAAAATCCATAAATGACAGTAAAATTTTGATCTTTTGGTGGTTGACGCAGTGTATTACGAGCTCAAGGTGACAAAACGGTGACCTTGCTTTTGCTCGCAAGACTTTCGGGCAAGAAAAATGGTACTGATCTTTGAACTCTCGGTGAAGCTTTTCTCTGGTGAATTTACTCTCAAGTTCTGTTATTTTGCTGTTTTGAATTTTTGGCGATAAGCGTTTTCCTTGTTGATCGGAGGATCTATGCTATTGATCTTTATTTTCCCTTGTGGTTCAACCATTTTATTGCGGCTATGTGCACTTAATCAAAATTTTTGAAGCGGCAGGCTCATGATATGCACTTAATCTAGTTATTTGAAATATGGTGCTGAAATGGAATACTTGAATTGTCTTATGACACTTAAACTTACTTTGACGTCATTGCGTTGCATGACACGCGCCTTGTCTATGACCAATTTTATCCGTAATTGTAATTAATGCTGTTGGTTTGTTACAAACTTACTGGAAGTTTAGCTTACTAGGATTTTGTCATCACCTGACTTGTGGGTAGAAAACGGTACTTCAAACCAAGTTGGAATAGTGAAAAAACGATCATCTTTGATTTCGAACAATTGCTTTTGCACATTTCTAGATCTGCGGAGATGCCTACGACTTCTACCACTACAAAACTAAATCTTAAGATTCCTCTTGAAGGCCTATGAGACTCTATTCAACTCCTTTATCTTTTGTCGTATGTTCTAGAATATAAGATTATGTCATGATTATATTTATGAACAAGTACAAATGCCAATTTTCTGCCGGCCTCAGATAGCTCGTGTGTCTAATTAACTTGAACAGGCATTATATGGAAGCGCAATGGTGAAAGCCAAGCCTGCTAGACATGGATCAATTATGAAAACTTCCCTACTTTCTCTTCCTCTCATAACGAGAACTGCTCGAATTGTCCTATCCAATGCTTCCCCAGGATCTGTTTGTGCATACAATAGGATGACTAGGGAAGACTAACGTTCGACAGTGTTAAACACAACAATAGCTGTAGTGGCATACACACACTGAATTTCTTTTCCACTTGAGTCCCATTGAAGGACGTGTATGTATAGTAACTCCAATTATAAGATCATGCCACACTAGAAAAGTTTCCATGAGAGCCCGTGGTGACACATGAATAGAGAAGAAATTGACCTTCATCATAGGCATAAGTTGGTCAAGACCAATGAGACGACACAGCAAACCAGCACGTTATGCACTCTGCCAAATAGTCTTAGATCTCCTTCACATATCGCCATTGCGTGTTGGATGTCGAAGATCATAATTCAAGTCTGTGGCTAACCACTTCGTTTGTAGTTAAAATTCATGAGAAAACACCACTTAAGATATGAGTGTTAATGCTCCCTGTAGAAAGGGGAAATGGTAGAGGGAACTAAAATGCAGTAAGGTCAGAAAGTCTTTCAGCTTTCATGCTAGCGTGCATCTGCATCTGGGTTGCATGACCAAGTGTGATGGAGGATCACATATTTGTAAAGAAAACAAACCTGATTGTCTTGTCTATGAACTTACATTTCTCCATGAAGTATTAGCGTTGACTGTAATCTCATTGTCAAGAGTATGCTGTTATCCTTGTTAAACGAGTTCGAAGAACACCCTTTGCGAAGCCTCAGGGTCTATCAAATGCTAGAAACTAGGAACACAGGAAGAATCTAGAAACATAACGGTGGAGAATTATAGAGAGAATACATGTCTAAACTCAAATGATCAAGCTTTAGCAGAGTATTATTATGATTCAAATTTGCTAGCACCAGAACTCTCTAGATTTCTTTCGAAGTTGGGTGCAGTACACAAAAGCCATAAATATTAAATATCAGATAGTTTATGTCTTTTCGTTTACGCCGATCCATTTTGATTATACTAAAATAAGTGAAATTTTTTTTCTATGAAATCACTATAATTGCCCCTTACACTATCATGAGAGCGTTATGTTAATGCAGCAATTTACATCTTATGCTAAGTTAATGTTTTCAATACTTTTTTCGCTTGCAATACTTGCTTCTCTAACTTTTAAAATTCTTTGATTATGTTCTTGTCAATTAGTCATCTGTCCACACTAAATAAAATTATTCATTTATTCTAGACCTTTGAGCGTGAACCTTTTTCAATGATAAAGGACAAAAAATGCAGCAAATATGCAAGACTGAACTATTATACTCCCAGAATATATGGTCCGAAGCATGTCTATCCATGGTTAACGGATGTAGCTCGTCCCGGAATATCAAGTAACAAGAAACAAGAATTTGAGGCTGCAATCAACAAGCCAGATTTTATGCAGTGGAGTGTTTATCAGTTGGACAAAGCCTCCAATTATCCATTGATTCCAGGCCAAGTTCGAGGTGAAATCATATCGAGGCCCTCACAATTTCTCTACATGGCTGATTCGTCACTTGGTGCCAGTGGTATGAGTGTGAGAAGGAAGGATTTCAAGAACGCACGTCAAGGTGATACCTCAACACATTCTCTCAATCCTCGTGAAATCCTAAAGGCAAAAGTTCATCACATTCATGATTCTGAAAATGTTGTGTCCATGCCGGTAAGCAACTTTTGGGAAAAGGCCGATGACGGAAGATTGTTAAGGAGTGTTGATCGTAATAAGTACTATGGCAGCTTCTTGTCTTTGGGTCTTCCAGCTCAGATTAAGGATGGGAATAACATACTGACGGATGAGATTCACAATAAAGGATTGGACCTACGTCTCACCTTAGGTTGCAACTACAAGGAGAACAATGTTTCTAGCAGAGCTGATGAACAACCTAAACATGGATCTGGCATGGCCATTGCTAATAACGAGGTGATTTTAGACTACCCAAACTATGCTCATTTGTTGAAAGCAACTAGCCGGACAAACACTATTGAGTTGAATGCTCATCAGAATAACCCACAGGTGTTTGTGATTGGCAACGGTGGATGCAATGTGCATCAGACCTTAGATTTTAACGATAAGCACAGAGGAAATGTAGTTCCTGGACGAGTTATGGTCACTGCCTATAATGAGGCCAGGATAGACCATCAAAATTTTGCTCAATCTTGGGGGCCAACTGGTCGAGTGGGAACGGTTGAGCCAAATGCTCATTCTTCTCGAGAAAGCAATTCAAATTTGGCAGGCAATGCAAAAGAACAAAGAGCTTTTAGAAGAGAGAGGCCTAAGACGACTAGTGTACCTCACCCTAATGCATACCTGTCATCCATTCATAATCTATTATCGACTGGAATATTTGATGGTGCTCCGGTGAAGTACATTTTGAGGAGTCGTGATGTAAATTCTTTCTCATGTATTATTTTTTAAGTCTTTTTAAAAATTTGTTTCTTCTCAGTTTTTATGTTTCTTTATTCAACACTTGACATACGGAGTTCCACAGATAATTCTTCGTGGTGTCATAAAAGGGCCGAAGATTCTTTGCAGCTGCAATGAATGCAACAACTCCGAAGTAAGCAATTGATTGTACTTTGATTTTTTCCCTTTTTCTTTGTTTGGTCCTGGAGAGATTTAAGAGGGAAAAATAGAAGAGAACCGGATGAATCAAAGTTTCGTGAAGTAGCTCATCTTTTATGTTAAACCGTGCAGTACATTAGTCCCTATAAATTTGAGCTCCATGCTGGAGGGAGGACGAAGTATCCGAATGAGTACATCTTCTTTGAGAATGGCAAGGCCATCTATGAAGTTTTTCAAGAGCTGAGGGACACACCGGAGGATAAGCTTTTTGATGCAATTCCTAAAATCGCCGGTTCTGCTGTTAGTTGGCCACACTTTCACCTTTGGAAAGGTCATTCTGATCTCCAACTCCTCTCCAGTACCCCCTCCCAAGATTAAAATGTCGCATTTTAAGTTGTCGCTTTAATTTGCATATCATTGCCTGATACTTCGGCTCAGATGCATTGAGTAGGTCATATAGTTTTGCGACCGTCCAAAAAACGCCTGTTGTTTTGTCTGACTGAATGCAGAAGCCCATCAATCACATTGTTTCAAATTGTTATCAATTATGTTACATCAAAATCGACCTGTCATAAAATAGGTGGGTTAGTGAAATCAGCCTAAGAAATGTAAAAGAAGAATGTTCAATGCTTTGTTTTTTTAGCACTAGTAGTATCGTAAATGACAAGCTATATCTTACGTATTTTTATTGTTCTCTCAGCGTCATATTCAACTCCCACCCAGGCGCTTCAGCAAAACAACGCAAAGGTCCGAGTTCCATCAGCTAAGGACCTCAGCAATCTACCTGAAGAAGAATCTTGAGGTAGAGAGTAGTGCTCGAGGATGCTTGAACTTAATGGTTGCTTTGTACTTTATTGAACTATGTTGTCCAGTTCGAAAATTTTTATCTTGGGACAATTCATTAAGGGACCTTTCTCCGCCGTGAAGGAATAATTCCTTTCAGCTGCTGTCAGGTTGAGTGAAAGTGTTTCCGTTTTAAGACTCCATTGAACTGCGGGATTCAGACAGCTACCTTTTGTTTCTGCCTTGATTACATTTGTGAATCTGGGTTGGCTTTTCATTGTTTTAATGTGTACATCGGAGAGGATGTCATGTTCTGGTGTCCGTTAGCCTTCGTACCTAGTTCTGGATATGGTTTCTGGAGTTTTTTGTCAAGTGGGGTGATGTGGGTGCTATCTGTTCAGCTTGAGTTCTTTTCTGGAGGCTCACGAGCGCGAATAAAGGAAGGCTGTACTAGGATATGTTGGAAAAATATTTAAAAATATCAGAAACAAGAAAGTGATGGATATTCGTGCGGCCTCTGGCGAGGGCTGCCGGTGGCCATGGGTGAGAATCAACAATGTCGGGTGTGACATCGGGTCGAAGACCATGATCTCCTTCGTGAACTGCAACATCCTCCACTTCTTCGCGCGTGTCTGTCCAGATGGCCATGTACATTTGCCAGCCAGCCTCGCCCATGGTCGACAAGACTTGACCCTCACCAGATTCGGCGAAGGCAAGCCTCACCTGCCCAACTAGTGGCCTAGGTGAGGCTGCCTAGCCACGGCTAGGCTTCCCATAGGCCAGCGAGGGAGCCCACCTTTGGCCAGTCACCAGCGGCCAGAGAAGGAGGAAGGAGGAGAAAAAAAAAAAAAAAAAAGGGAGAGAAAGAGAAAGAAAAGGAAAATTAATAAAAAAAAATCAAAAAAATTAAATATTATTATAATTTTGGTCATGTCAGCATCGACTGGCATCCATGTCAGCACCGACTGGCCAAAATTGCCCGAATGTACTGAATTTGCACAATTATAAAAGGTTTATGATTGAATTGGCAAAAAAAATGTTTAACACTAAATTAGAAAAATTGCAATAGGTTTAGGACTATTTTGGTAATTCCCGTTTGGACTCGCACATTGGTTGGCTTTTGGGCCTCCATCAATTAAAAATTAGGTTGTCAGGCCTGAGGTAACAAAACTATGATATCCCTAGTTTTATTTTTGTCATACTCTATTCTTAATTTAACTCTCACTTTCAGACTTTTGCTTTATCTCATTGCAGGACGTAGGAGTTAAAACTCATACCTAAAACTAAATTGTCCCCCACCCCAACTCCCCGACATGATGGGGATTCAAATCTCTCACATCTCCCTTCCTATGTGATAAAGGTGGCCACTAGGGTAAACCCTAGTGATTATGTCCCTAGTTCAAAAATACAAAAGAAGTCCAACAAGAAAAATAAATACAGGATGATACAATGACGACATTTTCGATTAGGGGTCAAATTGGCCATTATTAGCAACTTCAATCTCCCATTGTTATGGGTTGTGTGGATGACTTACGTGAATTGAAACCTAGACGCTGATGAGCTATCATCCGCCAGCAAAATTAGGGTGTCAATAGATACGTTATGTGTTCAAAACTTATCTAATCGCAATGGATTCTTTATGTAAAATAAAATTGTTCAATTTTTAGAAGTTTACTCTGAGGAATTAGTGGCCCTTCATACATGCTAAACAGGTTACCAATACTTGGCAATCATTATAAACTTTAATCTTAAATTGATATGCTGTTAAAAATAATTGTCTATTCATCTTTGCATTGAATCTATAAGCATTTGGCTTTTCCTGCTAAATTATCTTACATCTATAACGCTTTTACTATTATAAGGTATTTTACTCAATCTATTTGATTAATAGTTAGATAACTGATATGTTTGTTTTTACGACTTGTAACAACCGCAAGAGAGTTATGACCCAAAAAAAAAAAAAAAAAAAAACAACCGCAAGAGAGCAATGACCCTACAAGGATATGCATAATCCTCTAAAGAGTGTACATTAATACATGGAATGATTTAATAATTAGCGAGTACGGAAAAACCTTCAATACGATAAATAAAGTAAATTTGGACTGACTTCTATTTTATCTGAGATTTTATTATTACTTAACATTGAGCACATTCAACGTGTTAAATTTTTTTTAAATTATTATCACCCATTCTAGAATGCAAAGTCATTCGAAGTTGATCGAAGAAGTTTCGTCAATAAATGTTTTATAAAAATTAAACAGGAATGTCATTGAGTGGTTCAACTTCTAAGTTAACTAGTTTGGACAAAGGTTCCTGAAGTTTTCTTGAGAAGCCCTCTCTCGTCTTGGAGGGAAAGAAATCAATAAATGTAATTTGACTAGAAAGTTGCTCACATAAATATACGAGGAATTCAATGATTTTATGCTTCTAGTGCAGCTTCCTCCGATCATTATTATCGTTCTTACCTCTTCTCATAATTAAGACTAACTCACACCTACATGTGTCATTAATAATGCGATCGGATTCTGTTCAGTATTGGCGTGCATTAAAGGCAAATAAGCATATCATGCATTTTCCCACATATGGATTTTACCATATTTGGAGTTGCAATCAAGTTTGGTCTTCTTAAAAAGCCAATAATTACCTTGCAATACTTTCGAAAAGCAAAACCGAGGGTGAGATATGTATTGAATCAATGGATCAGCTATACAAGAAGCAACTGTTTGATCTCATATATAACTTGAAAAAATCTACATAAAGAAACTTCTTTGAAAGAAATGTATTGCTAGAACTCGTTTTAGAAATTTCTTTAACGTGATCTATTTAAAAGCAATGATAACAGTAAAAATGAAAAAAAATAAAAAACATGTTGACCCAAAATCAAGAAAAAGAACAGCTCAAATGCCAAAACTTGGCACGGAGGACATTTAAGTGCCAAAAGTTACATTTTTTTTGAAAGTTTGATCACTTAAGTGCCAACTCTAGCAAATGCCGTTGAAAATCCTACGCGATCTGTTTTAGTAATATAACTCGCTTATGTGGCTCGTCGGAAGCTGAGTCAGCAAAAACTCAACCAAAACGATATCGTTTTGGTGTTAACGTGACATTAAAAAATATATATTAATTAAATAATGCAGCCCTCACCCGATCCCTTCCCCTTCTTCTCTCTCTTTTTTTTTTTTTTTAATAAAATTGACTTTTGAGATTTTTTTTATATGGCTTCTTTTTTTTGCCACACGGACAATTTCTTTTTCTTAAATTGCCTCGTGGATATTTGTTTTGAAAAAAATTGCTCTATCAGTAAATAAAGTCGCCGGAAAATGACACGTGTGCATTTTGGCAGAATTTTTTTCTCCATTGGCACTTAAATGTATATTTCCGAACTTTTGGTATTTAAGTATCCTCCCATGCCAAATTTTGGCACTCCAGGGGGCCCACGTCCCCAAATGTCATTGACAAAATTGTTTGTAAAAATTGTGATTGGTTTCTAAAGCTTACTTTACCAATAATTCAATAATATCGACTCAACATCCTATGAGACATCACTTTTTATTATTATTTTTTATTAGTCTCACTTTACTTCTACTCTAACTTTTATTCTAATACTTTTGCCATGCCCCTTTGCACGATGTGATAGTCAAGACTCAAATCTAAAACTAAATCGTTCTCATCCCAACTCCCCTGAGAATATAGGGTTTCGAACCCCTAACATCTTCCTTCCATGTGGGAAGGATGGCCATTGAGGTAAATCTGAGTGGTTTACGAAGCATAATTCACATAGTACATATTTCACACGTAATTTCTCCATAAATGAGGAGGGTGGCCCAGATTAGCCAGGTATTACCGAGTTAGGAACGTCTGCAAATTGAAATTCATAGATGGTAACACAATCACTCTTGAATGTTAATCATTATTAATTTAAGAGAGCTAAGATTTTCAACCTTTTTCACACGTACGCTTTCCTTATCTCTAAAGAAATAGAGTCAACCAAATCTCTCCAGCATGGAAAAGAAAATCCCGCAGGTGACAACTCCGATTAATTTCCAACCAAGGTACTTGTTCACTCTATGGACTACTATAATGTTCATTTGATCGAAGGTTTTCATCTTCTTGCAAAGACGCATGGTTTTTTTTGTGTGTCCGCGCGCGCGGGGGGTTGGCTAGCTTTTGTTCCATTTCATTGAGTAAATTTACGAGTTCTGTTTGAATGACGGTAAAGTATTGGTTTTTGGTCATTGACGCAGTGTACTTCGAGCTCCTGGCGATAATTGGTTGACGTTGCTTTTGCCCGCAAGCCTACCAGCAAGAAAAATGGTAATGGTCTTTGAACTCTCAAAGAAGCGTTTTCCTTGCGAATGTACTGTTGAATGTCTTATTCCCCTTTCATGAATTTTTGGCGCCGAAAATTTGCTTGCAGATCAAAGGATCTATGCCATTGATCTTCATTTTTTTCTTCTGACTTGACTTTTTTTTACCATGGGTATGTGTATTTAACTAAGTAGCATTGACAGCGGCACATGATATGCGACAGAACATGATACGACATGCCGACACATAGTTTCTCAAAAAAATAGAGAATTCCAACACATTATGACACATTATATATCAAATGTATATTTTTATATATACATGATTTTATGATTATTTCAATCAAATTAATTTAATTCAAATCCGCAAATAAATAAATAAATAAATAAAAGAACCTAGAATGAATTTACACTAAAAACATTAATCAACCATTTGTTAATATTATTCCTTGTTTCAATTTGACAAATTCAACTCTATTCTAATAATTCATTAAACTTGGAGGGAGAAAAAAAAAACAAGCAATTCACATTCTGGACTCGCGTGTCAGAGCATATCAAAAGAGGAGAGAGAAAACAAACTTGATGGTGAATTGTATGTCACGGGAAGTGAGAGTCAGGAGAGAAGAGAAGACTAGGTTTTCTTCTTTCATCCTTTATTATTTTTATTATGTTTTATTTTTTACATATTTGCATTTTAACTTATCATTTATTGATAATGTTTAAAATTGACTCATGCGTATCGAAATCACATGTCAACATTCCGGACTTGGGTGTCGGAGAGTGACTATATGTCGGATTTTCCAAAGCCTATTAATCAAGTATCAGAGAGTGTCTGACACGACACGAAAGCTCATAGAGAGTATCGATGTTTCCTAGGTACTTAAACAAGATTTTTAAGTAATAGGCTAAAGATATGCTATTAATCTAGTTATGTGATATATATGCTAAAATGAGACATTTTGAATTGTCTTGTGACACTTAAGTTCACTATGACGTCATTGTGTTGTGTGCAGCACGCGCCTCGTCTATGAGCAATTCTACCCGCAAATCATGTATATAACAAAGTTTAAAATAAAATTACAAGCTATCTTAGAGGAAATGGCCTTCCGTTTCGACATCAAGCCCTGCTATGCAATTTAACAAAACCAAGTGCACAAAAGAAATTGAACGAGCTATCCTAGAGAAAACAAAGATCTCACTTCAACAATGTCTTTTTATTATGTTCATACTCCCCAAAATGCATGCGTGGGTAATGCTAGTAAATTGGCATGTTAATGTGCTGTAGCTTATGGAGATGCTGTTGTAAGCCATATGAATATTACATACCAGACACCATATGTATCTTTGTTTAGGTGGACAGTCTGCTACTTTCATTATACTACCACAAGCGATATTTTGTTCCGTGAAATTGCTATAGTTGCCTTACCCTATCATTAGGACTTGGTCTTCTGGGCAATTTATTTCCTATTCATGAGTTAATGTATTTCATTCTGCTAGGGAAATTATAATTTATTCGCTTGCAGGTCTCACTTCTTTTACTCTTAAAATATTTGGATTCCATTTGTGTCAATTAGTCGTCACTAGCCACTAAACAAATTACTCATTTATATTTTAGACCTTCGGCCGGGAACTTTTGCCGAGGACAGAGGATAACAGATGCAACAAATACGCTGGGCTGAGCTATTATACTCCCAAAATATATGACCTGAAGCGTGCCTATTCGTGGTCCACGGATGTAACTCGTCCCGGAATATCGAACAAGAAACGAGCGATTGAAGCTGCCAGTAACAAGCCAGATTTTTTGCAGAACCATGTTCATCCATGGGACAAAGCTTCTAATTATCAATCAACTCCAGGCCAAGTTCGAGGTGGACTTGTATCGAGGCCCTCGCAATTTCTCTACGTGGCTGGTGTGCCTCTTAAGTACTAGCACTATGAGCACTAGAAGGAAGGATTTCAAGGACGGATATCGAGGTAATGCCTCGATTAATTCTCATTATCTTACCCAAAAGCTTAAGGCAAAAATCGATCATGTTTGTGATTCTAAAAATTTTGTGTCCTCGCCAATAAGCAACTTTTTAAGAAATGGCGATGACGGAAACTTGTTGAGGAGCACTAGTTGTAACAAGTACCATGGCAACTCATTGTCTCTGGGTAGCCCGTGTCAGACTAAGGATGAGAATAACACATCGATGGATGTGATTCGCAATGAAGGACTGGACCTGAATCTCACCTTAGGTCACAAATGCGAGGAGAAGAGAGATATATCTGTTTCTAGCAGAGCTGATGAAAGACCTATGAAGCATGCATTCGGCATGGCCATTGTTGATAAGAAAGCCATTGTTGATAACAAGGCCATTATAGACAATCCAAACTATGCTCGTTTGTCAACAACAACTACCCAGATGAACACCGTGGAGCTGAATGCTCATCAGTATAACATACCAGTTCATGTAATTTGCAACGGTGGATACAATGCACATCAAACCTTAGGTTGCAACAATAAGGAAAAAGGAAAGTCGGTTGGTTTTAGAGGAGTAAAGGTCCCTCCCATTGATGAGGCAATGCTAGACAATCAGAACTCTGCTCGGTCTTCATTGGCAACTACTTGGGTGGGCACAGTTGAGCCAAATGTTCATCCTTCTTCAGAGAGCAATTCAAATCCGGGAGGTGATACAAAAGAACAAAAAGCTCGCATAGAAAAGAAACCAAAGAGAACTAGTGAGCCTCGCCCAAATTTGTACCCATTATCCGTTCTTAGTCTATTATCGACTGGAATATTCGATGGGGCCTTAGTGAAATACATTTGCGAGAGTCGCGATGTAAGTCCTTTCTTGTATGATTATTTTTCTAGTCTCTTTAATGATATGTTCTTCTTGACTTTTTTTATTCTTTGTTTGATGCATGGCATATTCCACAGTTAATTCTTCGCGGTGTTATAAAAGGATCAAAGATTCTTTGTAGCTGCAGCAAATGCAACAACTCTGAAGTAAGCAACCGATTAAACTTCAATCTTTTTCTTGTTGTAGTTGGCCTTGGAGAGAGTTAGAGGAAAATACAGAAGGGGACAATATGAATCGATGTTTTCTAAGATAACTCATCTGTTATGTTGAACTATGCAGTACATTGGTGCCAGCAAATTTGAACACCATGCTGGAGGGAAGACCAAGAAGCCGAATAGTCACATCTACTTCGAAAATGGCAAGATCATCTATGAAGTTTTTCATGAGCTGAGGAACACTTCGGACGATAAGTTTTTTGATGCAATTCAGAAAATCGCAGGTTCTGCTGTTAATCAACTAAACTTTAACATTTGGAAAGGTCGCTCTAATCTCGAACCCCTTCCCGGTGCCCTCTCCCCAAAGTAAAATGTCTGACTTTAAGTCTTCGTTGTAAGTTGCATATCATTGCAAGTCATTTTGTTTTGTGACGGTCCAAATTGTTGGTGAACTTTGCTTGATTTTGGTGAAATAAAAATCTGTTGGTCCTAACTTATGCCTCGCCTAACAAGCTTTTACATCCAGAAACTACCGATATCTCAATTAACAATTTAGGTATTGTAAAAAGACATTTTAGGAAATAGTTCTTGTGTAAACTCAGACATTGGGGCTCATCGTCAATTTTTGCCTTTCTTGCGGAGTGCTACATCCGTTAGAACGGTCTTGGAACAAAGGGAAGCCTCAAGCAATTGTTTACCCTGCCAAAGCATAAAGCAAAATGAGAAGAGTAAGTTTCATATTCGCAATGGAGAATCCTCCCAACAATATTAAAGATAAAATTAATTAATTAAGAATCATATCATCAAATGAGAATTATTATTTCCCAATGCATGTCGAATACCATATCAACCAATCGATCTGCATTTCAATCACGAGTGCACAAAAACAAAGAGAATTTTTTTTTATAGTTAAGAATAATGAATGAAGAGAAATTATATTTTGTTCATTGATTAATGAATAGCAAGTGCCTATTTATAGGCTTTACATAACGATTATCTAAAGTAACAAATAAGGATCAATCAAGGAAAATATACATAATCACATAATATCCTAAATATATCTCTAATATCCCTCCTCAAACTCAAGATGATTTGAAAGATATCAACTTGAGTTTGGAAAATAGATTCAGAAAACACTTGGGTGAACGTGTCTTGATAAATAAATGGGCGGTTTGTTTGGTGGAGGAAGTAGAGACAAGCTGAACGGTGACACAAAGAATGTGATATAAGATGAAATGACAATCTATCTCAATATACTTGGTGTGTTTATGAAAAACATCATTATGTGCAATTTGGATAACACTCCGGTTGTCATAATGAATGACTGTTCTGCTATGATAACGCACTCTCATATCTTCTACTATGATAATGCACTCTCATATCTTCTACTAGCCAACATAACCATAATAACTCCGATAACATATTAGCAAGAGCTCGATATTTTATTTCTGTACTAGAACGAGCATGAGTGGTTTGTTTCTTGTTATGCCATGAGATAAGTGAGTTAGCCCGTAGTGGAGCAACAATTGTGACCCAGTTAGTATTAGAACAAGCTATCAGCTCCAAGCTAAAATGAGTAGAAAAGTGAAGGCCTTGAAACAACATACCATTGACGTAGTGAAGAATTTGAAGAATTGCAGCAAAATGAGTCATATGAGGCTCAATTATGTATTGAAGAATTGTAGCAAAATGAGTCATATGAGGCGCAATTATGTATTGACTAACAATACAAACAACATAAGTGATATTGGGACGTGTAATAGTGAGATATAAAAACTGCTAATTAACCACCGATAAAGGATATTATTTGGAAGAAGAGATCCATTCTTGTCAATGACTTGCATTATTTGGAAGAAGATATGTGTCATGTATGGCTGACTTGCATTGGAGAGTTTTGCACGGAGTATGGTAGAATTCCTTGGTATGGTCATTCGGGAAGTCCTGCTAGGACAACTCCCCATTGTATGAATAGTAGGTGCATGTGAAGGGAGGAATTTTAATTGAAACAAATTAGAATTCGATATCATATTATTACAACAAGTGGAGTCAAAATACCATGAATTGGAATTACCTGAAGCAGCAAACATAGCGAGAGAGATAGAGGAGCTAAAAGTACCAGATTCTTGAAGAACAAACAAAAATCCTTTAATGGGAAAGTGCCTAATAATCCATTGGGAGAAGACTATACAGCAGCAACATTGGCAAATGCATGTGCACCTCGACTTCGAAGTGGATTGTTCAGACCTGTAGGTTGCTTATTTCATAATCAATAGCAATGGAATGCCATATGACCATGTCTACAACAATGCTTACAAAATTTCTCCATTATATGCACTTTACCGTGTTAAACGCAGTAGATAGGACATTAAATGTGATGACAAGAGTATCTAGAGAGCATATATGGAGAAACCAAGGACAAAAATGAATTTAACATGCCGAAATACCTTAGGAATTGATCACGGATCATCAAAAATCGGTCTAAAAGCAATTGAATTGGTCCGACCGGTCCGGTTTGAACTGGTCAAAGGTTTGGTCCTGTTTGACCCGGTCAATAGTCAGAGGACGACGTGGTGTTTGAATGATGTCAGTAGAGCAAAAGTGACATGGCTAATGACGTCAGCTAAGCTAAGACCCGTGCGAGGCACATGTACCTTACACACAAATGCTTCCAGTGGCGTGCAGAGTTGTGTCCGGTGGTTTTTGGCGGTGAAACTTCATGGGCTGCCTTGCCGGAGGACGATGAGTCATTGGTTTTTTTTTTGTTTTGAAAAACTCATCGAAAAGCATCCAAGTTAACAGTGGCAAGTTTCCCAAGTCTGAGATGCGACGGTGCGTCGTGGCATGTGGCAGCGTCCGGCATTGATTGGCAACAAAATTTCAGTATTTCTCTCATCTAAGAGCAGCAAGTTTGATGGTTGTGACCTTTTCCTGAAATAAGCAGCGGAAATATGTCGAACAGCAACTCAAAGCTTTGGTCTTGATGGAGAATCGATGGAGATGTGGTCAGTATAGTTGGCGTCATGCCGGCCACCTTGTAGTGGACTCGATGGGTGCACTCAAGTAACAATGGCTCTGATATCAAGTTAAAAATAATGAATGAAGAGAAGTTATATTCTATTCATTAACTAAAAATAGTACAAGTGTCTATTTAGAGGCTTTATATGACGACTATCTAGAGTAAATTATTAGGATTAATCAAGAAGAATATATAGAATCACATAATAATATACACAATCATAGAATATTTTAGATATATCTCTAAGAAGTACTGCATCGACGTTAACAAAGACAGAATTCGTTGGACTCAATCCGAAGTCAAAAACAACATAGAGAATAGAATGACTAAGCTCGCCCACTCCCAAAAAAAACAAACTTCTCCTCCAATCCCACCATCAAAGTCCTTAATCTTAAGTCCCTTGAATGGAGATGTGGAAGGCACTATAAATGGCTTCACCACCAAATGTCCCGTCACCATATTCGAAACATTCTTCTTCACATATCCATCGACCCCGACATAAAGCTACCACCACCACCCCACATAAACATTTTTCATCAAGGCCATTCACGATGCTCTCTTTTACATTCCCCAAGCTACCTGATGTGTTTTCTCACGGGCGAGATTCATCAAGCTACTGATAGAGACGACGAGAATGGGTAGAAGAAAGTCCAGGAAGTCCTTACCGGCGTCGGCGAGGACCAACTTTTGGCTTGCTTTGTCTATCGGAAGCTTCAGCCTCACTTCATTGGTCGCTGTTACTGCCATCTTTTAGAATTTTTGTGTTCCTGTCAAAAGTTTGCGCGAGCATGTATGTGATTTATCATCTCTGGAACCGAATAGATGCCATCCGTGCAAAAGGAATGTGCAAGAACTCTGCAATGTTCACGACGAAGCCAAATGGGTTTATTTCGAAATTTCTGACGAGCGAATTGTTGACTTGTTTGGCCACACCCAAAAGTACGAACTCTCAAAGAAACGAATTCCAAATGAAAAAGTGAGAAATCAACTTACCATACCAAAAGTGAGCTGCGAAAAAGCTCATCTATAGAAAAATTTCTGCATCAAATGGTTAATGCTTGAAAACATACCTATGATGATGCAAAATGTAGGGAAAAATGCATAGAAAGTACTACAAAATGGCTGGAGAGCTTCACGGCATAATTGAGACCATGAATATGTTGACAAAGCCTCCTATGATATTTTGAAGTTGACAAAAAAAAAATCCATGAAAATTTTACAAGCTTGATAGATGCAAATGTTGTCTGCATTTCAGGTAATATGGGTTGCTTCAGTAGTCAAAGAACCTACTTGTATGTGTGGACTAGGAACATTGATTCCCTAGCGCAAAATGTTTCACAATTGGATCTCCCATCCGTATTTGGCATGTGTTGTATTTAATCATCGATATTTATGTGGAATCTCATGAGTTCAAAATTCTTCTACAATGGATTTTCTTGTCCTAAAAATCATAATGTTCAATCTTAGAACTATACTTTGAGGTCAGCAGACGTGTTCAATTAGTGGCTCTTGATACATGATAAACGGGCTGAGGATACCTGGCAATCTTCATGAACTAAAAATGTTGAACTACTATATATGCTAAAAACATTTCCTGAAGTTCTCCAGAGAAACGCCTTCTCGCCTTCTAGAGAAAGAAATCGGAGCACCCCTAATTCAATTTGACTCGACAACTACACGCATAAATACACGAGGAATTAAAAGATTTCATACTTGTGGTGCAGCTTCCTCTCTACCCGACTTGTCACTATTACCGTCTTTTACCTGTTCTCGTAATTAAGACTGATTGTGAACGAATCTGGTCGTAATTGAACATAACTGACATATACGTGCACGATGAAAGGCATTAATTATGGGGTCGGATTCTGTTCCTATATCTACGTGCACGATGGAAGTCACATAAGCATGCCATCCATCAATACCTGCTCATTTTATTTTCTGACATATTTGGAAGAATATCTAGTTTGGGCTAATCCAAAAAGCCAACAACTCCCCTGCAATAATTATTTTTGAAGAATAAACACCAAATATGTCCTTTTGTGTTGGTCATAACTTGAAAAAATTTCTGCATAAATAATTTCTTTGAAAGAAACGTATTACTGAAACTCATTCTTCAAATTTCTTTAGCGAGTTCTATTTCAAAATAATGATATTCACACAAAAACTCAAAAAATATAAAAAGTTGGACCATCATGTCATTGGATCTCCTTGCATACGATGCTAAATGTAATTGATTCAATTATTCTTCAAACGTTTTGAAAAAGAAAATATTTTGTACGATTCATAATTATGATTTGTTCTGAAATTTACTCTGCCAATAATTTAATAATACCAGCTCGACATTCTATGAGGCATGACTCAGCTAGTGCACATTTGGTATATAATTTGGCTTTAGGAATGGAGAGAATGGGCCCACATAATTAGGCACGTTTTTCGCAGTTATGAAGTTTGCGAATGGAAATTGCATAGATGGTAAAGCAATCACTCTTAGACCAGGCCAGTAGTAATTTAAACGAGTCACACCTTTAACCTTTCTTGCACATACATTTTCCTCCTCACAAGAGTACTCGCCCTAATCTCTCTGTCAAGAAAAAAAGAGACCAGCCAGCCGGCGACAACTCCGGTTAATTTCCAACGAAGGTACTTCACTCTATGGACTATGTCATTTTTATTGCATATGTCAGATTTTTTCTTCCCTTTTTTCTTTGAAAAGATGTGAAATATCTGGAGTATGCCTACCTGTACATGTGTGTGCCAACGTGCATGCTTCTATGGTGACCAAACCCTTAGAAGCTTTGAAATTCATTACGATCGCTTGGGCTTGGCCTTTCTACATCAATACAACATGTCTCTCTCCATAGATCAGTCGTTGCAGGTTCGTCTTACCAAAGTTTTAATCTTTGTATGTGTGTACGCGGTTTTATTTTCTTTTATTTTCTTTTTTTGTGGTAGGCTATTGTTGTTTTTTTTCATCTAAGAGATCTACGAATTCTGCTTGAAATTCCATGAATGACAGTAAACTTTTGATTTTTCGGTGGCTGATGCAGTGTACCACAAGCTCGAGGTGACAAAACGGTGACTTTTCTTTTGCTCGCAAGACTTTCGGGCAAGAAAAAATGGTAGATCTTTGAACTCTCAGTGAAGCTTTTGTCTTGCGAATTTACTCTCAAATTCTGTTATTTTGCTGTTTTGAATATTTGGCGCTGAGCGTTTTCCTTGTTGATCGAAGGATCTATGCTATTGATCTTTGTTTTCCCTTGCGGGTCAGCTATTTTATCATGGCTATGTATACTTGATCAAGATTTTGAAGCAGTAGGCTCATGATATGCAATAAATCTAGTCATTTGACGTACATCTGCTGAAATGAAATCTTGAATCGTCTTTATGACACTTCAGCTTATTTTGACGTTATTACGTTGCGTGACACGCACCTAGTCTATGAGCAATTTTATCCGTAATTGTAATTAATGCCACCGGTTTATTGTAAACTTACTGGACTTTTAGCTTACTTGGGTTTTGTCATCATCTGACTTGAAGGTAGAAAACAGTAATTCAAACCAAGTCGGAACCGTACAAAGATCATCTATGATCCCGAACAATTACTTTTGCACATTTCAAGATCTGCAGAGATGCCTACGACTTCTTCCCCTACAAAACTAAACCTTAAGATTCCTCTTGAAGGCCTATGAGACTTTATTCAGCTCCTTTATCTTTTGTCTGATTGCATTCATGAACAAGTACAAATGCGAATTTTCTGCCGGCCTTAGATAGTTCAGTCTAACCTTAACAGGCATTGTGTGGAAGCACAATGATGAAGGCCAAGCCCGCTAGACATCTATCAACTACGAAAGCTTCCCCACTCTCTTCCTCTCATAATGAGAACTGCTTGAATTGTCCTATCCTTCACCCCGGATCTGTTTGTGCATACTCTAAGATGACTAGGGAAGACCAACGTCCAGAGCGTCAAACATGACACTAGCCGTAGTGGGAAAAACACACTGAATTTCCTTTCTACTTAAGTCCCATGAAAGGACTCATGTGTAGTACTTCCAGTTCGAGCAGTTTCCATAAACTTCTCAAATTGTCCTATCCGAAAACCCCCGGTCTGTTTGTGCAAACTCTAGGATGACTAGGGAAGAAAAACGTTCGACAGTGGTAAACACAACAATAGCTGTAGTGGGATATGCACTGAATTTCTTTTCCACTTGAGTCCCATGAAAGGAGTTGTATAAGATCATGCAACACTAGAAAATTTTTCATAAGAGCCTGCGGTGACGCATGAATAGAGAAGAAATTGACCTCTATCATAGACACAATGTGGTCAGGACCAATGAGATGACGCAGCAAACCAGCACATTATGCGCTCCACCAAATAGTCATAGTTCTCCTTCACATATCGCCATTGCATGTTAGTTGAAGATCATAATTCAAGTCTGTGACTAACCAATTCGTTTGTATTTAAACTTCATGAGAAAGCTCTACTTAAGAAAAGAGTGTTACTCATGTTCCCTATAGAAAGGGGGAATGGTAGAGGGAACTAAAATACAGTAAGGTCAGAAAATCTTTCAACTTTCATGCTAGCGTGCATCTGCATTTGGGATGCATGACCAAGTGTGATGGAGGATCCCATATTTGTAAAGAAAACAAACCTGATTGTCTTGTCTATGAACTTACACTTCTCTATGAAGTATCAGTGTTGACTGTAACCTCATTGTCAAGAGTATGATGTTACCTTTGTTAAACAAGTTAGAAGTGGAACACCCTTTGTGAAGCCTCGGGGTCTATCATAAGCTAGAAACTAGGAAAAGGGGAAGAATCTAGAAACATAAAGGTTGAGATTATAGAGAGAATTCTTGCCTAAACTCAAGTGCTCAAGCTTTAGCAGCGTTTCATGATGATTCAAATTTGCTAACACTAGAACTCTCTAGATTTATATTGAAGTTGACAGGTGCGGTACATGTAAGCTACAAATATCTTCTTCTTAAGCAGTCATACACTCATTTCTTATTTAAGTGTTGATTCTTTTATATTCTGCTCAAAACAAATAATGGTATGACTCTCTTATGTCATTTTTTAAAGTAACTCATGCTGAAATGGGACAAGCATGCATCTGATATTGCATTGAGGTAATTGGTATGACTATTTTTGGTATTTCTCAATTTTGTATCCTCAGTTTCTTTCTGGCATATAAGCTAGGAAAGATATCTAATTAGGATTTTGTTAACAGTTTCCATAGGACCTTAGCTTGTTTTGGAGAGAGAAGAATGCTTTATCCTTCTTTTTCATGTTGAATTTTGTTGTGATGAGCAGATTTCTCAACTTTACCAGTTTCAAGTGTCCTGAAAATATGAATTTACCATGCATAGTTGGCTCAATTGGCAACCTAAAACATTTGTTAACAGGACACCTTTGGCAATTGATTGAAATCGTGCACCATTTTTCAGAGAGTTTTAAGAATGATGAGTTTTTCTGCCATCTCACATATGATAGTCATATCCATACTTACGTGGAAGCTCATTGAATATGGGTGAAGTACGAAACTGGAAGATCTTCTCACATTCATTTTTCACCCGTCTAATCTTGGCACTGGTTTAGAAGGAAGACGGCAGCTTCTCAAGAAGCTCTTCATTAGGGATTTCTTGAAGAGAAAATGAGTTTTCAGATACGACACCAAGCCCCCAATGCAATTAAAAAAAATAAAGTGCTCAAAAGAGAATGAGGAAGCTATCCTTGAGAAAACGAACATTTGACTTTAAGAATGTCTTTCCCTTATTTCCTTAATCAACACAACCTGCGTGAAGCTTGTAAATTGGCATGGTGATGTGCTGTGGCAAGTGGATTTTGTGCTGCTCTGGTCCATATGAATATTAACCATCAGAAACCGTATGTGTTTTCGTTTACATGGACAGTCTGGCTACTTCGATTATACTACCATAAGCGACATTTTGTTCTATGAAATTGCTATAGTTGCCCATACATTATCACGAAGGCCTTATGTCAATACAGCAATTTACACCCTATGCATGAGTTAATGTTTTTCATTCTGCTAGGAAAAGTATACTTTTTTGCTTGCAGTACTCAGTTCTCTTACTTTTAAGATATTTAGATTCTTTTTTTGTCCAGTAATCATATGTCCTCAATAAATAAATAAAAATTCATTTATTTTCTAGACCTCCGAGCGTGAAATTTTTCCAACAGCAAAGAACAATGGATGCAGCAAATATGCTGGACTGAGCTATCATACTCCAAGAATATATGGGAAGCGTGTCTATCCGTGGTTAACAGATGTAGCTCGTCCCGGAATGTCAAGTAACAAGAAACAAGTAGTTGAAGCTGTAATTAGCAGGCCAAATTTTGGGCACTGGAGTGTTTATCCATTGGACAAAGCCTCCAATTATCCATTAATTCCAGGCCAAGTTCGAGGTAAACTTGCATCGAGACCCTCACAATTTCTGCACATGACTGATTCGTCACTTGGTGCCGGTGGTATGAGTGCGGGAAGGAAGGATTTCAAGATTGCACGTCAAGGTGATGCCTCAGGGCATTCTCACTATCTTCGTGAAATCCTAAAGGCAAGAGTCAATTATGTTCATGATTCTGAAAATGTCGTGTCTGCACCGATAAACAACTTTTTGAGAGAGGCCAATGATGAAAGATTGTTGAGGACTGCTGTCCATAACAAGTACTATGGCAGCTTATTGTCTTTGGGTCATCCACCTCAAATTAAGGATGGGAGTAACGCCCCCATGGATGTGAATCACAATGAAGGATTGGACCTGCAACTCACCTTAGGTCGCAACTACAAGGAGAACATTGTTTCTGTCACAGCTGATGAAGAACCTAAACATACATCTAGCATGGCCATTGCTTATAACAGGGCTATGGGGGAATATCCAAAATATGCTCATTTGTCAGGAGCAACTAGCCAAACGAATATTATTGAGCTGAATGCTCATCAGAATAACATACCGCTGTTTGTGATTCGCAACAGTGGTTGCAATGCGCATCGAACCTTAGGTTGCAAGGATAAGCACCAGGGAAATGTCATTATTTTTGGAGGAGTTAAGGTCACTGCCAATGATGAGGCAATGATAGAAAATAGGAACTCTGCTCAATATTCGGGGGCAACTAGTCGAGTGGGCATAGTTGAGATAAATGCTCATCCTTCTCTGGAGAGAAATTCGAATCCAGCAGGCAATGCAAAAAAACAGAATGCTTTCGAAAGAGAGAAGCCAAGGACGATCGGTGAGCCTCACCCTTACGCATACTTGTTATCCGTTCAAAGTCTATTATCGACCAGAATATTTGATGGTGCTCCAGTGAAGTACATTTTGAGGAGGCGTAATGTAAGTTCTTTCTCATATAGCTATTTCTTAAGTCTCTTAAAAGATTTGTTTCTTCTTAGTTTTTATGGTTCTTTATTCGACACTTGACGTATGGAATTCCACAGATAATGCTTTGTGGTGTTATAAAAGGGCAGAAGATTCTTTGCAGCTGCAATGAATGCAAAAACACCAAAGTAAGCAACTTATTGTACTTCGATCTTTTTCTTTTTTTTATTATGTCCCGGAGAGAATTAAGAGGAAAAAAATAGAAGAAGACACGATGAAGAGAAGCTTCGTAAAGTAACTCATCTTTTATGTTGAACGGTGCAGTACATTACTCCCTACAAATTTGAGCTCCATGCTGGAGGGAGGACGAAGCATCCGAATGCTTGCATCTACTTGGAGAATGGCAAGACTATCTACGAAGTTTTTCAGCTCCTGAGGGACATGCCGGAGGATATGCTTTTCGATGCAATTCCTGTCATTGCCGGTTCTGCTGTTAGTCAACTGCACCTTCACCTTTGGAAAGGTCATTCTAATCTCCGACTCTCCTCCAACGCCCCATCCCTTGATTAAAATGCTGCACTATGGGTTGTCACTTTAATTGCATATTATAGCCACATAGATCAGTTCAGATGCATTTAGCAGGTCATTTAGTTTTGCGAAGGTCCAAAAAATGCCTGTTGTTTTGTCTGATTGAATGCAGAGGCGCATCTACCATATCGTTTCAAACTGTTGTCAATTATATTCCATTGAAATCAACCTGTCATAGGATAGGCGGGTTAGCGAAATCAGCCAAAGAAAACGTAGAAGCAGAATGTTCACTCCTTTGTTTGTTAGCACTAGTAGTATTGTAAATGACAAGCTACATCTTAACGGATTCTTATTGTTCTCTCAGCATCATATTTAGCTGCCACCCAGGCGCTTCAGCAAAACAATGCAGAGGACCAAATTATATCAGCTTAGGGACATTAGCAATCTACCTGAGGAAGAATCTTGAGGTAGAGAGCAGTGCCCGAGGATGCTCGAACTTAATGCTTGCTTTGTACTTTATTGAACTATGTCGTCCAGTTTTAAAAGTTTTTAGCTTGAGACAATTCATTAAGGGACCTTTCTCCGCCGTGAAGGAAGTCAGGTTGAGTCGACATGTTTCTGTTTTGAGACATCATTGAACTGCAGGACTCTGACAGCTAGCGACTTTGTTTGTGCTTTTATTGCACTTGTGAATCTAAGTTAGCTTTTGATTGTTTTAATGTGTACATCGGAGAGGGTGTCATGTTCTGGTGTACATTAGCCTTTGTACCTAGTTCTGGACATGGTTTCTGGAGTTCTTTGTCAATCGTGATGATGGGGGTGCTATCTGTTCAGTTTGAGCTCTTTTCTGGAGGATCCCGAGCACGAATAAAGGAACGCTGTACTAGGATACGCTCAGGAGGCAAAGAACATGGACACTCCTGAGACTGGGATTGAGATTGGAAGTTTTAAGTTCTCTGAGAACACAAAAAATATGGGGAATAACATGGTCAAGGGGTTCGATTCTCAAATTCGAAGCCAGTGGCTGAGACTATAGCATAGAAATCCCGGGTCAGCTTTTGAGCCTTTTGGTTGGGAGGGATGAAGAAGAGAGTGACGAAACGGGTATTGCAGAGAGTTAGTACAGCCCTTCTTTTGAGATTTTCGTACTCTTTATGCTGTGTGAAAAATGGACAGACTTTGTCCTAGCCAAGATCTTTAGCCTTAGAAGCTTATGGAGATCAGCATAATGATCCCACTTGAGAGGTGTAAAGAACTGAAAGTTGCAACTGCTGTGGCCCAGGAAAGTGGCAAAGCGGGTTGTCATCTTCATAGACAGCTCAAATGGCCTAAAAGGGTTCCATCGGCCACCGAACGTTCGATGGAAAGATGTATTCCGTACTGGTCCAATGAAAAGCATGCGGGCATCGACTAGTATTTGCTTTTCCTAAAAAAAATAGAGAACTAATCAACCGGTTCAATCCCAATTGATATCAACCCCCCTCAATAAAAAATCCCAATTGAATTGATCGTATATTGACATGTTACAAAATGGTTTTTTTTCATCCGTGAGGAAAACATTTTTTACTTTTCTTTTCTTTAAAATATTCGAGACGAAAATTGATACTTTCTAAATTCAAGGACTAACTTGATAAAAAATAGGGAATCGATTCAGTATATGCCTTGAATAGAACTTATATACATTTTCATTAAAATTCAAAGATGAAAAAATGGTTTTTCATAATTTTTCTATCGTTTGATTTAATATTTTTATATGTTTTTTTGGCAGACAGTGGAAAAGTTACCCTCGACAAAAGTCAAGAAAAAAAAAAAAAAAGCAGGGTGGGGTTAGATTAGAAAATTTGAGTGCTTTTACTTTCTATTGAAAATGATGTACGGAAAACAATTTTCGCAATGGCTTAATTCTAAAAATATATATATCCTCAATTTTAGATTCAATTCAAATTATGTCCCCAATTTTTTTTAAAAATAAATCACAAACTTTCAATATAGTGGCAAATCTGCCCCATCCAAAATTCACCTTTAGTTTTTTCAAAATTTTCATTGTTAGAAACTTTGTCTTCATTAACACTTTTATCTTCATATAAGAAAACAACAACCTCCTTATGGAAATGATATCAAGTCTAAATTTTGGGGTTTCTTAAGAAATTAGGCACTTTTGCAATCGAATCACACTGACTAGCTCAACAAAGGCCAATCAAGACCACAAGGACGGGTGAAATTGTCAACAAAGCAATAAATTTATTATATTTTAACAAATTCAGTCATAAATCTTTTATGTCGATTGATTACTCAATTTTTTTATACTTTGCCAGTTGAGTTCATCCATTCAATTTTAATGAAAAATTACAAATGTAGACACGGTCAATACTAATGAGGATAATTTTACTAATTTTTAGAAAAAAATTGTTATTATTTTTATTTCTTTTCTTTTCTTTTTTTCTTTTTTTTTCTACCCATTCCAATTACAAAAGAGATCCGATCAACCCTCACCGACCAACTAGCCATTGCCTATGACCAACTAGAGTTGGCCAGCCACCCCTGTTAAGCTTGGAAGGGAAAATGAAAAAATTCAAAAATTCAAAAATTTTAAATAGATATAAATAATCCACGTCAGTATCATAATATTCATATCAGCGATTCCTGACTAATATTGACTGGACAAACTTAATTGATAAAATGTGTAAAAATTGAATAATCAATTAATAAAATGGAAAAGCTTAATATTGAATTAACTAGTACGGTAGGATCGCGACTTTTTCACAATTTTCCCTCAGGACAACGGGGACCAAAGTACCCGGCTATTTGTCGATCGAGTCCGGTCTGCGAAGGGTAAAGGCGTCTTTTCAACTTAGCCCACGGGAATATGCAATCATATAAGCTTTCACAAAATCCCATAAATCAAAACTAGTGGAAAAATCCTTCTGCGATTCCTCTCTCCCTCTCGATCCCTAGATTTTCTCTGGTTCTTCCCCTCGCTCCTCGGCGCTCGATTTCCTCGGCGACATGGTAAGACTCTTGTGTACTCCTTCTGCATCGGGTCAATTCCTCGTATCTGTGTAATCACTTTTTGGTTTTCTTGATGTGGGTTCTTTGCCAAAATGAGCTGTGCGGTCGCTGGATACCGGTTTCCCCGATTTTCGCGCGATGTCCTTGTAGATTCGGTTCGTAATCGGGGGTTTTTTGGTCCGATCTGAGTTGGGTTTGTTGGATTTGAGGCGATCTGTCGTCCGATGCGGCTGATTTATCCCAATCGTGCTTGGGGGTTTCCTTGTTCGATCTGTCGTTCCGCGTGTGCTCCCGAGCTGTTTGATGATGTGTCGTTTTACACGCGGAGCATCCGGGGCCTCTGTCCTCGGTTCGTGCTGCTTTATGGTGTGTAGTGAAATTTTTCGATTTGGGGTCTATGAGAGCGTGAACTGAATTCGGAATCGCAATGGAAGGAGCCTGAAAAAGCCCATAAAAGCACGAAATTTCTTGAACGATAATTAAGTGATGAAAAGTCGTGCCAACTTTTGAAATGCCCAGGGCTGTGGCGACTTTGGGGAGCCTTAGTGGTTCTTCTGGTTATTATTTCAAAAAATGTTCAAAACGAAGAGCTGAAGCACTAGCAGATCATTGGAAGTGAATGATGGACGGGAAACCTACTTTGGCGTTTGAGATTATCTTTGAGATTGCGCTGCAATATTAACAGCATATGTCGTGTTTGAGAAACTGAATTTAGCAATGGTGAGCATGGAAAAGTCGGTCCACCTGCATGGTAAAATGAATGATGGAAAAACAATGGAGCTAGTTGGTATGCCTGCTTAGCCCCTTAAAAGGCTAATATATCTTCTTTATGCACACTCAGTTTATCTGCACTTGCAGATGCTTATGACTTCGGTTAAAAACCCAGATTGCACTTTTTGTGGTCTTTAACTATCTTGTGTGGTTTTGATATGGCCCAGCAAGTGCCATGGCTTTGAGCGGTTCAATCTTTGCCTTCTTTTGGATAAAATGCCATCTCACCTTTCCTGGGTGCAGGATGATTTCTTGCTTTCTGGTCTTAAGACTTGCTACTGTAAATTTGGTAGCACAGACTCTTCTTATGGCCTATCATTCATTGGAGGGAACTGTTGTTTTTAAAGTGGATGGCGTGTGCATCTCTGTTCATGTAGCATTTGGTATTTGATCCTTTTTATTCGACCATGTCACATTCTTGCAATCTGAACACTTTCACGAGTTGCTGTTAAATATTCAAGATGAGGGAGCTGTTGTTAGCAGAGTAGGAAGTTGACATACCTTAAAAAGGTGCAATAGAGAGGTCTCCATTTCCTCGTGTTAAAAATGGAGGAGGAGAAAATGTCAGTTGTCAATTAGATCTATAATGTGAGAGTAGCTCAATTTTGTTAATGTATATGTTTTGGTTTCATAATTTGGCTCCACTTGCTCAATTTGCTGGCTTATCTCTACCAACTTTATGCTTTTAGGCAAACGCAGCTTCTGGTATGGCAGTGCATGACGATTGCAAGTTGAAGTTCTTAGAGTTGAAAGCAAAAAGGACATACCGTTTCATAGTGTACAAGATTGAAGAGAAGCAAAAGCAAGTGATCGTTGAAAAAGTTGGAGAACCTGCAAATAGTTATGAAGATTTCACTGCAAGCCTTCCTGCTGATGAGTGCAGATATGCTGTGTATGACTTTGATTTCATGACTGAAGAGAATGTTCCAAAGAGCAGGATTATTTTCATTGCCTGGTAATAGCTGGCGATTGCACCTGTCAAACTTCTCTTTTTGTTTGTTGTACTTTTCTTTAACTCATCTTCACTTTATGTGCAGGTCCCCTGACACTTCTAAAGTGAGAAACAAGATGATTTATGCAAGTTCTAAAGACAGGTTCAAGAGAGAGTTGGATGGTATCCAGGTTGAGTTGCAGGCCACTGATCCAACTGAAATGGGCCTAGATGTCATTAGAAGCCGCGCCAATTGAATGTAAAGTTTCAATATGCAACCCAGGCTCTTCATACCATTTCGGTTGCCATATGTGCCAATATTCGCATCCCTCGGGACACTTGGGACATAGGACTGGCAGTTATTTTACGTATTGGCTTGTCAAAGAAGTCTTCCATCGTGAGCGCTAGTTAAATGCGCAGGATCGTTATATGTTGTAATGGTTGCTGTTTTCAGGATTGCGATGTTCAGCGTTGTATGTTGTGGTTTATGGAGTGTATAGACTCCCAATGTTTGCCAATTTGTCTTTCTTCCCGAGAGGGATACAAGGAAGTTTTAACTTGACGGCATGCCTATATATGCGGAGGCATTTTGCTAGATGTGTAGCTCCTCGCATGTCCTGATGGGTTGTTTGTGTTTCTGTGATGGATTTGATCTTGCTTGCTTGTCCATAGTGATGACTTTAACTTGAACCTGTGGCGAGCATAGCATGACTCAATGATATTCACGGGATTCTTTTATCTTCGAGCCTCGGTATGTTCCCTTTGACGAACATTCGCTTCTTTGTGCTGATACGTGCTGCTATGACCCCCTCGTAGGTAGGTGGGGATTTGTTCTTTGTTGCTTTTTGGTGGGGGACGACATTGTCTCTGTCGTTCTGTGTACGTTAGCGTCTCTTTGAAGCGGAGAGATAGCGTGCTCTCTGCAGCTGACTCGCAAGTGCACAGTGCACGCGCTGGACGTTATTCATCTTGAGATCCTCTCTCTCTCTCTCTCTCTCTCTCTCTGTGGCTCTCTCTGGACATTCTTCATCTTGAGTCTCTCTCCCTCTCTGGACATTCTTCATCTTGAGATACTTTATGTCTCTCTCTCTCTGAGAGGTTTTTTATGGTTTTTGTCCAAGCCGAACTTAGATTCGGGTCTTAAGGAGTATAGACTTAATATTAGGCTCCGTTTGCAAAAAATGAAAAATTTGAAAAAAAAAATTAAGAACGATTGCCTGTATTTTTTTAAATAAATTAGTTAATAAA
Organism: Corymbia calophylla; assembly: GCA_014182845.1. Taxonomy (NCBI): domain Eukaryota; kingdom Viridiplantae; phylum Streptophyta; class Magnoliopsida; order Myrtales; family Myrtaceae; genus Corymbia; species Corymbia calophylla. Next base: position 7,373,584 of record CM024702.1, read on the forward strand.
GATGTCTTCATTTTTAAATATTTTAATAAATGATAAAATGTTTTTTTTTCATTAATTTTTATAAGTGAATAAGCTATTATTTTTATTCTAATATTTTATTTTTCAATAAACAAATTAAACCCAGATCCAATTTCAACTTACATAACCAAAATTTAAAATAGATTACTATCATAAGAAGGTCGATCACCAATATGTGATTATCTCTCTCTCTCTCTCTTCGTGTGCACCATTCTACACATACAAGTGATCCAAAAATTTGGACACTACCAAGAGCTTAGCGAGATGGTTGCGTTTCCTATGGGGGAGGCAAACACCGTTGGTGGTGGCGACAATTGTCTCTGTAGATTGTGGAGAGGCGCAAATTATTATTTCTTTTCCAATTTATGCTCTTAAATTTATTGATATCTTTAAACTATTTATTGACAGCCAAATATAAAGTTTCTCCAATTTTAGAATTTTTCAATGCATTACCTAAATTATGTTATAAATTAATAGAAAATTTTCAAAAAAGGACCCCAAGTGGCCTCAATTTATCAAATAAGGACCTGAAGTGATCTTGTTTCAAATAATGGCTTAAAGAGGCTATGTTTATTTTAAGTAAGAACTTAATTTTCCAACAATCAAAGGTATTTTCGTCATTTTTCTTCTTTTTTTTCCTTTTTTCTTTTTGGTTCTTCTTCTTCTTCATTGTTGATGGCTGACCTATCATTAGTGAAGCCCATAAATGGCTAAGCAAGGGTTGCCCTCACCCGATCTAGTAAGGGCCACCCTCGTCAACCACCGGCGATGGATGGCCTCGCCTGGGCGAGGCGACTCTTGCCCTGGAGGAGGCCACCCCTCATGGCCATCCGTGAGGTTGGCCTTGTTGGCTGTTGGCGAGGGTCGTTGAGCCCCCATCGACCCATGCGAGGTCGACCCTTGCTAGATTTGCCAAGGTCGGCCTCGTCCATTCCTCGCTTGTGGTAGGCAAGGGCGACCCTTGCCTAGCCCTCTGTAAGCTTTGCCCATGGCTAGCTAGCCATCGACAATGATGAAAAAGATGAATCAGAAGAAAAAAGAGAAAAATGAAAAAATATCCTTGACTAGTCAAAAAATGTAACTGATCGGCAATTAGCGAAGTCAAGTATTTTTTTTAAAACAATCACGGTCACTTCAAACTCTTATTTAAAGCAATTATAGCAACTTTAGATTTTTATTTGAAATAATATTTACTTTGAATTTTTATTTGAAAAAATTAGGATAGTTGAATTTTTTTTTAATTTTTTGTAAATTAATGTAAAGGGGTATTAAGTAATGGTCAGAATAAGTACAAAATAGGGTACCCTCGAGATAAGAAGAAGACCACTTCAACGTTGAAAAGCCCCGTTTTGACCAGTCACCTTCCCTTTTTGTCAATAGGTCCACTCGAAAAACTCTGCATTCCATCCCATTTCTCCCTCTCTCTCTCTCTCTCTCTCTCCTCTCGAGTCCTAGATTTCCTCCACCGTCTTCCTCTCGCTTCCGGGTTCTCTGCTCTGTTCCCGAGGCACGATGGTGAGTCGTCTCCACCCTCCGTCTAGTGGGGCTCCCGATCTCAGTCGCTGTCTCCGCCGTTCGCTCCGGCTTCATGCCGTTGCGGTGGCATTTCTCCTGTTTTTCCTGCTATTCTCTTGAGTGATGTCGTTGATGATCGGGACTTTTTCCCGAATGGATTTGAGTTTGAGTTGGGTGAATTGGGGCGGTTGATCTTGGCGTGTACCGATTTGGCGTCCTTTCGCCTTCGACTTGACGTATCTGATCTCTCGTCACTGATGAATATGATGGGTTTGAACAGATTTTTATTGCCCGCGGCAGGGGCGGCTTCGAGGGAGGAAACCTCGGAGAGATTTGTTAGTATTTGACCATCTTCTCCGGTGTTCTAGTTTGAAATGCTGGAAATTGTAATTCGAAGCAAAGACCAGAGCATGTGGAAGTGAATGCTGTAAAGTTTGTTTGGCTTTTAGGGATTACCTCTAAGAGATGTACCCAATTCTGTTAGAACGGCAATGGCTTGAAAAGTTGGTTGATTTGATAGGAAAAAGAGCAGATTGGCAATTCTTTTGGCTGAGTGCATCTTTTTAAACTGAGGTTATGAGTATTTACGCATGTTTGGACATCCTACTGAAGACTCAGATTCGTTGGTTCTTGTCTTTGACCATCTCGTGTGCTTTCAATATGCACAAGTGCGTGGATTTGTGCAGCTGAGTTCTCTGCATTGTTTTCGGACAAAATGCAGGGTTGCATTTTTGTGGGCTGGCCTAGATCACTTCTTGCTTTTCTTATTTTATAGCCAGCTGCTTTTTGTTTGCCTAGTTGCACATTTCTTTTGGTTGGGCATTCCTTGATGTGTGCTTTTAATCTGCAAACTGGGCTTGGATGCATCTTTTTGATCCTTGATTTGATACTAACCAGTGATGAGTCACCACCAAATGCTCAGCATGAGGGAGCAGCTCAGCAGTTAGCATTGTAGTGTAAATTCTTATATGTTGAGAATGAGTGTAGACATGTAGGATGTTTGGAACGGAAGAGTTACTTCATGTACGAAGGATTGCTTTCTGTCTTTCTCTGGATTAAATTTTGGACTAGGAGTAGGATTTCATTACCAATTATATCTATTATGTAAAAATCATTGAAAGTTTCTCAACTGTACTACATAATGTTGTAACCTCTGCTCATAATGTTTTGCTTGTGGCGACTATGTACTTCTAGGCAAACGCAGCTTCAGGTATGGCAGTGCATGATGATTGCAAGTTGAGGTTCTTAGATTTGAAGGCGAAAAGGACCTATCGTTTCATAGTATATAAAATTGAGGAGAAGCAAAAGCAAGTCGTTGTTGAGAAACTTGGAGAGCCTAAAGACAGCTATGAAGATTTCTCTGCCAGCCTTCCCACTGATGAGTGCAGATATGCTGTGTATGACTTTGATTATGTGACTGAAGAGAATTGTCAGAAGAGCAGGATTATTTTCATTGCCTGGTAATAGTTCGCCCAACTGCACCCATCCTTAACTTTCGCTCTTTTTTTTCATTTCTTAACTCATATTCATTTTGTATGAAGGTCCCCTGACACTTCCAAAGTGAGAAACAAGATGATTTATGCAAGCTCCAAAGACAGGTTCAAGAGAGAGTTGGATGGTATCCAGGTTGAGTTGCAGGCTACTGATCCGACAGAGATGGGCCTTGATGTAATTAGGAGCCGCTCTACTTAAATGTAAAGTTTTATATGCACTGCAGGTTCTTAACACCATTTGCGTCCTTTATGTGTCATATTTACACCTTCTGGGACCCAGGACTTGCAGTTACTTTATCTATTGGCTTGTCATCTGAAATTTATCAAGGAAGTCTTCATCTTAGGCATCAGATGATGCTCCAGATCCTCCTATGCAATTGTAATGGTGACTTTTTTGTTTGGGATTGCAACACATACAGTTTTTATGTGATGTTTATGGCGTGTATAAACTCCACTTGCTTGCCAATTCTCTCTTTTATTACTTGGTTGTGGCTAGTTTACCTGACAAAGCAAAGAACATATTCATGTAGTTCTAGTATTGGGATGTCGTCATTGGATGAACGGCAATAATTTACTGTAAATCTGGTCCTTGATTTTACACATGGACTAACATGTAGCAATTTAGCATCCTCCAGAGTTTGAGTTGAGCTACTTCCTAACTCCAGGATGTCAGTGGAGTTAGCCTTAATGTTCATGCTTTGGAATGAGAACCCGATCCCATGTTTATGGGAAATATACCAGCTGCCAATGTTTCCCACTTAGGGAGGAAAGGACTTTGTTCTTGTAGTTTTGGTGGCAGGTGCAATTATTCCGATTGCTTTGTTTTCATGGTTATGTAACTTTACTGATGGTCCAAGTGACAGTTCTCTGGATCTTCGGGTTCTGAATCCCATGCTTCCAAGTTACACTTTAGCATCCTACCATGAGAGAAATTATGATCCAGAGGAGCTCCAGCATGTGACAATAGCCCATGACCTCGCAAGCTAATATGAAGCATTCATTGTCTTCGGATGTCCTGTGTTCTTTTATTGTATACGTTCTGAGAAATTTCAGAGTGGCTCCCATGAGCGTACAACGGAACTGCAGCTTGTGGTTATCTAGTGAAACACATGCTAGGCTTGAGGTCACGTGCTGCTAATATCTTTAGTGGTCCTAACCAGCGCCTTTTTTGATTTCATCAGCAAGAAATTCATTAATAGGCTCACATTTCTAGCAATCACATTCCATGTGATGGTATTCTGTTTCAATTGGTCGGATGGATAGAAAGTTTAGCATAGGAATACTTTAAATTTATCCCATCGGAATAGAGTACATCTCAATTATTGAACACTGAGTGGCTGAGATGTGTCTTTTCTTGCTCTTTATCTTTTTTTCTTCTTGTTTCTTTCCCATGGTCTTCTTCTCTACCTGACTTAGCCACATACACAAGATCAGTCACCCGGCCCCAGTCGCCGCCCCGGTGCCACCACAAGCCAAAAGGCTGTGGCATCTCACTCGTTAAAGAGAGAATTATTCTATATAAGAGTATCTCTGTTCTTTCCCATGATCGCAATGGCAGAAATGCCTTGAGAGTATACGACTCTTCTAGTCTCTCTATTTTTCTCTACCATACAAGAAGCATTTCCTTACTTTTACGAAAGTTAGATTGAAGGAATAATATAATATCGTGCGTCTACGTAACAGGCAAGTGGAAAGAGCAAAGCCTCGGCCTCCCGTAGAGCATAAAAATGTATCATTGCTTTACAAATGATTCTCTCACATACGTGGAGGACTATTGGATGCATTTCTATATTTCTTGTTTTACCTTTAGAGGTTCAAAAATGAATAAGAATGATGTAAGAAAGTATTTTCTAATTTAAACTTTACACATGTGGAAAGCACATTCTTGAGTTTTTTTGTCTATCATGTTCTAACTTTCCTCTCTTTCTCTTGAACTTTTACTATGCCTCATTGTTTCAAAGCGTGGGAGTTGAATCTAGCATCTGAAACTAAACATTTCACCCACCTAATTCCCTCATTAGTGGGCCTTATGCCTGATGAGCTCAAAGAATTTTGCTTCAAAGTTCTCTTCTCACTATAGTATTTTCAGGCTGCATGCAACTTGTGTAGAAAAACTACCTACAATAGCACCTAATTTCCATTATTCAACCAATATGCGGACAAGGTTGTTGGGAGATTCTCACTTATAATGGGAAAATTACCCAATTAATTATAAATCCAGTGTATGAATGTCATTTTAGTTTTAAACATTTTAATTTTGTCATTCATTCTTAAATGCTAGCGCAAAATTCCAATTCTCACTGGAAATCATAGAGTGACAGTCCAATCATTGTTGGCCATCTTATGTGGCACCTCAGCACGTTAACAATTTTCAATGAAAATTAACTGAAATGACTACATTGGAATTTCGCGCAAAAATTTAGAACTCTATTAGCAAAATTGGAAAGTTTAGAATTGAATTAACAAATGTACAATAGGTTCACGACTGTTTAGACAATTCCCTCACATATAAGTGCTATTATATGAGATGCAAACTTGAAAAGTTAATATATAAACTATGCAAGGCAATAATATTTCATGTGTTTCATCGTTCACTTTGTCTCGCATGGACGAATTTATGAAGGTTGCAATGTGCCTAACTATATAAATCGTAAGCAAGATCCATACTTTCTCATGATAAAGATATTCAAATCAAATAAAGATGTCAGACGATCAACATGAAAAGTGGTCTTAACCTCTCCTTAAGCTAAGAGGTTCTGCCTTGGATGCTTCTTCGTGGGTCATCATCGCCCGGAGAGGCAGATCCGCCTCGTGCGAGGCGATGGCAGGGTAGATCTTCACCTATGTTGTTGCCTGGACGAGGTACGAGGATTGGATACGGACGCATATCCGTGTTTTACTGTTTTGGATTTGCTAGGGACTGGGGGGACCCGGCTCAAAAGGGTCCAGAAGTTCCCCCGTATGATTTTTAAACTTAGGACGTGAGATTGTCTTCCTTATTATTCACTATTCATAGCGCTTAATTGCTTCTTTTCTCAAAGAACCAATTTCTTGCTTTTCTCCCTCTCTTTCTCACCAATCTCTCTCTCTCTCTCATGTTGATCGTTCATAGCATGTAATCGTTCTTTTCTCAAAGAACCAATCTCTGTCTCTCTCTCTAAGTTAAAGAGATTTTTTCAACGTTAAATTTGTGACCTAATTTTTTAATCTAATTGAGAGTCCAGAATATCATCCAAAATTTAAATTAAATTTTCATTATGTTTCTATCATAAATATTATTAACTATCGTAGAAAATTCCAGATGTTGTAATTTCAAGATCCACTCCCATGTAAAAATGTTTTTTTTTTTTTTTTCACAAAAAGAATCATTTTGATTTTTAATGGGTCATCTCCCACGGCCTACGAGGCCCATTGGGTCAGCTCGCGCCATCTTTGCCACTAGCGCCACTTTAGACTCAATTATTTATTTAAAATCTCTTAATTTTGAAAGTATTTAAAGATACCTATATTATGACCTAAGAGAATTTTTTATTTCTCTTGAGCCTTGATTTCGTAGTTACTTATCTTTGGTAATTTGATTTTATTTCGTTTTTGAAAAATTAAGATTTGGAGCTTCAAACTCATCTTTTTCGTTCAAAAATATATTTTAGCCATTCTGCAATTCTTTGTGACAAGCAATTCCTAGCCTAGACAATGATCAAGAAAAAAAAATTTGAGAAACTTGAAGTTAGATATGGTTGTCCAGCTCATATTGAATTTTAACGTTGGAAATTATGTTTATGAAGTCATATAGTATGTTCCTGAGCATAATCATACATTATATCAGAAAATCAAAAACACATGATGAGATGTGAGAGAATAATCTTTGATACTTGCAAAGGGGCTTTAGTTGACATGGTTAAAGCTTGCAACGAGTTATTATGGCATATAAGTTCTTGTCAAATAAAGCAAGAGAAAGTCAAAATAGGGGTTTCATCCTACATGATTGTCAAAACTTTTTGTAGAGTGAAAGATCAAATAGTATAAGTAGAGGATACTATTAAAGCATTTTGCACCATTTTAAATGCATGAAAATGCAAAATTGAATGTTTCTACACTGTACAGCTAACTCAAGATGATATATTGACAAACATATTTGTTGAAGAGATATTTTGTCCAAATTTAATAATGAATGTTTCGGTGATGTGATGGTATTTGACATCATGTATCATAGTAACAAATTTATTATGATATGTGCACATTATGTTAGGGTTAATTATTATTAGAAGAATACTTTATTTGAGTGTGCATGTTCCTTGGACAAGATTGCAAATTCTTTTTATCTAGAGTGTTTTATGGATTTTATGGGAAATAAGGATCCAAAAACCATATTCACTTATCAAGACCAAGCTATGGCAAAAGTCATTCGAATAGTGTTTTTGAATACACAATATTGTTTATGCACTTTGCTTGGCGGGAAAAATTGCTAATCAAGACATGCCACATCTTTATCACAAACCAAGGTTTAAGAACAATTATTTCTCAAAAATTATGTATAGACACCAATCAGAGTACGAATTTGAAGTGAGGTACTGAAAAACAACAATTGACTTAGAGGTTAAATAGAGTTCAGCTTTTGGTCATGATACTTTTTTTTGTGTGATTTTAGATCAAGTCGAAGAAGTAGGAGCACCACCAACAAATGTTGACTAAGATATTGACCCTTGCAGAATTTTCACCACCATGAAGAACAACTAAAACACATAACAGAAATTGAAACTCAAGATGATGGCTGTTCAAACCCAAATTGCAAGTTTTGAATAATGACATATTGACTCATGCTGCTTCGATATATGCTAGTGCAATTTTTTATTGGTTTTATGAAGAATTTTTACAAAGCCTCTTCGAATGGATTTCAAGTACTGCTTTGAAATGGGTTGGCTTATAAAATATAGTTTAAGTAAGGGGATTCAAAGTGAACATGTTGTCAAAATTAACTCTATGAACTTCTCAATTTCTTGTTAATGCAAACCATATGAATTAAATGGGTGCTTTTGTCATCATGCCTTGCACGCATTGAATAGGAACATTGGATTCAAGTATTCCATCTTATGTTTCGAAAGGATGGACTAAGAATCCTAAAGAAGGAATTTTGTAAAGATCTTTTGTGATGGTGAGTTTGGAGTCACAGATTAAAGTACCAAAAGAATAGCAACATAGAACTTTTGGGTACAACGGTGGTTAGAATTTCATCATACAAATATAATGTGGTGATGACAATAGGCTTATAAAAGATTACTTTCAATATATTTTTGCTACTTCCATTTATAAATTTAAGGGATAAGCATATTGAAAATATTAAAACTTATCATTAAAATATAATTGAGTCTTAAAACTGTCATAAAATGCAATTAAATTATAAAACTTGACACGAAATTGTAATTGAGTCTTGATACTTTCAAAAAATGTAATCTAGTCCCAAAACTTGCCAAATTATCCACATCTTTCCATTAATTGCATTTTTTGAAAATTTTATAATTCAATTGCGCTTTTCTAATAAGTTTTAGGATTTTCGGTGCACTTATCCTTAAATTTAAATGTAAATAGGAAATAATTCCCCACTTCAAATTGTTAAACTAACTTTTTTAATAAAATGTGTTATTTTTTCAACATGCAGATTATATTTGATTCAATTGTAAATCAAATGGGCTTATTTTACGATACTTTGGTAACTATATTTACCATAAGCTATATTTGTTCGGAATGTATTTTGAGATATTTTTATAAACTCTGTCAGAGATTGAATCTGTAGAGTAGCAAATCAATAAATGAAAACTTAGTTGCTGATTGCATTAAACTTGTACTTAAATTTTAATTATTTATGATAGATAAATTCCAAAATTATTAAAGATTGTATAAATTTTAAAAAATTGTTAATAATTTGAGAGAGAAGTGACTAGGAAGATGAGATTGACTAGGCAATTTTGAGGATGATTTGTCAAACGCAGCTCGAGGAATAACTTTTGGGATTAAACGAATTTGGGAATTACTTTAAGGATGCGTTTGCTTGTGAGAGAAAAATATTTTTTTTAAAATCATTTTTAGGAAAATGGTTAAGTTTGCTTTGTTTGGTGATATATGGCCAAAAATGTTTCATGATGTTTGGATCTCATTTGAAAAATAATTTAAATCTCGATCTCAAGTCAAAAACTGCCAAGGTTGACTTGGCCAGCCTTGGACAAGCTCGAGCTCACCAGATTTTGACGAGCTTAAGCCTTGTTGGGATCTATTAAGGTCGAGTCTTGACAGCCTCAACAAAGGTCGAGCTCGCCCAAGGCCGGCGAGCTCAAGCCTTGTGGGCTCGCACCTATGGTTGATTGCCATGTGGAAGAGGAAGAAGGAAAATAAAATAAAATAAAATATTTTAAAAAATCAACTTTTTAATAAATATTAAAAAATTAAGATGAGCAATTTCGGCAGGAGTTATCATCTTCTTAAATTTAAGAATTTACTTTTCTAAATTTTATGTAGGAATATTATTCTTATTCAGAAAGAATTTTCGATTCACTAATTATTTTTGGTGAACCAAATAAATGAAATTTTGAAAAATTAATTTTGGAAAAACTCTTTATCCTCCCGAACAAAGGCAACAGGATGGTTCATTAACGGTAATCAGTTCAAGTCTCTCCCATTTTCCTGGCGACTGATAAAGAAAACTCCCATTACGTACAACACCCTTACATGCGCAAGAACGCCTACATTCGTCTGCTGTCTTCATGCAAGAATCTGAGCTCTCTCCTCAAAGTACACGCGCGCATAATAATCGCAGGCCTCGGTGAAGACGCCTCCACGACTACCCACCTCATAAACTCCTACTCTTCGCTTCAAAGATGCGACCTTGCTCGCTCCGTCCTCGACTCCGTGCCGACTCCGACCGTTGTGTCGTGGAACTCCATGATAAGAGCTTATTCGAGATCGAACCGACACCAGGAGGCGCTGAAGATGTACCGTTCCATGGTGGACAGAGGCTTGGAACCAGACAGGTATACTTTCACTTTCGTTTTGAAAGGTTGTGCCAGTGCTCTGGATTTGCAAGAGGGTGCTTTGATCCGCCGTGAAGTTTGTCGCAGAGGGCTGGAGACTGATGTGTTTATATGCACTGCTCTGATAGATATGTATTGTAAAGCAGGGGATTTGGAGAGTGCACGAGAAATATTTGATAAAATGCCCGTGAGAGACATTGTCGCCTGGAACTCAATGATTGCCGGACTATCGCATAGCTCAGATCCTATTGAGGCTTTGTCACTTTTTATGAAAATGCAGCTGACAGGAGTGGTTCCCCAGTCGGTCAGCCTGTTAAATCTGTTTCCAGCTGTTTCAAGATTGGCAGAGATCGATTTGTGCAGACAAATGCATGCTTATGGGATTAGGATGGATTTTGGCTTGGAAGTTTCAAATGCTTTGATTGACACGTATGCAAAGTGTGGGGATGTAGAGTCGGCTCGTTTAGTTTTTTACCTTATTCGTACTCGAGATGATGTTTCATGGAGTACCATGATGGCAGGCTATGCTCATAATGGATGTTTCTCTGAGGTATTGGATTTATATGACAAAATGAAAGAGATAGATCTTCAGATGAATAAGGTTTCTATCATAAGTGCTCTATTAGCTGCTGGAGATATTAGAGATTTAGAGAAGGGGAAGCAGATACATCATTTTGCCAAAAAACAAGCTATTGACATGGATGTTCTTGTAGCTACTCCTATAATGACCATGTATGCAAAGTGTGGAGAGTTGGAGAAAGCTGAAAAATTGCTTAAGGGGCTCCCAGGAAGGGATTTAGTTGCTTGGTCTGCACTCATTGCCATTCTTGTCCAATCTGGTCATCCTGAAAAGGCATTATCTGTACTTCAAGATATGGAGAACGAAAAGATTAAACCGAATAAGGTAACTCTGATCAGTATCCTTCCAGCCTGCGCTGAACTATCTGCTCTGAGATTAGGCAAGAGCATACACTGTTATGCCATCAAGGCAGATGATGATGCTGACATTCCAACGGGAACAGCCCTACTATCCATGTATGCTAAATGTGGACATTTTCGTTATGCATGCATTCTATTTGACACCATGCGATCTAAAGATGTTGTGACATGGAATGCTTTGATAAATGGGTATTCTCAGAATGGTGAAGTGGACCGAGCAATTGAAATGTACAAGAAACTGCAGTTCTCTGGTCTACACCCAGATGCTGGAACTATGGTCGGCTTGATACCAGCTTGTGCCCACTTGAATGATCTCAAGCAAGGAACTTATGTTCATGCTCTGAGTATTAAGAGTGGGTTTGATTCTGATTGCCATGTTAATAGTGCACTCATTGACATGTATTCCAAGTGTGGAAATCTTCCCTCAGCATTGTACTTGTTTAACCGACTGGATTTCATTAGGGACTTGGTATCTTGGAATATAATGATTGCCGCATTCACACAGAATGGAGATGCCAAGAAAGCTTTATCTGCATTTCGCCAGATGAGATTGGAGAATTATCAGCCAAATTTAGTTACCTATGTGAGCATCCTTCCTGCAGCAGCATACTTGGCAGCCCTGAGAGAAGGGATGAGTTATCATTCTTGTATCATCAAGATGGGATTTCTGTCATCTGTGGTAGTTGGCAATAGTCTTATCGACATGTATGCTAAGTGTGGCAAGATTGATTTGTCTAAGAGATGTTTCAATGAGATGGAAAACAAGGACATGGCCTCCTGGAATTCTATGCTGGCAGGATATGCAGTACATGGTCAAGGGGACCATGCCATTGCACTTTTCTTGCTGATGCGAAAAAACCAAATAGAAGTTGATTCTGTGTCCTATGTGAATGTTTTGTCTGCTTGCAGACATGCAGGTTTGATAGAAGAAGGAAAGAAAATTTTCCATGCTATGCAAGAAGAACGCAGGATTCAGCCAGATGCAGAACATTATGCATGTATGGTAGACTTGTTAGGCCGAGCTGGCTTATTTGATGAAACGTTGTGTCTAATTGAGAAAATGCCAATGGAACCTGATGCTGGAGTCTGGGGAGCCTTACTGGGAGCCAGCATGATGCATTGTAATGTGAAGTTGGGTGAAGTTGCACTAAAGCATCTCACTGAAATTGAGCCTGGGAACCCAACACACTTAATAGTTTTATCAAATGTGTATGCTCAATATGGGAGGTGGGCAGATGCAGGAAGGAGAAGGTTAAACCTGAAAGACACCGGGATGAAGAAAACCCCTGGTTGTAGCTGGTTTGAAGTGAATAACAGGATTCCCACATTTTCAGTGGGTGACTCAAATCACACCTAATACGAGAAAATGCAACTTTTGTGGAACAATTTGCTTGAGAAGATGGGAATATTCATGAAAGGAGCTGTGTCCTGCAGAATGTGGTGGAAGAGGATAAATAACAGTTCCTTCACTGTCAGTGAAAGACCAGCCATAACTATTGCCCTTCTAAATACACGACCTGGATCAACTAACTAGATAGTGAAGACTCTTCATATATTTGTGGACTGCCATACAGCTATCAAATACATTGCAAAAATTACAAGCCACAAAATCGTTGTGCGAGATGCCGCCCGTTTGCGTCACTTGGGAGGGCATCTGCTCATGCAGGGATTACTGGTGACGTTGCTGCAAAATGCCAATTTGACAATCTGTAGCATAATGCTTAAAGAGAAGAATGAGTGGTGACAGTGGCCACACATTAATCCAGCATTACAGGAATTTTGGATTGGAGAAGTGAGAACACCAATCTGTCGGCTGCATGGTCTTGTTTGGGGAGCTCGTGAAATTTATGACCTTATAGATTCTCTCCTCCTTATTCTTGTCTTCAAAGCTGACAATATGCTTGGCGCTAGGGCTGGAGATCCCGTTGACGCATAGAATTGTCATATTTTGAGGATCTTATGTAATTTGCACCGTGAATGTGAAGGAAAATCATCTTGTTCTTTGCATACTCTTTCCTGCGTGTATATTTGTTTTGTGCTCATGCTGGAGCAGGCTGACACTCGAGATTATGATGCAATTTGATGAAACAACAGAATGCCAGCGTTAGAAAGATGAAAAAAAGGGCGACAAGGAAGGAGCGGCAATGAAGATAGAGATGACCGCAAGGCTGCCATTTGACTGGTGCAAGGACATTATGCCGAGGGTAAGCATTAAAGCTTATAAATGAGCTCAAGATGCATTTAAAATGGAGCAAATTATTCCAATTTCTTTCTGTTGGTTGCTGAGAGGAAGGAAGACAACATAGAGGCGACGAAGGAGGCGGCAAGGCGACAAAGAAGAAGGTGCAACAAAGACACCGGAGGCAGAGCACCGACAACAACGAACAGGGGTCGGTGGGCTGCAGCTGAGTGAAATTGAGAGAGAAGGCGGGGGTATCTAATGGGTTTTTTGATTTGAATGTCACACTTACCTATGTTCAAAATTAAAGAAAGCTCACTCATCAGAGGTCTGTTAATAGATCGGACCTCACTGATTAGATACTCGATCACGTTCATGAGTTACTTGGAGTCAAAGTATTAATAAATTCAAGCTCACTCATGGCTGCTGGAATAGCTCGAGAACTCGAGGGAGAAAATTGCTTAGCTTGTAATTCACTTATGCCCTTAGCTTTTACTAGTGGAAGCGTAAGCGAAAAGTTATTCAAAAAGTCTTAAATCTATTATATTGGAGTTAATTCAGCTTCAAAGATGTTGATTATGCCAATCAAATCTTAAACTTTTGTACGGTTTGTCAATTTATTAATTATATCAATTCAATCCTAAATATTTTGATAATTTGCCACTCTTATCCTAAACTTTTTGACAATTTAGTCTTTTCGGCCAAATAATAAATTTAGAATTAAATTGACATAATTGAACAGTTTAGAATTAAATTTATTGTTGCACGATAGGATTATAACTTTCTGGACAATTATCCCAATATAGGCCGCTAACAAGATCCTCTCGTCTGTGTATATTTTTGCCAGTGGGCAAAGCAAATCTAGTCGTCAAATCAGGGACAGCCATTACTTGCATCATGAACCGATAGCGAAGGTTGCCTATGAGTAAGAGTGCTTCTAAATAATCATCTCTTGACGCAGAAATTAACTCTAGTAAGGAAAATGTAAGGCTCAGAAACTTGCATTCTTTGCACACCTTCTAAATAATTGATTAGTTACAATAAATTAGAATAATATGCTAATTCTTGTATGTAATCCATCGACTATTAAGTTGAACAATAATCTTACAGAAACTAGACGGCTAAAATAAAATTAAACTAATTACAAGTATGGACAGCGGGCGTCATTTTAGTCCATACAATTTCTTAAACGAAAACTGAAATCCTAACTACACATATCTATAAGCTTCTGATTAAGTCATTCCAACCCGTAGGCTCTATTTGGATAGGCTTGAAGCATCTAACACTCTTACCTGCAACATTTGAAGCGTACTATTCTCTAGAGGGCATGGCTAAACCCACAGCATAAATAACTGATTCCACAGCTATTTTACCGACAAGACCGCATTACCCCTAGAAAACAACAGATTTCTTGATGGTGGGAAACAGCCAAATTCATTAAGAAGAATAAATTAATGGGGCGCATTTCCAGAAGAACCCAACTATCCTGTTTAAAACAATTTTCCCATTGTAACACAAGGTAAGCATGCTCTAAACAAGGACTAACTCATCTTTCAAGGAGAGACGAAGACCTTGCAACGCCAGGAGAGAGCCTCTGAATTTTGCAATTCAACCCTTGCTTTATGGAAGTAACGCTCCAAAGTTTGCTCTCTCTCATCCACGACAACAGTGGAAATTGTATCTTCAGCTAGTTTGACTGCAGCTATTTGGGACAATTGAAAATTTTCTCCTGTGCGTTGCAACTTCCTAGCCATTTCTTGCTCGCCTAGCATCACCAGGCAAATTAGCAGAGATCGCAGCTCACGCATAGCTCCATTGGTTAAAGACATGCCCTTCAGATGGTCTACTAGGGCCATTTCCTCGCCAGGGCTGAGATGTAAAACACATCATAGACCCATTATTTTAAGACTAAAAGGAAGCAAATAAAAAACGTAAGTAGTGAGAAAACTTAAAGCGGAAATACCTTCCAGGTCGAATCTTCCCTCTGTTTCTCTGTCGCCTTGATTCTCTTGCTTTGCTACCAGCAGTAGAGCTGATGACGGAAGCAGTGGAGCCTGTCCTTGTCCTGCTCATGAGCAAATCATGAGTCATCAGCAAATCAAGAGCTCAATAAAATGAAACATATGCTACCAGAGCATAATATTCAGATTAATGTGGAACTTAAATGACTGAAACTTGTGTTCCCTTTCAGAGAATGGGAAAATTGGTGCAGAGAGTTCACATAATAAATATGCATGCATATCACGCCACCAGTGTCAGTTCAAACTCCTGTGTTAGGAGATGGACAAACCATGCAGAACTGCCGGAATGGAATGAGTAAGAAGCAAACAGGGTCATTTCCGACCCCGCCATGCACATTTAAATATGGGAGGAGAAAACATCTATGTCAGGAAGTAAAGACAACCAACTTACAGAAATTTATTCTACAGTGGAACTATTAACTTTATAGATAATATCATAATAAGCAGGATATTGCAAAAGGTGGATCACAGCAGGATATATGCAAGAGATACTAACAAAAAGTAAGACACTGTATGCCACCATAAGATGCATCTTAAGGACCGATCCAGAATAAAATTCAATATCTAGTAAATATTCAAAATATACATCCCTAATGAAAGCAGAAGCAAGTACTAATAACATTTTGAAAGTATAATATAAGCGGGAAAAGTCCATAATATCTAAGAGAAACTTTAATCAGTCTAGAACAAGCTGTGAAAGCATGATAGATCCAAAAGCAACACAATGTAAGGACACAAAGATCATACCCTCTGGTGTAAGCGCTCATTCCACTGAAGTTACTGCTAGCTTCCGAGGCGGTATCATCATCAAGATCAGCCATTGATCGTTCATCTGACTGGAGTTTTGCTGCAAGAAGTAATCTTCTTTGCCGAACAGCCAAGTACCTGGTTAAATACTTCCCAACTTTTTCCAAGCCTTCTTCATACTCACTTATGAGTGAGCCCCCACATTCAAGAGATGCATTCCTGATTTCAGAGATTAAATCCTCTCTTCTGTGCAGAAAAGAGATCCTTAAAGCGTCCTCCCACTCCCTTGCAGTAATTAATAAACCCACACCAGATTTTACATCTGCACAATACTCCAAAGCGATTTTGGCAGCTTCACCCGGTTTCCCTAGTGCTTGGAGTTCTTCACAGAGCTCATGAGCCAGTTGAACAGTCTCATCTTTTCCCAATTTTAAAAGACCAGCAACTGCAAGCACACCAGACCAACTACCAGAGGAACGGTAAGCCTTCAAAGCCTTTTCTAAGTTGGAACAGCATAAATAAGTGGTTGCAGCATGCTCGAAACTTTTCAAATCATTGAGATGATCACCCCAGGCCTCAAGCACTTGAATCCTCTTGTTAGGATCAGTAGTCAGTTGGAGTCCCAAAGGGAAAAGTTGAGGATATTTCTTTATAAGGTTCATAAAATCAACATAATGAGCATCTCCAGCCGAAGCAATGTGCTTAAGAGCATTCTCATACCTCTTTAACTTAAGATCAATAGTATACTGCATTAAGACAGCAGGCATGCGTTGCAGTTCTTGAAGGAAAGGAAGAAATTCCTTAGGATCTTTCTGGGAGTTCAGCGCCACCATAGCAGCAAGATTTAGATCATAAAGTCCCAGAGCAGCTTCAAAAACTGCCTCAGAATCTGATAACCAGAGCAGATGCTTTAAAGCTTCTTCAGCTGAAGGAAAAGATATTCTTCTTGGGTCATCAGAACCTGACAATTCAATCTCACGAATGACTTTTATTCTCTCAAGAGCTTCCTCAAGAGCAGGAGGATCACTTCGTGCTAAAGTGGTCAATATGCAAAGCTCCCGCGCAGGACTTTCAGGTAGTTGTCCTTGAATAGCAGTTCTTATCGCAAGAAGGACTGAAGAGACCTTGTTATCGGGATCAAAGCCCTTCAGTTCTCTGGCCCCCTCATCTTTGGTCTCATTGGTGCAAGGCAAAGCTATATAATTCTTGTATAGCCTCTCTGTAACATTTTCTTTCTTAATGGCACAAATGAACTCAGTTAAGTGATTCAAATTGTTGACCTGCTTGACAAATTCTGGAGCGTATTGGACAAATGTTTGCCAGCCACAGTGGTCCATGATAACATTGAAGTCTATTCTATGCCGCCTCACCATATACAGTGCATCTCTAAAACGCTGCTCAGCCAATGCACTAAGAATAGATGCTAAAACCAACTTTCTAGGGTAAATACATTCGAGATTTCCTCGAGTTGTCTGTAGTAAAACTGCAGCTTCATCTCCATGCAAGACACCAACAATCTTGGCTCCTCTCTCCCATAAATTTATGTATTTCCTGTTTTCTTCATCTCGTTTCTTGTTACCAGCATGAGTAAAATTGTCATACTTTGACTCCACATCTCCATGTAATATGTCGCTAGTATCGACAATAAAAAGCAGATCTTGTTTGGTAGCAAAAATCAAGTGTGTGATCACTTGGTCCCCACGATTTGAGTAAAATGAGAAACTGCTGCAGTTATTGCACAAAACCTTCCCGCTAACTTGTAGCCTTCCTATGTCGTCAAGTCCAAAAGGCAAAGATTCTGAAGAAAAGCCACCAATAGGAACAAGACTCATCCAAAGGCAAGATGACAAAAAGTTAAAATCACACCGTTTCATAGCTCCTCCTTGTACACATGATTTCGATGTGTATTTAAACATTTTTCCACCATCAAACTGGATGACTGCCAAAGACTGCTTAGCAGGATCTGAAGCAATGGAAATAACCGGTCTTTGTAAAGGAATTCCATGAATAGTTCTTGCATGCCAGCCCGAACATGTCATTAAGCTCGGGGCATGATCTTCAGAACAAACAAGCTCAATTTCTTCCAGATGGTAACCAGAGAGCCCATTTTGACCATGGTAATGAGACACGCTGAGGAGAGTGTGTGAATCCAACCAGATAAGATGTAGTACGGATCCAAATAAAGTTTCAGATAAACAAGCTTCAGCACCATATTCCTTGCCCTCTAGTTCTTCCCAGGCATCAATTTGTGGAAGCTCTAGAATACACAAACAACCATTTGACAAACAAACAGCTAACAAGTTTCTTGTACTTTTGAAATGAACAGCAACATCCCGAACTGCACACAAAAATTTAATGCTGAATAAGTACATCGGAGGAGGCAAAAGAGATATACAAAGAGGGGTTACATGTATCCTAGATCCATCAACAACAAATGCTGTTGAGTTCTCTGTGACAGCTGTACTCCAGCAAAAGTTGTAAGTTGTGCTCCTGCCACTCAGAGTCCAGCATATCAACTGCAACGGTTTTGTTGGATGCCACATGAACTTCAATCCTTCTTGGCTCGGGTATCTAATTTCTTGTTTTAAATACCAATGGTTATTGCTGCAGTACCAGATCCTAAGAGAGTCATAGTTTTCACATCTGACAACGGTGACAAGGAGGCCTGAATCGCAATTCCACTTCAACATCACTACTGTCGCATCCACCCTATCATCAATACTAAATGAGCTTCTCTCCAGTCCATTTCTTTCGAACAAAACTAACAATGGACACTGATTGTCCTTCTTCCTGTCATGAACAGCAGCAATTTTAGCCCCACTAGGCATCCAATCCAGGACACATCCGATGAAGGCCTTCATATCAGAAGTAGCATGTGCTGCCCCCGAGTCTCGTTCCCAAACCTTAAGCCTTTTATGAGAAGGAGGAGAATTGCAGGACTCGCTCAGTGTTGCAAAGTACTTCCCATCACCTCGCCAAGAGATTGAACTTTCAAGCATTTGTCCAGAGGAAATGGTGTGTTCAACTGAAATAAGGGGGAAAGATATCAACTCAAATCAAGCAATGTCCAGCATAAATAAAAGAAAACATTTACTCCTACCTATAGCATCAAAGTAAGAAGAAGAATGATCAAATTAAAAGCAAAGTTATTGCCTCCCTTTTTCTTTTCTTTTTTTAGGCAGGTAGGTAGTAATGCATATTCCCATTACGGTCCAAGAGCTGTCATTAACTGTTTAGGACTAAGCCATTACCAGATGCAATTTTTCTCTCTCAAGAACAAATAAGGATACTGCTAGAAAGGAATTGCACAAAACAAAAATCTAAAGTATGCCCAGAACAGTTTAAAAATGGACCACAGATAATGGATAAAGGTCCTTACGTACGTCAACCCCTTCAGGAGAATCCTCCAACGTAGTTTCATGCAATAAATCCCAATCATGCGTCATCACTAGTAGCTGCCCAAAACCGGTGACTATTCCAAGCAGATCTCCGTCAGGACTGGGTGAAATGCAAGAGACACCACCATCCACTCTACCCACAACTTCCGTTGTACTTGTGTCCACACTATGTAGAATGATTAGTCCATTCAATGTACCCAATATTAGAGCTTCTTTCTCCATTAGATAATCAAAGGAAGTAATGCAGTCCCCTGGCTCCAAATCAATAATATCGACTTCTGCCGGTAGAGAGGTACTTGTCCATGCTTCATCATTCTGGCACAAGCACATAAGTTAGAAAGAAAGAGAGATAACAAATGTAAAGAGTCAACTTCATTCTCTGTACTCAATATACTCAAGTCATGTTTGCCCAAATTCCCTTCACATGAGTCAAAAACCATCCCAGAAAACACCAAGTCCTCACTAAAAACCATTAAATGGAGGCTCAAGAACTTATGATTCCAAAGCTAATGACCTTATCAAACAAAAATTCAAGAATAACAAACTACTTGGAATTCAGATGCAGAATACTTTAAAACCATCAAAATATTTACCTTTGGAACGTCCAATAATCTCAAAGGCTATATATTTACAATCCCCAAAAAGAGTTTACTAAATTGACTAAAAAGAAGTAAAAACCAGAAAGATGCATAAATAACATCATAACAGTGAGATTAAGATCCAAATTCTCCATGCAGCAGCGGCAAATATAAACAAATTTAAATTCCTATTACTTAATTGTACTGTAAATCCATCAGTGAATTGAATACACAAACTCCTGAAATTATCTTACATAATCTTTTTGTCGGAACAAGAACAGAGATATGCAAGTAATAGATAACGCAAAAAATCAGAACAAAAAACAAAAGCATCCACCGTCTCCAAACAGAACAAGCCCCTTCTTTAAAACCCTCGATACAACAGACTCGGTAACCTACATAGCTCCGTAATTTTCAAAAATCCCAACTCGAACGATCCCTAAAAGAATCCCACCGCGCTCCGCCTCCGGTCGGCCTAATACCTCGTCGTTAACCGACGGAACTGCGTAGCTAAAGCCCTCGCAACCTTACCTGGAATGAAGAGAGGTGAGCGGTGTAGACGCGGTTCCCCGAGGAAGCGAAGAAGAGTCGGTCGTGCTCGATGTCGATGGCGGAGAACAGGATCGCTTCTTCCTCGGACTGGAGGTCGAGATGCAGACTAACCTCCGAATACAGCTTCAGATTCTTCATGTCGAGCTGCGAGCCGTTGAAGATGAAGATGAAGAAGATGAAGAAGAAGGAGCTGCGAGTGAAACGGAGAGAGACGCCGGTGAAGCGCACGGAAACTCCGGGTGCTTCCGGTATCACAGGGTTTAGCAGAGCGCTGATAGGGTTTTGCGGGTTCGTTATTTTAAAAATATATAAATAAAGTATTTTTAAAAACGTTTCCCAAATTTTCCAAAATAGAAATTCTTTTTGTAAATTTAATTTAATAGAAATATATTTTTCGTCAATTAAAAAAATATATTCATATCAAAAAATAATAACTAAATAAATTACTAATTTGCTCTATGGGCTATCATTCTTATACGAAAAGAGGAAGGTGAAAATTTGAATCTCTACCTAATTAAAAGATAGGGGTAAGGGTAAGGGTAAGGAAAAGGGTAGGGATAGGGGTAAGGACTATTTCAAATATGGGTTTCGATTCTCATATTTTAGAAGGAAATAGGATAAAAATTTGAGAATAATAATTAAAGTAAAAGTAGAATAAGGCCGAAAAAAAAAATTATTAAAAAAATATTTTCAATTAATTCATTTTCTTAAACTAATCAAATATCGAAAGATATGAAATAAATCAATCGTGAAATTCTAGATTTTAAGCATATAAGCTTATATGATAGAAAAGAGATATATAAGCACAAAATAAAAAGTACCGATATTAGCATAAAATTGCAAAATTTGATAATTGCACAAGTTTTCATTTTCCAAGTGCCCCACATGGATGATCACTGCATCTCCTTTTCGGCCAACTTATAACATACTGTCTGACCAAAAAAACAACCGAAACTTATTACATACTGCAATATGCAAAACATCTAGTACATCTAACGACACAACGGGCCCAATAATTTCACAAGGACACTGGAAATGGGCCTCGGGAGCAAGCCCAACTACAATTTCGACCGGGCCTTATCCTCCGCCACTTTCTCGACGGTCTCGTCGGATCCGACGGCCTCCAGCACCTCCCGCAGCACCACCCCCCGATTCCCAGCGTACACGTGTCCGTCCCACTTCCTCGCAACCAACGCCTCCCCCAGCTCGGCCGCCGCCGCCACGGTCGCCTCGGCCCCGTCGTGGGCCGAATCGACCACCCCGATCCTCACCCCGTCCTCCGCCGTCAGCTTCGCCGCCCTCATCACGGCCACCCGCCGGGCCCGCGGGTCGCCAATCTTGGACCTCAGCAGGGCCATGAACCAGTTGGAGATCACGAGCCCGATGTCCATCTCGCTCATGTAGAGGAAGCCCCGGTCGCGCCGCATGACGACGTAGTCGTGGCAGAGGGCGAGAATCATGCCGGCGGCGGAGGCGTGGCCGGTGACGGCGGCGATGGTCGGCATCGGGAGGCAGATGAGGTCGCGGACGAGGGAGCGGAGGGCGGAGGACATGAGCTGGAGGCGGGGCTTGGAGGACTGGGCCCAGTCGAGGTCGTAGCCGTTGGAGAAGAACTTGCCGTGGGCGGTGGTGATGAGGGCGGAGGAGGAGGCGGAGGGGTCGGATTGGAGGCGGGAGAGGGCGGATCGGAGGGAGGAGATGAGGGTGGGGTTGAGGCGGTGCTCGCCGGCGCCGATGAGGGTGAGGATGAAGAGGTTGCCGCGCTTCTCAAGGGTGCAGAGCTGCTCCTCGCCGTGCTCGTTGCCCGCCATGAGAATGATCAGATTGATTGTGTATGAGTCAGAGAGAGGATTCAAGCAATGTGCAGAGCAGGGTCACCTGAAGTGGGAGACGAATGATAATTAATTATTGTTAAAATTAAAATAAAATATTGACTTTGTCTTAGAAATTAAAGAGCTATACCCTAAAGGCTATGTTGGGCAACAGGTATCCTCATCAAGACAGGAGCTGTCCTTAACCCACAGGCACCGATTAGGAGTGAGCATGATCCGGATTGGGTTGGTCTACCCCCTAATTCTGGGACTAACCCGTATAGTGTTGGTCCTTGATTTTTGAGGCCAAAGGCCCTAAGCCTATTGAGTTTGGGGCCAGGGGCCAACCCAACCCTATTGAGTTTGGGGCCAGAGACCAACCAACCCAACGATGGGTTGTCCGGCCCAAAGTCAACTCGCCCGATAATTTTTTTGTTTCATTTTTTGTATTCATTAAAAAGACAAACTTACTATTTCAAGTTACATATCCATCAATAATGCGGCATTGAGCAACAAAACTATAAATATCAGTATATATTTAACAAATTTAAGATCAAGCAATAATAAAAATTTCACACTTACTAAAAACAAGAAACCATAAAAACAATTAAGATGGCTTATAGAGCCGCGAGGCAAGTGTTGCTCACAAGTAAAGAAGATTTCTAATTAGGGCTTTATTTCTTTTTGATTTATTCGGCGATGAACGAGGTCAATGAAGAGAGCGAGATGAGCATTGAGCGTCAAGCAATAAGCAACTTGAGGCGAGCAAGGCGAGTGTCAAGCTGGGTGAGGTTGCTCACAAGCAAAATTGTTTCTTCTGATTTTGCTTGCCAAATTGAAGACTAAGAGGAAAAAAAAGAAGAAGAAGAGAACAATAGTACTGGAGAAGGAGAACATTGTTTGAGTTAGGGTTTGCTCTTTATAATAGATAAAAAAAATATTATACATAAAATATATTATATATAAATATATATTTAATAGTCAGGGTTGGTCCGGGTTGGACCAACTCTAAACTCTAGGGACTGAGGACCAACCCGCACAGTGTTGATCTTGGAATTTTTGGACCAAGGACCGACCCAATCCCCTTAAGAACTGGACTAGGACTGGTAGGGTTGGGCCAGTCCAGGGTCGGTCTAGGGTTGACCCTGGACCGATACTCACCCCTAGCACCGACTTCACCTGTCCTCTAATGAGGTGCATTGGGAATTTGTGTTTCTTATTTTAACGTACTGATATTCATACGTTTACTCTCTCAATTCTCCTTTATATCTTTTTTTTTTCTAGAGAAAAGGAATACCTTTTAAATATTTTACATCTCGAAAATCTCAATATCCAAATTGAATTAGGATATTGGGATCCAAAATGTGGTATAGTTAAGATAAGCAAAATTCAATGTAGTTCGTTTGCATGACATAAGTTTGGATTTTAGCAAGGTTGAATTTGAAATAGGTGCACATGCTTAATAGAACATATGAGCGTGAGCCCGAGTCAATTGAAGCCAAGCTCGTGAGGCGGGCGCCTATGCCCAAGTCCATTGAGGTTGGACCCGAAGCCTCAGTGCCCATCCTCGAGTTCATTGAGGTTGAGCCCGAGGCCCCAATGTCCATGCCTGATGCCCGAGCACTAAGGTCCAAGTCCACAAAGGTCGAGTGTGGAATCTCAATACTCAAGCTCGAATCCCTAATGCCAAGGGTCGATTCCACAAAGGCCATGCCCAAGTCCATCGAGGCCAAGCCTAGTACATTGATGCTCGCTCTCGATCCATCAAGGCTAGACTTGAGACTCTAATACCCATTTTCAGTTCCCCAATTACTCATGCACAAGTTACTAACATCCGAATAATATATGTTTATTTAAGAAAATCAAATACCGAAAGATATGGAAATTTTATGCGAAATAAATCAACCGTGAAATTCTAGATTTTAAGCATATAAGCTTATATGATAGAAAAGAGATATATGAGCACTAAATAAAAAGTATCAATATTAGCATAAAATTGCAAAATTTGATAATTGCACAAGTTTTCATTTTCCAAGTGCCCCACATGGATGATCACTGCATCTCCTTTTCGGCCAACTTATAACATACTGTCTGACCAAAAAAACAACCGAAACTTATTACATACTGCAATATGCAAAACATCTAGTACATCTAACGACACAACGGGCCCAATAATTTCACAAGGACACTGGAAATGGGCCTCGGGAGCAAGCCCAACTACAATTTCGACCGGGCCTTATCCTCCGCCACTTTCTCGACGGTCTCGTCGGATCCGACGGCCTCCAGCACCTCCCGCAGCACCACCCCCCGATTCCCAGCGTACACGTGTCCGTCCCACTTCCTCGCAACCAACGCCTCCCCCAGCTCGGCCGCCGCCGCCACGGTCGCCTCGGCCCCGTCGTGGGCCGAATCGACCACCCCGATCCTCACCCCGTCCTCCGCCGTCAGCTTCGCCGCCCTCATCACGGCCTCCCGCCGGGCCCGCGGGTCGCCAATCTTGGACCTCAGCAGGGCCATGATCCAGTTGGGGATCACGAGCCCGATGTCCAACTCGCTCATGTAGAGGAAGCCCCGGTCGCGCCGCATGACGACGTAGTCGTGGCAGAGGGCGAGAATCATGCCGGCGGCGGAGGCGTGGCCGGTGACGGCGGCGATGGTCGGCATCGGGAGGCAGATGAGGTCGCGGACGAGGGAGCGGAGGGCGGAGGACATGAGCTGGAGGCGGGGCTTGGAGGACTGGGCCCAGTCGAGGTCGTAGCCGTTGGAGAAGAACTTGCCGTGGGCGGTGGTGATGAGGGCGGAGGAGGAGGCGGAGGGGTCGGATTGGAGGCGGGAGAGGGCGGATCGGAGGGAGGAGATGAGGGTGGGGTTGAGGCGGTGCTCGCCGGCGCCGATGAGGGTGAGGATGAAGAGGTTGCCGCGCTTCTCGAGGGTGCAGAGCTGCTCCTCGCCGTGCTCGTTGCCCGCCATGAGAATGATCAGATTGATTGTGTGTGTGTGTGTGAGTCAGAGAGAGGATTCAAGCAATGTGCAGAGCAGGGTCACCTGAAGTGGGAGACGAATGATAATTAATTATTGTTAAAATTCAAATAAAAGATTGACTTTGTCTTAGAAATTAAAGAGCTGTACCCTAAAACCACTTACCTTCGTGCGGCTATGTTGGGCAACAGGTATCCTCGTCAAGACAGGAGCTGTCCTTATCCCACAGGCACCGACTTCGCCTATCCTCTAATGAGGTGTGATGGGAATTTGTGTTTCTTATTTGAATGTATCGATATTTGCACGTTTACTCTCCTAATTCTTTTTTATATTTTTTTTTCTAGAGAAAAGGAATATCTTTTAAATGTTTTACATCCTGAAAATCTCAAGATCCAAATTAAATTAGGATAAAACCTTTTAAGGACTTATTGGGATCCAAAATGTGGTATAGTTAGGATAAGCAAAATTCAATGTAGTCCGTTTGCATGACATAAGTTTGGATTTTAGAAATGTTGAATTTGAAATAAGTGCACATGCTTGATAGAACATATGAGCATGAGCCTGAGTCAACTGAAGCCAAGCTTGTGAGGCGGGCGCCTATGCCCAGGTCCATCGAGGTTGGACCCAAAGCCTCAGTGCCCATCCTCGAGTTCATCGAGGTTGAGCCCGAAGCCCTAATGTCCATGCCTGATGCCCGGGCACTAAGGTTCAAGTCCACAAAGGTCGAGTGTGGAATCTCAATACCCAAGCTCGAATCCCTAACGTCAAGGGTCGATTCCACAAAGGCCATGCCCGGGTCCATCGAGGCCAGGCCTAGTACATTGACGCTCGCTCTTGGTCCATCAAGGCTAGACTCGAGACTCTAATACCCATTTTCAGTTCCCCAATTACCCATGTACAAGTTACTAACATCCGAATAATATATGTTTATTTAAGAAAATCAAATCAGATTTTTCATGGTTCTCTAGCTATCCATGCACAAGTTACCGGTACTCAAATAATGCAAATCTATTTAAAAAATCAAATCAAACTTTCCATACCAATTAATAAAAAATATTTTTCAGTTTATTCTTAGATTTCTACCAAATATCGGAATATATTGTTTTTTTTTTCCAAAAAATGACTTTCTCAAAAATAATTTTTAAAAATGTCACATTTTCTACAAACAAACGGAGCCTTCGGGTCTCGTCTTGCAATTTCAATGGACCAAAAAAGTCCATAATTGCAACCGCGTCATTATTTATTGCACCGATTGCTCTGTCACCTACCCCCGCACGCTGAAGTGAGATTGGGGCAATCTCTTCTAGGGGTTTCAAAGTCGCACTTGGCCGTATGGTGGTAGTCGCAACACCCAACAACTGAGGTAACATAATGGGCTTTTGATGGAGACTAAGGTCCCTTTGTTTAACCAAAAATGCAATTTTTCGGAAAAAAATTGATTTTATTTTATAGTATTTGACTAAAACCTGAAAAAAAGTTGTAGAACGTATTTTTCATCATTTGGTAGAAAAAATCCGATGGCAAAAATTGCTATTTAATTATTTTTTAATTTTTATATATTTTATTTTCTCTTTTTGTTTCTTCCTTGGTTAGTCGTCAGCCACGCCATGATCGACAATCGGCCTATGGTGAGCTCAAGCCTCACTAGAGGTCGATGACGTTGTGGTGATGGCAAAGAGACAACTAGGCCTACAAAACATGTGGTGAGCACACGGGGGCAATGGGACGGCTCGCGATGAGAAGGACTAAGGCGAGATTTAAAAACAATTGTCGAAGTAACCGGCGGTTGAAGGAGGAGGTAGTTGTTCGGTGAAGGGAGGAGCAGATGGAGAAGAATATGAGAATCCCTTCGGACGATTTGGCCGCCTCGCAGTGGTGTCTGCCATTTCCAGGGCTTCGAGCAAGACTAGGATGATTTGGCCGCCTTGCAGCAGCCAAGCCGCCACCATAGCCTGCCCTTTACCTTCGATCTCGAGGTTCAAGAGTGATCGTCCACCAGTTCTAGAGCTTTGAGCAAGCTTTGCCTCATCAAAGGTTGGCGAGATTGATCTCGCTGCAACTCACAAGGCTCAAGCTCACTTAGGACCAGTTGCCGACCATTGTCATGGCTAGCAACCGGCTAAGAAAGAAGTAAAAGGAAAATAGAATAACATAATAATTTAAAAAAATTAAATTTAAATTTAAAGAAATAATTAATTTTTTTATTTTTATTTTTAATATTCTAGTTAGAACGAATGTTTTTTTAACCAAGAACTTGAGCCTAAGCACCAAGGATTCGCGTATGGGCTTTGTGATCCTTAGCCTGAGGGTTGAGATCAGAGCTTTAGTGGTAGGGACTCGAGCATGGCCTTCATGGACCCCAACTCGGGTGCTAGAGCATCGGGTACAAACATCAAGGGTTCAAGCCCTGTCTCGAGGGACTCAAGCATAGGTGTGGGGGCTCAAGCCTAAGCATTAGGGTCTTGAGCCCAACCTTGATGAACCCGAGTCTAGCTGTTGGAGGCTTGGGAACTACTGTCGGATTTTCATGCACAAGCATAGAGTTTTGAGTCCAAATGCCAATATTTAGTCATATTTTAGAAAACATTTTTCAGTTTTTTCAAAACAGAAATCATTTTTCTGAATTTAATTTTTGGTAGAAAAATATTTTCCTCGTTTTCAGAAAAAAAAAAAAGAGGAAAATGTTTTCCACGAAATAAACGGACCAATATGTTCCATTACTTTCATTCTTAAACCCTAAGCTTGAAAGCCTTTTTATCGTTTTCCTACTATGCACACGTACGCGCGTCAATTCAAACAAGGTAATTTTATAGACTAAAGAAAAAAACACAAAAGAGTTGATTGAGTCTATTAATTTGAACACATGAGATGTCACGGTAAAATCATAACATCTTTCATTGGGAATAACTTTGAACACAGAAGTATAAAAATACTTCATTTTTTTTCAATCCAAAAAAGAAAATGCAGATTTATGCATTATTGTGAATCACCATCATTTCATAAAAATAATTAACTTATTAACCTTGTTTTCTTTGGGTTGATACCATGAAAACCCTAAATCGGTACATTTATGACAAATTTATTCCAAATAAATTTTTTGACTACTAAAAACCCCAAATTAATACATTTTATGATCAATTTACCCATCCATTAATATCCATTAAATTTTCATTTTTTGAGAAAATGTTTATACACAAATTGTTATTGATATTGCAAACATTTTTCATTAAAGAATTATTTCAAGTGATATAAGAGATTATTTTAAGCAAAATATTTTTTAATTATTAAATTTTCTCTAAACAAACGAGGCTTAAAT
Organism: Corymbia calophylla; assembly: GCA_014182845.1. Classification (NCBI taxonomy): domain Eukaryota; kingdom Viridiplantae; phylum Streptophyta; class Magnoliopsida; order Myrtales; family Myrtaceae; genus Corymbia; species Corymbia calophylla. The sequence continues at coordinate 7,402,152 of CM024702.1, forward strand.
AAATCATACGAATATCTACTCTTTCATGAGGTTCTTGATAATTGCAAAATCCCTCCATTTTTTTTTTTTTGGCCAAATGGAAACCAAGGGAGCAAGTAAACAGGGTTCGAGCAAATAAATTCTCTATATGTTGACAAAAATCTGCCAAAGCAAAGACTCATGAGTGCAATGCACGATTTCAACGGCCCGCGACAAGCAAGTCACGAGAGTGGGTCAGGGAAAAACGTGACGACAAGACTCGGGGAGGCGACAGCGTCGTGGTTCACGAGCAAAGAGCTCCGCTTCGTGGAGGACAGAGCATTAGAGCAAAGCAGAAATCGTGAAGAGTGAGGGAAAAATGTGACGATGGGACTCGAGGAGTATTCCACTCACCTAATATTTTCTCCCTACACAGTTTGAAGTGACATTTCTCCCCAAACTCATATGCTAAATGCATTAAAATAGTGTCAGTACAAGATATTGCACGATTAATCTTCCTTCATGCCACCTTATTATACCGTGATATTTAAACATCTTGTATATTTAAAGGGGCAAATGATACAAATAATCATTGAACTTCAGTTCAATGTGCAATTTCGTCTGTAAACTTTGGTTCATTGTGCAATATTATCCCTAAACTTTTAATTTGTTTAAAGTAGACCGTGAATTATTGGTAAATATACAATCTAGTCTCTAAACTATATAAAAATATTTAATGTTGTCATTTCATTAATTCAAATTAATGGAATCTATCGTGTGGCTTCCAAATTGGTATATTTGATTGATGGACGAAAATAAAGTTACGCATTTTCCATAAAGATATATACCACATGGATTATTTAAAGTCCCTGATTCGTTTCTTTTATTTTCTAAAATAGATGGATAAAATGATTGACAATGTTGACTCATCATTTTTAGAGATCCAACTCGGTATATAATAATCACGTAATTATATATCATTTGATTTGTCGTTTGAGCAAATTGAAGGATTACATTGAACATTTTATAATATTCCAAGAACCACATTGAACATTTAAAAGTTCAGGGGACAACATTACATATGATGCCAAAGTTTACATTATACAAATTAAAAATCCAATAACGATATTACACATTGATTTTAAGTTTAGACATTATTTATATTATAATCCCCGTCTAAACATAACTGGTCAATTTTTGGGACCGAATGCGCCAAACGATTTCACGAGAACTCTCGAAACGGGCCTCAAGAGCAAGCCCAACTACAATTTCGACCGGGTCTTATCCGCCACTTCCTTAACAGACTCCTCGTATCTGACGGCCTCCAACACCTCCCGCAGGACCACCATCCGATTCCCAGCGTACACGTGTCCGTCCCACTTCCTCGCGACCAACGCCTCCCCAAGGACGACCGCCGCCGCCACCGTCCCCTCCGCGCCGTCATGGGCCGACTCGACAATCCCCATTCTCACCCCGTCCTCGGCCGTCAGCTTCGCCGCCCTCATCAAGACCTCGCGCTGGGCCCTCGGCTCGCCGACCTTGGACCTTATCACGGCCATGAACCAGTCGGATATCACGAGCCCGATGTCCATCTCGCTCATGTAGAGGAAGCCCCGGTCGCGCCGCATGACGACGTAGTCGTGGCTGAGGGCGAGCATCATGCCGGCGGCGGAGGCGTGGCCGGTGACGGCGGCGATGGTCGGCATCGGGAGGCAGATGAGCTCGCGGACGAGGGAGCGGAGGGAGGAGGACATGAGCTGGAGGCGGGGCTCGGAGGACTGGGCCCAGTCGAGGTCGAAGCCGTTGGAGAAGAACTTGCCGTGGGCGGTGGTGATGAGGGCGGAGGAGGAGGAGGCGGAGGGGTCGGCTTCGGAGGCGGGAGAGGGCGGAACGGAGGGAGGAGATGAGGTTGGGGTTGAGGCGGTGCTCGCCGGCGCCGGTGAGGGTGAGGATGAAGAGGTTGCCGCGCTTCTCGAGGGTGCAGAGCTGCTCCTCGCCTCGCTTGTCGTCCGCCATGAGAATGGCCGGTTCGATTCTGTGCCGTGGTGGGGGAGAGAGAGAAGGGGATATATGAAGAGGCCGAGCAACATGCAGAGAGATTCAAATGAAGTTGGAGACGAATGATAATTGTTGCTGAAAATTAAAATAAAAAAAGATTGATTTTGACATTAACTATAAAAGAAGGTGGCATGGTTAGGACACGCTTTTCGTTGCCGCCGAGAGGCAAGTAAACAATTTTGGATTTAGCATTAAAATGATTCGTATCACAAACGGGTCAACCCATTTTAAGATATGACAAGAATCGTATCTTACTCGAGTTAACTTATTTATTTATGACCTGAATTGACATGTTTTAAGTGAACCATGTCCTATTTTTTGTACGACACCGTTGGCACATATTCATGTACTTTTGGATCGTTGTAAATTTTACAAAAGTAACATGTAATCTTAAAAGAACAAAGAGTTAAACAAAAACATATTTAGGGTAACAAAAGTTAGGACAAAAAAAGAAGAAGCTAAATATATAACATACTCTAGATGTAACACATAGTCATATTGTATACAAGGTGCTAATACAAGTAATTGTATATTGACAAGATGTGTTTATAATTAGACAAACATTAATGAGTCATATCATGGACATCATCACGGTGACATGTATGATATCCCTAATAACCGAGTTGTGTCCTATGACTCGCTTTATCAAACATGTGTTCATGTTAGAGTAATTCGACACATTTATAAAAAGGTATCATGTATGAATTAGCCATATATGTGTACCTTATTTCGACTTGACACGATTAATGCCACACACAACACAAGTTACCAGCTCTAAGCATGTTTCTTCTCTCTCGGAAAAGATGAAGGGGGAGCATCTACCGGCTAATCTAGGCATACTGTTATCATTATGACAACAATTATTATTACATTGAAATAATGATTGAAAACATAATAGGATTTTGTTAAGGAGATTATCATATTTGGAGAAATATATTTTAATACAGACTACATAGGACGAAAGTACTTTAGAAGCAATTGATAATAAAATCATCATAAATACAAGTTTATTCATATAGACGATTGCATTTAGTCGTCTGAATTTGAATTAGGATAGAATTGAATAAAGAGGGATTTGAAAATTTTCAAATATTCTCGAATTGTAAAGATATTTCATTATGTGTATTATGCAATTTAAGATAGGATTTGAATTTTTTGAATTTTTTTTAAACTTATAACCTAAAATAGAATTGAAAATCTTTGAAAATCCTTCGCATTTGAAAATCTCTGAAATTCCCATCTCCTAGTCCTACAAGCTCCTCTTGTATGAGATTTGAACCCTTCTGATCACCTACCTGAAAAGTCAACCGCGGAGCATGGCGACTTTCAACAAACACGAGTTCGCGTAATTTTAGGATTGCCTCGGAAATAACGAGAGGCAATTCCTGTGGGTCGCACGACCAGACTAATCACCGAAGAAAGCGATTCCTCCATCCTGGAAGAGCCAGGGGAGGCGATAGCGGAGAAGGTGTGCGTCATGGGGTGGGCCCTCAGGAGGACGTTCTGCACTACGGTAATGTTGCAGCGTTCTTGATGCACATCAAGTGGGACTCGATGTTTGAGAGCGAGGTCCCTAAGAAGCTGATGATGCGCCAGCAGTTCTTCATCGACCAATGGGTGAATAGCCAGCTTGTGAGTCACGCGTGAAAGGTCGACCTCGATGCGAATGACTTATGCAATTAGGGTGGAAATGATGGTCTATGCAAACCTATCACGACATTGTCCTTAGACCCCTTATCACCTTCACTCAGATCGACAGTTGGCAGTGACAACCGGCTTAGTCGAAGGCGACGATGATTGTGCGATGGTCAGAAGTGATGATGATTAGTTATCTTGGTGGTGTCCTCGCGTGATGTTGCCAATGAAGAAATGTATGATGCGTCACTCCATCACTTTTTTTTTTAAAAAATGTTATCCAATCCAGGTTTATCCCACCCCTAGGTCAGATTTTTTATCTGACATTTTATCCGGATGTATATGGGTTTATCGGATCTAGAGATCATCACCAAACACCAAATGTGATAAAATTATCCCATCCAGACTCAAATCTGCAATGTTGCATCGATCATCTGAGTTTCTTCTGAAGAATGCTTAGTCCCAAAAGTATGTTGATAGAGACTTCTGTGTGAGATGCTTGCTCTGTTTAACGGAATAGTGTTCTTTTTCCCAAAAGGAAAAAGGAAGAAGTGAACTTGTCAATTAGGAAGTGACATGTTTAAAAAAAACACATGCACCGCTGAGTGTCTAAAAAGCTTACATTGTTGGAAAAGTGCAGATGATATTTACATCTAACAACTTCTTTACGCATCATTTAGATTTGACAATGGAAAGCAACCCTTTAGAAGCACAAAATGACTTGCACAAAGGAAGAGTGACGGAACGAAGAGCATTCGTGAATAATAGGGCTTAGGAGAGTGAATTTTTTCAAGGAGAACATCCAACATAAAATTTATACATGCGGTGACATGGTGTTTATGGTAGGCGACAATAGCACATCCTAGGATTGAGAATCCCCAAACCATGCGAAGAGGTTGTTTCTCTCTCTCTCTTTCATTTTTTTACGATGATCCAATCAAAGACACAACATGGTTCATCTTGAAATCAAGAAAACAATATCGATGCCCCTAGATAAACATGCTCGTGAACTTAAATTGCATCATTAACATTTGCTCCGTCGTCACTACAAGCTTCAGGTCCATTTCGCAATAGATGTGCATCTGTTTCAAGTCTAAAAGGGTGAACTCAGCCGTACTAGGGTTTCCTAAGCGCGATGGATCCTTGCTTGTCAACAATCTCACAACTACACGCAAGATTTCACAACAAAGACTATTAAAGAAGGAGGTAGGCTTGGAGTTTACTCCGCGTGGAGTTCCCCCAAACTATTCATCCGCTTTATATCCACAAACTCTCGCATTCCACCACACAAAAAGAAATATAATAATAATAATAATAATAATAATAATAATAATAATAAATAGGAAAAAGGAAAAGGGGGAAAGAGAGAAAACCTAATCAAGAGAGAATATAAGAAAAATGTGGGTAAAGGTAGATGTGTCAAAATGGGTCATAAACCCATATTATAACTCACTTTTAGTTAAATGGGTCAAATATGGGTCAAGTGAAAGTTAAATATTGGTCAAATATAGATTGAGTGAGTTATTAGATAGACCTATCATCTCTCTCATTCCATCCCCCTCCTCTATGCGTTCTCGACTTCCGTTGCCGATCCTGAGCTTGCCGTCACTAGCTGGAGCTCAGCTTGGATCTGGGCAAGTGAGCCGCGATAGAGCTTGGATTGGCGAGCCCTAAACTCTCTGGCCAGAGCTCGGCCTAGATCTGGACAAGTGAGCCACGAGGTCGCTAGCCTTGGCCGAGTTGCGACTCGCCCGAATTTGAGTAGGCGAGCCCCGAACTCGCTGGCCGCAACAGAGCTCGTAACTCGCCGGCTGCAACAGAGCTCGTAACTCGCCAAATTCGGGCGAGCCCGAGCTTGACCACTGCCAACGACCTCGACGAAACCTAGATCGACCGAGCCTCGAGTTCGTCGGCCTTGGTTGAGTTCGAGCTCGCTGGCCTGCGTTTTGGCCAGTCGCCGTCGGGCGGCACCTAAGGGTGATCGGGTCCAAGGTGGGTAGGGTCCAGACTTGGACCTTGTGTAACATCCTGAAATTCGAGCCCTTTTGAGGAAGGAATGAACGTGAATTTCGTCGATGCATTGTTGGTTGATCTCACTCGGAACTGATCACTCCTGAGATACTGACCTTGAGGGGAAAGGCTAATGAGGATAAAACTCGTGCGACTAAAGAACTTGACCTGGGAAAACGACTCGACCGTGAGACTTGCTAAGGACGATCCTGTAGTTATGCAGGCCGATTTCAGGGACGACTAGAAGTCGATTCGCGGACAGAAATAATGGGACGACGGGTGATTCCGTCTACTGTTATCGAACTCGCGAATGGCCCTATGTCGATCTTTGGTAATCGTGTACTTTGAAATAAGAATCGATCCTTCGCAATTTCATGTAGTCAAGGACGTCCATGTGTCGAGAAGTCTTGAACGTGAATTGGCACGAGTCGGTTACGCGTGAATCCTCAAAGCCGCCTGTCAGTCTGAGTAGTGCCAAAATGGCATTCGGGCGAAATTGACATGGCATGAGAATCCAGAATTGGAGTTCGAATTTTCGGGAACGTCCAGGACGGACTTTTGGACGATGCTTCTTAGTCAGTTGATAATGTCAGATGAGCCGAGTAATTGGAAAAGGGATTTTCGGACCAAGAAAACAAGCCTACGAGGACGTGGGCCGAGAAAGATCAGTGTGGGCCTCACACCCAAGGTGGGACAGCCGCCATGGAAGGCCCGAGGCAAGCAAGTGAGCCCGTTGGGCCAAACCGACAATTTACCCTCCCGAGCCCGTTGTCTAATCTTAAGCCGTTTCGAGCCCAACAAATTCCCGAGCCCATTCCTATTAATTTTCAAGCCCATTTCCTAGGCCCGCCCCTTTCATTTTCAGCCCAAGGACAGATTGGGAAATGTGCAAGGTGGAAATGACCAAAATGCCCTTGGATATTTTGAAGAAAAGTCAAAAAGGAAGAGAGATAAGATGAGGTCATTGTTTGGCAAGTGGGGCAAGCCTTGATGGCTTGGATAAGGCTTATCCTTCAGCCTTCACTTCACTCTCTCTCTCCTCTTCATCTTCTCCAAAATCGCAAAGCACCTCTCTCCCATGGTTTTCCTTCCTTCATTCTGTTTTTCAGTTTGACCTTTCACCGAAATCTGAGTTATTCATTGCCTTCCCGTTGGAATCTCGTCTCGTGCCACCCGCCGTTGTGTTCAGAAGAGAATTTCCGTTCAGATAGCGTCGGCCGATAGCCGGAAAGAGCTGCCGGTCGTCCCGTATTCCGGCCGAAAGCCGGCTGTTGCCGGACCGTCACTATTCCGCCTGCAGCAACTTTGTTCCGCCTTTTCTTCCGTTTCTCTCCATTTCCGGCCAAACCACCACCCATACCAACCACAAGTGGTTCCCTCTCGACCCCCAGTGTGCCGCTGCCGCCGGCCCGTCGCTCGCCGGAGCTCCGAGCAGCCCGTTCAACTCCGGCGGAACTTTCCTCCTATGCGCCGCGTTTTGAGTTGCGAGGGATTTCGAGTTTGTTGCTGCTGTTCTCAGCCCCGGGACCGCCTTGGATCGCTGTGGTAAAGGTCCCCGGGTGTCGGGTTCGTCGCCGCCGCCGCGTTCGTGTCGCCGGCCCGCTTAACGGGTGAGTTTAGCTCCTAATCCTTATTTAGTGCCTAAACTTGCTTAGGGTTGGGTTAATTAGTGGTAAGGTTGGATTATGATGTTTAATTAAGTTGTATTAGCCCTAAGATAGGTGGTTAGATAGATGATTAAGATTATATTAGCTTAATTTTGCTTATTAAGCTTAATTGTGCTTAATTTGGTATTAATTGTGATTTTTGTGATTAATTAAGCATGATTTGATTTAATTGAATTGATTAATTGTTTTAATTAATGTTTTGTTTAATTTATGGATTAAATGTTTTAATTAATTGAATTTCGGAAAAATCACTGTTCACAAATCACTGTTCACACATTACTGTTCACGGATTACTGTTCACGGCACTGTTCATGTAGAAGCTAATTTTTGGCTTATTTTGATGTGTTCTTGGTTGTTATGATTTATTGAAGTGCCGATTGTTAATTATACTCGTGAATATTGATGAAATGCATGATCGAATGTTGATTGGAAATTGGATTTTGAAATTGTCGAGTGAGATCGCATGACATGTTGCGTGGGTTATTTGAAATGGCATGTCGCATGAGCATGAGTGATGTTGCATTCACGACAGAGCAAAGACAAGAATGAATTGCTTGATGATGTGTTGCATGATCACACTAAGAGAGGGAACCCGGCGTTGCCGGAAGACCGCCAATCCTTATGGGGTTGTGCCGTGGCCGTTTGGTCGCCCGACTTCGGTTGGATGCCCGACGGGGGACATGTGACGGGGCTCACGGTAGTGGGCGGGTCCTATGTTCCCGTCGATGGGGATGCGGTAGTGGGCGGGTCCCGTGCTCCTTCGGGAATGCCGTCCGAGGGAAGGGATGACCCCGACGTCGCCGTGCCTCGAGGTAAAGAGGGGACGAAGCCGGTTTAGCCGAGAACCGCCAACCATAAGGTTGTGCCGTTGGCCCAGAGGGGGCGTTAATAATCGGAGCATGTGTGAGTGTGAGACATGAGAAAGTTGTGTGAGATGCTCGATTATTCGCATGCTCTTAGTGTCGTGATGATTTGTGGTACGCACGCTTGAGTTGACGATCGTGCGGGGGTGTGGCAATGGCCGGTGAGATCGCGTGTGACGCGATTCGCATGTGATTGATGAACTCAGTATCATCCGACGGCCATGTGCCTTGCTTGCATTGTATGAGATTTGACGTGCGGTGGTATGGCATACCGGGTAGGGTTGCATGCGAACCGACCGTATGATTGTTGGTTGCCCCGTCTCGTTGTTGGGCCGTTGTTTGGTTTTGGGCGTCTGTTGTTGGGTTGAGTGAGGGGTGGTTACGGAGAGATACCCCTGGTTGAGTTGGCGTACTAACCGGGGCTTAGGGGAAGAACTCGCCGAGATTTTATCTCAACCCGTCGTGGTTAACCATTTTCGGCCCCTAGTATGGCGTACCCGCAATGGAGGATCCTGCCCCGCTCCTCCAGTGATCGACTCGACGGAGACTGAGTCCGATGGGTCCGAGTGATGATGGTGTTGAACCTGAGGGTTCTTCTTGTTTAATTGGATTAGCCTAGTTTCTTTTTGGTTTGGCTTAGAGGATGGATCGGCCCTTTTTGTCGGGCTTGTAATTCGGAAACGATCCTCCGTTGGTTAATCCAATGAAGATGTATAAATGAGTAGTTGATGTTGCTCTTGCTATTCATCCCTCTATCCCTGTTTGATTGTTTGTTTGTCTGGGGATGGTTCGTCTTCCGCTTGCGCTTAACGAAAGATAAAATGAATGGTCGTCGATGGGTCCTGGGACGTCGCTTTCAATCGACCAAGGTAATGGGGTTGCCGCGAGCTCGAGAGTCGGGGCGTGACACCTTGTACCCAACCTTGTTTTAACCAGTTCCTCTTTTTTGAACCATGTACCCTACCCTGTTTTTATTGAACCCTGATTTGGACCCGACCCTGTTTTTCCGGTCCGGGAACAGGGTCAACCCTGTTTTCATGGGAACCTATTTTGCAACCGTTCGATATCTTATACAACTTTGAATTTTACATTAATTAGTGAATAAATAATAACATAATCATCCTAACATTATAAGACAAAGCAAAAATCCTAATAATGCATAAACATTAGCAACAAATATGGATCTAATATTAATCTCATTCTCACAAATACTTATGATATGATCTAATGTGCTTGCTCATGTGTATGCAACGGAGCTCTTATTAAGAAAATAGCTTTTTTGAGTTGGATTGAAAATGCTTTAATTAGTGCTACAATAGTTAGTAGCACTTATCTTGTGACTATAGTAATAGTTGAAGGTGGGACTATTAAAAAAGAAAAACAATGCATGAGAACATTTATTTTTAACAATTTTTTCAAAACAATTCTCCCTTAACTTGATTTAAAGAGAAGCTTTCTTTTTTTAACAATTCTTCAAAGACAAAGAGACCGAAAGGCACTATATAGAGAGACGATTAATTTTTTTTTAAAAGAGTAAAAACCGGTTCCAAAACTGGTCCGGTTCCGGGTGGGTCTTTGCTTGGACCTTGTTTCCGGACCAGTTTCAACTAGTTCCCAAAAATTGGAACTGGTTCCCGGACCGGTTTAACTGGGAATTGGTTCCCGACCCTATTTTTCGGGTGGTCCGGTTCGAAGTTCCGAGTAAACCCAATCCGATTGCACACCCCTAGCGGCACTAGCAGAGGAAAAGGGGGAAGAAGAAGGAAGAAGAAAGAAAAGAGAAAAGAAAAAAAAGAAAGAAAGAATAAAATAAATTAAAAAATTATTAAAAAATTTATTTTCCAAAAAATATTTCAATTTAGAGGTATCCACATTTTTTTATTTACTAATTTTTTATTATTTAATTTACTTTATAAATTTGATGTGAAATTTTTATTCAAATAATTTATATGTGAGAAATTTAAAGTGATTTTTTCTTAAATTAAGTTAAATATTAATATGTATTGGTAATATGTGTTGGGTATGGATCAGGTCAAATATGGGTCATCAAATTTACATTGCATGAAAATGTGTCAAAACGGGTTAAATGGGTCGATGTGAGTCGGATCATTTTCAACCCAACCTAAACCCGACCCGATACATCCATTTGACACTCTAGATAAAGGACAAGGAGATATTTAAATAAAGGTGGGATTCAATGAATGCCAAGTGACCATCTCCTAAACTTTCTCTCCCTGTTCGCTCTCTATTATTATCGTTTGGCCCCTCCTAGACCCTCAAGTGGAGGGAAGTCGACATTTCCTCGTTTTTCAGCTCTTCCCATCACCTCCACGACCCCACCAGCCTTCATCTTCTCTCTCTCTTAAATTCCTGATGAGACGTGCTAAATTTCATCAGATGATTTTGAAAGGAAGAGGGTCAAGCCATAGAAATTTTTTTCTCTGTCTTCTGTATCCATCTACATGTACCTAACAAGAACTGTGCAATGCAGATTCTTGGATGCAACTTCGCTCTTTTCTAGATAGATAAATTATTCGATAAAATCATCAGACCAACTTCTTTTTATTTTTCTTTTAACGCGATACAGGCAATCGATCACGATGAATAAAATATATGGAGCCGTGGGTATAGATACGAGTACCTGTAGTTTTTTACCCTAATGTGAAAAATAGTTGGGTACTATTTTCTCTAGGGTAAGTCATTGCATCTGACCATGAACTATTACAGTTTCTTCATTCTATATATCATCTTTGAGAGGAAATAAGCACCTCTCTTTATTAGATCCAAACTTTGCTTAAATAATTATTTTTGTCATGAGAGAGAGAAAGAGAGAGAGAGTCTACAGAAACCCAAGAGAGTGTCTCTGACAAAGAAAAGATTTGCTCATCTTTCTCCATCTCATGATCATGTGAAAGAGAAAGACTCACTTTGATGGATCATGTGAAAGTGAAATATTTTTTAATACAAACCATATAGGATGAAAGTACTTTAGAAGCAATTGGTAATAAAATCTCTATAAATACAAGTTTATTCGTATAGACAGTTGCATTTAATCGTCCAAATTTAAATTAGGATCGGATTGAATAAAGGGAATTTGAAATCATCCAAATATTTTCGAATTGTAAAGATATTTCATTATGTGTATGATGCAACCTAAGATAGGATTTGAATTTTTTTAAAATCTACAACCTAAAATAGAATTGAAAATCTTTGAAAATCCTTCACATTTGAAAATCTCTGAAATTCCCATCTCCTAGTCCTACAAGCTCCTCTTGTATGAGATTTGAACCCTTCTGATCACCCACCTGAAAAGTCAACCGCGGAGCATGGCGACTTTTAACCAACACGAGTTCACGTAATTTTAGGATTGCCTCGGGAATAACGAGAGGCAATTCCTGTGGGTCGCACGACCGGACTTATCACCGAAGAAAGCGATTCCTCCATCCTGGAAGAGCCAGGGGAGGCAATAGCGGAGAAGGTGTGCGTCATGGGGTGGGCCCTCAGGAGGACGTTCTGCACTACGGTAATGTTGCAGCGTTCTTGATGCACATCAAGTGGAACTCAAAGTTTGAGAGCGAGGTCCCTAGGATGCTGATGATGCTCATAGCAGTTCTTCATCAACCAATGGGTGAATAGCCAGCTTGTTAGTCACGCGTGAAAGGTCGAGCTCGATGCGAATGACTTATACAATTAGGATAGAAATGATGATCTATGCAAACTTATCACGACATTATCCTTAAACCCCTTATCACTCTCACTCAAATCAACAGTTGGCAATGACGACCGGCTTAGTCGAAGGCGACGATGATTGTGTGATGGTCAGAAGTGATGATGATTAGTTATCTTGATGGTGTCCTTGCGTGATGCCGCCAGTGAAGAAATGTATGATGCGTCACTCCATCACTTTTTTTTTTAAAAAAAAAATGTTATCCAATCCAAGTTTATTACCCCTGAGTTGGATTTTTTATTTGACATTTTCTCCAAATATATATGGGTTTATTAGATCTAGAGAACATCACCAAACACCAAATGTGATAAAATTATCCCATCCGGACTCAAATTCAAATTACCAAACACACAATAATGTATGCAAATGTGAAGGGAATACTTATCCAAAATGTCCTAAACCAAACAGGTAATTTAATCTTGAAAATTTTAATTTGGCTAATTTAATTCTAAATCTTTTAATTTTTTTTTAATATAGTCTATTTAATCAATTTTGATTAGAAATCACCAAAGTATAAATTTATGGAATAAAAGGATAATGACTGTAGAGGCTTTTATATTGGCTTACGGAAACTATTTAGCACTCGTCTCAAGGACGGAAGTAGGGGCTTGCAAAGGAACCAGAAACCACCCAAACCACCTAGAACCGAACCGGACCAGTCTGGAACTGGCGGTTCCCATGGGGACCAGTATATATGTATACTTAAAAAAAACAAAATTGCATCTTTATTTATTTAATTATTTTGTAGTTTTTTGACTAAATATATATGTACATGTATGTATATTTGTAGTTATTAACATTGTTGACTAATTTCATCTCTCAGGTATGTAATAAAATTAACCTCCTACTTTTTTTTCATTCTAATAATCAATTTACTTGCTTTCTCAACCAAAACAAAATAAATAAAGGAAGAGGAAAGAAAGAACCGATTGTAGATGTTGTGGCACTTTGCCATCATGATATGAAATTAAGAGTTAATAGCTTGTTTTAATTAATGAATGCAATTTTGTAAGGATTGGAGACTGGTTCTATGGACCCATTGAAGAACCAGACTGCATCGGCGGTCCGGTTCTCATGTGAATCTATGGAACTAACGGGCGGTTCTCATTTTTCAGAACTGGTTCTTAGTGGGCGATTCCCAGTTTTAGGGTAAGAATCGTCCACCCAGACCATGCTTACCCCTAGATGGAAAGTCAATGCCTTGATTAGCTCCACAAATGGACAAGAAAGAGAAGAAAAGAAAGAATGGTAAAAAAATCGAAAAATATTTTATTTCAAGTGGAGTTGTCCATGTTAACGCCGATTGTGCCATGGGATAGCCAACGATGATTGAATTGCCATGTTAGCAATTTATAGTTTAAGTTGATTGGATGGACTACATTAGAAAATTGACAAGAAATTTATGACTATGTTGACAAATTGAAAAGTTTAGAATTGACCGAAATTCAGACAATAGGTTTAGGAATTTTTTTAAACAATGTTCTCCAACAAATTAGTGGTTAACCAAATAAAGCAATTAAGAATATTTTATCGACAAAAAATGAACAAATTAAAAAAAAAAATCAAAAGTGGGGTCTCTATAATTAAAAGCCCATGGTAGATATCTTTGTTAAGAGACAAGTACACCGAAAGTATTAAAATTTAACACGAAAATACAATTGAGTCTTAAAATTTACAAAAAATGTCACAAAATCTTAAAAGCTATCAAATTTGTGCAATGAATCCTTCTATTAACTCTATTCTTACGGGGTACCTAATGTGGTTGAACATGAAAGATAAGGCTAAAATGATGCCGTTTTAGTTCAAATATGATTTTTTTTTTAAATATTATATAAACTAGACTAAAATTATCTAAAATTTAAAAAAGGAAAGGACAAAAAATATGTAGAATGATGAGGGCCTACACTGCTGCCCCACCCTCGCTAAAAAGGGGATGGTCTGCCAGTGGACTCCGAGGTCAGCCGAGGGTCAACGATCCCTACCCGGATTTATACAAGGGTCATTGACCATTGGCTAAGGCCCGGCAACCCTCGTTGGCCCTTTTTGGTGATGGTAGGGCAGCGGCAACGAGGGCCTCAAGGTCCTCACCATTCTACATCTCACTTTCCTTTTTTTAAATTTATTTTTAGTCTATTTATAATAATTTTTAAATAAAAAAAATCATATTTGGATCAATACATCATCGTTGCTGTGCCAATGCCATGCGAGAGAAATAAAAAAAATCATGTCAACATTTTCCATTAGTTAGAGTGGATAAAGTTAATAGAAAGACTCAGTTGCATTAATTTAACTAGTTTTAAATTTGATGGCACTTTTTATAGATTTTAAAACTCAAATGTACTTTCATCATAAGTTTTGTGATTTTTAATGCACGTATCCCTTTTGTTTTTGCCGAAGTATTAGTGCTTACTCAAATAACACAAGTACAAATCTCTCACTAACTAAATAAAATCAAAGATTTGGGACAGGTAACTAAAGAGTCCAAAGAATACATCCAAAATGTAGATATCTAAATTCTAACATGCTCAATCTTCTAAAAGCAAGAATTATAGCTGCTACATATATGATATATGTAGTTCTAAGATTAGTTGCCATGTATGAAAGTCAAGGGTTTGCATAACTTCTTAATTTATTGAAAGAATTTGGGTTAAATGTGAAAAAAAATTGGAATATCGAAATATGAAAAATACAAGAAGCCCATATATTTTGAAAAAGTCCATAAGGGAAAAAAGAAGAAATCTATCTGCTATTCCCTACATATTATATTAGGAAAAATCTCATACGTAATCAAAGGGAAGATAGTAAAAATGTTCTCAAGTAAACACATTATAGCAAGAGTTACATAAAGACGCTAGAATTTCCAATACGAGAGATGGAAATATTGTTGCCCTACTTTTCTATAATATCAATTCTTTTTCCTATGTACAAGAGCACCCAATACTCTAAGATAAATGGTTCCCGAATTTGCATAAATTCTCTAATCAAGTTTCTCCAATGCAAGTCAAATTATTATGTCTATCGAAACGTGATAAACACATGATATACAAAACCTCAAAAGGCAATGTTTTGTGCCGAGAGATTTTGTGGAAAATAAATGACTCAAAAAATATTTTTGTACAAACAATTTTAATATAGCTTAAAATAATTAATAAATGAAAGATACTTTTATTATAGACAATAATGTATGTCTAACAAATGAAAATATTTTTCGTATATTTATTTTTATAAGTGATATAAATAAAAAATCATTAAAAAAAAAGCAAATACTATCATAAACCCTAAACTATGCCACTTGTGACAATTTTACCATAATTTTTTTTGTGCCACCAAAAATCCTAAATTATACTACTTGTGACAATTTTATCATAAACTTTTTTTGTACCACAAAAAATCATAAATTATGCTACTTGTGACAATTTTACCCTAAACTTTTTTTATGCTATCAAAAACCCTAAATTATATCACTTGTGACAAATTTACCCTAAATTTTTTGGCTGAAAGGTATTTTCGTGCTTTTACATTTTTTTTTTTCCTTTTCCCTCTAACGGCGTCGATGAGGGCAGCCCTCACTAGACTCCGGTGAGAGTGGCCCTTACTTGACTTAGGCGAGGGCGAACTCGCCAGACTTGGGCAAGCCCTCACCGAATCTAGCGAGGGCGGCCCTCGGCTTCCCAGGGTGGGATGAGGGCGGCCCTCTCTAGCACCAGCAGAGGGAAGAGGGAAAGGAAAAAAAGTGAAAAAATGATGAAAATGCCCTTTAATCATAAAGTTTGGGGTAGATTTGTAATAAGTTACATAGTTTTGAGTTTTTGTTGTCAAAAAAAAGTTTAAGATAGATTGCATAGTTTGGGGTAAAAAATTTAAAAGTAAAATTGTGACAAGTGATATAATTTAAAATTTTTGTGTTCAAAAATTATTATAAGTGATATAATTTGGAATTTTTGATAATATTTGCCTTATAGGTCGAATAATCTCAATAGATTACCGGGGGAAGATAACAGGGAAGCAGAGCAGCCTGTACTTTCCCTGAAGAGCGCCTCCATAGTTCTCTTCCTCGTACGCAGACTCGAGATAAGCCTCGCTCAATCTCCAGCAAGCACAAAGCCTTGTGCTGCTCCTCCGAGAGCAGAGGGGCTGCGCCAATGGCAACGAGGATAAACTGCACCGCGTGGCTTGTGAACCCTTGGCACGCCATAACCTCCAAGACTTCCATTTCGAAGCCTCGTCTCCAGTTTCGCCACACCCTTTTCTCTTCCTCCTCTTCTTATTCTTCATCGGCGACTCATGGAGCTATGTGCTGTACTGGGTCGAGCAACGGCGCTTCCGAGACCGACCCTTTTGTCGTCACGACGCCGCTTTACTACGTCAATGCGCCTCCTCACATGGGCAGCGCCTACACTACCATTGCTGCTGATGCTATCGCTCGCTTTCAGGTTTGTCTTCAGACATTGTTCGTCTTTCATTGGCGAAATTCTTTTCTTTTTAATCGTCTTTTGTTGTTTGTGAGTTACGGGCGCGTGTAAAGGCAAACCCATGTTTCTCGATCCTCTTTTTGATGTCATTAAGAGCAGAAATCAGTGACAATATTCGATTGCTTCTTTTATCAGAGTAGATACGAATAAAGAGTACCAGTTTATTGCGGTGGAACTTTTGCCTTGATGAATTTGAATGAGTCTGCCCGTAGCTGGTGGGGATGAGTTTTGTTCCACAGACAAAGCTAGAACTTCATTATTCGTTCTTTAACATTGGTTGTTCATGGTAGTCTAATGCATTTTATTCATCAAGATTTGATTTTTGTTTTGTTTAAGCTGGGTTTGGATTGGAAAATTGGCTCCAGGATAGCTTCTCCATAAACATTGACTTGGTTCTAACTTCTGTTTCTTCAGATTAAAAGGCTTACACTTATTATTCTCTTTGTCTCTCTAGTTAATAATTGCTTTGTCTTGACAATGGAGTGACTTGTTCTGTGTTCTTGTCAGAGTTGTGAATTTTTTTATAACGCTGCTTCACTTTTCCTTTTGATGGCAGAGGCTCTTGGGAAAAAAGGTTATATTCATCACAGGCACCGATGAACACGGCGAGAAGATTGCCACAGCTGCTAGTGCCTGTGGTTCAAGCCCTAGGGAACACTGTGACTTAATTTCACAAGTTTACAAGACTCTCTGGAAAGATGTAATGGCCTATCATCTAACCATTTTCTCTTATTTATGATAGTGCAGATTCTAATGCTGGGCTTGCATTCTTTGTGCTTCCTCTCTATTTCTGGATGCAGTTGGACATAGCTTATGATAAATTCATTCGGACAACTGATGCTAAACATGAAGCAATTGTTCAGCAGTTCTATTCTAGGGTCCTTGACAATGGTGACATTTACCGAGCTGATTACGAGGGTCTATATTGTGTCAACTGTGAAGAGTACAAGGTTAAGACCTTCAACCTTACATTGTCAATGTTATTCTGTTTCTGGTTACAGATCTATAGGTTGTGACTTTCAGTGGTACTGTTTCAGTGCAATTAGTGCTATTACCTTTGCTAATTCTTTTAGGAAAAAAAGGATCTTTCTAGTTTATTAGAAGCCATAGAATAATGTTGTTAGCTCTGCATGTTCTATAGGATGAGAAAGATCTGCTGGATAACAACTGTTGTCCTATGCATCTGAAGCCCTGTGTTCGCAGAAAGGAGGATAATTACTTTTTTGCCTTATCAAAGTATCAGAAATTCTTGGAAGAAACTTTGGAACAGAATCCAGAATTCGTACAGCCACCATTTCGTTTAAATGAGGTGAGACAATGTCTAACCTTTCTACTTAAGAAAGGCAATGTGCCAGTATTGTCTTCTTTCGGCCAGATTAATCTGTTTATATGCACTCGATGTGAATTGGGCATTGCTTTTTAGAACAGCACGCTACACTTTAATAACAGTTGGATAACTGTGGTAGCATCTTCAGACAAATGTCTTCCTTCTGTAACTTCTGATTACACAAATTTGTAGGCAAGCTTGATATGTCACTTGAGTTTTTGAGTTGACTGGTAAAGTTTTTGTTTCTGCTGAAAAGAAAGGAAATGAAACATATCTGGCCTCCTTCTTAACCATGGATGAGTGCTATTTTGTTTCTCCCATAATAGATGATTGCTATTTGAGGAGTGTGTTGGATAATTAGGAGAATAACTTCATTGACATGAAAAGGCTTAAAGACAATGATCATCTTACTAGACAGTGCCATAATCTGTATACGACCATATTTTGAAACTTTTCAAACAAGAGGGGTTAGATACTGTTGCTGTTTTTAGAATTCCCAGGTCACCATTTAGGAGATAATGAGCAAACTTGGAGTCTTAACAGGAATTCAGTCATAAAAGCTGAAGGTTTTGCTGCAGCATAGGACTCAAATCAATCGAGTTGGTTGTTCTTTGTATATTATGATCCAACTTGCAGGATCTATTATTTGGTGACACTGTTGGCTTTCATATTACAATCAGCGAAAGAGGTTTGTAAAGCAAGTTTCCATGCCATCTCACTTAGGATAGAATGAAGCTGAGAGTCAAATGCTACTGGGGGATCAATAGTTGATATGAGCAATAGACCACTATGAACAATATGGGGTTTAAATGACAATCATCTTTTTGGGGGTGAAGAACCTCCAACATCAACTATAACAATTCTAGGAACTCAAAAGTATCTCCTTTTGAGTGCAAATTAAAAGAAGAACTTTTTTTGTTTTTTTGGGTAGTTTTACAATTAGCTACTTCTTTTTCCTTTGATGTCAATCCACTGAACCTCATTTATTTCAAATTCTCTGTAGGTGCAAAGTTGGATTAGAAGTGGTTTAAAAGATTTTTCCATTTCTCGAGCATCAGTTGATTGGGGTATTCCAGTTCCTAATGACAAAAAGCAAACAATCTATGTCTGGTTTGATGCTTTATTGGGGTAAGTTGTCTTTCATCTGGCTGAATGAGGTTTTACTTAAGAAATGTGTTTTTTTCCCCATAATAGCAAGCATTACTACTTATGTTTGTCTCATTGTCCTTATCAAAAGCTAAGATGTTATTGGCATGCTGACATACTTTCACAATGCACTCAAGCACAAGGCAATATAGACAACTGCTGGGAAGAACATCGGTCCCGCTCAAATTAATTTTCTATTAAATTAGTCCGCTGTATTCTTTGTATTTATTCACAAAAAACCTAGAAATTGCTACTGCAAGTAGAATGCAATTGGATCGTGAAAAGAACGTCAACACTATTGAGTGCTGCCTAATGTCGGTTGTCACACATGGAATGCATCTTAAGCATCCGTTGACTCTTTTACTTTGCTAGGTGAGTAATTGGGCATTATTGACACTATGTTAATCACCGCCTTCTTTACCTTCGAACAGTTATATATCTGCATTATCAGGGGAAAATGAGCAACCAGATTTGCAGGGAACCGTTTCTCTAGGCTGGCCTCCTTCACTGCATCTTATTGGCAAGGTAAGCCGTACCTTTGCTTTCCTTTTAATTTTTTTCATGTTCTCTATTTACTGAATTTTGTCCCCAATTTACACCTTGTGAGGAAGTTCGATCTATCTTTTATTAAATTATTGTGAAAATTTTAGATACCTAAGTAGTTCTCTATGCTTTTGTATTTTTGTTTCATGTCCTCCGTATTTTAACTGGATTCATCCCCACTCAGAAAACTTCTCGAAGCATTTTATTTCCTCTATATTGGATTGCTTCTAGCTCTAACTATTGGATGCCAGAGAACCTTATCTCCAGGGAGTAAAAGCAAAAGATGAGAAACATTTTCTTATGGAAATTAGTAGACTCTAATGATGCATCTCCCCTGAGCACAATATATGTTTTGGTCTTAGTTTGCCAGCAATTTTGTTCATTTGGGGATTGTTTAATCAAATAATTCTCCTACTAGGATGTCCATAATTTTGCTTGTGGTGATTAATGGTTTTTCCTCTTTAATACTCCATCCATATGCTCATTTGTTTACATAAAGAATTAAAAACCTGCATCTTTCTTCTCGGCATCTCATGTTGCCACTGCGCCTAATATGCTATACTAGTTAGCTATCAGGTGAACTATGATAGCCAATTATAGGGTTTTGATCTGTTAGGCCAAGAACTATACCCTCTCATTATCCTTCAATAAATATTTCTTTAGCTGACCATAACGGCATTATAGTGCTTTGCTTTTTTCTTAAGTTGATGTAAGGTTGATGTTTAGTCTTACTCAATTCAAATAACATTTAGTTGTTAAATGGGGCTACATGAATTCCTTAAATTTTCCAGCTTGGAAATATATTAAAAAAAGATACTGAAGTCTGGACTTGAATCACATTCAACTAAATAGGTGATTTCTTAGTTTTGACTTATCTTGTTTTTATCTAAGATGTATTCATTTTCCTTCTATAGAATGAATGGGTGGCTTCTGCTCCTATTTTCTTACACTAATTTTGGTTGCAATGACACATATGGTTTCCTCTTGTTCTTCACAGGATATATTACGTTTCCATGCAGTTTATTGGCCAGCTATGCTGATGTCTGCTGGTTTAAGTCTTCCAAAAAAAGTATTTGGCCATGGATTCCTGACGAAGGTAGTCAAACCATAAAATTTATGTTGTTTTCTTTATTGATATGGTTTATCAATTCCTTATGGTGAAGCAGCCAGATTTAATCATCGCATGATTTTGCTCTACTTTGAGTTGTTGATTTTTTTTATTGTTTTTTTGTCCTTATTTTTTTTTTTTTACTTTTTATTTTTATTTTTTGGGGAGATGGGGGGGGTTGGGTTGTGGTGAATGTAGTGTTGGTGGTTGGGTTGCATCTAATTAAGTGGTGCTGGCTTTGATGAACCTGTTTGTGTCTTCTACTTTTGTCTTCTTATATCTAATTTTTATCTCATGCAGTTTCTTTTAACTTTTAGGATGGCATGAAGATGGGTAAGTCACTTGGAAATACTCTTGAACCAAATGATTTGGTTCATAGATTTGGGTCTGATGCTGTGAGGTACTTCTTCGTCAGAGAGGTGGAATTTGGCAGTGATGGTGACTATTCTGAGGATCGTTTCATTAATACTGTCAATGCACATCTTGCCAATACTATTGGTAATTTTAATACTGGGTTTTGTTCTAATTTCCTTTCAGGCATTACTGTTTAGCATACATTAATAAGTTGCCCATATCTCCTAACTTCTGTTCTGCAGGTAATCTCCTGAACCGCACACTTGGGCTTCTGATAAAGAACTGCAAATCCACATTGGTGGTGGATTCAGCCGTTGCTGCTGAGGGAAATGCATTCAAGGACACAGTGGAGATGCTGGTAATGTTTGTGTTTCATTTGTATTTTATTCATTATTAAATTGTGCCATGAGACTCCTAGGACAACTGTATTTGTGAACTATCACCCTTCTCCAACTTTGTACTTTCCTTTTAATTTTCTAATCATATACCGTTGCTTCCTCTGACCAAGCTGAAGGTTTTAGTTCATACTTTATAAATTCATGCAGGTGTAAAATTGCTCACGATACTGAGCCATGATTTCTAGTTTGCACTACCATTTTTCCCTCTTGTATGACAATAATATTTTATTTATGTGCCCATTCACTTATTCATTTGCTCGTTTTTTGAAAATTTGCACCTTTGTATCTGTTTTGATCTGGGACTGAAATTAAAGTGGGATCACAAAATAATTATTTGGTATATCTTCTAAATGACATCTGTTCTCTTAACAAATCATTAAGAAAACAGCCCTGTTTTGGTTGCTGCATCTAATTTGCGTCATGAAAACTTGCATGACAACTTTTTCTCTTCAGTTCTTAGATTAAGAATGTCTTTCAATTTTTCCGTCGTGGTCAGCTTACAAGAATTTGCTATTTAATGCTACTTATGTTCTACCCTTCTTCTATTTTGTAGGTCGAAAAGGCTCGAATTCATTTTGAAGACTTATCACTTTCCACAGCATGTGAAGCAGTTCTAGAAATCGGAAATTCTGGGAACTCCTATATCAATGAACGTGCACCGTGGTCTCTATTTAAGCAAGGGGGTACTGCTTCAGAAGCTGCAGCAAAGGTTAATCCTTTTCGGTCTCTCCTTCCCAGAAAATTTTCAGCTAATATAAGTCCATTGAGCACCATTATAGCTGCATTGACCATGCATTTCTTTGTTCCAAAACCGGAACTCCTTGGGAGAATTCGAAATAGTAACTTCTGTCCCTATCTTAGAAAAGATGAGATTCTTGACAACTTGCTGGATTGAGGACCTCACTAATATGATTGATTGCTGGAAAATTCTCCTTTTTTAGGTTGAAACGATTCGTGATTTACTATTTATTTTTGCAATGTCATTTTTGATAAAAGCAACTTACACTGTTCATGCCTCGTGTTCTATTTAAGGAATCGATGCAACTTTTTATGAATGTAAGCTTTGACGGTCTTACCCCTAATCAGGATCTGGTGATTGTGCTGGAAGCAATGAGGATCATCGCTGTTGCATTATCTCCCGTTACTCCAGGGTTATGTCTCAGAATATACGAGCAACTGGGCTACTCAGCAGATCAATTTAATGCCACAACTTGGGTCTCTCTCTCTCTCTCTCTCTCCCCCAAAAACGATTATCCTTTTCTTCACTTATCGAATCTTTCTTTTGTGGTTTTTCCTTGATTGTAGAGTGATACGAGATGGGGCGGATTGAAGGGCAGTCAGGTCATGGCGCAACCCAAACCGGTTTTTGCAAGGATAGAGAACAAAGTCGAAGAGGATTCAAGCGCCAAAGTTGGGGCAGGAAGATGAGCAACATGGAGTAACGACACTTCAGGAGCCAACTTCTGTAGAGAACACCAAGCAGATTGGCATAATCTTTGCTCATGACGGCATTTTGGTTTTAGATCGTCTTTCACATTCACCGTGAGATGAAGTGCCAATCTAATTTACGGTGCTACTACCTCATAAGGGCATCTGGTCAAAGGACAGTGGTTTCTTGTAATTTGAGCAATGAGGCGTGCGCAGGAAAATCTTAGTGTGCTACATAAGAACTTGACCATGTAACATCAAACAGAGTGGAATAACTTCATTACTTTTTTGCTGTGTCAGGATTGGTTGTGTAATATGATAATCTCTTTTAAGAGTCTTCGATTAGCTGGTGACTGACGTTACTTCAGCTTCTCCAGAAGCTCATCGGCCAAAAAAGACTAAAAAATGAAAGCAGCCAATTAGAAGGTGTGATCTTGAGATCGAAGACAACAATAGAGCGGGTTACTGCGATTGAATATTATTTAAATTGTACAAATGAATCATGATTCCTCAGAAGAATCTCCAAATAGTCCAAGCAAGATCCAGAAACTCTTCAGCGAAAGAAATTGACTTTGCTGATGCAAATTGGAAGCTTGCACAATTATGATGAACCCTAGTATTGCTAGAAGATGAGGACAAACTGGTGCAGGCAAATAGTCACAAAACAGGACACATGCAATAAAGCAGCTCCCTTCATTTTGCCGAACTGAATCTAGTGCATCACAGGGCCTTTCAGTTCCAACCAAAAACAAAAGAGTAAAGATAAAGGACACCTTCCCCTCAAATTATATAGATCAACCACCTAGAGATGATACTTGTTCTGTAAAATGCAGGACCAAATTAAGGGCTTATATAGATCAACCACCTAGAGATGATACTTGTTCTGTAAAATGCAGGACCAAATTAAGGGCGTTGAAGCCACCAGGACATTTTGCATTTCTTGTCGTCTTTCACATTTTGCCTATAAACTTCCATCCCTTCAGCCAACAAAGTTCAATTCTTTCTGGGTTTACCGAGCCTCTGTCGGAAATCATCCTCCATCAGCGGAAGGCCATCTCGCAGCTTCACCTTGGGCTCCCATCCGAGCAACTCCTTAGCTTTTGTGATGTCTGGCTTCCTCTGGCGCGGATCGTCCGGGGTGTTCTCCACCGTGGTGATCTCCACATCAGGATTAATGAGCTACAGATGTCACAATTAAAGCAATCATGTTATTTTGTTGTTTTTATATGTGCCTGGTTGTTTCTGATGTACTTCTACAATTCATGTCCATGTGCGATGATTTAACAGGCGGGCCAATGCCATCCTTTAAAACAATAATGTTCTTTCCTATAATGCTGTCCACAGTTCATGTCCATGTGCAATCAAGATTTTATAGGGGGGCCAATGCCGTCCTTTAAAACAAGAATGTACTTTCATACAATGCTTTCCATAAAATCTCAGCAAGTAAGATGTGATAATGTAATATTTCATGCTAACTAGCTTCATGATTCAGGGTTATATTAAGATATTGTCCACAGATTTAAACACTGCATCAGATGAGTAGGGAAAGTACCAAAACCAAACACAGTTTACAAAGCAAATGTAAGACTATGAATCAGCACAACCTAATGCTTGCAGTCATGACTAATGAATGATACATAGAGAGAGAGAGAGAGAGAGAGAGAGAGAGAGAGAGAGAGAGAGAGAGTACCTCCTTAACAGTCTCAGCAAGCTCAATCATTGTAAATTCACCTGAAGGTTTGGATAAAAGCCTCATTAGGACCAAGGAAAAATAATCATTTCCAAACTTATGCATCATGGATCTCTAATATAACCTGGATTCCCAATGTTGATTGGCCCAGTGTTCTCTCCTTCCATGAGCCGAATGAGGCCATCAACCTTCAGTGTTATGATGAAGAGGTAGTCACTCCACAGGCTCACAATTAAACATAATCATCTGCATCCCAAATTCCCCCAAAAAAGAGAGCAGAAAAAGCTTTTACCATGTCAGAAACATAACAGAAGCTTCGAGTTTGTGTTCCAGGAGATTGCACAGTCAGCGGCTCGCCACTGTATAATTGATTAACAAAATAATACATGGTCACGAGAATAATTCATGTACCAAAGGCCAGCACTAAAAAGAGCTGCTTTGAGATGGTCTGAATAAAACCATGCCATTGCATTAGAAACTTACCGCACAGCTTGGGCGATGAAATTACTCACAACACGACCATCATCAATGTTCATGCGAGGGCCATAGGTATTGAAAATTCTAGCAACCCTTATCTCTGTTACACATTAGGTAGGTGTAGGGTAATATAATTTAGTGCAAGAAATCTAAAACAAAGTAAAACACAAACCAAGTATTAAGAGGATAGAGCAGAAGGAACTTTACCTATACCATGTTGCCTGTGATAATCAAACATCAAGGTTTCTGCCACTCGCTTCCCCTCGTCATAGCAACTTCTAACACCTAAGAAAATTAATGAGTAAGTCACCAGCAATATAATAGAAGTCTCTGAGAACACTGACACTCCTGGTCTTAAAAGGTGGAGCGGACAGGAAATAATCAGCCAGGCAGACCTTCCCTCAAATATTCTGTGTAGAGTGCCATTACTATTTTGAAAACTTCTCAAAACAATTGATTCAGCATATTTATGTTGGTAGATTTTCAACTTCTCAAGCAAATGTCATTAAACTATAGAAGCCGACTATAGATGAGCAATCAGCACTCACCAATCTTTCACAAACTGTACCTGCTAAGAGAGGTATTAGTATGTAGACGCAACGACTATATCCATCTATTTATAAAAGTTACTAGTCAGCAAGTCAGTGGAGTAGACTTACCAATTGGGTTGACATTTCCCCAATAGCTTTCATTTTGAGGATGCACTAGAGGATCCCCATACACTTCTGAGGTAGATGTCAGCAAAATCCTGCAGCCATAGTTGTTCAATGAGAAAAGCAGCCAATTAATGAAAGACATCCCAATAAAAAAGGTATTGAAGGTATGAACCTTGCTCCCACTCGCTTGGCAAGCCCCAACATGTTCAGAGTTCCAATCACATTGGTCTTTATGGTCTGCATATCAGATGGTTAAAACCTCAAATCGGTGCTACTATGGCAAATTGAGAGAGTACGCTTGACAAGATATTAACTTGAAGATGAATGGAAAACTAAAAACTCAAATTCCAGGAGGCTACCGCTTGACAAGACAAATTTACACACCTTTACAGGATTATATTTGTAAAAAATTGGAGAAGCAGGGCAGGCAAGATGGTAAATTTGATCAACCTCAACTAGCAATGGCTCTGTCACATCTGCATTCAAACAAGGCATGATGAAATAAGATCTTCAAATAACCTCAATCGACAAATAGGGATCACCACAATTCACTTTCTTAAGTAAAATACAAAGATGGCTAAGCCTATGTCTCACAATTGCAATAGCCAATTGCTCACTAAGGAAATTAGTGTTGGGATGAAAGGTAAAGAAACTGGCAAAAGTCGGTGCTTAAATCACTTTTAAGTGCTAAACTTTCAAGCATATGAAGTATTTTCTTTTAGCTTTTCTCAGGCAATGTCATTCTCAGTCCTTTAAATTATCAGGACACCATGAACAAGGTGAGTATAAATCAAGGAGATTGCATCACTTGGCAGATTAAAATGCCTTTTTTTTTCCACCACAAATGCCTGTTTAACTTGGAAATTACGTTATAGTATCTTATTACACGCTCCTCTAAGTTGCAGTGGCAGCATGTCATATATGAGAGCACTTTTCTTAATCTGAAATACAACATAGTGAACTTTCTAACAACACAACTGCGACCCAAACCTATAACATCCAAAATAACATACCATGACGAATAAGCTCAAATCTTGGATGACCAATCCATTTCTTGAGGTTTTCTTTCGAACCAGTGAAGAAGTTGTCAGCCACAATAACCTGAATCATAAAAGCATGTGCATCTGTTAAAAGCTCAATAAGATCAGAATAATAATTACCTTGCCTTAGAAACAGATTTTTCCAATTCCAGCCTGCTATTTTGAGGCATCGATCCCAAATCCAAGTTCAAATTCAATAATATTGGCCCTTATAAATATAAGGTTGCGCTTTAGATGCTGAGAGTAATCACCTCATTCTTTTCATTTTCCATCAACTTGTCCACCAAGTGAGAGCCGATAAATCCAGCTCCTCCAGTCACGAGAATCCTCATATTGGGCTGCACACCAAAAACCCCACAGATTCAGTAAAAGAAGAAATATACCATAATGACCAAAACCATTTGGTTTATAAATGGCTAATCTAGCCCAAAAACACATACACCTGAATACAAGTTACTAGGAAAATGACCAAAGCAGCCCATAATAAACAAGAGAGACGGAAGACAAAAAAGCCAATGGAAAATGACCAGCTTTCAGCAGCAATATTATCCTGGACATGCCAAGTAGACTGCTCTGTGCAATGATTTTCAAGGTAAACCAAAGTTAATAAATGATGAAGAAAAATTCCAGGATTCCACATTTTTAAAAAGCCCCCATGTCGATCATTTACTTCGTTCTTCAGGGAAAACAGTTTCACCATTTCTCTAAAGGCCAATAAAAAACTCAACCACTGAAGTATTTCAGAAAAAAACTAATTTATGACACCAAAATTCTAATATCATGAAAAGGGATATATACAAAATCTCGGAAGACCGAGAAGCCATTTCAAAATAGAAGTTACTTGACTTCAAATTGCAAATTTCATATGCAAGGAAAGGAAATCAGTTCATCCACCAAGATAACATCCAATCTTGGCAAGGAGGGCAGACCGGAACCTTCCTTTTTGAAAATAAACAAGTAATTCTACTTGTGATTGATCTTCCTTATTAGAAACCATAAAACCATTAAGTTCCAATAAAAAGATGAACTTGACTAGTTTAGGATCCCTAAATTCAGCACCTTGGAGTAACACATTGCTGATCCATTGAAAGAAGCGCATTCACTATTTCAGTTAGGGAAACAGGGTGTACGTGATATGCAATTGTCTCCTCAAAATTCACATTCTCATATTCCAGTACAGAACGCTATCTCAAAAATGTTTGTCCTACCGCATAAAAATACCGAATTTACTCGGCAGATAAGAAAAAGACAAAAGATGCCAAAATCAAATAGCTAATAATAAATTTAACCGGCACACTCCACGACTACAAAAGCATCATGGTCAAGAGTAACGACCAACTCAATGCGAGGAAATAACGTGAGTTGGTCGAGGAAATAACACGCTACCTCGTCATTACAATTACCTGGAAAAACTTGGAGAAGCGCAGAGGAGACGGAGTCGGAGGGGGCTTCGCAGCCGAGTGGTTCTCACCGTTGGAAGCCTGCTTAGCCATTCTTCAGATTCTTCTCCTACTTCTCCTCCAGCTACTTCAAACCCTGCAGCGACAACAATTCAATCTCAAGGCTAAAGCAACCGCTGCAAGCCCGTCTTCTCACGCGGGAAATAAAGGACACCCAACTGACCAAAACGCCACAATCAACGAGAAAGATTCCTGATCGAAATCGAGAACCCACGAAGCCTCTCCCAAAGGGTTCTCGGATCTTCAAGTTTTTTCTTATCAACCCAATAGCCGAAACGACTACTTTATAAGCAGATCGTGAACAAAGGAAATTAGCTCGCACATCGCCGATTCACCACCAAACGGCACCAACCCTTTGGTTGGCGAGCGAGTTGACAAATGAACACGAGGTTTCCAAAACGCACGATTAAGAAAGACTACACAGAAAGAGACAGCGAACGCCGAAAGCGCCACCGCAACGACGAAGCTGCCACCAAACTCTAAATAATTCCGAGATCTGAATCTCGCAGGCCCAAGGGGGAATTCAGGGGGAGTTGCAGAGCGAATCGCCGGGTACCTTCGAGAGAGATCAGGGAGAGAAGACGGCGAACCGGGGGACGGCCGATCGAAACGGAGGAGACTTGCGAGATTTGGGGAAGGACGAGCATGCCAGCGACGGGACGAGAGTGTGAGTCGCGCCAATTTATACTCTGTGATTAGAACGGATCTTCTTTTTTCTTTTCTTTTTTTGTCCTTTCTCTGGAGCGAATCCCGGCCGTGTAATGTGGGAGCCCGGGAGGCGAGGCTGAGGCAATCCGACGGTCGGAAATGCCCGTTTAGTCAGTCTTCACCTGACGCGTCATGGACCTATCCGTCTTCAAGTTCTTACTATCTATGGCGTGTTATCTTTGGAAGTACCATCAACAACAACGGGAAAATTCTAAATGAGAGTTGGAAATATATTTATTTTTTTAAATAAAAATCTAAAGTGAAATTTATTTTAGATAAAGACACGAAATATCATATTTTTTTAAATAAAAATCTTGAATGAATCTTATTTCAAATAAAGACTAACTTTTTATTAGTCAATGACATTTTCATCTTTTAAATTTTATTTTTCCTTTTTTCTTTCTTCTTTTTCAGGGTTGGCTAGCCCTTGTGATACTTGAAGAGGGCTGGGGAAAAAAAGAGAATAAAGAAAAGAAAAGAAAAGAAAAAAAAATAATTTAAAATTCCCCCTTAATTGGCTGGAATATATAACAGGCTGGCGCTCGGCGAGATCAAACCCTTATTTGAGAATTATAGTGACTACTCCAAATCTTTATTTAAGACTAAAATTGTCACATCAAGTCTTTTTTTTATACAAAATTAATTTCAGGAATTTTAGGTTATTTTTAAAAAATAAGGACATTACAGTTTCTTATTTGAAATTTTCCCTTAAGAAAAGAGTCTGAAGGAGAATAAAATGAAGGTAAGTAATTAATGGATAAATATCTGTACATTTGACCCCAAAAATAAATTTCATCTTCGATTGATTCAAATTTTTTTTTTTATCCTCTCCGAGCTACTTTCTATAAAATGACGGAGAAAAATCAAACTATTAAATTTCTACGCACAACCCAGGTACCCTCCTGCTCACTCGAATTACTTTCGTCGCTCATTTTTTCCGAGGAAAGGACAATCATCTTTTGTATCCCCACCCCAAATAAAGGGTAACATTACAAAAATAGCGTATTGGCTTTCCACGAAAAACTACACTTGTTCGAAATTCCTTAATTGTCCTTACACTGCGATAGCCAACTTAACGTGTGAACAAGGTCGAAGGATTAAAAAAGGGAATTCCCTAAGAAAATTTCGATTTGAGCTCGTTTTGGTATTTTTCTAATTTGGATGGATTCTAGACCCCTAACACCTCGGTAAGCCTGCACTAATACGGAATGACAAACATGTGCAATCTTAAACTCCTACATTTTATGGTAAGGGCAAGACTCTTATGAGAACGCTCGGAGAGAATAGTCGCCTGATCAAACTTTCCCGGCACTTATCCGAGCAAAGAGATCTCGTGCTATGGATTTTACCTATTTGCAGGCTAAAATTATGTATCCATGCCTAAAAATCTCACCAAGCCTATGGTACTAGGTCTTTGCGTGAAATCCATAATTGGAAAATCGCACGTGATTAGGTACGCGAAGAACAGATGAAAGCTCATGTGGGTGTGTGCAAAGAGTAGGTGAAGGCTTCTCTAGTGGTTGATGGAGGCAAGCCTCATCGTTTTTCTCCAAACCAAACCGCGACTCCCTTTTGCTTTGGACTCCCTTAAGATCACGAAAGCCACATTGCTCTGCACTTCGTGTTTCTGCGCCGGTGAAATATGCAAAGCATGAGACGACAGAGCTTATTACTTATGGAAAACCCGCGCATCGTTGCAGGATCTGCAGAACAGTTTCAATCTCGGGCTCCCGTTCCAGGAAGAAAGAGCAGCTCCTCTCCCTCTAGGCCGGTCGAGGCACACGTAAGGAAAGGTCGATAGATGCAGAAGACCATGTGAAGAGAAATGATCACGCAAAATCGCACAGGGTCAAGCAACAGACCGGTGGAAGTAATCTATTTAACAGCTAAAGTATAGTGAAAGTGTCAAAACTTAGCATAATTGGACACTTTGGTACCAAAACTGAAGAAAGATACACTTAAGTGCAACTTCTTTTTTAAAAGTGAAACATTTTAGTGCAAAGTCCAGCAAAAGATACATGAATTCTAATGTGATATTTTTTAATAATATAAATCGCTAACATGACTTACCAAAAAGTTGAGTCAACTTAGATTTAGACTCAGCCAAAATAACGTTGTTTTGTCCCAAATTCGATTTTTAATATAAAAATTAATTAAATTAAATTAAATTAAATTAAATTAAATACTTAAAAAAGGGGGAGAGAATAGCATGAGTGAGAGGGGGCTCCCTCGCCTATGGCCACCATCCCATCGCCAATGGGGTGGTGGCGATGGCCGACGAAGGCTGGTGCCCAAAGGCGAGGGCCAGCAGGCCCTCACCAAAAGCTAGGAGAGGGCATCAACCTTCTACCAAATCTAGGTGAGGGTCGGCGACCCTCACGTAACACCACCTAACTTGGGGCAAGATTCGACGATGCTAGGTGAGAGCTAGCGACCCTCACCCGGATTTGAAAGAAAGTTGCCTCCTTCTCTCAGCTTCTGATGAGGGCCAACAAGCCCTCGCCCAAGTGTCGATGACTCTCGCCGGCCATCGCCACTGCCGCATTGGTGATGGGTCAACCCCGCCTATGCCATTCTCTTCCCCTTTTTTAAGTTTTTAATTTAATTTAATTAATTTTTATATTAAAAAACAAATTCAAGCTAAAACGACATTGTTTTGGACTGAGTCTAGCCATATTAGCATACAAAATAACATCATTTTGCACTTTTCGTCGAAAAAATGCCACATCAACAATTTGGTCAGATTTTTCGTTGTTGACACTTAAGTCTCATATTCTTCTCCGATTTTTACACTTAAGTGTATCTTTCAAAAGTTTTGGCATTAAAGTATTCACTTGCGTCAAGTCACTTGCGCCAAGTTTTAACGCTTGCGGTGTACTTTAGCTCATTTAAGCATTATCATTTGATTGGAATGAAATTCAGAATGGGTACACTTGACAATATGAAAAATAAGTGTATTCGTTTTGTAGCGGATCTCTTACAAGATCAATTCGGATTGGCTTTGGTTCGTTTAGAAAATGTGGTTAAAGGAACTATAATTAGGCATAAATTGATACCGACTCCTTAGAATTTGGTAACTTCAACTCCATTAACAATCACTTATGAATCTTTTTTCGGATTACACTCATTATCTCAAGTTTTGGATCGAACGAATCCATTGACACAAATTGTTCATGGAGAAAATTGAGTTATTTGGACCCTGGAGGATTAACAGGGTAAACTGCTAGTTTTCGAATACGAGATATCCACCCTAGTCACTATAGACACATTTGCCCAATCAATACTGTATGTGATGATTGCTCAACGTGCATAGATACTGCATCTCGAGAACAAACGCATTAACGATTGTACATAGAATTATGAATCGGCTGCAACCCCAGTTTCTTCCCTCCCAGACAAAACTCGAGGTCACCAAACATTTTGAGAGACCGTTTCACCCAGAGAGCAACTTTCTTGGTGATAGATGCATTTCTAGATCTTCCTTATTTGACATCAAAAATAGGAACTTAAATCTAGCAAAAAAGCCTTATGAGTATGTGCACAAAAGCTTCAACCAAAACCCATAGCAACCTAGTCCATCCATACATTTTAGAGACCATCAGCATCTCCCACTAAGACGGTGCATATAAATAGACATATTTGTATTGAAAGTCCTAAAACTTATCATAAAAATACAATTAAGCTCTAAAACTTACACACATCCTGTTTTGCATTTGGCAAAATTTCAACTACTAAAAGGATGAGACCCTGACAAATACAAAAATAATAATAATAATAATAATATTGATAATCATTACATATAGTGCCGCAAACAAATTTGAGATGAGTGATAATAATATTATATACATTTTGTTGATCACTTATTAAAGCCGAGTTATTGCAATTACCATGTCAATGTGTTCTTTCAACAAGTTGATAAATTAGGTCTATGTGTCCTTATTCTCAATTTTTTGCTCATGCCACTGGATATATTTGGTTGTTGGAATCCCTCTTTACAGTACATAACAATTCCCCCTTGATAAGCCCCTCAAGAAACATCAAGTCCCATAATCTACCAACATTTTGCCAAAAATCCTTTCCTCCAAACATCAAAACAATTATAATCCCTATCAAATGATGGTAGGGAATTAGGTAGTGGCCTTTCAACTTTCATTTTAATTATGCTTGCAAGACTTGTTTCGTAAAGTTATCCCAATTAGTCCTCCTGCATTGACTAAAAGTGACGTTTACACCTAGTTGTTTTTTAACTAGATTCTTCAAGTGAGGTGCATTGATTTTAAGTATTATAGAAATGAGAATCATGATGTGTTTAGCTAAATAAAATCATATACTTTCATATTCATGAAAGTGATACTACATGTATGCTCATCTAGGGGTGATCAATTCCCAGTCTAGTCCAATCTTGCCTAAGAATCGAGAACCGGACCGAGAGGATCGGTTCCCAATTTATGGGATTGTAGACTAGACCGACTGGTCTTGGAATCCGATTGGTCTGATCTGGTTCCAATGGACCAAATCACTTATTGTCATTATATTGGATACACACACACACACACACACACACACACACACACACATCTTATGTGAGCTTCCAATAATATACATCTCCTAGTTTACACTCATATCTCAACATATTTTTCTCCAAGATCACTTTCTTGAACTCAATCCTAGCAATGGTTAGGCCCTTTTAGTCTTCCAAATCAAGAGCTCTATTTAATCAAAGTTTACAAAGAACATGATAATCCCTAAAACACGTGCATAAACTTGAAAATAAATATCTTTGCTTAGGGTTGTTTAGAAATTTTAAAAAATAAATAATATATACATAAATAGTCAGTCCAGTCCTATTAGTCCAATTCCCATCTTGGAACCGGTAATCGGATTAATCAACCATTGGTTCTAAAAATAGGAACTAGGGACCGAACCGAGACCTCCTAAAATGCCTAGAACTTTTTGAGTTCTTAATAATTTGTTTGTTTTCCTATATTGGAGGAATATCCACCAATATTGATTTTTGGCCTGAGAGCAATATCCACTATATTAAAAGTTACAGTTGAAACATTCATAAATCTCGTATTATTTAAATGTTATCACTTAAATCCATTTTCTTTATAGAAAAAGAAAGAAAGTAGATCTTATCATACTAAATATTGTTATTATTTGATGGAGAAATATCCATGATGCATTTAAAGTCGCACTCAAATTTATCATAAAATTTTTATTTTTTGAATATTATGACTTCTGATTGTTTTCTTTACATAAACTAGAAACATAAAGATCCACCTCCGGTTGCCACATCTTACAAACTAAAATTTGTGGTCAAAATAGCACCATTACAAATTCTAGCTAACTGTGCCCTTATATTAGCACAATAGATCCTCAAAATTTGAAAATTCTCCAAAAGAATTAGTCAATTTTAAAAAAAAATTGTCGAAAATAACAAGGAAATTCCGTTGCAAGGATGAGGAAAACGATGCCCACGTCCATAGACATTCCCTTCCTATTAAAAAAATAATGTTAGATTAATAAAGTATTAAACCACACATTGGTCTAAAAAGGGAAATGAGGAGCTCACACTGCTTCTCCACCCCTAATTTACAAGAAAACTATTTGATAATCAATTTTTTTTTGGAAAAAATAGATTTAAAAACTCTAATTTGCCTAAAAAAATTATAAAACTTAATTACACTTTCGTTATAAGTTTAAATATACTTATCCGTAAAAATAATTTGCTCTCCCACCAGCGCAATGGAGGGACAACGGTCATTACACTACATTACGTAGAAGTCCAACGATCATGGGCCTCCCTAGGCCCGCCCACAAAATGGGCGAGCTGAGCTGAATTTTTTAGCCAAGCTCTGTTCTCTAGGATTTTTCAATCCTTACTTCATGATCAGTGTTGCGAAAATATGGGAGGCCAAGCGAATCGGATAATAAACAGAAAAAAGGAAACGAAAGGTGATTCAGTTCGAATGGCAACGCCTATATCAACGGAAAAATGGCACAAAATTTCATTATAAAAATAAATGATACAACAGAGATTACTACAATCATTCAAACACTCAAAACTCCCAAATACACTCAATAACTCACTTAGTGTTTAACCTCTCACAAATTCTAATAACAAGAATTTGACTATAGGGTGTGATTACAACAAGAAAGTTCCCCCAATGGAGAGCTCCTACGTTTTGCTTGAGGAATAGTTCTAATTCTCTCTCAACCGCTCTGCCCCTTTTATACACAATCAATGAATCAAGGGCCCCTTCATATGTTGTATTTTAGGTTAATATTACAAAAAATATTAAATTAATTTTTTGACCATCAAAATCTCAAATTAATATATTTGTGACAAATTTGCCTTTTATTAATTTCCGTTAAATTTTACTGTCAAATTATTGAATTAGATGGCACATGGCAATTGGCAAGTGTACCGATTTGGGGTTTTCTCCTTTGTTTATCATAGGTGTATCAGTGTGATATTAGACGGAAACTAAGTTGGGATAAATTTGTCACAAATGTACCAATTTAAGGTTTTTGATAGTCAAAAAATTAGTTTGTGGTAAATTTATTGTATATGTATTAATTTAAGATTTTTCGTGATCTCAACCTTATATTTTTACTGTTCAAAGAATCTCCACATTTTTTCGTGGATTTCCATACTAACTGTGTAAATTTCTTCTCTGACTCCCGTTACAGCTCCGTTGCTTTACTTGTATTCTACGCATTCAGAGATATAAATGCAAAATGAAACGCACGCGCATCCTTCTTCTTCTTCTTCTCACAATTGTGGGCTGAACATAAATGCAGCCGTGTGCAGCTGTACCAAAGAATTAGTCCCACAAAATTGTTAAAATACCAACGCACAAAGACATCGAATTAGAGAGCAAAAGTAGGAAAGTGAAATCGAGATACGAGGTTTATCTGGATTCTACTGTAACGAGCACATCCTGCTACTATATTATAAATCTCAATTATAAGAAAAAGATATATATGTAAGCAGCTGTAATTATTTATAGGCCCAAATTCAAATTACCGATAAAATACGAGCCGAAACTATAAAGCCCTCTAACGGCTAGGGGTGCAATCCCTTAAACCCCATCGAGGCAGCCTCGACCCCTGCCCACTTACCATAGAGCGGGAACCCCATGCCTTATTAACCACACTCCATAAAAATCACAAGATCAGCCAATCTAATTTATTTAGACCGAGCATCGTTTATTGAACTCAAGCTTAAGATATATTTCAATTCTCAAGATATAGACTCAAGGCATGACCTTTTGTGTGCAACACTAAGCACGATCACGACTGAAGCTGGCGTACTAGTTCTGTGGGAATTATGCAACGCCAGCATCATGAATGCGATGCTCCGCAACCTTCGCCGTGAAGAAAGGTGTAGACAATTTTCCTAGGAAAGCTTCGAGGGCATCTCTTAATTTTCCACAGAATATGTCGGTCGAAAACAAATTCGTGAAAGCTTTTCAAGAAATAAGAACTCTAAAAAGTATAGTAGTGTAGTGCGCAAATAGAAAATATTCCATCGACATATGTTCCCCTACTTCACAAAACCAGAAGACTCCCTACCTAATTTCGATCGAACTGACCCTTCACAGCTCAGCCTCTCGGCCTTCGATCGACTCCCTACCTAATTTCAATCGGAGCGACCCTTCGGGTCGGTCAACTGGCCCATCCATGCCGGCGGGAGCATCCCAGTTTGCTCCTCCACCGTCTTGAACAGCGGCGGCAACATCCGGTAAACCCCGGCAACGTCTTTCATCGCATTACCAGTCCCACTCCCGCTCCCGTCGCCCCCTTCTCCACTGCTGGTCCAAATGCTGATCTTCGGCTGCAGCCCCTTAATGGCATCCGCGTTCACCTTGGCCATCTCTTGGAACAAGCCGTTGTTGATCATCATGTAATCCCTGAGGGCGGCGTAGTTGTCCCCCAGCGCCTCCAGCAGGGTCCGCAGATAAGTCCCCTGGGCTCGGGCCAATGCCTCGAGCCCCTCGGCCTCTTTCTTCTTGGCATAGAACTCCGCGTCGGCGAGCTGCTGCTTCGCGTAGAAGCCGGACTCGGCGATCGCCTTCTGGGCCTCTGCCTCCTTCTCCTTCTCGTACAGGGCTGCTTCGGCGGCTTTCTGCTTCCTGTAGAGCTCCCAGTTTGCTTCTTGTACCTTTAGATTTAGGTTCAAAAAGAGAGTTCAATCATAACCGAAGTCTCCATTCACTCAAGCAACTATTTACTTGACAGACACCAGATGTAACAGCAACATTCTCGTACATGTGAAGCAACATTCCAGCATGTAACCAATTCTTTCGGGAGACTCTATAAGGTCACTACCCTTTCGAATCGACATGTCGGGCCACATGCCCTCAATGTAAGCTTTTGTGTAACCTTTAACCTATCGTCCCCTCACTCGATATCGCCTGTACATGTCGAACAGCTCGAATAGAGAGCTAAGGTGTATCGGTCCTTGATTGCGGCAAACATCGCAATGTCATCTATAAACAAACATCAAGCGACTTATCTTCTGATGTGAAATACCACATAAAGGATGACAGTTTCTTTTGTTCTATCCGGCGGTTGTACTTATGGTTCTTTCATGACAATGACTAGGGGAGCAAATTGCATTGAAAGCGAAATCCTACAGGAGAGAATCCTGACATTATCAAAAGACTATGCGGATTATACGACAGTTTTAGGAACGGCGTTCCCTTGCCTTGCAGGGCCCAGAGAGAGAGATGCGGGGCTTACCTTGGTTTCGTACTCTACGCTGGCCTTGCTCAGGAACTCGGCCTTGAGCTTCTCCGTCCGCGTCAGGGCGTTCATCCTCTCGACCTCCCTCTGCAGCTCGGCCTCCCTCAGCGCCACCGACTTGGCGGCCTCCACCTGCGCCACCTCGGACTCCCTGGTCCAGCCTGCCTTCTTCTTTGCCAGCTCGGCGTTCGCCTCCGCCACCTCAGCCTCCCTCTCATTCTCATAGACCTTTACCTGCGTCCTCACCCTGATCTCCTCCTTCTTCCCATCCCCTTGCCTCTGCGTCGCGATGATCTTGGTCTCCGCGTCAATCTTTGCGGCGTTCTGCTGAGTCTGCCCTTCCCTAAGCTTCGCCCCAATCTCACCCTTCATCTTGGCCTCGGACACGTCCACCTTCGCCTGGTTCGCCGCCTCCATCTGCGTCTTCTGGCCCAAGTAAGAGAAGTACTCGTGCCCCGGGACATCCACCAGCTGCTTAACGTTCGCGTTGTAGATCAGCAGCCCGAACTGGTTGAGCTCGAGCTGCACCTTATCGAACACCTCCCGCTTGAATTCCTTGGTGCCCCGGAAGATCTCCTCCATGGTCATCGACGCCGCGAGCACACGGGTCTCCCCCTCGATTATCCCCTGGACGAGCTCCTTTACGTGGTTGGACAGCTTGTCGTGCGGGGAGATCAGCTTGGCGTACTTGAGCAGGCTCTCGTCGTCGTCCACCTTGGGGCCGATGGTGAACACGGCTGGCAGGATGAAGGGGAGCTTCTCGGCGCTCATGGCCTGCACCTCGAACGTGTAGTTCACCGGCGAAACGTCGAACACCGCACAGGACTGGCCGGGCAGGACCCATCCCTTCTTCACGATCTTGATGTCGGCGATGCCGGCCCCGGTGATGACCAGGTATTCCGAAGCACTCGCAACCTTGTACATGGTTTCCGGCTACTTCTGGCTACCTCGAAAACGAACTAAGAGGAGTGGAGTTTCTTCTGAAACTATATGAAGTGATTTCAGCTTATGGAGATTGGAATATATACGGAGGTGATGCCTGGGGGAGGAAGTCGATCGGTTAGGAAAGGAATACAGGACCTTCGTCATCGTCATCCGCAATGGAATTTTTATTTATTTATTTTATATTCGGCAATTTCAAAAGAATCTGACCTCTTCTTTTTTAGGTAATTTTCGAATTCCGACAATGGATTTGCGCTAGCACTAACTGCACGATTATCCGGCGGATATTATTTAAAATCTTCAAGAATCTGATTAAATCGCACTTGAATTCTTCGAGTTCTTAATATGTTTTCTTTCTAATTTGGAGGAATATCCACTTTTTGCCGGTGATTGACATCCACTTTCCTAAAAGTTATAATTGAATCGTTCATAAATATCTAATTATTCAGATAATATAACTTAAATCCATCTCTTTAAATAGAACAATGGAAAGTAGATCTTATCATTTACTAAATATTGTTGTTTATGATTGAGAAATATCCTATCATGTATTTGAAAGTCAGCTCTCAAATTCCTTATGAATTTTGTATTGCTGGAATGTTTTGACTTCCGATTTGTTTCTTTACATAAACTAAAAAGATAAGGATCCACTTCCGGTTGCCCATCTCTTACAAACTAAATATTAATGGCCAAAACAGCACCATTACAAATTCTAGCTAACTGTGTCCTTATGCTAACGCAATTCATCCTCAAAGTTCGAAAATTCCCTGAAAAGAATAAATTCAGGTTTCTTTTAAAATTGTCGAAAATAACTCGAGGAATTTCTGTTGCAAAGATGAGAAAAACAATGCCCATTGTCGACAGATAATTCCCTTCCTATTAATAAAAGGATGTTAGAGTATTAAAATGTTGAGCCACACTTTGGTCTAAATTAAATATCGTAGGTCTTATCATGAAATCTCAACTGCATTGTTTGTTATTTGCGCTTGGGACGATATTACTCCAATTCAATTCATGTCTGGGTCACCAAAGGTATTCCCAACCATTTTCGCGTTTTCCTCGATCCTTAAAAAGGGAAACGAGGAGGTCAAGCACGGCTCCTCCACCCCCAGTTTTAAGGATACTGCTTTTAACTTGTTTTAGCCGATTCCTTTTTTCGGAAAAACCGGAATTAGAAACTCGAGATTTCCCTCAAATCTTCCCATAAATACAAACCTTCATTCGAAGCGACGAGAGAACTCGTTCAATTTCAATATGGAACGTTACCATAAAAAAAAAAAAATCATTATCAGCATCATCACTGTTTTTTTTTTTATTTGAATTGAAGGGTTCAGAATTTTATTAAATAGAGGCATTCAGATTTGACCGTTTGCATTATGGGAGCGGATTGACCCCAAAAAAATCCCTGCAAACAATGGAAAAAAAGAAGAAGATATCTCGGCATAAAAACCTAACATATTGTCAACATCTCAATTGATTATAAGGTTTTGACCCAAAAAAAAAAAAAAATTGATTATCAGGACAGTCTAAGGAAGCTATCTTAAGCATCGACTTGAGAAATTGCTAGGAAAGCTCCTCTACGCGTCACTCGAAATTTCCAATAGGCAATTGACCATGAATCATATCACCTTTTTCTATGGGAGGAAGGTCCAGATGGGCACGCACTCTCCTCATAGCTGACTTGGGAAAAAATAGAACAAGTGGTTTCTACTCTATACAAATCGTTGAAGATTTGAGTAAAATACCCACCAAGAAAAGTTATGCACCACAAGAAATCAACAAATGTAACTCACAATGACCTTTTTCTTTTCATGGAACGTGCGCACCCGCCTTCATCGTTTTTGAAGAACTTTCTTCATTTCAGAGAAGACCCATCAACAAATCAAAGTTACCCAGAATTGTAATTCATCAGCTCATCTTTCAAATCATCATATAATCAGGCTTGTTTAGCAAACTAATCAGGCAGGTCATTCTAATTGATGCTACATTGTTGAGAGAAATCATCTCGAAGGTTAAAAATGAGGCAATATTCATAGACTAGTTCATGTACAACCGCCCTTCATGCCCTGAGTAAAACTGAAGGGTGCACCACATAATGCAATAAACAAAAACATGCAACCATTGAATTTCGGACATGATTCATGGACTATAACATAAATATTGGAACACCGTCATATGGCTTAGCCAAGTAAAAGAGGGTATTAATTCCATAAGCAACTTGATCAAGAAACCATTACATGTTCGACACACATCCATTCGACACACACATCCAGGGCATCACCACTTTAAGCCTAAAACTTGATCAAGAAGCCATTACACTTCTGACCACATGCAATTATTTTGCTTGGTATTCCAGGCAAAACTTGATTTTTCATGACATTTTTCCAGAAGAAGATCACAGCAAATCCCACATAACTAGCAAATCAGACAAGCATGAATTCTCCACGTCCTAAAATTCGTAAGTCTGGTCAAAAAGTAAACCAAAAATCAACAATTAAGGAAGAGGTAGAAAGGTCATACAAAAATTTGATACTCAACTAAAGATTGAACCATAGTAAATTCCCAGCGGAGCAAATCTAGTATCTTCTCTCAACATGTAAAACCAAAATGTAAAAACTGACTCAATTACATTCCAGTGAAGGCCTTCTTCCCGCCACCACCTGATGATCCAGCCGGAATCACCTTCAACACATTAAACCTCACAGTCTTTGACAAGGGCCTGACATAGAAAAATCTAGTTAGAGAAAAGGCCTCTGCTTAAATGTTTGCAGAACATATTAATTGCACAAAGAAAGAAACCTGCACTGGCCAATAGTAACATGATCCCCCTCCTTCACACGGAAACATGGAGATATGTGAGCTGGAATGTTTGAGTGCCTCTTCTCGTACCTACACAACACCAGGATAAACTCCATCAATCGACTATCCACACAAGCATGCAAATACAAAGAATGCAAATACTGGGATGACAGACAGCCTCTTCTTAGGCAAATAGACAATATATAAAGTAGTGGGATAACTAAATAAAAGCAGTTGGTTCGGACCTCTGATACTTCTTAACAAAATGAAGGTAATTTCTGCGGACAATTATTGTCCTCATCATCTTGGCACTGTGGCAAGTACCAGCAAGTATACGGCCCCTTATGGAAACATTCCCAGCAAATGGGCATTTCTTGTCGATATAGGTACCTGCACCACGTAAAGCCAATAACTATGAACAGACTGCTTTTATCCACTTGAATTTAGGAAGAAACTAAGGTTTAGGAGAATTGGCCGATGGAGAAGCATGAGAAGCGCATACAGTCATTAAAAAATCTTGTTATGTTCTATTTTCACCAGCGTTATAAACCAAAACTAAATGCAAAAATAACATGTGGCAAGGACATTAGAAATTAAAAAAGCTTCACAATAGTTCAGGTAAAGTTTCATTTTACATCCTGTAAAATTTTCATTCCATGAACCAAAAGATGATTACTCAACATCTTTAGAATTTGCATCCTTCATATAATTATTGTCCACTGATTACCCGTTTTCTAAACTTAAAGATGTTAAACAATTTCAAAAGTACTGTATCACAAACTGAAAGACTAAAATAACCATGTACTCATAAGGACTGACAATTTTGGTCAAACTTATTACTTCATTCCTCTCAACTTATTAACTCACTGTTCACAAAATTTCTCTTCCACAACCTTCTCTCTCCTACACACATTCAAAGTGTTGATGAAAATGATACGGCAGGCCGAAAATAAGCAGTCTATTATAAAGTATTTTGGACAACAGAAACAATTGTTATGAATACATGATCAGGAAGGAAAAAATTTACCTAGAAAGATTTTAATCATGGAGCCTAACTACTGGGACCACCACAACTCTTGCAGTAAAGGAGACATGCAATAGACAGCTTAAAACAAATCCAAGTCATTGACTAGTATATAACACAAAAACGACAAAATAAACCACAGTAGATTCTTCCATACTCATAGTATCTATATATAATTCCTGTTCAAGAACAAGTTCAGATTACCATAAGAACATTCAGTGATGTGGGAATCAATAAGTTCTACAAAACCAAAACTGTAGCGGCTGGTTCGGCCTAAAACTTTTAAGCCCTGGTGGTTCTGTAACCAGCAAACCAGGTGCAACATACATGTCCACCCAAAAACACGCATACTTGGTCACTAGAAATTCACGCCTGATGTTTCTAGATCATGAACAAAGTGCCTAGGTCCATGATACAGTTGTCTTTGATATCATTTACGCACAAAACAGTAAAGAACAACCATTCTTATGAATCCCATCGATAGAGATGATTATACCTTCAATTGCCTCTCTGGGTGTCTTGAATCCCAACCCAACGCTCTTATAATAACGGTTCCCACCCTTTCCGGGCCTCTTACCCTTGCCCGACTTCTTTGAGCTGCAAAATTCCCATAAAATAAGTTACCAGATAACTATCGCTAGCTCAAATGACAGTATTCGTAGACATTCGGTTGCCATAAACAGTTCAACGCTCCATATGATTTGTAACGAAGGCCTAAAACGATCAACCAATCAAAACAACTCATGCTAACTAAACGACAAGCCCCTCACAATCTATATTCAAGCCCTATAAGCTGCACACATCCACAGAAACGCAAAGCATTCCTCCGTTTTCTCAAGCATATAAAGTAGCAAAAACACCTCTTTCCGCCACCATAAGTTAAGGATCAAAACTTGACTGTCTAGGAATGCTAATGTAGGCTTACTCACCAGAGGAACACCTTCGGCTGCTTCAGAAACGCCTTCTCCGTCTGCAAAAAGAGTGAAACGGAAAAGCGGTTTTCAATTCACCAATGCAGACTCCAGACAATCCGAACGACAAGCTCTTGTGCTAGTGCAACTGTGCAACTGTGTGGAGCTGAATCAAGCAACCACGTGCCCGCGGGCGCATGATGATCGAGTGTATTCCCATAGTCACCGGAAAGAGAAGAGAGTACCTGAGCATCCATTTTTGGGGCTTGCGAGATGGAGCAGGCTGAGGAAGGGAGCGCGCGACGGCTAGGTTGATGACAGCCGAAACCCTAATTCGCTGGGGGGGAACAATGAAGTGGAGCCATTTTATACGTCGCGCGATGAAAGCTGCTGCAACCGGTACATCAAGCAGATGGGCCTGGACCATGTCTTTAATTGACTCATGGATAAGGCCAGGCCCGGTCCATAATAACAAGCAAACCCCAGGGGGCCCTGTTTAGGCCTCCAAGCAATCAGAAAGAGAGAGAGAGAGAGAGAGAGAGAGAGAGAGAAATAAAGCTCAAATCAATTGATGGAAAAAAGAGATATTTCATTAAATTCCATTTTGGTCCTTGGTGAAATGACAACTGAGAATAAACTCGTGAGAGGATGTGGAACGTAAAATTTTGACGATTCAATTCTTCCAAAGTGCGTTTTGGGCAATGTTCATAAACAAATATACCGTCCCAAGAAATCTAATTTCAGGGGATAATGGCCTGAAAATTTATGTTCTTGTTTTAACTCTATGGATAATGATGATGAGATGATATGATAGAGTGTTCGAAATATTAAATACCATACACAATTTTGTTGAGAATCGATAGGTCGAATTAAAATTTTATCTTATTAGTATACCAACTCAAAACACAGCATTCTATCTGACATTCATTGTATCAGTTTTTAATTTTAGAATAAATCAATTAGAGGTTTTCGAACACTGTTTCAACATGTCAAAATTTGAAATTAAAATAGGGTTACCAACATAATTCTAGCATTTAGGGCTGTTCAGATTATGCCAATACAAGCGTATTAGAAAAATTATATAAAAATTTATGAACCTATTGTACTATGATTAATTCAACTCTCAATTTTCAATCATGATAGTTTAATCCTAAACATTTCAGTTATGTCAATTCAATTCTTCCGGTCAATTTTGGCTTGAAATTACTAAGGTGAGCATTTAGCTAGTGCTAGTCGTCCTACAACGACAATGTTAACATAGACAATTTTTGAAAATTTTCTATTTTTTTATATTTTTTGTATTTTTTTGTGTGACTTTGAGCAAGCGAAGTTGCCAATAAACAACCCTAGCTTGGTTTGGGTAAGGGCATCATAGTCCTCGCCCATGTCTGAATAAGGGTGCCTCATTGGCCTCAGGTAAGGTCTTCCTTGCAAAAATTTGGTAGGGGTGCACTTACTAGCCTTAAGTGAGCCTCGTTTGAGGTTAATGAAATCTCCCCT
This sequence comes from Corymbia calophylla, assembly GCA_014182845.1. NCBI lineage: Eukaryota > Viridiplantae > Streptophyta > Magnoliopsida > Myrtales > Myrtaceae > Corymbia > Corymbia calophylla. The sequence goes on from CM024702.1 coordinate 7,446,807, forward strand.
CACGAGTCCAAGTGAGGGTGATCTCGCTTTTAGCCGGTGAGGGCAACCCCACTAGTCGTCACTTGTGGCCAATTGCTGACCATTATCAAGACTTGACAACCAACTAAAAAAGAAAGAAAATAAAAAATTAAAGAAATTTAAAAAATACAAGTGTCGATCATATTATGTAGAATGATTAATGTCCATGTTAGCAATTTCCGACTAGAATCAAGAGTAGTAAAACCGTAACGGAAGAAACTGTGAATTTTTTTTTAGAAATATCCTCTTTATTAAAATACTTTTTACATTCGATGTTTCGAGATATGCCTTTTTAATATAATGAGCTTTGTTGTAAATAAGTCAATTTTTTTATATCAAGTAGATTATTATTGTGTGATCTTCTATATTTATAGTTGTTCATCTCTCGAATAGACTATAAAAATTCATAAATAATACATTCTCCATTTAGCTTTTAAAATTTAATTTAACCATATCAAGAGCGGTCATACTTAATGAAAATAGTGCTATTGCTTACGGTTCATCTAACCCCTAAGATATAGCATTATTTAATTAATTTTTACAGTACTAACTTGCAAAAGAATGGATCTTCCAAAACAATGAAAAATAGTGAAAATTGTTGAACTTCTTATGAGACATTGATTGCAAAAAGGGTAAAGCAAAAATGCTAAAACAAAAATCCATTTCAATGTTCGAGGGAACAGGAGAAAAAGTGACTAGGACTAAGAGGTGATGACTCAGAAATTCCCAGATGCAACGTGGCAATGAGAAGTGGCTGACGTGACATAATCAGTCAATCACATTATCCATGTAAATTAGATATCATCCCACACGACACTTATTTTAAAGTCACTTATTTGTTATTACTCGTCACATCAGGTTTGAAGAGATTTAAATTTCATAGATTCTTGCATAGCCCATAGACTGAATCGAGCTGAGTTTCACATGTTATTGTAACGATTCAAAGGTTTTCAAGGCAAAATATTGCGAGGAATTAGCCAAGATAACTAATGGAGCCTTGAAACTTTGAAGAACCTTTTTTGAGTTTACTAGAACATTTTTATAGTGTTAATATGGGAGATGTATATTGGACCTAAGTAAATTCTTAAACTGTTTCATCTGAATTCTAGGACATAAACATGGGGATATTCTCATCTTATTGAGGAAGAAAAAATAAAATTTGGAATGATGGATGCAAGGTATACAAATACTGATACGTAAAAATAAGAAACACAATCCATATTAGTTGTCCTTACTAGAGGGGACTATTGTTGGCGGCCCTCATAAGTAGAAATATCCCTAAAAGAGAGTAGGTCATTGAAGAGGACTTCAACTTCATTTCACTGTAAGACCACGATCCTTCAACAAGCCCCGAGTTGAGGATTCTAAAGATATATACAAGAGCATTCTAGAGCATTCTTTGGGGGTAAATGGAAAATATACTTATATCCTAGAGATTTGTCATCAATATAAACCATTAGATTAGGTTGGAAATCAATGATTGTAATTAAAAGGATTATTGTATAAATAGACGTCTCCTCTTCTCATTTGTACTCACTCATAAATACAATCACAAGTCAAGAATCTCTCTTTAAAGTTTTTGTTCTTGTGTGTGTAGTGAGTAAAGTTGATTTAGAAAAAAATTCTTGCATGGACGAGGAACCTAACAATTTTAAGGAGTTGGTTTGAAGAGAAGCCAAGCATCTCATCTCCCATATGCAGTAAAGCACGACACCTCATTTACAATGCTGAGTTAAGCACAATTAGGAAGAAAACCATGTGGGTAAAGCACGATACCTCAGCTACAATCTACCATGCTGAGTTAAGCACGATTAAGAAGAAAACCATGTGGAGTAAAGCACGATACCTCATCTACAATCTATCATGCTGAGTTAAGCACAATTAGGAAAACCATGTGGAATAAAGCACGATACCTCATCTACAATGTAGAGTTAAGCATGATTAGAAAACCATGTGGAAAAGCATGGTGGGAATCAAACCCATGACCACATGGTTAAAAGCATGCGCTCTACCGACTGAGCTAAAACAACCAAACTTCTTTGATAATAGGAATTTCATTTATCATAATTTCATTGTCGATTTCTACCTTTTGAATATTGTAAAACTCATGAGAAGAAAAGAAATCTATTGATCAATTGGCATGTGTTATTTTAGAGGATCTCATGTATAATCAACAACTTTTAATATTGAAATATAATAATAAAAATTTCCAAAACATACAGGTAGAAATAATTACAGGAAATGCTGGAGTTTCCCATAATTTTTAATGTGCAGCACTCACTTTATAGTTTAAAAAAATAAAACTAATGATATCGATTGAAGCAAGCTTAATATTACGTCGAGAAAACAATTAGTCTCATACCAAAGAAAATAGAAAACAATCAATATGAAGAGTTACGGAAGATGCTAGGACTTTCCCTCCTCAATTACTAATTTGCTATGGCAAAAAAAAAAAATTACTAATTTGCAACATCAAAACTAATTAAAATTCAATAGTTTTTTTTTCCTTTGTCCTAGAACTCATGGTATTAAATGGGTCAAGCATAACTACCTAATTGGGAGTAAAATGCACTGAGTGGGTAAGAAAGTACTCATCCCAAAGAGAATGATCTACCTCTTCAAATTGTAAGTCCACACGACACTCATTAGAGACACTAACATGACTTAATCTGTAATACGATATTTACGGAGATCCACTCTCCTCTGACTGGCAACTACTTGCTTTCTTGCCCTGCAAAAATCGATCTTGTCTCTAGTTCGTTTTCTTCGTTGCTCCACAAGTGTTTGATAAAAAAAAGAAAAAGAAAAAGATGTGCAGTAATTGAGTGGGCCTAAGGATTCTACTTATTAGCCGAGAAAATGAAGACATCAAGACATCTGTATGACAAAAGAAGACCATCTCATGAATTGGATGATGTTAGCGGAACAACAATGCCGATTCAATAAGGCTAAAAGTGCAAATACGTTTTAGGCTTTGTACATTTCGCGAAAAATATCACGTTTTTCAAAAATGTTTTCCAGAAAACCATTTTCCAGGAGAATAACGATATTTTTCTATGTTCGGTTGAAATTTGAAAATTAAGTGAAAAATATTTTCCAATGTTTGGTATCTAACTTGATTTCTGGGAAAATTTACCAATGTAATTTTAATTTTTATAAAAATCAAAATTTTAGTTATTTTTTTTAAATCGAAATTTATTTTTTATTTGTCTTTTTTTCTTTTCCATCCTCCTTCCTCCTCCTTCGTGCTCCTTCCTCCGCGGCTTCTCCTTCTTCTTCTTCATCTTGCTCCTTTGTCCACCACCATGTGCCTTGGTGATAACAGGCTGCCCAATGATCGGCCTAGGCGTGGGTCAATGACCTCGAGGCTCAGCCAATCCAAGCAAGCCCAAACTCCACCGAGGGTGAGCTTGAGCTCACCATGAGGTCAGTGTCAACAAGCCTTGAGCTCGCGTAGCGTCGCTCACCAAATCAATGAGTCAGTGACAAGCACAAACCTTTGGCTTGTCGGTTTGGTGAGGCCCAAGGCCATTGTCGGCGAGCTCGAGGCTCGATTGTGGCCGGTCGCCGGCCGTCGCCGTGGCCAGCGACCGGCCAAAGAATAATGTGAAAAAAAGCAAAAGGAAAAAAAAAGAAGTAAAAAATTCAAATTTTTGAAAAAGAAAAAAAATAAAGAATATAGGCTAGTAGGGCTTGAGATAAGGGGGAGTGAATAAGGAAAATGTTTTTCTCAACTTGAAAAGTAGAAAATATTTCCCTCTATTTTAGAATGTTTTTTTTTCTTTTAATGAAAAATGTTTTTCTCAATTGGTTCATTTTTCATGAAATGAACGGAGCTTTAGGATGCGAACCTTTTCTTTTAATTTATTCACCGAAACGAAACGAAACGAAACGAAATGATCTAGATGAACGAAAGCATTTTCTAAAGTAATTTTTCGGAATATCAAGACCAAAATTGGTACAAAAAACTTGCATATTTATAATATTTAATTAGATATGCTCCCACAGAACAAATGATGTGGCTGTAGTTTAGTGGTAAGAATTCCACGTTGTGGCCGTGGAGACCTGGGCTCGAATCCCAGCAGCCACAGCTTTTTCTTTTTCTCTTTTATTTCTTCCTTTAATTTTTAGGCCAGCTGCGTGCAACTCCAAAAGACCAATGTCGAAGAATTTTAACCCAGCCCGAAAACATTCAAAATTGAAAATAGGGAACAAATTTAGTTATTTTTCGTTAAAAAAAAAGAAATTCATACCATTTGAATTATTGATGATAAAATCGCATATTTCTAAAAATCAGAATTTTTTTCATATTAGAAAAAAAAAGTGAGTTTCATCTATCTACCGTCGTGGATTAATATAAGGAAATTTTGATGTCTAACGACGGTAAATTTTTTTTCTATTTGAGATCACACATTTTCTTTGTCTTCATGATGAAATTGGTCACGTTTCATCAAAATATTCAAAAACACGCACAATGGAAATTTCTCTCGAAGTCATTTTTTAATTTTAAAGCTTGTCTTGCATGTAATAGGCTTATCGATTTATAAAAGTATATGAATTCATCTAGGTTATGTATTGCACTAAAATTCACATAAGCGTACTACTTCTTTTAATTTTCTCCATTTGATCTTATTCTTTATATATGTACAAGATGAGTAACGTTTTGTATATTCATCACATTTTTTATTTTTAAATATTAATAGTAGACGGGTTTCCTGTAGTTATTTTTATTTGTTGATATTTAATTTATCTATATAGTTTATGAGTGAAATGTATAATGGGATAATAAAATGGAAAATATAACTATTGGTTAGACATGAAAAAAGTTTTTTGATAAAAAAATATTTAAGTAAAAATTTACTATTAAGCTTTACTAAACATTGTGTCAAGTGTTTTATGACGGTGTAAAATCCATTGCATGGGAATTATTGCGTAGAAAGATATAGGCTTTGCGAGCTCCGGCATTTTCAAGTTCAAGCATGATATTCTCATAACCTATTCAACCAATATAACTCGAACTTTCCAAAATCATTCAAAGACATATAACTTATCCACTAAAATAAATGAAAAAAAATGGACAAAAGTAAAACATTATTTTGGGAACATGCCATCTTTTAATCCTTTAAGGCGTCGAATTTAGAGTGCATACTGAAAATACTTAATTAGAACATTAAACCAATGCTGAAAATGTAGGGAAGACAACCAGAATGCTCTAGTGCCAATGAATCGTATCTTAAGTTTCCAAAATTGAGATTACTCCATATAATGCTTGTGTATCTGCACGGGTCAAGAGTGTAATCTAAGTGCATGGATTAATTCCCGTATGTCACTACCAACTTCTAATATCTTTATAAGTGGGCTTTTTTAAGATGTGAAGACTGTGATGACTCCGCCTTGGGCCGGGCCCATCTATGGCCTTGAATATATTGAAGGTCGTTCATCAGACCCTCTGTAGCGATCGCAAAGCAGAGCAACGACGAGAAGCTCGTCTTCGTTTAACCTCCGGCGGAGATCTGATCCCTCTCTCTTCCGTCGGCGATTCCTCCTCTGATCAAGACTACCAAGGTACCTCTCTCTCCCTCTCTCTCTCAAGAAAGAGATCGTTCCATGGTTGATTCCTTATTTGAGGTCTTGATCTCTGAGGTCACTTCCTGTTTCTCGAAGCACCGCTGGGTTGTCGCCTGAATATGACACTGTGGCGGAAATATAGTGAAATTCATGGATGTTGGATGCTGGAAAGGTTAAGATAGATATAGTACCTCCCTATTTAATTTGCAGTATTAGGGATCGGAATTCTGGAGTGTGAGTCTGTTGTGTCTTACGATTGCGCTGCGTTTGATGTCATTCGAGTGCAACTGTGCGTCCTGAGAATGCGCACGCGAGCGAGGGCTCCCCGAGGACAGAAAGGCCGGTCAGTGAAGTCAATTCATCTGAGTTAGAAGTCAAGCTTGACGTGTATTTGGGTCGGGTCGTGATCGAGCGTGAGTGACCCAGGATTTGAATTGTCAACTGTCTCGGGAGTCAGGACGGTCGCTGGGGGGTAAGGATCGTGCATGTCGATGCATTTTGTGAGCAGCTGTTGGATTATGTGATGGGAAAATGCGCACCTTGATTTGCATTAGCAATTTCAATGTGTTAGACTTGATGGGACACTGGGGATTTCTCTTTGATGAAGTAGCTCCATTGGCTACTTCTTTAGCATTCCTCCTGGTTACAAGAAATTTAGCACAAGTGAAATCTAATGAGTTCTTAATGTCTTTGTGTAAAGGATTCACTCTTGCAGTTGTTGTACTATCTTTGACTGAGGATGCATATATAAACTACTGTTGAGTTTGTTTCAACTACAGTTTTTCTCTCAGCCTTTTTCTTTATCCATCATAATAGCCTTTCTTACTACTAGGGCTTTTGCAATGTCAACGCTATCTCCCATCACTGTTGAGATGCCCCCTGGCAATAGTGCCTCCATTGTTCCTGTCTATTGTAGCTATCCCTGCTTCTATTTTGTTGACATCAATTAGAGATTATATTTTCCTCCTGAAGGAGATGATTGATTTTAGGACAATTTTAGCCTTTTCACATATCCCTGTCCAGGCATTATGGGTCTGTATCTAAGAACCTAAAGGAGCATTTATGCCAACTCTGGACCAATTATAAGATAGATGTGGGACGCAGCTCCATTGGTAATGGTTTCAAGCTTATTTCCCTTTCCAAAGCTGTTCAATTTCTATCATTTAGTACAGCTTCAACAGCTGTTGATAAGAAAATTTTTAGAAGCTTTACTGAGGGTTACAGGATAAGGAGTATCTCCAAATTCTGTGCATCATGTTTGACAGGTCCATTGGCCGCTGGTTAGTATGCGTAGGGGAAAAAAAAATATACTTGTGTTTAACTTTCCTTAATTGAGAATATGTTTATATATTAGGTTTTCATCAATAGAAAATTGAAATCGAGAGAGCTACACACTCCCAACCAGTCCTACTAAATCGCTGACAACTACCACAATCAATCATCAACAAGGATCAGTGGCACTTGAATCTAGCATACTAACGCCAGCTAACATGAAAAAAAGGATAGAAATACTCCATTGACTTTGAGTGCACAATTCTCTATGACCAGCAAAATGGGATCTCCAGCCAGAACTATTAACTGCTTGAAATCTTGTCTTGACAGCAAACTTCTCCCATTGAACAACTCTTTCTACTTGTGGACAGACCTTTTCTTGGACTTGTTCTTGATATTTACTCAAGCTACTCCCAATAGTTTTTTGAAGAAAATTCCTTGGGTGTTACTTCTGGATTGCCCAAGAAGACTCAAAACACCAATTACCAATTGTTCTATAAATGCCAAACAATTGGATAATTCCATTCCAAACTTGTTCAGAAAAGTCAGAAGGAAAGAACAGATGTCTTGACTCAGCCTCCTCTTTTCATTCGAATCTGTTAATAATTGACAAAGGAAAATTTGCATTCCTTGAATCTCATCCAGGTGATATGTACACTAAGACATGCTGACCTCTGAAAAGAAATTTGACGATTTCAATGTTCCCTCTTTTCAAAGAAATTCCAACTCTATATAATACTGAATTTGGTCTATTTGTCACAAGTACATCTGCATGCAAAGCATGAAGATCTCTGTCTGTGGCATTATGTTGCCATGGGTTTTCCGATTACAAACCTTCTGGAGGTTAAGCTGCAATTTGCTTTTTGCTCGAATTTTCACACGCTGTTGGGAAGATATTGGTTGTTACTATTCGTGCTATCCTCTACAATTCTGCATACTAATCTTTACTTGTTATATCTTTTGAATTTTCATAATGTGGCCGAATTGACTATTGAGTCTATCAAAAGTGATACCGAAGCTCAGTCACAAAGTACTGGAATCTTTAATTAATGAGCATAAGGTAATAGAAACAAACTAATCTTAGCAACATAGTTCTGTATCTTCGACATTGACTCGACGACTTGAGGTTATCTCATATGTAGAAAGCAGCTGAAATCTCTCCATCTGGGAAATGATTTTTAGATTGTGAGTCAAAAGTTTAATTACATTTAAGGTACCAAATTGTCTTGCATCTGTGATAGTTGCAAAAATTCACATTGATTTTGTTTAGTATCAACATTTTCCATGTGATGAAAAGTTAGTAGTGGACTGTCCTGTTTATGTTGATGAGTGCTTGGATGAAGTAAGAAAAAGTGTTATTTTGTGTTTTGGTTGTCAGGAAAGAAAGGTATCTCGACTTGATTTTTTCTTTTTTTTTTTCCCTTATGATGAAGAAGATAATTAGCCTGCATCAGTCTAGACATGACTAGATGCTATGGTGAAGGATTATAGGTTGAGCGATGGAATGTTTCTTCTCTTATCATCATATAGTTTCAGATGTCATGAGTTCTATGATCTTTCTCAGTCCAAATGGTCAATATATGTCCAGGTTTTCATGATGTGATCTATGCTGAGTATTCTAGTAGGTTTAAATGGATGCCACATTGTACTTTTTTATCCTGCAATGTAGATTACTTGCCACAGCCAGCTACTGGCTTCTCTGGATTTGGTGCTCATAATCTTTTTCATAGTAATCTGGTTGCCTGGACACAAAACTTTTCTATGAGCATATGTAAATCTCCATGTTAATATATGGCCATTTTCAAAGGTATCGAATATTATACATTAAAAAAAAAAAAAGTCACAGTGTGCACTTCTAAGATAATGACAAAAGTAAAAGTCACCTCAAACAGACACCAACTTCAATTATCTCAGAGAGGTTGATCGCTGGTTGAGTAAAAGCGATTCAATCGGTTCCTTGTAAATTGTAGTCTTGGCGAGGTATAGGACTAATGTTCTTGTTTCTCCTTTTTTCCCCTCCCTATTACGTTGTGTTGTAGTTGAGCAATGGACCAAGAAGGAATAGTATGTTTTGGACAAATATATTTCTTTTAATTCTCCTTGAGATGTCCCTTGTTTTGGTCTGTGGTAGTAGGTTTTTCCATGTGGAACTAATGTGTTATTTAATGATTATTGCAGATGATTGATGATCAGGACCTCGGTTTTTTTGCCAACTTCCTTGGTATTTTCATCTTTCTCCTGGTAATAGCGTACCATTTTGTCATGGCCGACCCAAAATACGAAGGCAACTGAAACATTTTGTAGACTTTCACAGTTTATCTGGAGTACTCTTTTTCAGATGCTTAATAGGATATGATTGGACATCAAAATACTAGCATAGAGTAAAGAACGTTTCTTATAATGATTGGTTGCTTGTTCTATCATCTTTGACAGTTGATACCATTTTTGAAAAGCTTTTCTGCACTTGTGGCCTAGTGCGATATCTGTCATGATATGTATCAATCAAAGAAAAAACCGAGTCTGGAGATGAGAGCGTGTCTCGGAAGGGTTGGCACTTTGGGGAGGTATTGGTTTTAAGTGTGAACCCTTCAGATGCCAAAGGCATCCTTGTGGCATCAAAGCATAAGAAAGGTGACACTTAGGGTGCTGGAGATAGCATGATATGAGGGTGTGATGTGATCCAACATCTTTCCCCCTCGTAAAAGTACTGGCCAATCTAGATAGGTACTAGCGGAAAACAATTATGGAAATGCCACTCACACCCTCTGCTGAACGCTCTATGTGCTTGGTGTTCGCCACTTGCTCGTCCCGTGTGATACTTCGAGTATGGCTTGCTAAAACTTTCGATGCCATTAAGATTCCAGTGGGTGAACTGACGGGGTCATTGTTCGATGAGGTGAATGTCTTGTATGTGAAGGGTTAAAACGGCTTTCGAATCACATGCTTTACTTCTCAGGATGCTCCCAGTTAAAGAATTTTTCGCCGTAAATCAGTAAACTTTTGTATGTGTTGATGCAACATGAGACTGTTCTTGAAAATCTTGCGAGGCACACTTTCTACCCACTATTGGATGCACATAAGACAGGCAACTAATGATCACCCAACTTTTCTTGTCTTGTTTAGCAGATGGATAGTCTTCTTTTGGAGAATCGGGTTCCTGGAGAACCCAATCTGCGTTTTATGCACCATGTCGGTTCTATTTCGCTATAAAGTGTGCGTTTTGGCGAAGTACGCCTAAGATAGGGACAGCTTTGAGGAATCAAAATGTGATCGTCGAGGGTTGGGTAGGGTCTTGCCGTGCATTTCGTGCAGTAGCACATAGAATTTCCCGAAAATGACCAATTGATCCCAAGTTCGGGCACGATTTATGGGTCTAGTTGGAAGATCACAAATTGTTTAAACGATTCGACGATAACTTGATTAGTTTAAAATTTAATATTGCTAGCCATTGGATTGTATTAGTCTGGGATATAGTTCTTTCTTGACGAAGAATTTTAGGACGTCAGAAGGCATAAAGGAGAGACACTGAGGTTGGTAGCCATGAAGGCCTGAGCTAATTAAATATGCGTAGTCTAAAAAGATGCCAACGTTAGTCTTCTAAAGAAAGGCAGATCGGAATTTCAGAAGAATTGTATTAATTCACTAATCATGAAATTCATCTACCAAATTTATAATGCAATATGTAATTATGGTTTACAGTAATAAAAAGAAAATAATAAAATCAAATAAAAAATCACACCCTCCTCCCGCCACTGCCAACCTTCCGCGATCTCTAGTTAGGAAAACGAGAGCCGCTGACGAGGAAACAGACGACGCGGAAGCCGGAGAGGAGCGAGGAGAAGGCGAGGAAGAGGAAGCCCGCGAACCCAAGGGCGATGGCGATGTCTGATTGGATGCAGAAGGCGCTCGACGCCGCGCACGTGTCCGATCCCTTCAGCGTCCTCGCCAGTGCCGTCCCGGCCGATTCCGCCGACATCAGTATATACGCAAACACCTGCGGTGCAAGAAATCGAATGCAATTTCTCGATAAGTTGAACAATGAAAAACCTTGATCTCATGTTTGGGAAATGAGGAAAAATCAGGATCAAAATTCGAGAAGAAAATCGAAATTTTTTTTTCGAAATTTCATAAATAGGGAGGAAGAGGGAAATTCTAGATATGGTCGAACAAAGATTGCTTTAAACGGACCGATTTAACTTGGATAATCACTTACTTAATAAAATTCCTTCAATTTGCCAAATCTCAAGGGAAAGGATAAAAAAAGATCAACTCCTTCATATGCATATTCCTAGCGTGTCGAATAAAAAAATCTACGAATTGATAACTTTATTAGTTTAGAAATTCTCAGCCCGACCACAACTCATTTGTCTAACGATTTCGTCATACGAACTTAGCTGTCAAACAACCACCATATATATATATAAAAACAAAGAATTTTTATTGGTTCCATTGCCGTGAAATACATAGGCTATTCACCTCCCATTGGGTGCCGACACGTGGAAGATTTCGATTATAAAAAAATAAACCCCCAACACACGCCTCGCTCCGTGGACTCGATATTATTCACCAACAGTAATCGATTCAATAATAATCCCAAACTAAAATCTAAATTTATTTGAGAAAGAACCAACGCTTTTACTAATTTTACTTTTATCGTGAGAATTCGGCGAAAACAATATGCATTTATTTTAAAAATATATTTTTTTAAATGATAACTCGCATAGCTGAACAAAACAAAATGAACAAACAAATATATAAAGGATCATTTTGACAAAAATATACGATAGAAACAAAAGAAAAGAAAATGCATGGGTCAACGTAATTATTTTCCATCCGTTAATTATGTCGAAATACAAAGGATCAATTTGACAGAAATATATATATTTTTAAAATTATTTATCTTCGCAATTATCACAAAAAGACAGCGGGCATTTACTTCGAAGGAGGTGAGGGTGAGGAGGAAGAAGAAGATAGAAATCAGGAATTTATGGGAGTTTGTACCTGGTCGTGGCTAAAATCGAACCAGAGCTGGAACGTCTCCGGGAACAATGTGGCGTTCTTCAGTATCTCCCACACCGAAGCTCCCGTCTCGAACAGCGAGTAGAGCGCCACCATCGCATTCGCCGCGAACACGTACCTGCAGCAAAGCCAAAAACCCAATTCCCGATTTCAGCAGCAGATCCATCGCGACATCGGTTCGATTCCGCTGGTGCTCGATTGATGATCGATCGAGCTCCAGACGGGTCCGAAAATGGCGAGCCGCTTGCGGGCTCCGTCTTTTCAAAAAACCCTCTTTTTTTTTTCTAGTAAATTCCGCGGGCGAAAAGATGCCCTTTTTTCGAAGGGGAAAGGAAGGCGAGGAAAAGCGAGTGGGAAAGGAAAAGGGAAAGAAAGAAAATATGTTTTGGGGGGGGTGGGGAGGTAAGAGTGTAGCATACCTGAGAGCCTCGAAGTCGTACCAGTGGGGAGAGGAAGGGCCGCGGGAGTTGGTGGCGGAGAAGATGGAGGAGGCGAGGGCGAAGCAGAAGGCGGCGAGGCGCAGCACCAGGATCAGCCAGTTGAAGCGCCGGAGCTTCTGCACGGACACCGTCGACTGGTAGTGCCGGTGGTGGTGGTAATGGTGCGGCGGAGTGGCGTCGCCGTTGCGGGGGAGTGGTGGGGGAGGGGGGCGGGGATCGCATGCTGCTGTCGTCGACGAGGAGGAGGTTAGGCGGTGGAAGGAGAGCAGGATTCTGCGTTGAGTCATGAGAGAGGGAGAGCGAGAGAGAGGGAGGGGAGAAGAGAGAGAGATTGAAGGGTTTTTGTTGTGGGATTAAGAAGGGGAGGGAGGGAGGAGAGGGGAGAAGAAAGGGGAGGGGAAGTTATGGGGCGAGATGGAAAAGGGAGTTGCTGCAGTCACGAGACAGGGCGAGATTTCCATGAGAGAGAGAGAGAGAGACAGAAGAGAGAGAAGGTTCTGTGAATGGAGAAAAGGAGAGAAGAAGAGAGAGAACGGGGAAAAAAAAAGGTAGGGAGGGGAGGGAGGGAGGAGGTCAGAGCAGGGAGAGAGAGAGAGAGAGAGAGAGAGAGAGAGACGTTAGCCAGAAACGTCTGTACTTTGAGAGAGAAAGAGTGGGGGTTCAAATGCAGGTTCTATTTTTTATTTTATTTTATTTCGTATATCCAAAATTCTCTAATATAAAAACATTGAAACGGAAAAATTATATATATATTTCTCATAATTCAATGTTGAAATGTCGAAGTTATTATTATTTTGTCATAATTCCTTTTATAAAATCTTTATAATTTTAAGGGGGAAGCAAACGTTCGATAAGTTGAGACAAATAATCCTACTTACAAAACTAAGAATTATGAGAATTTTTGTTTGCTTCGCCATCGTTGCAAAGAGTAGTTTTACATTGTCCATGTGTCAACACTAAGAGACCTCGGTTGCAAATTAGAGCTGGATCTCAAATTAATCTAGGAAAACAATCACTCCTTAAATCTAATCCTTATCTATTGTTGTTAAATAAAATCATGCACATGGCCAAAACTTTGTTGTTTTAGGTGAGATTAATCAACAATCATCATGAAAAATTTAAGAGTTAGAACGGTTGTTGCCTAAACTGAAAATGATCTCCATTTCAACGTGCATAATTTACATGTCCTTGAAAGTAATGCCATCCATTCCGTTTCTCTTGAGTCTTTTTGGGCCTTGCTTGAGCTTTGCATTTAAGTCCATTAAAAATCTTCATAAGTTAAAAAGTCATGGATGGAAAAGCTATTTTTGCAAAACAACAAAAGTAAGAAAAAAAGACTATATATAAAAAATAAAAAAAAAACAGAGAGAGAGCCCAAGGACAAAACTCTTTAGGCTCGATGCTTACGCCTAACATTTAAAGATAGAAGTGGGACGAGTTTAGAAGGGCTCATGTCGTCCCAAATCGGTCATATAACTTTCTTTTATTCCACTAATTCGTCAAAAATCCCTCATAGATTTTTGACATACTATCGCAGTCCCATCTTAAAATAGTTGGATTTCATCTAATGAGTACTTGCAATTTGCTGTGTTTTTTTAGTATGTAATTATCTTACACTAAATATATAATAAATAACCATAATTTGTGAACACAAGCATTTATTCAGAACTCGAGGAGATTACCAAATTAAAAAAATTATAGAGTTTCAGCATAGGAGATTAAAAAGAGTTTAGGGTAGATGATCATAAAAGACTCAAATCAATCTATGATTACAAGTGAAGTATGAAGTTGCTAAAAAAATGTTAAATTAATCAAAATTTATTAGCTAATGAAGAGAACAAATGCGGTTTAAATAGTCATATATCTAGGGTTTCGATTCTCAGGTTCCCCAATGGAGTCAGCCTCTCCAAATTGCACCATTAATTGGAAATAATCACTAGATTAGAGAAACTAAATCGTGTAGTGACACTGTGTTGGTGGTTAGAAGTCATATGGGAATGGGAAAGGGAAAGGTGGTCGTTGACCGCCGCGGTTGACTGGAGAGTCTAGGATTAGTTAGGGGGCAAGAATGACTGTGGATGTGGAGGCTGGGAAAAAGCCTGGTCAACTTGAAAAGTTCAATTGCTTGCAATGGGGGTCCTCCATGCTCTCATGATTTGCCCTAACCACTCTCCTTTTCCGTGTGGATTTTCCTCCTCCTTTAGCTTTCGAAAAGGAAGGGAGGGGCCTTCTTATGTTTGAAATCATTCAATCCCACAGCCTATGAGATGAGTTCCAGTCTCATGTTGTCCGGTCAGCCTACAGATTCACACTAATCATGATTCATAACTAATGCCAGCGTCGTCATTTCATCATTCGGACGTCAGCTTATGGCTAGACTCCACAAATGAGAATGCAGGCTTCTCTTCTTCATACGAGCGTCTCTGGAAGTAAATCTCAGTAGTGAGCACAGAATTTTGGTGAAACATAGATATGATCACCTGTGAGCGTAAGGATTTTCATGATGGGCTGTGTCGGTTTAAGATTATGAGGGACTTATCTAATTACGCGACTACTTGTATCTTTGAAACATGTGAAATTCGACGTCTTTTCCCTGGCTATGATGCCACCATAGGTAGCCCCACCCAAGCGCTGGCACGATATTGTTCGATTCGGTCTTGGCTCACTTGCGTTGCACAACTTTAAAACACATGGTTCTACAATTAACATGGCTAAGTTGATTGGGCAAGGCTAATCGCTTTGTAGGCTTTAAATAGCCATATTATACTCTTTGGAGAATCCTTGCAAACAAACAAATCTTGTTATTTTTCAGTTATTTTTCAATTCATGTATCGTAGTCATAACTATAGTTCTCATGTACATTGTCGCTGCTTAAATTTCGACATGTATCTTAGCTATAGTTTCCAGGTGCTTCATCGTCAACTAAATTCCAATGAATATTCTTGCTGTGATTTTTAGTTGCTTTGTTGTCTATTAAATTCCGACTTTGTAACTGACCAAAAAAAAAAATTCTGACTTCATATCTTTATCTTGTGCACTCTATTGTCGATAAAATTCTATTGAAGTATATATACCAGTTTTCTTGTGTCCCTATGATATTTTATGTCCAAAACTTGTCTCCTAAAAAAAGAAAATCAAAGAACGAATTTCAATGAAAAGCATTTCATCGCTGTAGTAAATTTGGACGAAATACTTACAATAAAAATCATGCCCACAATTAAATGTTCTTTTCTGAGCCTAAGCACCAAGAGCAGACGAACAGTTTAAACTTATTTGGTAGCCAATTATTATTATTTTTTTTGGTTGGTGGTAGCCAATTAATTAAAACGAGCGAATTGAGGGAAAGAAAAAGAACTCAAATCTCTTCAAAACAGAAGTGATACAAATGGTCAAGAAGCATGTCCTTGAAGGGGGACGTGATCTTTCACCAAAATAAAAATAAATAAGTAACGAGTTTTATTTTACTTATAATATATTCAATAACCACAGCCACTCTCCTCCGTCGGTAAGGGTCGCTGGCCCTTGCCGATTGAGGAGGGCGCTGCCTTGCCCTTTCTCTCCTTCCCTCTCTTCTTTTCATTATTTTAAAATTATTTATCAGCCTGCTACCATGTACGATCACATCACCAAATGCTGATTTTACGTTGGAATCATGGTTGCGTTGGATGCCAACGGAACCAATCCGACTTGAAGGACTAAATGGGTTCAAATTAAAGAGTACAACGACCAATTGAATAAAACTGAAGTTTTAGGGCTCTTTTTAATATTGACCAACAGTACATGGATTATGTCAATTTACCCTCTCGAAAACAACAATTGGTTGTAGTCTTTAGAGAAAGAGAAGAGAAAAAGAGGGATCTGAGTAAGTTTTTAAATTGTATCGTCTAAACTTTGAAACGTAAAACACGAGGGTATTCTCATCTTATTAGAGAAGAAAAATATACAACTTAAAACAGGGGGTGCGAAGTGTATGGGTACCAATACATTAAAATAAGGAACGCAGTGAAACTACATGCCTTCATTGGAAAGACTTCGTCAGCAACTCTCGTTGGTGGAGATACCTTTGGAGGAGAATAGGCCGGTGAAGTCAATTTCAATTTCGCTTCATTGTGAATCCATAACCCTCCATCATGCCCTGAGTTTTAAGACTCTTCTTAATATTGACCAATAGTACATGGACCATGTCAATTTACCCTTTCGAAAACAATAATCGGTAGTAGCCTTAGAGAAAGAGAAAGACCCAACAGTCTCGGTGAGAAAGCATTTATAAAATGATGTCTAGGATGTTCAATAGGAACAACGAAGAGTCTAAGAGCATAGACATTTAGTCCTGTTGACTTGATTCAATGCTCGAACTCGACTAGACTCAATTGAGAATCGTAGATTCCACGCTAATTGCATCAGACTTGCAAACCGTGTTTCTCATGCTCAAACCAGACTCGCAAGCTTGAGTTTCATGGTAAAGGTCAGAGATATAACATTGTTTACTTTTTAAGGAACATACATCAATATGAACATGATTCAGCTACTCAATAACGTGAGCTACTTCGATCAAGCATTATATAACTTAAGTTCAACTTGATTTGAGAATTGGAACATTAGAATTCAATTACTCGATAACGACACTCTTGATACCAAGAATCAAAACGAGGTAGAATTGAAATGTTGAAAGGAATAAAATGGGAAGATGAATGCAATGAGTATTTCAATTTAAATGCTCTTTTTTGTCGAAAAGAAATTTCCATTCATTACCAAAATCATACGTAAAAGGAAATCTCAAAAATTACAATAATAATGTAAGCCAAAGCTTAAAAACAAACCATAAATAAAAATCTAAGCATATCATTAGAGCATGACTAGTAGAAATAATCACAACTCGTCCTTCAAGAACAGATTTGAGATTGCATCCAAGTGAAAAGATCGGCAGTTGATTACTGAATCACATAGCATCATCTGATAAGCATATATTTGAATCTCCATCTGTAATTACAACTTTGCCTTTTGGCGGTATGCGCCTAGAATTATTGTCCCAACACTATCACTATATGAAAACAACATGAGCATGTTGAAAAAAACTCAAATCTAACACTTGTGAGAGCAAATCCTGTAGCCAATACGAAACGCTAAAACTTTGAACTAAAATATGTTGAACAAGCACATATTTGACATCGAAGCTACACCAAACACCATTAAAATTGAAGGTGAAGTACTTATTCATTAAAACTCCATAATCTTGAGTTAAATCGAAGATAAAAGCTCCCAGATATAAAATCAAGAGAGCAAAAGTCCTAGATCTAAAACTAGATTGGGAGAGTAAGGAAGGAAACACAAATAAATAAGAGAAAAAACAACTAAGAGGAGATAGAGAGATCTAAGCCAAATCCCTCCCCTCTAGAAGTGGAAGAGAGAAAGAAAGGATCAAAGAGAGAGAGAGAGAGAGAGAGAGAGAGAGAGAGAGAGAGAGAGAGAGAGAGAAGGGTTGGGAAAGGAAAGGTTTGTCTTCCAATTCAATATTTTAGTTGGGGGATACTATCCAAAAAATCATTAACTTTTCAATTGTATTAATTTATTATTAAGCCTTTTGACAATTTATCAATTTAGTCATTCTAGCCAATTTTGAATAGAAATCACTCACGGGTAAAGAAATTGGACAAGATACACTGTACCATTGTTTATTACTTGTATTTAAAATGCAAGGTAGCTAATGGTTTATAGAAAAACATTAGCTTGAACAATTGTAATATGAAAACTTTTATGAGTTGCGCTCTTTATAAATGGAAAGATACAATCCTCTATACAAAGAAAGATAAAATGAGTTTGTCAACTTTAGAAACTCTTGCTGCACTTGTCAAGAGTACAAGAGTTGCTTGCTCGTCTTGATCTAATTGAGGGCCTTTTTCGGAATTGTTTTGCAGTTGAGAGATATGTTTCCAATCTGTCCTTGCAAGAAAGGCGCTCCATCGCGAATGCCAACCTTAGATTGTAAATGAAGAAACAATTGTTGTGCAAGGGGCTTTGTTAGTGCATCTGCGAGTTGATCATGAGCGGACATGTAACGCACCTGTAATAAACCTTTGTAAACCTTGTCGCGAAGAAAGTGATAATCAATGACAATGTGTTTCATCTTGGGGTGAAAAAGGGGATCATCACACACATACATTGTACTGATGTCATCGAAATAGATGCCAAGCATGGTTGAAGAAGATACTCCAAGTTCATACAAGAGAGATTGAATCCATGTGAGCTCAAAAGTTGTTGTAGCAGTTACCTAATACTCAACTTTAATTGATGAATATGCAATAGATCGTTGTTTTTTAGAGCATAATGATATGGGATTCTGGCCAATATGATATGTATGCAGTTATAGACTTATGTTCATCTAGATTACCAACCCAATCAACATCAGAGAATGCATGAAGCAATGGAGAGAGACGGCTTTGCAAGTGCAAGCTAAGATTGATAGTCCCTTTGAGACTATGTTGGTTGATGCATAAACTAAGAGGACAACAAAAGCAATATCAAGTCTTGTGAATGCAAGATATTGACGAGCATCAACCATATTTCTATATTTAGTAGCATCTGTATGAGGTGACTGATCAACAAGAGTAAGAGAGCTGCTAGTAGCCATCGGGGTGGTAATGTCCTTGGCTCCTAACATGGTTGCTCAATTAAGAATATCCTTTATATACTTGTATTGTGTGAAAAAAAGACCAAACTTTGTGTGTATCACCTCCACTCCCAAGAAATAATGTAAATCTCTTGAATTTTGTAGTGAAAATTTACTTGCAAGAGCTTTCACAAGCTTTTGCAAAAAAACTTTAATATTCTTGTCAAGATTAGATCATCTACATAAAACAAGAAATATGCAATCATGTATGTATATTATAAAGAGTGAGAAATCTGATTGGATTGAATAAATCCAAATGAGATGACAAAGAAACTGAGTGCTTGATACCACGCATGAGAAACTTGCTCAAGACTATACATAGCCTTTTAGAATTGATATATGTGATTAAGCTGTGATTGATCTACAAAACTTGGTGGTTGATGCATATAGAATTCCTCCATAAGAGTACATGTAATAATGCATTTTTGACATCCAACTGTAGAAAGGGTAAACTGTTTGATAAGGCTAGATAAAGCACAACCCGTATCATGATGAGTTTAACAATTGCACTAAACATGTAATCACAGTCATGGTCGTAGGTGGATTCCCTTGGTGACAAGTTGTGCCTTGTATTAAGCTATGCTACCATTCAAGTTTCATTTGACTCGAAATATTCACTTGCAACCAATGATATTATGATGAGGTTCAGGGGGTACAAGTTACCATGTATCATTTCAAAGAATTGCATTAAATTCGTCTGACATAATAGTCCACTACTTTGGATCTTTAAGACTTGAGAAATGCATATTGGTTTAAATTGGGGAGGTACAAGATGTTTGGTGGCTAAATGTATCTAGTTGAATTTGTAAATGTCATTTTGGGAGTGAGTGATCATCGGATGAGAATGTGTTGACATTGATGGAATTTTGGTGGAGGAGTTGAATGACGTGTTTTGAGCCCATGGAAGGCATATATGGAGCTTGGGTAGCTAATGATGGTTTTGCATTGGGGGACGTCAAATTGGTGTTCTCCACCAAAGTTGTAAGGCTATTAAAATATTGATCTAAAACTTCTTCAACTACTAAACTTGAAAGACTTGCTTGATTGTGCATGGTATGGTGTAACTATTTGGTGTTAGAAGAAGTGGCTAAATTCTTTATTAAAAAATGATAGTGCACAAGTACTTTGAGGTGATAGAGACAAGGATTAAGAACTAGTACAATGGAACAATTTAGCGTGTTTGGAGTAAGGAAAAATTGACTCATCAAACATCACATGACGTGAGACAAAGACTTTTGGAACACTTGTAAGCACTTTAATTGAGAGAGTAACTAAGAAAAATAGAAGGTTTTGATCAATGTACACTTTTGTGCTTAGTAACTAAGAAAACAGAAGGTTTTGATCAATGTACACTTTTGTGCTTTCCATATGATTTAAGCTAATGATACACTGTCAACCAAAAGCATGAAGCTTCAAGCAATTCGGACAGGAGTTGAAGAAAATCTTGAAAGGAGATTTGGGTCATATAACTAGTATAAGTATATGATTTATTAGAAATGTAGTGGTTTGAAAAGTGTATTGACCAAAACGAGGATGGAAGAAATGCTTGATGAAATAATGTAAGACTTGTTTCAACAACATGTCTATGACAATACTTGCAATCCCATTATATTGGGGTTTGTGTAGAGGTATTTGTAAATGTGTAATCTCATGAGACAAGAAAACATCTTTTAGTTTTTGATATTCTCCACCATCATCAAATTAAATTGATACTATGAGATTTTGAATGTAAATTTCCACTGGTTTCTTGAATTTTGGAAATAGAGAGAAAACGTTTTGGATTTATTGATTGGGTGGAGCCACATGTATTTGGTATAATAATCCACAAAAATAACATAATATGAATAACCTTCTATTGATTTCATTGGAGTGCGACACCAAACATTATTGTAAATGAGTTCAAGAGGTCATTAGCTAGACAATGTAAAAACCACCACACGCAAGTTTATGACTTTTATTCCATTGATACGACTGGCACAAAAAATTAGAACGTGGCCTAGAAAGAAAATGAATTAACTTTGATTTTAAAAGAATCTCTAAGATATGATGAGAGTGATGACCAAAACATCGATGCCAATCATTAGAACATGCATAGACACCAATCACAGTGTTATCAAGGCACAGATCCTTCACCAAAAAATGGTCAGAAAAAAGTTTCACAACTGGTTAGTTAATCTTACAAAACTTTGAAACAAATATCAAGTTTTTGCTAATATCAGAAACACACAAAACATCCGACAATGAATATGAATCGGTGGGAGAGAAAAGTTCAGTTGAACCTATGTCTGTTATTTGCAAAGTTGAGTCATCACCACTGGGCCTTCATAATTAGAATGCAGAGAAGGATTTTTCAGACTTGAAGTGACATGACGAGACATTGTAGAGTTCATGAGCCATCATTACTCTGCTTGGCGAGGTAACAATGTGCCGTTTACAATAGGAGAAGAGGAGAAATATTATTTAAGCTCGGTAGTATTGCTTGGCTGAGTGGCCTACCTATTCACATAGTTGGCACAAACTTGTGTTTTTTGAATGGGCTAGCTATGATCACAATTATTGCTCATCCACTAATGAGATTCTTGAGTTTATTGGAAGGGGTTCAAGCCTCAATTTGAAATGGGGCGCTAGTTGGTGTTCATGTGAGAAAGATTTGTAGTGACAATAGTCGATTTACTCTGAGTCTCTTTTCTTTGTAGATATTGGTCGAAATCAACAATTTTATCATGGAGCTCCTCAACCACTGGGGTTTACCTTAATGGGCCACCCTTTCTATGTGAGAAGAAAGTGGGAATATGTGAGAGTTTGAATTCCCACTTTCTCAAAGAGATTTGGAGTGGGAACAATTTAGTTTTAGGCATGTGATTCGACTCCTACACCTTGCAATAAGGCAAGACAAATGTTTGAAAATGAGAGTTAAGCTAGAAATAGAATATGACTGACCAAAAAAAAATAAAAATGGAGTTCCTGAAAGGAAATGAGTGATTCATGTGCTCTGATGGCAATAGAAATTTCCTTGAATTTGAAACTGAGTTCATTTAGAACATATATTATTATTGGAAAGATAAGGAAGACTTGTCAGAGTCCAAATCTAGTATGAAATCTGGTTCAAATCGATAAAAAAAGAAATAACAATTGTATTTACCTAGCCTTTCCAATAGATTTTCATGTTTATCCCTAAAATGATATTCTATCTTATTTAAAGATAAATAACTCCCCTAAGGTAACATGAAGAATGAGAGGTTTCCCATCAGGGATGTAGGCATCCAAGGGTCTTCTTCTTAGTTGACTAATATCAAAGTCACTATTTACTGCTTCATTCTACTTCTAATTCCAATAAGCTCTCGATCATCTCTTTCTTCTTGATATAATGACTAATTCTTCATGTCATCTTGAGGGATTTCATTAGATTTAAATAAGATAGAATATATCTTTGGGGATAAACATGAATATCCATTAGAAAGACAAATACTATCGTTGCTTCATTCTTTATTGATTTGAGCTAAATTTTCTACTAAATTTGGACTATGCTAACTAGTCGTCCTTATCTTTCCAACACTTCCCCTCCAAGCTAAGATAAAGATGTCATCAAGGTCAATTTGATCATCACACATTACAAAGCTTTGGTGGAAAGCCCTTTAGTAAATATGTCAGCTAATTGATCTTCACTTATGATGTATGGAGTCTCAATTGTCTTGTCTTGAACATTCTCATGGAAATAATGACAATCAACATCTATGTGCTTGGTTCTTTCATGAAATACCAGATTTGAAACAATAGGAATTGCTACTTGATCATTGTAAAATAATTTTCTAGGAGTTTGAAATTTATTATGACCCAAATGCCACACCAATAAATGAAGCCAAACTAATTCATTTGTGGTTTAAGCCATGGCTTTGTATTCAAATTTTACACTTGATCTACCTATTACACTTTTTTTTTATGCTCTTCCAAGTGACTGGAAAGATGAGGATGACTAGTTAGTAGAGTCTAAATTTAGCAGGAGATTTGGCTCAATTCAACTTTCCAATAGATAATCATGCTTATCCCTAGAGATGTATTCTATCTCATTTAACGATAATGAAATCCCCCAAGGTGATATGAAGAATTGAGAGTTTCCTATCGTGGATGTAGGCTTCCAATGGTTCTCTCCTTAGTCAACTGAATCACCTTAAATCCTTTTCTCCTTCTTCATGTGTGTGTGTGTGTGAGATTACAAAGAAAACAATTATTAAATCATCATCACTAATGAGAGAATTGATAATGGCTAGCTCATCAACAATTCCTTTAACAACTTGTAAATATTAAGATATCAATCGTCACATTTTGTGAGGATCAAATGCTCCTCGAGACTCATGACACGTGAATGCGTCTTGTTGGCAAAGAGATGCGAAAGCTTTATTCAAACCTTGTGTGTTGTCTTGGTAGAAGCAATGAGAGGCAAAATTAAGTCTGAAATGGCTATAATTGCACAAAATAATAGTTGGTTTGGTGTGCCCAATGAGAATAAGATGGATTGATAGTAGTTTTGCCATCAATAGTAATGGTGCCGGACGGATACAATATGGTTCCATCTACACACTCCATATAATCATAGCCCACAAGTAGAGAATATAATTGAGCAAACTAGGAAGGATAATTCACCGATGTTAACTTGAGGAGTAGTTACACAGTTGCACAGCTACATTGATCAACACAAGCACGATTGTTTTATTTGAAGAGGGGCCAATAAGCATCATAGGAGCGCCAGTGTTTGAGGATTCTACTGCCACTTGAAAAAAATTGAATGATATGCTTGTGACCAATAAGCTCTAATACCATAAAAAAATTGGACAAGATACTCTCTATTGTTATTTCTTAAGCGCATTTAAAGTATAAGTTAGCCAATAGTTTGTAGGAAGAGATTAATTAAAATAATTGTAACATAATAACTTTCCTAAGTTAGGGCCTTTCTACATGGAAAGATAAAATCATTTATACAAAAAAAGATAAAATGAGTTTGTCAACTTTTGAAACTCTTGCTGCATTTGCCAAGAGTGCAAGAATTGCTTGATTGGTATCGATCTGACTGGGTGCAATTATAAAAGTGCTTTGCTATTGAGATATATTCTCTTTGACATGGCTAGCACTAACATGAATGGTTTTTTGAAGTTTTTTGAAGTTTTAAAGTTTTGAAAACTTTCCTAAAATTATGGCCTATTTGGGATAAGGACACTAAAAGTGTTTTAACTTATATATAGCGCTCATCTTAGTGCCACAACTTTTCGTTGACTTACTTAAGTGTCAAAATCGAAGGAAACTAATCATTAAAGTGCCTTCAGCGAAAAATTCCGACTAGAGAAATTACATGGCTTTTATAATTAAAATTTTATTTGATGTGACATTTTTTTACACTGATGTGATCACATTTTCGTTAAGATTGGCATTGAAGTGAACGATTGTCATTGAAGTAATCATTTTTTTACAACAACTGGCACTAAAGTGATCACTTCTTAATATGCTACACAACGCCGTTTAGGGGTTTTTTAGGCACCGCAGTGATTACTTTCTCATTAAGGTTGGAAGTGATCACTTTTTAATAGTGATTGGCACTAAAGTGATAACTTTTTAAAACGATTTGCACTAAAGTAATCACTTCTTAACCTACTACACAACCTCATTTAGAGAGTTATATGCTGACTGGGCACGCCGGTGAGCCACGTAAGATTGAGAAATTAATAAAATATGGCCACGTTAGATTTCCGACAACCTAGATCGAAGTTGGTACTTAAGTGATCAAAAAAAAAAGTTACGATACTAAAGTAAGCGCCATACACAAGTTAATGCACTTTTGGTATCCTTCTTCCTAGCTTTTTTATATGGAAAGATAAAATTCTCTATATAAAAAAAAGATAAGATGAGTTTGTCAACTTTTGAAACTCTTGTTGCACTTGCTAAAAGTACAAGAATTGCTTGATTAATCTAGATATGACTTAGAGCAATTTTGGAATCATTTTTCATAGAGATAGTTTCTCTAGTGTGGTTAATGCTAACATTGATGGTTTTTGGAAGATTTTTAAAAAAAAATTATTTTAAAAGTTTTTTAAACTTTCCTAAGTTGTGGCCTTTTTACATGGAAAGATACAATCTTCCATACAAAGAAAGATAAAATGAGTTTGTCAACTTTTGAAACCCTTACTGCACTTATCAATAATTGCTCGATTGGTACTGATCTAACTTAGAGCAATTTTAGAAGTGCTTTGCTATTGCAATATAATTTCCTTGGTGTGGCTAGCACTAACATGGATGGGTTTTTGAAGTTTTTAGAAGTTTCTATGATTTTAAAAGTTTTTAAAACTTTCCTAAGTTATGGCATTTTTATATGGAAAGATAAAATTTTCTATACAAAGAAAGATAAAATGAGTTTGTCAACTTTTGAAATTCTTGCTACACTTGCTAAGAGTACGAGAATTGCTTGATTAATCTTGATCTGACTGAGAGCAATTTGGGAATTGCTTTGCAAAGAGATAGTGTCTCTAGTGTGGTCACCGTTAACATGGATGGTTTTGGAAGATTTTAAATTTTTTTAAAACTTTCCTAAATTGTGGCATTTTTATATGGAAATATACAATCCTCCATCCAAAAAAAGACAAAATGAGTTTGTCAACTTTTGAAACTCTTGATGCACTTGCCAAGACGGCAAGAATTGCTTGATTAGTCCCAATCTGACTGAGAGCAATTTTGGAATTGCTTTGGTATTGAGAGATATTTTTTCTAGCATGGCTAAGTGCTAACATGGATTTTTTTTTGAAGTTTTTAAAAGTTATTTTTTGTTATTTTTTGTTTTTCTCCTTTTTTTCATTTCTTTTTTTCCCTTCTCTTTTCGTTAATGGTTGGTGGCCGGCCACCCACAAGCAAGTTCTAACAAGGACCGCCCCCACCAATTCTCACCTAGATGTGGGCGAGGGAGGGCAAGGGCCACCCTTGCCAAATCTAGCGAGGATGAGGGCTGACAACAATTGGCCTCATCAAATTTGGTGTCCTTGCCCAAGCAAGGCTTGGTGAGGACAACCCTCACATACGGCCAGTGATCGGCAATCAGCCACGGGTGAAAAGAAAAAGGAAAAAAGAAAAATTTAGAATTTTATTAAATAAATTCCAAAAATCATCTATTTAGCAAAAGTCATACTAGATAGGCCAGCTGAAGTTTAAGTCGGCAATTTCCGGTTAAAATTGTTCAAAATTATTAAATTGGTAAATTGTCAAAATATTTATAACTAAATTGTCACATTTGAAATGTTTATGATTGATTTGGTTACCATACAATAGCTTTATGATTTTTAGTACAATTTTCCTTGACCCATATCATTGAAAATCTGAATTTATTTATGTGAAATGTGCCCAAAAAAGGGCAAAAATATACTAAAATTTTTAGTGATGAAGGAATTGAGATGGACTGAACATATCCTTCCTTTCCAATTCACTTGCTCGAAAACAATATTAAATATAAAAGAAAATTCACCCTAGCCGCACAGACCCAAATTTTCAATCAACACAACTAGTTTTAAGGTCATCTTTTTGACTTTTCAGTGTTGTTCTTATTAAGTTCCTTGTCAGTGGGAGCAAGTAAACGAATTATAATTATCATTATATAACGTTTTTTGTCAAATATCATTATTTCACGTTGAAACTCGAGTTTCTACGCTGTTTTCTATTATTTGTCGGAGATTGACATTTGTATAATGGTGTGATCATGCGCCAACAAATGCTCAATCTTGTCATTTCTGTCATTGCAGTACACACAATTATTGATAAATGCCAATATGAATCGACAAAGGACGAGACACCATACCACACGGACTACTTCGAGTCAAATTGACAAAATATCAATACTTTCCGACTGCTTGACTAAATCAAAATGATGGAACCACCCGAAAATTGCAACCGTGAGACTGCATCTAACATTCAAAAATGAACTTTGACGATTGTAAAATAACAATTTCTTCGATTGTCCAAATTAAGTAAGGGAACAAGAAAGGCAAAGCCCTGATAAGCAGGAACAACATGCATTCAGAAACACAACATAAAAGCAGGGATTCAAGAAAATCCGGAAGGCCTGAAAACCCAACCCCAAACGTATCTCTCAGTTCGCGTAGGGGGACTTCATGTTTCAGGTTGCACAAGCAAGCAACTTAAGCGGGTCAGCTTCGGTCTGGGCGTTAAACATAAGTCGACCCATTTTGACCTGTATAAAACGAAAGCGAGTGTGAAACAGAAAGTTTTATTGAAGATAAAGCTGATATTTTTATTTTATTTTTGAGAAAAATTTGGAATATCATGAGTATTACTTGACTCGACTATTCAATGAATCACTGATTTGCAACCAATCAGAGATCGACGCCGACCTTGAGCATCGTTGAACCCCCAAATCAAGCCGAAGCTGGTTTGCACTAGGGAACCAGTGGTCAGTGGCGATGCATGTTGTCTGGGCTCAGCCGAGCTCCACTGCTACTATAGCACCATGTTGTCTACCATGCCATTGGCCAGTACGCGAGTTGAGAACTGTTTTGACTAATCAGAGATAGAGCGCCGCTTCCAGCGAGGCAATGGAGGCGGGCAAGGCTTGCCGTGAAGGACCTGTGATGAGGCAAGCTCTCTCTCCTCTCTTCATTGAGCTATAGCCAGCAAGATTACGGATAGTTTCTTGTCTTCAGCTTGAATCATGGAATTTGTTTATCGGCTTCTTGAGTTTTTCTTTTTCCTGAAAGAATGTTCCCAAATGTTGGTATTTTAAATCTAAGCCGTACGATTATGTTCGGGTCAGAGCAGTTCGTATCAAGGATCAGGTCATCCCGATGGAATCTCCAAATTGGTTCGGACTGGTTCGGATTTTGTGAAAACCCGAACAAAAACCAACCCATCATCACTCCAAAACCACTTGAGCGAGCGTAAATACTCATGGCATATTTGTGTACCTAAATCAAGCGAAGCACCAATTTCCTCAATTTATCCAAAAGGCCATGAGACTACAAAATCCAGCGGGACGAGGGGCGGAAGAGAAAAAGGCTAGGGGCCAAAAAGCTAGCAAAGAAAAAGCTGATGCCCTAAAGTTAATCATATTGAAGGGCCCGAATGGAGAGCTTTCCTAGAGCTTTCCACAATCATCCTCTTTTATCTTTTCTTTTTGTCTATAATCCGTACCTACCAACTTTTATTTGAGAGGGAATCTTTCCCCATTTAGAATTTTCCCCTTGGCCTATTCCCACGTACCTCCTCTTAATACAGTGGCCACATATTTGGCAATTGCTTCAAACTCGAAAAGTTGCAAAGATCACAATGAAGCAGAGAAGGTGAAAGCACAGATCCAGCAGCCAATGGCAAAAGACATCTTTCACAGTTAACCTAGCATTTTGTCAAAACTCATCCAGATTCGCAGAAAAGGAAAAGCATATATAGAGAAATCATGGCAACCGCACTAGTTTGAACAACAGGCCAAAGTACGATAGGTAAGCATCACTTAAGTGATGATTACTTGACATGGAAAAGAAAATGCATCGGAGACCTGAATGCACATTACATTGAATGAAAAATTCTACAGGCTTATAAATTGGCGGCAACCAGAAAATCCCTCCCTCCCAGAAATAAGTCTTACGTTACAGGAAGACAAAACTTAAGCAGCACCAAGAAGAAGTGGCGATAATGGGTCACAACAGTTCTTGAGACCGTCTCACACAGCGAGCGACTTTCTTCCTGAATTCGTTCCTATTCTCTCTCCATTCTTTCTGCAGCACAAGTTTAGAAGGATGCTAAAATAAGACTTCAAATAATTGGAAAGTAGAGCCTACCACATGCCCACAAACATCACATTAAAAATTGCATTTTGAGACCTACCATATAGCCTAAAAAACAGAAATTTAAATCTGGCACAAAGCCTTTTAAATATGTTCACAAAAGCTTCAACCGCAACATATAGCAACCTAGTCCATCCGTATATCACAGACTTGGGAAACACAACCCAAGGTTCTGCCAACCAGGACACATGCACCTTCCAGTTAAAAAGGTTTCTATATGCTAAATAGTCGATTGTTATTCAATGCAAAAATGATAACTCCAGCCAATCAGATAAAGGCGGAAAAACCGGACTTTACAGCTACTACAACAATCAGAAAATGTAGCTTCCAACATCTTCCTCCTACCACTTACGACCAGATTTCCGATTTAATGCCTTGGGATATGAAAATCCTTCATCCCTACATGTAGATCAATATCTACCAAACCATATGTAGTAGTCTTAAGAGTTTGGATAGGCAAAGGAGGAAATAACAAACATACCGCAGCTTCAACATTTGCTGGAGATTCGTCATTGGGACTGGAAAGCATCGAAATGATACTCAAAACTATGCTCTCAACCTGCCAAATGGAAGGGACATCAGTCATTACATGACAATATAAAAACATGGAAATCCATGTACAACAATCAATTGAGTGTTTTGTGATTCTAAGCAAGAAGGAGAATGTGGATAAAGCATAAATGAACAGTCAAAACCCTTACTTCGGTGCATCCAAGTTAATCAGCCAAAAGAGGAAAACATTGTTATGCAGCTGTTGAGGATATTCCAAGTGTCCTAGGTCTGAACCATGATGAACTATCATGGGATATTTTCTGAAACCTTTGTTCACAATCATTTGCTCTTGCAATTGCAAGATGGACGCTCAACACTTAAATGTAGCACTATGGATGTCTCCTCTAATCCAAAAAACCAGGTCACCAGATTACAGGTCAAATCCTTCCATGCAAACTTATATCTTTTTTCCTACAATGGAAAATAAACGCCCCAAAGTCCCAGAAAACTACAATTCTAACATATTTCATCATTTGCTCTAGATGCCCTTTCTGCTAAGTTTCTCTGTTCAAAAGCAATGCAACTGGTGCAAAATTGTACCATTTAACATGACTTTCATCTTTCTTGTTCCAGCTTTTCGTGATTCACAATACGGCAACGGTATGGTGCTTTTAAACGAACCGATATGATGTTAGTGACACCCTGGCATTAGCCCAAGGGCTTTTAAAAGAGGCCTCGAGGCCTTTGGGGAAGTGATTCCCAAATGCAGCTTGAGTAATTGGTTAAAGAAAACCTTAATTGCTAATGTTATGGCCAACAAGGTGCCATACTCTAATGGAACAAAAACTTTGGAACAATAGAACTTCAATTATACAATGAACATATCAAAACACAAGTGTAACAGTAATTTGAAATAAAGAGCCAAAGCAGGTATTGAAGAACCCCCAAAACCCCCATTGTTTGGAAGAAAGAGCGAAAGAAAGAATAATGCATGTGATTCCGACTCCACTTTGAATAGTTTGCCCGCCTGTCTTCACTAACTACCAAAATCAATGAAGACCTATTCAAGTGTCCCAGGTTCAACAGAACTGCTTCAGGCATATGGCATCTAGTAAATATGGCAGCATGTGCACTAGAAATGGAATAAAATTGACTTAGACATCATAATTCATGGCAAAACTGGAAGTTTTTAGAGTTTGAGGGATAAATAAGTATACGATTCAAAGTATTCATTGCATATGGGCAGCAGACCCAACCTGACTAACTAAATAACCAGACATTAATCCCAAACGGCAGGTGCCCAGGTTAGATAGGAAAAAAAAAACCTTTAAAACAGCGTTCCCATCAAAAGCTTGAATCTTGTTGCAGGGACCTCTGACAGTTTCAGTTTGTTATTGCCTAAAGGATAAGTCCTTAAGAGGTTACTAGTCTTTCAAATGAAAACAGCATTAGTTTGTCCAGTCACTGGGTGGTCTCTATAAGCACTTAAAAAAAGCACTTCTATTTGTCTCCAGCAACTTGCTATTTTGCTTTCCACAAGAAAATAAGCAAAACAGAAAACAGCTTTTGATGGTAGATATCCCAATGTGGAGAGGATCCTAGAGTGCGCTGCTAGAGAAACTGATAGAAGCTCAGTTCATCGAGATTCACAACTTGTTATTTTGCTTTCCACAAGAAAATAAGCAGCACAGAATAAGCTTTTGAGGGGAGATATCCCTAAGTGAAGAGGATCCCAGAGTGCACCACAAGAAAGACTGATAAAAGCTCAGTTCATCGAGATTCACAACCACATCGCACATTCACATTTAATTGACACTCAATCAAGCAATAATGTGGACCTTAGTTAAGGATATATAAAAGCAAGAATAGGCAAAAGTACTGAAAATGAAGGCTACAAAGCATGGGGAGAGCATGTTAACACATATAAACATACTGTGTGTACAGGAGACCAGCGTTCGCTTGCCAGCTCGTATCCGTTTGGATCGTCACCAGGTGGATGGAGAATCGAAATGCAAACTTTTCCGTCGGCATACACTAAAGTTCCAGATAGATGCAAGGCAGTTAGTATAGCCAGAAAAGAATAACTAAAAGCAGTAATGCCACAGTCTCCATGGTAGGAAATGGCTCTCACCATTTGGATGCCACATCTCTGAGGTAAACCTCACTGTTGGGGGACTTACAGGGTAGTTGGGTGGAAAGCTCATTATCGCACTAAAGAAACCTCCTTCACTGCCAAAATAATATTGTACATGAATAGAAGAAAAATGTCAAGTTTTCAATTTCAATACATAATACAGTCCAGACACTGAAGATGCCAGATAAATGTGCCAATACCCTAAGTCCGCAAGGTATGAATCCCCAAATTGTCGCAAGTATCAAGCACATTCCCAACCAAAAAAAAAAAAGATTCACTGGCCACATATATGAGATTGTTGAAACACACCACTACCTTCCGTGGGACATATCATATATCTAGCCAAAGTACTGGCCCATCAAATTTGAGAACAGTATGCAAGGAAATTCATCTAACCCCATCACCACATGCGGTCAAAGTAATATATCAAGTAATATCCATCAATTAAACAATTAGGTAAGCATGCGGTATCCAAGTCACACACTTCTTTGCCATGGTTTACTGCAACGCCCACCCGCCGCCAAGTTTCATCTTTCAAACAACTAGAAAACATACATCTCCTCAGTCAGCAGCCGAATTCCAATTCAGGAACGCACGTACAGAAGTCAGACCGAACCATCACGACAATCAAGACGAACTCCAGCTCCAAATAAACAGATTCAAAATTGAAACACCATCTTTCTACAATCAATGAAACAGACGATCCACTTTTCTAGACCAATTCGAAACACGACACTACGAAAAGAAGCACCTTTTTTCCAGAACAAAAACAACCCATTCACGCAGTCTCATCAAAAAAGAATCAACACACGAAAGAAAAGAAAAGAAAAAAGAGAACATCATCGAGAGCACGGAACAAAAAGGGGAACAAAAAAAATAAAAAAAAATCTCCGAGCTCGGCAGATCACAGACAGAGCGCGCGATTCCAACTCACTATAGAGTATCGGGAGGGCCAATTATGGAGACGCTCCACTCGAACACGTTGGTCTCGTCCACCAACCCCGCGGAGAACCCATCCACCGGGTTCCTGCAAAGATCTGCAGCGACCCATCACAAAACACCCACGCGATCATCGGCCAGCCCCACACAAAAAAAAAAAAAAAAGCAGAAGAAAAAAACCCAGAAAAACCCTAGAAATAAGAAGAGGACGGAATCAAGAAGGGGGGAAGATTTCCATCAAGAATCGGACCTCGGAGCTGCTTCTGGAGGAGAAGGCTGGCTTGATTCGAAGCCATCGGCGGCCGCCGATAGGGACGCAGAAGCAGCAGCGGGAATCGGAGGGTGGTGGAGTCTTTGTCGTCGAGTGAGAGACAGGGAGTCGATTTCGAAGAAGAGAGACACCCTATAAAGAGGCTTTCTTGAGAAACTTCAAACGAGAAAAAAAATAAAAATGTAGAAGGGCAAAGCAGCCAAAAAAAGAAAAAAGAAAAGCGAATAAAGAAAAATTATAAATTTCTAATAATTTGAGTGAAGAAGGATTATAATAGGTTTAGAAAGCAACTAATCTGAGGGCCTCAATCATATCATTGGATACGAATGAGCCGATAAGCTCGCTTGATGCTTGTTTGGTTGGTGGTTGATTGGGGAGATAAAAATAAGTTGTGATGGAGCTGAGGATAGTACACAGCACAGTTTCGGTTCAAAATGTGACGTTTGGTGATATCAAGAGGATCGACTTAAGCAAACGGCTTTTCCAAATCCTACTCCACAATTTATCGATTGGAGAGCAAAAATAAATTAAGAGGATTTGGAGATTACGATTAACGCTGTAGATGGCTTAGGAGTAATTTTTGCAAAGCTCGGCGATTAAATAGAGTTTATCGAGGGATGCGTCGTGTTATGATTAAGAGGATTGAATTTAACAAATGACTTTTTCAAATCGTACTCCACAATTAATTGATTGGAGATCATAAACAAATTGAGAAGATTTGGAGATCACGATGAATGCCCTAGATGGCTTAGGGATAACGTTTGCGGAACTCGGCGAGTAGGTCAAGTTTATCAAGGGATGCGTGCGTCGTCTTATGAGCGATCAAAATGGTATCCTTTGAGGAAGATGTCCAAGGCACTATGCACGTATTGCACAATATGATTTTATAGAACCACTATCGCTTATTCTAAAAGTTAAAGCCGGATTAGTCTGATCTTTTGCTTAATATTAAATATGGAAATTTAATTAGGGAAGTAAATAAAACCTGGAAAGATTTGAATTTAAAACTTCTAACTCTGATATAATGTGAGGTTTTGTGGGATTACTGCCAGCTACTCTAAAAACTTAAATCGTTAGATAAAAGCGTGATTTATCTTTTATATATTCTAATTGAGAGTAGTGGGTAATGCACACAACTTTGAGATGATGCATGGAGGTGCAAGAAACAAGGGGCATATTCTAGTGCCTGAGATGCTAAGCAGCTCAAGAATTTTCTATTCAACATGGAGCTATAGTTTAGGGCCATATTTCTGGACTTAGAGTGGTCCAAGATAGAGATGGCTTTCATGTATCATTCAATTAATGTGAACCGGCAGCGGTCAAGGTATGTCGAGTTAAGTCAATACATGAGATGAATTGAAGCAATGACTGCAAATGTGGGGTATAATGCTCGGATGGCATCATGTGAACCGAAACACAGTGATGACGTCCGAAAGTCATGAGTTCCTAGCACTAATGATGGACATTCGTGACATGTCTACAAGCCGGATGGACTATTTTAACATTTTGGAAGGCTTGACGCCAATGAACCAGCATTGAGTTGCAGAGCTGGAAGTGAGAGGCTTACCTTCGGCCCAAGCTGCGACCGGCTGACATACTACTCCATCGACAAGGAGCATAAGCAATCGAGCGTCTTCGACTTGAGTGGCCGGGAAGTCGTTCAAGCGGGACAAACCCAAGAGCCAGGAGCCCAAGTAGCGAGCAGTGGACTCAGATCAAGGATTCACACCTCAGAATCAGTACCACAAGAACGAAAAGAAACACCTGATAACATAGGCAAGCGATAGCTCGTTTACTTCACGAGCAATGGGATCACATAAAGCTGCATAATGCCAGAAATGTGCAGTGAAGGCGGTGCATAAAGCGAGGGTCGCGCTGTTATACCATGGTTCGGATAGTGCGAGCAAGCATGAACGAGATGACCCGAGGATGGAGAGCCTTACGCACACTTTATACTGTTAAGTGCCAAGCCATCAACAAGGGCAAGGCCAAAGCAATCACCATCCACATGGGCAGCGTCCGATTTAGGTACAAACCATAATCTTCGAGGATGTGCCTGGTGCCTAGCAACATGGACGGGAATCCACCCCTATAGGCAGGCAAAAGTGTCGCAGACCAGAATACAAGCACAACAGGAAAGGGCAATGCAGGGCTATTCGGATTAGGCACTCAGATGAGCAAATATCCTAAAAATGAGAACAAAATTATATACCCAAAGACAAAAATCACGGAGCCCTTGACAATTAGAATATAAGAGAGGCAACGTTACCATTTTCGGCTGTCACCTCAACAGGTGTTCTTGGCCAATGGCAAAACACGTGGGACATAATGAACCTAGCAGATTCCCAAACTCAATCCAGATTATAGGAAACGAAAACCATATAGAGGGAAATCATGCAAAATTGCACAATTTGAGCAACAGACCAGTAGAAGTACCATACGCAAGCATCACTGCACGTGACGATTGCTCAAAATGCAAATAAACTGATTGAATGCACATACATTGAATGAAAAATTCTACACAGGCTTATGAATTGGCTGCAATCAGAAAGTCCTCCCTCCCAGGAAGAAGTCTTACATTACAGAAGACAACTAAAACAGCACCAAGAAGAAGAAGAAGAAGAAGCAAAGTAAGGGGTCACAACATTTCTTGAGATCGTCTCACGCAGCGAGCAACTTTCTTCCTGAACTCATTCCGGTTATCCCTCCATTCTTTCTGCAGCACAAGTTTAGAAGGATGCAAAAATAAGTTCTGAATAACTCGCAAGTAGAGCTACCACAAGCCCACAAACATCACTCAAAAAATTTTAAAATGCATTTCTTGATCTACCATATTAGCCTCGAAAATGGAAAATCTAGCTGAAAGACTTTTGAATATGATGCAGAAAAGTTTCAACCAAAATGTGTAGCAACTTAGTCCATCCACACAGAGATTTGGCCCCACCACACAAGAAGTTTTACCATTTACAGACATGCATATGTCTACATTTCCTTCCCAGTCAACGGATAAAAAGGCTTCTATCAAACAAAGATAAATCAATGTTCCAACTGTGTATTGCATACAACTCATTTTTACTTTCAAGGAGGATATATACAACTATTCATACGAAGGCAGAGAAAAAGGATTTTACTGCTACTGCAATAATAGATGACATAGCTCCCAGCATGTTCCTCCTACCAATACTATGACCACATTTCTCATTAGATATCCCTTAGAACAGAAGAATCCTTGTCCTACATGCAGGTCAATATCTACCAAACTGGACATAGTTGTCTTAACAGATTGAATAAAAAAAGGAGGATGTCAAAAAACTACCGCAGCTTCAACATTTGCTGGAGATTCGTCATTGGGACTGGAAAGCATTGATATAATACTTAAGACTATGCTCTCAACCTGCCAAATGGAGAGACATTAGTCATTACATGGCATAATGAAAACATGAATCATCCATAGCAATTGAGTGTTTTCTGATCCAAAGCAAGGAGAATGAGGACAAGGCAGTAATAAAGCAGTCAAAACCTTAACTTTGGTGTGTCAAAAGTCAATGAGGGAAACAGGAAAACAAGGCTACACAAACTTTTGAAAGTATTCCTACACCTGAATCGTGATGAACATTGTAGGAAATTTGTTGAAATCTTTCAATTCAGTATTATTTTCTCTTGCTTCGATCAAAAAAAAGAGAGTATCATTTGCTCTTGCAAATGCAACACAAACATTCAATAATTGAGTGTAAAATGTTGAATACTTTATCCAATTTAATAAACTAGGTCATCAGTAAAACTTAATTTTTTCTCCTCCACAGGAAAATAGATACCCCAAAGCCCCCCATACCACACTCCCCAAATGTCCCACCATTTCCACGAGATATGTTTTCTGCTAAGTTTTTATAAATGAACCTGGTGCAAAAACTGTACCAACTAAATGATTTTCACATCTGTTTCTGTCATCCACAATATGGCAAAAGTATGGTTCTTTGCATGAATCAAAATAGTGACGTTACAGTGTTCCGTGTTCCTCAGTACTTTTCTTGAGCATATTTGCAAAGCACCCAAGGAACAGCTCGCTATGGCATCCATCTTAGTAGAATACACTTTGCCATGAATGACTAAGCCCCTGCTTCCACCAAATGCAAGTGTTAAAGGGGGTCCCCCTATTCAAACTGTAGGCTCACTACCTTTTAATCATATGAGCCACCACACCCCCGCAATCCTTCCAAATCTAGGGATGATAGAGTTGAGCTACCCACACATGGCTTGTTTCCAAAAAGTGCCCTTACTCAGACAACTCTATAGCCTATCCCAGATAGGTATTCTGAAGTCTGACGAATCTGACGTACAGCCAGGAAAGCATCTCAAGTCCAAAATTGAAGATCTTTTAATGGAACAGATTAAAAAGTGTAGCACAGGGAGAGTTTCTAACACCCCATACATCTGATGCATGTCAAGGACTAAAACAATAGTCCTCTATATCCACTATAGCAAATGTTCTTGGCAGATCACATTCATCATGAGACGGATGATGTACTTCAGCATGCGTGTATCAACTACGATACTCTCTTCTACTTGTAACATAAGTCTTATCTTTAGTTTTAAAACTCTCAGTAGTCACAAAAGGCAATTAATTGAAAAGGAAAAAGAATCATCTTTTAGGTCCATTTGTATCCTGAAAACTGAACCATTGCAAAATCTACTGAGGCAAACTCAGCAGATGCGGTATAGGCTAGTTATAATTGAAAAACCACGAACTCTAAGGGTCTCTTCAATTTTCATATAAATTTTCAAATCTTTCAATTCCTACTCCTGACTTTTTGATCCCACCACCATAGCAATTCTTAATGTAACCAGTCATTGCTGATCTGATGGCCAAGAAGGCACCATAAGTCACTTACGTGATGCAAACTTTGAAATGATAGAGCTTCAACCACACAAAAACAAAGAAGATGTTACATTACGAAGAAATGGAGAGCTGAAGTGAGACTTGAAGAGCCCCAAACACCTCCATTGTTAGGAAGACAAAGGAGCCAAAGCAAGAATAGTGAAAGTGGTATACTGACACCAGCTTAATAGTTTCAACCACCAGTCTCAGTAACTAACTACCAAAATTAATGCAGATCTACCCATAGGCCCCAGATCAGACTAAACCAACTCATGTTGATCTAGTAAAACATGTTTCCTTGTGTACTTAAATGGAGTGAAAATTGCAAAAGTAATCATAGTTCATGGTAAAAAAAGTTTTGAGGTAAATTTGAGAAAAAGCATTTAAGAATAAGAATTTTGAGGTAATTAAGCCATCTTAATATCATTGTGAAGGCATGAATTTAATAATGCATTTGCATCAAAAGCTTTGGTTTGTGTTGCAGTGTCATACGTCATTGTTCAGCTTGTTATGCCACTCATTGGCCTACTCAAGTAGAGATTCGTATCAAGCACAGATAAAAAGCACTTGCAAATGTCTACAGCAAGCGGCTATTTTCCTTTCCCACCAAAAAGCAAGCAGCAATACCAACAGGGTGCTCTTTAAGCATGCATTTGTTTCATGGAAAATGGCTGATTTGAAAAACACTTCCCAATAAATGATTGCTTATGTCATTTAGAAAAATTAGTCAACAGAAAACATTTCCATCATCGATAACGATCTATGCCTAACTATTTTCGTGGGTGTATGAAAAAATTTTAATTAATTTATTTTTGTAATCAATACAAGCCATTATCTTTTGGAAAATGTTTTCAAATCAGTTATTTTTCCATGGAACGAAAGCACCCTAAGAATTGCATTTGATGGTGGATATCCCTAAGTAAAAAAGATCCTTCAATACACCATAAGAAAGAATGATAAAAAGCTCATCCATTGAGATTCACATCTGAGTCATGCATTCACAGTTGATGCCTCTCCATTGGGCAATACCATGGAAGGTGGTTAACAGAATATGAGAAAGAATAGGTAAATTTAATGAGAATAAAGGCAATGAAGCATGAAGAGAACATGTTAAATCTAAAGACTTACCGTGTGAACAGGAGACCAACGTTCACTTGCCAGCTCATATCCATTTGGATCGTCACCAGGTGGATGGAGTATTGAAATGCAAACTTTTCCATCTGGATAAACTACAGTTATAGACGGCAATGTTCACACAATTAGACAGCTTAAAACAGTCAAAGCATTGCCACATTTGTGATCGTCGGAGAAGGCTCTCACCATTTGGATGCCACACCTCTGAGGTAAACCTCACTGTTGGAGGACTCACGGGATAGTTGGGTGGAAAGCTCATTATCGCACTAAAGAAACCTCCTTCGCTGTCATAAGAATGTGATTACCAGAAAATTTTCAAAAGTTTTCTTTAGTACATGATGCACTCTGGATAACAAAAGAAGCTAGATAAGTGTGCCAGTGCCCAAAGTCAGCAGAGGACGCAAGAAGCCGCAAAATAACAAGCTCACTAAGGAGTAAAACAGATTAAAGGACATAAAAAGATTTCTCCATTTCACATAAACACGGTAACAAAATTGATAAATACAAGAACAAATTACTAGCCTCTTTCTAAAAGCCAAACATAGGTCTCAAGCTATAGGCTGGTGTTCTTGGCACCAAAACCACAATATGAGTTGAATAAACACGAATTTGAAGAATAAGACCCCAAACTAAACAGGCAATATGAGATGTCTACTTTCACATAAATGTTTAAAGAACTGCCCCCCCCCCCCTTGCGTACGGACTTAATCCTCATGAAAGCCTTGCTAAAGTACAAACAAACAAGCAAAGTAGTGCTGTCTGAAAGAACAACAAAAACAAGGGCTAAATTGGACTTGCCAACAGACTATTAAAAACAAGATTACCTATGAGGCATCTGTAAATTATCGTTCTTCAGCAAGCTCATAGTCTAACTTCATAAGTGTATAACACGTTGTTTGATGACTAAGCCAGATAGCGACCAACCAAAGGGAAATATAATCAATAATAATAATAATAATCTCAAACTCTCCCAAAAATAAATCAAATGCAAAAATCCTTGTTCTGCCCAAATTGTTACGAGCACTGAGCAAATTCACCTAACCCCATCACCACGTGCAGTCAAAGTAATATATCAAGAAACGCCCATCAATTAAACCACTAGGCTGAGCATGTGGTATCCGAGCCATACCCTTCTTTTCCAAGGTTTAAGGCAACCCCCATCGCCAATTTTTATCTTTCAAACAACTAGAAAACGTACATCTCCCTAGTCAGCTGCCGAATTTTGATTAAAGAACGCACACACACCGAAGAACAGTCGGTGCCGAAACATCAAGACAATCGAGACGAAATCCCAGCTCCATAGAAACAGATACCCAACTGAAACACCTCCTTCTACGGCCGATATGGCAAAAGATCCACCCTTTTCAAAACCATCTCGAAACACGTAAAACCCAAAAAGCAAGCACCTTTCCAGAACAAAACCAACCAAGAAAAAGAAGGAAAAAAACTCCATCGCGAGCCCCGCTTGGAGCTCAAAACAAAATCCACAAGCAACCGATTCCCACTCACTATAGGGTGTCGGGAGGGCCGATTATGGAGACGCTCCACTCGAACACGTTGGTCTCGTCCACC
Source organism: Corymbia calophylla (assembly GCA_014182845.1). Lineage (NCBI taxonomy): Eukaryota > Viridiplantae > Streptophyta > Magnoliopsida > Myrtales > Myrtaceae > Corymbia > Corymbia calophylla. The sequence continues at coordinate 7,487,036 of CM024702.1, forward strand.
AGTCCCGCGGAGAACCCATCCACCGGGTTCCTGCAAAGATCTGCGGGGCGATCACAGACACAAAGACAGGGACGCGATCATCAACCTCCACCGAAAAAGAGAGGATAAACCCTAGAAGGAAGAGGAAGGAATCGAGAGAAATTCATCAAGAATCGGACCTCGGAGCTGCTTCTGGAGGAGAAGGCTGGCTTGATTCGAAGCCATCCACCGCCGATTATTAAGGGAGGGAAAGCCAGACGACAGGGAGTCTCCGCGCCGAGGGAGAGAGAGAGAGAGAGGAGTCAGGTTTTTGTAGACTAGACCTGGAAAAAGCCTTTTGAGAAGCTGCAGATGGAGGAAAATATAAAAAAGTGCAAAAACAAAAGAAAAGAAAAAAGCAAATAAGAAAAATAATTGGAAAATCAAAATAAAATAAAAAGTGGTTCTTTTAGTACTTTATGGGAAGATGAATATTCGTTATTGCTTAATTAAGATAGATTTAATTTTTAGTCTTTAATTCTTTTATTATCAAATCGATGCATGCGTAAATTGCGCGATTATTTCTTCTTAAATTGAACGATATTCTGAGAAATGGATATATATATGTAATATTCAGCATATAAATATGTATTCTTAAGGATGAAGATTAGCTTTCCTTTAAATGGTCTTGCAAATTTATTTGTACGGCGTGTATCATCCTACGTGATGTTATTCCAATTTTCAACTTAAAATTCTTTTACAAATTAATAAAGATAATTGGGATTTAAATCACTTGGGGAGTTAGGATTAGCTCATCGCATCATGCCAGTTTTGCACACGTACCTAAGATAGTATTTTCTTTTCGCGAAATACTGTTTTGGTGAGTGTAGATATCGTTTTTGTTTTTATAAATGGTTGATATTTTTTTATTTACTAAACAAAGAGCCCACATATTGCTCGTAGACACTTGACCATTCAAGAGTATGGATAGAAGTAGAACCTTGTGCGGGGATTTTATTTTTCTTAGGAATACAAATTCAAATTGCTAATTACTGGGGTTTGCCTAGCCACTCTATTCATGTGAAAAGCGAAATGAAAAGTTCGATTCCTCACATTTCTAGGATTATTTAGTTTTAAGTGTAGGTTTTGATTCTCATGTTTTGAAAAGAAATATGACAAAAATCGTAGAGTAAATTGAGAATTCGAATAGAACAGACCAAACAAAATTCAAATTAGAGACTTGCAATAGCAGGTGATGCAAGGAATTTAAGTAAATGCTTGGTAATCAATCTTGAAAATCAGACTTAGAAATGGAGGGTTGCATAGATTACTCAACGATGATCTTGATTATCGTATAATACAATTTTGTGCATGAATAATTATATACGGAATTAGCTTATTCTTTGATGAAGGCAAGAGTTATCCAATCTTTAGCAAGAATTAAACATTGAAGTTATGCGGGCCCTATTCACAATAGGGATGTTAGGTTCTATCTATTTCACGAAAAAATGAATTATTTGAAAAATATTTTTTAAAAATGATTATTTGTATCGTTTGAGATAATTAACTAACAAAAATTATTTTTAATATTACCGTAATTTATGTCTAAATGTTTTCATCAACAATATATTTTTTACTTATTTCTTGAAGCAATATAAGCAACCATTTTTAAAAATATATTTTTTGATTATTTTTTTCACGAAATAAAGTAAGATTTAGAGGTATATTCGTTTCATGAAAAATAAGTAATTCGAAAAATATTTTTCAAAAAAAATACTTATATTGTTTAAAAAATTTGTACTTAACTATATTTGTGAACGATGAAAAAAAAAATTTATTTAGTTATTTTTATAAATAATATAAATAATTATTTTTTGAAAAATAATTTTAGAGACGAAAGACTTTTTATGCGGTGAATGATCCCTTTCATGAGATTCTTTTTTTTTTTCTCCTTTGGGGCCCGCGGTCCTCTTCGCATGTCGGCATCACACGAGCCATAGGGAAGCACGTACCATTCTGATCTGTAATTCCACTTTGATCAATCGATTGAGCAGTGAAAATATTCTGAATTAAGTGAATTTGGAGATTCTATGGCAATTTTTTTTTTCCTCTTTTTCGGTGATTGGAAGATTGGGAAGATGCTTCTTTTAGTGGGAAAGCTCGACTTGCCTCTTCTCCTTCCTTTTCTTTTCATTAGTCAAAGCGACATCTCCCTAGGTCGGCTTTATTCCTTTCTGTGCATGGCCTATTGAATCGGATTAGGTGCATCGACGACACATGGAAGATCCTTTGCACCTCATCGCAAGGCACCTCACCACCACGGAGGAAGTATTCCGTGGGACGGATGCATCGCGTGATGCTGATATTTAGAATGCGAATAATAACTATTCTGTTTCAGAAATCAATTTCTAACCTGATTTATTTATTTCCATTTCCCAGCGAGTATTTGAGCAAAAATAATTTTTAATAACCACACAAATTTTTATTTCCAAAAATTTCTTCCTCTCGAATGACGACGAAAAGTGGTCGGCTACATGATGCCGTCATTTATCATTTTTTTTTGATCGAAATAAAAATAACATTTATTAAACTCGAGCCCCTTTACAAGAGTAAGGAGCATCAAAACACAGGATCTCCAAAGAGGGGAAGGGGGGTTAGCAACCCAGTTTAAGGAAAGAGTCTTACATCTAGAGGTTTTCACAACTCAATCCGCCAATTTATTTGAGTTGCGAGGACAAAAGACTATTTCTAGACTCTCAAAAAGGGCCAAGAGGCTAATGCATTAAGAGATAAGTGGTTCAACATCCCAAGGAAAGAGAGAAGAATCTTTTTTAGACAACTCACCGACGCCGTCATTTATCATATGGCCGCATATTTTCTCTACACGATCCTAGAAGGAGTTATGTCGATTTGTCTCTTTTGACTCAATTGGAATACGGTTCCAGGAAGCGAAATTCTCTTCTTTCGGCTCGAAAAGTGGGAAATGACAGACATAAAGGGAGGAATTGAAAAGGGAATAGGCAGAATCCTATCTTAAGCCTCTATGCTAATCGCTACCACGGTTTTTTGTAATCAAGTCCACATTGATTTGTCTAATCAAGCCTCTCTGCACAAAAAAACTTTAACATCATGCCTTTTGCAATTTGTAGATATTACAAGTTTTCGGATTTATAAAAATATTTTCATTTTAATTCAATTTAGTCTCTTGTCCTTTTAGCATTTAGGCTTAATTTGTTGATAGTACAAAAGTGCCATTTAGCCAGGGTTATGTTACTGATCTCTATAATATCTAAAATAGGACCTATTTTGGATTATCCAGAGGAGATATTCCTGTTATTATAAGACTTAGTATTTTCATAACGAACACTAGAAAAGGTAGTTAATTTAACTATGGATACTCATATTAATCTACACGTCGTGCCTAATTTCCCATGTAGATTAGTTCTAATTTTGCATTTTCTCAATTGCTATTGAGCCCTAGGCCGTAGCGGAAGCTGGAAAGTCGCAAGATAAAGTTGAGTGTTTTACTACTTGTTTTCATCATATAACTCGTGGGAAAAATTATTAAAAAGTGCTAACTCTATTGTACGGATGCCGATTTAGTTTCAAACTTTTCAATTTGATGAATTTAGTCTTAAATTTTTTGATAATTTGCCAATGTGATCATTTTGGTCAATTCTAATCGGAGATAGCTGACTTGATGCTTGTTGTCTAACGTGACACGATTAGCGTTAACGTGGAAAATTTTTATATTTATTATTTTTTGTTTAAAATAAGAATATATAATAAAAAATCATAAATTTTTTTAAGAGGTTAGCTGGCGTCTGCATCAGTGATTTCAACTGAAATTGGCTGGATGGATTATATCAATAAATTGTTAAAATATTTATGACTAAATCGAATAAATTAAAAAGTATAAAACTGAATTGACATTCGTATAATAAGTTTAGGAATTTTTTTCTTGTGATTATCTCATACTTCACGTTTGAGTTGGAAGATGTAAACACGCCACAACAACACAACCAAATGTCAAATATTGACTAGCTATTAGACTTAATAATTAGGCTAGCGCATTTAGAAGGAACATTGGTAGGGGTATTGGAACAATTAGATCAAAGGCAATTAGGGATGGTCAACAAAATTAAATGATCGTTGGAGGATAAAGGCATCGAGGTCAACCTACCCTAAACCGCTTACAAATGCACATGTCCTTTTCAATGTCCTAAAAGGTAACTTTTCATTTCTTAAGAACGAGGATAATTGTGATTTGAAGGAAAAATTGTTAGAAAAGTCGTGAACCTATTATTCTGATATTAATTTAGTCATAAATTTTTTAATGATGTTAATTTAGTCATAAAATTTTTGACTTGATATCAATTTAGTTTTAAACATTTTAATGATGTCAATTTAATCATAAAATTTTTCAATTAGCGTCAATCTAGTCCTAAACTTTTTAATTTGGTATCAATTAAGTCATTCAAGGTAATTTGGCTGGATTTTGCTTACGTGGATGTCGGCTGGATGATATGCCATCGCCGGCGATGCGTGGACAATTTTAATTATTTTTTTCTATTTTTTTATTTTCTGATTTTTTTTTTCCTTTTTTTTTTTCCCTCCCCATTTCTTCTTCCTTTGGGCAATGGCCAGCCGCCCACCGACCATGGATGAGCGGGCTCATCCGGCCAAGGTGAGGTCGAGCCCTAGCGGGGGTAGGCCTCGTCGGATCTGGATTGGGCGAGGACGGAGCCCTTGCCCAAGTAAGGGTTGGCCTCGCCCAGGCCATATCAAGCAAGGGCGGCCTTTATTGGGGCTCGGCCTCTCCTCGGTTGGGCTAGCCCTCTTGACTAAGGCTAGTGGTTGGCTATTTGGCTAGCTGCCGCCAAAAGGAAGAAGAAAGAGGAAGGGGAAAAAATAGAAAAAATAATAAAAAATGGAAAAAATATTTAAAATTGTCCACATCAATGCTGACGATGCTCCATCAACCACTCGGCGTCCACGTAAGCAAAATTTGACCAAAACTAGCTAGAAAGACTGAATTGGCACTAAGTCAAAAAAGTTGACTAAATTAACACTAATTGAAAAAGTCAATGACTGAATTGGCACTAAGTTAAAATGTTTATGATTAAATTGACATCATTAAAAGGTCTATGATTAAATTGGTACAAATATAATAAGTTTAAGACTTTTATGACACTTTCTCATAATTTGAGTGACTAGTCGTAAAAATTGCCAAAAAAAAATTGATGATGAAGAAGACGGTGAAATACTCGATTTGACAATTGTTGATATAATTTGTTGTCTATAAATAATTATAAGAAGAGATTGAAATGGACATGAAAGAAGTAATTATTGGAATATGAACAGAAATTATTATTGATCTAGAAAAGTGGCGATGTGTTGTGGGTCATCTCTGAATAGTACGAAAGTGCCCGATGTTCAAAAACAACATTCTCTTCTTCCCTCTTTTCTTCACCATATTCTCTTCTTCATAATTCTCTTTTCTTTTTCTTCACACAAGTTGGATAATACGTTCAAAATGAAATTTCAATGAGAAAATAATTGCTAAATCAGAAGTATATTCACTTTAAACCCGACAGCCACTAGTGGGCGCAATCATACTTTAAGCACAGTGATCGTCAAAGAGTTAGAAATCAATGCTTTTATCTTCATCATCAATCAAATTTTCTCAAAAATAATGAGTAGAATTGCCGACAAGTATTTATGGATTAAGCATTCGCAAATGAAGAGAAATAAAAAAAATCAATGAACAATACTTGAGCTGTCGAGATACTCCACATGAATGAGGTTTTTTAAAGCAAAACAAAAGGAAAATAAATACAAAAAAAGAAAGTGCCAATAGATAGGTGATGATTTATAAGATGGTTTACGGTGTGTTTGATAATCATTTTATTTCCGGAAACAATTTATGCTTAAAAAGAATTTTTTTCTAATTTTGTTCTCTAGACAAATTTTTGAGTATTCAAATGCGTTTGATAATTGTACAAATTTTTTATTTTCGAAATAAAAAAAGAACAAGATTGTGTTTGGTATCATCTCAAATTTTTTTGGGAAAAATTCCAAAAAAGGGTTTCAAGTGCCTCCAATTTTTTAAATAAATGCCCAAAATGTATCATGTTTCAAATAAGGGCTCGAAGTGGCCATGATTGTTTCAACTAAGAGCCTAAAGTGGCTATGATAGTTTCAAATGAGGATCTGACCTCACCGGTCATTGGCTAGCTAAATTTTTTGACTAGTTAAGGGCATTTTTCGTTATATGTCAAATTTTCTTTTCTTTTTTCTTTCCTTTATTTTTTTTTTCCGGTTCATCTTCTTCATTGCCGGTGGCCGGCCGGCCATCGGCGAAGCCTATAAAGGGTTGGGTGAGGGTCGCCTTTGCTCGATTCGGTGAGGGCCACCTTCACTAGCCATAGGCGATGCGACCCTCGTCGTGGTTGAGGCCGCCCCTCGTGGCCACATGTGAGGTCGGCGAGGGTTGGCCTCTCCGGCCTATTGGCAAGGGTCGTCCTGCCCTTGTGGGTGGCTGCAAAGGGTGACCTCCACTAGGGCGAAGGTCGCCTCGTCCAGCGGCCCCAGGTGAGGCCGACCCTCGCCAAATCTAGTGAGGTTGGCCTTGCCCGCGGTTGACCTCGCGGGTGGCGCAAGGGGTAGCCTCCCCTAGAGCGAGGGTCGCCTCACCCAAGTGAGGCCATCCCTCGCTTGTGGTTGGCAATGGTGGCCCTCACAAGATCGAGCGAGGGCGACTTTCATCCAGTCCTCTATGGGCTTCACCGATAGCTGGTCGGCCACCGGTAACGAAGAAGAAGATAAACCTGAAAAAAAAAGAAAAGGAAAAGGAAAAAAAGAAAATAATAAATTAAGAAAATGTTAATCATCGGAAAGTTAGGTCTTTATCTAAAACAAAATTCACTTTATGCTCTTATTTGAGAAAATTATGGCACTTCGGGCTCTTATTTGAAACGGGATCCATTTTGGGCCCTTATTTGAAAATTAAGGGCACTTGGGGCCTTTTTTGAAAATTTCCCCGTGACAGTGAACTTTTAATTTTTAAATAATTTTTTGAGATTTTTCTTTTTTTTTTTCCTATCTTTTTCTTCCTCCTCTAACTAGTTGCGAGGCCTTGGCAATGCCTAGCAATTCTGACTTGTAGGCGAGAAAAGAGAAGCGCCAGCCTCAGGAGAGCCTCCTGGCGAGGCTCAACCTCATCTCTGGCCGGTCGTCGACCATCGTTGAGTCTAGCGATCGGCTAGAGATGGAAGAAGAAGAAGAAAAGAAAAGGAAAAAAGAAGAAGAAAATGGCTTGATTCTAAATTTGTTCTCAAAAGCAAAAAAGTAACTTCATTTTATTTATTGATTCATTTCAAATCTATTTTTGAGAACAGAAAATTAGATAACGCTATTAAATGAATTTTTTTTTTGATTTTATTTTGGGGAACAAAAGAATAGAAATAGTCAAAAATTGATCTATTACCGAATGCGTCCATCATGAACCATTTAGTAAAAGCATGTGGCCATAAATCAAGAAGACCAACGCTCCAATTAAACTTTCATTGTTGAGATTTCTCAACGCAAAAACTGCACCCGGGCTTTCTGCACCAGAGTCTCGGCGGCCCCGACGCGGGCGTGGATTCCATCTATCAAATAGTCTGGAGAATTTGATTAGTCAAGTCGTACACATTCGAGGGCTTTATCAAATAATCAATAATTTATAATGCTGACGTGGCAAAATGCTCAAGATCAAGGACAAATTAAGATCATTAACCACTTTTTTTCTTTTTCTGGTCGAACATTAACCACTTATTTAAATGGATTAAGAAAAAAAAAGAAAGGAAAAAAAAAAAGCGGGCGCTAACCGGAGCCCACGTATTCAAAAGCAGAACGTCTCATGAGAGTCAAAAGTCAACAGGAAAATTCTCGAATCGACGAGAAATTACCCCCAAGAGAGAGAGAGAAGGAAAAGCAAAGGAAGAGCGTCCAGCTGGCACGTTCCCACCACCCCTCTCCTCCCAGTCATCACCCACCCCGCATTCTCCACCGTCCACGTATCCCAAGATCCGACGGCCGCCGCTCCCCCGTCCGAACGTTCTCGAATGCCCCCGAAACACGCTTCCCCCCGCAAGTCTTATAAAGCTTCCCTCCCTCTCTCCCCTCCGCCCTATCACGTTTCGTCACTGTGAAAAACAGAGTCTTCTTCTTCTTCTTCCACTACTGACATCATCGGCGATCGATCGCTGTCGATCTTTTCGCACTCTATTGTAGAGAGAGTAACGAATCGGAGAAGGAAGCCATGGCCGGAAAGGGAGAGGGGCCAGCGATCGGCATCGACCTCGGGACGACGTACTCGTGCGTCGGCGTGTGGCAGCACGACCGCGTCGAGATCATCGCCAACGACCAGGGCAACCGGACCACGCCCTCCTATGTCGCCTTCACCGACACCGAGCGGCTGATCGGCGACGCCGCCAAGAACCAGGTCGCCATGAACCCCATCAATACCGTCTTCGGTGAGTCACCTCGTTTTCTTACTCTGTTTTGGCTAAGTTGTGTGTGCGGGCGGCTGTTCGTCGATCAGTGTGGTGGACGTGGTTCTTCGATGATCGTGATGTTTTCTGGTTTCCTTCGGATGAATTCTCTCCTTCTTTCGCCGTGCGGATGGAACTAGTTTTTTTTATTATTATTTATTTATCGATAGATGGAGCTAGTTAACCTTTCGTGAAATAGTGCGGGTGCGTAGTTTGATGCTTACTGCATGTTAGAGGAAGCTAGTCAAATCGTCGATGCCCTGTTTTTTCTAGTCGGGGGCAAGACTTGCTGCATGCTAATGATCGCAAATAGCGTTGGGCGACTGTATTTAGCACTTGCTCTGGATGTTTAAGTTATGCTGATGGCGCTGACGACGTGTGAGTAGATGATGTATGGATGATGGCTTAGTCGTGTGAGTTTATTCGCATTAATATTGTGGAATTTATCTTTCAAGCTAGAGAGGGACCTCTACTTGCTCGCTGTGTTGCCGCCCTTCTCATTTTTGAAGTCCTAGTCTATCGTGGTGTTATTCTGACGACTGATGCTGATATGGTAATTTTGATGTGTTGACAGATGCGAAGCGGTTGATCGGGAGGAGATTCAGCGACCCTTCAGTCCAGGCTGATATGAGGCACTGGCCGTTCAAGGTCATCGCTGGTCCTGGCGACAAGCCCATGATTGTTGTCAACTACAAGGGCGAAGAGAAGCAGTTTGCTGCTGAGGAAATCTCATCTATGGTCCTCACGAAGATGCGTGAGATTGCTGAGGCATACCTCGGGACGGCCATCAAGAATGCCGTCGTCACGGTCCCTGCCTACTTCAACGACTCTCAGAGGCAGGCCACGAAGGATGCCGGTGTCATTGCTGGCCTCAATGTCATGCGTATCATCAATGAACCAACTGCGGCAGCCATTGCCTATGGTCTTGACAAGAAGGCGACCAGCACTGGAGAGAAGAATGTGTTGATTTTTGACCTTGGGGGTGGTACTTTCGATGTTTCTCTGCTTACTATCGAAGAGGGTATCTTCGAAGTGAAGGCCACGGCTGGAGACACTCATCTTGGCGGTGAGGACTTTGATAACAGAATGGTCAACCACTTTGTGCAGGAGTTTAAGAGGAAGCATAAGAAGGACATCAGTGGAAATCCCAGAGCTCTGAGGAGATTGAGGACCGCTTGTGAAAGGGCGAAGAGGACTCTCTCCTCGACTGCTCAGACAACTATTGAAATTGACTCTCTTTATGAGGGTGTTGATTTTTATACCACCATCACGCGTGCCAGATTCGAGGAGCTGAACATGGACCTCTTCAGGAAGTGTATGGAGCCTGTTGAGAAGTGCTTGAGAGATGCTAAGATGGACAAGAGCAGTGTGCATGATGTTGTTCTTGTGGGTGGTTCTACAAGGATCCCCAAGGTGCAGCAGCTATTGCAGGACTTCTTCAATGGCAAGGAGCTGTGCAAGAGCATCAACCCTGATGAGGCTGTGGCTTATGGTGCAGCAGTCCAAGCGGCAATTTTGAGTGGTGAGGGTAATGAGAAGGTGCAAGATCTATTGCTCTTGGACGTTACTCCGCTGTCTCTTGGTTTGGAAACTGCTGGAGGTGTCATGACTGTTTTGATCCCAAGAAACACCACAGTTCCCACCAAGAAGGAGCAAGTCTTCTCGACCTACTCGGACAACCAACCCGGCGTACTCATCCAGGTTTATGAGGGTGAGAGAGCGAGGACCCGGGATAATAACTTGTTGGGCAAGTTTGAGCTTTCGGGCATTCCTCCAGCTCCTAGGGGCGTTCCTCAGATTAACGTCTGCTTTGACATTGATGCTAACGGTATATTGAATGTCTCGGCTGAGGACAAGACCACCGGCCAGAAGAACAAGATCACGATCACAAATGACAAGGGAAGACTGTCAAAGGAAGAGATTGAGAAGATGGTACAGGAGGCTGAAAAGTACAAGGCCGAGGATGAGGAGCATAAGAAGAAGGTGGACGCGAAGAACGCTCTGGAGAATTACGCCTATAACATGAGGAACACCATCAAGGACGAGAAGATCAGCGCCAAGCTCCCGGCAGCGGACAAAAAGAAAATCGAGGATGCCATCGAGGAAGCCATTCACTGGCTGGACGGCAACCAGCTCGCTGAGGCGGATGAGTTCGAGGACAAGATGAAGGAGCTTGAAGGCATCTGCAACCCCATAATTGCAAAGATGTACCAAGGCGCTGGTCCTGACATGGGTGGTGGCATGGATGAAGATGTTCCTCCGGCAGGCGGTAGTGGCGCTGGCCCCAAGATCGAGGAGGTTGATTAAGATTGTAGGGCCGATGCTTGAGGATGACAGGTGGTTTGCCTGGAGGCTTTGACTGCTACTACTTTTTACTTTTCCTTTTATATGGTAATTCTGGGTTCTTTCGGTTGTGGGAGGAACCTTATGGTTGAAAGTAATGGTTGTGTTTCCTCTTTCTCAATGTTGAAGCTTATATGAGTGCGCAACTTTTGGGTTCCATTTTCACGCTAGACAGGGATTTTTTGGGATGGCTTACTTCTTAGAAATTGTACCCTCGGCACAAGATTCTCTGCTAGGGAAATCGAATGGTGGATTGGTATGTGAACGTAGAACCACAGCCAAAACAATTTTAGGCAATATCCGCAACTTCCCTGCTGTTCCTGCAAAATTGCGACGACCTTGGTGCCCTATTCAGGCGGGTGAAGGTGAACTTTTGGCAACGGGACGTGGGTAGCTCTAAGGGTCTTTTCAATTCCTATCTTCGGTCGATCATTAATATGGATACCAAGATTAGAGTTAGCCATCCAACAATTGAGTTAAATTTATGCCGATTGAACAACACACAAGGAGAGTAGGTGAATTTACCTAGGTCTAGTGATCTGCATTCCATGGTCTTTTACCCTGAAATTGAGAATCGAGAATCGCATTGGTAAGAATATATAAGATCCAGGTTTCAGGTTTGTAGAATTTGGAACTTGAAATATACAATATAGAATCTATAACAAGTTTTGGTGGTTTTTTTAGTTTATATCTTCACATGATTTTGATATATTTTATGGTGTTTGATGATAAGTGTATAATTCAGAATTACTAGTTTAAACTTTCATTTTATAATTAAGAATTTATTTCTGTAGACTATAAGATCAATGGAAGTTCCGATTGTTTCTTTGATACAGTTTTGTTCGGACAGTTACTTCTTTCAAGATAATAATTTTGTATAATATAAAAGTAATTGATGTATTAAAAATTATAAAATTTTCTTAATACTATTCAATAGGTGCATATGGATACTTATTAGGCAATCGATAATAAATTTTTTGTTTATTTTTATTGTTGTTAAAACTTGGAATCGACCTTGGAACCTATGACAGAGTAAGTTCAAAGTTTCAATGAGTAGGTTCTAAGTTCCAAAAAATGAGGAATTTGTTTCTGAGGGTAGATTTCGGGTTTTAGATAGAGAATCTAGAACTGCTCATCCCTAGCACTAATGTTGGTTATGTCTAGAACAATCCACGATTAATTTCCTAACACTTGTTTGAAAATTTTGGAATGTCATCAAAAGTCAAAGCACTTAAGACTTACTAACAAGCCACTTTGTTGTTATTACGCGACTTCATTTTGTCGTTGCTATGTGACTTTGCCTTTGTATGAAAGTATATGGAAATGTCAATCGAAATGTAAAATTCAATTGCAGTACGCCTGAATGATATAACACGTTACTAACCATATGCAACATGACGAGAGAAATGAATGTAAAATAGGATGAAGAAATTGTATGATCTAACATGATGAAATGACATGATATGATAATAATCACATGTAGAATAATGTACTGAATTCAATGTAAAGCATGACTATAAGATGGCATGATGTAATATGAAATGGTAGATCAAACGGAGGAAGTCACGATGAAAGTACATATCATGATAATAATTACATGCGTCATTATGGCTATGTTTGGTTTGGTTTTTGGGGAAAACCTTTGGGGAAATGCAAAAGTACTTTAAGTTAATTTTTTTTCGAAATACAGATAATATTTGATAAATTGTAATTTAAAGATAATTGGGAAACAATTTTGATTTAAATTTTGTTTGGAAAAATCACACCTACAAAGGACTTTTGCTTCTTCTTTTTTCAATAAGAAAACTGAACTCAATTTCGAAGCTGGCGAAGGGCTTTAGCTATTATTAAGATAGATCTACAATTGCCAGTAGTCACTTGATGTCACATGACTTGAGGTGACCCTCGGCTAGAGAAGTCTAAGGTTGCGCGACCCCAAGAGACCGTCACTTGGGGTTGCGAGATCAGATGAGGCTTGTTGGTAGTCTGATTTAGCTTGCCAAGATGGTGAGGTCACAACAATGCAGTGGAGGAGAGAGAGAGAGAGATTTGTGTGAGAGGGAAGGGTAGAACTAGAATTTAGTTAATATAATGAGGGCCAAAATGAATACAAAAAAATCAATTGGCTTTTCATAAATGTTGAAAGTCCAAAGCAAGGACCTTAGAAGGCTTTGAAAATGTAGTTGCATTTCCCCAAAATTCTCCAAAAAAAATTGCAAACACCATTTGCATTTGTCCATGACCTTGAAAGCCCCAAAGTTGAGAAAAATATCCTAAATTTCCTAAATCTATTGCACATCAATTCAATTCTAAATCTTTTAATCTTGCTAATTGAATCCTAAATATTTTTGAATTTTTCTAATCGAGTCCATTCGATAACTTTTAATCGGAAATTGATAGCGTGGAGCTAACCATTCTACATGACGCAGCTGAACTAACATGGACAATATTCAATAAATTTTTTTTTAAATTTTAATTACTTTTTTCTTTTCTTTTCCTTCTTTGTTTTCTCCTTTTCACTTCACCTTCTTCTTTTTTTTCTTTTTTTCCCTCCACTGGTCATTGCTAGATCGTCGATGGCCGGTGGAGGTTATTGGCCTCAAGTGAGGGATGTCTAGGACAGGGTTGGCGAGGCAACCCCTTTGCCAAATCGGGCATGGGTTTGATCATCCACTTGGGAATGACTTGGGAACGACGCACTAGTGCATTGGCATCTAGCAACATGATCAGACTGAGATCATCGCCAATAGCGCAACAGGACGACGCCCTCCCACGTAGTCTTCATCGACACTAAGAGGCTGATGGCCGATGCTGCCAAGAACATGAACCCCGCCAACTTCGGTGAGTATCCTCGTTTCTTACCGGTGTCAAGATCAAGGAGATTGATTAAGATGGTAGGGTCGAGTGAGGACTAGGAAGCATGATACTCTTCAAAAGCCTGCATGTCGTGTCAAACACTTTGACAAGTGTTTGACACTTTCCAACACTCAGTCAAAATGTGTAAGAAAATCTAATACCTGGTCAACTCGCCCGCCACTCAAGTTTGGAATCTCGAAATGCACGTGTTTAATTTTAAGAATTTTCAATAAATGAGAGGTCAAAATGTAAATATGTAAAAAAGAAATAATAAATGGAGAAAGAAGAAAAATTCAATTTTCTCTTCTCTTCTAAATCTTACCTCCTATGACACATAATTCACCCCTAAGTTTGTTTTTCTCTTCTTTTCTGACATACTCTGACATGCGAGTTCAGAATGTGGATTACTTGTTTTTTTCTCTCTAAGTTTTATGGATTATTGGAATGAAGTTGAATTTGTTAAATTGAAATAATGAATAATATTAACAAATGATGGATTAATGTTTTTAGTGTAAATTCATTCTATGATTTTATTTATATATTTGTAAATTTGAATCAAATTAATTTGATTGAAATAATTGTAAAAACGATAATTTATCATAAAAATATACAACGTGTCTTAACATATCGAAATTCTCTATTTTTTGAGAAATAATGTGTCGGGGTATCGTGTCGCGTTACTTGTCTCATATCGGTGTCGATGATATTGAGATTGAGGATGCTTGGTGGTTGTATCTTTTAGATTTTACTTTTTCCCTTATGCTTGGGTGGGATATTGTTTTCTTTTGGGTGGTTGCATCTTTTAGATTTTACTTTTTCACTTCTACTTGAGTGATAATGTTGTTTTCTTTTTGTGGATGAAACTTTATGGTTGAGGGTCACATTGTGTTTCCTCTTTCATCGTTGGAACTTACACAAGTGTGCAACTTTTCTGTTTCATTTTTAGATGGATTACTTAGGGTGTGTTTGGTAATCATTATGTTTTCAAAAATAATTTTTGCTTAGAAATGATTGTTTTATTTGGTTCTTGGGAACAATTTTTAAGCATTTGAATATGTCCGATAACTGCCTAAAATTTTTATTCTCAAAATATAAATGTGTTTGATAGGACCCTTAAATTTCTAGTCCTAACCATTTTCTTTTAATTTTTTAATGATTTTATTACATTTTTCTCCTTTTTCTCTCCTTCCCCCCTTTTTTTTTTTTTTTCAGCTTCTCCTTCCTCCTTCGGTCACTAGCCATGGCCGGTGACCTTGCCAGAGAGTCACCTATCCTCGATGACACCAAGCCTTGCCAGGGGCCAATAACACTCTAGTGAGGTCATTGGCCTTGGTCTAGTCGGTCACCGGCCATGGCAAAGGCTGCCAACTGACCAAAAGGAAGAAGAAGAAGAAGAAGAAAAGGAAAGAGAACAAAAAAAATTGGGCTTTGATTATGAAATTATTTTTAGGAGCAAAGAAATAACTTTTTTTTATTCTTAATTCTGTTCTAAATTTATTCCAAATAAAAATTTTTACCAAATGAATTTATGTTTTACAGCTATTCTTGATAACAAAAAAATAAAATAAAATACTATTTAACTGGTTAACAAATGGAGCCTTGTTCTTAAGTTCAGTCTAGATTCTTTGTTAAAAAAATTGAATGGTGGATAAGCAGCCAAAACAATCCTAGGCAATATCTGCTACCGACTTTCCTTTTTTTCACTGTGACGACCGTCACACCCCTACTCAGACGGGTGAAGGTGATTTTTTGGCAATGGGAAGTGTGCAGCATCATAAAGCTTGAACACCAGAATTAGAGGTAGCCATCAATCAATTTAGGTAAATTTAAGTGGATTCAACACACAAGGAGATTAGATGAATTCTAACTAGGTCCACTGATGCAGGTACTGGTCAATAGAAAATATGAGATTCTTACATTCGGGGATTGTAAATCTGCATTCCACGATGCCTACTCAGTACTGCAGCTCTGGTTGGGCCCTAGAACATTCCTCAATTAATTTCCCAGCAATAATGTGTTTTTGATTTGAAGTATTTAAAATGTCAGCAAAATACTGATTTGACTTCACTAATGATCAACGAGCCATTTCGTCATACATGGTAACGTGACTCCGTTTGCGTGAGAAAGTGCATGCAAATGTCAATGGAAATGTATAATTCAATAATGACGTATATAAATGATATAACATCATAATATTCATATATAACATGACATGCTTATGAATGTAAAACAAGATGAAGAAATCATATGACATCGCAATAGTTAATAAAACATAAAATGGCAAATCACATGTTAGGCATGACAAGGAGATGACATGACATGATAATTATCACATAGAGCATGGCGTAGTAAATCAAATGCAAGACATGATAATGAGATGACATAATATAGGAATAATCACATGCAACATCACGTGGCAAATCGGATGTAAGACGTAACAATGAAATGACATTTTATGATAATAATCACATGCAGCATTATCATGAAATGACATTTGATTCGGTTTTTGGGAAAATGCGAAGGATTTTAGGTTAAATTTTTTTCCAAAATACGACTAGTGTTTTGGTAAAATATAATTTAGAAGTGATTTGGAAGCAACTCTTTTTTGGAAAAATTCTCACTTTGAAAGGACTGTTGCTATTCTTTAAAAGAAAACTGAACTCAAATCGAATGTTAGTAAAGGGCTTAGGCCATCGGTGATCTAGACGTAACATTGGCAGCCATTGCCTAAGGTCACATGCTGAGGCAACCCTCAGCTAGGACAACCTAGTGTCGGGAAGCAACTGTTCCTAGGGTCGCACGACCTCATGTGAGGCTTGCTAGTGATCATATCCAATTGGTTGAGATGGCAGGGTCACGATGATGTGGTGGAGGATGAAGGTAATTGCGTGAAGGGATGGTAGAATTGGAATTTAGTTAATTTAATTAGGTAAAATGGGAAGAAAAAAATTAGTTGGCTTTGTGTAAATGCTGAAAACCCAAGGCAAGGCTTGTTGGTGATCAGGTCTGGCTTGTTGAAATGGCCGGGTCACAATGGCACAGTGGAGTAGAGAGATTATAGTGTGAAGGAAGGGTAGAATTGGAATTTAGTTAATTTAATTAGGGCAAAATGGGAAGAAAAAAATCAGTTGGCTTTGTGTAAATGCTAAAAGTCTAAGGCGAGGACTTTAGGGCTTTGGAAATGCAATTGCATCTCCCTAAAATTCTTCAAAAAAATTGCAAACACCACTTACATTTGTCCAAAACTTTTAGATTTCCAAATATCAAGCCCCTTTTAATTTGTCTACTTAAGCCCCTCTACAAGGAAAATATTCACAACAAGTCCTTAGCAATAATTACAAGTTTTCGATGTTATGGAAGTCTTTCCATTTTGATTTTAACTTTTCATTTTAATCCCTTATTTTTTACTCTTTAGGCTTAACTTGTATATATTACCGTTGAGCCATTTAGAAATATTTTAGTTAATGGTCTTCATAATAGTAAAAATAGAATCTCGTTTGAATTATATCGTGCAGATAGATATTCTAGTTATTTCATTGGTTCAAGCTCCCTCCGGCCGTGTTCGTCAAGGTGATCTCCAAGCCTGGCGGGCCTGTCTCCGCTGGTGACCTTGGTGTGTGTCTTGGCAACTCTCCTACCGGCGTTACTCCATCAAGTTGGGAGCAACACACCCTCCATCTGTGGAGGCTTGCTTTCCGCAATTCTGGTTTCTTTATTCTTCTACAATCTATTTACGCCATCAATTATTAAGTGTTAACTTTATTGCTTGCACATGCAGGGCTTAAGATTAAATTGATAAAGAGATCACACGCAAATATTATCATAGGAAGAAAAAAGGTCATGAAAGGATGTTATAATGATATAGTGTAATAAAGCTCTTGTATTTCGATTTTTTGGTTCACGGAAGTAAGGCAAACTCTTATATTTTACTTGAGTTTCTAGGCGACTTATAATTGATTAGTGGTAGCTCCAAAATGATTTAATTTGTTTGATTAATAACCTAAGTTATGATTGGTAAGATTTGAGAGGGCTTACACTAGCCATAAGCATTACCTTGTAACAAAAATGATTATGCTCGCTTAGGGCGCAAATGACCTAAAGGGCTTTTCAAATGTGTTTTCTACCAAATCGAAGTACTCTCAAAGTTGCTTCTCAAAACGTAATTTACCAAATGGTCTTTGCGTTTGCCCAAGATACTCCTTATGCTTTTCTAATGAGTGAAGCTGATATGATCATTTTGATGTATTGACAGATGCGAAGCGGCTGATCGGAAGGAGATTCGGCGACCCTTCAGTCCAGAATGATATGAAGCTCTGGCGGTTCAAGGTCAATGCTGGTCCTGGCGACAGGCCCATGTTTGTTGTCCACTACAAGAGCGAAGAGAAGCGGTTCACTGCAGAGGAAATCTCATCCATGGTCCTCACGAAGATGTGTGAGACTGCTGAGGCTTACCTTGGGACGACTATCAAGAATGCTGTCGTCACGGTCCCCGCCTACTTCAATGCTCTTAGAGGCAGGCCACAAAGGATGCTGGCGTCATTGCTGGCCTCAATGTCATGCGTATCATCAATGAACCGACTGTGGCAGCCGTTGCCTATGGTCTTGACAAGAAGGCGACAAGCACTGGAGAGAAGAACGTGTTGATATGACCTTGAGGCCGGTACTTGTGATGTTTCTCTGCTTACTATCGAAGAGGGTATCTTGGAAGTGAAGGCTACAGCTGGAGATACTCATCTCGGGGGCGAGGACTTTGATAACAGAATCGTCAACCACTTTGTACAGGAGTTTAAGAGGAAGCATAAGGAGGACATCTGTGGAAATCCCAGAGCTATGAGGAGATTGAGGACTGCTTGTGAAAGCGCGAAGAGGACTCTCTCCTCCATTGCTCGAACAACTATTGAACTTGGCTCTCCTTATGACGGTGTTGACTTTTATACCACCATCACTAGTGCCACATTTGAGGAGCTGAATATGGACCTCTTCAGGAAGATTATGGAGACTGTCGAGAAGTGCTTGGGAGATGCTAAGATGGACAAGAGCAGTGTGCATGATGTTGTTCTGGTGGGCGGTTCCACTAGGATCACCAAAGTGCAGCAGCTATTGCAGGACTTCTTCAATGGGAAGGAGCTGTGCAAGAGCACTAACCCTGACGAGGCTGTGGCTTCGGGTGCAGCAGTTCAAACGGCAGTTTTGAGTGGTGAGGGCAATGAGAAGGTGCAAGATCTATTGCTCTTGGATGTTACTCCGCTCTCTCTTGGTTTGGAAACTGCTGGAGGTGTCATGACTGTCTTGATTCCAAGAAACACCACGACTCCCAGCGAGAAGGAGCAGGTCTTCTTGACCTTCTCAGACAACCAACCTAGCGTACTCATCCAGGTTTATGAGGGTGAGAGAGCGAGAACCAGCGATAATAACTGGTAGGGCAAGTTTGAGCTCTCAGGCATCCCTCCAGCTCCTAGGGGCGTTCCTCAGATTAAGGTCTGCTTCTACATTGACGCTAACGGTATATTGAATGTCTCGGCTGAAGAAAAGACCACCGGGCAGAAGAACAAGATCACGATCACAAACGGCAAGGGAAGGCTGTCGAAGGAAGCGGTTGAGAAGATGGTCCAGGAAGCTGAGAAGTACAAGGCCGAGGATGAGGAGCACAAGAAGAAGGTGGACGCAAAGAACGCGCCGGAGAATTATGCCTACAACATGAGGAACACCATCAAGGAGCCAAGCTCCCTGCGGCAGGCAAAGAAGAAGATTGAGGATGCCATTGAGCAAACAATTCGCTAGTTGGACGGTAACCAGCTCGCCGACGCAGACCAGTTCGAGTTCCAGATGGAGGATGTCAAAGGATACCAAATCGACAATATGATATTCTAGATATTCAACATATCTCTAGCAATCATTCCTTGATCCATTTCATTCCTGATATTCAGCAGATTTCTGGAAATCACTCTGAAGGATTCCGGATTTGAAACCTCATATTTAGCAGATCTCTGACAATCATTCATTGATTTATTTTGATTTATTATTGATTTATTTAGCTACTCCTCCTATATTTGTATACAGTTTCCATATCAGGAGTCCTAGGAATATTGTATCATTTCTTATAAATAGAAGCTATAAATAGAGATTAAGAATGTACACAAAATTCAACTCATTATACAATGCAGTTTACAATTTTTACAGAGGAGATTAACAGCATCTGCGAACCCATTATCGCAGCTCTGACCAAAAAAAAAAAAACCCACTATCGCAGCAGCTCGCCGAGGTAGACAAGTTTGATTTCAAGCCGTGGCTTGAACGCATCTTCAACCCATAATTGCATAGACGTGGCATGGAGGAAGATGTTCCCATGGCTGGCGGTAGCGGCGCCGGCCCCAAGATCGAGGAGGTTAATAAAGATCATGGGGCGGATGCTTGACCATGCTAGGTGGTGGTGTGTATTTGACATTTTTCTTTTTTCCTTTAGTATAAGTGGTAATTTGGTTTTAGAAATGATTGTTTGACAGTTTTTATCTATTATGAGAATAATGTATGTTTAGGATTACAAAAAATTAAATAATAAATTATTACGAGATCTATTCTTTCAGGGATTTGTAACTCATGATAAGTTATTATTGTCCTAGTAGCCAAAATACTATTATGCTAGTAAAGCTCTTTTCAGTTATTTCGATTTTTAAAGAAATTGCTAGATGGTTGTGTATTCTTAGACTTTTCCTATGCCCTACTCTGTAGGTGGTAATTTTGTGTGTTCTTTCGGTTGTGGAAGAAACCTTAACGGTTGAAAATCATATCACGTTTAAAGATTCAAAAAGCATAAAAAAAGAGGTCATGTTTTGTTTTGTCTTTAAATATTGAAAGTTAAATAAGTTCCCAACTTTTCTATTTCTCTAGACAAGTGGAATTTTTCTTGGAAGTTGGCCCTTCGGCACAGATCGTCTAATAAAAGAAATTGAATTGTGAAATAAGTAAGGGTGAGTGGTTTTAGATTCTTTATAAGTTTTATCTAGAATCTACCCTTAAATATAGGTTCTTCTTTTTTGGAACCTGAAACCTATTCATTGGAACTTGGAACCTACCTGTTACAGGTTCTAGGATCGGTTCCAAGTTCTATTATTTTCCTCTCTTTAGTTAAGCAAAACGAAAATAAACGCAACAATAAAAATGAACAAAGATTTTATGATCAATTGCCTAACTATATGCACATGTCGAATAGTATTAAGGAAATTTTATGATTTTTAATGCACCAATTGCTCATGTATTATATAGAATTATTATATTGAAAGAAACAATTGCCCAAATATAATTGCATCAAGGATGCAATTGGAGCTTCCACTAATTTCACAGTTTAGGGAAATAAAATTTTCAATTATAAAATGGAAGTTTAGATTAGTGGTTCCGGATTATACACTTATCATTAAACACCATGGAATACCTCACGTGAAGGCATATACTAAGAAAAACACAAAAACTTGTTCTAAGTTCTAGATTATAAGTTCTATGTTCCAGGTTCTAAGTTCCAGATTCTAGGTTTTACCAACCTAGGATTTAGAACCTACAATTGAGTGTAGATTCCCCAAATATTGGAACTTAGAACTTACTCTACGTACCTTGGAACCTGGAACTTATAGGTTCTCACAAGTGCGGTTCTCACGTTCCAGATTTTACCTTGGAACCATGCACACCCCTAGAAACAAGTATGTGAATGTAGAAGTGCCCAATATAACTCTAGGCATTTGACCAGGGAAAAGTACATTATTAGTACCTTAACTTATGTATGATGCTCATTTTAGTGTCATAACTTTTCGTTAGCTCACCTAAGTATCAAAATTGGAGAAAAATGATCATTTAAATGTCATTATTGATCTGCTTAGCTGGAAATCCTACATGGCTTTTTTTCATTAATATTTTTAGTTGACGTGGCTTGTCGGAATGACATTGTTTAACCAACTTTTCGCTGATTATTTAAGTACCAAATTTTTTGAAAAATTATTTTTTTAGTGCCAAATTTTGGTATTTTTGGCACTGAAAAAATTGGCATTGAAAAACAAACATTTTTCAAAAAATTTGGCACTAAAGTGATTCGCGAAAAGTTGGTTAAACAAGGTTAAGTGCCACGTCAGCTACAAAATTTAATTGAAAAAGTCACATGTTAATTTTGGCCAGATTATCTTGCCAAAGGCATTTAAGTAATCATTTTTTTTTTTCGATTTTGGCACTTCAATGAGCTGGTGAAAAGTTCTAACATTAAAATGAGCGTCATACATAATTTAAGGCACTGATAATACACTTCTCTCCATTCAACCACCATTCATTTGACCTACTCTGATCAATACATGATTAAGTTAATTAATAGATGTGCAACATATGTCCTTATCTGACCCGATATGTTTCATGCCCCTACCCAACGGGTGAAGGTGATTATTTGGCAATGGGACATGTTCAGCTAGTTGCGCCTCCGGCATTTAGGGTTAGAGAAAATCCTAGACTAGGGGCAATTTACAGGATCATGATACGATCATAAACTTAAGTATCAGAATAGAATAGAGTTGCTACCTTCCAATTTATGTGAACTTAAATCGATTGAATATCCGAGGAGCTCAACTAGTTGCACATGTGAAGGAACTGGTCATATAAAAACTTAAGATTGTAGGTCCCGAGATTGAGTTACGTGTGGGACGGGTTAGCATCTCACGACACCCCACGGGTACCGTAGCTCTAATTTTAGTTAAGTCTCAAAACCTCCATCAATTGGTTTCCGAAGGGTGCACGGCATTCTGTTTTAAAATACTTGAAATGCCAGCAAAATATTCACTCGTCTTCGCTGGGGGCTTGATTCCGCTTGCGTGTGAAAGTGTGTATGTACGCGTCAACCGCAATGCAAAATTCAATCATGACCTATGAGAATAATATAACATCACAATATCCACAAATAGCAAGATATGAAAAATCACATGCAAAATAGGATGATGACATGACATGACGGGGTTAATATCATATGCAACATGAATTGCAAATCAGATGCAAGACATGAATGCAATTCATGGCAATAAGATGGCGATAATCACAATTGACATGATATGGAAAATCGGATACAAAACATAGCGATGAAATAACATGCATGACAAAGTTCACATGCAGCGTGATATGAAATGTAAGATATATCAATGAGATGAAATGTCATGCGATAATTATATTAACATGACGTGGCAACTTGGATGCAAAACATGACAATGAGCTGACATGATATGAAAATAATTACGTATAAACTAACATGACAGATTAGATGCAAGGCGTGACAATAAACGACATGACAATAATCACATGCAAGATAACATGGCAAATCAGATGCACAATATAATGATAAAATAATAGGATATGATAATAATCACACGCAATATAACATGACAAATCAAATGCAAAATATAATGAAAAAATGACATGATATGATAATAATCACATGTAACATGTCATGCTAAATCGGATGCAATATGATATGGCAAAACTCAAATGTGGCATGAACATGCCATATGACAATACTTAACAATGAAATGAAATGACATGTTAATAATCAAATGTAGATTGACATGACAAATCATGCAAGACATGATGATGGCAATATACTACACCAGGCGTCGGTGATGTTTATATAGAAACATACATTTTTCCTTTTCGTCAGGTCAAAAACAAAATCATCATTTGATTTCAAAATTAATTTTCAAATCAAAATAATGAATAATCTCATACGCGGGCCTCAATTCATGATTTCAAAATATTGATGGCTATTGTCTTTTGACTTCCAGCGGCATTATCATAACTTATCCTTCTCTCAAACTCAGTTCCTTCGGTATATGACCTATGAATTGTCTTTGAGATAAAGAAGTGATCTAATGCAGCACTTTGATAAATCCATCACCTTATATCGCATCCAAACTGCATAGTTTATATACCAGCAAGTAAAGCAACATATATTTTATCATATTTTTGTCACAGTAGCATCATGACGGTTTAATTCCAGATTTAAACAGTCATTACAACGGCCTCCTACATGCATTATTTCTAGTGACATTTCAGTAGCACAATGACTATTATATTGCTCAAGATCTTATTTCGGCATCACAACAATCTAAGAACATGTGTTTTTGGCTATTCAAACAGGCAGCTTAACAATATAACAATAAATCTTAGTTTTTTGAGTTTTTACGTCGGTATTACGACAGCCTAATGACATGCATTTTTGGCTAATCAAATGGGCATCATAACAAAATATCATAGGCTTTTGAGTTTTTACTTCAACAATACAATGGCCTAAGGGCATGCGTTTTTTGACTATTCAAACGGGCATCATAAACATGTATTCTAGATTCTATGATTCTAAATAGGCATTACGATGTCCTAGCATGAATTTCTATATAAATTTGGAAATGAGAGAATCAAGACTTGTTGATTAAATTTTGGCTTATAGACTGGCCATTCATCTTCTAAGAAAATTAGGGACTGAATTTCCTAAACAAAAATATCAATGTTGCATAGTTTGCACTCACATTCTTTAGTGCATTTCATACATTCAGTCAAGCCCTTGACTTCATCTCCTTGGCCGAAATCCTTATGTGCATTGCATATGGGGAGTTCTACATTATGAAGGTGAATTTCGATGAAGTTTGGAGAACGAAGGTGCACATTTCTTCTTGAAATTGCGGACAAGACCATATATTTTGAAAGGCCATATATTCACTCAATCCCAAAAAGGAAAGTAGCATATAGTAGCTTGCCAATTTAAAGGAATTTGTGAAATTTGTCTTCTACATTTCAAGAGCCAAGAAACCTAGTACTATATATTCTTATATTTGGCCATACCGCACGTTCATCCACATGCACACGTACACCCTCCTGCCCACATTCTCATGCACTCACTCAATGTCACATTCAGCTATTTAAGACTCTCACGCATGATAACTAGGGAGAACGCAATCGGCTACCACTTCTCATCCCGACGTCCCACCTCCCGGCGTCCCTCTACTCAACTGCACCTCTTGTTGAATCTTCAGGTTTTTGTCCAATAAGTGACCATGCGATTTTTTGTATTTATTATGATCCTAATTTGTGCCCTAACTATCCAACTAAACTTGGAGAAACAATCAAGGAAATGGCGTCAAGAAATAGAAAGAAAGACATCAAAAGCGACTATGAAGAGTAAGCAGAAAGTAAAGTGTGGAAAATAACCCAATATAATGTTGAGCAGAGAATATTTCATGACCATGTCACGAGTTAGGGGTGATTGGTTCTAGGTTCATCGGTTTTAGGGTAAGGGTTCTAGAGATGGAATCTGGAGTTTACCTTGTCATAATTGGTTTCCAATTTCTTGGACTCTGAATCCTATCCTATTTGCCTTGAACTAGTTTGGAACATACTCCATTTTTTTGATCTGGTTCTAGGGTCTATCCGAGACCTCTCTTTTTTTTGTTCATTTTTACAACAAATGAGATTATGAGCAACAAAAAGGTTTAAGGTAAAAGATGAACAATAAAAATCCTTGTCCACAAAAACAACAATCCATAAGATGAATATATAGTCACGTATCATTATAAATAATAAGAAAGTTCAAACACGCAACATAAATCATAAATTCAAAACCCTACTCTCCATTCATCCATAAAAGTTTAGGGGAAGAGAAAAGATTGGCGGGAAGTTCCGATGAAGGATGATGGACAAAGGACGAATGAGTATTAAAATTAGAATTTAGGGGAAAAAGAATGTCGGCTTTTGGCTTTTTAACTTATAAATCGGCTTTGAAACTTGTTTCAAAATAAGGCGGTTTGGTCCGTTCCCCACTGGGTATATCGCTTAGAACCTATTTTCGGACTAGTTTCAAAATTTTGGAACCTATTTTTGGACTGGTTTTTTTGGCGGTCTGGTCCAAAACCCAGGTAGAACCTGTCCAATTGCACACCTACTTGAGCCCCAAGACATGATCACTCGTAAGCTTGACCCGATATAAGTAGGGTAAAGATTATACAAGGTTTCGTTTTAAGTCCCGAGGCATGATTCCTCGTTAGCTTGTCTGTTGAAATTGAATCCTAATCCTAAAGAGAAGGCTCTACAGGGCCATAGGGACCAACAAACATCCGTGGTATCACTCGAAAGGTTACCCACTTCATCTCACTTACTCAGGATCACCAGGGATGGGCGGCGGAACCCGTCCATTCATGATTCGGTGGCATGGTCCGCCGCCCATCCCTGATTCGGTGGCATGGTCTGAACGACCCATGGCCTGCTTTCGATGAGGGAATGGGACGGCATCTCAATAGTACTGGATCTCTCTCTCTCCTTCATTGTAATTTTTTAGGTAAGTCCTAACTTAAACTATGCTAGGTAAAACCATTTTTTCTTTTTATTTTAAAAGGATGTCTAAACTATGGATTGAATTCATGTCTAAGCGATACTAAGCTATTTGTATCCCTAAAATTATTCAATTAAAGGCTATCACTAATCCTAACAAAAACTAATGGAAGTCTTTGAAGTCCTCTAATCCACCTCCATGGCTTGTTTCAATCATGCGTCACATTCAATAAAAAAAACATTAGAATATTCATAAAAAAGGGAATCTACCACCAATGAATTCAAATGAGTCAAGGAATTTGCTCAGGCACATAATCGATATTGCTCAATCCAACACCGAGCCGCAATTACTATGGTGATATCATTGGACAAAGTAAGGATCGACTTCCACTAAGCAAAATTTGGGAAGCGGTTGGTCGACTTACTTGTTAATTACAAATTAGTCGCCCCTTTCCTAATCTACCAGCCAATAATCACATGCAATGTCAAGAGAATTCAAAATGTTTTAATCACAAATAGACACAAATGACATTAATTACACTCTGACACGTTTCATGTATCAAACATATCAAGCAAGCATAATCAAGACCCGCTTAGTCAACATCTCGAGTTTTCTGTTTTTTTATTGATACTATTATACTTCTATTCTAATTGCTCATACTTTTGTCCCGCTTCTTTATAGGACGTGAGAGTCGAAACCCATTCCTGAAATTAAGGAATCCCCACCCCAAACTTCTGAAAGGGTAGGGATTTGAATCCCCTACCTCCTTCTTCTCTTGGGAGAATGGTGTCAACTAGGACAAATACCCATGGTTAACATCCCAAGTTGACTTTTCTATTTTTACCCTAAGTAGACCGATTGGGTTTTGTATCTTAAACTAAGTAAATGATCTTGAACTTCAGTAATTTTTGCATGGGTTTAAAGCTTATGAATTATAGTTTAAGTTTCAGGGGACTATTTTTTATGATTTGGCCCTTAAGAATTTGAATTTTGCACATTTTCTTGAATTTTTGTCAAATTTTCCTATAATTCGAACTTGATATTTCCAAAGCTTAATTAATATGGCAAATTACTTCCAGAAGCTACGAACCTTCCAGTTTAAGAGTTTAAGCTGTCCATGATGACTACACAATTTATCACATTTTCAAATTTGGCGGACATTATTGTCAATTTTCATTTTTTTCCTAGTCAATCAGATTTAATCAGGAATTCCCAATAATTTATCGATCTGATCTGGAAAGCTCATTAGACCTAGCAAATTAATTTAGAATATGATGAAATTAGCTCATTTGAAATCTTGAAGAGTCTTATAAAATTTCAATGTTAATCATTTTTCCTGATTTAATCATCTTTTGTATGAAGCTTAACAATTTCCGAAATCTGTCAAAATTGAAATATGACGTTAACCGGTACATTTTAAATTTAATTGACTTAGAAAATGAAGTTGGAATTTGTTGAAGTCGGTTTTGTTACAAAGCTTGAGATGTCTTCTTTAACTTTATTGTTTATGACGTTTCCAAATTCCAACGCAAAGATTCTTGAATCTTGAGATTACATAGATAAGTTTGTTCAGGAATTTAAGAACAGATTCCACTTCCAATTTTACTGATTCTCTAACCATGGTTTCAAGGTGATTTGACCTAGCAAACCACGCTCAAAATTTTATCACGTTCTAGCAAATTGAAGCTTAGGATGTTAGAATCATTTCATTAGTTTAACATCTTTTGAAATTTGATGTTTATCAGGCCTAATGACCCTAATTATTGAAGCTACTCTTTGAACTCTGTATATACACTTAGGGACTGTTTGTTAACACTCCCGGGAACAACTGATTCTGTTTTTTTTGTTCCCGGGAGCAGATTTGGAACATAAATTCGTTTGGTAAATTTTTTGTTTCTAGGAATAATTTTGAGAATCAGTTTTTTTCTCTCTCTTTTTTCTCCTCTTTTTTTCCCTTCCCTTCCCTTCCCTTTCTTCCTCTTCTTCTTCTTCTTCCTCTTCCTCCTCCCACCCCATCACCGCCCCATCGCCGCCCTTGGGCCGCCGCCGGCAAGTGTTTAGGCAAGGTCCGGCGAGCTCGCCGGAGCCTCACCTGACTGCTCACCAGCCACCACTGGTGGCGGCGGCCAAGAGGAAGAAGGGGAGAAAAAAAAAGAAAAAGAAAAAGAAAAAGAAGAAAATTATAATAAAAAGTATAAAAAATTAAAAAAATCAAAAGATCAAAAATTTTTACCAAACGCATTTCTATTTCCGGAGTAAAAATTTTAAACAGTTTATCAAACACTTTAGGGCCTGCATGGTAACGCTTTTGTTTCCGAGAACAATTTCTGCTCAGAAATGATTCTATTTCCGAGAACAATTTCTGAGCATTTGAAGATGTTTGGTAACTGTCCAAAATTTTTACTCCGGGAACGGAAATGCGTTTGGTAAAATTTTTTGATATTTTGATTCTTTTAATTCTTAGTATTTTTTGTTATAATTTTCTTTTTTTTCTTTTTCTTTTTTCTCCCATTCTTCCTCTTGGCCACCGCCACCGGAGCCTTGCTAGGCCAGGGCGAGGTTAGGCAAGCTCGCTGGAGCCTCGCCCGGCCACCAGCGAGGTTGAGCCACGCCGGGCTGGGCGAGCCTCCCCCGGCTGCCACCAACAAGGCTCGAGCTCGCCCAGGCGGTGCGAGGCCGAGCCTCGCCTTGGCCTGGAGAGGTCGGGTCTTGTGCCGGCCAGTGAGGCTCGAGCCTCACCGGTGGCGGTCAGGTGAGGCTCGGCCTCGCCTAGATTTGTGAGGCTCCCGGCAAGCTTGCCGGACCTTGCCCTAGCTTGGCAAGGCGTCGGCCGAGCTCGCCGGCGGCAGCTCGGCGGCGATGGGGGCGATGATGGGGGGGGGGGAGGAAGAGGAAGAATAAGAAGAAAGGGAAGGGAAAAAAAGAGAAGAGAGAAAAGAGAGAAAAAAATTGATTCTCAAAATTGTTCCCGAGAGTGAGAAGCAACTGTTTTTTTGCTTCTTGATTCTACTCCAAATCTATTCCTTAGAACAAATTTATTCTCGAGAACAAAAAATTTACTAAACGCGTTTCTGTTCCAAATCCGCTCCTGGGAACAAAAGAGCAGAATCAGTTGTTCTTGGGAGCGTTACCACGCAGGCCCTTAAATACTCAGAAATTGTTTTCGGGAGTAGAATAAAAAAAAATCATTTATGATCAGAAATTGTTCCTAGGAGTAGAATCGTGACCAAAAACACCCTTAATTTCAACATGCAACCAACTACTCAAGTGTTCTAATCATCAAAACAAGTTTATACAAGCTCAAAACACTCCTAATTAGCATCCCATAGCATCATGAACAAGCTCAATCGAAATGTTTTATGAACATGCATTAAAATTGAAATCACTTTGATATGTAAATCTTATCGTCTCTAAATCAAATGTCTAGAAGAAACTAAATCTAGAAAATGATAAGAAATTGACAAAATTTTAATTTTTGATTAACGTCAAATTCTTTGATTTGATAGAAAAAGTCTACTTTTAACCATTTTATGAGAAACTTGAAATTTAAAATCCTAGATCTACATGTAGAAGTTGAATTGATGTATATATGCGATATTTACATGAAATGTCATGATTTGTCGATTTTTGCCTTAGGGTTGACTTTTTCTTGATTTGACAAAAAAATCAACTCTTTTTTATTGACGAAATAGTGCTTAAATACTAATGAAAGATAATGGCCTAATTTCTATGTGCAAATGAAATGCTACAAATGCTTATTCGACTATTTTTGGGTCGAGGAGCAAGTCCTATCGTGATCAAGGATTTCAAATCTCAAGTTTTACAAAATTGACCTATCATGAAAAATTCAGGTGTAAATAATGGGGAGGCAACAGTGGCGTGATCCGAGCAACATCGAGGGGTTATGTGACTGAGATGGATTAGGGGAGGGGAAGAGAGAGAGAGATGGAGGGGGTCTAAGGTCGAATGTAGAGGTAATCAATGCTAGGGTGAGTACGTTCCAAATATGAAATCTAGAAACGATCATGTTAGAACCAATTCCCAATTTGTGGAACCTATAAAGCCTATCTTGTTTGTCTAGTCCAGTTCCAAGATTTACCTGGGAAGAGGTTTTTTTTTTTTTTTTTTTTTTCATTTTTTTTAAAACCAACATAAATAGCAATTACAGCAAAATAATATGAGTAACAAAAAAATTTAATGTAAATTATTGATACGAAACAAACAAAAATATAAAGCAATAGGGAAGTTAAGCCGATTTGAGAAAGATAATGAATTTCTTCTAACTTTGTTAAATAGATTCTAGCCATTTTTTTTGTCAGTTTTACTCTAATTCTTGACTCTCTCAAACTTTGCCCTGTCTCTTTGAAAGGCGTGACAGTTGAAACACATACTTGAAACTAATCGTCTCCTAGGAAGGTGGGGATTCGAACTCTTCACTTCTTTCTTCCCATATGAAAAAAGTGGCTACTGAGGCAAATCCCAATGGTTAGGTTCTAACCGGTTCATGGGTGTGTGTGGATGGGTAGGTTCAACACCTAGAATTTGGAACTTACTTGTACAGTACCGATTCCATGTTCCAAAAGTATGAAATCGAAAATTGGGCCTATTTTCACTAGAACTAGGAACCAAACTCATTTCCATAGGCAGTTTGATCCAATTCTCGGGTAGAATAGGACCGATTACACAAATCTAGTTGGATGTGGTTTTGTGCAAACTCCTTCACAAAGCAAGGGTTGTTTTTTATTAGAGGTTCTTTACCGGGTAAAGTAACCCCTACTTTTTTAGGATCTCAATCCATCTAGAAGATATATGTTCACAAGCACTAAACATTCATACAATAGATAGGAGTTACACAAGGTGCAAGAAAAATCACGAAGGATGATATTTGGTGTGCCTAATTCCAACAATTGGGATTCAAAAATCAAAACTCTGGGGTTACACATAGAACTCTAATTTACAGGCAGATTTGGTCATTCTTTTTGCATGGAGTACTCTTCTTGCACCCTTCACTCGTTTTCTGCCTATTGACTACCCTTGTCTCCCTCCTTCCCATCGCCCTTCATTATTTCTTCATTTTAGTGTTAACTCTTTCCCGTTAAAAAAATTTCCCACCTTAAATTTTCAACATGATATATTATTTTAGTATCTAATTACGTTTACTAAAATATAGCAAATTACGAACGAAACGAAATAGGTCAAAATATCCTGTTATTTTGTTGCATAAATACGTTAACGTGAAAAAATTTTCTTTACTCGTAAATGTGTATATCGTCTTCTTTAATTGTATTTTATACAACAATTTTTGGGGTCCTACATCCAGTTTTTCAATTTTTACGAAATGTTGAATTCTATATTTCGTTTTACTTTTTTCGTTCAACCGACAGGAATACGCAAGGAACTATTTCCCCTACTTTTCTCAGACCCGTTGATAAGGGCTTTTGCCTTTCACAAAATCCGGAAAAGATGACGAAATGCGACTTCGCCTCCGCTTAAGGGGAATGCGAAGGCATCGACGTCAGAAAAAAAGACAGCCTGCTCCTCGTCACTTCACCAAGTTGTGTCTCTACCAAATTTCCCGGAGAACAAAAAGTGGGTTGACAGACAGAGGTCAAAGATGAAAGTTCAAGCGACGATGGAAGAGAAAAAAGAGTGTCAAGGAGAACCTCTCCTTCTCACAAGGAGGCAAATATATTTGCCCCATCACCTTATTCACATAAAAGAATGCATAAAGGCGAGGGGAATTGAGAATCTATGGTAATAATTAAAGAAATACAAAGACATGCATATTATCCAGAGAGAGTACAAATTTCAATCCATATGTCTTTCTATGGCATTAACTAATGTTAACAACAAAGCACTTACCACGACAATACCAAACCCCACACATACTTAAATACCTCCTCACGGTGGACCGATGCTCAATCACTCCAAGAAGATGGGTTGAAGCATACACGAACCTCATGCTCTTCCGGTCCTGCATGATGCTTGGGCACAATGATCTCAAGCACCGTTCCCGTCTCATCACAATATGCTTCCAATTTAGCATCTTCTGGAATGAGGGCTGGTAGGGAAATCTCTCTAATGAAATCCCCCGGAGGGCAGTGCTCTGGTGTTTGATCCGTTAGCTTAAAGGTCCTGTTGTTTCTCGAAATAAATGGTACGCAAGCTGTACTAACACAGGATATCTTCACGATCCCGTGTGAGTTAGTGTTCTTCCATGTAACTTTTACCCTCTGAAGATCTACAAAAGGCAAGCTGACAATGATCAGAAACCCTTCATCATCTTCATATATTGTTTTTGCTGCTGTAGCAGGGCCACAAACATTCTTCATGACCCCCGTAAACTCATTAAACCATGGTCGTTCAACCGAGTGAATTTTCAAATGCAAACCTCGGTCAGAATGAGAACCATTTGATAAATTCAACTCCTCACTAGTTCCATTTGGAAAAAGGTCTTTCTTCCTTTTGTTGCGGACAGGTGACAGATCCACTACATCACCAATGCTATGGTCCGATGGTGGGGTAGACAGATTTAAGCCACAGCCATTGAGCAACTTCCTAGGTTGGTGATTTGTGTTGCTCTTTGACGGAGGCAGCGACCGCTCAAGCTCAAAGTCAGTGCTTGAAATATTTCTCCAGGAACTGAAGTCACTGGCTTCCATAGGGATGCAAAAGTTTATATCTCGACCAGTCAATTCCATCCACCTCTTCCGCTCTTGCTCGTCAAGACCCGCAAGATTGGGTGTCCGTACAATTTCAATCCCATGAACGCACTGGGGATTGGAGAGGCCACGGTAGTGCTTCCTCTGCATCCTGTGAGAACGCACAAAACCCCTATCCACACTAAAGGGAAATGGACGCTCCCCTTGCCGACTATGCCCGTTCATGTAACTTCTCAGCTGCATCTTGCCGAGAGCATTTTCAGGCCTTTCCTTGAAAACCCACATGTAAATGTTTTCCATGTCGTGCTGAACCAAGAAAGCATCGAGCTGCAAGTCTGATTTCTCGAAGCCGGACACACCATTACGGTCCTGAACTATTTTGGACTTTGATTTTTCATTCAAAACAGGCCTGAAGTAGAAACTAAAGAAAAACCAGGCGCCCCACACGCTATCAAGGCGTTTGTTGTTCTTACGCCCTGCTTTTGGGATATTAACAGTCATCTCTGTTTCGTAAAGTTGGGGTCCCAAACCAACATCTAAAATATCACAGGGGTCGTTCCATGCCAGAGGAAGTGGACTAGGCCTTGATGACAAAGGGAGATTGATATCAGGTGGTCCTGCATGGATGATCGAGCCATCAATCTCTCTCTCCAATTCATCGTGAGACAAAAAGCCAGAGTCCATGGACAATAATGTCGATGGATGATGACTCTCCATTGACAGTACTGTTAAAAGGGCTTCTCTGACAATTTTCGCTTTCTGTTTTCCTTCCAGCTTGTGCATCTAAATCAATAGTTAGAGCAAAGATCTCTCTAACATGCCCACGAAACAAATCAAAGCAAATATGGATTTATTCAAGCAGCAATCCGTCAATCCACAAAACCACAGAGACCCCTCACAAGTACTGTCATGAATGGAACCCACAAGAATCCAACAAGAAGATATCGAAAGAGGTTATCCATCAGATTCAGTGAATATCCAGCAGTGCGCATAACCATCCTGAGATCACCACAGCCCTGGAAACAGAAATAAAGTCTTACGGATCCATCTCAACTTCTTTTCTCGCAACTAAAAAAAAAGTTTATATGCATGAACTTCAGTTCGATTCAGGACAAAATGAAAGTTCAGGGGAAAGAATTTCATTTCGCATCCAACTCTCGATCCCAAAATGGGTAAACCAAAGAAGACTGCTGTTTGAGGTACATGATTCAATCAAGGGATACTCTATACTATCCAACAAACTTCTTCGTACTGTACTATTGAGTCTGAATTGGCAAAACCCAAAACTTCTAATCTCACATGCACCAAGAAAATACCAAGGAAGAAAATCAACATCCAAGGTCAGATTTTTGTGCTAATTTCGCTAAGATCTATGTATCTCAGATCCTCAAAACTAACAACAGCAATAATACGAGTACCGAATTCATCATTTATGCACTTTCTTATTCTTTCCGTTTACTTCCAATTTCTAGGGTGCCAAACAAAGCACGCCCGATCCCGCAAACCCTAGAATGCCCCCCCCAATCCCCTCCACAAAGCACAGATTCGCAGAAACCAACAAATTCCCCACAAACCCGTGACCTAAAACGAATTGCCCGACATAAAAGCAGGGCGAAATCAATCGAATTGAAAAAGCCGACGTTTCGAAGAATACCCGGAAAGAGAAGCCGAGAATCAACATCAACAGCCGTCCCGCATTTCCAATCGCCGTCGATCAGAGGGAGGACGCCGGACGCCGAGGGCCAAGCTGCCGAGGGGAAGGGTGAGGAGAAAGGAAGAGGGTCGTCGCCTGATTTTGGGGGGGATGATACTCCGGGAGAGAGAGAGAGAGAGAGAGAGAGAGAGAGAAACTGGGGAGCACTGGTGAGGGGGTGGGGGAGGGACCGGGATCGATTTTTATGCCCTAGAAATGGTAGAATCTGAGGAGGACGGACCAATCATCTCCCTCCGAGACCCACATCGAAGATTCAGAGAAAGGGATTTCAATTCAACTCAATTCAATTCAACTCACTCCAGCAGCAGTGCCCAAAAGCGCATTTGCCTTTGCCTTTTGGGAAGTGAGGCGTGATGCGCTAGAGGACACCCGATCGGACAACCCAACCCATTCCTCCTCCTCCTCCTCCTCGTTTTCTCCAAAAAAAAAAGAAAAAGAAACAATCTTCGTTTGTGGCTTCTCAGGTTTTGGGAGCTTGAACTGCTGCTGCTGCTGCTGCTTTGGAACCCAATGAAATAATAAATATGCAGAGGGTGAAATTGAAATATGTCATTCAATAGGGGCATTTTCTCATTTATTTGTGTTATCCTGTTTCAAATTGGACTAATAATAAATGCAGTAATTGCAGTTTTCCAGATTATTGTGAACATGGTCAATACTATTATTTGTCATTTAAAAAGAAAATAGCATGCATACATAACTAGTCCACTATATATGATTGTATGAAAGTTTTAACTACCATGTTTTGTGCCTAAAATTTTTTAACCTGCGCTGATTGGATACTTAGAATGTCTAGGTAGTAATAGGTGACATCTACAAAGTGACTAGTCTATACACGTTAACCAAAGGATGACGCCTGTGAGTTTGATTATGTGAGGGACGCTAATGCATCTTGTAGCGCTAAGGTACCACAACTCTTTGATTAAGCCCTAATTCGCATTAATCGTGCATTTTCCTCACGGGAGTTTGAAAATAGAAATTTTTACCAATATGCAATTGGGCAAAAAGATCACATCATCTTGTATAACGGGCGATTGCACTATGTGTCCAATTATTTTGCAATATGCAATGCATCATGCGTGACACAAAAGGAGTATTTAATATGACCCAATAAGAATCGAAATGGAATAAGTAGCAATTGAATGTCTTAGAAGTTGAGTACAATGTGGCGAGTCATTGAATATATAATGGCTGAATGTGACATTTCTACATGATGTGAATGTCTAATACACAAATGAAATGATAATCAAATATGACATGCATAAATGACGCGTGAGACGTTCGAACTCAACATGTTCGAATGGCATGTAGAATGACGTGAGAAACTGACGTGCATAACAATGTAGAAATCGACTATGGCATGAGTGAATAACAAGTAAGACTACACAGTATTTCATATAAGATATGTGTGAAAGAACTACGAGACAACATAGAAATCAGATAAGGCATGAACCAAGCACATGCAAAATGACATAAGTTGAAAGAAATCAAAACGGAAACATCATCACACAAGTGACACTAAGGGACATAACAAGCTAGACCTGCGATGCTCACCTAATCGACACAAGACTAGGTTCGTTAACCACTAACTCAACTTCATAATTTTAAAAGAAGTGATAAAGCGAACATTAAAGCCACCCAAGTGTATCTTAATGAATTCGACATAATCTATGCGAGTGTTGGAGTAGTTTTTCAAAACTTAAACCAGTTTTCTTGGAACTTTTTATAAAATGGGAAATAATATAGATAGTCTCTGAATTTTGGTTTTATGTGCAATGTCAACATTGAAGTTTTAATTCGTCCAATGCGATACTTGAACTATTCTTAAATGTTTAATCAAATTTCTAAACTTTTAACTTGTCCCTCCACTTTCCATAAAAAAGTAAAATGTTTTCTTAATTACATTATTACCCAAATTCTAGAATGCCTTTTCATTTCAATCCATTTCTAAATCAACAAAAAGAATATGGCTATCCTTTTATTACTTTTTTACCTTTTTTTTCATTATAAATATTATGATAGTTCTATTTAAGTATATTTTTGCATATTATCTTTATAACAGTAAAAGGAGAACTTCAATTAGAGTTGAAATGATATTCCCACTATTTGAATTTCCTAATTGACAGATTTAATTAAATTTAATGAAGAAAACACAAAACCAAAGAGCTTGAAAATTTTATCTATCTAAAAAGTTAGGAACAAAATTTATATCAATATAAGTATGGAAAATCTATAGATAAATTAATATCGTTATTAATACTCCTATGAAAACACTTATAATATGAATCAAATATAATTCTAAAGGAGGTTATACTTTTTGGTATGATAAAGATCATAATTTGAAATATACTTAAATAGAATTATAGTAATATTTATAAAAACCAAAAAGGTAAAAAGTATAAAAAATAGCATATCTTTTCGTTGATTTAGGCAATCGTGTAATCATAAAAACATGCGAATAGTATTGAAGAACTAATTTGACTTTGTTATGGATAGTTGAGAGACTTGATTGAACAAATTAAAATTTTATGGATCAGATTGAATATTTAGGATTAATTCAAAGACCACACTAAATGAGTTAAAAATTTAAAAATGCTGTTACATATTAAGTCAAAGTTTATAAATTATCCATGTCATTTTTCTTATATATAACCTTTCGGACTTTGAGAGGTCTCAGTTCAAAAGATGCCAAATGCAAAGCGCGCTGGAGATGGTACACATTGAATTACGTATCAGCCCCTAATTGTACATGCCCTTTCCTCTATTAGTGTTCAGCAAGATATATAAGTGAGTATTGTTATCAATTTGTCATTAAGAAAATATTATTAAAAAAGACAGCGATTAATGCAATCTTATTAAGACAATCACACACAAAATTGGGGAAACCACATTTCTTTATATTAATCAGGGAGAAGTAGAAGTGGGTTGATGGGTCAAAGACACCATATTTAAATGGGACTTAGATTAAAGACTTTTTGGTGTCCCCACTAGGATTATTATTGCCATAGATAATGGGCTTTTTGAGTTAAAAAATTAGCAATGATTATGGATTTATGTGTGCCTCAGGTATCACCTGCTCCTGTTGGTGTAGGAATCTGCTGATCTGATGGAGGTTGCATCTGCACTTCTCTCAAGTTCTCTGCATCACTATAGTGGGAATCACAGATC
Source organism: Corymbia calophylla (assembly GCA_014182845.1). Taxonomy (NCBI): domain Eukaryota; kingdom Viridiplantae; phylum Streptophyta; class Magnoliopsida; order Myrtales; family Myrtaceae; genus Corymbia; species Corymbia calophylla. The sequence goes on from CM024702.1 coordinate 7,524,608, forward strand.
AAGAAATGATTGATATCTGATCAGATAACCATGTTAAAGAAATATATATTATTTGAAATTGAGTGAGCACATTCCAAAGGTACATCATAGTGAGTGAAGAATTTTAGGAGCTTTATATGTGCGACCATACCCAGCACTAATACACATGATCTTCTCACAAAAATTGTAAATTAAATATGAATGAACGTGATTAATATAAATGTGTGCATTAATAGTTTGATATTTTAATACATGCTTCGATATGCAAGAACTTATAGTCCTTTTAACCACAAATTATACTGTGTATACATATGACTCGGTTGTGTATATATGTCTGCTTAGATGTTTCCCAACTTGTTATCTTTTGATTTTGAATTGTGTATGACACTTTTTCATCTTAATTTATCAATAATTATTTTATATTTTGTTTTCCAAAGGTTAAGAAGATTGTTTCGGGAACTTTTCTTTTAGATAGTGACAATGATTTAATTTTTCCCTTTAAGTGTATAATAACTATAGTGGGAAACACATACCAAGAAGTTATTGATATATAATCAAATAACCGTGTCAAGAAAAAATATAGTATTTGGAAGGGAGTGAATTCATGTCAAAAGTACAGCATATTGAGTGAAGAATTTCTAGAGCTTTAAGTGCGCAATCGTGCCAAAACTAATACATGTAATCTTCTAAAACATATTCAATATTAAGTATGTAGGGACATGATTTATGTTTTCATAGATAATGTCCTCTTCATGCAACCCTCTTTTTAGGGTTATATTTTTCTCCATCTCCAATTAAAGGAAACTTCCCGCAACCATACTTGTAATTCCTGGATTACAAATTATGGATATTATCTAAGTCACGCACATTAACCATGTAATGCGCCAATCTGTGATGGACAGAAATTGGCATTATTTTCTCCAGTTGCATGGAAAGAGAGAATTTTGTAGCTAATTTTGCATTCTTGATCATTGTACAGAATTCTGATGAATGACAATCAGTTCGATATTGACGCGGTGGAAACAAATATGATGCCCGTTGCAATTCCAAATGTGATAACAGCTTACAAGGCGCGCACAGCCCTCACGCACGAAGCGTAATAAAGAGAAATTCCAATATTTAGTCACCATAATTGAAGGAAAGCTTTCTCACAAGAGAACATAAATGCATATTTATATCTAGAAAATCCTTTAAAATCTGAGTTTAAATTAGGAAAAAGATGAACTAACAGATTAAAAAATTCTCTAAATCTTAAATAGGAAATTACATTATTACTAAATCTTAAAAATCTGAGTGGGTGAGTAATTGTTTTCCTGGGTCTTCAGCATATTCTTCTGTTTTTAGATTCAACCCCTTGTTTTCTTTCCATTGAGAATGAAGTAGCAAAATTGAAGACATCACATTCAATACTCCTACTAGATGACTTGCAATAAAAATTTCCATGATGCCCCACTACCACAACCACATTCAAAAGGGTGAATGGAATCTAACCCGGGCCTGCATTTCCATATTCCAAAACCCTAACAAAGGGACAAGCCTAGGAAGTAGTGTTCCCCATATGATGTGCCCTGTCTTTGATTATTTATGTAATTATCCACAAGCGAATTATATTAACGAGTGTTCTCAAATTCACTCGTTAAAGAACTTGATATGAGGTAGTTTAATCTTAGAAGAAAAATGTAATTTGAAATTTATTTCATTAGAATCGATCACGCGTCTATTTATATCGACGACCCGATCATTTTTTTTTTTTTTTGGGTGCGAACAAAATTATATTCAACTTTTCGATTGGCTGCTTAACGGGAAACCTCCGGTTTCGAATGAAGCTCAACCATCGTGAAGATGAAGCAGAAGCTGGCAAAAGGTAGAGACTTTGGGTATTTCAGTATCATTGGCTTGGCTGAGACAATATATAATAACCATAGTGGGTGGGTCGTACAGTGAGTTCGGATGGTTGAATTATGGCAATAATGGATTATAATAACCGAAAAAGGCACTAGATATTGGTTTACTTTTTTTGGGTTCTGGGAACCTTCTGATGCAGGTTGTATCTTAATCCTTCTTTATTGCTGTTCAATCAATAATCTTTCTTAATCAAATACTATATGCAAAGTAATCAAACATTGCGCATCATCGGCATCAAGTGGAGGTGCCCAGTATTCTAGTCAAGAGCTTCAATTGGAGAGGGGCTTAATAAGGGGGGATTTGAGTAATTAGTGCCACGGTGAGTCATCGTCATTCCTTGGCGGCTTTCCTTCTTATCGAGAAGTAAAAAAGAATAGATCACGTGTCTAATCTAAGATGAGGAGTAAGTGCCGCAAATAAGTAATGATTCATGAAATTGGTTGCAAGTGGTGCCATAAATTATGTGTATTTATATAAATGTATGGAAGTTGATCTCCCGATAAGGGTATATTAAATCTCTTTGTCGACTAGGCCTTTGTACGAGTCACTAGACTTGAATAGGAGTGAGTGGTTTCAAGTTCTAAGTGCTGTCTCAAGATTCACCTAAGTTCCATCTAAAACCTGAAATTTGCCCATCAGAATAAGTTCCCTAATTTTTAGAATTTGAAATCTACCTTGTATATTCAAAAACTTGAAACCTAGTCTATTACAAGTTTCAAAGTCAGTTTCAGAGTCTACCTATATTCCACTTGTACTTTTAATTGAATTATTGCAGTAAATCATAATATCATTTGTTAGAATTCACTTATTGCAATTGACCACCATTTATTATAATATACTGATCACAACTCATCTGTAAACACATGAAAAAAATGAAATATTAATAAAGTAAAAGTCTCAGTCATAAATATTGCTAGAAATGAAAACTCATATTAGTAATTTCGGGTTACATACTCATCATTAGACATAATGAAATATTGCAAGATCGCGTGAAAGCATAGAACAAGAAAAACACAAAGATTTGTTCTAATTACAAGCCTATCCATCGAAGCTAATTCCCCAATTTTTGGAACTTAAAAACTATTCTACATATTCTATAACTTGGAGTCAAACCGATTCTTACCAGTTTGGTTATTAGGTCTAGAACTATACTCACCTCTAGTCATAAACTCGTGCCAACACCAATGCTAACACCACATTGACTTTGGCCAGGTTCAACTATTAATCTCCTGGACATTGCTTGTTTCGGAGGTGTCTGAGCAAGGGACATCGATCAAGCGTTGGACTATTTACCTTAGATTGCAATGCCAAGTAGCTCTAAAATCAGGGGCTAGACATGCATAAACACAAGATTTAGATCTCTCAAACCTAAATGATAAGGACACTGGGGCTAGGTATATCTTCAAACCTATCCTACATACCCTATAACCTGGAATCGGACTAATTCCAATTAGTTCAGTTTTTAGGTCTTAGAATTATGTTCACCTCTAGTCATGAGCTCCTACCCACACCAATGCTGACACATTATTGACTTTAGCCAGGTTCAACTATCAATCTCCTAGGCGTTGCTTGTTTAAGGAAAACCTTTTTCGGAGGTCTCTTTGAGCAAGGGACATCAATTAGGCGTGGGATCGTCCACTTTGGATTGCAACACGAAACAGCTCTAAAATCAGGGGCTACTCGTGCATAAATACAAGATTCAGATCTCTCAAACCTAAATGATAAGGATGCCGGGGCTAGGCAAGTGAGCTTTTCCTTAGAGAATTGCTCTATTGAAGACCATTATTTACTGAAAAGGGGAAAAAGGTTCATGAGGTGCATTGTTGAAGCACCGTTTAACTGTTTTATAGGTTTCTTTCTTTTCTGAGGACTAAATCTTTTAGAGCAAATTCAAAGTCAAATGAAGTTATTCGAACACTATGATTCATAGGTATGTAAATGTGTGACATATCGATATAAGATATGATATAATGAGCTTTAATATCGCAATTATTACAGTTTTCAAAACACTAATGGTAATACTCTTTGTCAATACGAGTGTTTTATATTCCTTTATGCCTTCTTAAGTTATTGAGGTCATTCTTATATGGTTATTAATGCTCCTATGATCAATCACATTTTTAATTACCACTAAAGGCTTATAAAAGTGTTAGAAACGATAATCATAAATCATTAAGATATAGGTAGTCAGTTTGTCCAAGAAAGCTAGCATCTTGGATGATTTGTTCACATCATAATATATCCTGGACGCACATTTACTCAAATCCACCTTCGCCGCATATGGCTGCAGATGGAGATGAAGTTTCGAAGTTTTAAATATTTACTAGCGATACACCTTGGAATCCATAGAATATTTCTCTTTTGTAAAAAATAATTATTGTTATTTTGGAATTCACGAGTAGTTAGATTTTCCAACAGCTTAAATGCACATAATTTTTGGGCTATAATCTTTTGTGGCTCAGTTTTTCTACAAAATGGCAGGGTTTGTTTGGTTTAAGCGCTTAATTGCTAATTAATCTTCAACGTTAATTCCGTTAGCGGGAGTAGTCCCAGGCCAAGATTGATTGATGACTAGATATGCCATGGCTCTTTCCGTAAAAGTCAGGGGAAGCTTTGAAAGCGAGGCGCCCACAGAGAGAGAGAGAGAGAGAGAGAGAGAGAGAGAGGCAGATCCAGTCCATGAAGTTCATTAGATTCTATGGGCCACAACTATGCCCAAAAGAAAAAGGTAAAAAGAAGCTGAAATGGATGGAACTGTTATAAGTTGATTAGTTAGGAATCTATTTCATCTGCGGCCACTCAGTCGAAACTAGCCCGGTGAGTACATGGTGAATCTATATGCTCTATTGAATTCTAGGCCCCTTCACGTTACCGTTACTTGGTTGCTCCAGAGCGGGCGTACCGAGCCACCCATACTCTAGGGGGTTTTGCATTGATTTAGTGACAACAACAAAAACAAGGTCTAAATGTTGGATTGTCGTTTAGAATTGTCGATCTCTATTGTGGAGGAATTGGTGTTGTAATACCCTTTAAAAGGAGGTTTGTGCAGATTCTCATGTTAAGTTGGGTTCGAAATCAAAGGTAGGATTTGACCTTCCAAGTTGAAGTACACTCTAGTTCAATTAGTGAAACCATCATATATTAGTCGAGGGTCAAATACCCTATATGTCAAAACTTAGCATGGGATATTTAAGTGCCAGAAATTTCGAAAGATACACTTAAATACTAGAATTGAAGAAAAGTAGATCACTCAAGTGCTAATGGTGAGAAATTTTGGCAAAATTGCGTATGCGGCATTTTCCAACGACTTTTTTTGTTGACATGGTAATTCTTTAAAAAAATTATCCAAGTGGCAATTTTAAAAAAAAAATTTGTCTGCATGGCTTTTTTTTTTTTTAAATTGCCATGTGAGCAATAAACCCCCAAAATCGATTAAAAAAAAGGAAGGGAAGAGGATCGATGAGGGCTTTTTAAAAATAAATTAAGTTTTTAATATAATATAATTAATATTTATATTAAATGCCACGGTAGCACCAAAATGACATCATTTTGGCTCTTCTTTGCTAACTAAGCTTTCCGGCAAGCTACGTGACAACTTATATTATTAAAATAAGCCATGAATGATTTCTATTTGGATAATAGGTATTGTAACGGGTATTCTTGTGATTGGTTTAATAGGTATTTTCTTTTAGGACTTAGCATTTAAATATGCTAATTTTTTTTATAAAAAAAATGCATTTAAGTATACTTTTCGGAACTTTTGGCACTTAAGTATTCCTTCGTGCTAAGTTTTGGTATTTGCATTATACTTCTACCGATATTAGCCATTTTAGAGGCACATCGGAATTGGGCTTGCTAGGGTTTTTTATTTCTTTTGGTTGGATTGCTTCATGAGTTAATTATTTTGAGCCTCATTCTAATTTTCAACAATGACAACAGGTTTGTTAAATAAGTGAATTGAGTCGTGTCTAAAATGGTTCGATCTTAATTGACTCATTTTTAGACAAAAAGATTTTTGCAATTTATACCCGACCCAACCTGAGATCCAATTTTTAGCAAATTTTTTTCCTTAAATTATTGTCTTTGAAGAATCCATCCATTGAGACCGAGCTCGAGACTCTAATGCCTGTGCCACAACTCCTTGATGCCTGGCTTAGGTTCATCGAGGTTGAGCCTGAGTTGATAGAGGCCAAGCTAAGGACCTAATGCTCATGCTCGGTTTCCCGTGCCTAGCTAGTCCCTAGTATGTGGCTCTAGGTTAATTGAGATAGGATTTGGGATCTTGAAATCTAAGCTAGTGTCTATTGAGATAGGATCCCGATCTCAATTTGGATCCCTAACACTTAGGCTCAATTCCATCGAGGGTTCCCAAGCCTAGTTTTTGTAGACGTTAGCTCAATTTCCTAGCTGCTTATTCCCAAGTCATTGGGCTTGAATAGTGCATGTCAATTTAAGAAAGTAAAAGCTGATTTTCATTTTCAAACGATAAAAAATAATTTACAACTCATTTTTGGATTTCAGCCCCTCAGAAAATATTATTTGGGCAATTAATTTGGAAAATATTTTTTAAAATGTTAAATTTTCTGCAAATTAAATGGAGTATTAGATAAAAAAAAAATTCGGACATGCATATTTAAAAGGAAAGATGAATCCCTAATTTACTACAAACCAAATCGAAATCTTTACAAGTTAATTGTGAAGAACGCTTGGATGATAAAGAAATTTAACTTTAAAAATGATTGAATAAATCCAAAAGCAACCCGTCGAACCGGATATAACGTGATCATCGTGTCTCTATTTTCTTCCTCTCCTTTATTCCCAAATTCAAAATTAATTGATAGCTCGTTTGACCTCATCTCAGGCCTAAGTGGAGGAGGTTCGTCTTCTCAAACTCAACGCCACATAACACCCTCCCCCTCTCTATCTCTCTCTTATTTTTCCTTTGGCTTATGGATCTTCTGAGGCCTACGTATTCAACCCAGAGTGGAATCGCTCGGTATTATTATCATCCTCATCGGCTCCCTCTGTCTCTTATCTCTCAATTTCTACCACCATCTTAAAACTTCTAGGATCGGGAGTGCCGGAAAAAGCGGAAAAAGCCAAATTCAAAATCTCCATGTTCACTCTTCAAAGTTAGTTACATCTTTTTCTTCTCCAGATTCATAACAATCAATTATCTTACAAAATCCAATCGCCTGAGCTCGCACATATAGGGGAGGGAAAGGGTAGAGAGAGAGGATGAGGAAGCTGATTTTTAAAGGATCATCATGCTATAATCAAAGTAGGCCTTTTCCAATCCATTTAAACCCATTTATGTATTTGGGGCAGCCTAGTTAAGCAAAGAGCTTGTGAGATTTTGTTTTATTTTCATTTTTCAGAATAGTTGGAGTTGAAGTTTGGCTTTTGTAAAGCATCGTCATCTTTTCACACCTCATATATGAATGGTCCTTGGCCTTCACCTTTTTTCATGCAACGAGCAAAAGGAAGCTAATAAGAATGAAGGCATGGCAGTAATATACCGAATTATACTTAATTGAAGGACCAAAGCAGTACTCATCAGCTCACATGGCACGCAGAAGATAAGAAGGTGCTGATGATGGGGACTAAAAATCATCGTCTTCTTGAAATTGCAGAAGCCTTACCAACAAGGCAAATAATAGAAACTACATATATCCTTCCAGAAAGGAAGCAGATTAAAGTTCACAAAAAGATTAAAACCTGACCTGGCGTAAGGTCACTAACCCACTCCCAACCGCTTAGTCGACCTCCTCGATCTTGGGCCCAGCACCGCTACCGCCTGCTGCAGGACCATCTTCATCCATACCACCAGCACCCATGTCCGCACCAGCACCCTGGTACATCTTGGCAATGATGGGGTTGCAGATGCTCTCGAGCTCCTTCATCTTGTCTTCAAACTCGTCAGCCTCGGCCAGCTGGTTCGAGTCCAACCACTGGATGGCTTGGTCGATGGCATCTTCGATCTTCTTCTTGTCCCCCTCGGAGAGCTTGGCACTGATCTTCTCATCCTTGATCGTGTTTCTCATGTTGTAGGCATAGTTCTCCAGAGCATTCTTAGCATCCACCTTCTTCTTGTGCTCCTCATCCTCGGACTTGTACTTCTCGGCTTCCTGGACCATCTTCTCGATATCTTCCTTGGACAGCCTTCCCTTATCATTGGTGATGGTGATCTTGTTCTTCTGGCCCGTGGTCTTGTCTTCGGCAGATACATTCAAGATACCGTTGGCATCGATGTCGAAGCAGACAGTAATTTGGGGAACGCCCCTAGGTGCCGGAGGAATGCCTGAGAGCTCGAACTTGCCCAACAAATTGTTGTCCCTTGTTCTGGCTCTCTCACCCTCGTACACCTGGATAAGAACACCAGGTTGGTTGTCTGAATAGGTAGAGAACACCTGCTCCTTCTTGGTGGGGATAGTGGTGTTTCTTGGGATCAAGACAGTCATGACACCTCCAGCGGTTTCCAAACCTTGAGAGAGGGGGGTGACATCCAGCAACAATAGATCTTGGACCTTCTCGTTACCCTCACCACTCAAGATAGCAGCTTGACAGCCGCACCATAAGCCACAGCCTCATCGGGGTTGATGCTCTTGCAAAGCTCCTTCCCGTTGAAGAAGTCCTGCAATAGCTGCTGCACCTTGGGGATCCTAGTGGAACCACCCACAAGAACAACATCATGGACAGTGCTCTTGTCCATCTTAGCATCCCTGAGACACTTCTCAACTGGCTCCATACACTTTCTGAAGAGGTCCATGTTGAGCTCCTCGAATCTGGCACGAGTGATTGTGGAGTAGAAGTCTACACCCTCGTACAGAGAGTCAATTTCAATTGTCGTCTGGGCAGTGGAGGAGAGAGTTCTCTTCGCCCTTTCACAAGCTGTCCTCAATCTCCTTAGAGCCCTCGGGTTTCCACTGATGTCCTTCTTGTGCTTCCTCTTGAACTCTTGCACAAAGTGGTTCACCATTCTGTTATCGAAGTCCTCACCACCAAGATGAGTGTCTCCAGCTGTTGCCTTCACCTCAAAGATACCCTCCTCAATGGTTAGGAGGGACACATCAAAAGTACCGCCACCAAGATCGAAAATCAACACATTCTTCTCTCCAACACTGGTGGCCTTTTTATCAAGACCATAAGCAATGGCCGCAGCAGTTGGCTCGTTAATGATACGCATGACATTGAGCCCTGCAATGACACCGGCATCCTTGGTGGCCTGCCTCTGAGAGTCATTGAAGTAGGCAGGGACGGTGACCACTGCATTTTTAACAGTCGAGCCCAGGTAGGCCTCAGCAATCTCACGCATCTTTGTGAGAACCATGGAGGAAATTTCCTCCGCAGCAAACTGCTTCTCTTCACCTTTGTAGTTGACAATAATCATGGGCTTATCACCAGGGCCGGGAATGACCTTAAAGGGCCAGTGCTTAATGTCGCTCTGAACTGAGGCGTCACTGAACCTCCTTCCAATCAACCGCTTAGCATCTGTCATGGAATCAAATACAGATTAGACACCATAGATATAGAAATGATCGAGGTTGCAAACAAAACTGCAAACACAGGGGGATAACAATGATCTAGAAGCAATCAAATCGACAAACCACACAGATACATTAAGCACTGGCTACTGAAACTCAGTTAAAATACAGCTAAAAACTTGACTAGCAGGACGCCAAGCTGCTTCAATGGCCGAAATACCGACTGGGAAGTATGCGACCACATAAATTAATACGAAAGAGAAAGGCCACAAGAAATCCACAGAGAAGGCCATACGACCGTCACATACAACTCGTACTTGCAAAATCTCCTTCAGGGCATTTCCCAAAGGAATCTACCATGAAGATTTGGCTAAAGTCCGTCAACGCTAAATATATTTTGCAGCTATAATCATCAAGCAATGGAAAAATTCAGGTTGCCCAGCCACTTTTCCGACTACTTCAAACAAATCAGATATCTAACTACCTTAATCCAGTGGCAAGCTCATTGTCAACTACGCAGCCAATACTAACGGTAGATCGAGATTTCATCGTAGCTAAAACCCGTCGGTCAAACAACAACCTACCATCATAACCTCCAGATCTGTTCGTCCTGATCTAACCTAGCTCATGTCGCACACACCGGCTCAACACTTAGTAAGCATACCAGATCGGGAAACTTAAAAACGGAAACATTCGAATCAGCCTAACACAGGCCAGATCTGGCGGAGAACCAAAGCAGGAGCAACAGAAAACACGGGCCTGGAGCCCAGACGAGGGACAGATGCGAACTGCTTACCGAAGACGGTGTTGATGGGGTTCATGGCGACCTGGTTCTTGGCGGCATCGCCGATGAGGCGCTCGGTGTCGGTGAAGGCGACGTAGGACGGGGTGGTCCGGTTGCCCTGGTCATTGGCGATGATCTCGACGCGGTCGTGCTGCCACACGCCGACGCACGAGTACGTCGTCCCGAGATCGATGCCGATCGCCGGTCCCTCTCCCTTTCCGGCCATTGATGGATCTGCTGCTTCAGTAGAAGTAGATCCACAGATCGAAAGGAAGAGAGAGAAAGAACTTCAGAGACGCTAGAGCGAGATTGTGAGGAATGGGAGATACAGGAGGCCGGAAACGATGCGTATTTATGGGGGAGCGGAGGGTGGCGTTAGGGTTTGAATCCAGGGGTTCCAGAAGGTTCCGGGAGGTGATCCGCAGCCGTCGGATCGGGAGGGCGGGGGGATGAACGGCCCGATGGGCGTGGGAACGCGAACGAGAGGGGCTGCCCGTGTTCCGATTGGCTGGAGGAGACTTTTCCGGAAAAAAACAATAAAAGGAGGGAAGGAAATTACCGTTCCAGGTTCTGGAAAGTTCCGTGATGTTGCATGATGACCCCCGGGTGGGCGTGTCGGCAACAGGTGCGCAAATTCTGATTTACGTATTTTCCACACGTCGATATAATTCTGATTTTCTTTTTGGGTCAAAATATAATTCTGAAAATTGAAAAATTCTGGAAAACTGAATATTGGAACATCTCCCAAGCAAAGTATTCCAAACGTAAAATCATTTCCCAAAAAGAAAGTCCAAACCACCTTCAACGGACAAAAAAAAAAAATGTCACGACATTAGTAACATGGTATTATAATGATTAAAAGTATTTCAAAGAAAAAAGATTTGGAGATGCATATCAAGCTGGAAAGTTGATTTTGATGTACTACTTTATTGTCCAACTTAGCTTGAAATTATTGATTCCAATATGTCCTTGATGTTAAACTCGATTTGACTCTATTATCAAAAGCTGAACTCTAATATTAAACTTGAGCTCCATCTCAGGTCCTTGCATAAAAAAGAAGAAGAGATCTGCTCTTCATTTTCCTTACATTTTAATTATGCTATGACCCACTTGAATATAGTCCAATATAGATTGAGCTTGTACTTGATTTCGTATTAACTGAAAATTTATTAGGGAATGTCAAAAGTTTCTTCCCAAACGAAGAATTGTAGATAATCTTGCAAGGTTCTAGCAATATGGTAATATTCCATTGACCAAATGAAGTACTTAATACTGCTTTTGGTTGGCCAAGCAACAAAATGAATTATAAGTGTAAGTGAACATTCTTAAGTCATAATCAAATCAGCATTAACAGACATCCCTAATTTTATCACGTGTTGAATACTTTGATTTTCAACACTAAATGTGTTTATCAAATAAGTTCTAAGTCATGATCAAAAGAGAAGCTCTAAGTTTAGTCATGCATCATCAATTTCAAATTTGATTCCATGAGATTACAAATCGAGCAAAAAACTAAATTTTACTTATGCAAGACACAATTTGGAAGAATTATGACGACATAAACTACTTTTTATTTGCTTTTACCGGTTATGTTATGTTATCAAGTTGACAATTCATGTTCACGTGTATCAATAAGATCTCATGATTGTTTCAAGCTGTGTAATTTAGAAACACTATATTTTTGTTGATTACAATTAGAAAGTAATAAAACTTAGGTTTATTCAATTCATATCAATTTGGATCACCGTCGGCCATATCAACAATTTGGTAGGCTTCTTTGAAGCAAAAGGAAGTTCTGTTGTCAAACGAGGTGGTTTGTTTGAGGGGAGACTTGTGGCAAGTTTAGAAAATCTATTTCCTTAGCCCTTATTTATGGAATTCATTACAAAACTGTACTTTCTGCATTTAGAAGCAAAGCTTTAAAACTATGGTCCAAAAGGAGAAACCCTCCTAATTCAAACTACTATCATTAAAGCCAATACGATCATCCCCAGCTCAATAAATTGGAGTGACATGGTTTTACTAGAACAATGAGAACAAGGAAACCAAGTTCCCCAAAAAGTTGTTTGCAATAATGAACCCACAAGTATCATACGCATCCAAAAGGAAAAGTAACCATTCAACTTTCAAATAGATCATTTGATTTAAAGATCATTCTTTTCAACTTCATCAAGATCTGTTGATCCTCATCTCAACCTTTCTCCTACTATGACCCTTTCACCTAGGAATCAATATTGCCCAGTTCTAGTGAAGACCCTTTTAGTCGAGTCGAAGGGCCCCCTAGCATTCTCGCATTCCAATCCAACACGTTAGTCCGGCCACCGGCCATTATGACCAAACTTTATTCTTTGCGTTTCTCGTCATCGCGCCTTGCCCTGTTGAAGCGAGCACCGACACGGGTGTCATTGGCGCGTCTCCTCAACCCCCTGGCGACTAATGTTGTGTGGTGTCCTTAAGCCAACCGGGCGAGATTTTGATCGAGCCCAGCGTGTTTCAGGTTTCGAGTTTGCCTTGGCGTTTGCGGCGTTTGCTGAACCGGTTAGCCATACCAATCCATACCGGCTTCTCACCAGTCAAACCGGCGGGTTCTAGGTCAATCTTCGACGTACTTTGCTTGCTGCAGTGTTTCTCATGTTGTCTTCGACATCCCTTGCACATTCAGATGCATTGTAGCTCCTCACTGGCAATAACACCACTTCTAGTTACACACGCATACCATCCCCAAATGGATTGTTGGAATCATTTTTCTCGTGCAGGTTCCTTGGTCTACATTGCTATCTTCTTCTTACTGACACATCCTCATGCAATTCATATTACCAAGAATAAATTTTTTCAAACTAGGTAATTTCATTAACTGAATTTAATTTGGTTACTTAGTTACAATTATTTGATACTAATTGTGATTGGGTGATTTTTCCATGCATTATCTAATCAGGAAAATTGTATGTTGAGAGTCACAATAATCAAGAATATTGAGCCAAGAGACGTCGGATTAGATTTTTGATTATGGTGACTTTCAGACGTTGGATTACATCATATGTGTTAGTTTTCAGTAAATTTCCCTATCAATAAAATAATAAAAATCTCATTTTATGTTAAGACAGTTTAATTAGTTATGTTATTTTAGAATTGCATTTTAGGATCACACAAGAAGACTTAGTTTAGTATTCTGGTTTTTAATAAAGTAAGAAATAAATAATAATAATAATAATAATAATAACAACACCACATATCATATAGAACAAATTGCATTAGTACTATGTCCTACCATGTCATATTCTCATTGATGCCATATCATTGTATGCCATGTCATCAATTGCATATCATTTCGTTATTACATATTTAGGGTCACAATTCCAGTGAAAAAGATACGATGATTCCATACAACACTCTTGTTGACATAAAAAAGCACATTATTCTTCTAATTATCTTCAAATCTCTTTTGATAAGTATCCATTCTTCATTTTCATTTTATGCTTCTCTAGGCTCGACTACATCCACATTTTTAGGTGAATAAATCTGTATTTCTTGACATAATCTTCAACCCATTGCATAAACCCATGACAATTATCTATCTAGAAAAAAAAAGCATTAGTGTAAAGCAATATTAAGTATGACGATATGTCATAAAATGCACAAAAAATTGGTGATAAATGCAAACACTTACATTGCAAGTTGAGGCACAATATAATCTTCTTCGGTCCTTTTCCACCTTTTTTATCATGCATAATTTCCCTTGAGGACATGGACATATCTTGGATGGAAATTCAACCGACAGATTGGAAGATCCTCGAGATGTCATACTAAAATCATAATGTTATAAGTAGTTAAACTTATAGTCATGATAAACAAAATTATACTCGAACCAAGCAACTTAAATCTATTAGGGAAATCCGTTATGATGTTTTGAAGATAACAAAATAAATCAAAGGCTACTAACATGTTTAATGATTAAGTAACTTAGTGAAAGACATACAAGCTACTATGAAGATGATAGAAATACTAAAGAATATTATCAAGGATACTTGAAAGAACCAGAAGATAGATCATATGTTGGAGCTGAACTTATTTGGACCATGTTTAGACTTCAAAGATAAATCTGTTCAGACGCAAACTCTAAGAATGAATATATTTAGTCTCAAGTCCAAATTGTAAAGTCTACCTTAGATAGAATACACTTAGACTTTTTATATAGAACGACATAAGTGCAAAATAAGACACAAGTTCAGAACGTAACACAAGTCCAAAACGAAGCTAGTTCAAAACAAAGTAGGTTCGAAACGAAGCAAACTCAGAATGAGATAAATTGATAAAATGTGACGCAAACCCATAATGTATAACGGCTAATGATCTGATTTGGATTATATACCAAAATAGATTTGATTGGCTCAATCTAATTAATTACCAATTGAATCTCGAAGACAAAAACTTTCCAAATTAAGAAATTATAATTATAATAACCTAAATTCTGATTGTATGGGCAACTAGAATCAAATTGGGGATTCAATCTTTATCACTCAACGGCCACTAAATCTTCTTCTTACAGTCCTATCCAATAGATAGATTTGAACGCAATCCTCTAGATACTATCTAACGGTTAGTTTGGAAGTGAAGGAGTATTTTAGGAGACCAAGAAGCCGAGGAGTAAGTAAGAGACGGAGTGTAGAATCTATAATTCCAAAGTCTGAGCAAACTTTGATTGTATACTTTTCTTTCATGAGCTTAAAAGTTTGTGATAGTAAGAAAAGTACACAAAAAGTGACTAAGTGAGATAGTTGATTTATCGCTGAGTGTTTATATTCAAAGTTGTAATTTCTCGTTAATCAATTAATGGAATCTTAGTAGTAGGCTATTAGCATGAGAGAATGGCCATAGGCTTGATCTAAGCTAAATCACTAAAAAGTTTCTGTGCAATTTTCTTTATCCCTAATCTCTTATTGTTTATTGTTATAATTTATTGCATAGTTGCCGGGTGCTTCTAAAGTTTGTTCTTCTACATAGTAGATTCTAGAACATATTTGTTCAGACTTTGATCTTGACTCTTTCTATTCCGCATTATTTTGTCAAGATTTTATTGTATCATCTATTCACCCCATTCAGGTAATATCTATTAGCCACCCTCAAAATCATCCCATCTTTGCAAACCTTGAACACTTTGCCAACGACAATTTTTGGTTAAACTTATAGAAAGGTCACCCCTCTTGTTTATGACTAAAGACTCGTACTGAATGAAAGACTTGTGTTACTCATCCGTGTAAAGAGAGAAAAACCTGTTATGAATGAAGAATGAGAGCGCTTCCGTGGCCATGTTGAAGTGTTCAACCGTTCTCAAAGCGAAGTGAAATGTCTCTGTCCAAAAACAATGACTTGGATCCAAGCTCCCAGACCGTCGTTCCTGCATCTTAGTTCGTTCTACTTTTCATGGATACCATCCAACAACGTAATGAAAAACACAGAAGTATTTTGTTGCTAGTAACTAGTTAGATTTGCCTAGTGCTGCCACCGGTCATGAAACAGCAAACAATGTTCATAATCCTATCGATACATGAAAAAAAAAAAAACACCCTACATAAAATGTGGAATTTGATAAAGAAGGCAACCACAAAAAGTATCCATACTGGACGTTCGAAACGCTAAAACCAATCCTTTTAGCGTAAAGTTCAACTTTCCAAGCACAAAATGATACCGTTATTTCATTCAATTAAGGAAATGATATCTTCATAGAGTGTTGCACACAATCCATGCACCACAATAGCTCATAATTTAAAGACCCAATGCAAAATTCCCATTCAAGCCAACTCCTTCCACTTACTTCAAATCAAAGATCTAACGCAGAACTCAATCTACCGCTATAATTAGTCGTCACCAACTACAAGAATTGTGCCCATAAAATTGCATCCACAAAAAGAGAGAGTTGAAGAATGAGAACCTGTTCTAACGGTAGAGCAGAACAAGGAACAAGTCGTCAATCTACGTCGATGTGCAAAGCAGGAGCGAGACTTGCAGTCGAGCAGCGAGCGATCTTTGCGAACATGGAGATCTCCGAAGCGATGGTCTCACAAAAAGTGGCGGTCGAGTGGCTGTCTTTGTGAAAATGGAGGTCTTTGAAGCGGCGGTTGAGTTGCGGTCCTCGCAAAATTGGAGGTCTTCGAAGTGGCAGTCGACGGTCTCCTAATCAAAAGCGAAAGTGCAGTTTTAGAAGCAACGGTCATGCAGTGGTCTTCGCGAAAGTGTGGAGGTCTTCGAAGCACTAGTCCTCGCGAAAATGGAGGTCTTCAATTATAAGCGAAAACAGAACGGTCAAGCTTTCGTTTCTCTTATGGAGTTAAACTTGAAGGACAAATTCTCTTCGAAGGGAAAAAGCAAAAGAGGGTTGAAGATGAGAAGATATGGGCGAGCATTTGAAATTCTTTTGTATCTACATTTATGGCTAGGAGTCAACTTTTCACATGGTTTTACTTAATTGTAAAGCCTTCGTTACGTGTTGTTCTGTATACCACTATCAAAACTTTTCATATCTTGATATTTTTTCAAAAGACTTCATGGAATATATTAGTTTTTGTTAATCCAAAATGATGAGACTTCACTGGCATTCTTAGAAAGACATTTCTTATTTCATGAATGTTGTGATATAACTGCATTTCATCTTTTAAAATTTCATGTTGGAGAATGTAACTATGATTTTATTTTGGAAATTCTTTACAGAGGTTTTTTCTTTTTTTGTTTCATCAATAATCCCATTATATATATATATATGTGTGTGTGTGTGTGTGTGTGAAAGAACTAATAAGAAATTATTGAAGTTGATACGCATAACAATTGTGAAAGTTTATAAACAAATGATTGCATTAAAAAAGTATCTATGTAAAAAAAAATTAGATTCTACGTGTCAATTTATCTAAAAATTTGGTAGACAATAATTTAAGATAATTAGATTTATTGAAAATTTCTCTTTTTCACTAAAGTAATTTCAACATATGTGAAATCTAACGATATATCAATAACTTAGTCTCATGACACCCACAATAAACAAAAGCAAAACATGTAAAATTTTAGATTCCAATTGAAATGATTGAGAGTAATTTCAGTTTTTTGGTGAAATTGTGTGGGACTTAGCCTAATGGAAATAGCGTTGCCCTTTTACATATAGTATAGATTTTTCATTCAATCAGCAGGAATAACCAAAGCACTTGAGAGATTTCATCTCACTTTCTCTCCTTTTCTAATAGGAAAGCAAGCAACGACTTCCCCTTGTTTTCTCAAACTTGTTGAGAATCGTTTTGTCCTCACAGTTTTTTGTAACACAAAAGTCCGTTCCCAGCCAGGGGAAACATCTCAACGTAAGACCATCGTTATGCAAAAGAACGAAGACAGAATGGACAACACAGAATGGACAACATCAAAGAAGTGTACCTCATCATACCACCCCATATGTTTTTTATTTCATCAAGGTAAGATTTTCAAATTCCACCAAACCAAAAGCACTAAAAGAAACCTCATTAAAGTAAATAGATACAAGTTGAAGTAACGATGAGGATAAACAAGTGTTAAGAAGCACCCGGAACCACCTTCTAACAAGGTGGGAAATGAATTTGTCCCATCACTGTCTCAACAAAATATTCACATAAAAGAATGCATTAGGCGATGTGAGTTAAAAATCAATAATTAAAGAAGTACAAAGACATGCATATTATCCAGAGAGAGTACAGACTTCAAACTATATGTCTTCTATGACATTAACTAAGTTAACAACGAAGCAGCAACCACAATAATGCCAAACCGGCATGTGCTAATCCCTCCTTTCTGCTGACCACTGCTCAATCACTCCAAGTGGAGGGGCTGGAAGCATACACGAACCTCGTGTTCTTCAGGTCCTGAATGATGCTTAGGTACAATGATCTCAAGCATTGTCCCCGTCTCATCACAATATGCTTCCAACTTAGCATCTTCTGGAATGCGGGCTGGTAGGGGAATCTCTCTAATGAACTCTCCTGGAGGGCAGTGCTCCGGTGTTGGATCTGCTAGCTTAAAGGTCCTGTTGTGTCTTGAAATGAAAGGTATGCAAGCTGTACTAACACAGAATATCTTCACAATGCCATGTGTATTAATGTTCTTCCATGTAACTTTTACCCTATGAAGATCTACAAAAGGCAAGCTGACAATGATCAGAAACCCTTCATCGTCTTCATATATCGTTTTTGCTGCTGTAGCAGGGCCGCAGACATTCTTCATGACCCCAGTAAATTCATTAAACCATGATGGCTCAACTGAGCAAATTTTCAGATCCAAACCTCTGTCAGAATGAGAACCATTTGATAAATTTAACTCGTCACTATTTCCATTTGGAGAGTAGTCTTTCTTCCTTTTGTTGCGAACGGGTGACAGATCCACTACATCACCATTACTATGGTCCGATGGCTGGGTAGACAGATTTAAACCACAGCCATTGAGCAACTTCCTAGATTGGTGATTTGTGTTGCTCTTTGATGGAGGTAGTGGCCGCTCGAGCTCAAAGTCAGTGGTCGAAAGATTTCTCCAGGAACTGAAGTCACTAGCTTCAATAGGAATGGAAAAGTTTATATCTCTGCCAGTCAATTCCATCCACCTCTTCCGCTCTTGCTCATCAAGACCCGCAAGATTGGGTGTCCATACAACTTCAATCCCATGAACGCACTGGGGATTGGAGAGGCCACGGTAGTGCTTCCTCTGCATCCTGTGAGAACGTACAAAACCCCTATCCACACTAAAGGGAAATGGACGCTCCCCTTGCCGACTATGCCCATTCATGTAACTTCTCAGCTGCATCTTGCCAAGAGCATTTTCAGGCCTTTCCTTGAAAACCCACATGTAAATGTTTTCCATATCATGCTGAACCAAGAAAGCATCTAGCTGCAAGTCTGATTTCTCGAAGCCGGACACACCATTACGGTCCTTAACTATTTTAGACTTTGACTTTTCATTCAAAACAGGCCTGAAGTAGAAACTAAAGAAAAACCAGGCGCCCCACACACTATCAAGGCGCTTGTTGCTTTTACGCCCTGCTTTTGGGATATTAACAGTCATCTCTGTTTCATAAATTTGGGGTCCCAGACCAACATCTAAAATATCACAGGGGTCATTCCAAGCTAGAGGAGGCGGACTGGGCCTTGATGACAAAGGGAGATTAATATCAGGTGGTCCTGCATGGATGATCGAGCCATCTATCTCTCTCTCCAATTCATCGTGAGACAAAAAGCCAGAGTCCATGCACAACAATGTCGATGGATGATGGCTCTCCATTGACAGTGCTTTTAAAAGAGCTTCTCCCACAAATTTCGCTTTCTGTTGTCTTAATTCCAGCTTGTGCTTCTAAAATCAACAGTCAGAGAAAAGATCTTCCTAACATGCTCACGAAACAAATCAAAGCAAATACAGGAAGCAGCGATCCGTCAGTCCACAAAACCACAGAGACCCCTCACAAGTACTGTCCTGAATGGAACCCACAAGAATCCAACCACAAGATATCGAAAGAGGTTATCCATCAGATTCAGTGAATATCCCGCAGCACACATAACCATCCTGAGATCACCACAGCCCTGGAAACAGAAACCAAATTTCACCGATACATCCCAACTTGTGTTCTCACAACTAAAGAAATAAAAGTTCAGGAGAAAGAATTAAGGACAAAATGAAAGTTCAAGACAGATAATTTCATCCTGCATCCGATTCTCAATACCATAATCAGCGAAACTAAAGAAGATCGAGGTTTGAGGTACACGGTTCACACGATGGATACTTTAACCTATCCAAGAAACTTCTTCGTACTGTACTATCGAGTTTTAAATCGCAGACCAAAATTTCTAGTCTCACGTGCACCAAGAAAACCCTCCAAAGATACCCAGGAAGAAATCAATATCCAAGGCCAGATTTTTTTTTTCTGTGCTAATCTCGCTCAGATCTTATTCTTTCCCTTTACTCCCCATTTCCTCGGCAACCAAACGAAAAGAAAAAAGAAAAACGCTCGATTCCACAAAACCCTAAAAATGCTACCCCCGCAGGTTCGCCACAAAGCAGCAGATTCGTGGAAGCAACGCGAAATCCCCCACAAACCCATCACCCAAAACGGACCGTACAGCGCAAAAGCAAAGCGTAATGAACGAATCGGAAAAGCCGATACTCGAGGGGGGCAGTACCTGGAAAGAGAAGCGGATAATCCACATCAACAGTCGATCCGCATTTCGAACCGGAACCGCCGCCAATCAGAGAGAGAGAGCCGTATGCCGAGGGGCGAGCGGTAGGGCGAGGGCGAGGGCGAGGGCGGGGCGGCGAAGGATAAGAAATGCGGAGAACGGAGGGAGAGGGAGAGGGAGAGCGAGGGCGAGAAAGGGTCGTCGTTGATTTGGGGGAAATTCGTAATGCTGGGAGCTGTGCGGGAGGGAGGGACCATGATGGTTGAATTTTTATGCCATAAGATCGTGCTGCCAGTGCCAGCACCACCACCATCCGAAGAGGAGGACCGACCAATCATATCTCTCTCTCCTTCGTTCTACAAAGGAGGCGCATGACGAGAGGAGAGGAGAGGAGAGATTCCAAAGGTGGGTTGGGATTCAACTCTCGATACGAGCAGTTGGGGGAAAAAAGCGCCATTCCGCCTCGCAAAAGGACGGTCGACCGGACAACCTCAACCCCACGACGACCATTCCTCGTTTTCGCTTTTCGGCCTTTTCCTCGTATTGGAGTTTTGAGTTTGCTCGCTGTTTCGGACCGAAAGAGATAGGATTAAGTAGTAAAGCAAGGAGGGGGCAAATTTAAAAAAATAAAAAAAGTATTGAAATGACAAGGATTTCTGCTTTTATTATCGGATCTCGTTTCAGATTTGGATTTTTAAATTGCACAAGGGCTGTGGCTTCTGGTTATGGTAAGTATATCCAAGAAAATAGGAAAAATTGACAAAATTAATATCCAAACTCTAGTCATATGTGTAATGTGGTTCTTGAATTTTCAATCTTTTCAATTTAGTCCATGAATTTTAACTCAACATGCACTTTCATTCCTAAATTTTAAATTTATCCAAGTGAGTCTTTAGAAGTCTAACTTGAAGAGTTAGTATAAATGAGTTAAAATAAATCATAAAGTAGACATTGGCATTGGGTTCAACATATTATCTGCCAATCTTTCCAACCTTGAGGGATGTGAGAATAACAAATTGTTTTAAGATCAGATAAAGCATAGGACCTTGGATCCGATTTGAAAAATGTGGTACCTAACAAGCGGTAGGTTGACATAGTATTGAATCATGGAGAGGAAGAACACCAAAGTACCTACTCATAAAGAAAAAAATTACCTAATGAATCTCAAGCCTATTGTACGGATTATTTATATACTTTTAAATGAAATTTTAATATAGTCGATCTAGTCAATTTTCGCAAAAGATCGCTAACAAAACATTCTAGTCATCGTCGACAAAAATTAGATAAAAGAATTATATCAAAATTTCATTTAAAATTGAATTAACATTTATATAACGATGGATCGACGGTTCCCTCCTCTTGTAAGTTTTCATGGCTCCCACGTTTGATAGTTAGGTAGGCGAGTCAGGATATTTCCATTGCTGCTTTTCATTTCCAGTAAGGGGGCTTCTCTAAAAAAAAAAAAAAATTCAAAAGAGCACAGTAGGAAAAGGATAAAGTAAAAGGAAGCCGTCGAGGGTGAGATCAGAGGGGGGCCACACGCCTCGGAAGATGCCAAAACGCAAGCCGAGTTGGAAGGTAGAGAAGGCACTCCTTGAATTGCGTATCAGCAGCTCCCCTCACACTTGCAATTGCACATGCCCCCTCTCTCCCTCCTCGATTATTGCTCCTCGGCAGCGCATATAAGTGCGCATTGTTATCAAACTCATCATTAAAGAAATAAAAATGATGCAATTAGGGAAAGTCAGCAATTATATGCCCTTTCCTCAGGTATCGCCTGCCCCGATTGGCCTAGGAATCTTCTCATCTGATGGAGGTTGCATCCTCACCTCGTTTCTAAGTTTCCCTGCCTAACTACAATAGGAGGTATCAATAACCATGTCAAGAAAATATATATATAATTTGGAAGTCGGTGAGCTCGGTCTAATGTACATCACAGTGAATTGGAGAATTCCTAGGCCTTTCAAGTGAGCACAATAACGTGTCAGCATTAATATACTTGAGCTTTTCAAAAAAGTTCAAAACCAAGCATGTTTGGGCACAATTAGTATTTATCATAGGTAACAATTTGAAAAGTCCTCTTGTTGCGATCATTTTTCAAAGTCATATTTTATTTCATCTCTAGCTAATGAAAGCTTATTACAATTGTGTCTTTGATCTGTGAATTACAAATTTTGGACATCGTTGTTGTGCTGCACGCCTAAATTAGAATGCAAAATGTGGGTGATGTTCAATTTATTAACCCAATCAGTGATTTCTCCTCTTCTTCTTCTTCTTCTTCTTTTTGAAGTCTTGACAAAGAAAAAAAGGGTGTGCTCCCCCGAAGGGTGAGTTCCGGCGGTTGAATGAAACCCTAATTTTCCTATATAATCTTCTGCTTTTTAGGTCCTTTCTTTTTCTTTTTCTTTTTGGTCAAAGGCTTTTTAGTTTCAACCATCTTTATATTCTTCCTTTTGAGAATGAAGTAGCAAATTTGCATACCGCCACCTCCAAAGCCGTCGCATTTGATTTTCCTAGAAGAGGGATTACAGTTTCTTGGAATAGAATATTGCATGTTGCCCCACCATCACGACCCCATTCACCAAATGGGGAACTGAATCTGACCCTAGATTTCTATATTCCAAAACCCTAGCAACGGGACAGAGCCTTGCAGGTAGGCGCTTCCAGACCACGATGTGGATGTGCTTTCCCATCTATTAAGCCAACGTCAGTGCTAATTAAATTCATTTTCCAACAGAAAAAAAATAAAAATTAGGAGAGGTAGGTTTTCGCAGGAGAAGATATCTCCGGCGATAGTTGCACGCTTGACGTGACGGTGACATATGGTTTAGCAAGTTAAAGTGAGTAATTTCGAAATCAAAGCACTACCATGGGATATATGTCACACGGGAAAAAAAATGAGCAAAAAGTTCTAAACCTACTATGATGATATTAATTCAATAAAAAATCTCTTTTTTGGCAATTGAGTCATTAAAATTTTATATTTATACCAATTCAGTCTATTCAGTTAATTTTGATCGGAAATCAATGATATAAATGTTAACAGTATGGTGCGACTAATGTTGATGTGAATAATATTTAATAATATATTAATATATTTTTGAATTATTTATTTTTTCTTTTTCTTTTTTTCTTTCTTTTTTTTCCTTCCTTTTCTTCCTATGGCCAATCGCCAAATCTTGACAATCGGTCGCCCCCCTAGCCACATGTACAAAATTTCGGTTCGATTCCAATTTCAGCTTAGTTTTTGACACTCTTAGTAATATCTACATGCAACATGACATAATAAATCATATTCAAAACGTGATTCCAAATCACAGGTCATGACGATATTTACATCCACCAGGACATGGCAATTTAGATTCAAAACATGATAATAAAACGACATGACATAACAATATTCACATCCAACATGACATGACATATCATATTAGACACCACAAATAGAATGAACCTCAAATGAGAGAGAATTTCTATCAAGAGGGAGAAAGAGCCTAGAGCAAACTTACGTTTAGGAAAAATGCAAATGAGGGTTCCTTTGAGTAGGCAACTTTTGAATCTTATGGGAAACTTAACGCAAGGCTTGAATAGCCTTCTACAAGTTTCACCCCACCATGCTCAAGGTTAGGGGTGAGCATGATTTCAGGGTAGAACTTGGAATCTGAGAACTGCACTAGTAAAAACCTATAAGTTCTAGGTTCTAAAATATGAATGGTAGTTTTAGGTTCCAAAATTTGAAGAACCTGTTTTAACGGATACTCTAAATTCTAAGTCGGTAAAACTTGGAACCTAAAACCTGTAATCTAAAACTTAGAATAAGTTTTTGTGTTTTTTTGAGTCCATGTCTTCGTACAATCTTGAGGTATTCCATAGAGTTTGATGATAAGTATATAATCTAAAACCATTAATCAACTTTCATTTTATAACTGGAAATTTTATTTTGTTAATTTTTCATATTTTTCATATGTTTAAATATAAGTTATAGTAAGTGAATTATAATAGTAAGTGGTGATTATTAAATGTGATAATTTATTGCAATCGTTCAATTAATAATATAAGTATAACCTAGGTAGACCTTCCTGTGATAAGGTAGGTTCCAACTTTCAAGTTATGCAAGGTAGGTTTCAAGTTCTAAAAAATGAGGAACTTGTTTCAATATATAGGTTCTACGTTCCATGTGGTAGGTTCCAAATTCCATGTGGCACCTGTGTGGAACTTGGAACTGCTTGCCCTAATGTATTCCAGTAGACCATGAGACTTGTGGAAGCTCAAATTATGTTCAGGCAATTGGTTTTTTCAATATATTTATTTTATATAATACAAGAGTAATCAATATATTGAAAATAGTAAAATTTCCTTAATACTATTCAACAAGTGTATATGGACATTCATTCTTAGACAATCGATAATAAAATCCTTATATATTTTTATTGTTGTGTTTATTTTTGTTTACTAAACTAAAGATTAAAAAAAAACCATTAGAACTTAGAACTGGCCGTGGAACCTAAAACTTGTAATATGATAGGTTCTAGGTTCCAAATTTTGATGGGTAGATTTTAGGTTTCAAAAAATGGAGAACTTGTACTCGATGATAGGTTCTAGATTCTAGGCGGAACCTATAAAAAACTTGGAATTGCTCACCCTTACTCAAGGTTCGCCTATCCTTGGTGCAAGGCTAGCCGACGCTGTGCAACACTAAGTCAACCTTGCCATTGCCACGTCATAATCATGGGTTGGCCCATCTTGAAACCCGATGTCCTTTTAAAACTACATATGTGTATTTTCCTTTGAACCTTTGGCCAAAATTTGATTGCTCATTTCTCTTTCATCCAACGTTCAATTTGAGTAAATTATCACGTCCATAGAGAGAGCATGACTCGGCACTTAAGAAATGTGGCCTTTATCCTAGAAAGTGTCGGGATCGCTGATTTTCGCAAGTTGGGCCAAATGGACATTCGAGATGTTAAGTCCCAATATCTCTCTTGAGAAAACTCCCATTGAAGCGATTCTTGAGGTGCTGGAAAGTTCACGACTAGATCCATGTGATTTTATCAACCAATTTGTGAAAATTGTGATTTTTTTTATTGTATTGAAATCAGACTCTCACAGTTAAAATTAGTGATAGCTAGTGATCCAACTGTCCTATTTGGTCTAATTGGGTGTCATTGGAAAGCTCTTGCATCCTCCTATCCAAATTTTAACACCTTGACTTCCAACCAAAATTTAGTAAAAAACCGGATAAAAATCTGATGTCTAGTGTCTACACCCAATTTTTTAAGGTTGAAAATGTGTATTGTCGATCAAACCTTGTTCAATTCTTGGTCAACGAACTTAGTGATTCTGTTAAAGTGGGGTCAAGTTTGAGTTATGGACATGGCTTTTATAGGGTGACTTCGAGCTTAGTAAGAGTAATTTCGAGGATTGCTACTATCTCTATAGGGATCAATCCACCATCTTTAAAACGTGTCGTATCATAGTAGATTTTGACCTCACAAGCACTTCAAAAAAAAAAAAAGTTCCTTTGACATCAAAAGGCGACTAATCCCGAAGATCGGATCTTCTAGGGATCAATCTCACCATCCTATCAGTCTCTAGTGTCCCCAACTCACGCCAGTAGCTTCACCCTGAATCCAATGTTAATCAATTGCTATTCTTCTTTTAATGGGGTTCCCCGCGGCGGAGGAAGATGGATGGATGGATGATGGCTAGATAAGCCGTGGCTCTTTCCGCAAAAGCCATGAGCACCTTTGGAGGAGGAGTGTGGCGAGAGGGAGAAAGGGAAAAAGAAAAGCAAAGATCCAGTCCCTGAAGTTCATCCGGTTTCTATGGGCCACAACAGCGACAGATCAAAGCCCTCTTTCTATCTCTCTCTCCTCGCGTCGCACGACGATGTCATCGCCGGTGCTCTCAACTTTGCTGTTTTTTTTTATTATACTATAAGAAAAGCTCATTTTCCGGTGGTACGAACCCGTGGCAAAAGCGATTCTTTTGTGGGTTGCCATTACTTTTACGGTTTCTTTTTTCCATTTTCTAGTCTTCGATTCTCATTAAGTTGCTAGTGGACTCTCACTCGGAGTTTTAAAGTGCTTGTTTTGTTTTGTCTTCTTGACGGAAAAAAAAGGGTGGAGGCCGGTCCGCCTCGTAGAGCACGAGCCCATCAGCGTACCACCCCACCAACTAAAAATTCAATTTTTCGGCACTAAAAGAGCAAACGGATTCCACCTCGTGATCTTTTAGGCTACGTTTGATGCTTTGAACTTAAATCCGACTGGTGTTTGGTGATGTTCTTTTTAGGGGCGGAAAAAACCTGGATTGAATGTAAAATTTTAAAAATAGCTCATCAATTATTATTTTCCTTAAATGAGTGATGGAGTGATGCATCCGATATTACTTTGTTGGCACCACTTGAGGCCCACCACCAATATAGCCCATCACCATCACTTCCGACCACCGCATGATCTCCATCAGAGTCGGCTAACAATCATATTCTAACAAGTGAGGGCGAAAATGTGTCTAAAAACGATATCATGCTAGTTTTGCATAGATCATCTTTTCTGGCCCAGCTACATACGTCCTTCATATCGAGCTCAACCTTTCTTGCGTGACTTGCGAGCTGGTTGTTCAACCGTAAGTCGACGAAGAATGACTAGAGCCCCATGACTTCTTAGATCTCAAGCATCAAGTTACACCTATTGTACATCAAGAATGCCCCACTCCACCTTGGTGCAGAACCTCCTCTCGCGGGCCCATCCCATCCCCAGAGTTCTGTTAAACTCGTGTTGGGCGAGAGAAGTCATGCTTCCAAGGTCGATTTCACAAATACATGATCGGAAGGGTTTGACTCGCTCATGCTGGAGTAGCAAGCCAAAGATGGAACTTTCATAGATTTTTAGAGATTTTCAAATCTATTTTGTCGAAATTTAAACCTATTTTGAGTTGGAGAGACTTTCAAAAAAAAAAAAAAATTCAATGATTTCAAATCATATCTTAAGGTGCATCAAACATGTGATAGGATATTTTACAATAAAGGAATATTTGAAAAATCTATATCCCAATCCAAATTGAGCTTTAGGTGAGAATATAGGTTTCTCATTTCTCAGACATCACCAAGTAAAAGTAAGATTGTTATTAAGTAGGGATGCATTTGTTATACAAAAAATCAATGATTTGAAAAATACTTTATTAGAAAAGATTGTGTTCCCATTATTTATGAAAATATTTAAATATAATTATTATTGAAAATGAAGATATTTTTTTATCAATTAGTTATTTGCAAAAGAATTTTTTAAAAATTTACTTTTTTAGTTAGCTTTGTACGAGGTAGAATCTGTGGCACTCGGGCTTCGCTTGATCAGTCGTTTACTTTGAGCGTCCCTGTTATTTTAATTGTTGACAAGTAATCCAACAGATTCTACAATCTTCGCTTCACCGTGCGATTTCCAGGAGGACGTGCCGACCCAAGAGCAAATCTTCCCAATGATCCATAAGGTTCAGCCTTCGTAGACGAGCATGTGAGATCAACTGGATTACGCAAAATCATCCCGTGCACTCATCCAGCTATGATCCATCTAGTAATCTGCACTTGTCATCAATCATTAGTCCTACTCCTTCTCTCGGCACAACACCAGCATCACAATGCAGAAGCTCGTTAACATTGCTGAAGAATTGGAACAAAACATCACAAAGCGGAACAGAAAGATGATGGGAGACTCAAAATCACTATCTTCTTGATATATCGCAAAGAACTCAATGCCAATAATAGGGGCACAGCAAAATAAAAAAGCAGAAAGTTACACTTCAATATTGCAAAAAGTTAAAAAGGCAAAAAAATGCAGTAGACACAACCCAATAGCTTGAGACCTCCTACGCGTAACTCCTCTTCAAAATTCCAGCAACTTAATCGACCTCCTCAATCTTGGGACCAGCACCGCTGCTGCCTGAAGGAGGAGCATCCTCATCCATGCCGCCGGCACCCACATTGCTGCCCTGGTACATCTTTGCAATGATGGGGTTGCAGATGCTCTCAAGCTCCTTCATCTTGTCTTCAAACTCGTCCGCCTCAGCCAGCTGGTTTGAGTCCAGCCACTGGATGGCCTGGTCGATGGAGTCCTCAATCTTCTTCTTGTCCCCATCTGATAGCTTGGCGCTGATCTTCTCATCCTTGATCGTGTTCCTCATGTTGTATGCATAGTTCTCCAGAGCGTTCTTGGCTTCGACCTTCTTCTTGTGCTCCTCATCCTCAGACTTGTATTTCTCAGCCTCCTGGACCATCTTCTCGATCTCTTCCTTGGACAGCCTCCCCTTGTCGTTGGTGATGGTGATCTTGTTCTTCTGGCCAGTAGTCTTGTCTTCGGCAGAGACGTTCAAGATACCATTGGCATCAATGTCGAAGCAGACAGTAATTTGGGGAACACCCCTAGGTGCCGGAGGAATGCCTGAGAGCTCGAACTTGCCCAACAAGTTGTTGTCCCTTGTTCTGGCTCTCTCACCCTCGTAAACCTGGATAAGGACTCCAGGTTGGTTGTCCGAGTAGGTGGAGAACACTTGTTCCTTCTTGGTGGGGATAGTTGTGTTTCTCGGGATCAACACAGTCATGACACCTCCAGCAGTTTCCAGACCAAGAGAGAGGGGGGTGACATCAAGCAACAATAGATCTTGGACCTTCTCGTTGCCCTCACCACTCAAGATTGCAGCTTGGACAGCCGCACCATAAGCCACAGCTTCGTCGGGGTTGATGCTCTTGCAAAGCTCCTTCCCGTTGAAGAAGTCCTGCAATAGCTGCTGCACCTTGGGGATCCTAGTGGAACCACCCACAAGAACAACATCATGGACGGTGCTCTTGTCCATCTTAGCATCCCTGAGACACTTCTCAACTGGCTCCATACACTTTCTGAAGAGGTCCATGTTGAGCTCCTCGAATCTGGCACGAGTGATTGTGGAGTAGAAATCCACACCCTCGTACAAAGAGTCGATTTCAATCGTTGTCTGGGCAGTGGATGAGAGAGTTCTCTTTGCCCTTTCACAAGCTGTCCTCAATCTCCTAAGAGCCCTCGGATTTCCGTTGATGTCCTTCTTGTGCTTCCTCTTGAACTCTTGAACAAAGTGGTTCACCATTCTGTTATCAAAGTCCTCACCACCAAGATGAGTATCTCCAGCTGTTGCCTTCACCTCGAAGATACCCTCTTCAATGGTTAGGAGGGACACATCGAAAGTACCACCACCAAGATCAAAAATCAACACATTCTTCTCTCCCGAACTGGTGGCTTTCTTGTCAAGACCATATGCAATGGCCGCAGCGGTCGGCTCATTGATAATACGCATTACATTGAGGCCAGCAATGACACCGGCATCCTTGGTGGCCTGCCTCTGAGAGTCATTAAAGTAGGCAGGGACAGTGACGACTGCATTCTTAATAGTCGAGCCCAGGTATGCCTCGGCAATCTCGCGCATCTTTATGAGTACCATGGATGAGATCTCCTCAGCAGCAAACTGCTTGTCTTCACCTTTGTAGGTGACAATAATCATTGGCTTCTCACCAGGTCCGGGGATCACCTTGAAGGGCCAGAGCTTAATATCACTCTGGACAGAGGAGTCGTTGAACCTCCTTCCAATCAACCTCTTAGCATCTGCCAATTAATCAAATACATATTAGACCATAATAAGTGCAAACGAGAATAATAACTTAGAGGAGTAACGATGATGTAGACAAAATTACGCACTTGCTAGCAAAATTCGTCCTAATACACGACTAGAAACACGACCAGTGCAGTGCCCAGGTGTTCCAATGGCCAAAAAACAGAGCGATCTTGCCACATGTATGTAACAACACTATCCATCTGAAGATAAAAGGCACAGGAAATCTACAGAGAAGGCCATATTAGGCTAGCGTTTGTACACAATAGCTACTTACGAAATCTCGGTCAAAATAACACAGGACGTAATGAACTAACAACGAATTGCCGAAATCAATCTCGTCAGATATATAACGCAGCCACATTCATCAAGCTACAAGACAAATCCAAACTCGAAACCAGAAATTTCCCAAATAGTTAAAGCAAATCGGATATACTAATGACCTCGATCCATCAGGCAGACTCAACACTAACGGCAGATCAAGACATCGCCATAACTAACACCAGTCGGTCGTACAACAATCTAATCTACGCTGGAACCTACAAACAAATCTACCCTCAAGTCATGTCGCACACACTATGGAATGAACCTAATACCGACCAGATCAGGCGGAAATTTTCAAATCGGGGGCAAAAGAAAACACGGGCCTGGAGCCCAAACGAGGGACAGATGCGGTCTGCTTACCGAAGACGGTGTTGATGGGGTTCATGGCGACCTGGTTCTTGGCGGCATCGCCGATGAGGCGCTCGGTGTCGGTGAAGGCGACGTAGGAAGGGGTGGTCCGGTTGCCCTGGTCATTGGCGATGATCTCGACGCGGTCGTGCTGCCACACGCCGACGCAAGAGTACGTCGTACCGAGATCGATGCCGATCGCCGGCCCCTCTCCTTTCCCGGCCATTGCTCGGAGCAGATTCGACGGATTGCTTGCAGATAGAACTGATAAAAAGACAGAGAGAGAGAGAGAGAAAAACAGAGATGTAAAGAGAGCTTTAGGAAGGAAGGAAGGAAGAATTTGTGTGGGATGGAAGGGACGATGGAGAATATATATATTTATGAGGGTGCAGGCGTCAGGGTCTGAGGGTTCCAGAAGGTTCGGCGAGGCTATTTGTGGCCATCGGATCGTGGGTGGGGGGCCGGACGGACGGCTCGATGGGAGCAGGAGCGAATGAGAGGAGCAGAGCGAGGAGGGCGAGGGCTGTGATTGGTTGGGGGGGAATGGGGGAGGGGCCGTTACGAAGAAACCGGGGGTTCCCCGACGTCGCAATGACGCGGGCCAAGGAACGCCAGGAGCAAATCCCACGTCGTATTCCCCTTGTTTTCCTTCATTCCCAAAAGTTTGATTGGCCTTTTTCTTTTTCTTTCTTTATCGCTTTTTTACTTAGGGTGGATTTGTTGATTTAGAAAATATTTTTATAAATATCATTTATCAAAATGAATGAATAAAAAGTATTTTAATTATTCATGAAAATATTTAAACATAAATTATTATCAAAATGAAAACACTTTTCATTAACGAAGTTTTTCAAGCTATATAATTAAAAATATACATATTTTTAAAATTATTCATTTTTATTAAACAAGTGGTACCTTTGATTCCATTTGTTTTATAAAAAATATTGGCAATGAAAATGTTTTTAGGGATCCATTTTTTACGGAAAATGATAATATTTTTCTAGTGTTTGGTTGAAACTTGAAAACAAACAAAAAAAATATTTTTTGTTGCTCGATATGGAAATTTTAATGTGATTTTCTTCCATGCACTTCTTTTAATAGTTTTTATTTTTTATAAAAATCCGCTTTTTATTTTTTTCTTTTCCTCCTCCTTCTTTAGTCAGTTGTTGGTCACTACAATTGTCGATGACCAACCAAAGGTGAGCTCAAGGCTGGCCAAATTCCAGCGAGCCTTGAGCTTGCTAGCCTCGAGAAAGGCTCGTCGATTTGGCGAAGCCTGAGGTCGCGCGAAGCTTGTGCCTGTTGGCCTTAAGCAAGTTCAAGCTCACCTTTGGCTAATTGCCAGCTAGCGACCGACGGAAGAAAAAGGAAGAAAATAAAAAGAAAAAAATAGAAAGAGAAAATATAAAAATTAAAATAATTTTGATTTTGATTTTTTAAAAATATAAAAATAAGATAAAAATTATTAAAAATAATGCGCAAAAGAAAATCAAATCAAAATTTTCATACTAAATGGCAAAAATATTTTCAAGTTTCATTCGAACATTAAAAAAAATATTGTTAATTTCTTTGAAAATGGCTTCTTAGAACGAACAAAGTCTTGATCTAAAAAAAAATTACATCATATTTATTGGCATGGTAAGTTCACATTTTATTCAAAAAAAATTAAGTAACAGTTTGAGTTATAGTGAGAAAGCAGAATAATTTGTTTTGATTTTATTTAATTGCAGACAAACAGGGAAATGGCTAGTTGTTAGGGTGGGGAAGGCCAAGTTCCAAAAAGACATAAACTTGTGCTTATTGGATGAACATATCTTTGACTTTTCAAACCACTCATTAAAGTCATCCACTTTTTATACGAGAGACAAAACACCCACCGTCCAATTTGAAATAATTTTTTTTTTTTGACAAAAAAAGACTTGTGACGTAGAGCACAGCGAATTTTTAGAGAAATAGATCAGTGAAAAAAAGAGAAATGTGAAGCAAATTGTCCTGATTAAGGAAAATAAAATGACGATGACATTTTACAGCCTCTTGTCTTTTCGAGAAAATATTGGTTAAGTTTTATACTCCACGACTTGTAGCTCACCACTTAAAATCGGACACGTGTCGTTCACGTGGATGGCGGGCCCACACGCGGGTCGGGGGAAATTTAAAACTGAACACCTCTCTCTCTCCTCTCTCCTCTGTCTCCTGTACCCTCCTCTCTCTCCGTTGAATTAACTCCGTTCCGTCACGGACAAGAAAACAAAATCACAAAGAGAGGCCAAAGGGGTTCAAATCTTTGCTCTCTCTCTCCTCATCATGCCTCTCTTCGAGCGAAGAACCACGACACCGACGCCCCTCCACCTCTGCCTCCTTGAGTCGCGCTGTTGCACTTTCCCTCACCCTCGCGACCTCTGCTCCGCTCTCTCTCTCTTTCCTTCGCGAAGTGCCCTGCTCGTGGACCCCGACGTTGATGCCACCTCTGCTGTCGCCTTCCTAGAGTGCCTCACCATCGCGTTCTCCCCCGAGTGGAGGTCGCTCTGCTCTCTCTCATCTACAAAGTGCCCTTGCTTGTTGACATCGCCTCCGCCTCCGCTGTCGCTTCCCCAAGTGCCCTGCCCTCGCCTTGTTCCCTCCCCGAGTGGAGGTTGCTCTACTCTCTCTACCTCTTTCCTTCGCGAAGCACCCCCTGATTGTGAACGTTGATGGCGACGCCTCCCCAAGCCCTCCATTGCTTGTCAAAGCCCCATTGGCGGCTCTGGCTCTTCAGTTTAGCCTATAGATGGAGATGCCTCAATTGCCTTCCTCGATAACATGCCTAACGGAGATGCGCTCTTCTGGGATGCACCACCAAGCCCCTGCCCCTTGTGCTTCTGTCAGCAAGCAGCAGCAGCGCTCCTTGTTTAGCGTGTTCTCTAAAACGGCGCTCTGGCAAGGGAGGTCTTTTGCGGCAAGCGGTGGTTCTGCGGTTATGCCGCAGAGCAGTTCTCAGATGATGAGACGTCTTCTCCCTTCCAGTTTTGTTATGTTTGGGTTTGGTTCTGGTTGAATTATTTAAAAAATCATAAATTTATTACTATCACAAATCATTCGATTTTAATAATTTAAGTGAAAATTTCAAAGAAAAGCCCCAAATCTCGTATTTTTTCGAATAAATACCCAAAATAGATATTATTTTAAACAAGAGCCTCAAGTTGCTATGGTTGTTTTAAATAAGTGCCTAATCTCGTCAACCACTGGCAGCTAAATTTTGCAATCGATTAAGGCGTTTTCGTCTAAAATTTATTTTCTTTTATTTTATTTTTTTTATCTTTTTATCTTTTTCCTTTCCTTTTTTTTTTTTTTTAGTTCTTCTTCCTCCTCTTCGCTAATGGCTGGGCTAGTCGAGCACCGGCAATGCCCATAGAGGGCTAGGCAAGGGATCTCGCCGAGACGACCTCGCCTAGGTGAGGTGATCCTCGCCTTGGGGAGGTTGCCCCTCGCGGCCATAGGCAAGGGCGACCCTTGCCCAACCCTGTAAGGACATCATCGGTGGCCGGCCGGCCTGACCACTTGTGAAGAGGAAGAAGAAAATCGAAAAAAAAAAAAGAAGAAGAAGAAGGAAAAATGATAAATGATGAAAATATCATTGACTGCTAAAAAGTCAGACCTTTATGTGAAATGGACATATCCACTTCAAGTCCTTGTTTAAAACATACATAATCACTTCAGGTCTTATTTGAAATAAGATTCACTTTAAACCTTTATTTGAGAAAATGATGACACTTTAAACCTTTATTTGAGATAAAATCCATTTGGAGCCCTTATTTGAGAAAATGTGAATACTCTAGACCCCCTTTTTGGAATTTTCACATAACTTACGGCAATTTAATCGTAAATCTTTGCGTTAGACCTCTTCCATGGTACAATGGAAGTCGACATAAGATAATTTTTGCAATTTTCATTTTTTAATTTCAAGTTTATTTCTTATTTTTTTTCCCTCTCCCTTTTCTTTTCTTTCCATCCCTTTCTTTCATTCGTCGACCTTTCAACCCGAAAAGAATAAATAAAAAAAAGGAAAAAAATCAGATTTTTTTAAATTACAAAAATCGTCCACATCAACAGCAGTTGTGCCACATAAGACGACTATATCCATTTTAATGATTTTTGGGTGAAATTAGTTGAAAGGATAACATCGATAAATCATCTAAAGAAAAAGACTAATTGACAAAATTAAATTATTCCAAAAAAAAAAAAAATTAGAATCAAATTAGTCATCACACAATAAAAATTAGGACTTTTTTGATAATTTTCCCCACTACATAAACATTGAGAGATGACAATGGTTGGCAATAGCAGGGGTAAGACGGTGGTGGCTAGTTTACAGTTGAGTTTTTGTGTTAGCGAGTGATTTGGCAATTAGGGTTTCTTTAGGTGATTTTGAAGGGGACAAATTGGCCATTTTTGTCTTGGTGGTTTTGTCTTCAAAATGCAACATGTAGCACATTGATCTTCATGGGGACAGTACTCAAGCACGTCATGCGGGTAGCTAACTGCATTAAATGCAGCACCTTTCAATCGGATCTACAGCACGGGACTTCCTTGATTTTGAACAAATTTGTCATGCTTATCATCAGATCTGCAACGAACAGATTATTGGAAACTCCACTGACTTCAATGCTGCGAATTGCATAGTGATTGATCACGGCAAAGAGCACCCTTGATAAGAATTGGCACATGCTCAGAACTGAATCCTATTTGGTGCATAAGAACCACGCCAAATTTGGAATTTGATGATAATTGGCACAACAGATCGCCGGACAAACCTAGACGCTAAAAACCTGCTCTTGTATAGATATTCCGGCAGAATAAGAAACAAATTATCTCCCTCAATAACGTTATACTCAGACACTAAAACAATGGCTAAAGTTTCCTAGAGAGCAATGTCAACAAATGGCATACCATACAGACAACTGGGAGCACCAGTAATGACCATTGTGTGTCTTACAACTGATTCTGACACGAAGTCCGTCAGAGACCCATTGCAGCAGCTTCTGTCACTCCAAGTTCCAGACAGAGCGGCTTTAGTCCAGCTTCACCCAGGATACTGAATGCAGCTAATCCATAGTAAGAGTGATACAGATCTGGTAGCTCTTGGGGGAACTTACCAAACCCACCATACTAGCATAAGAAAAATTAAAAAGGAGACA
This sequence comes from Corymbia calophylla, assembly GCA_014182845.1. Lineage (NCBI taxonomy): Eukaryota > Viridiplantae > Streptophyta > Magnoliopsida > Myrtales > Myrtaceae > Corymbia > Corymbia calophylla. Next base: position 7,560,408 of record CM024702.1, read on the forward strand.
AACATCAGGCACTTGAACATAGTAAGATATAGAGTATGCAGAGTCATTGTTGCTGAGATTTGCTGAAAATAATATAAGAAGTTTGATGTTTCATCATTTTTCTCTCTAACCAAGCATGCTTATTCTTCATTAAGTGAAAAGGGGGAAACTTGGTCAAACTGACCTATTTCCATAGCGACACGAGGTTAACATAATAATCAATCATAAGGTCAGTTTGCAATGCTTCAGGCAAATATCTTCCTCTGATTAAACAAAGCATTTTAAGAGGTCTATCATCATCAGAAAGGGAAATAGTTCCAACAATTCCAACTTATGTAAAACTATTGCACATATTACTGAAATGCTCACTTAACATACTAGCATGAATACACTGTTCCGTAGCTTGATATATTCCGTCTTCAATGTAGATGTGCCTTGGCTTTGGAAAAAATCAACTATTCTAGTCCGGAAATGATCGATAAAACTCAAGATACAATACTGCACAGTGGACTCCAGCCAAATCATGATAACCCTTGATTAGGAAGATGGTAAAACCACAACCATATAAATTGAAAATTGTGATACTGGCAGAAAATGGTCCAGCTACTCAGTACTCACCCGCCGCTCAAGCTTGACTCATCTTTTTTGGACAAATAACTTAGGTGGCTTATCAAGTTGAGCTTGATTTAATTGTTTATATATATATATATATATAAAATATAAAATACACTGACACTATTACACTTGCACTGCACTTGATATTTGAACAAGTGGGATCAAGCTTTTGTTGATTATCAAGTCTTCAAAATATGAACCGACTTAAGCTCAAGTATCAATTATATTTGACTTGACTCTACTCGAATACAATTATTACAGATCGAAAAAACATGAAAGCAAAAAGAAGCTATTTATCACCTCAGATTGGCAAGTCAATAGAAAGCTTCTCAATGCTCTGTCATCAATAAATTTGTTTGCCCCTAGGGTCCCCATCGTTGCTCCAATCCTATGTGGAAATGTTACATATGTCAAGGCACAATAGACAACACTATCTTGGAAGTTCTGAATGGATTTTTTTTCACTCACCAGAAGGCATAACATGTATCACTAGGCTTATTGGGTCTACCATGAATTCCACCATCAGCAACCTGCCTCTGAGTGAAAGAAATAAAAGAAAGAGAAGATTTTACGGAGTCAGAAAACCTTACCACGGACCGTATTTGATTAGTTTTTCAAATTTGAATATTCTTTCGCTTCTTAGGTGCCTGATTTCAGTTCACTTGCAGCACATTTTAAAATGCAGCTTCAGGAATCATACAGTAGCCAACAAGTGTGGATATTGAACCTGCAAGCTCCAATCGAGTAGCGACTGTATATTTGCTTTTGAACTGGATGCAGATGCATTAGACAAACAATCATCTCCAATGAATCCCATTAATCGCAGAGATGCGATGGCACAATATGTAGCACCACCTGAGCCACTGAAAATATTGGTATTAGTCATCAATGACCAATCCGGCAGAAAATTCTCTAAAAGATAAAAATACAAAAGGCAATTAACAAGACTATGTGAGATCATTAATCATAGATCTGTTTCATAAAATGTTTTCAGGTGAATAAATGATAATATATGAATCTCCTAGGCATAACAACCTTGATTACCAGTGAACTAAAGTATATCCAAAGAGCTGACCCAAAAAAAAAAAAAGGATACCCCAAGAAAATCATATGAATAGATCAAGGACATAAATCAATCTGAATACCTGTTCCGGCAGTTCTCAATTCTCAAAAACAATGAAGATAGTAATCAGACATGCTTGCCACTCCCAACATATTTTGGAGGTCCTTGCCTAGGGGCCAGTAGGTTCACAAATTAACAGGGAACGGTTCGCTGTAGGTTCCACTGCCTTAACTAGGATTTTCTTTTCTCTGGAAGCACAAAGAAAGCTCACAAGGCTGGATTTTTTATATGACAAGGAACCTAATTTTTGTCCATTAGGTTTCACCGCCATGCTGGAAATTGGCTTATACCCACAGCAAGAAACCTCAATCTTTGTGGCAATAGACTAGAGGGGTGGCCCTGAGATACTTGCCATTCCAGTTACTCTCCAGAGATTTGCCAATGTTCTACACCAGCTAGGAACCATGGAACGCTTGTTCTTTTGGCTTGCAAGAACTCAACAAATCACTCACGTTCAGTTGGAAGCTGATGGCTTGGAGTTCAGATCCAAATTGCTCAACAATATCGACAACAATGTTTAAAGAGATTACGAAGTGATCACTATCCCTATTCTCTACTTCTCTGTGTCTGGTAGTGGGGGTGTGGTTGTTTGTGACCGTGTGCACGTGGGTTTGCACATGTATGAATGTTGCACAACAACATCAATGGACAGTCCTTGTAAAAAAGAGATGCAGAAAAATCATGCCCATCACTAATTTCCAACAAGCAGATCTTATCACTTTTCATGATAGCTTTAAGATTGCAACATCTGATCCTGCATAAATGGCTAGGCTAGTCAATGAAGACCGAAATGCGGTTATATGCTTTAGGGTGTGGATATGTCCACAGCGTGCCTGGCTACGAACACAGCATTTAATATAAAGAGACAATTAGACACTCATGAACAACAGAGTAAAACTAGCCAGAAAGAACATATATTGTAAGATGTAAGACAAGTCAATGGTCGTCCTGATTCCACTGAACCAACTCCATAAAAGAAAATGAAAATTGGAATTATCAGAAAATGTGTATTGTTTATGCTCATAATCTGGTCTGTTTCTTTTCTCATTTTATCTTAGAAAGAAAAGAAAGGAGATACAATTGAGAGATAATGGATAAGGATTATTTAACTGCTGACCAGCATCACTTCACCATGCATTTCCACATTTCGATCCCTTAGATTATCAAACAAATCAAAGAACCAGGTGATTCTCAGGGATAAATAATTTTTCCTTTACACACAAATAAAAAATAGATGGAAAAGAGAAGTCTCGGAGCACAATCAAAATGGGCATGCTCCTTCAGCCATCGATATCAGCAGGAGGTGCCCCAGCACAAGACTCCAAGGAGATGATCAAGGCTCAGAGGATAGAAGCAGCACTGCAGAAGGATATGGCCATGAGGTGGCACTGAAGAGGACAAAATCACCATCATGATTTGAATAATGAATGTGATGGTTGTGGGCGAAGGTGAAGCTCATGATGGAAAGGTGAGATTGGTGACAGACCAGCTTCAGCTTGCTCGTGAAGGGTAGAGAGAGAGAGAGAGAGAGAGAGAGAGAGCTTTAGGGCAACAGTGGTTGTCACTTGGTGCTCCAAACACAACAACAGCAATGACAGTGTAGAACAGCAACAACTGCAAAGTCATGGCCGATCAGCATCAGCGATGAACAAGCGATCGCAAGATCGGCAGCAAACATAGACAAATAGGTGGGTACTAATTGATTCAAGCTTGCTCTTGAGACCTAGTGGCAACTTAGTGTGAGCGGTGGCAACTGGCGAGTTTGGTGAAGTGAAGGTATTCTGGGCAGTACAATGATGGCATGTGCGTGGTGATTAGGCAGCAATTATAGTGTTTATGGTGGTGAGGGTTAGGCCACGAAGTGAGTGTCTGATGGTGATGGAATTCCAGGTGGTTGTTCCTGACGAAGATGAAGGGGAAGTGGTGGATGAGAGGTATTGATGGCATTTTCTAGAGGTGAACACGAGAGAGAAAGGATTTGAAATTTTTGTCCGCTTCTATAATTAATTGTTTGCTTAAGGAGAAAAATTGTTTTCGATTTAAATGCTGTGCCCAAAACCTAGGAGGCTGTGGAAATAGTAGCTCCCTATTTTTAATGTTCATATCGAAGCTTCTAACTCGGTGGAGTGCTCTTATAATGCAAAACCAGACTATAAAGACGAGAGCACATGACAAGGCCACAATATAACTTCTAATTATTGAGAACTGGGCAGTAGCAGCGATTATCCATACCATGAGATTCTGAGCCAGGAGTCAACCCAAAGCCACCATCATATGACTGCAGAAGAAACAGTACATTAAGGTCAGTATGCATTCCCAGATATCACTTTTGTTATGGCCACTGACTGTGACATAAGTAGTGAAAACATGAATAGTGTCAAATAAAAGAATCTATACAACTCTAACCTGACAATTTAATATATACTCTTTAGCTTTCTCTCTGTCCATGCCATTCCAGTTATTCAACATAAAGCAAATGGCCGCTGTAAGAACAAGTAGCAGGCAGTTCTTGTTAAGACATACATCAACATTGAGACATACAGCAAAAAAATTGACGAGTACAATAAATTATTCATCAGCACTCTTACCAGCACAATATAAAAATCGAAGATCTCTTTCTGCCCCAATATGAATAGGCATAAAGCTGAAAAGTGTAAAAGTAGCTATATCAGATAGCATCTAGACCAAACAGAAACGTTAAGGGAAAGCAAAATATGATTTGTAGCTTATAATAAAATCATTTGGAACAGAATATGTAGACAATTTTTAGTACTGCAGAGTTTAATGTCCATCAATGCACTGCTATAAAACATACATAAAGATTATGAATGTTAAAAAGAGTTTAGTGTGCTTGCTTGTATACTTCCAAGCAAGGTGTCCGTGTGTCGTCACCAAGGGGTCTATCATCTCAGCTCACTAAAAAGAGAGAGGGAGATATGGAAACAGCTCAAGATCATACCTTCCATCAGACTGTTGAAGACTTCTCATTGATGTTAAAATGGATTCAGAATCCATGTTCGATAAATTGTAGCCAACAATTTTCAGTATTGCCAGGGCACAGTATGTGCTTGCCAAATGACTTCCATTTTGAACAGAAATCTACAAACAGGTAAAATAGAATGAATTGAACCCAGGCAACTGAAAAAATGCCCATTAACAACACTGCTACAAAGCAAAAGCTTGCTTGGGATTATGTAAGAGTGCACATGTCTTTCTCCATACCGCATTATCTTTTGAAGGGAACTGTGAGCTTCTGGAACCATGAAACCCATAAAATTGTCCTAATCAAACATAATCATCAGATCTATCGAGATTTAACTAAATGAGCTGCTGAATAAGAAAGTAAATGCCATCTTCTCTCTTTAAAAATTATAAGCATGTAGTCCTCACTGTATGGAGAAGAATGGCTATAGGGGTAACATAGAACTACGACATCAGAACTTATCCACTCATCTCGCAAACCAAAATCTACAGAGTCAATTTGCTTCCTTTTTTTTTTCCATATATCATAGAAAATGATACCATACCATTGGCTAGATCAGCTTTACTCCTCGGATGAGCTTGGAAAGATAAAACCCAGTCAACAACCGCATCTTTGTGTACCTAAAATATGGATTGATATGTGAGTGATTTTGAGGACCATAAATAAACACATCGCAGACATCTATATGAAGCATTACCAACACCTTCCCTCTGAAAGAAATCTGAGTAGGAGATTGTATATTACTGTTGAATATCCCAGCTTAATCATCTCAACTTCATAAATACCAATAGACTATGCCTAGTTCCATACCAGTGCCACAGAAAGTAAGCTATTTTAAATTAGCATTGAATTCGAACCCCAATCAAGGCAGAGATTGAATGAAAATACTTGACTCAAAACATGGAACAAGCCTTATCTAGTGGTTGGACTCTCTCATATATTCGGATATAAAGGAATTCATCCAAAAAAAAAACTGGGTAATTTTCAGTTTTAAAGGAAATTTCCATACCCAAGATGGAGTAAAAGCTTAACTGCTTAAATTAGAATTCACTTTATAAAATCGAGCCCCATAGAACTGAAAGCTCAAATTTTTATAATTTGCTGTCGGGTCGCGGTCGAGCTCGATTAAAAACCCCCGACACCTCGTAAAAGAGAGAACGCGATGAATTGCGAAATTCAGCAAGCTCAGGTTCGCACTCAGCGCTCGAACTTCATCGAGTCGATTCGATCGTCACCCAGCCTCATTTTACAACGGCGGATTCAAGAAACACAACACGGACGTGATGGAATCACAATCAAAGTCAAATTCTCAAAGTGAGCTATCGAATTTTTTCAGGAGCGAGAGGAAAGGACGAACATTGACAAAGTGGGCGGCGAGCGAGAGACAGATAGAGGGGAAGGACGACATACACGATCGAGAGCGTCGAGGATGTCGAGGCCGGAGATGACGAAGTAGGCGAGGGTGAGGTGGTTGATCTCCTGGGACTGATAGTGGTAAGGGAGCATGTGGTACATCATCTCGAGGAACGTCACGTGCCTCTCCCTGTCGAAGAAGGTGACCGAGAGCGACCGCGGCGGGGAGAGCGGCGGAGACGGCGGATCTGAATCGTATAGCAGCCCCCGATCTCGATCTCCCTCCATGGCCAAAAGCTCAGAGAGAGAGAGAGAGAGAGAGAGACTCTTCCGAGACGAAACTGAGATCGTTGCCATGAGCACTCTTTTAGACGTAAAATTTATTTTTTTCACCAACCCCCCCAACAAAAACCTCACGTTTCGAAATGGCGCGAATAATACATAAACTTTCACATAATATCCCATCTCGTCTTTGAATTTTTAATTCATGAACTTTAGTCCATTATACATTATCATCACTCAATTTTTAATTTTATTTAGTTTAATTCCTAAAATTTTTGTATGTATTTATTTTAGTTTCCGGATTATATAAATATGTTTGAGTTATAGGATAATATTAAATACTTCAATAAAAAAAGTTCAGAGATTAAATTGAATATGTATCAAAAGTTCAGGAATTACATTAAATAAATTAAACGTTTAGAAATGACATTGCACAATGAACTAAAGGATTATATTAAATAAATTAAAAGTTGATAAACGATATTGGAAGTTGGGTTAAAGTCCACGGATCAAAAAAATTTTATAGTTACACTCTTATATACTATAATCTAATTGAAGTCTCATATTTTTTTTTGGGTTAATATCATGGAAAACCTTAAACCAGCATACCCACAACAAGTTTGCTCCAAACTAATTTTAACTCACGAAAAAATTCAAACTAATATACTTATAACAAATTACAGACCGATTAATTGTGCACAATATGCTTAAATTCATTGAATTTCTATCACAATGAAGCCTTAATCTATATTCATGTTTAAAATTGTACTTCAATTGGCCAAATTGAAGCTCAATTATTTCAATTTGTTGCCAGTCTTGAATGGGCCAAGTAGAATTGGCTTGATCGGAACACATTAGCTCGATTTTGCAACTTTCGAGTAAGCTAGATTTGCCAAATTGGGATGTTTCCATGTGAACTTACCAAAATTGATGCTGGATTTGGATTACCACTAAGAAAATGAACTCATTAAGGATATAATTGCTCAAACCATGATGAACAGATTAGGAACCCTAATCAAGGCTAAAATTGGAAATTTTCATTTTAAAATGCTAAGTTCCAAAATTGGTTCGACGAGTGAGTGTGAAATTATCTCTAGATCAAATGTCGTGATGGAAACTAAGCTAAAATATGACTGGAAAGAAAGTAATTTTATTTTTAATAGATTTCGAACCTAAATTCTGAAAAAACCAAAAATTAGGTTCTTAATTGATTTTTAAGAAATTTATCGATACCAAAGTCAAATTGAAGCTAAAGTAAGATGATTTGAGGGTTTTCACATTTTTCAATTTTTTTTAAAGTGTTGACAAAAATTCAACCCTTTAGTGATTAATCACTAAAACCTCAACTAATGGATCAAACTCCGATTTTTTTTTTTTTTGAAAATTTTCAATGCAAAAGTGAAATTGGAACCATTTATAAACTTTTGTACAAAACGTCAAATTTTGAGTTGGTGTTGATTTTTTTGGTCAAGATAATTTTTTTTTTTAACTTTTTGAGATTTTAGTGAAAATGGCTAGAAAATGATGTACAAACGAAGGGCCAATGAAAAAGAAATGAAAAATGACATTTTTTGCTTGAGAAACAAGTTCCATTGTGATCAGAAATCCTAACCTTAAGATTTTACTTTCAATGATACGTCGATAAAAATTAAGTATCCACATATATAATGACCCAAATTTCCGTACAATTTAAATCTCAAATGTAAATATAATTCAACTTCATTTCAATCCTCTAATGAAAAAATAATTTATCCTCAGTTGAACGAATAATTTAATCTCAATTAATATACACGGAAACCTTCTATACGGAAACCAGTCTCGACTTATATGCCACACTTTGGTCCAAGCCTTACAAGTAGTCTTCGGAAGCGTTAATATAAAGAGCTCCTGAACTCTTGAATTGCAGATCGACAAACCTTGCCAATAGACAAGCCATCGCCATCGAAACCATAAGAACCATCGGAGGCCATCAAAGATACAATTAACTTACTGCTGATGTTCCAACACCAGCGACAAATCAATGGAACCCACTTTAACAATCCCATGACGTCCCATACAATAAAACCATACTTAGTATATACTACTGGCGATTTTGGTACAAGCACATCATGATAATTACAACCAAAACACATAAGGACTCCAAACCACAGTAGTGGAAGGAGATCCATCTTACAAATTTGAAAAGTAAGGAGTTAGCTGAGGCTTAGTAAATGAAATCTCTAAGTCTAAGGAAAGAGATTAGCTTACCACTCAACTTGATACATGGAAAGCACAACAATCCCAAACCATACAAAAATAGTATGAGAAACCATTAAATAAATGGATGCACTGAGTAAATCTATGCAAACAAATGACATAACACATTGTGATGCATGATTATCACCAATTAGTTCATTATAGATAGGGATGCACAGAGTCACGCATCATATTAATTATTCCATCTCATTTTATTAGACTCTCGAGGCTTCCCAAATTTGGAGCATCTCGATTCTACGGGGCATCTCAACTTCAAGGCATTTTGACTCTACAAGGTATCTCCACTCCGAGGCATCCCGAACACTTTGGGAGATCCCAAATTCGGGGCATCATCACTATTAACATATGAGCGACAAACATAATTTTTCATAATACTTTTCTATATTTACTCACATAACAACAATGCATATGTTAGCATTATAATCATATGATTTACCTTGCATTAATAATGAAATTAACGTTCATTTCAAGAATCGAATACACATCATCTTTGCATACAATTTACTTTCGAAATATAATTACATTGCCTTTTCAATGATCACATACACGAATAATGATAATGATATGCTTACCTTTTCTTATTTCTCATGCAAGCAAATGATAACATTATCAGTGAATCAGCCATGTGAACATCAACAATCCAAATACTTAACGACATGACATCGATAATTCAAAGATCACAATATAACATCGATAATGCTTAGCTAGTAAATCGGTAATTTAGTTGAATCATGGGAATACCACTTTTAGGCTTAATATTAATCATTTCCACATTCTTATCACCAAATGATTGTCATCATATCTTAAAGAAACAATCAAATACCCATGAGAAATCCATCAAATACATCCTAAGCATGTAACAAGGTTAATGATAAAATTCAAGTGAACACAAGAATTTCATATACCATGCTTTAGCTTAACTACACTTGTTAACAAAAGCCAAATACAATGTAACAACCAACAACTAATCAAGTCAAGAATACTAAATAGATCAATTTAACTTAGCCTCTAGAGTTTTCACTTACCATTAATTCAAACTAAATTAAGAAACATTAATCAACCAAGGTAAGAGTACAAAGTAGATTAACCCAACTTATCCTTAAAATTTTACCTACCTTGAAAATGACTTGAGAAAAAAAAATCAAAGTTTTACGCACCTTCAAAGCAAAATAATCAATAACATAAATTAATAGCTCCCAATCTTTTAAACAATAAAACTAATTTGATAAGATGAAGAGGAAGTCCAAAAATTCACTTTCTAAAAACTTGAAATTTTTAAAATATAAGCATGGGACCTTCCCCTTTGCTTTAAAAGAGTGTGAAATGAAAGAGAATGGAAAGTGGCATGGAATTTTCTCCTTCTTTGCAAGAATGAGTTAAAACTTTTTAATAAAACTTGGATTCTTGAAATGGCTTCACACGATCAAGATGGGATGTTCTTGAAAGACTTTCATGAGATACAAAATGATAAGAACAGCAAACCATGGGTTACAAGTAATTATGGCTTTGGGTTAAAAGCTTTAGATGTAAACAGAGAAATTGGTCTTCAATCCAAAGAAGTACGAATGGGGCTTTAGGTGTAAAGAGGGGAGTGGTGCCCCAATTCAAAAAATACATGTGGCCTAATAAGATGAACTATAAGAAGATTTTTTTCATCCAAATGAAAGATGTTCTCTTTTTGGACAAGTAAAAGAGTGAGTCAACAATAGTGTTAATTGACTAAGGTTAAAATATATGATGCAATGAATGATAAAATTTGATAGGCTAAATTCAATATCACCATTTAAGAGTAAGTGAGTCATTACTTTAGTGACAAATTGCAAGATTTATAATTGAAAGATGAAAATATTTGATTGGAAAGAGAGAGGGAGAGAGGGAGCATCATTGGCCAAGCACAATGCATGATTGTGGATGCATTATTTGTGTTGTTATCTTTTCAAGCATTAATGAAAAATAAAGAAGACCTTGATTTGTGTATCTCATAGACTAAAAACAATACATTTTAGTTAATTAAAGTTAAAAATCATGATGACATCGGGGTTTAAAAATACTTGATGGAGAATGAGAGAGAAGATAAGATAGCCCAAATAGATGCATGAATGATGATTCAAATTTATCAAGAACATTAATGGGCTAAAAGTTAAAAATATTTAGGTTATACATGATGAAATTCCATTGGAGATGTGGTGAAAAACAATATACATGGCCACATTTAGGTTGCTTGATAAAGATTTTTTATAAGTTACCAAGAGATATTACATATCAATAAATAACCAAGGAAACCATTATCCATTCTAAACACTAGTAGACCCAAAAATATACTGAACTCACTAAAATTCCGATGAAAGGTAATGGATGCTAGGAGAATCTTAACTCAGTAAGAGTATGTTTGATAATTATTCTGTTCTCGGGAATAATTTCTGCTCATAAATAATTTTTATATTATGTTCCTTGGACAAGTTTCTGAGCATTTGAAGGCGTTTAGTAACTGTACAAATTTTTATTCTTGGAATAGAAATGCGTTTAGTACAATCCTCAAATTTTTTCGTGACTTAGAATTTCTTTTAATTTTTTAATAATTTTATTACAATTTGCCCTTTTTTTTCTTTTTTTTTCTCTTCTTCTTCCTCTAGCCAGCGAGGTTGCTGGTCACAGGGGAGCCTCGCTGTGGCTGGGTGAGGCTTACTCGGCAAGGTGGAAGAGAAAAAAGAAAGAAAAGAAAAAGAAGAAAAAAAAGAGAAAAAAAAGAACAAGGTTTGGGTTTGATTCCAGAGTTACTCCCAAGAACAAATAATTAATTTTTTTCTACTTCTTGACCCCGTTCAAATCTATTCCTAGGAACAAACACTTATCAAAACGGATTTCTATCCTTTTTTTTTGGTTTCGAGACAAAAAAAAGAAATTCTACTATTTGGGACTTTATTAAACATGCCCTAAATTTCTAACATGAAAACCCACCAATCCATGTATTCAAGAGTATAGCGGTCCCCGATAACAATTACTATTGTGATATGTGATTCTCTATCAATCCATAAAATCAACCTATGTAGAAATGCTCAATAATTACACCTAGATGGAATCTTCAATTAAAAAAAAAAAAAAATCTAGATGGAATCACATTTCAAAAGTCAGAGATACATAAACACATCCTGAATTTTTCGCACACTATAAAGTTAATAATCCAATTGGACTTTTTATTTGTAACACTTATCATTTTCATTTTCTATATGCTAGTAATTGACGTGGGAATTTCGTATGTCACAGTGCATGAGAAGGAACTGGTTTTCTATAAGTGCATTTGTTTTGATGGATATAAACTATATTTAAAAAAGTGGACCTCAAAAAATTAACGCACGTACATTCCACGCAAGTTTAAAATAAATCAAGTTGTAAATTTATTTTTCTTAAATTTTAGCTTAATTAAATTGACTATATTGTTTATTTCATTCTTATATTTGGTTGAATTGAGGAAACTATAACTTAAAATTGTATCGTTCAAGAATAAAATTTATTTAAAGTTAGACAAGTCTTACTAAATGAAATGAATTATGTGATTCACTTCATTTTTAGTTGAACCCATTTGGTTATTAAAAAAAAAGTACATCATTTAATAATATATTATGAAATTATGATTAAGAAAACTCTATTTTTAAAGACATATTTGAGATACTTTCTCTTCATCTATCTTTTTTGAAATTCAAACTCAATAAAATACAAATGTTCTATAATGATGAAGAAACTAATTATGATTGATCGAATGTGGCCACCCATGACAAAACTATACCATGTGTCTTGCTATGTGGTCACATTATTTTAAAAATAGTAAACTAATAAATTAAATTTCTATATATAATTTTTTTTATCTTTATCTATTTTATTGGTCATAGACAAATCATTAAATCAATGCTAATTGGTCGAATATGGACCATGTGGTGTGACTTCTCATTTGTAACCACGGAAAGAAAGTTAAGTATCACTGGTTGTGAGCACAAGAGGAAAAATTCTCTCAATTTTGACTTCAACTATAAGCAATAGATAAATCGGGCTAATATTGTATGGACCTCTTTTTTTTTTTCAAAACAATTTGTTAAATTTAAATTTTCAGAAAACAGTATAGATTCAAAAATCATTTTGAATTTATTTCGATCACTTGTGAATGATTCGAACTTTGAAGCACATGACTATAACCTACTTCAAGTAGTATGAAGAGAAGAGGTTCTAAGAAACAATTCAGTAAATTTGGATAGGTGAAAATCAACTGCATTTTCAATTGATCTTTTTTTTTTTTTTTTTGCTTTTCACAAAATAGAGGGATAATTTTATATAAGATATGGCCGTGAATAAAATGGTCATGGTCAGGCCAATCGGTGCTCCATATATAAAGCCTATGTATATTTCATAAAAAAAAAATTGATTTTCAAAACATTGATTACATCTTTGATGAGAAAAGTTAGTGCACTGAAAATTGCCATGCTTTATTTTATTTTAATTAAGGGGAGCTCCAGGGTCATTCTTGACAAAATTATTCAAAATAAAAATAAGAAGATTCAAGCTATGAAGAAGCTTCTTTTTACATTGGAGTTGCCCTCTAGAGAAAAAAATAAAAACGAAAGAAAGAGACCACCCTCCCAGAGAAAGTAATGAGCTGCGCTCCGAAAACGCACCGTTTCGCCTATTTCCGCGAGTCGTTCAAAGAAACTGAGGTTGCTCTAGGGAAAGCTCAGTCAAGAACCGTCCAAAACGCATTCGACCTCTCCAATTCGAAAGGATTTGATCAAACAGCTGGTGTGCATCGCGCCGACACGTCCGGCGACGCCATGAGAGGGAACAAAGCGACGGTGCTAACAGTTGCGGAGAAGTGCAAGGTACCCTCTTCCTTCCTTCCTTCCTTCCTTCATTGGAGCCGTCGTGCGTGTACACCTCGGGCTTCAAGCTTAGATAAGTGCAATTGTTCGTGGGTTCACGTGAGCGCGTGCTGCTAAAATTCTTGTACTGATCTTCATGTGGCACGGTGCCCACTTGTCTTTCTTTTGTTCCTGTAGAGAATACTAGCGTCGAACTGGCAAGGCCACCTTAGTACCATCAGAGCCGACGCCCAAGGAAGGTGCTTCTTCTACTTTTCTCATGTTTGCTGGCCTTTTTCTTTTTTTGTTCTATTTTCTTGATGATTGGGTTCAACAACACAAGGAAGCTCACGGAAAAATTGTACATAGCAAGTTGGTTCAATTAATGGTATCCGCAGGGGCTTTTACCTATTGTCCACTTGCTAGTTTTGCATCATATTGTTGTATCAAGAATTCGCTCCATCCAGATGAGAGATGTTTGTGCATCGTTTGAGTTGAATTTGTTTGTCACTCTTGGCTTGGTTGTGACAGCAAGGGCGACATTCACAGTTCGAAAGTTAAGTACATGGTCAAAAGAGGGAAACCCTACATTTGGATTCCAGACAATGATATGCACAATGTGGTAAGCTTCTTACTGTGCTTGGGATGTGTACTTCTGGAGATAATTGCGACTTTGAGGGGGTTCCCATTGTTGCTTGTCCCCTTGTTGCTTGTCCCCTTGTTGCTTCACGGATTATGATTAGCTGCCCAAGATTTCTGGCATTTTGTTGTTCTTATATCCTGGATGAGGGTTTACCTCTCCCTCCCTCCCCTCCTCTCTCTCTCCTCAAAAGCAAATGCATTTTGTTCTGTTCTTCGGCCAAATGTTCTTGTTGGCATTGATTGATATCTTATAGCCTGATATCTGTAGAAGATTGAAGCAGTTGCAATCAGGACTGCTAGTGGGTTTGTCTTTGATGAAACTAGCTTGTCTCTCTTCCCCTAAAGATTGCTTCCTCATCTCTAACCATTCAAAAAGCTGCTTGTGGCTTAACATCTTGTGTAAACCTTTAAAGTGAAGTGGTTCCTGAAGTTATCTAATCAATGTTGACACAGTAAAATACACTTCTTTCTCTTCTTTTTTGCGAATTCACTGCAGTATGAGTCCTAGTATTATCAACTTCTCCTAGTATGCCTGTATTTGTTAAGTTCATCCTTTTTCAGGGAAGTAATAATAATCAGATTCTCATTTTTCATAATCATACTCTCCTCTGCATCTCTTCTCTAGTTTTTGAGGTGATTTAATTGTAATTGCACTGAGAATGTCTATGTCACTAAATTTTACACTTATATTTCCTTAGCAAATCAGTCAATTTTCCGCCTTTCCCCGTCTCTATACTTTTATCATGGTTAATCACACTGCTGATATTGCACAATCTGTAACCTGCAACCATTTGAAGAAGCAATTGAGTCTATATATCCATTAGCCAGCAATGGTAACTGGGAAGAGTTAAATTTTCTTGTCGCGATGATAGCAATATTTCCAACCTCTTTGGTTGGAACATGTCTGTGTTTTTGTATTTTGGCACTTCTACTGTAGCCACAGAGTCAAGTATTGACTGAACTTAGTTGTTTTACAATTTACAAGATTTGGAAAGCTGGAAGTTTTTATTTTGATAAGTATGATGTGGTTCATGTACTTGGCTGTATTATGCACTTTCCTATTGGTAGAACACAGTAATTGATGAGCGTGGCTCGTTGGCGGTAGCAACACCTTTCCCAGGTCCACTGGCCAATCTACTCAAGTCCCTGAAAAAGGTTGGTGCTTGTGTGGATATTAATTACCAACAAGAAGTATTAAATGTGTTATTATATCAATCATCTGCTCTAAATAGAGGGCAAAATTATAATGTTGCTCCATGGACATGCTGCAGTTACCATCTCGGATTGCTCTGACTGGAGATCTTCTTCCTCTTAGGGACCAAAAGGTGAAAACTGTTAAATAGAATTATGGTGATTTTGGAATTAATTTACTGCTTCAAATTGGTTGTGTTGATTAGGGTAGTGGTTATATTTCTTCATTGCTTTATCAAATTCATATCTTTGTATAATCAGGTTGGCCTCTGTATCTGATGGTGATATCAGTCTTGACTTTATGCTTGAGAGCAGATCTTTAATTAGTCTTGAGCCATGTAACCTTCAACTTATTTTGAGTTTTATCTTTAAAATTTACGACAGTCAATCTGGCCATTAATACTCTCTCTCTCTCTCTCTCTCTCCCTCCCTCCCTCCCTCTCCCCCCATGCATCTGCATGCATGAGCATCTTTGACACGAGAAAATGGTATACTTTCACATAGGAAAATGGTCAACTGCATCAACTTGAGTGATCTTATTTCACTCAAGCTTAGTGCTGGGTTGCTGCTTCAGTAGCATTATTTGATAGTAGAAGTTACTTAAATGTTTTTGCCCTACCATTACTTGCATCATTCTTTCTTCTGGTATTATATCAGTGACCTTTTTCAGCATCTGGCAATCATTACACATACTCTTACCCATCTCGAACTCATTTTTGTGTGTGATTTAGGTGTAAAACTCATCCATTGTGGGGTTAGTTCCCCATTGAATTCCTCTATTTGCACACAGTAAATCTTGCTAAGATATACTCAATCTAATTTGTTAAAATTTTCAAATAATTGTTTAAACTGCTAGACTTAATCCAAAACGATCTCTGGTGTTAATTGTTATATTTAACAGGCACCATGATTATTGTTAACTATAATAGTAGACATATTAGTTTCTTAAAGTTCTGTTGTGTTATAATTTGAGGAAGGCACACTTCCTCATTTTTTGACTTAGTTTGGGTAAACCAGTCTGAAGTGGAACAATTAAATGAGTAAAATTGGTCTCAACTTGATTTGCAATTGACAGTCTTTTGATAAGATAATATTGGTGAAGGTTTCTTATCCTCTGTGTAGGCCCAGTTGGCTTCTGAAAGCCTTAAAGAACTTATACAGTCTGAAGTGGAAGCAATTAGGGAGTCCAGTTATGCAGTATCTGGTGTCCTAAGTTCGACGAATCCGGTTCATACATCTCGTAGCGAAAACCTTCATGACTTACTAGATGAAAGTCAAAAGCATGCCATCTATAAGTTTGATATAAGGTACAATGTCGGTTGCATCTTTCTTTTTCAGGAACATATTTTGAAGTATAGATATGAGTGGCCATTAGATGCATATTTAATACATGTGACTCATCTTATATTTCCATGTAGATCATGCACATTCATTGATGGCAATGGAGGAACTCATGAAGTTGATTTGGAAGTCATACAAACATCCAAGACAGATATCTTGGGTAAGGCACTCATGTAAGGCTGATAGAAACAGCTCTTTGTTCGTATGCTTCTTCTTCCTTATGAGGAGCATAGCTTTCCTCCTTATTCATCATCATTCTTTGTTGCGGTTGTAGCACCCTTTTCGGCCATGCTTGTTGATGGAATTAATCAAAATGAATCAAGGCGAAGAGCACTGGTGCTATTCTGTTTCACATACCTGAATGCACCTGTGAGAGTAAGTTCTCCTGATTGTGTCGTATGCTTGTTGTTGTAGATGGTACCAATGCATTGAGTAGGACTAGAGACTGCATTGTGAGCTGTTTCGGCGGCATATGAGTTGTGCTCTTCCTGCACTTCCTTTGTACATAAATTAGTTTTGGCTTCCTGGATGCACTTAAAGTATTACACATGAACAATGAAATGATTTAGCTGGTGCTTCCCCCTTTGTCTGGTTTGTTGCTCGCTGAAGCTCTGCATGTTATCCAATTCTCTTGAAAAATGAGGTTGGGTTATTAGAAAAGGACACATCAAATAGCTTACAAGTAAAGACTTTTTTTTTTTTCTTTTGCTTCAGCAAATTTTTTGTGTGAGTCTATATTTTTTGGAGTACTTTTAGGCGAGTATTTTTGCATTCTAAGGTTCTAAAAATTTGCTTCTTGCAACTTCTAGCTTATTCATGGTTTGGCTTATTGTATCATCCTATGCTCTGGAGAGTCACAAGTTTTGGGGCCACAGCATATATGGTGTCATAGGTAGTAGACACAAAAAAAAGGTGGTGTTTAACAAAAATGGTCTGGTCAGTTCAACAGCTTGGACCATTAATTAGTCTGATTTTGAAAGATTAAATAATCTGTTATGGGAGCTGATTGGAGTAGTGTTGACCTGATCCAATTGGTCAAAACAAGCAGTTCAACAGGTTGAAGGGGAGCTCCATTTTGTTTCTTTTGAAATGTAATTTTTATGTCGTGGGAACATTTGGGTTTTGAATCAGGGACTTTGATTGACATGCAATGCACAGAACATTACTGCCAAGCCATGCATCACTTCTAATGTTATCCATATTAATTTATATGAATAATGATACCTTGAATAGGAGGCTCCTGCAACATTAAGAAATGAAGAAATGGACATTTGAGTTTTAGGAGTGTGTTTTGATTGTAGAAATGAAAAGAACAAACAATGAGTTCATTTAATGATTTTGTCAATCAAATTAAATGTTGAAGATTAGTTTGGAATATGTAGGTTTCATTTCTTCGATGATAAACGTGTATTACTGAGATTATTATGCAGTTCTTTCAAAGGATAAATTTATAGATTTTACAAAATCTGTTATGTGAAAGATAACTTTAACTATGTATGGTATAAAGGGTAATATCTGAAGAGTGTGGGCAGTTTTCGCCGACAAACAAGAGGATTCAGCATATTTGATTGGCGGGTGAAAATTTATTTGACATGAAGTCCATTCTTTTCCACGATCAATGCTGCTTTGTCCTTCTTATGATCATCTTCTAGACCACAAAATTGACAGCACCTCACATAAGAACTCTAACAAAGAGGTTCATCTTCAAATAGTTTTGTAGCAGCAGCAGCACTAGGCCACCATTCATGATTTGATGGTCCTCTGGGTATCTTTTGATTGACTGCTCTGTATTATCATTTTCAGGATGCATACATGCTGTCTCTCGATCAAAAGGGATTTGATATTCTGGGCAAGGTCCAAGGTCCAGCCCTACAGGATGGAAGTCGGCAGTATCAATGGAGGGAATATAGATTGTCCTTCAAGGCAGAGGCGCTTGACATCGAATCCTTCTGCCAGCAGCTGGTGGAGATGGAGGAGGAGGCTGTCAAGAAGGTTTCAAGTTACAGTGGCCTTGGATGAGTTGGAATTGCCTGCACAAGTGATAGACAGCCGCAATGAAAGGGTAATTTACAACCCTCAAAAAGGGTCTCTGACCTTTCTATCTGTACACACCTCTTGAACAGCCGGAAACTGGCTGCTGTGGCCAGTTTATAAGATGGTAATATACTGAGGAAGATTGCAATATTGTTCGGGGAAGTCTGGGGAAGTCATTGCCATGTCATGCCTGTATTGCTGAAGTCCAGCTTGCCTGATATAACTCCTTTTTGTTCGAAAAGAAGATTTGATCTTCTTTCTACTTTGCTTCATTTCTACATATTATGGAATTGCTGAAAGATTGGGCAAAGTCAACTGCACGCCAATATATAGGACATGTACTTCTCTAGATTTTGGAGAAAATTTTCATCGAAGAAGGGAGATATCGTTGCCTTCATACATGCGCAGATCTTGGAGGCATTTAGGCCCAATATTCCTCCTTGTGGAAAATAGGATTTGCATCTCTGGGTGCAAAAATGCACAACTGGATTTCCAGAGGCATGTGCGGTGGAAAAATTCTCGGCCACATTAGCATATGCATAGGCAGACGCATGAGCTTCTGCATAAACCATAGGCATGCATTGTGCACTGAATCATGACCATGCCTATGCGCAGTGGATGGGAAAGGTATACCAAACACTGAATTGACTAATATTATACTTGTGGATTTGTCTCAAACCTCATACCCAAGTGAAGTAGTTTGGCTACTTGTAATCTTAGCGTCACGACTTTAACATCGTCTAGTCTCTGTGAGATGGTGTGTTTGGGTTAGGCTAAATGAATTATCGGAAGGACTACTGACCACCATTTCGAGCTCTAAGCCCTGAGCTGAGCTGTACATTGTGCTTCATACAGCCCGTCGCACAACTGGATTCATGATTCACGCTTGAGCTAGTAGCTGCATCAGTTGTCTGTATAGGATATTAATCTGCTCGCGCGAACGCTACAAATTTCAAGAACTGGAGATTAGAACACTTGGAGCCGTGGTGCAAGAACCTCTCTGATTTGTCACCAAGGGTAGTCAATCATGCAACAACCCAGCATATCGAATCTCAGTTCTCTAGTTTGTTCTTTCAGTATGGCCGACATCTCTGGCTTTCAACTTCTGATTTAGCTTTACATTGACTCCTTGCTGCGTCTATTTTCAGCACATCCCGTGCTGGTGCTGGTGCTGGTGCTGGAACAAAAGATGCCCAAATCGCGCGTGGACCAATTTCTTAGGATGGTGGGCAACGGCCATTTGGCCCTTGCGTGGCGCAGTTGGGAGCTCTGAATACAAGCTTTTGTCGGCCCACGAAGACCGAGCAAAGGGGAGGTGTAAGCGAATCATTTTGGCACCGTTTGTAAGAAGAAAAAGGCGAAAAAAGAGATCCACTTTACTGATAAAACTAAGCAGACTTACAAAAGGGAATTGCGGGTCAGAGGGTCCTTAGAATATTAATATGGAATCTGCCCCAAGAATCTTCCCGAAATCATCACATGAGCAAGACTGAGGTAGATTTGTCCGCTTCTTAAGAGGGTTTCTTGATTTTTACAGATCTCCGGATCGTTTTCTCACCCGCACGTGATCTAAGGCCATAATGACAACTGCACAGAGCGAGAGAGAGACAGAGAGAGAGAGAGAGCGAGAGATGGTGTTGATCGTATATATTAGTAAAAACGAGATTGTCATTACCCATTAGAGTAATGTTTTCTTCATGAGGTTGAGAAAGCCAATCGTGCATGCAATCCTTCTGCTCTGTACAGTATATCTTGAGAGAGAGAGAGAGAGAGAGAGAGAGAGAGAGGGCCGGGGGGTTGGCAAAAGCTGCAAAGCCATGCCCTTTTTTCTTTCCCCAACAATGTGAGACTGTGCACAAGGAGTAGGGTTGGCTTCTGCTTTTTTGCATGGAAATGAGTAAAAGACATGATATTCTGTCAAAGGTTTGATTAGATAGGGAATTAGATTCCTACTCCACCAACCTTCAATTATTATTATTTTTTTCTCTCCTCCTTATTATTCCCTAAGCGACAATGCATATTCAACTCCAGTTGATCCACAAGAGTTGCATGCACGAGATGCCCCTCTCCCATTTAATATAAACAATTCCAGATATTTTTTTCTTTCGCCCTGAATTGCGAGAAATTCGTTTAATCAATTTTTTTGATTAGTGGATTTCACACCACATACAAACTTAATTAGATGGAAGTATGACCGACATTCAGATTTGTAATCCACCAATTATAAAGATTGTTAGAGGAAGTTTTTTCTAATAGGAGATAGAGTAAAACATGACACGAACAACTTTCCAATTTTTATATGTATGTATGTTAACACACTAAGATAATTAGCAAATGAACTTGTTGCTCAATAAATATATTTTTTCACGAATCGGATAATATGTAAGTCAGAATTTGAGTGAATGGCCAAATAAAAAAAATCGTTTGCACCCAATGATATGGAGCATCAAGTCTATATTGTGTGCCTAATTCACATAGTTTCTTAATTACAAAGTCAACTCCACAAAATTGTGCGCTTATTATTAGCATATAAAATGTAAATATTATACATATTAAAATTATTTAAAGTTCTACATTTCAAATTTACAATTTCATTTTTGCTATATATTTTAGGCATTCGGTTTTAGCTATTTCACCACGTTCATGTAACTACAGGAGCTTGGAGCACCTTCACATGTGGAACCTCTTTTTCAAGGGGATTTGCAGTATGTTAAGCCCTGATAAGATATTTCACTTTGCATCGAATTAAACCACCCGTTGCACTGCTAGTGTGGGGCTCCACCAATTCTTTGAATTTCATTCAGTTGTACATGCTCCCCAAGTAAAATAGCTAGCGTGTTAGCTACAAAACTAACAAGAGTAGACATTTCTTTTATTTGCGATAATATAGGGGCACGAGCGGAGAGACCTGGTTACCTAGAGGTTGTTAAAAAGAAAGAATAAGAGGACAAATGTCAATTATGCCTCGCTAATGTGTAATACTAGAAGTAAAGAAATAGTATGGCTTAGTCGCCCTAATACCTCCTGATTTGTGTGGTTAGGGTTGGGAGACACTGATCCTTTTAGAGTGTATTGCTTTGTCGGTTCAAGCTGGTTGCTCATAGCATTAGCATGTAGAACCTAGGTTATTTAAATTGGGCAGTGATACCTATCCAATTATTATATACTACTATAATTATTTAATTAATTATGCCGAATAGAAACTGAGACATTAAAGAAAACTCTAGAAACTTGGTTACATGCAAATTGCAGAAAACATTCTCTAGTCTCATAACTTTCCACTTTCACCTGTCTCTAAACTACATGTTTCTGCCCTTGATTAGCACATGCAAAAAAAAAAAAAAAAAAAAAAAAAAGGACTCTGCATCCTCAATTTTATCAAATGACATGTTTAATTATATAATCGTCATTCCTCCTTTTGAAAAGGACCATATTTTGTTAAAGAAAACTTCCTTAATTATATTTTTACTTTAGACCAAAAAAAATTCCTTCGATTATATTTTAAATTTTGACCAAAACAATTATACTCTTGATTGGTGGATTACAAGTTATGAATTTATCAAATATGCAAACTTAACTAAAGATAAATGTAGGTGATGTGATGTCCCATATCTATAGTTGTTCCCTCTCTCTCCCTCTCCCCCCTCTCTCTCTCACAAAATGAAAGGACAAGTATGAATGTAATTTATTTTCTTCTGGCCAAAAAACTTCCTGTGTTTTCATCAAATAGCTCTACCAGCCAAATTAAGAGCTGTGAACAATTCACTCAACTAATTGTCAAACACATGAAAAAGATACCCACTAATTTAGACAAAAGCTAGCTAAATCGGAAAAGTGATTGTGACATCATCTCATAAGAAGCATAGTTAAAGTTTTAAACTCGACTTTTACTCGGTGTAGCTTTTTAAACATATACTATGAAAACATAATATCTTTGTGAACGTCACGGGATTTATATGAATAATTTATTTTCAACTGAATCGAAGAGGCAAGTTTAGCGGAGTGATAACATTATGTGTACATCACTCGACTAAAGATGCCCACAAAATTTGGAGATCTTCTTTTTCTCAACATATAATGGAGTTGATTTGATATGTTCTTAATAGTTTTACGATAACATAAATGAAAGATACAAGTGCTGCCTTGTAAAGCCGCGGGGAACAAAGCAGACGCGGACGAAAAAGTTGCCAAAACATTATTATATCATAGCAAACCCTAATAAGCATACTCACGAGGATGTAAACATCAACTTTTGGGGTGATTGACTATTATGATGACCTAAATCTGCACCGTTGATTACCTTACGTTGTCCTTGCTGACTCGTGGCGTGCTGATCGACCAATCAGAGCTTTAATCAGAGGTGAAGTGGGGCCCACGCGGACAGAGGGTGTGATATATGATAAAAAGGGCAAGAAAGGAAGCGAATCATCAAGTGTTCAACAACGCGATGCCCTAACTTTCCAGAGCATAACTGTGCTGCAGCCACAGGATCGTGCACCCCCCATGCATCATGTTCATTACTATATCATTTTATGTACTCTCGGAAATGGTGGTCCTCACGCACCTTTTGCTGCCTTCACTTTCTCTTTGATGGGTTGTCCTCGTTCTCCGATTTTTCTTTTTGAAATTAGAGATCTGCACATCATTTTCATGATAAAAAAACAAAGTAACCATATCTACTGTCGATGGAAAGATGGTCTCGCGGAGAGTAACGATCAAGAAGAGCTCAAGATCTCGAAACATCTTCTCGGACCAACTTGAGATAATTACTTGTTTAATGTTTTCTGTACAGGATTTTACGTGTCCTAATTGTTGTTATTATATATTTGAAGTAATCGATATTAGAAGAATATAAAAAATCTCGTGGCTAAGTAAAATAGAATTATGGTCATTGTAGAATAATCTAAAACTTGATGGTTTAGTTCATCTGTTATTGGTGAAAAATCAATCTCACACTGGAAAAGATCAAGAAGAATTATGAGAATTCTTCTGTTCAACTAAAAGTAATTACTTATATAAGGTTTTCCCAAAATAAGAAATTATTTTCATTCTTTTCAAAGAAATTATGAAAAAACAAAAACTCTTAGTATTCCATATTGAACTAAAAGATTCCAATGACTAATTAAAATACGGAAAATACCAAAAACATACCCGAGTTTTCACCTAGATACCACTTACTTTACCTTTTTTTTTTTTAATATATATTTGCTTCCTCACTTTAGCAATATTGTCCACTAATCTGCAACTTTTTGTCATTTCCTTTTCCAAAAATACTCACCCTTCTCTCTCTTACACCCACAACTATACCCCACACTCTTGATCTCAGGGTCCCCACACCCTTGATCTCAGGGCTTGGGGCCATGGTTGCTGGAGCATGAGCTTCCAGCCACAGCCGCTTGAGCCCCGCGTTGCCCCATGGCCGCTGGAGCATGGAGCTCAAGCTTGTGGCAAATTGTCAATAGAGCTCGAGGTCAGGCACGCCCATGGCTGCTCGAGCTTTGAACTTGCAGCCTTAGTTGCTGGATTCGGTATCTTGCTGCCATGGCGCCCATATCTGGATTGAGTAGTGATGGGAGGCTGATAGTGGCGGTGTTTTGGGGAGTCAATGATGACGACGGTCGTTGAAGAGCGGGGGTGTCAACGCGGTGCGTGTTGTACGCCCTAATTATGGGAGAGGTTGAGGGTTTGGAGATCCAAAAGAGGAGGGGAGGAATTGGTCTTCTGAGTAGGGTTTTATTGAACGATAGTAAAATAATATTTTGAAAAACAGAGGTATGAAAGTCCTCTTTACGTGAAAAGTAAGGCGCGTTTCGGATATTTCTTCTGATAAAAACCTCAAGAAAGTATTAATCACTTTGAACACAAGAATGAGCAGGGTTTGGGGACTTCGGACTCGCAAGGCTATAATAACGATTGACGGAAAGTTCTCTAATCAAGCTATGTATTGGTCGTTCATAAGAGTCCTCAAAAGATCAACACGTACTTTTAATTAGCGAAACCTATCTACTACTCTGTCCCTTCTCGCCCACTATTCAGCAGCATCACTGTCGCCTCCGAGGCCACCGTTTTTCTTGTGTGACTTTTACAGAGAGAGGGAGGAGGGAGGGGATGCTAGGCAGTGGCATCGATGGTCATGGTGCTAGTCGGAGGGGTCAATGACCATTGCCATAGATCAATGTCGGCCGCGACTGAGCAAAGCAAGGCATACGGGTGAGTGAGCTAAGGCTAAGATAGAGAAGGGAAACTAGGAGTTTCCTTTTAAAGTTTTATCTAGAGCTACCTATGCGAGTTCAGTTTTGTTTGTGATCACTGATCACCAAATTGGTTTAGTAGATTAAGTTGGTTGGAGGAAAACCTCTCTATTAATTTCAGTATTACTGGCTTTGGTGATGTGATGAAACATGGTGAATTGATCTGCGTTTCATGCTTAATTTTTTTCAGGTGCGTTGAACGCGTTCCCCATCAGCCACAGACGGAGCTAGGGAGGGGGAATCAGAGAGTCAAAAAGGGCATATTATTTAAGCATCTTTTAGACTGGGTATGTTCAATGGCCACCCCTTTGAATGGCGAGCCAATTCTTTTTGGTTTTCTCAACTCTTTTTTTTTTGTATAATTTCTTTTCTTTACTTTCTAGCAAAAACATTAGATTAAACTATTTAATAATTAATGATGAGGTGGGAAATATGTATTTCTTAATCTGATGTTATATTACTAGTATAAGTAAGAACTCAGGACCTCCAATCAAACTAGGTTTTGATTTATTTATTAGCTTATTCATTTTAAGTGAAATACAAAGGCAATAGTTTTGTTTGTGTCTTTTAAATGGGGCTCATTTGAGCAGTACATACAGTAGGAAGTTGATAAAGGGTCCTCATATCTATTTGGTCCAGTAAGCTTAGCCGATTCCACCAGGAAAAAATAAATTAATTAAAGTTGATAAATCCCTCCTTTTCTACCTTGAAAATTCAAAATTAGATATACCTTGAATGTTCCAAGTGGTCGATATTGCCTTTTACTCGTTTCTCTTCGAGGAAAAGAAAAACAAGAAAGCCAATGAAAAGTACATTAACGGATGCATTCATAATTGCTAAAAATTTGCACAAACCCCCCATACTCCTAATATTTGCACAGGCACCCAGTTGGTTCCAGGCACATCCCATATTTTTGAATATCTGTAATAATATCACCATAATTCGATAAACATGCCTTTACATCGCTATTGAGCTGCTAATAACATTGCACAAAGTTTCGGGGAAAATTCGAGCGTTCTTGTAGAGTTACAAAAGTAAGGGGTTTGTTAACATGTGTCTCAAGACAACTAGTTAAGACTGTTCAATTTAGTATGAAGGTGTATCAATACATTTTGCAAATCGAGAAAAAAGAAGACACTTTAAGAAAAATGGCTACTCTGAATAAGTTTAATATATATATATATATATATATATATATATATATATATATCTTTAAAGTATAACCAATGCCTTAATAAGTTTTGTAGGGGCACATTCAAACAATTTTCTCTAGAAATAATAAGGCAACATATATTTTTTTTGGGTAAGGTAAACTTGTATAAATGCCAACCATCAATGTACAAACTAGAGGATGACGGCTCCAAATTGCACTCGCCTTTAGTCTACGAGTGAAAAGAAGCCGCAATCCAAGGGTAACTAGCATATGCAGAATTAAAAATAACATCATAACCCCTAGGAGGATCTCACAATGACTTAACCATTAAAAATAGAGGTACTTAAACCCCACGCTCTCTGAAGGCGTCTATTAACCATATTGTCTTGAACCAACGGTCCCGATAGCACCTTGTCCTTGACAGTCTTGAGTATATAATACTTCATTGCTGGAATGGAGACCATTTTACTCCGAAATAAGATGTCATTACGAGACTTCCAAATAATATAGCAGAGAGCAGCAAAAGAGAACCTGAGAATCTCCTTCTGGAAGCCTTTACCAAAAAAATTTATACTGGCCCACACCATGGTATCACTCCATGATCCTCCCGGCCAAGCCAAGTTACACTTGCCCGCCCAAAAAACAGCAAGAGAATGTGTAATATGGCAACCAAAAAAAAGGTGATCAATAGTATCCGGACTAGTCTTACAAAAGGCACACACAGCGCTAGTAAGCCTCCCAATCGAAAGGAGGAACATTTGGGTAGGTAAGCGGTTCTTTGCAATCAACCAAAGTAAAAACTGATGCCTTGGCACTAACGATTTGTGCCACACTAAGGAGAACCAATGGACTTGCAGAGCCTGCTTCCTAGTAGATTCCCAGGCCGATGCCATCGTGAACTCGCCCGAAGAGAGAGGCTCCCAGGTGAACACATCCGGGCTATTGTTGAGTAGTGGAATCGGATGTGACCAGCTTCTAAGGTGTTGCAAGACAGAAGCCCCCACTGGTAGGAAAAGGTCCGCCACTTTTGCTTCCCTAGTAAGACCAGACCGGTATATGAATGAGTTAGAAAACATACCATTCAGTAATCCTAGAGGGTGCCAAGGATCAAACCAGAGGGAGACCGAACGACCATCGCCAACCCGCCATCTTACTAAGCTTAGAATATCAGCGCGCAAGGCAAGAACTTTCCTCCAAGCCCAGGAGCAAGTTGACGGAGTAGACATGGTCCAGAAGTAATTGCGCTTTAAGTACGTGGCATGAATCCACTTACACCAAAGAGATTCCTTGTCGGTAAACAAAAGCCATATATGTTTCATCATGGCAGCTCTATTGCTCTCCCTTAGCTTCCTCACCCCAAGTCCTCCTTCAGCCTTTGGAAGGCATACTTCTTCCCAGGCTACTTTCGCACCGCCAGACCCTAGACTTGGACCCTTCCATAGAAACTGACGACAAATTTGTTCGATCCTTTTCAAAACTGAGCTTGGCAAGATAAAGATGCTAGCCCAATATACTTGGATGGCATGGAGTACCGACTTAATAAGTAATAGCCGACCAAAAAAGACAAGAAACGGTGTGTCCAAGAATGAATCCCGGCAAGAAGACGACTTACTAGGGCAACGCAGTCCGTTTTAGCCATCCTCTTGGTAATGATAGGGACACCAAGGTATTTTACAGGAAGTGACCCCAACCGGAAACCCCACATCGGCATATTTGATCCCGAGTGATTGCGAACCTCCAAAAGAACACCTCACTTTTACTCATGTTTGGACTTAGGCCGCTCCATGAGGAGAATAGTTGCAACCCTTCCTTAAGCCAAAGGCATGCAGGCATAGAAGCTTCGCAGAAGAGGAAAACATCATCCGCGAAAAATAAGTGTGATAGCCGGATGGACTTACATCTCCAAAAAAACTTAAATCCGGGAAGACTAGCCTGCCGAGAAATGATACCCGAAAAAACCTCCATTGCAATGGTGAAAAGATAGGGAGACATCGGATCTCCTTGCCTTAAACCCCTCCCACTTGGAAAAAAAACCATGCAGCTCACCATTAATAGAAATAGAGAATTTAGGAGTCCGCACGCATATCATAATACGATCTACCAACCATCTCGGAAACCCAAAAGCTAGCAGGGTTGATTCAAGAAAAGCCCAATCAAGTGTATCATAGGCCTTCTGAAAGTCCACCTTAACTGCACATTTAGGGAGGTACGGCTCTACATGAAAGCGACTAAATAACTCCTGAGCTAGTAGAATATTATCACTAATTCTCCGACCTTTGATGAAGGCGTTTTGAAAAGGGCCAACTATGGAGGGGGTAACTGCAGCCACCCTCTTGGCAATAATCTTAGTAATACATTTGTAAATAGTATTACAACAAGCAATCGGCCTGAAGTCACCCACAGAAGAAGCATTGGGAGATTTAGGAACAAGGGCAATGATTGTATTATTAACTTCCCTCAAGAGACATCCAGTATTAAAAAGTGTAGAACAGCCTTTATCACATCTTGGCCTACCACATCCCAATTCTTCTTGAAAAAATCAGCATTAAAACCATCAGGGCCAGGGGCCTTGTTTCCCACAAGTGAAAACATAGCATCATGAACTTCAGAGGAAGAAACAGGGGAAGATAACAACCGTACCTGGTCATCTGTGATACCAGCAGTCAATACAGACCTTATTTCTTGCATAGACGACCGACACTCAGTACCTCCCGGGCCAAGCGTCTCCTGGAAATGCTGTATGAAGAGGTTATGGACTTCTTTCTCATCAGAGACGAAATTGCCCATCTCATCCTTAATGGAAAGGATTCTATTTCGGAGATGGTGATTATTCACCGAGTGGTGAAAAAATTTAGTGTTGAGATCCCCTTCTTTTAACCAGCGTATTCTGGACTTCTGACGGAAGAAGGATTCCTCCTGGGACCGGAGATCATAAAACTGCTTAAGCTGTGTTTTTTCCAAATCTGCCAAGTCAACATTGAGAGGATCCAACCGGTATGCATCCTGGGTAGTCTTGAGAGCCCCCCTAGCAGCCACTACACGTGTAGACAGGTCAGAAAAGACTTCCTTGTTCAATTGTTTAAGGAGGACCTTCATTGCTTTTAACCTGAAGTATAAGCGATACATAGGAGTACCCGACTCCACGGTAGACCGGCCCGGTGAAGAAGAGACCGGAATTCGGGGTGTTCCATCCAGAAATTGAAGAATTTAAAAGGTATCCTCCTGGACACCGGGTTAACAATCTTTACAATCATAGGAGTATGGTCAGAGATACCTGGAGCGATAAAGGAAGCTTCAGAGAAAGAGAAATCCTGACACCAATTGCCATTAACCACAACTCTATCGATCTTGCGAATTTTACGATTAGTCCCTGAGGAGGCCGACCAAGTGTGCCGGTAGCCAACATACCTAAGGTCATTAAGCATAGCCTGAGCCAAACAATCCTTCAGTTCATCAAACGAGGGCAGCCACGAAGTGGAGCCACCCACTCTATCCGATGGGTCAAGAATGGCATTAAAATCCCCGGCAACTATCCACGGAGAATTATTCCAAGAGGAACTCAATTGAACTAGATCAGCCCATAGCAGCCTACGAGCCACAAAGGTGTGTTCTCCATAGATGACCGACAAGTTAAAAGATATACCGATCTAAGGTCCGCAAGCTTACCATGAATTGCTTGACCATGAGCTAGGAGGGCATCGAAATTCACTCTATTAGGATCCCACCACCCAAATTCGACCCCTAGGGGAAAAAGTGTAATTTGATATCCAAAGCCAACCAGGGGACCGTACTAGAAGAGATGGCCTCAAAACGACCAGCGGAACCTTGGTCTCTAAAACACCTATACAAAGAAAGGTTATGAGTACGCACAAGATTGCGGACTTCAGCTTGACGAACTGGGTCTACTAATCCCCTTATATTCCATATACCTATATACATATATAACTATTAGCATCAAAAGATAGTTCACTTACGTCGGCCTGTTCGTCGACAGCTCTTCGAGGTCGACAGACTGGCACCTTTCTTGGACGCTTGCAAGAGAACAGGACGAGCCACAGGCGTTGGCTCAATCCGAACCGGGCCTAGCACCCCGGAGCCAGCAGCACGTTTAGAAC
This sequence comes from Corymbia calophylla, assembly GCA_014182845.1. NCBI lineage: Eukaryota > Viridiplantae > Streptophyta > Magnoliopsida > Myrtales > Myrtaceae > Corymbia > Corymbia calophylla. The sequence continues at coordinate 7,590,570 of CM024702.1, forward strand.
CTGTCATTTTGGGCCCCTTACCCACCATAACGAGCTGGCTTCCGGCCGCGAGGCGGTGGGTATATGGATAACCAAATCAGCAGCACTCCTCAACACCTGCTGATGAGGCTTGAGGTCGCCTGCCTCAAGAGGATCCTCCTCAGAGCTGATGCCCACCTCCACATCCTCATCCAGGCCATCATCTGAAAAAAGAGACGCGGATGATGAAAAAGAAGGATCCGAATCCTGCCGAGGCCGAGGCATGGATAAGTTGGAGGAACAAGCATTGACTGAGGTATTTTGCACTTCTGCCTTCCATTTGTGCTTACTCCTCCTTTGCTGAATCACCCATCCTTCCCCCTCATTTGCTGCAGCAAGTAGGTCAACAGAGGCCTCTACTAGAATAGCAGGGCTGTGCCCCTTCACCATCATTGGCTGGGTCAAGGCTGTGCCAGAAGGGCCAGCATCTCCTTTATCAGTAGCAGTCAAGGGAGGAGCACCTTCTTCTTGAGGGTGGGGGCCTATCTCAGCACCCTCCACAGCAAGGGGCTTGGGCGGACACTTATGGCCAAAACATTCACAAAGTGGGTAGCATACTGGCCTCCATTCATACTCGACATCCACTTTACGCATGGTTCCACTGATGAGCACATCAACTGAAGAAGGAAACTCCGCCTTGGCTGAGATCTCGACACAAACCCGAGCAAAAGAAAGCAACTTCATTTGTTTAGTCCGCCGGTCCACATAGAGCGGCTTACCCAGCACACTAGCCACTACACTGATCCCCGGGGCGGACCATAGCGCGTAAGGAATGTTCTTGAGTCGAACCCATACCGGAACCGCCGAATGTTGAACCTTCGAGAGTTCAAGTAGTGGGTGCCATTGTTGAAGCATAAGCGGCACCCGGCTACTCTTGTTAAAGGCCCCCTTCAATCACTCTCCTACGAATTCAAGATCCGAATATGGAAGAAGAAGAAACCTAGGTCATTTGCTTTGACATCCACTAGCTTATCACCCCATACATGCTTAATGGCAGATTCAACCAGCCTAAATGGTAGTTTTTTCCCTACCAAATACCCCACAATACATTCCTTCCAAATGGGGTCCGATGCCTCCAAAACCTTATCCGAGACCTCGGCCACCAGCTTGTCATTGATACGGGAAGGTTTAACAAAAGTCAGACTATATCCCTTCATGGCTGTCTTAGCTACATTGACCCACGAGCGATCCACAAGGGAACGTCCTTGCTGTCCAGATTGTTTCTCAAAAACACCTTGTGAAGCCTCCTTGGATCCCTGCCCTTTAGATACTTCCCTTTGTCTATCCTGTATTCCCCTGCCATCATCTTGCTGCTTACCTCCTCGGTCACCAAAGATTCAACTCGGGTTCAGCCCCGCCTTGAACCTCGCCAACCAAAGACGCCGGCTGGGTTGCTCGCCCTTGCAGGAAGCCCTTCTGAGCAACCGGCACATGTCTAGCAAGATAAGAAAAGCCAGCTTGAAACCGGCCATCAATACCAGCCCCATCATCGCTCCTCCCCAAACTAGAGCCAAGCCTATGATCATTATCATCTCTTCGTCTAGCCTGAAGACCACTACCATCAACCCGCTGACTACCGCCCTCCCTAACAGCATTCCTTTCAATACTCACAAGGCCCGCTTCTGCCCCTTTGGTCACCGATTCCCCTGTACCCCGACAACCATCCACAGCCTGGGACACTCGCCCCTTCTGTGCAACAGACGCATGCCTAGCAGCAATTTGGGTTCGGCCAACATCACCAGCAGCCACCGGTTCGTTCCCCCCCATGCCAGACAAATTCCCCTGTTCTGAGGACTGATAACAGTCGCTAATCAGTGGTTCTAGCAACCCACAAGCTACATTCAGACCATCAAGCCTACCATCAACTTCGTGCAAGGTACCAAGAGGATTTCTACTGGAATCGGTGACCAAATCGGGTGGACTCAGCCCCGATTCCATTCCAGACACACCCACAGCAGAACCCTAGAGATAGCAAGCCATACCCGGAGCTTAGACAAGTTCAGCTGGAGATCTTCGGAGAGAGGGAAGAGGAGGAAGAGTCGAGGAGGGCCTCCGAGTTTCAGATCAAACTGTCTCCTGTAGCCACCGGAACAGCGCGCCCTCACCGGCGAGAACACAGCGTTGCGGTCGCCAGAAAGGGAGAAGACGCTCCCAACCAGAAAATGATTTTTATAAGGCAACATATATTCGTATGCAATTCCTCGCGAATTGCGGTTTTGAGAACGTCGAATCGTGGTACTTGTAGTGCGGTTGAGGTTAGGGTTATTCTAGTTTCTCTAAAAACCTTCAGTCGGATTATATGCAGATTAGCCTGAAAAAATTAGGATGTTATTGCTATATATCCAGACCTTTCCATGCAAATTACGTGACACAAAAAATTCAAATAATATCGTATCTTGTCTTATCTCCGGTCTAAGAATATGGACAATAATGTATCCGAGCAAATTATCCTACACAGCATAAACATTTGACATCATTTGAACGAAGCAAAAACGACGTAAACTATTAACATTAACTTTTGGAAAGGGCAATATTTTTCTCCATCATTGTTAAAAGGATGTTTTCCAACAATTAGTGTGACTTTTTGGTTAAAAATATAGACACCGCCCGCATTCATTACCTAATAAATTGGCATGAGGGTGATACCTGTACTGGTAACTCACGCTTCAAATGTCTAATTGGAGGTTTTAGAAAAATAAAAGACTAATCGAAAACGTAGAAAAAGTGTTAAAGGCATACCTATCGAGGTGTTAAGCAAAATAAATCTTACATTGGGAATATGATACGAAGTAATTAATATATCTTAATTGGCCAAAATCTTATCAACCTATTTTTTTTTGAATAGATGTGGATCCAATTGGATATGTTAATGATATTGGAGTTGGGTTCTCTTTTGACGATATGTTCATGTGAGGGTATCCAACCTGTGTTGTGTCCATCAATAAGTGGTATCGGAGCCGATAGTTGACTGATGGCCTACTTCTTACCTGTGTTTGCTGGATATTTCAAAAAAGGAAAATCTCTGATGTGACTTCCTAATTGAGGTGGCCAATATTGTACCCCAGCTTCATGCTAAGCTTGGCTAGGCCAAGGTAATTGAGGTGAAGAGAAGTCAATGCTGTCCTCACCAGCATCTACCAACTTCGTCTAGTGAAGGTGGAAACTTTTGAGTTGAGATAATGTTGGTGAAGAATGATATTTGAATTAAGGGAGAGTTGGAATAACGTAGGTGGGTCAAATGTGAGGGCAGATTTGTTAAGGTGCACATGTGATTGTATTAGGTGAAAGAAATCCCACATGTACATGTTGTTTTGACTATCTAATTATCTTAATTGTGACATAACTCATTGAATCAAACCTTTGAGGAAACTAGAATTTGGGTTCCCTCTCAGCAGGAATTGAGCTTGGCAATGAACTTGTAACAAAATAAGTTTAAAGTAATCGAAAGTCATTGATGGATTGGATTAGTGAATGAAAGCTTACCATCGAAGTTGGATTAGCTAGTCGAACTAGGATCTTTTTTAAAAGTACCATTGAATACTTGTGAAATGAACACAAAGATCATAGCCAACAGGATTGCAAACATTCTACCAGCTATTATTAGCCCTAGCCAAACGGCTTTTGTCAAGGGAAGACGCATAACAGACAATATTCTGCTGGCCCAAGAATTGTTTAGTGGATTTCAGTCGACCACATACTCCCCTAAATGTGCAATCAAAGTTGACTTTCGGAAGGCGTATGATACTTTGGACTGGGACTTCCTGGAAGCTACCCTTATGGCATTTGGATTTCCTCCCCATTTTGTATATCTAATTATGGAGTGTGTTCGAACACCTAAATTCTCGATTTCTATTAATGGAGAAATGCATGGTTTCTTTAGTAGTGGAAGGGGACTTAGACAAGGTGACCCTGTCTCTCCCTATCTCTTCACCATGGCTATGGAGGTTCTCTCCGGCATCCTAGAAGCTCAAGCTAGACGTGCAGAATTCCGGTTTTATTGGAGGTGTAAACAAACTCGCCTAACACATTTATTCTTCGCGGATGATGTCTTCATCTTTAGCGAGGGTAGAGTCACTTCGGTTACTTGCATGAAGGAAGGCCTTGACATGTACTCCCGTTGGAGTGGACTCATCCCAAACAACAACAAAAGTGAAGTCTTCATTTCAGGTGGACCGGAGGCTACACGGGATCAAATCCTGCAAACTCTGAACTTCAGAATGGGAGCTCTTCCAGTTAGATACTTGGGCGTCCCAATTATCACCGCAAGACTAAGCAAAACGGACTGCAATGCCCTGGTATGTTTACTAATGGCAAGAGTTCAATCGTGGACTCATAGATTTCTTTCTTTTGCGGGTAGGCTACAATTGATTAAGTCAGTCCTTCACGCTATACAAGTATATTGGGCATCTATTTTTTGGCTCCCGTCGTCTATTATTGCTAAGATAGAGCAAATTTCCCGGCAATTCTTGTGGAAAGGCCCGGGCCTTGGTGTGGGAGGCGCTAAGGTGTCTTGGGACGATGTGTGTCTCCCCAAGCAAGAGGGAGGTCTAGGCATTCGGAAGATTCGAGAAAACAATAAAGCTGCCATGATGAAACACATATGGATTCTTTTCACGGATAAAGAGTCTCTTTGGTGCAAGTGGGTGCACTCTAATCACCTCAAAAGGGTGAACTTCTGGATGGCCGATGCCCCAACCTCGCTCTCTTGGGCATGGCGTAAGTTGCTCAGTATGCGGGAAGAAGTTCGACCTTATTTTAAATGGAAAATTGGAGACGGAAAATCCACTTCTCTTTGGTTCGATCCTTGGTTGGACATAGGCCTGCTCAGTTCATACTTTTCTAACAACCAAATATACCGATCGCCTCTTCGAAGGGAAGTGGTGGTGGCGGATGTATTTTCTATTGAAGGCCGCACCACACTGGAAAAATTATGGAGTCTTCAGGTTATGCTTCCTAATCTATCAAGCACCTTCGATTCTTTTCAATGGAAAATGCATACCTCGGGCCGGTTTTCTATTGCATCTGCATGGGCTACAATTAGGTTGAGAGCTACTCCGGTCCCATGGGCAGAATTTATATGGGACAAGGCGATGGCCCCACGTCATCAATTTCTTCTTTGGCTCATCTCCCGAAGACGACTCCCAATCCAGGTACTCCTCATGTCTTACGGTAGACTATCAGAGGCCCGGTGTGCTTTTTGCAAATTGAGACCTGATTCCATTGACCACTTATTTTTTGAATGTCACGTTCCCAACTCTCTTGCTACTTTTTGGGCGGCAAAATGCAACCTCCCTTGGTCCAACCGACCTTAGTTACAAAATATCCAGTGGCTTAGCAATTCTCTATCTGGCCATGGCTTTTATGTAGACATTGTCAAGTTTTCTTTTGGTGCATTGTGCTATGCAATATGGAAATCCAGGAACGATCTCATTTTCCGCACCGCCAAGCTCTTTGTGCCATCCATACAAAGACACCTCATCAAGGCAGTCCAAGACAAAGCACTGGCTTTCAAAAAGGTTGCTGATACCGTAAGGAATAGAAGTCTACAAAGTAGTTGGGATATTGATCCTAGAATTTTTGAGTAACCCTTGTAAAGGGTTACCTCTCTAGCGCTCTTGATGTATTATGTATATCTGCTGTGAACCCGGCCCCCCCACTCTAGTGGCGTGTTGTCTCATTGAGTGGCGAGGGTGCTGGTTTTCACCCCTTGTACATTATTGGCCGATTATCATATATATTACTTACCTTTACCAAAAAAAAAAATACTTATGAAATGAAATTTCACAGTTTTTAATGATACTCCAACTATCTCGTATTACATGTAATTACCATTTTTAATAGTGAACTATTTTTCAGTGATATGTTATAAATGGTTTTGAAAGACACTTGTTAATAGGATCTTACTCATTAGTATTGAAAATAAGTTTGGGACTATATTGTACTAAATTCATAAGTAGACAGGTACGTGATTGAATAAACAAAAATTCAAGATTCGTTGGTGTCACTATCTTGATCGAAATACCATCGGAAGACAGTACGTGCAAGCAATCAAGTTCACATGTAGCATCCCGATTTGGAATCCTAAGAATTCCATGTACCCACTAACTTAGCTTTCTCAGATTCACAAAAGCTACGGATTAGGATCACGTCAGCTATGGATTAGGACAGCATCGATCTCCATGGTGCAAAAGAATTCTCCCCTCCCAAGGCAAGGTATGTCCCACTCCTTTATTGAGAAATTCCAGATTCTTCGAAGGGGCCAATCAACTGGAACCCCATTGATCTGTGAAGGGAAGAATGGTGATCGGGCATCCGGCCGTATGAGCCAGGAGTGGTTAGGCTCATTGGTTGTGACTTATTTCGAGTTCTTATCTTTCAGATGCGATGCAACCATTCAATCAAAAAAGGAAAATCTACACGATAAGTTAGATATAACTAGCTTTATTTTAAAGGACAAGATACCTATTATAAAAGAAGCTTTTTCGGCTTTTGTTCAAGATAAGAGGTTAGGCCAATTGGGGGATAACTGGTTGCGGTATCGAATATCCCGAGAGATGTTCTTGTAGGCACAGAGGGTTCCAAGTAACACCCTTCTCGGCTACCATATCGTTACTCTTCCACATAAGACCAGCATGTCATCGTGATCCACATTGCATGAATTTGATTTCATGTGTCATAGTCCAAGAAAATTACAGGCGTATAATGTCAGCCTCATGCTCGATGTGGGGACATCATAACATGGTGAAAGTGAAATGCAAACTTTTGTGGCCGACCCAAGAAAGACTCATGTTAGCATATACTAACTTTCCTTTTTCCTAGTAGGGTATAAAATAAAATTTTGGGGGGACCCATGTATATGTGTGCGTGTGTCGAATCTTTTATTTTTCTGTTCTTGACAATAAAAAAATGTAAATTTACAAATTAGGTACTTCTTGAGTTTGAATCGGGAAGGGTGGCTATAAAACATGGGTTTGTTTCTATCTTTTGTCCCTGTATTTTAACTTCTTTTCCAGCCAGGTCCTTGTAAATTTGGAATTTCTAATCAAGTCCTTTAGTTTGCAGACCATATCTAATCAAATTCTTTTACTTATATATAATATCTAATCAAGTCCTTCAGATACAAAGTCTAGCTGAATTCACTTGACATGGTCATTGAAGGACACTAGAGTGTGGTGTGATCTAAATATTGCTGTGTAGGTCACCCACCATAGGTTGTGGATAGTGAAAGAATCAGTGTTTTCAAATTTATTTTTTTATGCTCCCGCCAACTCACAATCGATAGTTGGTGTTCACTTAGACAATATTTGGGAAAATTGTCCAAAAAGTCCTATATTTATTGAATTTTTTCCAATTTTGTTTTAAACATTTCGATTTTATTAATTGAATCTTAAACCTTTTGGCAATTTACCAATTGAGTTTGTCCAGCTAATTTTAATTGGAAATCATTGACATTGATGCCAATAGTGCCACGTAGGACGACTAATGCTAATGTGGATAATTTTTTATAAATTTTATAAATTGGTTTTTCTTTAAAAAGTTGAATTGTTGAATTTTTTTTTTCTTTTTTTTTTTTCCTAACCAAGTCTAACAAGGGCCTCGCAACCCTCGCCTGTGACCGGCAAGGGTTGACCAGCCCTCACCTATGATCGGCAAGGGTTGGCCGGCAACCCTTGGCGGTCTTGGAATAAAAAAGGAAAAGAAAATAATAATAAAAAGGAGAAGAAAAATAAAAAATACATAATTTTTTAAAAAGTTATAAAAATTATCAACATCAATGCAACCTACCACGTGGGATGACTAGTGCCCATATCAATGATTTTTGAGCTAAAATTGGCTAGATGAGTTCAATTAGCGAATTGCCAAAATATTTACGACTCAATTGGTAAAATGGAAATGTTCAATATTAAATTAGCAAAAGTACAATATGTTTTCAAAATTTTTGGACAATTTTCTCAAGAATATTTAACCTTACAGCAAACACCAACGTCCTCCAACAACCACATAAGTTGGATTTGGATGAATTTTGTTTCAGGAGAGATTTGATTTGACTTTCAAAGATTTGAGGAAAGAAATGGAAAGTAGAGGAACTAGCTTAGAAAAGTAATTAAAGTACAGGAATGAAAAATAGAACTTCCGCTATAAAAAGATCGAATCAATTATCGTGTGCCTAAACCAAAATAAATCCGTTTCTGAGAAAACTAAAACAATATTAGGGTTTTCGAGGAATGAACCCACCCACGACACCTAATATGGAACTTAGAAAAGTAGTAGAAAGAAATTCGACCTAAGCTTCGGACAATGACCTCTCTCCGTCCACCACCGACGGCGGATTCCGGATGAACCTACACTGTTGCCATCATCTTCTTTATCTTTTTAGCCCAAAGTAATGAAACATGAGCCTAACAGGAAAATTTCGAGTTCGCTACGTATCATTGTTTATCATCAAAGAAAAGTTGAATAGTACTTGGCAGAAAAAAGGAATATGCGTATCAAGACATCAACTTTTAGTAAGTTGAATTATGGGCGAAGAAAAAATTATGTGCACGAATTGTTGCATGACATGTTGAATAGAGACAATGTTAAAGTGACCGGACTTATACACATATCATCCAAGTTATAGAGAATATGTCTCGAGTTAGCCGCCGCATTGTCGGTGCTTTGAGGGCGCTTTTGACCGCCATCTAGCAGAGGCTAAATTTGATAAAGAAAAAGCTAACTTTGCTGTTCTCCTGGATGAATTTTAAAGTTAGGCGGGTATTTTGCAAAGGAATATGAAATTTTGGACTTGTTAGAATATTTCACTGGACAAAACTTTGGACGTGTTAGACATGATTTTCTGCTATCAATATACCTTCCCCTTTTGTCTTCCCGGAAGTTATATATGAATAAAAGTTTAACCTAACTTTTCTTTTCTTCAGATACTTATATCCATATGCTTTTGACTTCGATTCATGCTTGTTGTTATAACACGACAAGTGAATTTCTTGGTAGTGTTCGATTAATTAATACCACTAAAAGGAATTCCATCACTTTTCGCACTCACCTAAACCCACTCTCCATTAGCATGTAGGAGCTTTTTAGCATTCCTTTTGGTCCTTAATAACCGGCTTTACGTAATAAATCATAGAAAAAACTAGGTAATGATGAGACCTGCAAAGGGTTTGATTGTCTAGTATCCTTTTTTTCTTTTGTGCAAAATATGAGAGATTTAACAGTGGACTCGATTAATTTTCATGCATGGATAAAAATCGATTTATCCATACGCACTGGACAAGGCCCGCCTTGATGATTACTTTAGCAAATCTCTAATTCTTATATATTGAAAGTGGATAAAGCTCGTATGAGGTTGAGCGTTGACTCACGTGGCATGCCCACGCATGAATTTTATCCAATAATTTCTTTCTAATGGCTGCTTTGACAAATCATTAATCCTAGCAAATCTCCAGTTCCGCACTCCTAATTCTTCTGCATATTTTGGTAATAGATTTCTATATAATACTATATACATGGATGAAGTTACAAGAGATTAAGCCACGCGGCAAGCTCACGTGTGAGTTTTATCTAGTAATTTGTTTTTTTTGTGTGACTTTATCAAATCTCTAGTCATAGCGAATTTCTAATACTAAATCTCTAATTCATATGCATATCTTGGTATAAAATTTATAATCGATATGCTTTTACATACTCTTATGCATAATTCTCTGATAGAAAAATGCATATTTTGGAAGTAAATGTTCAACATCTATTGTTAACAGTATTTTATAGGTTTAAAAATAATAATTCACAACGAGGTTTTGAAAGAGTTTAACAATGTAGGGATACCGATTTCCTATTTGACTCGTATTTAAAAAAACAATATGTTAAAGGTCAATTTAATATTGGGATAATATTTGACAAATAAATAATATTAATTAGGGGTGAGCATCGGTCCGGGTCGACCACTGGACCGACCCCGGACCGGCCCAACCCCGCCGGTCTGGTCCCGGTCCGGTTCCCCAAGGGGACTGGGTCGGTCCTTGGTCCCGAGATCTCCGGGCCGTGTATCGGCGGGTGGTCCTCGGTCCTAGGAGTTTTGGGTTGGTCCAACCCGACCAACCCCGGCCTTATATATTATATTATATATAATATATTTTTATTTATTCTAAAGAGTAAACCCTAATACAAATGGCATCCTCCTCCAGTACTCTTGTTCTCTTCTTTGTACTTTATCCTCTTAATATTCAATTTGCCAAGTAAAATTGAAAGAAACAACTTCACTCGTGAGCAATCTTGCCCCACTCGCCACTTTTGGTCGCTCACCACTCAACACTCACCTCGCTCACTTTTGGTCGCTAACCACTCGACACTCACCTCGCTTGTCATGCTCACCCCACTTGTTGCTTGACGCTTGCGCCGCTCACCTCTATTCGCTAACCTTGCTCGTTCTAAGTAAATCATAAGGAAATAAAGTCCTAATTAGAAATTCTTTTTGCTCGTGAGCAACGCTCGTCTTGCGGCTCTATAAGCAATCTTAATTGTTTTTATGGTTTCTTGCTTTTAGCAAGTGTGAAATTTTTATTGTTACCTTATTTTAAATTTGTTGAATATGTATTAGTATTTATAGTTTAGTTAAAATCACAATATCGATAAATATGTAATTTGAAATAATTGGTTTAATTTTTCAGAAATACAAAAAAATGAAAAAAAAATTAATGATTGGTCCTGAGTTAACCCTGGAACCGGACCGAACCCATTGGGTCGGTCCGGTCCTCGGTCCTAGGCTCAATAGGGTCGGTCCTTGGTCCCAAAAATTGAGGACCAACACTGTGCGGGTTGGTCCTAGGGTTAGGGGGTGGACCGGCCCAACCCGGACCATGCTCACCCCTAATATTAATAGCATGTTTTAGAAATAATAAGTGATTGGTTTCTTATAGGACTCATATTTGACATATAAATTATATTAAAACATCAATAAAAAATCCATCGTCACAATGGCATGCTTTTTACAAATAAATGAATATAATAAAATTACCCACGCGTAGAAGGAAAAAAATATATGTTTAGAGGGTTCAGTTACATGACTACATAAGCGAAATGTAATAAATGATGACTATTATGATTGAAAAGTTGTATGTATAAATATTATCACAAAGAATTTTTAAGCACTTTAAAAGTAAATGATATAAACAAATTGATAGAAAAATACATAACATGATAGCCCATATTTAACAGACAAATGACATAATATGTACTAAATATGTGCTAAATAAGATGTTCACTAAGAGTTGACATTGTAGCAAATCTATTATAACATGGTAGTCTATATTTGAAAAATAAAAAATCGAAAAAATGAAAGAAAAATGATAGTCAATATTTAAAGATTTATGATATAAATATGTACTAAATCTATGCTAAATAAGATGTTCACTAAGAGTTGAACAATGTAGCAACGTCTGTTGTAACATGAAAGTCTATATTTGACATATAAAAGGAATTAGCGGAGTCATAACAAAATAATCCATTACAAAAAAAGCTAAATTTCATGGTTTACAAATAAAAGAATTTAGAAAATAAAAAAAATCAACTATTAGCAAATCAATAGAAAAAAATTTTATCCATTTTTTAATGAAAATTTTATATAATGAAAGTTGATTTGAAGGGTCATATCGGACGGTTAGGCAAAATGTGAAAAATAATATAAGTTAGTGCATAATCATTGGCGACACTTATGATTAAAACAATACTTATGGTAAAAATCAAGTTTTACTATCATTCCTATCACTTTACGATGAACAAGAACAAAGTAAGGTGAATTAACTATGGATGCCTATTTGACAAAGTATTTTGCTTTATTTAAAAAATAATAACATTACATGACATGATGGCACTCTCATATTATCCAAAGAAGATGCTAGCACATAATTTTACGACCAAATGAAAATTAGCAAATTACAATAGATTACCAATTAACACAAGTATTAAATCGAAGAAAACAATTAATTTAAGTTGATGGACAATTTGTAGAAAGGGAATTTGAATTTTATCAAAATGGGGGGTGATCTTAAAAAATCAACATATTAATATATATTTTCTACAAAAATTCTCATTGAGGCCAACATTTATGATATATAATATAAAAAATATAATCTTAAACCTGTGCAATGCGTGCACATCTAGTTAGTGCAAGATATATAAATCAATTCCATGAAATTCCACTAGAAATGAGACCGAGAAACAAAGGGTAACTTCAATTGTGACTCTTCCATTAAGACATTGCACAAATGTCAGGGGGTGATCAATTTTAGGGTGGGACCCACCCTATAATCGGACTGGTTAGTCCCATCTTCTTCTCGAGCTGAACTGAGATCGGTTGTATTTTTTTTTTTTTGTCAGTCAACTTGTGTTTTGAAAGTTTTCTATCCTGATGGTCGAGTGGCTTTCTGGAGGTTTACCATGGATTAGATCATCTTTGGCTGTCATTAGTTAAGTTTGAGGTGGATTTCTATCTTGCATTGAAAGAAAGTGATTTTTACTCGTGTTTTGCTGTAAACAAGCCAAGCAAATGTTATTAAGAAAAAAACAGATTGTGGTGATTTGGTTTCTTGGTTTCATTTCCTGTCCGTAAGATGTATGTCAACGATTACTACTATGTTGACATTGTTGGCAAAGCTTATATTGTTCCACTGGTCCGATTATGCTCAAGGAATTGGAAACTGGATCGATTCTGGTAGGAATCATCTAGAACCAGTCAATGTTGGATCGGGGCTGTGCTCACCAGTCACCCCTACCAATGTCCACCTCTTTACTCTCTCTTTCTTTGCAGGTGCATGAAGTTAGAGAGCAACCTTTTGTGTTGAGAGCACAGGTGAGAGAGAGAAAGACTCTTACGGGTTAAGTCAAGCTTTATGCTTTTATATCCCCTAAATTTTTATAACAGTACCAAAAGTGAGGATGTGTGTGTACAAGGAGATCTCTTTTAGTTACAGAATTAACCAATACGATGGGGTTTTGATTACTTTAAATAAAACTTCACATAATGTGAATATTAATTCTGTTGTAATTATCTGCATATTATTAGTTTTTTCCTGCAAAAATTCAAGAGATATAAATCATCTCAAATTCCACTAGAAATGAGACTGAGAAACAAAGGGTAAATTGGATGGTGACACTTCCAACAAGACGCTGCACCAATGCCCACCTTTTTACTCATTATTATTCAAACACTACAAAAATATCTCTCTCTCTCTCTGTGCATGGAAGTTAGAGAGTAACCTCTTGTGTTGCGGCACGGTTGAGAGAGAGAAAAAGAGAGAGAGAGAGAGAGAGAGACTCTTATGTGTTAAGTAAAGTTTGTGCTTTTTCGAACCCTAAATTTTAATAACAATACAAAAAGAGAGAATGTGGGGTGGGGCTTTTTTTCTTTTGTTGGGGAGGGGGGTGTGTGGGGTTTGCGAGAGACCAAAGAGCAACATAAATTAACACACACTCTCCTTTATCTTTCCATCTTCACTTTCTCTTTCTTTCTCTGCAACTCTCCCTTCTTGATGTGATTCTCCACCATATCTCTCCCAAAAAAAACCCCAAAACCTTTTCCAAAAGAGAAAGAGAGAGAGAGAATTAAAGCTCAAGAACCATGGTGTTCTCATCCATTCCAGTCTATCTAGATCCACCCAACTGGCCACAGGTAATTGTTTCTCCAAAATTCACATCTTTTTACATGATCTTATTCTCCAAAAGCTAAAGAAATCGTGAAAAAGATAAATATTCCCATTCCAAAACTCAACCCTTCTTTCTTTTCTTGAATATACCCAGATGTTTGATTTTTCTTTCTTTCTCTTTTCCTTGGTCTCCATGATTTTTCCGTGTTTTTTGACTACTTTAAGTGCTTTTTTAGCACCAAGCAAATCAACCGGGAGCAAGCAGTGAGATTCCTCAGCTTCCGCTGCCACCGCCCCCTCTGCCTGCCGGAGGGGGCGGTACAGGCTCCATCCGGCCCGGTTCCATGGCCGATCGGGCTCGGATGGCCAAGATTCCGCAGCCTGAGGCTGGGCTTAAGTGCCCTCGGTGTGAGTCGACAAACACCAAGTTCTGCTACTTCAACAACTACAGCCTCACGCAGCCGCGCCACTTCTGCAAGACTTGCCGCCGGTACTGGACCCGAGGAGGCGCGCTGAGGAACGTGCCAGTCGGTGGTGGATGCCGGAGGAACAAGCGGAGCAAGGGCGGCAGATCCAAGTCCCCTGTCACTGCAGAGCGACAAGCCGCTTCTGGCTCCACCACCAGCGGCAGTGGGGTTGGCGCCTCCTCTACTGGTGCCGCTGCGGACATCATCGGTCATTTGGTCCCACCACAGTCGCAACTGCCCTTCTTACCACCTTTGCATAATCTGAACGACTTTATCTCGAGTGACATGGGGTTGAACTTCGGGCCTGGAGCGCAGTCCCAGCTGGCGGTTGCACGGAGGAGCGTTGTGCCCGACGTCGAATTTCAAATCGGGTCAAGCAGTGGAGGAGGCTCACAACTATTACCTAATGGACTGAGTGATCATCAGTGGAGGTTGAATCAAATGCATCACCAAGTTCAGCAATTCCCTTTCTTTGCCAATTTGCAGACATCATCATACCCTTTGGAAGGTGAAGTCGGTGCAAGCGAACTCGTACCCAATAAGCCATTGGATCATTCTACTGGAATTGCCCATCAAATGGGGTCAACAGTGAAAATGGAAGAAAATCAAAGGTTGAATCTGTCGAGAAATTTGAACTTCACATCAGGAGTGTCATCATCAAGCAATAACAATGAGCAGTTTTGGGGTGGCAATAATAATGCATGGACTGATCTGTCCGGCTTCTCATCATCTTCCACAAGTCATCTTTTGTGAGAAATTGCTCTGATCTCTTCAAACTCAAAATTGGAAGTCTTCCCTAATAATTGCTGCTATATGAGGTGACTTGAAATGGCATGACTTCGACGAAAAAATTTAGGCGGGTCTCCAGATCAATGATGCTAACTTGCAAGCACCCAGTGCGGGAATTTGAACAAGGGTGAAATTTGGGAAAGGTGGGTTTTCAATATTAACTATTGTTGTCTCTCTTGATCATTTGTTGATGGAAAATAGAAGCAGTGTAGGCTTCTGTTCTCTCGGATTAATGTACTTTGTTTGCCCTTTTATAAATTCTTTTTTTAGCTTCACCGTAGTATTCTTTACGTATGAGATGTCTAGCTAGGTGATCATCTAGTAGCTAGGTTTGTGTGGTGATGGAGCTTGCTTGCTTACACAAGCATGGCTACACTCCATGTTGTCGTTACTGATCTAAATGCGTTGTGCTGAGTAAGTCTTATTAAACTTATATGTACACTGATTTCTGTCGATTATCATCTTTTTTCCTTTTATGAGTGCCTTTGATTACATGATGGCCTAGACAAATAGCATCATGATAAATTGTTGATCTGCTGATGCTATAAATACCCATTTAGAAGCTTATTTCAGCAAGTTCAGTATATATTTCTAGGAAAGCTTTTTCGTTTATTCATGATCATAATATGTCAGTGTGAAAGCAGAGGAAAACTTTAAAAAAGGAGAACAACATGCTTGAAGGCCCGTCAAGGAGAACACATTCACCAAAATCATTCATCACAAAGAATTTCTGCAACCTGGGGCGACCATATAACTCTTTCGCATGTTTGTTTATGTTCGTGTCTGTTCCGTTCTAGCTACCATTTGTCCTCCTCTTAAACATGTTGAAAACTTGGGCTTCATGTTTCGACACACAAGAATGCACCACATCGACAATGACTAACGGTAGGAATGCAACAAAGTTTCAAAAAGTTGGTATCAACTAACCCATATGGTTGTATGTCATGTGTTGTATCCGGATTCAAGATAATACGTCTCATATAGATTTTTGCACATCTTTCTTACCACTAATGTACTGTATCACACATGGCACATGTTCAATTCCTTTTAGCACCAAGTTAAAAAAAAATGCTGTATTTGGCCTATTACCAAAATTTTGGCTCGGGTCTTATATAGTATGTCATATGCCATAAATACATTTTGATATGTTTCCTAACATTTCAAACTTCTAGAAGAAATGATTTGTTTAACATGTTATCAGAGTGCAGATCGAGAGTCGAACCCTAACATCCTCTGTCAATTTCTCCTGCTTGTCACTTCTCTTAATATGCTAGTTTCATGTTTTGTTGGTTAGCCCATTAATGTGGTTTCATCCAACCTATCTTATGTGCGTAAAACCTAGCTTACACACAAGGGCGAGCATTAAGTCATATGTTATAATTACATCATTGGCTGCTTCCCAACAACTTAAACTTCTGGGGAAGACGGTTTGTTCGGCATGTTTCAGGAGGTTGGTAAACATTAAACTTAATGTGCTTGGTGTGAATCTCCCCCATTTATTATCAAAACGTAAAATTTTGTATATCTCATGACGCTTGTTTACAATATAACCAACAGCTTATCAGTTGCTGCTCTTCGGAAGATTGTTTTGAATCTTGTCTGCGGGAAGTTACTAATCATCCCCCGATATTGAAACAAAAAGAAGAAAGAAAGCAAAAACAAAAGACAAAAGTAAAAGAAGAGGATGGGAAAAGGTGGAAGAACGCAAGAGAGATGATTTTGAGAAAGCACTGCACATCGACCGTACGTCTTAACCAGCTTCCCTTGCCATTTCAAGCCAAGTGAAGTTAGTGGGCAAAAATTTTCCTCCTTTTCTTGGTCAATTTTTCTGATCCGCGCAGTCACTTCTCAGCAATCTTTGTTTGATCTTTAAGAGCCATGCATGAAGAACTGTTCCTCCACGCTTCCATTCATACACATCCATCACCCTTCTTTTCTTCTGATCCCGTCAATGCCAATTACGAATTCCTAGAAAATCTGTCGGTCTCACTCTCTTTTGGAACTTTTACTCGAGAAAGACTGGTTTTTCCACCTGCCCAAGAAAGGCGATAAAAATAAAAATAAAATTAAAAGAGAAAGAAAATCGTAAGTTGAACGCATCTAAGTTCGTGCCTCCAATCAAGGAAAAAGGAATGAGAAGTGTCGCGACTCAGGAATGAAGATATTTTCTGGACATATGGTACTATATTTAGTTTTTCGGGAACCCTCGACAAGTGGGAAACGACGACATAATCCTTTGTTGCCTACTTAGGGACACTATGACGAAAATGATTGTGTAATTATAGGCGAGATTGCCTCGTACTCGTTGTTGCGCTGTGGAGTTACACAGTGCATGGTAATTGATGGACAGAGAAGCAGTTGGGTAACGCCAAAATCCCACTCAAAACCATGCAGAGAGAGAGAGAGAGAGAGATTCTTTTTCTTTTGGTGAGGGGGTGAAAAAAATTAATATATAACACAAGACGTAGACGAATCATAGGACGTGGTCAAAGAAATGATGACAAAAACGAAAATGTGTTCAAACGCTCCTAGTTATCCATTTTTGTTTCATTAGGGTTTTGTGTCAGTCATTCGCTGGGCAGACAACATCAAAGCACAGAAGGAAAAAAAAAGGCCTTCTTTCTCGCTATAATTGCTAAAAAGAAAAACGAAATCCACCAAAGCGTCCATCATTTCGCTTTGTCATTATCAATACAGCATCCCACTTTTAAACTTATAATCACCACACGTTATTAATCCTCTGTATCATGAGCTTTGATTAGTCCCATCGTAATGTGGGTTCTTGACTGTATCCGATGAATATAACTAGAAGATCTCAGGTGGAAGTATATCTTCCTTAATTTATCGTAGGATCAGAGGGATTGAGTTGATTTTAACCATTTTTGCAACCTTTCTAACCCTTCTTAATGCATGGTGATGTAACTTAAATTTATCCGATTTCATTGGTGATGGATTTTTCTTCTTTTTTTTGGGGGTGGGGGGAGGGGGAGGGGTTCTATCTTCCGCGAAACTGTCTTGAAATTGTAATAAGTCAGTTGCAATTAATTGATTTCTCTACAAATTCCAAATTGGACTCTAAAAGTCTAAAGTTTTTGTTGCGGAACAACAACAAAGGATGGACCAATCAAAGGCACAAATAATAAATGATGAAAGCAAAATCCAAACAAAATGAGACACAAAAAATATGTCGAAACCCAAAATGGGAAAAATCATGAGTTGATTGGGTAGAAAGAGGAGTTGCACTATCTTTAACAACGAGTACAATAGTACAATCCTCAATCACTTGATGAGCCACAACATTTAAAAATCCAACAAGAAAATAGGAAGAATAAAGAAGGGAGATAATGTGTAAACTAGGGTAGGGTGTGTGTTGTGCAATACATCCCTTAAATCTCTCTTCAAAAAACCCTAAAACAAATAATAGCATCCAAAATTCCCTTGTCACCAATTTGAAAGTCAAAACTTAACAGTTTTTATCAGGTTATTATTTGGTGAAACAAAAAGGTAAAAGATTATGCTTCTCTTTTTCACAAACTTGCCAAAAAAAAAAAAAATAAAATTGGATAGTTGAAACTTGCCGATAAAATAGACTGCTATCATTCACATGCATTTAATCCAAATAAACAATTAACTGCCCTAGATGACCGAACTCCGTATACTAATTGGTATTATGAATATCTGTGCCACTGTCTGATACATATAGGCTTGTTTCAAGAAAAGGTAGGGCCAACAATGGGGTCGATTTGCGACAAAGTATCTCTTACACGCATTTATTTTGTGCTTGAATACATCTCCTTTGTTTATATTTGATGTTTAGCTGGAAATACTTATTTAAAGTTAGTGATCAATATAAAGTTTAGAGCTTTGGACAAAACTTTTGCATTAGCCAAGATAGGTGGGCTTGTACGTGACTAGGATTATTGCTTTCGAAGGGACTCAAGAAAATAAAAAAAGAAAATATATATATTGTTACCAGCGTGATGATGGGATGGGATCTTCTTTTTTGTGGTCGGTTGGTCGAAGTGGTACAAGAAATACTGAGATCCCGAAATGGCCAATAATAAAAGAGGGGGTATCTATAGAAATATTAGAAACCGTTAAAAATGGGGAAAACGAAAAGGAAAAATGCCAAGCTCCATATGAATGTGTGCATAATCTGTGTTCTTCTTTCCATTGATGCCCACATGAATAGGCGTGAAATGCTCTCTGCGTTTCCATGGCAGCTTTCGCTTTTTCTAGACGCCCTTGTTTCCCAAGTCCCTCCTCTCTCTCTCTCTCTCTCTCTAGAGAATGAGATGTTCCAATCTATCTTCTTTTTCTAGGGTCACGTGGTCCCACATGTTGTCAATCATACAAATATTGAAAGATTCCCTAGTCATTTCTAGAAACCTTATTAGGAGACATTGAATTTGCAAGAGAGAGAGAGAGAGAGATTATATCTACATGTGACTAGAGGGCTTCAAATATCAAAAAGGGATTGATCTCGTTTTCTACTTTTTGGGAACCCTCTGTAAGACCATCTTCTGCGGTGAGTAATGAAAGCTTAGGAAGCAAGCAAATTGGTTAACTAGCTGTTCATAGTCATTGAATTGAAAGACAATCAATCTATCATCAAAGCTTCACTTTCATCCAAAAGATTTGGTGACTAGTTGATGGATATTAGGTCGCAGTTGACAACGCTTTATTTGCATCTAACTTAATATTCTAGGATCGTTTCGACAAGAGTTCTAATTAAGAGGAAGAAAATTAGGTTCAATTTACTTGTTGAAGAAGATGGGATTAGTCTAATACACACGGATCGCTGTTCTTGCTTGCCTTACTTGAATTTTCAATTTCGTTTTCCATTTTCACGAATAGTAGAATTTTTGAAAAGTATTTCAACTCTAGATGAAATTATGCTCATCGACAAGAACGAAACCATATGGAGACACAATTACCCAGACAAACCAGGTCTCTATCATTCAAAAGAACCTGAAATTGATTCAGATGATGGCAATTGTCAGGAGGAGAGGAGAACGCAATAAGGTGCGTCCACAAACATGACACCGACTAGCACTAATTCTTGAGTTGAATAACCAGATCCTTCGAGTTTATTTCCTAAATAGGACCGCGTTTGATATATATATTTAGTTAAGTTCATACACTGATGATATTCATAACTTGTAAACCATTTATTAGAGGTATAGTTGGAAGAAACTTTATCAAATCGGATGAAAAGATAGGCCATCTAGATATGCATTACGTGCTTTTGTTTCAAATGAAGGAAAATGACAGCTAAAATGCTTGGCTTGGGAAAGAACTCTTTTCTCCTATTCAATCTACTTTATTGCGCAATACATGCATTGTTTTTTTACAAGATTTTTTCTCATTGATTTTCCTTACGTGGTTGTGCCCGCATGAACCCCTCCGGTCTCGGGGCAAAGCAATAATTTTGCATGAGTGCGCTTGCGCAACGAAGCATATTCAGCATTCAAAGGAAGAGTCATCTTTGATTTTGGCCTCGACATTGAGCCAGTGCCAGTCAAACATGTCCGTGGCTTTACGCACTCGAGATATAAAAAGATGGAAGGGGACAAGTTTCGTTTGACCAATTTCTATCCAACCAAAGAGATGTCGTCGCTTTCATGAAAGTGCGTGATGCGAGACGACAAATTTCCATTATCTTGATGTTAAATTCTTTAACTCAACGGACAGCAAAAAAGACACCTGCAATGATTATCTTTCTTGAAATCGAGGAGGATTAGAGTTTGAATGCCCTTCATGCTAAGCAAGAAAGAGTTTTTGGTTTGTAAGTTAGTAGGTCATTTTTGTAGGGTTTGAAAAGGTGAATCGACGACGAATAGAGAGAGCCTGATGTCATCCATGCTGATGCTTTTCCATTACTTTTTCAACCTTAATTAAATATAAATTGTGCGGATGGTAATTATCGATAAGGTTTTGAATGCCTTTATTTTAAGTTGATAAGGATTTTGGTTGATAATTAGTAGGTCATTCATAGAGTTTGAAAAGGTGGATTGACGATTATCATAAAGAGTCGCTGATTCGATCATGCTAATGCTTTTCGATTACTTTTTCAAGCGCTTCAATTAATAAAGCTTGGATAAAACAATTTGTGCCCTAAAGTTCAAATACAACGATGTAAAGTGGGCCTTGTGTAGAAATTGATTTTACAAAATGGAAAAATATATTACAAGAGAAAACCTAATAATAGTACGAAATTTCAAACATTACGTGGACTATAGATTTATGATTCTAAAGTTTTTCTCTTGTTCTAATTGGGCCCTTTCAAAGGCATAACGAGTTAAGTATTTCTCGGACCATCAAATTTTTTGTAGGCATTTGATTATATTTTTCACATATGTCTACTCTTATAACTGAATCTGAAAAAGGATTGAGGTCCTCTAAAATTGGGGGGATTGAGAACCAAAAGAAGTTTTGGACCTTCTTACCCAAGTTTCATAATGAAAGTAAGGCCTGATTTAGTATACGTTGAAGGAAATTCAAGTGAATATTTTGAAACAAAAATTGACCCGTAAGTCATTAGTGGAGTGAAAGAACCATGTAGAATTGCGTGACCTCAAGACCAACAAACTAATTGTCTTGGCAATGATTCAATCGACGAAACAAATGCAGGACTCGTCAAATTCTTATTCGATCAATAAAAATACTTCTAACGCACTTTTAGTAATGAAAGTAATACCTAATGCAAAATACAATAGAGGAAAATGGAGTGAATATTTTGAACCAGAAAATAATAGTTGAAATAATTTCGTCAATTAGATTATAATCTATTCCTATATAATAGAAATTCCGTATCTTTTGAAGTAGATTGGAAATCTGTCCATCTCATTGCACGTATCTTCTGATGGAATACCCTAACATTTTTTTTTTTTTTGTATATTAGTATTTCAAAACTAGGATAAGATGTTGAAATTGAAGAGGTTGCATTTCCAAGGCAACTAATTATAGCTTCCTTACCCCTTTTACACGGCTATAAGTTGATAATAATATATGTGCTCTACAAGTGCATTAGAGATACATGGGTTCAGGATTCTAAACGACTGCTTTTGAGAAGCAATCCTTGCCACTGACAAGGCATAACCTGGGACATATGGTTGACCCAAGTTTTAAACAAGTCTTTTTTGCCTGCTCATGATCATTTTTCGTGCCATAGAGAGTGTGGCTTTTGGGAGGTAGACGAGTCATGGGCTTGTCGGCACTTGAATGGATGCTATAGGGTCATGGAAATTGCTAATTCGGTCCATTTCGGATGCTGAAGCGTTGGACTTAAAGCAAAGCCAGTTTCAGTTTCATGATTGGTCATCGACAGTAGTAAAGGTGAAAAGCATAACTATACTTGATAGGCTATTCTCCATGTTTCTTGTTTCATGATTTTTATTTTTATTTTGCATTTATATATGTCCATAGTTCTTAGTATTCTTCGTAATTAAGAGAAAGAAAGTATTTTTCACGGCCTTGATTGATGAAGAATATCAAGTTGACGTTGTTGAGATGCTTTTCTCCAATTCGGTCGATGTGGACAATGGGGATTTTGCAAGGTTTTGATGTGATTCTCCTCACCTGCATTTCAATTTGGGAAATAAGGACGTCAATCGGAATCTCTTTTTATGAAAGGATCCAAGAGAAGATAAGTTTCTGGAATTTCAGTTGAACGAATGCTTAACGGTGAAGAATCCTTCTGTTTATAATTTAGCTGAGCTTGCAAACCATGCATGAAGCAAGTGGAGGATTGCGTAGGAGGAGCACTAATTCACATCAAGATGGTTCCTTTACCTAATACGGACAAGCAATCGTGTCTTCTTCAGCACAGCCACACGTATGTCACGAGTGAGAGAGAGAAAGAGAGACATGATGGCATTACCTTTAACTGCGAGGTGAGGCATGTTGGTTTGGCGTTTACTTAAAAGTCTACACCGCACCTGAAATTGTTTTTTATCAAAAAGATTTTAAATATATTATATGAATATCAATTCCATCATTAATTTTTCAATTTTGTCAGTTTAGTCTAAAACCTTTTAGCAATTTTCCGATAGAGTTCATCCAATCAATTTAGGTGAAAAATTCCCGACATAGTTCAATTAATGTTTCTAATCCTACTTGACACAGCTGATTGATGACGTGGAATAAATGACATCGTTTTGCTTCTTCTTTTTTTTAATTTTCTTAATTTTTTCTTTTTTTTTCACTCCATTATTTATCTTCTTCGTTATGTGTTGATCTCCTTCCACTTCATCCCTAAGAAGACATCACTGCTGATCTTATTTTTATGCTGCCCCACCATTGCTAGAAATGGTTGGCCGTGGCGAGATGGCTAGCAACCTTGCCAAGATTTAGGGGAGGACCATGACCATCGCTTGTGATAAGGAGGGTGTGCGGGCCCTTGTCCAAATTTGGTCAATGAGGATCACAAACCTCCCTTAGATATGGCCGGTCCTTTGCAATGACGATGCGGTAGCATAAAAAGAAGATGAAAATTTAAGGAAAAGGAAAAAAAATAAAAAATAAAAGAAAGAAAAATCAGAACAGTAAAATGTTTAAAAAAGAATGAAGAAGGAGACTGTGAGAAGTAAAGAAAGAAAGAAAACAAAATATGACAAAATTTTAAAAAATTTGCAAATTGATGTTGTTTTGAATAGAGTCGTACATGTTAAAATACCAGCTGTGCCACATGAATGTTTTGAGAAAACATATGATGATATTTTAAAGTTGACAAAACTACCTACCTCTCATTATCATTCAATAAATGTAAATGTTATTTTATTTCATGTAATGTTGATAAAGGACGCCCTAGAACCATTGATGGAATCAGAAGTACAAAGGGAGAAGATTAATTGAAGTTGAATGGACTTTCGTAAAGGGTGAACAAGTAAAGAAGAATAAAAGTTTATGAAGACTTGAAGGTATCAACACAAGGCGAACAATTGAGTCGAGTCTTAAGCACTAACATACTCAGGAAGACCAATGGATGACCAATGAGAAGCTTCAATAAACTCATTGTTGTTGATACGAGTAACTCCCTATATCAACTATGAGTCAATCCCATGATTAAAAGATCTGAATAAGAAGATCTAGATACTCCGTTGACTAACATCATGGGTCAAAAGAAAATATATGAAGCAAAATCGAATTGATTGTAATTGATTTGGTACCATGGACTATTGTCAAGTACAACATACTCTATTTGAGGATACCTCGGTACTACCCAAAAAAATTGATTGTATGGGCGATTGGATCTCTAGGGATTGTGTTTATCATTTCCAATGGGGAATTGACTTTCTTGAAGATTGTAAGATAGCTAGTTTAAAGATTAAAGGCTATATAAGAGAATCGACACATTTAGAAACACATACAATGACAAAAAATCTACTAACTCTACTATAGTCATATTCACTCTGTTACGAGTATGTTCTCATTCACTTGTGTCTTATTGTATTGGGAGTTGTTATTACTCATTTTAGTCATTGCTTTCAGAAGTGTACAAGTATGTGTTCAATGCTGGGTTATTAACAATGCAATTAATCAACTTTGGTAGAAGCAACACGTGCTAAATTGTAACAAATTAAGTGATTATTAGTGAATTCCACCTTGTTGGTGGCTGTTTGTCTGGAAAAATGGACATAGACTTAATCTATAAGCTGAACACTATAAGATTTGTGTGCATCATCTTTTGTCTCTTTGTTTATCATATCTTGTATTTGATAGAAACACCTTGCACTTATCATTCCTACATATGTCAAAGTCAACTTATCTCATTTCACAAAAAAATGAAAATTTTTTGTAAATCAATCTATTCACCCTCTCTAAGTTGCATTGTTAGCTAGAATAGGATAATTGACATTGACTAAACTATATTATCAGCCTACATTAGACAGATGGATTATATTAAAAAATCATCAAAAGGTTTAGGATTACATAAGTCATATAAAAAATTTTAGGGTTGAATTGGAATCTATCTAATAGATTTAAGATTTTTTGAAACATTTTCCCAACCTGAAATTACCGCCTCCCATGATTGACCAAGAAAGTGGTGGGGATGCAAAAAGTGGTGGGGATGCAAATTAAGAAGGTTGATATGCATGTGTGGGTTTAGTGGAATAGAATGTTTTAGATATCATAAAAAGTGAAATAGAATGTTTACGTGAACTAGACACTTAACTAGAATATAAAAAGTGTCAAAGGATCTTATCTATGACATGTAGGTCTGTACAAAAAAAAAAGAGAATCGAACTGCACAAAATTGAATTGCTTATTTTGAATTTTTTGAACTGGATATTAAAAATTCATGTATCATGAACACTTCAATTCAGTTCATCATGAACCCGAACATAACCGAAAAAGTTAAAATACCCTATACCCTATTCTCTTCAAGATCACTCCCAAATCCATCGCTAGTTCTCTTGCACCCGAATCCATCTTCTCCATGGGGGAATCTCCAACTCCCAAATCTATCGCTCCGTTGGAGCTCTCCAAGATCGCGAGGCGCTCTCTTTCTCGTATCCATCTTCTCCAAGATTGCGAAGCTCTCTGCTCCCGTTCCTTCTCATCGTCTTTTTGTGTTCTCTTTGTGTCTACTCCTATTTCTTCTCTGTCTAACGCCCTTCATTGGTCCGCTAGACTTCCATATAAAAGCGTTGAAGCGACCTCTCAGATTTACGAGGAGGACGAGAATCCGGTCAGTCTCAAGAGCAACTCAAACCAAACTATTTCGCTCGTTATCTATACTCCACTGTCGTCAATTTCTTTTGTTTTGTCATTGTGCATTTGCTTGAACTTACAATCTGGAGAGGAGATTCATCGTGTTGACATCCAAAATTTATCTTGCCATCATGTGCTAGCCACGGGAATGAAGAATGTAACAATGAGTTGGCAAGGTCATATACATGTCACATAGGCAATATTGCTACATGATTAACGAACATAGGGATACTCAATAGTCGACCTCAAGACATAGTGCCACCACATGTCTAGTTATCAAAATACAGTGACAAACACTTGGTGGCTGCCCAAATGGTTTTTGGCGGTAAAGATTTAAATGAAGATAAAGACACTCAAAGCACCTCTAAAAAAAAAAGGCACCAAGGATGTGTGCTATTAAGAAGAAGTTACGATTTGAAGACCCAATCATAAAACCGCTATCGATAATCAAAGATTGCCAAGACACGAATAGAGCAGTTGAAAAGGGGGCAAAAAAGTTGTGACTAGAAAGTGACGTGGACACGGTTGGTAATATACAACTGTTAATCGATTACCAAATTTCTCAATAAATACTACCAGACGTTTGATGAAAAGGGCCCCTGACAAATCAATCAAAATGTTATTTCTTTATCTTTACTTTTTCTATATTGCACTTTAATTTCCCTAGTTGTCGCTTCCGAATCATTAATTAGATTCCAGCATGTATCTACATCTTGGTTCAACGTTATTAATTAAATTTCGACATTGTGTCCTTTATCTTGGTGCATTGTTGTTGATTAGATTCAGACGTTGCATGTCACAATCTTGAGATGGTATCATTGATTAAATTCTAGCATTATATTTAATTATTCTTATATTGTGTTGTCGATTAGATTCCAGCATAGTTTAAATTTGGTTTCAAAGCTAGTGGGTCCATCATCATTAGATTAGATTCCGATCTGGCCTAGTATTGAACAGTGTTATTTGAAGTTGTAAACTCAATATTCACATTGTATTTGATATTTTTTATCCGAAGTTAGTATAGGACTTTTGTCCTTTCTAAATAAAAACCAAAGAACAACTCTCGGTGAAAAATATTTCACTACAAGAACAAAATTGGCGAAACAGGTTCATTTATCTTTGCACAAGTTTCAAGTGAGATCGATCATCAAAAGAGATTGCTTCTGCTGTGCACTGAGTGGCAAAGTTGATGTATTGATATCGACACCTAAATTATGGTTAAATATTTAAGATTAAATTGCATAAAAAAATTAGAGACCAATTCAGCTCTAAAAAAAAATATTTTCGCATCAATATGCATCAATTTTCCCTTATTCTTGCTGCATTTCAGATAAATAAATATATATATTTAAAAAAAAAAAAAAAAAGACCGCAAGGGCTCGGGCGGCTGGGCCTTCGCCCCAGCGCCCTTTTCCTTTTTCCTCCCATGCACGGGCTCGGGCCCAAGCTCACCCAGCCCTCCCCAGCCTAGCCTCGTCTTCTCTCCCCCCTCCCTCGCATCGCCAGGTACACTGCAATAGAGGAGGACGCCGCAGAGCTGGGGGAGCAGGTGGGCGACGGGATGGAGAGCAACTCGTCGGACGTTCAGCCGGCAGCGAGCCTACATGCACCCGCGTGCGACGTCTTGCCCTATAAAAGGGCGAAGGGGGGAGAGAGAGAGAGAGATTGTTGAGTGAAGAGAAGGGAGAGTAGGACAGCTTCAGCCGACGCCTTGGTGCGTGTGAGCTCCACCCCGACGACCCCCATCCGATGACCTTCCCTTCCCTTCCCTTCAACCTACCTATCCAAGCCGAATGGTGAGGCCCCCGATCCCTGTTCTTTGCCCTATTTTTGGCCGTGCTGAGCCAGAGCTCATGGACATCCGGCTCACGCGAGCTTCGGCCGTCCCTTGTGAGGTTGTTGCACACGTTCTGGTTCGTCGACGAGAGTGCTATTGTAAGGTCCGGTCCTATTCGAGCCGGGGATGTCTCATTTCAGTAGTGCCCTCCACCTAATCGACAAATTGCCTAAATGAGATCTAGTTTTTGGGTCAATTTTAGCATGTCGAAGAAACATCTTGAAAGTGATTTTGACGATGTCTAAACTATTCTTAGTATAATATTTATTAAAAAATGTGCAGATATTCATATCAAAGGACTGTGTGGTATCTATGGTATGATCCAGTTGATAGAAGTAGTGCTAATGGACCTAAAAATCAGCTAATGATGATGTCTATGTTGCAGCTGCAAATATCGGATCGTAAGTGCTTTAGCAACTAGGTACATTTAATGATATTCGTAAAGTCGGCAAACTACCTGTTGTGGTTGAGGATTCAAACAACATTAGAATTTAGATTAAACCATTAATCGAGAAGCTAGGTTGTCTGGCTGGTTTATACATAAATCGCAGCGAAGGGATAGCAACAGATGCTATTTGTAGATAGACTGCAAATGTTCGAGAAAAGGGACTATGTGGGCAATTATATTCTAGAAAGCAGCTCAATAGTAATTCTAACGGCTCTTTACTTCTCTAATCTACCTCCAACAGATAGATTTGAAAATAATTATAAAAGAGAAGATCTTAAAAGTCAAATGTTAGAAAGAACAACATACTAAGAACTAAAGATTTGTTATTAGCTACTTTCCAAGTGATACTCTCTCTTTAAATTGTTTCACTAGAATTGTATTCGTCTATTTGAATAATTGTGCTAAAGATTAAGTGTAAAAAAGTAAGAGTGATAGTTGAATCCTAATAGGGTGATCTATCTTATGAAATGATCAGTACTTGCCGATTATAACTTTTTCAATAGATTACTAGTGCAACCCAACCCAGCTTTTGACTGTTAGTCTGAAGAGTAGGCATGAACTTGGGAGTAAAGTCAAACCACTATACATCTTTGTATGCTATTGTTTCTATCTATCTACTCTCACTAGCACACGTTTCCATCACAAGCCCTAAAATATTACCTTGACCTAATATTTACTTAGTATCAACTAATTTCCGCAAAAGATTGTCAAGTTATCTAAAATAACCTATTCACCCTCGATCGATTGTATTGTTAGCCCCAACGTAGCCAACGTTGATTTGTCCAAGCAGTGTCTCGTCCGATTGAGGCATTTTTGTGATATTTGGGGCTCCCGGGTGTTGGCCGTTTTGGCATGCCTCCGCCACTCTCTTCGCCGTGGTTGAACTCGGCCAAGAGGGGAGGAGCGTCCTTAGTTGAGAGGGAGAGGCATGCTCGGCCGACTATGTTGAGGCCAGCCAAGGCGATGCCGCGACGTCCCTTCAGCATGACGGAAATGCGCTACGTCCCCCACTGGGACCATCTCTGTTGCCATCACCGCTGAGAAGCCACGAGGTGAAGAAGACTAACCACGAATCAGGTCGGCCAGACCAGTGCCGAGTTGGTCTTAGTTCGCAGGTCCAATTGGCTTGGGCCCGTAGTGTGTGCACCGGTTAAATTTCATGCCAAGATTTTCATTTCGGTGGGCCGGACAATTTTTTTTCCTTTTTAGGCCCCTTTTTAGCTAGATTGGCCTACGTATCAGGTCCAGTCCGGTTGGGGCTAGCTATCCCCGGTCGATACACCCGGGTCCATCCCGACCCGGGCTGGTCCGATCGTTTATAATATTATATAATAATATTTTTTAAATATTAAAAATCCCAAAAAATTTTACTTAAAAATCAAAATCAGAAAAAGCTTTAAAATAGTTTTGAGCAATTTTCTCCAAAAATGCACGGAAAATTCTTCAAAAAAAAATCAAACGTCAAGGTTTAAATAAGATTAGGTACCAGGATGATGTTAATTGATTAATTAATGTAATCATATCCTCGATCCTAGTTTCTCTACTTACGCAAAAGTAAAATATTTCTCTCAATATTTTACTTGAATTCCTAATTGACCACCGCAAGCCGATTAGTAGTGACTCCTAAATAAAATTGACTTATGGGTTAAAAAATTCAGACCATAAATTGCGAATTAGTGGATTGGGGAGAGTCTTGGCTAAACCTAGACTTAGTAAGCTATTAGCCTACGCACCCGCGTGAAGGCTTGAAGAGGTTACGACAAGTGAGAAGCTCAATTTGAAATGCGATTTTCAATACTTGTATTGGGGAGTAGGAAGACCAAAAAAAAGGTCCACTTGACAAGTTGAATTGAACTGAACTGGACCATATTTTCAGTTCAATTACTATTCAAGTTGGGCCTCGATTGGCTCACAAGAAGTCGCCTTTAATGTTCAGTTCGAATCAGGTATCAACCAAACCGTATCATCGAAACTCATATGATATGCGCTCCTAATGTTAAAAATTGACATGACCACTTCAAATCCTTATTTAATAGAATGTTCACTTTAGATCCTTATTTAAGAAAATGATAGGGACGTTATATGGAATTTTATCAAATTTTGCTGTCCAAATTTAATCTAAAGACAGCAACAACTAACAATTTCCCTGAAGAGGATTGTTCAGTGGTCGAAGCAGAACACAAACATTGAATATGCATCTTTGAACTTGTCAATTGCGTTTTTTTTTTTTTTTCAAAAATTTAGAAAATGGAAAGAAAAAAAAAAGCTCGTATTCCACACGTCGATGTGGTTAATGTACTGATACTTCAGCTTCTCTAACTCAACAAGACAAAAGATGAATAGAGATATAAAGTCAATAGTCAACTCGCAGTGTGAAATGCACCCAGCCAATTTGCACACGTACTTAGGATCCAAATTGAACCAGTCTATAGTTCAACTAGGGCAACTTGTCCTTGCAATTTCCACACGCATTTCTCGGGAACTTCCTTCATAATGTTGATAAAAAGAGGAATATCATTGAACATTCCATACAAACCAACCTCTTCTCTCATTTAAATCTGCTTCTTCTTCAAAGGAAAAGAGTGAGGCCTACAATTACATATAAAATAGGTATTCTGTCTTTTTCCTTTTGATAATTAATTATTCCTTTTTCAATCGGTTCAAGTTCTTGTTTGATACTTATCATTTGAATTTTCAATTTTTCCATGTTTCCTTTTGACATAGGTATGACTGTGATCCAATTCTCAGGTAATTTTGAGCACCAGCTATACAGGAACCGGATCCGAGGGAACTGAGATGTCGAACAACACTAGTTATAGGATTCATCCTGAGCACAGCCTCACACTGATGAAGCCACTGGACCCTTTCTATCGCACCGCATGCAAGGAGACCGATGAAAGTGAGCAAGGATGGAACGAATTCTTTCGGTTGCGTGAAGGCAGGCAGGTGAAGAAAGGAAACGGGCCGATGTCGAGGGCGAGGGGTGGAAGGATTCACCCGGAGCATGTGCTCGTGCAGATGATGCAGCAAGACCCTTTCTTCTGCAGCGCATGTAGACAGATGGGGTTCGGATCGGCTTATGGCTGCAAGTCGTGCCTCGTCCTCGTCCACAAAGAGTGTATGCACCCGCCTCCGACGACATGGCACCCGCTTTACGAGAACCTAAGGCTCGAGTATAATCCTGAAACCTCAGGTACGACCACCATGTCCATGAAAGATAATTCCTTGCTCTCATATTAATCTGTTCGCACCTTTTTCTTTTCTTATTATACATGATTTTTTTTGTTTCTGTTTGGGATATGCATTCTCAGGATGATACGGTCATAGTAAAATTATTTATTTGCTTAACTTATCAATCAAACTGATATGGTTTGCTTTCTGTATATTGGAGAGAAGTTTCGAATTTGATTTTTTAATTTTACTTCAAATAATTACAATAGAGACTAATGTATTATCTAGATCTAATCCCAATATTTCTTATCAAAAAGTGCGTTTTGTCTTAGTCTTGAATTTCTCATTTAGCCCTCATTTACATATTACTTTCATACTGCAAAGCAATTCTTAAAGAGAAACTAAAGTAAAAATATCAACAACAAAAAACGGAAGAGGGTTAAGTGGAAAACTCAACAACCAACTTTGTACTAAAAACTAGACTCGATGAAATTTCTTATTTGTTTTTTTCTTACTTCAAATGAGCATGCATTAGAACTAGTGATTATTTACTTCATAAGAAGTTTTGATAATTTCTGACATTTTTTTTGGTTCGATAAAAGTGCCTTCATTCGTTCATATAACGAAATTACCGGAAACCAACAAATGAGTTTCAGAACACAAAATATTCCTCTAAGATTTAATTGATGGAATTTTATATTAATTTCAAAATTCAGATTAATATCCTTATATACCATGCGCCTTTTGGCAACCAACCAATACACTTTGCGCCCGAATATTTAAAAAGAAGTATCTACAATTCTACAGTTAGTTGTGTGATGTGTGCTGATCATCAATAAATAAGTCGTAGACCAAGAACATTGAGGTTTCTTAAATTATAACCATGAGTTTCCTGTCAAATTGCACTAATCAATGCAGCCAAATTTTTTAATTTGCGATAATACATGATGACACGTAATATCACGATTCCATTATCTTTTCTATTCGCGGTGCTCATTCTCTTAGTGGTTGCTATATTGTTCCGTAACGGGACCTCGTACGTGCGAACCTCAATTCCTAATTAACTATGTCCAAATAATAATAAGTCAAAGACGGATAGAGTATAGAGACTATAATACGGTGATTGACCATTTGCAATCTTTTATAGTTAATCTTTGTGAGGTTGCCAACTGACTTGTGTTAGGAATCTTGGTCTATGCAAAGAAAAAAATAATTTTATCAGATTTAGACCGGCATACAGTAAAGGACAGATCATAAAATTAACATGGATGTCATAAGCCTTTTACAAGGAAAAACAGGTCTTATACTTTGGAATTTCTCTACACATCTCGTATTCATCATCCTTAATGTCGGTAATTCTATTTTAGCAAGTATCTAACTACTTATATCCAATGGCTTGTCTGAATCTAGTAGTCAATAGACCTTACGGATATAAAGCATTATAATCTCATTAGAAGATTATTTAACGCATGCAATTCCTACAGAAACCAGTGATGCCTGCACTGTCTGCGGGGCATGCTCAATGCCTCTTTACGGTGGCGCGTACGGCTCCGACACAGCTGCTTTCCACCCGCCTTGCCTCCGCCTCGAGAAGTCCATAAACGTTAACAGTGTCGAGCTCTCTCTCGTGGCATCCGGTGCCTCGGCTTGTAACTGGTGCAAGAAGGAGCCAATCCTCCCAAACAACGTCCAAATCCCCAGTTGGTGGTACGTGTCTGCGTGCAAGAAGCACAACTTCCATGTGGGGTGCGTGAGGAGCATGATGATGGACAGCTGGAAGAACAGCGACATCACTTTCGCTGATGAAGACAACGATGGTGATGAGACCTCGATGAGAGCTGAAATGCCTCGCAAACAGAAAGGAAAGAGAAGAGGGACTTTTCGGAGGACAATATTGACGGTTTCTTTCAAAACCGTGACATCGACATTAATTGGAGATCCGACTGGGATCATCAGTAACGTGCTGTGCAATCTAGGATCAAAGTTGCGTAGACGTTTATCGGATCGGTCCAGTGCTTCTGCCCGAGCTCAACTGTCGACATAAGTTTTGAATAACAACATGCTGGGTAAAAGATCTGCTGGTCCTGCGGAGGATCGTGATGTCTTATTACGTTTGGTACTCGCAAAACTTGTTATAGGCTAGAATTTTATGAGGAACAATCGTAGACAGTATAATGCTGGTATCTAATGGTTGAGATTGTCTATTGGCGAAAGTTTTTTGGAGAATCGATGTCATTAAACGGCTGACGATTGATTGCTTACGGTACGATATTATAATGTTGATGCCGCCGTTGTACCTTCTGGGAAGTTAAAACCAAGTTCGCCAAGAATAACCACATACAACACTCCTCCTGAACGAACGGACGCCCTAGACAGCAAACACGAGCAAGAATAAGCAACCAAACCAACGAGCCAATTACACACATTTGGCACAATGGAGATTTAATGTGGAAAACCTCCCAAAGATTTATGTAGCTCAGTGTGTGTGACTTAACTGTGAATCAAGGGATATAATAATGATTATAATTACACTCAAGTTATTCAAATACTTTCAGTATTTTTAATTCTTAATTACATCTAATAATCTCGTAATGTTTAATTCTCATAATTCCTCACGATATAATCTTTCAATCTTACAACCAAAATAAACAAAATCTTGTTATGACTTCGAATACTCTTAGATTACTTCCAGATGTAATTCATGAAGAAACAAACTCTTGAATAATCTTTACGAAAAAAACTCACCTCTTACATATTTTTGTTAGGGGCTGAGGTCGATCCTTAATTTTTTATGCCATAAATTACTAAACGTGCTGCCAAAATTTAGGTATTAGCAATAATCCAATCTTTTTTTTTTTTTTTTGGGTCAGAGAACTTATTATCCAAATTGCAAGATATTAACAATGCGATATTCCAAACCCGGCAACAACCGTGCACCTTGCCCTGGCAACCTGGTCAGTGAGACAAGTCAAGCTTAATCTGGTCCACGTATTGCAGCATCTTGACCGAGTCGCTCACTTCTGTCTGGTCGGAAACTTCCTTTGTGTGATGAATTTATAGAAATTGAAAAACGAAAAGTTTACATGCAAGCTAATTTCTTTCCCTTTTCTTCCTCCTTTTATTCTTTTGTTGTAAAATTATGGGGAAGCTAATAAATTTTGCAATTCAAATCTAACGTGAAAGAACAAAATTACTAGATAAATTTACTAGAAACAATAAAGAAAGTCAAAAATTATGTAATCTAGAAAAAGCCAGTTGCAAAAGATCCATTAATCAATAAGAAAATTTAAGAATTACAATCACTCAACTCTTTCCTAACCTTATATTTCACCTGAGTTCAGAGTGTTTAGCCTTACCTAATTGCTCGATAAAATAAATCACTGAGAATCACCTTACGGCTTGAAACGCTCATATCTTCATGATAAAAAGACCTCGATTGGATGTAACATCTCTGCACAAATCACCCAGTTCAAAGAACTTCTCTTGTGTGGCTAAAAGGAGGCATAAGAGACCCAAAAGGATCTCTTAGTATATATTATATTTTATCACATGAATTTGACCTTCAAGAAAATTTGAATTGAAATAGGAAGTGAAGTGTTGGGATTTCATTTCCTGACACAGTAGGTCAAGAATTCGAACCAACTCAGACTATTTCTACTAACAAATGCCGCGGTTCTAAAATTATTCACATAGGACGAACTAATTTACATCCTCCAATTCACAAGGGGCTTGTGCACGGGCTCAAACTCCAAAGATAATTTAACAATTTCCAGCTTGATTCAACATTACAACCAAGTCATAATGCTCATCGTTCATGCCAACTCTCTCAATACCTGGATGGGTGCTCATTGTTTGAAGATGCCAATTTAGCTCTCGCAAAGCTCAAGTTTTGCCAAAGGAACAAGCTTTGTCATCATGTCTACAAGGTATTCCATTATGCGAACTTCTTCACAATAATCTTGCCCTTTGCCATGACATCTTGAATGAAATGGTACTTGATATCAAAATGCTCGTTTGCTCGTAACAAATCGAATTCAAAAGTGAAAATATTGTACTTTGTTTGTTTTAGTGTACAGCAACACCTTTAGCTCCAACCAATAGTGCAAAAATAAACCCATAGCTATAAAGATCAATGTCATGTATTACACCTCAATCGAAGACAAAGCAACATCATCCTACAAGATGATTTCCAACTCATTGCACCGTATATGCCAATGTAAACACATACATGCTAAAGATTTGCGCTCACCTAAGTCACTCACGTGATCCAAATCCACATAACCCAAAGACTTACTACCATTAATCCCATAACACATACATACTACATCAACTCTATTGTCCCTTGAAAGTATTTGAGGATTCACTTCACAAGTTTCCAATAAATCTTACTAGGATGCTTCATGTAACAGCTAACATCACTAGCTTGTGAAATGCCAGACCTAGTGCATAAATACATAATATTACTAGGTAGAATAGAATAAGGAAGATGAAATATATGCTCCCCATTCTCCCCCCAATCTATAGTCATAATAATCAAAATGTATAAATTGCCAATTGAAGGTATAGTCATAAATTTCACTTACTTTGTTAAACATGCCATTATTTTCTCAATATATTTATTTTTGAAACAAACACTAAACTCCTACAATCATATCACATGAAATCTCCATAACCAATATATTCTTTGCAATGCCCAAATCAATATTAGACTTATTTTAAATTATTATCAACATTATCAACATATAATAACGAATAAATCAATGACCCATCCTTTAATCTCCTAAAATAAATAAAACTATCCAACCAACTTTTCGAATAGTCCCGACTAACCATGAAAGCATCAAAGCTTATACCATGACCTTGGAGATTTTTTAGCCCATACAAATGTCTTTTTAATAAGGAAATGTGATATTTGTTACTTAAAATAACAAATTACTCTAGCTATCTCATGTAAATCCACTCCTCCAACTCAACATGAGAAATGTTGTTTTCATCCAATTGCTCCAATTCAAGATTTTGTGCAACAATTAAGACAAGTAATACTTAAATACAAGTGTACCTTACCATAGTAGAGAACACCTTGTTGTAGTTATACCCCTCCCACTAAGTATACCCTTTTGCAACAAGTCTCGCCTCATAGCTTGCTACCTCCACTCAAGAGATGCTCTATTCCTATTTGTAGAGCCATTTGCACCTAGCAATCTTCTAGCTCTTAGGGACTTTGAAAGCTCTCATGTCTAATTCAAATGGAGTGATTCTATCCTTCGCTCATAGCCTCTAGCCACTACGACAACAAACTATCCATCTTTTCAAAGTAAGATAAAGCTTATCTGTCTCCACTTGGTAGTATAACAAGAATTTACTAATGGTTTGATTTGCCTTCTCTCCTAAATTTTGGCTATGCTGTGATGCGGCTCTGCTGATTGTTCATTATCATTGATTTTGGGAATTGTGGCTTCAACCACAATTTTAAAATCTATTATTGTTGATACATAAATTTTGACCAACCATTTATGATCAATTGCATGGGAAATTAGGGACTAAATTTTAGCTCCTAAACAAAAATAATATATAAAATGCATAACATATAATTATTAGGGGCATATTCCAATGCATAACATTTATAAATTATATAACATGTTGCATTTAATTGAACTAGTGATGGATGGTTCTAAGCTTAAAATTGAATAAATTGAGCCCTCAAAAGGGGATAAAATTGACCAGCAAAGGGTGGGGGTTATTGTGGCCGAAATACTCAAAAGGGAAGGCCTTATTTAATTTAATTTGAGTTTAATTTAGTGCATTGAGAAATCATTAGGAAAAAAGTTTTCATTTTAATAAAACCCAGTTATATGATTGAAGGCTAATTTAAACCCATCAGGACTTAGGTTAGGTGCCATATAAACATAACAATACTTCATAACAAGAGGTTGGCAACACAATTTCAAGAACATACAAGGAGTCTCCCTTGAAACTCCATACTAGTAACACCTGATTTATTTCTCTGCTGGTTATGTCTCCGGAATCCTCTATCAAAGCATAGTAGTCTTTAATCATCACATCTCTATAAACTAAAAGATTAGATGATCTGAATCAGTCCAGACACAACCAATAGCCTTTTACTCCGTGTTTATGACCCAAAAATACTTACTTCTTCACCATTGGCTCAAGCTTATGATCACTCTTATGAGCATACAAAAGACATTTGAATGGTCATAATCAAATGTAGTTAATACATTTCCCCAATTAGACTTCCTCATGAGTCTTCTATTCAATAGCAAATGATGGGATCAATTAACCATGTAAGAAGTCAAATTTCTTGCCCGGTTCCACATGTGAAAGCATGCATTGTGCTCACTCAAGTAGAATTTTGTTCTTATATTTCGCCATTGAATTTATATCTACATGTAACTAAGACATGTATAACCCCGCTCACTCATAACAATTTTCTTATATTTTTCGCCAGGAAAAGACATTCTACAATGGTGATTGGGGCATTGTTCAGTGTCTTACAATCTCTTCTTACTAGTCAAATTTGACAAAATCATTACCACAAAACTCAATGCTTTTATTGTTTCTAAGGTACTTCATTTGTTTACTTGATTGCATCTCTATTAGTGCCTTAAACTTCTTCAATTGATTGAACATCTCAAATTTGTGCCTCACAAAGTATACCCATACCTTTCTAGTGTTATTGTGAATGAATGTCAGCATATACCGGGCATCCCTTTCAAAGGAACTAGGGATGGGCCCAAGATGCTTGAATAAATTTAATCAAGTGATTGCTTGGTTTGAATGCACAACCGCACTAAATTTAATCTAGCCTTGCTTTCCTACAAATGTAGTGCTCACATATTTTTAGCTACCTTGTGTTGTGACCCTTCAACAAACCGTTCTCAATTAAGATCATCATATTTGTCTCATTCATATGCCCGAACTACATATGTCATAACTGAGTTTAAGTCTAAGTTTGACTCACCTAATGAAAGTGTAGAAGATCTTGTTACAGTTCTCTAAGTAGATGATAGAGAAAAT
Source organism: Corymbia calophylla (assembly GCA_014182845.1). Taxonomy (NCBI): domain Eukaryota; kingdom Viridiplantae; phylum Streptophyta; class Magnoliopsida; order Myrtales; family Myrtaceae; genus Corymbia; species Corymbia calophylla. The sequence continues at coordinate 7,628,688 of CM024702.1, forward strand.
TTACCTTATTCCTCTTTATCACTATCATGGCACCTTGAGAAATCTTCGGCATTCCACATTTAGTAGTATTTTTACACCCAATATTAATAACTATCCATAGAGAAATAAGGTTCTTCTTAAACTCTTGTACATGCCTCACGTTTGTTGGTGTGCAATCTACCCCATCATGCATCTGAATTTGGATTGTCCATGTCCCCACAACCTTGCAAACTGTGTTATTCTCCATTAGAACTCTACCACCATCTTTAGTCTAGTTTGTAGTAAATCATTCCTATGAAGTGTCACATCATTAGAAAAAACCCCAAATCTAGAACTTATTTATTTCCTAAAGAATCGGTAGTCACGCTCCACATCATTGGTACACTCAATGTTTGCTACACTACTAGTGGCATTCTACCTGCCAATTTTGTTACTCAATTTTGAGTAGTCTCTCCTAAAGTGCCCTTCCTCATGACACACGGAGCATAATATGCTACTCTTGGACTTTGAATGCTTTTACCTTTGCTATTGACCCCCATGTTCATCTCAACCTTGATCAATCAATCCTAAGAGAATAAGGCAAATTTTACCTCTTCCAAGGTAATTGTAATACGCCCTTGTAATAGTAAATTTGTATAGTACTCCCATGGCTCTATAGAGACGCCCACAACATTGTACTCTAGTTTTCATCAATTAAGACCTCATTGACGTTTTTTAAATCAATCATGAGTTAGTTAAACTCATCTAAGTCGGCTCTAATGGAGGTACCTCTAGCCAATCAAAACTAAAATATCATTTTCAACATATATGTAGGCAATTATTTAAAAACTTTGTTACACAAAGGGTCTGAAGTTTTGCCTACAACATTGCACCATCCTTCTCCTCTACCATATCTATTAACACCTCATCCAATAGAGTCAATATGATTATACTTTTCACATTATCCATCAACCTATGTCATCATTTCTAGCAATTCATCTTTGTCATCTTACGCCTTTGCCAAACCTTGGGTTGCTAATAATGCACACATCTTCCGCTCCCTAGCCTAAATTTGTTCCTCTCTCATTTTCTACTTTTGCATTAAATATAATCATAAATACAGAATTTACAAATAGTAACACACAAACAAGAGACCTAAATCAAATCCAAAATTCCTAGGCCGAGCTCTAATACTAATTATTGTAAAAATAACACGAAAGCTAATGGATTTTGCAATTCAAGTCAAATACGGGAAGAAAAATTACTAGATAAATCAAAGAGGAGCGATAAGGGCACCAGAGATATATGAGGTCTAGTTCAAGTGTCAGTACCTACTCCACGAGGAGAGTCTACCTACATCAGATCAACTAGGACTTTCGAAAGTAGAGTTTACAATCCATCGATCGCTCAAATGTTTCGTAGTCCCCAATTACACTCAAAGTAAACCTATAAATGTCATCTCAAAATTTCTCATAGATAACGCACTCTTAAAATTTATGGAGAGAAAATTCTAACACTCCTTTTGTTTAGTGTAGTGTTTGTTTGCGTTGTAGAATTTCATCTCTTATATATACAAAATATTTGTATCTAGAATAGGCAACATTTTTTAGTAAACCTATTTAAACTAGGAAATCTATTCAAATTAGGAAACTCACTTGAATCGGTATTTTAATTTACTAGGTCAAACTCAAAATATTTTCCAACAGTAATTGTCTCAAAGGAGATGACACTATGACACAAACATGGTAGCTTGACTCAACCTTCCTAATTGGTATGGATTATGCGTGTCTTTTAAGTCAGGTAGCAACACTCCGCTTGTACATCATCGTACTAATTACATTCAAGTGCATAACGATATATAATTTTACAAGAACGTGATTAATATATATATATAATTCGATTTCAGGCTGAGATCAAGTTATATCATCATTTACCGCACTATACTATGTTATGCAGGGCCTTCTCATGTGAGAAATTAAGAAGTAAACAAAATACTTACTTCTTGACACGATTAAAAATGTTTTAAAGTGCGTAAAGAAAAAAAGACAGAAACTAGAGTTGTTCATCAGTTGACACCTAGAAGACATCAAATTTAATGTGTAGAGAATTGTTCCTTAGGCTGCACAACTTGCAATAACAGCACTTTCAAATCGAAATCAACTTTCCCTTGATAATTGGGGCGCGATGCGTTAGCCGTGTGAAATGGGATAGGGGCATAGAACTTGACCAATTGAATGTTATTCTCCCCTTCTCCAAGGCCAGTTGATGACAAATAACAGTTGTTAATTGATGCGAACTGCTGGTAGACGAACCCATGCGATGGTTGAATTGTTGCTATCATGTGTGACTTGGGGCACCTAGTTGGGGAGATTGTCTCAATTACAATTTCCAAATTTTTATTGTCTATATCCCCACCATTACGAGAAATTTTCCAAATTTTCCAAATTATAATAGATGTGTGGGGTCATTGAAAATGGTGAGTGACATATGAATTCTACTTTTTATCAAATTTTGCGGTCCAAATTTAATCTAAGGACAGCAACAACTAACAATTTCCCTGAAGAGGACTGTTCAGTGGTCGAAGCAGAACACAAACATTGAATATGCATCTTTGAACTTGTCAATTGCGTTTTTTTTTTCAAAAATTTAGAAAATGGAAAGAAAAAAAAAAGGCTCGTATTCCACACGTCGATGTGGTTAATGTATTGATACTTCAGCTTCTCTAACTCAACAAGACAAAAGATGAATAGAGATATAAAGTCAATAGTCAACTCGCAGTGTGAAATGCACCCAGCCAACTTGCACACGTACTTAGGATCCAAATTGAACCAGTCTATAGTTCAACTAGGGCAACTTGTCCTTGCAATTTCCACACGCATTTCTTGGAAACTTCCTTCATAATGTTTGATAAAAAGAGGAATATCATTGAACTTTCCATGCAAACCAACCTCTCCTCTCATTTAAATCTGCTTCTTCTCCAAAGGAAAAGAGCGAGGCCTATAACTACATATAAAATAGGTATCTGTCTCCTGATAATTAATTATTCAGAAAGTTCTTGTTTGATACTTATCATTTGAATTTTCAATTTTTCCATGTTTCCTTTTGACATAGGTATGACTGTGATCCAATTCTCAGGTAATTTTGAGCACCAGCTATACAGGAACCGGATCCGAGGGAACTGAGATGTCGAACAACACTAGTTATAGGATTCATCCTGAGCACAGCCTCACACTGATGAAGCCACTGGACCCTTTCTATTGCACCGCATGCAAGGAGACCGGCTTCGGTTCTGGCTACGGGTGCTCTCAATGTGTCGTTCGTGTCCATCAAGAATGCAAGGACCCTTCTCCGGCAATGAATCTGAAGCTTAAATGGAGAAAACACTCCTTGAAATTTTACCCCAATATGAAGGCCGAAAATGGAAAACCCAGATATTGCGCCATGTGCTCCAAACCAGTTAGCGGTTGCGGGTACAGGTCGAGCTCGGGCAAGAATTGCCACCCGTCGTGCCGGACGCTTCCACAATCCATCCTGGTCAACAGTGTGGAATATCATCTTTCAAATAAGGTGCATTTGAACTGCACATGGTGCAGCCAGCAGAAGCGTTACATCGACAATGTCAAGCTCCCGAGCTGGTCGTACGCCAGAGGGAAGGCCGAGTCTCATGTGGGCTGCGTGAAGGACATGATGACTGAGAGCTGGAGGAATGGCGAGTTCGTTCCTGCCGATGGTGGGGTTCCAATGCAGATTAACGTGGACCTTGCCTCTAGGGCTAAACCAGGAATCTTTGGCAGCGCATTGCAGGGATTGGCTATTAGAGGAGCAATGGCGGCGCTAACCGTTGACCCGACTGAGCTATTTAGTTAGGGGCATTGCCCTTGATCAAACAGATCCAAAGAGAAGACAAATCTCTGGGCTATAAAGGAACTTTCTTTTAAATACATGCTTCACTTTGACAATCCTTTTTGTGAATATGCTTTATTAGGTTTGCAAACATTCATGCGTGTAGTCCGGCAAGCGTTAATGCTCTCACATGAGAGAGAGAGAGGCGACTGCATATCTCTACTTAGAAATCCCCACTGGACTAGAAATCTCGCCAAATTGTCCATGATCACCAAGAAAATTAGGATGGGCGAATATCCTTTTCTACAATAAAATTCGAGTCTAACATAAGACAAGTGATGCCAAATCTATTGATATCCAAAATATTGATATAATCTCTAATTCGACTACTGATTGCAAGTGTATCTCTTATGCTCTCCTCAACAAAGACCTTAAATTTGAGCGCCTTACTAGGCAAACCCTTAATTTCTGGAGATTTATGGGGCTTTGAAGCTTAATCCGACGAAGACAGCAAAGCTTTCGAGCTTGACCGACGGAACTTAGATATACTAAAACAACGGAACTGATGCTTGACCCGACGAGACTTCAATGTATATTAAGAAAAAAACGACCAGCTGGAAAGTTTCTGAGAGGCAAATTGATTAAGTCCAGAGGTTTTCCTTTGGCAACGCTATACTCCTCCAGAGTTTGAGTTAACTTGTGCTTACCGAATATAAACGTGGATGTATGGGGCCACCAAAAATGGGCAAATGCTTGCACAGCACCACTTTGGATCTCAATATCGACGAGGGGAATGAGGCAACCCAGCTCGTTCTCCATTTAGGCTCGGCCATCGCGGCCTAGACGATCCCACCATAGCTTGAGCTCGGCTTTTGGAGCATGAACGAATTGAACATTGGACCTTCCCATTTTATATAGACCAAGATTTGACCAACCTAATTGGTATGGACCGACCAAAGACACGAACAAATTGCAAGAGGAAAGGGTAGAAAAGTTGCTTCCACCAAATGAAGTGATGGAAATCACGTAAACATGCGCATGAGACATGTAGCTTGAATTTTAACTAAATGGCTTAGCAAAATTGGAGTTAAAAGTGTGAGATGACCAGAGGCTCACGTACTTAACCTTATTGGGAGCTAACAATGAAACTTAGAGGGGATTAAATAAGTTGTTTTTTAAAAATTTTACAATATTTTGCCAAAACTAGCTAACATTAAGTAAAGATATGGTAAAGGTGATGTTGTAAAGCTTGTGAGCATTTTGTGTGCTTGTGGAAGAAGTAAAAGTGAGGAAACAATAGCACACAAGGATGTACAGTGGTTTGGCTTTATCAACAAGCTTACATCCACTCCTCAAACTAATAGCACAAGTTGGGCTCGATTGCACTAATAATCTACTCAAAAAGTTACAATTGGCAAGTACTAATCCTTTGACACAATAGATTACCTTATTAGAACTCAACTACTATTTTTACTCTTGTGCACTTAATTTTTAATACAATTACTCACACACCAAGAATACAACACTCAAAGAAATAGTCAAAAGAAAGCGTTTTGCTTGAAGCATAGTGTATGGCAGATTTTCTATCTTTTGTATTTGCCCATGTCTAACATTTGGCTTTTGAGATCTTCTTTTTTATACCAATATTCAATCTATCCGTTGGATGTGGATTGATGAAGTAAAGAGCTATTAAAGTCCCTTTTTTATTGGTAGTTTAGGCTTGGGCCCATGAATAGCTACTAAGTGGAATCCTATATATAATATATTTATCTTGTAATTAAGAGTTGTAATAGAGAGGTGGAATGTGCTAATTATAATGGAATGCTCCGCTAGATATAGCCCTAATTTTAGAATAAATCTTGTGTTTTGATTTATCTTTCTCACCCGTCCTCTCTCTTTCATTGAGTGTGTACACCTAATCTTAACATCCTGTATATAATTTCATCACACCAAGGAAGTTTCTGACCAAACAATAGTGAGTGACTCGGTCAAGATGCTTCGATACATGGACCAGATCAAGCTTCACATGTCCTTTCACCAAGTTGCTTGGGCAAGGTGCATGATTGTTGCCTTAGTTTTCATGAGTTCACTGATGACTATTCTTATTGTGTCGTGTGGGAGCTCTATCAACTCAATGCCAAGCTTTTTCCTTCGATTTTGTCTTTATTCTGACCTGCAAAAGAACGGCGGATTCAAAGATCCCTTCTTCTACTTTTTCTTTTTGCGCTGGGCAGTTTATTCACTGAAGTTGACTTTAATTAGGGAGTACTCTAATTTCCAAAATCGCGTACTTTAAATGATGAAATCGTACGATTTTATGACTCAAATTTCATCAAACGATTTTACTTGCCCTCAAAATCGCAAATGATTATTATTGTGGTAAAATGACTAATCGAATCGGTAAAATTGTTGTAATGGACGAAACCGTTTGGATACAATTTCAAGAATTTTGCAACTAGATTGACTTTCTGCCTGATTCTTTCAATTGCCCGCTAGAGAGTCAACCGATTACGTGAATAAACAAATGCAAATGATGATTAACTTGATGGGGATGATAAAGACAATAGAGACAGTTGCAGCCTTGATGAAGAAGTGCAAAGAACACGTGATGATTTATTCTGAAGGTACTAATCAGTGATCTAATGTGTTTTTTGTTGTTGCTGGATTGTTAAGAATCACTGGATTACCGCTGTCGGTAATTTTTGTTACAACAAAAGAGATTTATGTTTTTATTATGTTCTTCGCCTTCTTGATATATTTCAAACGGCTATGTACCATATGTTTTTTAATGTAGCGCTACTTATTGCAATATTATGTAAAGTCCCAATTTGAACAACCTTGGTGCTGGTGAACATGCTAGAGTGCTTGTTTTTCGGCAAACCAAAGGCGCAAAAGTCCAAAAAATTAATTCGCGAAAAATTTTTAGGCTCAAGCAAATTCGTCCTTATTTCTCCTTCCATTACAATCTCACGTGGGCCTGCCAAAGCTACAAAAATCCTGTCAAGGACAAACCATGGCCCGATTGAATATGGTCTGGTCTTGTTACGGTCCGCTTTAAAGATGGGCTCGATAAAACTGGGCCTATCATCCCAACTTAAGTCCATAAGTTCTTCATTCGAGACTCGCTTTGACAGCTTGAAAGCTAATGCCTCATTCATTCACAAACTGGGAAGGATAGTGAAAACAGAGAGAAACTCAGAAGCAAGTACCGCATGATATGAATAGCTAAGGAAATTTTCGATTTCTACCTCTTTCTATATGCTGGGCTAGCTCAGTTTTGATGAGAATGATATGTCCGTCATTCATCTTTGAGGGTATACATAATTAGGGTTATTAGAATTGAACCGAAAAACCGAGCCAATCTGAACCAAACCGAATTTTCATGCATTTTCAATTCGTTTTGGTTCTATCCGGATAATGAAAAAATAATCATTCTTTATTCCGGTTCAGACAATAGAACCTAACTGAATATCTCCATCTTTTTAATATTATAATTTACACAATCTCTCTCCTTTTTTAGGGAAAATTACCAAAAAAATCTTAAAATCTATTACAATTTTTCCAAATTAGTCTTAAACCTTTTTTTCTGTCAATTCAATCATAAACTATTTGCAATTATGTCAATTTAGTCCATCCAACCAAATTTAGTCAATCGCTATTGGCAAATAATTTTTTAATAATATTTTATCTTTTCTAATTTTTTATTAATATTTTTATTTTGTATTTTCTTTGTCCATTTTTTCTCTCTCTCTCCCCTCGTCCCTCCTTCTTTTAGCTCTAACAATTGGCCAAAGGGGAGGGCCACTCATCAGACTAATGCAACCAACTAGTGGTGAGCTTGCCTCGCTGTTGCTGGGCAAGGGCAAGAGAGGCAAGCTCACCCAACCACTAGCAAGGTGAGTTCTCATTGGATCTAGCAAGGGTGAGTCTCTCCAATGGATCAACAAGCGCGACCTCATCGTCGTTGGCAAGGGTGAGCGCACCTAGCCATTAGCAAGGGCTACCCTTGCTATCACTGAACGAGGTCAACCTTGCCCAAATCCAACGAGGGTTCACCTCACTGTCGTTGGGCAAGGTTGGCCTCACTCAAATTCAGCGATGCTTGGCGAGGCGAGCTCACCACTAACCAGCTACGTCAATCCGGTGACCAACCCTCCCCTTTGGCCAGACGCTGGAGCAAGAGGAATAAGGAGGGAGGAGGGGAAAAAAAGAGAAAAATAAAAAATGAATAAAAATTTGAAAAAATAGAATATTAGTAAAAAAATTGTCTATTGGCGTCGGCCAACTAAATTGGCCGAATAGACTGAATTGACATAATTGCAAAAAATTTATGATTTAATTAGCAAAAAAAAGGTTTATGATTTTTTTGGTAATTTTCTCTACTTTTCCACTAGATCTCTTTTTAATATTTCAAAAAAAGAAAATCAAAATCGATCCAATCCGAATCAAAGCAAGTCGAGTCATATTGGCTTGGAGCACAGTTTAGTTCGAAGCTAAACTTGAACTGAACCGAACTATTTACACCCCATAAGTGAAGTTAACTTGTTTAGAGAACCCTATATCTTTACTTGATTTTTAATATAGCTATGCTTGTTTGAATGGTTCACAATATCTCAAGTTGCTCGCGTTGGCTTCTTTGTTCTTTTCCTGAATTTCGTTTTTATTTCGTTTTTTTTTTTTTTACCTGGCAAGGACACATGAACATGTCACCAATTACATTTAAGATCGCGACCATGCGGCAATTAGTCTTCCATTGACTCGTGCACCCCTAATTTGAGTCGCCTAAGCTCAAACTCACCCTACCACTTCATTGACTCTTTGGCCCGGATCGTAGGGTAGCACCCTAGACAGAGTGTGTTTAGGAGAGAAGTTATTATATTACACTTGTGTTGGATGATACAAGCAAGAGAAAGGAGCCCCTTTATGAAAGTATGCATAAGCCCCTCAAATAACAACACAAATATCCTTCAATCAAACGATAGAGGTTTCATCTCCCCATTTACCAAACTATTTTCATTACTTACGGGATGTTTCACAAAACAAGCATAAACATAAATATGAGATCTTGTTTTATATTAACATTAAAATTGAGATTAATTTAAAGTTAAGTCATAAAATTGTGCTTGAACAACTTTGATTCAAGGCAACCTACATAGGCAAAATGCTTGGACTTAACTAGTTTGTGTGATTACAAGGTATTTTATGAGCTATTAGGTAACCCTAACTATACATCCGTGCCACTAGATCATGGGGAAAAAACAAGGTAAGTGATGATTTGGTTCAATATTAGTCCTTTTTACTCGATTTTTGATTCCTTGAAAAACTAATAAAATCAAATTGCAATAACCCTTTTGACAACCATGATTTATGTTCTTCAAAATCGTAAATCAATGTACTTAACTGATCAAATTATTTGAAAAATGAATGTCCATTTCGTGAATTTATATGGTCACCTTGTTAAAGATATAGTCATATAAATCACATTAAATCTACTTAGCAATATCCACATATAAAAAATTGATGAGCTTCATTTTATGTAAATCCATCGATTACGGACAAAAACTTGAGTAAGATTGTAATAAATTTGGGAATTGATGAGCTTCATTTTATGTAAAATCAATATTACGGACAAAAACTTGAGTAAGATTGTAATAAATTTTGGAATTGAGAAAAAAAGAAGCTACAAAATCTTTATTAGAGATATTGTTTACCATACTCACCACATGGTAATTAGTTATTTAGTTTCTTTGTCGAATAAATTGATTGTTTTGAATATTGCTTTTACCTTATCTCGCCAATGAGAATCGGTTGCCGATAGTGTTCCCCGACATTACATATAAATATCAATTATAATCTATAAAATGCACATTATTTCGAAGATATAGGATTCAGTCTATTTGAAGTATATAAAGTGTCTGAACACCAATGTAGCTGGAGGCCAGGAATTCTTTCACTCAAGGCTCATCATCAAATAAAATCTCGTGAATTTCGTTAAGAAGATGGACCACCAACTTCGGTATAACATTCATTGACAATTTAATCTTTTTAGAAGATTTTATTGAGTAACTAGAGGGGAAATTAAACTTTTAACGTTAGTTTAAAAAACGTCATTTTGTATGGAATTTGCAACAGAGAGATACTACTTTTCTCTACCACATAAAATTAGAGAGACGTTGAATACCAAATAGTTTGATCATTAAAATGGAAACGTTGAATGGAGAAACAAATTGCTGTACCAACTTTAAAAGAAAAGGAGAAATGGTAAAAAAAATTTAAGCTAGCCACATCATCCAAAGACTCCTTTTGTTTTACTATATATTTTTTTCATAAGGTAACGAGATAGGAAATTGTTGAACTTTTTTCTCAATACTCAATGTAATCCTTAAATTTTTTTTTGTCCAATTTAATCCTTTAATAGTATGAAATTTGACTGAATGTAGTCTTCTGAATTCCTAATAGTGCGAGCTAACATGGACAATGACACCGTTAATTTGGCCATGGTGGTTGAATTGAATGCTACACCGCCACCACCAAAACTGGCACAGCCACCGCCAGTTTTGTTGCCGACGCCACCACCACCACTGGACTCACTGCCGCCGTAACCAGCACCATTCTATCTCTCTCCTCCATTGAAAAAGCCCCAAGAGAAAAAAAAACAGAGGCCCTTGTTGTAACGAATGACGAGGGAATGGGCCACATGATTGTCCAAACTCCTAATTGCCCTCAAAACTCACAATTTCTAGCTAAGAACTCTATATCCTAATTCAGTTTCCTTATGTTCAAGTTCTTGAGGGTTTCAAGGTGATGCATTGTGAATGTTGACACCTAAATTTTGCTCATGGACTATTTATACATTCCATAAGAAAGTCACTGATCAAATTCGTCGATAACTATGAAGCTTGACCCTTGACCAAAAAGGTTGATATTGAATAAGCTTGACTCGCCGCACTAACTTGTGTTCCTTTTAATCATTTAATTTTAATATTCGTCCAACTTGATGTCCAACCCTCGAATCACTTTCTTTTCTTCGCATTTTTACGACATTAACCCTCTAAACTTGTCCATATATGGTGATGATTAAATAGAGAAAGAATGGACAAGCAAAAGATAAAAGGCCTCCCTATAACTTCGGGGTGGTTTTGGTTGCGAGGAAAGAGCATGTTCCATGCTAACTAGAATGGGCGAGATTAGATGGATTGCGCTCAGCCCAGCACACTGGAAATCAAAAGATGAAAGGGCTCCCTTTGGGCTTGATAGTGGCCAGCCAAGCTCCTTACAAATCAAGAGGCAAAGCACCTATTTGGAGTTTCGGACACCTCAAATGCCAAAATTTGACACAAAAAGATACTTAAGTGCCAAAAGTTCCGAAAAGTATACTTAAATGCTAAAAGCGAAGAAGAATCGACCACTTGAGTACCGACAATGAAAATTTTCAACCAAAAGTGCTGATTTTGGCATTTTTTCGACGAGTTGAGCTCAAAACGACGTTATTTTAGGCACTGGCATGGCTAGATTAGCCCAAAATTTGACGTCATTTTTCCCTAAAATTGAATTTTAATATAATTAATTAAAATAGATTAAAAAAAAACTAAATTTATTTATTGATAGAGAGAGATCTGCAGCAAGGTCGGCGAGGGCTTGCATAACCTCGCCGCCGCCGCCACCCCACCATCATTAGGAAGGGCCGTCGTTAGTTGGGCAAGGGTCGACCAAGGTCACTGAGCCTTGGCTAGTGACCGACGACCCTGATCAACCATGGGCGAGGCCTGTAGGTTCTCACCCCAGGTCTGGGGAAGAGCCGCGACCCTCACCCAAACTTGGGTTGAAGGTCTACTAGCTAGGGCCTAACTGACCCTCACCTAGCCAATGCTGGCCATGGTGGATCAATGACAGCGACAAGGGCTCACAACCCTCATCGAACTTGTTGCGGATCTCTTTTTTTTAATAATTTTTAATTTAATTTAATTAATATTTAAATTCAAATTCAAATCCTAGATAAATCGACGTCATTTCAGCTCTTTAAAGCTGACTCAGCTTTTCGGCGAGTCACATAGGTGACTTATATTATTAAAAATAAGTCACGTCAGATTTCTAGCATCCTTCGCCGAATTTAACACTTAAATGTCCCAATTATATAAATAAATAACATTTAAATGTACATTTCGGAACTTTTAATACTTAAATGTCCCTCCATGCCAACTTGCCAAGTTTTAGCAGTTGCATTGCACTTCTACCCCTCATTTGAGTGAACAAGGGGCGACCTTGTATTGAACAAACCAAGGGACAAAAGGCCTTATTTGACAGGACTTGGGGTCGGCCGAGCATGCATAAACCAAAGGATAAAAGACCTCCACTTGAGCTTGATAGTGGGCGGCGAAGCATGGAGAGAACAAACAGATAAAAATCCTCCATTTGAATTGACTAAATGATTGTAATAAAATTAAGAGTATCCAACCATTTCTGGGGGCCTGAGAAGGTCCACAACATATGAAAAGTAAACTAATTTCTTTTTTCTATTAGGGTACTTATGTCAACAATAAGGAAAAATAAATGCTTATAAAAAAGAATAAAAGAAAAGAACAATCAAATTATTTGCAATCTATAAAAGTATTTATGTTGTGAAATTTTAGCTCAATAAAAATTTATTTTCATATAGTCCTTATATCGCACAAATAGCGCAAATCTCTTTTCAAAAATAAAAGTAATTTTCCTTTCCTAACAATGGAGAACAATTTACAGTTCATTTTTAAATTTCAGTCATACAGTAGAATATATTACTATTTTTCTGAAGAATGACTTCTTGAAAAATATTTTTCGAAAAAGTCAAATTTTCAATGAAATAGACGGAACATTAGGAAGTTGCTTTCCTTATCGACTAAAGTTATTTTCCTTTGACTTGCTCATTCCCCATGCCAGCCAGACACACGAAAAAAAGGGAAAAAATGTGTTCCAGCCAAATATTTTCATCCAAGCAAACACCGCCTACATAGTCTCAATCTTATCCATGGCAACAAAAGATAGTCCCAACCACATTCCTTCCACAATCATGTCATCAAGCATATACAAGTTTAAGATAAACATAAGATTACTAACCTCGTGTGGCATTCGAGTTCAGTTCGCAAGTCATGTCGGAACAAACTTTGGACGAGAGCCTCCGCTAACAAATCAAATCTCGCCAGTTGAGGTGAGAAACCAGTCTCCCTCGAGACCATTTTGCAGAATTAGCAGAAAGATGAACAATCATATCCAAGTTGGCAACGGGAAGTACAAAAACACACAGTCGACACTTAGAATGGGTACAACAAAGCAAGATCGCAGAGAATGGCCAATTGGCGAAATCGTTATTTGGCTCCTTATCAAGGAGTAAAACAGTTAGCTAGACCATCTCTAAGTATCAAAACAGGATCTTTCCTTTCATTCCTTCTTGGGTTGCTTCTTCTTGGCCTCCTCCTCGATGCTCTCCGGTGGAGGCAACGTCTGCACACACACACACAGTCAATACCATTAAACACACAAGATTCTCAAAACATCATAGACCCTGCCGACCGCAAACCCGCCCTTCCCCCAACCCCCGGGGCTCAGGCATTCCATCAAACAGCTGGTGATCAGGGAGAGACGGGTAATACCAGATCGGGCTTGTAGATGTTGTGGACAACGGAGGCGCCGGCAAGGAGGGAGGCGACGACCACAACGCACGACCAGGCTAGCGACGGAGTGCCGGTGGGCTGCCTCGCCCCACCAAATCTCTGACTCATTCTCTTCTTCAACTCCCACCTCCGTGCTGCCCACAAATCCGCTCGTTCAGCTTCTTCTCAGTTGGGTAATTGCGCCCAACGTCTCGTGCAGATTGAGAAAAAAAAATGTCTGGAATTGGGGGTGGAACAATGCGATTGAATCTTACGTAGTGAGGTCCCGAATGTTCTTGGCCCAAACAATGAATACTCGAAAGTTTGCGCTTTCGTTGCCTTTTGGGGCTCGACCAAAACCCAACCATGTACGCGCACGGTGCACTACCGCTGGATTAAATTCCAACGGATCTCAGCCGTCCTACTGATCTCAACTCAGAGGGCTGTATTTTTTTCGCTTTTCGATCCGATAGGGAAGATTTGTGTAGGCGCAAACGATACCCATGAGGGACCATATAGACACCCACCTTATTAGAACGGGATAATGATAGAAATAATTCTGAATTTTAATTCAATAAGTAATATAGATACTTTTAATTTATTTAATGTGATCTTCGAATTTTAACATAATATTTAACGTAATCAATAAACTTTATATCTGTTTAATATAATCCTTACACTATATGAAAATATTTAATGTAGTCCATGATCTTGAATTAATAGAATGATAATATTAAATATTGTCATATTGTTCATAAACTAAATTGAAAATGTATCAAAAGTTTAAGGATTGCATTAAAGAAATTAAATGTTCAAATATCATATTGCATATTTGGATAAAATTTAAAAATTACATTAAACGAATTAAAAGTTCAAGAATCACATTACACATTGAGCCAAATGTAGAGATCATTTGTGTCATCTTCCCTATAAGAATAAATGATTCAAATCTCATACTTCTAAAAAAGCTTATTGCAAAAGCACTAAACCAATAAAATCCCACAACAACGTAGCTACAACACCTTGCATCGAGCACTTTAAGAACGATAGTTATGTCGGTAAAGCCTTAGTGGTAATTGAGATGTTACAATGATCGAAATCACAACTTTAGAGGTATATAGAGCACTAACATTAGTTGAGAGGAGAATTGGATCTAAGGTCGCAAAAGTTGAAAACTTTGATACCCACAAAAGATTTGAAGGGACAAAATGAGAGGGAGTACAATGGCAGCTTAAATGAAAAAGGTAACTGCAACAACCAATGTTACAACAGATTTGGAAATACAATCAAATTACAATGATTAGGGAAATTCAGAGTTTTTTTCGTCGGTCTTACTCTACTCTTACATTAAAGCTTTGACTTTTGCTTAGAGTCAAAATCTACTCCGAAAACTAAATCGTCTCTACCCCCAACCCCTTGAGAATGTGGAAATTCAAACCTCTCATCTTTCCCTTCTCATGTGAGAATGGTGCCATTGGGGCAAACCTTAATAATTATGGAAAATTCAAAGTTTGCAAACTAATAGATGGCATATATCTAGGGATTTTATCACCATTGGTGGAGATGACAGAGCTTTTCCAAGTTCTTGTAATTTCTTACCAGATCATGGCTTTTGACATGATGATGCAACAACATACATAAGGTTGCATAAAGATTGTATAAAGTTAATCGATACGATGTTTCATTAAAAGCTTCTTTTCACTAGAAAATATTTTTAAACAAATTCGATTTTCAATAAAGTGAATCGACTTTTAAAATTTATTTGTGCTGACAATAAGTAAAAATAATTCGTTTTATGGCATGGAATCCACTGAAAGATAGTTTCCACCGTTAAACATGACATATAATGATTACAAAGTAAATTTTATTTACTTTATAATTCACCAAAATAACATTATAAAGAAACTAGAAAAGAGATTATGAAATCGTATTGGTAAAATGTTATATTATCATGTTTCTAGGAACGTAAAATATTATGAGCATTAATGAAGTACATTCATGATAACAAATGTGAATTATCGAAAAAAGAAAAAAGATTGATAAAAAAATTTTAATAGACTTAGCGGGACATATTTTTCTCACTTAAACGCAAAATAAAAGATGTGGTAAAATGATAAAAAGGGAAAGTCATTTTACACCATCTTAACTTATTGTTTTCAATCAAACACTTCTCGTGATCAAGTATTTTTCCATCATCAAAACAATGAAAGGGCCGAGAATAACTTCCTAGGAATTGTTTTTCATCAACCAAACTTACCCTATATATGAAAGAATTTTTCTTTTTATTACTTATATTGTTAGGATATAGTACGGTAAAGAGTATTATAATTTATTTCTAATTCAATCATAAAAAAATTTCAAACATATTCTTATTTCTTCTCCCTCGCTCATCATTTAATCATATCCCAGATTTACAAATTAAACTTACCTAATCAATCATGCTCTTCTCATTTCTAATCAATGAATTACAAACACAGACATTATTAACTGTTAATTGTATTTATGTTTGTGCGCATGTGTTGTTCGTACATCGTCGCTCACAAATCAGAGGCATAAATCGGGCGAAAGAAAAATAAAGCCCTAATTTCAAATTCCCTTTTCTATATATACATTTTTCGTGATGAGTTTTTGGTTTTTCCTTGAAAAGAGAAAAGTATAATTTGAGAATTAGTAGCGCCATTTAAAAAATGGTAAAAGGAGAAGAGAGAGGGGGAGGGGGAGACAACAATAGGATGCAATCCCAAAATGTTTGGTTTGGAAACGAGTGGGCTTGGGGGCACGCAGTAATAATCGGACCAGCGCAACCAGCCGCACGAAGCGCTCGTCCGTCCGTACGCCCGCTTCGTCGTCCTCTTCGTATTAATCATCTCCCCCCTCCTCCTTCCCCTCGGATTCAGAAGAAGGAAAGAGTCCCCCCCCACCATCCTCCCTTTCCTCCCCCTCTCCTCCGGCAGAAGCCCGAGCTCGGCCTTTCTCTCTCTCTCTCTCTCCACCGCCCTCCGTTCCCACGTTTGCGCGCGGCCAGGTGAATTCCTCTCTCTCTCTCTCTCTCTCCCGGCGTTCAGATCTTGTCGGTTCGCTGACGCATTGTCTGCTGCTTTGACGGATTTGTCTGCTCGTGAGGATAGTCTTTCCGAGCTGGGATTTTGGATTTGATTGGCGGGTCACCCTTCGATTTTTGTGTTGCCACTGATCTTGATGTGCTGCCTGATTGGTCTTGGAAGATTGCTCCTATTAAATGGGATTCGTTTGTATTTGATAATCGCGCGTGCCATTTGTGAAACCTTCGTCAATGCGGAATTGCCTGAGAGTTGTGTCAGGTCGTTCTAGAAAAATGATTGCTTTTCGTCGTGGGTTGGAATTTGTGCGCATTTCTTTGCTCGACTTCATCGTGTCTGGTTTCTGGTTCCAAGGATTAACCCAGTGAAAACATAATTTGAGGAAGTTGGTGAAGAATGTATTAGATCGACATATACATGTCGAACGGCTGTCTCCTGCTGCTCATGGTTTTTATCCTCGACCGATTTCCCGTCTACCAAAATCTTATCTTAGTACCCTTTAGTGTGATCTAATATCTGGTGGTTCATGGACAATAGTAAAAAGCTCTAAATCACATGGAGATCAGGAATGCCTAGAAGGCTAGAAGCACGGAGTTCCAAACTTCCTTGTAGCAAATTAAGGGTTATGTGTAATTTGGTGGGCCTTCACTTTGATCCTATATAGTCCTAGATGTCATGCATCTGATAATGTCCTGTGGCCCGTGTGATTATCAGGTTATGCTTGTAATGTCCAATGCTTTATTGCTCTGCGGGTGGTTTTCTAAGGAAAAAAATTATTTCTGCTCATATTTCGAAGATGCAATTCTTTAATTTATTTCCTTTTTCCCCTTTTGTCGTGTGACATTATATTTGCTAAATGGCTTAGCACCTGCTCAAGCTAATAACTATGTTTGCATGACTGCTTTGTTTTCTAGTCAATGTTATAGACACTAAAAACAGTTGAATAGAGGAACAGGTCCGTCCGGTGTAATTCTTCTACATTAGAGATTCATGAAATTCTTCTCACATCTTGCAATGTTGTTGATCAGCTAGAAGATGGCAGAAGCAGAGGATATTCAGCCACTCGTTTGCGATAATGGAACTGGGATGGTCAAGGTACTTTTCGGCTTCCCCCTGGTGTATCGTTTTCTCTAATCCCATATGGAACTTGTTTTGGATCAGATTTCAGAATATCTTCAGTTCCAGATCTTTGATGTCCTTTACCAGTTCAAATTTTAGAAAGTAATTAAAATTCTCATGTAGGCTGGATTTGCCGGTGATGACGCACCAAGGGCCGTCTTCCCTAGCATTGTTGGGCGTCCCCGTCATACTGGTGTGATGGTTGGGATGGGTCAGAAAGATGCATATGTTGGTGATGAGGCCCAATCCAAGCGTGGTATTTTGACATTGAAGTACCCCATTGAGCATGGGATTGTTAGCAATTGGGATGACATGGAGAAAATATGGCATCACACTTTCTACAATGAACTTCGTGTTGCCCCAGAGGAACACCCTGTTCTCCTGACTGAAGCTCCTCTCAACCCCAAAGCTAACCGTGAGAAGATGACCCAGATTATGTTTGAGACTTTCAACACTCCTGCTATGTATGTCGCCATCCAAGCTGTTCTTTCCCTTTATGCAAGTGGTCGTACAACTGGTAAGTAGTTTGATCAGTTTTTCACTTTATGGAATTTCTTGAAGTAGAAAATTGCAATAAAACTAACTTCCCAAGGAAAAAAAATTATGCTATGCAGTCTAGCTTCACTTTTAAGGTAAAGAAAAGGACCTCACTTTTTCTTTTAAGATGATTCAATTAAAAGGTACCAGGGGGATACCTCCCAAAAAAGAACTAGATGCAGGAGATCAAAGATGAATTTGACTTGAGGGCCGCCAATCTGAATTATTCTTTTGTTGGTCTGTGAAGGTTGAATTGTCATGATCCATAGGAACTTTCTCTCTGCCTCGGGCATTAGGATTATGCCTTTATTTTGTTGCAGGTATTGTGTTGGATTCTGGTGATGGTGTTAGTCACACGGTGCCAATCTATGAGGGTTATGCCCTCCCTCATGCCATTCTCCGTCTTGACCTGGCTGGGCGTGATCTCACCGATCATTTGATGAAGATTCTTACTGAGCGTGGATACTCCTTCACTACCACAGCTGAGCGTGAAATTGTGAGAGACATGAAGGAGAAGTTGGCTTACATAGCCCTGGACTATGAGCAGGAGCTTGAGACCTCCAAGACCAGCTCAAGCGTTGAAAAGAGCTTTGAGTTGCCAGACGGTCAAGTCATTACTATCGGGGCTGAGCGATTCCGATGTCCAGAGGTTCTCTATCAGCCGTCCATGATTGGAATGGAAGCTGCTGGAATCCATGAGACCACTTACAACTCCATCATGAAGTGCGATGTGGATATCAGGAAGGACCTGTACGGAAACATTGTCCTCAGTGGTGGTTCCACTATGTTCCCTGGTATTGCAGACAGAATGAGCAAGGAAATCTCAGCACTAGCACCGAGCAGCATGAAGATCAAGGTCGTGGCTCCTCCTGAGAGGAAGTATAGTGTCTGGATTGGTGGTTCTATCTTGGCATCTCTTAGCACATTCCAGCAGGTTCGTCAAACTCATGCATTCGTACAATATATGCATTATTTGCATCTTATAGAGGTATGGTTTGAGCACATGGCCGTTTGTTTTTGGGTGCAGATGTGGATTGCAAAGGCGGAGTACGATGAATCTGGACCTTCGATCGTGCACAGAAAGTGCTTCTAACTTTTTGAGGATAAGGTCGTCGAGGGAAGAGATTACTGTCCTTTTTAGAAAGAAACGCAACTCGCTGCTCTTTCTGATTCTACTTCTGTATCCCCTTTTGATTAGATCTTGACAAGGCAATACTTGATTGCCAAAATCATTTCCTTTTCACCATTCAGTTGATCTGAAGTCCAGGATTCTTGTCATGCATTTACCTTATAAAAGCCAAGCCTTTTCTATTGTTTTGTATAATTCTCATTCTATTGCCAGTTGCTTCTTTTTCTTTCTGTATTGTCCTGTTTGCGCATATTACTAGACCTTTCTTAATCTGTTGAACAAGATCAAAGATCTAATGCCCAGCACGATCACACCAACATGTCTTACTAGCCAACACCTGGAAAACATGTCGATAGGATTTAGACAGGAATAGCATGTCGGGTATCGGTTGATACGGCATACAAAGTGCTACAAACTTCTCAAACGATGCCATGTATTTTGGAAGCTCGACAGGTTCACGTTTATATAAATTCTAGTTGACCTTGTGAAACTGTCTGTATCAACTTCTATGTCGCAGGGTCTAAGCTATCTTCATATGCATGGTGTTTTCTGAATTCTATGCATGTTGCTCGGTCAATTGGTGATGCCCAGTGTAGGTTCACATGCAACTTGACTCTATTGCCAGCAAATTGATGTCAAGGCTCAACCAATTATAGCCTTCAGGAGAGCTTAGGTTGAACCCTTCCGATTATTTTGGCTGATAGTCTACTTATATATAGTCTAGTAAGGTTTTGATCATATGATTGATGGTGATAGCTACTTGACTCAGACTTTCTCCAAATTATTTTGATCTTTTCTTAAGTAGTAGATGTTCCAACTTCTTCCATTGTTCTTTGACCGATTTTACTGAGTGGGGCGAAAGACATTCCGCCGAATGATTAATATGGTCAGTAGTTAACTACATCGGTTCATCTGTGTATAATTTTAGCGCATGGAACTTTTCGGAAGCTCCACAATTTGCAGAATCCCGACTCAAAATCTCTTTAAAGTGCATTCGCGTTAGGCTATAAAGACCGTGCACGATTGAGAACACGACTTATTGAGACCAGCACGAATGACAAATCAACCAAAAGTCAGTCGAGAAAAAGTCATAACCCTCTGATTTGTTTTTGCTGACAAAAGAAGAAACGCTATCCTATGTACTGAAACGAAAGAACCGGCTTCTAATTTTTCTATCTCCAAAGCAAGGTCAATTTACATCACTTGGCAAGCCGAAAATCTCGATCAGGAACTCGAACTCGGAAGAAGGGACATCTTATTAGTCAGACGCCCGATTTCACAGAAAGGGTGGTCTTCTATGGAGGGATAACGCTCTTGGTTGCCATCTGTCATCGTGTTCGATTCCATCAAAGTGTCCTTTCTGCTGTGAAATCCAGTCATTTCACTGTAATGAGAATTGCACCTGCCGTACGGTGATGATGATGAGCAGTCTTGGAAGCCGCTGGCGTCCGTGGAAGACAGTCGCTGGAGGCTCCCGAAGCCTTGTATTCCTCGAGTCAACTTGCGTGCCCTCGCTCTTTCTTCTCTCAAGTATTCATCATTGTCGAGCAGGTTCTGTACTCTCTCGGACAAGTTGCCGACACTCGAGCCCCAGTTGAATCTGGAAATCATATGTGGAGGGAATTACATCAAGTTTCGCTAAAGTCACGAACATCAGTCTTACCGAACACATCTCTTTTTTATTCACTTACCCTTTCTCATCAACGTATTGAAAGTCCTTCATCTCCTTGATGACATCTTTATCGCTTTGAAACTCTTCAGCCACACGTTGTGGTCCGTGGGTCAGCAAGTGCTCCAACACTATCAGAGCCTTGTAAGTGACTCGCCAGTTCTTTCTATCAAATTGCACCAGCCTGCAGATATAACATGGAAACAAAATACATTCAGGCTGTGTTTGTCATTCATTTCCAGTTCTAGGCAAAAAATAGGGGAATGATCTTATACCTCTTGTGCAGAATCTCTACTATTCTCCAATAATCATCCACTTCAAACGCAGCATGCGATATTATGGCCATACTGCGCGTGTCCGGCGGCCTTGGATTTCCATTTGTAGCTTCTTCCGTCAATCTTTAGTATTCAAGCATCAAGAAGCAAACTAACGTGAGGAATGTGTGTGTGGTTAGTATGAACACTAGTGCTTAGGGGAACAACGAAAATTTTGACCAATCTTTGCTCGTAAAATAACGACAATGGCATCATCGGACCATTTGGTTGATCGATCAATTTACAAGAAATCTAGATGGAATTAGAAGGGACGAGACAGAAATCATGCACATAATCCAACACCATCATTACAAAATCAAATACAACGCACAAACGTGCAGCGGTTTGGCTAGCGGAAGCTTCATTCATATAAAGCAGCAACCCAACCGAAAAAATGTGTGCAACTTTCTTTCTGAATCAGATTCATATACTTTGCAAGATGAATCAAACTAACTGCATATTCAACTATGAATTATGTATGTCACGTCCCCTTTTGCTGTCAACAAAAGTTCCCCAAGATCAAAATTCGTTTTTGGACATGTTCTTCTCGGTTTTGAACCGTTTCACCAAATCCGGTTGTGCCGAAAAGAAAAATTCAAGCCATGCATAGTTTAGCTCAAACCGAGAAATGGACGCAACAGAAGTAGATTAATAGTTTTAGAAATTGTTGGTAACAAGTGAAAATAGATGGCTGAATTTACATTTCAGCTGGTGTAACATCAGTCAGCTTCAGGCGCACGGTCTTGACGATCTTTTCCTTGAGAAACAAAGAGGCCCGCTTCTTGAATTCGTCGAAAGAGCTTCCCATGCTGTCGTTCGCGAGGATCGGCATGGCAAAGACGATGAATTAGGGAAATGAAATGGGAACATCAGTAGAACCAGTCTTAATTGAGAAGGAGAAGAAGAAGAAGAAGAGTCTTTTCACGCACGTAAAATAACAAGTGCCAAGCCAACCACTCCATTACTCAGAAGAGACACCAACTACTCCATAAAAAGTGGATTTTGCATATGTAATGTGTGAATAAATTAGAAAGTCCTTATTGTATTAATATATCTAAAAAAATACAATTTTTATTTTACGTTTCAACTTCCAAATTGATTAAGATGATATTTTATTTTAATCACAGTGTGGAATTATTTCTATTTAATTAGAAAAGCATTGTCCGATATAATGTTATATTCTTGAGAGGATCCATAGAAGAGGTCAAAAGGGAATTAAGAGGATGAGGTAAGATTTGGAATATGTGTGACGTGCAAATAAATTAGAAAGACCATATTATACCAATATATTTAAGAAAGGACAATTTTTTATATATGTCTCAACTTCCGAAACGATCTATATGATGTTTAATTAGGATTATTTTCATTTAATTAGAAAAGCATTGTCTGAGATAATGTTATGTTGTCGAGAGCATCCAAACGAATTAGTCAAAGGGGAATTTAGAGCATGAGGTAAGATTTAATTTGTTTATACGTTCTCAAACTCTCCTCTCTTCTTTTCACCGAAACTTCAGTCATGCTTGGTGGGGAAAGTTGACACGATGCATGTAAGTTATTGGTTCACATTAATTAAAAACTAGTAGGTCCCCTAACGTAATCCTGTCTAGATCGAGCAGATATTTACGTTTTAATATATGATTTGGACTTGTTGTCGATTGAATGGATAATTTATCACGGAAAGGAATTTTGGGAAGTATGATAAAATAATTAGAAAAAAAGAGTTTAAAAAATTAACATCTTTGTAAATTTAGCTAGCTAGAGCCCGCTGGTTAGGATATCATCTTAAGATCTGACAAGTGTGGGGTTCAATTCCCCATCTCCTTAAATTATCTCCACAAATTGAGGTGTGTGTGTTGGTGTTGCCCCTTCAATATCACCTTTAGGTACTGAGTTCGACCTGATCCTGTGCTCGGCCGAGTGCCCATCCGCCACCTTGCCAAGGAGGTCTCCAAACACCTGAAGCAAGCCCTCTCTCTCTCTCTCTCAAAAAGAAGTTGATCCGCAATCACTCAATCTAGTAAAGATTGTACTTTGTGAAGAAAGATATAGTTTTTATGCCTATGGAGAAGTAGATCATGGAGGATGGAATAGAGAAGGAATGCAACACGGGGAAAGAGGAAGCAAATATGTGCTTTGTTCCAAAGAACCGACAATCGGATTGGAACTGTTCGATTGCATTCGGTTCCATTCGGTACCCAATTCCAAACTTACGAACCTGGAGTCACAAAGTTGGTTTCCCCTTTTAGGTTGGGAATCGACCTACCTGCAAATAGATTTCGCCTACCAAATAAGCAACTAAGGAGAGGGGATAAATTAATTTTTCAAAACAGCACAAATTATTTTTGTAAAATCAACCCCAATAAAAATCTTGCTTTTACTCGTAAAATGAACTAGTAATATAAACAACAACAGAAATTAACAAGTTTAGGAAAAGAGAAATTCTAATCAAGTTTTATAGAGATTTGGCTTGGGTATGCAGCATGCCTACTTATCTCTTTCGGTTCTAGCAACCCAAACAACCAAATTCCACCACTCATGCCAATAGTACAAAGATTGCGTTATTACAAGTGTTGAACCTGGTGTCAGGTGAAACCTGACTTCCTTCTACAACAGCCCTACTACAAACTAAGTAACTATTGGACCCTCAGTGATTGTTCCCGCACCTTATATACACTGTTACAGTAGATCCTCCCCCAAACTATAAACCACACTTCTAAATATTTACAAAGAATTCCTCGCACACTTTGTCTTGCACTTAGATAAATGCCTTCACCTCTAAGTACATGAACTTCTCTTGTGCATTCACAACAGAGTTTATTGTTCTTGCCAACTCTTAGAACATCACTTAAATGGATATTACAAGCTTACAAAAGAGACGAACTCAAACATCTCTCAATAACGATCAAGTTTTCCCCTTTTATGGCATTCAAATTTGAACATTGTAATTGAGTCTTGTAGCCATCATGTCCATCCGATCCTCTTTACAAAAAAATCTCGACAAAGTTCCTTAATAAACACTTGCAAGACCCAGCTTCAATCTGAGCTGTCAATCAAATGTTCTACTAATTGCAAATTTTGATCACGTCATCTCACCAATTTCCCACAAATTAGCCCATGATTATTTATTTATTTATTTACATGAATAATCTTGGAATATTATACTCTATTGCTATGAAATAGGTCTTAAATTTAGGAACTCCAACAGTCGTAGAATATATTCAGGAAGTCACGTAGGCATAGTCCCTAATTTTTTTGCAGAGCTTAGTTGGGTCATACGACTGACATATGCATTTTGGATGGTATAAAAAGGACATTTTCCGAGAAAGTTAAAGTTTAAATAAAATAAATTCGGAACGATAAGCAAAAGCCCGTCTAGCTCAGTTGGTAGAGCGCAAGGCTCTTAACCTTGTGGTCGTGGGTTCGAGCCCCACGGTGGGCGCCCTCTTGACCTTTTTTTATTTTTTTTGGGTCCTTTTTCCTCCATCTTTTTCTGTTCTCTATGCATAAAACTTAGTCTTCAAATGGTTTGATTCATCTACTGATGCTATATGATTGTCCTTCAAGTATACTTTGTCCATTCTTACAATCTCTATATAACACCGAGCGATGTCATAGATAAAGATTAAAGTTCGTTAATTTAGCTTAGTAGTTAAACCCTGGACATGTAATCGTGAATTAGGCGCATCATGTGCGTCTGATTTTCTACGTTGCTAAACTTAAGACAATCTTGGGTTTGTCTCTCCACCCAACTTTAATTTGGCATCTTGTTCTATTCATGAGATTTGCAGTCCGAGCTATTCCACGATCCGAAATCTATCGAGTAGGCATACCGCTAAATTAATGATTTCATGTTTCTATAACAAAAACTCTTTGCCCCCTTTAGAATAATCATACTCACTTTTGCACCCGAAGAGAAGTTATCCATAAACTACAAATTAAATCTAGCATAAAGAAAACTCTAATTAGAAAAAAAAAAAAAAAAAAAAAAAGGGGGCGAAATCAAAACCCTCTATCTCTCTCGTTGTTATTATTATTTCTTTTAATCTCTTCGCACCCTTCAAAGCAAATCTACTATATATTTTTAGCCAAATATAACACGTTTATCAACTAGAATAAAAATTAGAAATGGAAAAATCACCTGTCTAAAATCAAGTTAGGCAACACACTATGTTATAACTCGTTTAGAAACTTCTTTATAATACCAAGAGAAGTTACAACCTTTCACGTTAATCATTTTCTATGGATGCATGCAAATCGCTCCATCCATTGAGATGGTGTAAGGCTTCATCTTTAGGATGACAGGCATGGCCATCAAGTTCATTTTGAGTAAAAGACAAGTGCGAGTTGGATACAGGAATTGGCGCATTCAAATCAAAAATTAACTTTGATGAACGTAAAAAAGACATGTATACTAATACTTTTTTCCGAGCATTATCATGTCCAAAGATGCAGAAACACGTCAAATTGGCAAGAATATAACATGTTAGAATAAGTTACATGAGAGGCACGTTTAGGGGTGTTCAAACCGAGTGAAGAGGTTTAATCTACACACTAACTTGCCATTTTCATCATGAGCTATTGACTGATCAATGAAGATGCTGGGTAGCACAATAAATTCAATAGGACATGGTTATCATAGTACAGTTATTTCTTGTTATAACTCGATTAACTCTTCGGGATTACAATGCTAGCGAGACGGGCCTTAAAGTTTCCGGAAGGTCGCGTTGCCGTCTCTGCAGTTCCAATTTCTCATATGTATTTGCATGTACCATGACCTGTGTAGAGAGAGTCCAGAATGGTATAAGCATAAGGTATTGTTGGTCACTTCTTCTGTTTTTCAAACACATTCCGATAGATGGTGAGAAAGAAAAGAGACCAATGATAGGGCACTCACTTTGGTCGACGGAGGTCAACACGCCGGTGCCGGAGAAATCGCAGTTGTTTGGCTGGCGGCCCTTGGTCTGGTAGTAAGAGTTCATGATGTAAGAAGCGTGGGCCATGACGTTATTGGGCTCGAAGCACGGCCCACCGGCCTGGATGGGCCGACAGTCGACGCCGGTGCTGCACACGTAGTCTATATTGGCCTGCATTGCCTGATCGCTCACGCCTTGCTTCAGCACGCACCACTGCTTGCCGTGACCCGGCCGGGGCTTCCTCCCGTGCCCGCCTCTCCCCCCGCGTTGTTGCTGTACCGAGTAAGATTTTGGAAATTAGAAATGCCCTGATAATGGTAGATAGATGGTTTTTTTAATAAGGTGTATTGACGTTTTCCAAGTAACATTTAATTTGTAATTTCTGATCTGTTATATCAGTCGCATGCATGCATGCTGTGACTCAATTTATTGCGACCTGGATGATGAAAGCGTAATTTAATATTCAAACGTAGCATAGGACTATACCATACAATTCTACCATTCAACCTACCCTTTCACTGCGCAAGATTCCGATCTTGTACACCGGTGTGAAGTCTGGCCAGAACAGCCCAAAGTTCCTCTCAGCGATCGGGCCCGGTTTTTGGTTCTCGTTGAACAAAGCGAAGATGTAAGTCTCTATCCGGCGGTTCGGCATCAGGGGCGTCCCCCGGCGCGACCCGACGTGCTTCAAAAGTTTCCCGTTGTACGAGGCGGCATTCGCAAGGGTCGGGGCAGGCTCGCCAGGCCCGCCAAGGGAGGGCCACCCAGTCTCCCCCGTGACGATCGATACGTCGCCATAGCCCACAGCTTTCATCGCCGAGTGGACAGCGTCGAGCATGCCATCAAACATGTTGGTATAGGTGATGCGGGTGAACCTGTCGTAGACTCCCCGGTTAGGCTTGAAGAGGGCGTAGTTCGCCTTCTTAGGGGAGTAGGCGAAGTAAGGGTAGGCATTGACCACGAAGGGCGATCTGGTATCTCGGAGGAACTTGAGCATCGGCACGAGGACCCGGTTGTACCCGGACCTGAACCGTCCTAAGCTCGGCGGCTCGGACGCCTCGAGGATGCCGAGGGAGTGGGCGGTCGATACCTGATCAGAGAACAAATGCAAGACGTTAGCTAGCCCCGTCTGTGGTTATATTAGATGGATCTAGCTATTCAGGTAGATCCTGTATTGTCATTATGGAATTCGATCATATCAAATTCTTGTTAAATATATTACAAGCTTGACAAAGATCCTAACGTTGCATGTGGAGAGAATCTCTAACCTGAATGCCCCTGAAACCGGCAAGAACGAGAGCATTGTGGAGGGTCCTCATGGCCGGAAGGAGGTTGACGATGAGGCGCTTGTCCCCGCTGTGGATGATCTCATTCCCGACGAGGACGCGGATGATCTGGGTCCGGGGATAGAACGGGGCAATGTTGATGGCGACCCACTGGCGGGCGAAGGCGAGCTGGGCGAGGGCCGGGATGTCGCCGTTCACGGCGGTGACGGTCAAGGCGATCCCGGTGTCCGCAAAGGCGCGCAGGATGTCCGGGTTGGTGTCGAAGATCTTGACCCGGTTGATGATCGTCTGGGTCTTGATGAAGTTGGCCACCTGGGCAGGGGGCGGGAGGTTGTCGCCAAGGGTGCCGTAGTTGATGCCGATGGCGGAGGCGGCGGCGAGGAGGTGGAGGAGGGTGGCGGTTAGGAGGAGGAGTTGGTGGTGCGTGGCCATGGTTGGATGTGCTTTTGGGGGGTTGCCAAAGAGCGGGGAGATGGGATTGCGGAGTATATATATATAGAGAGAGAGAGAGAGGGAGCCAAAAGGGTAAATGGAGGAGAGATTTTTGGGGGGTCAAACTGGCTAATTAGGATAATTTTGCTATTATTTGTTGTCCTACGTATTGGTTGGTGGAAATTCATTTTCTTAATTTTTCTCATTTTAAAGGTGTCCAATGATTTACACTTCGAGCAATTGAGAAAAAAAAATTATAAGGAGAAATCTCGATTTAATCAATGGGAAAAATCTCAATTCAAATTCTTGAAATATCTTATTAATCCCATGAATTAGGTAAGGTGCGGCGCAAAATTTGGACTACCCGAATATGATTTTTTTCTTTATAATTGATGGTATGGAAAATGAAATGTGTCGGCGCATCTCATCCACACACGAAAATCCATTTATTTCCATTACTACCTCCATCTCATATAGTCCAATGGAAATTCTCCCGAAAGACTATTATGGATCTAAAAAAATTTATCTATCTACATAAATGTCGGTTTGACTTTGACCAACTCATTATTCCTGTCCAAAGTAGAGCAAGCACCGGCTATCAAAGGAAAAATGATTCAGTAACGGTGTTTAATCTATTATAAGAATCACAATTTATTTTACATCATAAAAAATCAAATGGTAAATAATATAAACTGTTGTAAAATCCATTTTTTAAAGAATTTATGACTCATAACATGTTATTTTTACAGTAACCTAAAAACTGTTATAAACTTATTTCCGAAGCTATTCTTTTTTGAGTTATTTGGGAACTATGATTTTATAAAGAAGTTAATATTATGAAAAACCCCAAAAGTAAATTTACCTCAATTATTTTTTTAACAACTAAAAACTCCAAATTGATATGTCTTTGACAAATTGTCTCGATGGAAATCATGATAGGATGACTTTGGTCCTCAACAAGAATATTCTCATCTTATCGTAGCCACCAATATTCTGATCAATCTCGTCCCGACCCTCTAGCTTCATGGTGCTTTTCATCGAGGAATATAGAGTGCGTTTGGTAACATTTTTACTCCTAGAAATAATTTCTTTTGAGAAATAATTCTTTTCTATTTCTACTCCCTGAAACAATTTCCGAGTAAAATAGGCGTTTGGTAACTACAAAAATTTCTTATTCTTGGAATAGAAAATGAATAGAAATGCGTTTGGAATCGACAAAAAGTTTTTATTTCTTTCTTTCCCGATAGCGGCGGAGACCGGCGGGCGAGGGTAGCGATCGGCGGCGGCGGGGTGCGAACCACGACTGGCAGTGGCAGCCGGTGGGTAGGGGCCACCGACGATCGACAGCCACCAACCGACATTCGGCAACAAATTGGTAAAAACCCAAAAGCAAAAACAGTTGAGTTCCGACACAGGACCGTGCTTCACGTACCCCTCGCTTAAGAGCATGAAGGAAGATTTTACCGTCAGCGGAGAGCGTGAATCGAATGCCGAGAGGCTTCTCGAGCGTGACCATGTACTCGTTGAGATTCATCTTCAGTGAAGAAGATGCCGCGAGGCTTCTCACCCCTAATCGCCGTCCCCACCCCCCCCGCACCGCCCCGCCCGTCGATCTTCAACCGCCACCACTGGTTTGCCGCCAGTCGCCGACCCCCGCTGCCCACTGTCGCCGGTTGCCGACCCCCGCCAATCGCCGGCCGTAGGGCGAAGGATGGCAGCGAGAGGCCAGCGACTGGCAATCAACCGGTGGCGAGCGAGTGGGGGCAGCCAGCGACAGGTGGCGGAGATCGATGTCCAGCAGTGGCAGCTAGCGAACCGGCGGTGGCGGCGGCAGGTGGCAAGCGACGGGCGGTGGACGGGTGGAGCGTGCTATGGCGGTGAGTAATCCCCAAGAATAGTTTAGAAATTATTTTTAAAATAAGAAACTTTTTTTTCTATTTCTCATTTTTACTCCAAATCTATTTCTGAAAACTTTCTATTTCCTAAAATAGAAAAATAAATTAACATTACCAAACGCATTTATGTTCTTTTTCTATTCCGAGAAACAAAAGAAAAAAAATAAAGAAATATAATGAATTCCAAACAGACCGCTAATGACTCTACAAACCCACTTGCTGAATCTCCTCAGTGCTCTATCATCCTCCTCCACATCCCGGTTTCGACCCGACAACGTCCATCAAGATTTCTCAGCTTCACTCAGAAGACAGTCCCGAGAGACGTCCGACCGACATTCAATCTATCGGATCAGATGGCGGTACAAACTTGGCGTGATTAGCGAATGTTATAACGAATCCAATGAAAGAAAGATAGCGAGCTATATCTTTAACCAAAAGGAGAATTCAGCAGCTAAAGCTACCACGCCAAATCTTCTCTTCCATAAATGGAGACAGATTATATGATGTCACAAATTATAGTATTGTCAAAAATAACAAGCGAGATTTTTGCCATGCCCACAAAATAGAGAAGGCAAAAGAGGATTACAAAAACTTTAACCAAAAAAATGACCCAAGAAAACAAGAAAAGAAAAGGTGACACAACACCCTGAGAGAACCTTGGAACTCCAATGAGCAGCAACTGCTGTTCTCTCTACCCGCGAGAAAATTGCCACTCTGCCGACTTCTCAAAATGAAAAAGAGTATCCCTCTCTCTCTCTCTCTATATATATATATCAAGGTGGAGCCTTTAGCCTATGGCGCCCCCCATGCTGTATGAACCATCTTTACCATTTCGGTCCACCCTTATTTTTACTATATGGGGAAAAAAAATTGATGAAAAAGCCGCAAAATCTTTCCTCTCTCAAGTATTTTTAAAAAAAAAAAAAAAACCCACATAAGTCCCCCTCTGGTTCAAGACCTGAAAGAGTCCTTCCTGAACAGGGAGTGCCTCCACCGGTCGACCTTCAGCCTCCGGCTCTTACCGTCCCCATTTTTGGGCTTCATCAGCCGGTCCGCTTCCATCTCGGACACTAGGGCGGACTGCAGCCTCTTTAGATGCCCGCTGCACCGCTCGTGCTCTGGCGACAGGCTCCAGCCGATGCCACTCTGCCTCTCGGCATCGGAGTGTCTATGGTAGGGCGAGTACCACTTTGCTTGTAAATACGCAAAAGATCTCCACGGAGGGAGCGGCATCGAGTTCTGTTTCAGCGAGAACTTGCCGGCTTCAGCCATAACTTGGAGAAACTGACTGAGCCTGCTCGAGGAGCCCACGTAGATCACGGGAAGTAACTTCAGTATTCTGTTGTACGACTCGACAGCTCTAGCAATCTCAAAGTGGCTCCGGAAGTCGATGTCTATGATTAACCGATTGGAGTTTCCGGAGCCAGCATGATTTTTAACGTCATGTATTCATGATCCCCTGCATCATATATCGTGTAACTTAAGGAAATGCTTAAACGGTTGAATCAAATAAAAGGAAAAAAAAAACAAAAAACAGTTGGCAACACAGAGATAATGTATTCGCAAATGCATTGATGAGCAGAGAAAGATCAATCAACTACCTCCAGGGACCTTGCTGCTGCCCTGCCATCTCGATGAACAAACTGCTGCATCATATCCCGAGTGTCTCAAAAGCTGAGCCAGAGAATATCTAATGCAGCTAGCATTACACGATCCTGACTTGACAAACTGAAGGTCTATCTCATTGATGGAGAGCACAAGAGAATGGACCACTGATTGCAAGTCACTCTCATACTGATCCAAGTTGCGCTTAGAAAACTGTGACAAAAAGGCATATCGGCATAATGTGAGAATCAAGTCTAAAGCATTTCGACTTTTATGGCATAGGCAAACACCAGATAGCAAAAATAACAATATATTAAACAGTAAAAAAGGAAAAATCCATCTTGCAAGTCAAACCAGTCTTGCTCACGCTCCATTACTCACGGGTGGACTAAGATCATCTATTTTATATGTCCTCCCGAATCTCAGCATGGCGAAATAGTTTTATGTCTCACACGAAGACCTTTGATCCAAATGGCAGATTAGATCTTCTCATTCCATAAGGACCAAAGTTTTCTTGATTATCCTCCAACGTTATTACGATGATCTTCAATATGCACACAAGTTCCAGGTGAAGCTGACTCATATTTTAAGTAATCAGTGCGTGATCTACAGTGCTATTAACAGGTAATTTATTTCCAGTTAAACCAATGCGACACCACCAAAGAGTATCAGCTAATCCACCATGGTCAGTTCTCAGCCTTTGACAGCAAACACCAATACAAGCTTATTTCTTTTTCATCTATCCTACTCATTCCATCTACAAAATTCACAATAACCCAACATCATACCACATCAACTTTTTGGCAATCAGACCCTCTTCCATTAATTGGTAGATTTTGAAAAAAATTTGTGTTTCATTTCTTAGTTGCCAAATCACTCCTTCGAATAAAAGGTAAGTCCACCAAGCAAGCCATGCACCAGAAGGCCATAAAATTAATATGCATTCCAGTAAATTAATGTGGGAAAGCACTGGTAATGGCAGTCTCACAAAAACATGTTAAAATAAGGTTGACAACTGATTTAAATACTCACGGAAAAAAATAATTCCCATTAGTCAATCAACTGTGACTCAAGACACATAAAGCTGGACAGTATCATGAGGTTATTTAAGGTAGAGAGAGCGATTATACATCTCATGAGAGTACCAGGCACAGAGAGCGAAGTCATCTGACCTAAGTTGCCAAAGGGAAACTAGCAAAAATCCCATCCACAGAAATATAACTGTCTGAGAGACCTAAGGTCCTCACAAGATCAAACAATTGCAACCAGAAGCAATTTACAATTCATTTCATGGCACCAAAACAAACTGCCTCTGTATTCACTATATCCTAGCATCCCAGCAATTTCCATATCCATTGTAAGGACACCCAACAAAATGGCAAGTCCAAAAGGACTCAAAAGTATGATTGCCGGGACAACCCCAGACAAATAACACGGGACATAAACTGCAAGAAATCAACTTTATTCCATCATAGAAAGATAGTAGTAGAAACAAGCTACACCAAATCACCTACTTTCCATAGAGAAGCAAGGCTTAAATATATTCTACCCACGATTAACCAAGCAGCTAAAGTTTTTGACAGGCAATTCCTCCAAATATTAAAAATTCTACCAAATATAGGTTGCATCAAAAAATTACCAATAGGCTTCATCTTTTTCTATAGTCTCTCTCTCGACAGAATCACCACGGCCTACGGCAGCAAATTTACGCATGAACTAATTTAATTTTTTTCCCCTTCCCCGTTCTGTTAATTTTCCTTAATTGCTACAGTAAGTAACTGAACCGCAGAAAAGCCCCATAGCCTCAACAAGCAGCGATTCCTACTAAGCTTCCTATATCAACTACTACCACCGAATTCAACGTTGCAAAAGAAAAACGAAAACGAAAACTTTACCCGTTAGCAACGGTAAATACACACGAATAATGACCAATCAAATCGATCAAAGACGAAAGAGACCGACGATGAAGCAGAACTTACCGTGATGCTCTCGGCGAGCTGAGCGAGATCGCAGAGCCCCGAGTCACTGTCGCTGCTGCACCACGACTCGGCGCCGCCGCTCCCTCCGTTCTCCAGGAACTCGCTCACCATCACTGCCAGGTCGTGCTCACTCTCGTGGCTAAATCCTCCTCCGAGCTCCCCGATTTTCCTCGACAGGAAATTCCCCGTCACTGGCGCGCACACCGTGCAATCCATGGCCCCACACGGAGTCCCGAGGCGATTCGACTAGCTCCAACAATATTCCCTCGCCTTCTTCGGATTAACGTCAGAACGTCCCCGAGGAACTCATTTCGACGCTCGGAACAGATCCCACAAAAACCCTATAGAAGCGAATTGATCGAAAGACGAACCCACGCCAATCCAGCCACAGCAGAGCTCAATTCGACCGCTGAAGCCAACAAAAAACGACGACCCAGGAAAAAATTCTACGCCGAGGGGAGAATTCCCGGGGGGAAAACCCCGAGGAAAGCGATCGACGGCGCGAAATTCAGCTGCGGGGGAGCTCAATTCGAGAACCGGAAATCAACCCAAAGGAAAAAAGCGACCGGAAGACGACCACCGCGCCTGGGAGAAAAAAAAAGAAAGAGACAAAAGTTTTTCCGATTGCAGATTCTTCTGAAACTCAAATTTCTTCTTGCCCTTCTTTCAGCTTCCAATTATAGAAAAAGAAATTCCTCCTTTCGTCCGCGAATTGGAATTCGAGTTCGATCCAGAGAGAGAGAGAGAGAGAGAGAGGAATTGCAGTTCTCTTTCCTTTCTTCCTCTTCTTGGTCCTTTTAAAAGGTTGGGGGGAAGAAGCTATGGCGAATGGAAAGCGAGCGCTCATATAAAAGTTTCGGGGGAGGGCGCAATGACGATTCTGCCCTTGAGATTTTGGCCGTAGCGAGGTTTTCAAAAGTCACCGGAACGGATAAAAAAATTTCACCGGCCCGATCGGCGCTCCCTCGTCTTCGAATTCTCGGGACAGGTTCGTTACGCGGAGAAGCGGAGGGAGGGGAGTCGGTTTTTCTTTTATCCCGGTTTTCGCTGCGAGCATAATGCCGAGATGTGCCCGGACATTATTCCCCTTTTGGGGAATTATCTCAATAAACAGCATTTCCTTGTTCTAGATTGCGCGTGAGACTTGGTGAACCTCCTCGCCCTAACAGAATTACTGAACGGACGGTGACGACGACATGTCATCTCGGATCAGACAGCGGGGTCTAATGATTCCACAGCTCTGCTCTAATATTGGTATATGCCAATGAGTTATGTGGAAAAAAATAATCAAAAAAGCCAACATGTGAAGAGGTTGCTGAATATGAGAAAATCAACGTACCAACGGGATAGACTCTTAAAAAATACCAGTTTATTGAATAAAATTGCATTCCAAGAATGTACTACCCTCTGCAGGTTATTATTATTATTATATTTTTTTTTTTTGGGTATGTACCGAACATAATATTATGCGCGCCCGGATTTCGCCCATTGGGGGAGGCACTGCTTGATGATGGCAAAAGGGAGTGGATAATTTCATTTTTCTGTCCTTGCAAAAGGACGATGGCAAGATGGTGAATATGAGAGCGGACGGGGGGCATAAGCGTAATTCATAGGGCGACGGTGGGGGCGGTGGAAAATGAAAATCTTGGGGACCAAGTCAGGGGAAGGAGGTGAGCGACTGAGTGGAATGGGAACATGGGGAAGAGGTGACGTCACCCGTTTATTTATTTATTATTATTATTTTTCCTATCATTGGAATTGAAAATGAATATAATAATTATAGTTGGCTGTGTTTCCTTTTCTCACCGCTAAAATTATCTGACTTCTTCCTCCAACTCATTCCGCTACTTATCTCCTTCGTCTCCCTCCCTCTCTCAGACTCTCTCGTTCAAAAGGGGAAAAAAGAGAACAAATTCTACCTTACCTTTTCTTATATAGATTTCCAGCTTTTCTCTCCCCTTAGATTTCGACATTTTCAATTCGTCTAGTCTAAATTACCCCTTTCACTTTTACGAATTTTTGTTGTTTAACATCTTAGTGAAAATTGGTCAATCAGCACATTGAAAATGAAAATATCTTTCCTTTTATTGTTGACAAAAACCCTCCCCAAAAAAAGAAGAAAAGGCATTGTTTTTCATTTAACGACCTCGATTTCTTTTTTTTACCCTTTAAATGGGGGTTATTATTAATTCTACGCATGATTATTTCTCTACAAATTTATAAAAAAAAATGAAAAGGAATCTTCTTCAAAGTTTCCAAAAAAAAATGAAGAAAAGTATTGCGTGTCGATGTTATAAATTTGGAAAGAAAAAAAGGAAATTTCAAAGTTTTATTAGGGTCAAAGAAAGGTGGCATTTTTATTTTTATTTATTTGGTTAGGTGCGGAACGTTTACAGCTGGTCTAACAAATGTATATAATCAAAGCCGTGAAGAAGAGTTTGCAAAAGAGAAATTTTCATGATTACATTACGCGAGGGATAGCAGTGCCCCCCTTCAAGACGGGACCTCTCAGGGAGGCCATATTGACCCAAAAAAAAGAAGAAGAGAAGGGGGGCTGGGCTTTTTGACTTTTGACTTTTAGCGTGATTTGACTGTTGAAATCTTTAACCTTCGTCGAAGACGCTAGTAGTCTCCGGAGCGGGCGACGCCCCGTGACCAAAGTCGATTGGCAGCAACTGAAGAATGGTTAATATATGAAAATTTTCAATCTAGTATATTTTTACGATAAATTTATCATAAATTAATTTTTTAATTACAAAAATCCTAAATTGATAAATTTATTACATATTTATTTTTTGTCAATTTCTATTAAATTATATTTATAAGCATGAAAAATTCCAAATTAAATCATCACTTGTCAAGTGATATATAACTCAATAATTTAATAATAAAATTTAATATAAATTATGATGAATTTGTTACGGATGTATCGGTTTGGAATTTTTTTTTATGATATCAACTTTTTTGAAGAAATAATTATTGAATGGTAGTTATAGAGAAAATATACATATATTTTAAAAAAGAAGTTGTTAAGCAACAAAAAGAACGAAAAATATTTTAGTCATGTAGCAAAAATAAATATACATAAATTATTATTGATAATGAATATATTTTTTATTAATTCATTATTTCATGTAATATAAATAATTATTTGTAAGAAAATACTTTTCCTGATTATATATTTTATACAAAATAAATGGAGCTGAAGTTATAGAAAATATAAATGGCGATGCAATGGCAAACATGTCAAATCGCATTAGACTTTTGTGAGGATAAAAAAAGGAGATGTGTTTTTTTCCAGCCATATGTTATTAGACCTTGAAGACTAAGTACTAAGTAGTACCCCGGTTTAAAGCCAAATAAAGCGAGAAATAGATCTCCGCGTGATCTTTAGGAAGTCGAGACAGTCTTTCTCAATAACACGGAGAAAATTTGGGTATTTTAGCTCGGATCACATGCATTAGGCCGAAAAACTTGGAAGAAACCTGTCGAATACGGTTCCTTTCATTATTATAAAGATATATGTATGTTATATTTATATATTAGAGTCAATATCACGAAAAACTTTAAAAGTACTAAATTTGATAACATGTGGCAGTTTTTTTTTTTTGCCTATTCTACTTTATTTTTATTATAATACTCAAACTTTTATCATGCCTCATTGTAAGGTATGAGAGTCGAAATCAAATTCTGAAATTAAATCATTCACATTCTATCCCACTTTCCTCTTAATAGTTGAGACGTGATAATTGACAGGTGTACTAATTTAGGGTTTTATTCTCGTTTTCGTAATATTTATATAATTATAGATGATATTTTTTTTGGTCGGTTCTACTTTACTTCTATTATAATTCTTATTTTCAAATTTTTATCTCGCCTTTCTCACAAAGCACGAGAGTCAAAATCTACACTTGAAAGTTCTAATCATTTATCTCATCCTTCTTATGTGAGAAGGATGGATGATACATTTATCACGTGTAAATCAGTTTAAAATTTTTCGTAATATTAATCCTAATATAAAGTATATATATGTATATGTATATGTATATGTGTATCTGTATCTGTATGTAGTGATCGGCTCGAGAGAAATCGCGATCCGGGGAGAAACAACCCCCCTCGGGGTGGGCGACGCGGTCTAAAATGATTGGACGGGGAGTGGGGTCCACACGTGATAGCACCCCTTTCTTCTGTTTTTCTCTCGACACGAACCGCGTCCGTCCCTTTTATTTATGCCTTTCCCCATCACGACAATAAAGTGATTCACGACAAATCCCCACCCTATCAACAAAAAAAATATATATATATATATTATATATTTATAAGATGAATATTTTTTCCTTCGGCCTTCCCATCATGTTCCGCGTTTTCCATTTTTCCTTTTTCTTCTCCATCTTCCCTGCCTTTAAAAAAATCAAAATAAAATATAGAGCAAATACCATAAGAAAACCCCAAGTTATATTCACAGCTCCAAAGCTTTTTTTTATGTCCTCAAAAACACTAAAATTGCCTAACGTGACATAAGTACCATCAACTTTCTTCTTCTTTTTTTCACAAAAAAAACTCATCCCTTCTGAATTTTTTGGACAATAGATTCAGCAAAGATACATCCATGTCTAGACACCATGTTGCTCCTGAAAGCTCCAAACCTTCTTCCCTTCTTTTTTTTATATTATTCTCTAAAAGCTCTTCTAGACACCGTGTTTTCCTATTGATTAATATCATTTTTCCGTTACTCTATATTTGTCATTACACAAAGAGATTTTGCATTTGCAATGACATAGAAAAATTTCGAAATTTTTGTATCATAGCAGGCATAGTTTAAATTTTTTATAATGTTAACCCCAAAAGTTAATAGTAATAATATCAATTTTTTTTGGGGTGGGAAAGAAAAAAGAAATGATCGAACGGTCGGCCAATGGAGACTTTGGAGTCCCAGTGGGACCCTTTGTTTGAAAATGGGGGCGCGTGGGCCCGGGCTTAATCTTCACAAAAATACCACGTGGCGACGCGCCTTCCTCCAATCCAATCATCCAATCATCTCAGAAATAAATTTGTTTTTCTGTGAACTATTCTCGTCAACTAACGAGGCGGAGTAAAATCTTACAATATTATGGATTTTCTTTCTCCATTATTGCCAATCTTAGCAAGCAATCCTACCTTGATCTTACCCCTAATCAATTTTTGTACAGTTGGGATCCTTTATTTAATTTTAGATCGTAAGACCATCAATGACAAGATCTAAATTGCGATTTCAACAACCACAACTTTAATTACGCAAGGAAACAATGACAATTCAAAGTTGCTCAAGAAAGGGTTAAAGTTCGTATTTCAAATCAATAGGCGCATCTTGATTACTATATATTAAAAGGAGTCCGTGATAGTTCCGATTCATGCAGTTCCATCATGATATCGATATTTACTACCATTTTCATAATCAATCGTTGTATGCACAAGAAGAAGTAATAACCTTGGATTACAGCACAATTCTTGTTTACTTGCTTCCTCCTTTTTCACTCAAATCAATTTTTATCGCCCAATTTTCTAGTCTAGATATTCTCTGTTTATTTCCCAAATTTTTGTTGACAAAACACAAAGAAAGAGAACACAAAAAGGGGAGGGAGACAATGCATGGGCAATTGCTTAGACTTGGGTTCCAATTATAACCTCACATAATCAAGTTCATATATCTAAGCTTGTCGCTTGTCAATTGTCTCTAGTCTAGACAATATGGTCATGTTAAGTTTTACTAAACCCTCAGCCAGACACTACAATCAAAACCAAAATAAGAAGGCAATAACGAGGTGCTTGAATGTTTATCACTAATAATAGTGGATGATATTGGAAATAGGACATGAACCAAACAGGTGGAGCCCCATAGCAACGCAGCATACACGATAATTATTATAATAATAACCATAAAAGTGAATTATGCATAGATAATTATCATCAAGGAGAACAATCACATGCCCCGTGTTGGACATATGTTATCATGGACCACACATTAGGTGCCAAAACAAAAGCATCGGGATCCATCATGTGAGTCGATGCATATAAAAACCTCAATCTAAGACCAACCCACCAACCATTCGCCAAATTATTTATTTAGGAAGAATCAAAATCATTGCGAAATCGAACGGAAATAAACAATCGAGTACTCATTCAACGGCGGGACATCACTGGCACCATTCATTCCACCACATAAGTGTCGATTAGCATTAACAAACTAGATCGGTACGTAAAAAAGATAAAAAAGAAGAAGAAAAGGGGTTAAGAAGGTGTAAAGGGACACATGGGTTTCCGGAAAGAAGACGAATGTCCACCTTTCCTTCTCAGTTTCTAGGGAATGTGTAGGTCGATTCGAGTGGCGAGGACAGCATCATTAGAGGAGAAGAAGAGGGACATGTTGGACGTGTGGTTTGGGAAATAAACATTTGGCGACCGACCATGGGAGAGGTGGTGGGGGAGATGATGACAGCCGAGATCCAGTGGAGCAAACCCAACATCATCATCATCATCACAAAACAAAACCTCATGTAGGGACAAACGAGTGGGGACGAAACTCCAATGCAACGATGGCGATGTATTAGCTTTTGGCAGGGATCGGTTGAGCTGAAATCTAGTGTCAAATCTGGAATGCTTGGTGGTGGTGATGGTGGTAGGTTCTTTCCTCTTCTTTTCTTCCTTCCTTCCTCCTCCTTCTTCTTCTTTTTGTGTGGACCTGGCCAACTTTTGTTCGTGAATCCATGAGGTAAAAAGTAAAGGGCAACTTGCAGAAGGTCCCAAGAGGGGTTGACGACCCGACGACCCGGTGAAAGGCTTTCTAGGATAAGGCTTTCTTTTGACTTTTTTTGCCTCCAAATTGTCACTACTTCCAAAGGACAATAGCAATTCCCACAGATCAAAGGACCATCGTTCTAGACTTTACATTAAGAAAAATATATTCAAAATTGCTCGGTGGTATAGGTTCAAAACCGGGGGGGGGTAGTGGTGTACGTCCTTTTCACAAGTGGGAAAAGAGATGATCTTATCTACAGAGCATGAACGGATATGGATGGGGACGAAGGGAAAAGGATGCATGGGGCATATTCTATTCCATCTCTTGGGGGGGGGCTCCTCCTTCCGGGAACGGTGCGGCTGGCATCTTGTGAATATCCCCCAACAGTCTCTTTCCGGATTTGGTTTATGGATGGCAGGCATTTGGCAGGCATTCAATGTCGGGCGTGAATCGAAGGTCCTATCATGCCCTATCCCGTGGCCAAACCCAATTGCCAAATTCACAGGCGCGGACAGCTATTGTTTCCTTCTTTTTCTTCCTGATTGCATCTTGGTTACTTACAATATAAAGTACCTTCGAGGAGGATATATCGGCAGCTATGTGTACAGAAAACTCATTGGTCCTGTGGAGGATTGATAGTCATGTACGCTAATTTAATTTTAAACTTTTTAATTTTATCAATTAAGTCCAAAATCTTTGCAGATAATTCTAATGTAATCTTTTTAGCTAATCTTTGTTAGAACTCACCGGCATTGCGGTATGTTACTTAGGATTGACATCTGAAGCTAGAGATAGATTTAAGATGGAATATGCCATCTGAAGCTAGAGATACTTGCTGGAGAGAGTCATGTCACTAGTGACGATTGTCAGATGAACTGAGCTCCCCATCGGCCTGTGTCATGGGCCGCGCAACAGCATGGCATGGATTGGCACCACTGAGTGGGCCGTCGGCTCTATGGCACGGCAAAGAAAATTAATCATGTTCCAATATTCCCAAAATATAAAGAAAGACCGAAAGAGAGGCAGAAACATGGGCCCATGGCCCAAAACAGAGGCTACGATAACCGTGACCAAAGGAAGTGAAGATCATAGTTTGGTATATGCAAGAATGGGGTTGTTTGGTGACCATCTTGGGGGAATTGCCCATTCCCAGCTTTTGAAACATTGGGCAATCCTTAGCTAGATCTATGGAATGCCCATTCCATTCCTTCCTCTTGCCAATACCATGTTAATATTAATCATAGATTACTGAATTTGTGTAATAAAATGTCATCTACTATAATCGATAATTTATGTGTTGCTATTGTTAGATAATGTTATTTGATATGAATGATGTCTATTATGTTAGCAATCACAGTAATTTATTGAGTTAATTATGAAATATATTTAAGGATATTACATGAATCTTTTGATCGAATAAAACTTAAAAAATCTCATTATGCTTGCTTATTTATAAATAAAATCTTAATTTCTAATCTCTCATAAAAGGCTGTTATCACTTTACTCAGAAAACTAACACGATTTATATTAGTTATAAATGTTAATTTATTATCTACGACTTTTTAGCAAATACTTGCAGTCTACAAAAGCTTTAATAAGTACCGACACTTTTCAGGAGCTTTCATTTGTATCGAACACATGTCATCTCGGATATTTTGACATTTGATCAACACATGTTGAAAAATCCGAAACTTGATCAACTTTCCCCAACACTCAAGTTTGGAATCCCGAGACGTGATTCTGACATGATCAATTTTGAAAATTTTTAATACATGATGGGTCGAAATGTAAATATGAAAAAAAATTAAAAATTAATAAAAATAATAAATTCCTAAAAAAAAAACCTTAGTCTTCTCTTCTTTTCTGATTCTCACTTCTCATGATACACAATTCACCCACTTTAGTTTTTTTTTTTTTTTTGGCTCTTTTTCTCCAACATGCTTTGACACGAGAGTCTAGAATGTAAATTGCTTGTTTTTTTAATCAAAGTTTTATAAATTATTAGAATCCAGTTGAATTTGTTAAATTGAAACAATGAACAATATTAATAAATAATGGATTAATATTTTTAACATAAATTCATTCTATGCTCTTTTTTTTTATTATTTATTTATAAATTTGAGTCAAATTAATTTGATTAAAATAATCATAAAAATAATAATTTATCATGTATATATAAAAATATACGTTTAATATACAACGAGTCTTAACGTATTAGAATTCTCTAACATATCATGTCGTGTCGTGTCACGTGTCAATGCTACCTAGACTTTGACAAACCTTTGAGAGGGAGTGGATCCAAGATAACATCACTGGCAACGTTTGATTTAATCATCTAAAAGATCCCTAGGAATGTACTAATTCCAGTTGAAAGGTGGATTATTTGGCCGATCTGAAATGCAGTTGTCTTTTATCGGACATCCGAGGCGAATTGCAGTTGTCTATTATCAGACATCCAGTCACTGACTAAAAATCTCTGCGGTTATGTAGAGCTGAAGAAACAGCACGCAGTATTAGAGAAGATGCTTAAGCCAAAAAGAGTCAGGCGTCCTACCACCAAATGAAAGATCACATCAAGGCTCTAGTTATAGAGGATATAGAGAGATTCTACTCAGTACCCAAATGCATAACTACCATATAGAAAGGCCTAAAACCAATTTGCTACATATTCTTCAACGTACTCAAAACCCGGAGGATGTGTCATTAAAGTCCCTTAACTAAATGCACCTGCAACTTGCATTTTCGGAATGCATCTTCCCTGCGTGGCCGTCAGAGCCGACGACCGCCGGCCACCCTCCGGCCACCCTCCAGCGACCGCCGAAGAGCCTGCCTGAGGTCGGGCCGTCGCCTCAGGCGGTCGCGCGACCCAAGCGCGCCTGAGGTCGCCACCTCAAGCGGTTGCCTGGGTCGCGAACCCAAGCGTCGCGACCCAGGTGACCGCTGACCTCAGGCGGGCCTTTCGGTAGCCAGATCTGGCAAAAGTCCCTTGGCAAAATGTAGTATCACCAAACGGCATTTAAGCCAAAATTATTTCACAATGCAAAATTTACCAAAAGATATTTGCATTTCGAAAAACCCCTTTAGCCCAAAAGTATTTGCATTTCCCCAAAGCCGAACCAAACGCACCCGATGTGTCATTAAGCAAGATATTTACAACTACATAAGTGTATAAATCCTTGTCTTCCATTTCACAAGCCGTGAATTAATGCAGAATTGTTCTTAAAGACCAAGGATTAGAATGAAAAACTCATAAAAGCTCATTCAAAAGGTAAAGTCCACAACAACAAGCTCCACAGATCCTCTAAAGAGAAAGCAAGATCCTGACCTGCTTGCATGCATGAAGAAAATTTCCACGAAACAACATGATGAGGATGACAGGCGACAACCTTCACCTCCCCCGCAGCACACGCTGCATCATGGATAAACAAACTCTGTTAGGGATTGTCATCCACATGCGGCTCTGTCCAGATGTATGTTGTCAAGAATTTTTCTCAGGAAGATCAAGAACTAAGCATGCGTTTTAAAAATTTAATCTCGGCCCATGAAAAGTTCACACCAACTACCACACCAGTCATCTATCTGACAAGGTCAGTTCTAATATTTCGACCTTTCCTGCTAACCTAGCAAAGACTAAGTATATCATAGAGGGTGAAAGTTAAGTAAGAACATACTCGTGCTTTTGCGGCTTTATCCGCTTCTTGTGGTTGATTATTTGGCATTGAATCTGTCTCCGGCAACAAACCATCAAGCTTATGGAATGACTGTAGGGCTCTTGCAACAAAGGGACGAACTATATTCACCTCCATAGCCGATAAGGATTTTATCTGTCAAATTGCAAAACTTTTGAGAATACAAATCCTCAGGCTGAAAAATGTCCATTGAGCCACATACAGAAAACAGCTTATTGTCATGAATCGCTGCAAACATTAAATTCTAGCACCCCGTGGGGATCTTATGTACCTTGATAATTGTTGAAATTTATAAAAGGAACTGCTCCAGCTTGCCAGCTGTTAATTAACTTAATTGTAACTATCAGAGCAAAAGCTATCCTATGCTGCTTATGGTTATGTTCTGAATATGCCCAGTTGCAACAATTCATGAAAAATATACTGAAGCAAACACAAATCATTTGTGCTGGTTTGACTTTATAACATTGTAACAGAGGGTTAATTATAGACCTCCCAGCAAAAGGTTTCGTTCAATTTGAAAGACCACAAAAGTTTTGACAGGCTCGAAAGCTCGTTTTCCATGTATCCAGAAAATGGTCAAATTTACTTGCAGTTAATTACCTACTCACCCTGACCATGCATGACAGTCATTTTACAGTCTGCTAGAAGTGAATCTGGATAATACTGCCTCCTCCGCACAAAGATGAAACACAGCCAATTAGTATGATCATACTTTCCCAGAAGCTGAGTCTGCTAGTTGCATCTTGACCAAGGGTCATGAACACAGTGATAGAAATAATGGTGAATGTGTGGACACGACCAGAGCACCATAGGTGTAATCAGCAGGTATCATGTGTTTAACATCTTCTACTTAGTTTCATTATTACACTAGAAGAACTCAAAAAATGAGACGAAAAATACCACTCTGTGCAATGAAAATAGATGGATTATTTTTGCCAGCAAACAAATGAATAGAATGATAAAAAAAGCATACTTGTACAGCCGATGTTCGACCATCAAATGACTCCAGGCTGCTTTGCAC
Organism: Corymbia calophylla; assembly: GCA_014182845.1. Classification (NCBI taxonomy): domain Eukaryota; kingdom Viridiplantae; phylum Streptophyta; class Magnoliopsida; order Myrtales; family Myrtaceae; genus Corymbia; species Corymbia calophylla. The sequence continues at coordinate 7,673,537 of CM024702.1, forward strand.
TTTATGAAATCTCACATCCCTTATATCCTCAATGAGAGACCTCACCTATGGCAGACAACACAACTTAAGGTTCCTCAAGTATTCCACACACATTATCATGAACGGTTGGGAAAGAAGACACTAAAATGAAAAACTTTCTAACCCACCATATAAATGTCAGGAATGTCGTCCCGTGCACTGTTGATCACATGAGAAGTAAGAATCGTACCACACATCAACTGATATACACATTCAAAAACCAACTTCATATACTTACTGGTCAAAAAGAAGTCTTGAAATTTCCACATAATGGAATGGTAAAGACTGAAATTCTCTTTCAGAATCTCGTTCAGCTTCCAGAACACGGGTAAGTTTTTCTAGAAAAGAGAGAATTCATGTCAAAAAAGATATGGTCACATTTGAGGTTAAAACATTGAAAGTTCACAAATTTAGTGGTCTGTCATGCCAAATGCATCCGCTAACATTCAAAAAAAAAAAAATAGTTTGATTGGTCCACAACCTAGTAGCTCAACAATCCCTTTCAACTTCAAAGATCCATTTACACCCAAGAGTCACCATCCATTTACAACGTGGAGATTTTAAGTTTATATCAGTCTACCATTGAATAACTCCTAAAGTTATATGGAGGATGGTTCCCTATACAACCAAGAGTCACCGTCCCCTCTGATTGTATGTATAGTCAAATAAAATTATATGATTTGGTCCTATTTAGATTATGTCCGCATGAATATGATTGAAGCATATCTAAAAAGACCACATTGCATGTCAACTTTTTCTTAAAGTATATGCATAGAACTGAGATTTCAGAAATACATCTCGTGAAAGTGAATCAATTATTCATGCATGAACATAGAACACAAATTCAAGTGTTCCGGACTTCTAGTGTACCATAAAATGGAAGAAGTGTTTCAGATCGATGATATTTTTAGAATACACTGTATTTTGGTTTCTCTGCTAACACAGAATTCACACTAACCAGCTTCTCCTCTGGTGCATTTGAAATCCCAAGGTTTCTCATATATGTTAACCTACTTTTTTTTTTTTTTTTCTGGGAGATAACCCAACTCTGGGGCATTTTCAAGGAAGAAAGAGGTTGCAATAACCTGGAACAATATGATGAGGCGAATATGGTAAACTTGAACCTAGAAACATCATTGTCCTTCTGAAGGACAATATGACTCATCTAAATAACAATAAATTACATCAACTAAAACTGACTCTTGAGCATTCAGACTCTGAAACCAAATTGAACTTACAGGACAGGTTTTTTCAAGTCATATACAGAACAATTTTATCCTTACTAACGGGAATCGATCTTGAGTTCCTCTAATGTTTGAGTAACTTTTCAGGTACAACCTTGGATTAGGAAAGGGAAATATAAAAGGGAAACAGAATGATGCGGATTACCACAATCATGATGCTGAAAAAACTCTGTTCAGGATCTGATCAGTTTCTTCAACTGTTTGTGGAAGCATCACATGATGTCCAATGTGTACAAAACTAGCAAGAACTTTTAAAGGAGATGCACTGGCTCAAGTGCTGTCTAACTGTTCTTTGCAAAGTAAATAAGGTCCTCTACTAAAATGCCATTGTTCACTATGTTAAGGGACATAGAACTAGCTTTCATCATTCGAAATGGGACATTAATTTGTTATCCAATTAGGTGTCTACATTAATCAATTCTCTATAATCTACCAACTTCCAAGAATGCCCCTCTCAAATTTATGAGAGTCCAAATAGACAAAAAGATAAACTACAAAAAAGTGCAAATTGTGCAAGATCTACCACATGCACCAGATGATAAACTCAAGCAATTAAACAAAACCTTCTCAGCTAAAACAATGCCCGAGCTGAGAAAATAATCAGCATATTTGATCGAATCCTTCTCCAATGTCCAAAACAAGAGCTGCTGTTCAAAACAATCTATTCGCAGGCCTACAAGCTACCTTAAACATATATGCAGACTTCCAACCACCTAGCTATGCACCCAAAGAAACAGAGGGAAGAAGGAAAACCTACCCACAGACATCCATTCGGGAGGCCGAATCGTGCACTTGCCTCTCTTCTTCAAAGCCACGGCCAGCCACAGAGGCACTTGAGCGGCTATTTGCGGAAGAAACGGACCGAAATCACCCTATCAGCGAACGCGACTCAGTAAAGACTCCGAATTAAAAAAGGGAAACGGAAATTTCTCGCGCGCACAAGCATCCGATGCAGAGAAAGGAAGCTTGATATGCGGACTCACGCAGATCAAATTGAGAGGATCCATCCGCATGTTGGGCACGATCTCGATCAACTCATCCTCCGCGACGAACTCGATCTGAGAGGCGCAATAGAAAATCGGCGTCGATGACCTAAAAAGCAACAGAACAACGCACACGAACACAGAGGCACACGAGCGCTCACCTCTTGGGCTGTGAAGAGGGAGTAGTCGGGCTCGGACTGGACCGCCATTGGAGGGGCGGATCTAGGGTTTCTCGCGGTGCCGGTGCGAACGACGCCGGTGGCAGAGACGGAGAAAAGCCTCGAGTCGAAGTGAGGAGAGGGGAGCGCCGCTGTAGCCGACGAGGGTCTGCGTCGTCGGCCGCCGCAATTGGCGGGAAGCTGGTAGGCGGCGGTGGCGGGAAAACGATTTTTTTTTTTTTTTTTTGGTCGAAGGCGGGAAAACGATTGGAGATCTGAAAATGAGAAAAAATGACTCCGCGCGCGATGGCGAAGCCATCTTTATAAAATTCCTTTTTTCTTTTTTAAATTGAAAATTTTACTCCTCGGCTTTAATGCTTTGTTTGGGAAGAAAGGGCATGATAGGAAGGTGAGTGATGGGTACGGAAAACAGAATGCATATATATTTTAAATTGCGAGTATTTCCCTCTTGTCTTCTAATTTTATTATGATTTTTTTTTCTAGTCAAGTTGTTTACACCAAAAAAAATAAAAAATAGTAGACCCTTTGTGATTGACAAATGATGGAGTTTAATCGATCAAGAGAGATTAATTATCGAAAATGATTTGATTTATAAAGAAAATCGATGATTATGTATTGCATTGTAGTCATCGACAGTTACAGAATATCATTATTGACAAATAGTTAAAATATGTGCACCAAGTATTGTGACTTATCGACAAATTGTTAGTTTTCTTTTCATTTGGTTTTTTAAGAAAAATGATTTCCTTTTTGTCAGAAAAAGAAATCATTTTTCTCCAATCCAAATTTGTTATTTTCAATAAATGAAAAACGTTTTTCATAAAGTGGTTAGTTTTTTGTCAGCCAAACATCAAAAAATAATTTTCTTTCAAATAAATGGACCCTTGAATTGTATTATTTCTACGAATCGAATATTAACTCTCATTAGCTTACAAGGGGGTTTGAAGAATTGTGATGAACAACATATATACATGTCTCCAGACAAAAATATATATAATTAAGTCAAACGTGACTTTTATCCCACATTCGGTTAATTTGAAAATTATCCTTATATCGAAAGTTTAAACTACTAATTATCTTCATCAAGTTACCATGCCGCCAAGAAAAAAAAAGGGTCGAGTAAAGATTTTGTCCTATGAGTTTCAACATTTGTGCGATTTGGTTCTCTAATTTTCACTTTGTTCAATCAACATTTTGGATTTGTCCGATTTGGTCTTCTTAAGTATTATTTTGTGCAATCGAGCTCTTTAACTTTTCCACACATGTTTAATAATTACTCACTACACATCCACTCAATTAAATAATCATTCGGTTTCTTTCTCTCCATGCGTAATTCGCCTCAATTCCTCAACACTAGTTCAAACTTGGTTTTGCTTATGCATGTCATTCTCCTTCTCATGTGCGTAGTGAGCGCAGCAACAAGCAAAGTTGCTCTCCATTGCGAGATTCTCCTCATTTGTCACTTAAGTTTTAATTTTCGCCACTTCTTTTCTATATTCTCGTTTGCCATTGCTCGACGAAGTCTTCTAGCACTCTTCATTATGAATTTTTTTTGTTTAGATACTCTACAAAGGTCCGGTGGAAACCATAAAAAAACTTCAAGAGAAAGAAAAAAAAAAGAAATCAATATTGAACTAACATCAAGTTCTAGTTGCTATATATTTATTAGGCTGATCGATTTGCTTTTTCTTTTTATTAAGCAAATTCAATTCTTTCCAAAAATTAAAAATGAAGATGATCTAATTTCTGAAAATTACATATAAAATTACAATGTCAGTTAGAAATTTTTTTAGATGTTTCGCATTAAATAAAAGCGAAATTCTGGAACCAAAAATTTTAAAAAGCAAGAAGTACTTAACAATGTCTTGCCACATGTTATGAAATATTGCATTTTCCAGGCTAACATTTTTTTGGTGTCTATTTTGGTAAAAATATCTCTTGTTTATTCCCATATTGCCTATGACATTACAAATCACGAGTTTAATATTCATAATAATACATATACATATACGACTGCGTAATATAATACAATGCAGTAAATCAGAGTAAACACCAAAAGATTAAAATCTTCCATCACGTCAAATCAAACTTGACAACAACGGCAGGGCGAGCAAAATAAATGTCAAAAAAGAGGAGGGGACACCAACTTAAATCACTTCAGCGAGCAAACAAGAACATTCCATTACAAATGGGAGCTCAACCTTCGCTTGACGTCGTCGTATTCGCGAGCATTGCCAATCGATGGCAAAGACAACGTTCTTACAATCTTACCATCCGCCGCAGTCCTCGAGGAATTAGAAGTAACCCGACAACCGTTCGCGGTAGCTGTCGAACCATGAGCACGAAAATGATCACCAAAACCCTCGTTTGGCACCTCGCTAGCTTCATCTTGCACCAAGCCTTGCTCAGGATCAGATGAGCAAATCTCTCCGTGCTTCGCCTTCTCGTCCCAAAATTTGCACCGTGGCCTTGATGAGATTGAATTGGGCAAACCGGTTGCTCTCGATCGCTCTGGACTTGAAGTCCCATTGCATGAGAAAGCGGCGGAGAGAATGAGGACCGTCCAAGCCAGGATCGGAAGGGTAACTACAAGTGCAGCAAAATAGACCAACCACTCGTACCCGGGATGGTGCTTCGCGTGCAAAGACCATTCGACCGTCGTGGCGATCCCAAGGGAAAATGTCGCCGCGCTGCTGATGATGAGAAGGCGGACGACTCGAGGATTTGGTATTGCAAAGAAAGCTTTGATCGGAGAACAACTCGAAGGTGACGAGTCAGCTCCGAATGCTGTTTCTTGGGTCATCTTCAGATTCATTGTTGAATTAAAACTAAAGAAGATATTAATGTGAGAATGACCACTTACGTCCTAGCAATACTGAAAGATATGGGGGAGCATTGCGTTGTAGCGATACTGAAAGATATGCGGGAGGAGGAGATAATATTGTTAAGAGTTAAAAATAATTTGAAAATGGAAAAGATTCAAAATTCAAAAAATATAAATTAAAAAGAGATTTCTTGCTGACCAATATTAAATTTGTGCTGCCAGCTCGAAAAGAATAAAATTATATATTATTATTATTTAGGTTAAAATTTTTCTATAATTGAAAAGTCATTTCATAAATAATCTTTTAATAAGGACCTCAGTATTCCTGGGTCATCTTATGATGCGTTGTTGAATTAAAACTAAAGAAGATATTTATGTGAGAAAGAGTAGTTGCGTCTTATAGATATGCAAGAGGAGTAGATAATATAGTTAAGAGTTAAAAAAAATCAAAATGGAAGAGATTCAAAATTCAAAAAATATAAATTAAAAGGAGATTTCTTGCTTACTTGTGTTAAACTCATGCTGCGAGCTCGAAAAGAATAAAACTATATATTATTATTTAGGTCAAAATTTTTCTATAATTGAAAAGTCGTTTCATAAAGTATCTTTTAATAAGGACCTCGGTATTCTTGGGTCATCTCATGATGCGTTGTTGAATTAAAACTAAAGAAGACATTAATGCGAGAAAGAGCAGTTGCATTGTATAGACATGTGGGAGGAGTAGATAATATTGTTAAGAGTTAAAAAAAAAAAAAAAATTGAAAATGGAAGAGATTCAACATTTAAAAAAATAAAATTAAAAGGAGATTTCTTACTGACTAGTATTAAACTTGTGCTGCCAGGTCAAAAGGAATAAAAATATATATAATTATTTAGGTCAAAATTTTTCTATAATTGAAAAGTGGTTTCATAAATAATCTTTTAATAAGGACTTGAGTATTCTTGAGTCATCTTCTAATACATTGTTGAATTAAAGGTAAAGAAGACATTAATGTAAGAAAAAGCAATTGCGTTGTAGTGATACTTAAAGATATGTGGGAGGAGTAGATAATATTGTTAAGAGTTAAAAAAAATTGAAAATGGAAGAGATTCAAAATTCAAATAATATAAATTAAAAGGAGATTTCTTGCTGACAAGTGTTAAACTTGTGCCTCGAAAAGAATAAAACTATATATTATTATTTAGGTCAAAATTGTTCTATAATTGAAAAGTCGTTTCTTAAATAATCTTTTAATAAGGATGTGAATATTCTCGGGTCATCTCATGATGAATTGTTGAATTAAAACTAAAGAAGACATTAATGTGAGAAAGAGCAGTTGCGTCCTAGCGATACTGAAAGATATGCGGGAAGAGTAGATGATATAGTTAACAGTTAAAAAAATTGAAAATGGAAGAGATTCAAAATTCAAAAAATATAAATTAAAAGGAGAATTCTTGCCGACTAGTTTTAAACTCGTGCTGCAAGCTTGTAAAGAATAAAACTATATATTATTATTTAGTCAAAATTTTTCTATAATTGAAAAGTCGTTTCATAAATAATCTTTTAATAAACATCTAAAGAGAAAACAGTATATAAATAATGAATTCATATTTGATCTTTTTTGTTTGAACATTCTCTACTCTACTTGAATAAGTTACTTGTTCTGTAACGTTGACGGGCTATTTTATTTCTATCTTCTTAAAGGAAGCCGGAGACACCGCTGCTTTACACCGATAACTTGCACATCACCGGTGTTTCACTTAGGAAGTCCATTAATCACTCAAAATATACCAGATTAATATAAGATCATTGGACTTGATTTTAACAAATGTATAATTTATGTTGAAATGGACTATATCAATTTTAGGTAAAGGTCATTTACGTATTTTATGTCGTGTTGAAAATCACAACACAAAAAGCAAATTAAATGTAAAAAGAAATCAGTTATTGTTATTATGTCGTTTGTTTCAATTCAAAGTAAGTTTCGGATCTTTTCCCTGAATTTTAAAATTATCTACTTTTTGTTTAAAATAATTAGTTTCTATATTTGTTTTAGTAGTAAGAATTGTCATTTGGATGCCAAGCAACTCGCCACTATTTGTAAGATTATAGTCTTCTGATTACTACAAAAAATAAGGAAAGCAAATGCGTGGAAGAGTGCGAGGCAAATAGAAGGTGGAAGGTCGAATATGCAGAGAGGATGTCTTATGTGGCGTAGGGCTGTCAAATGGGTTGCTAATCTATGATTTAACTTTTATTAAAGTGAGTTCTAAATGGATCGACTCAAATTTGTCATATAAATCATAATGGCTCTGAAAAGAAATGTCCAAACTAAATGCGTCCATTCAAAAATCTACTTTCAACCTGATTAACCAAAAGAGCAAAATAAAAAGTAAATAGGTCTTGCCCATTTTCGTTCTTGCCAATCTCTTCTCCTCATCATCAAAATTTTGGGAGAGTGATGGAGATGCCTTATAGCTTCCATCAGCTTCCGTCTTCGATAGAGATGAGTGATTTTAAGTTCTTTATAGGTTCCATCTAAAACTTATTCCACGGGTATATGTTTTTCATTTTTTTTGGAACGTGAAACCAACTCGTCAAAACTATAATTTACCTTGTCATAATTTCTAGAATCTAATGGGTTCTTCTTCTTTTTTCATTTTTAGTTGAGCAAAACTTATGAACACAACAACAAAAGCGAAAGCTTCTCATTGATTCAATCAACCCAACAAAAAAAAAACTAAGGATATATTTTTCATCCTCAAAAAGTGAAGAAACTTGGCATATGAATATACAACCCTGCCAACCAAAGTGGTAATAGTGAAAAATGAGGAACCTTCGAAGCATTCTTGGCCTATCGAGTATTAAACAAGCTAGTCATTTGCCAAAGGAAATACAAAAGACTATTTTTCCTAGCATTACGGTTCAACTAAATACAATTAAAATGAGAAGTAATGACATAAGATTATAAAAACAAAAGTACCGGTTGATGAAAAGTATAACAAAACATTGTCAAAGCTATAGACAAGTTCCGTCTCATGGAAATTTAAGGCATGAATGGTAACCATGCTGTTCCAAAATTCAATTTTAGACTAGAATAGATTTTTCTATTTTTATTTTCTAGATGAGTTTCCGAGTAAAAATATATATTTCATAATGATAAATTTTTTCCCATAATAGAAAATCCTATGATAACGATATAAAATTTCTCCTTCCAAGCGGCGGCGAAATTGTCCAGAGAGTGGGTCAACTATGAACTAGGAGCTTGAAATGTAGGTAAAAGAAGAATCACTCATCTCGGTAAAGACCTACTGAACTAGTGAAGATAGAATTGAAGCATAAGCCACCGGGTCAACTAAAATCCTAAAACGGAGAAAATGAAAAACGCAATTGGACAATTGAAGAGGAACCGGAGCATTAGCAATCACAAAACAAGTGAAATCTCTACACAATCACAACCAAAACCCACAGCAGAAAAGCGAAGAAATGAAGTGCCGCCACGTTCACCAAGCCGGTTTTACCAGTGAAATGCGGTTGAGCTCTTGAAGTTAGATGCTGATCGCATGAAGGCGGATGAGAGGAGGAAGGGAGAAAGATCGCGTGACGCTCTCTTGAGTGAGATGGAGGAGACATATTTTCCCAGAAATTTCTAGTGAGAGGAAGTGTTTAGAGCACATTGACGGAAATGACTAAAGACTTGGCTTGACGAAAGAGAAATGACTTATTTCTTTTCTTTTTTTTGTTCCCGGAAAAAAAAAGTATATTTCTTATTTATGTTCCAAATTTGTTCCCTGACCATTAGTCTATTATGAGGAATAGAAAAATTAACTGACACATACAAATGGAATTATGTTCTTTTTCTGTTTTGCGAGCAAAAAAGAACAAAAAAAAGAAAAGAAAAGAGAAACACAAATGTTACCAAATGCATCCTCAATGTCTGGGGCAAAATATGAGATTGCGATTGTGTGGTGCTTAAAACTTTATATTTATTTATTCATTCAATCACCCCTTGCTAGATTAACTTAAGTGCAGCCGTCTCCTCAATTTATTACTCACTCACTCATTTGACCCACCCAGATTAAAGAAACTTTAGATTAAGAAGGCTTTCGGAGAGAATATTCTATTATTTCTTATTATGTTGAAACAGAGGGAGAGGGATGATACAAATGTAATGGATTCTTATATATAGTTGAGTCCTTCTAACTCTAATCGTAGATCTCTTGTTGATCTCACAGCAGAGATATGTACTTCCTACTTACTAGCTAGCCCATCAATTAACAAAACCCTCTAGAAGACAAGTGTACATTACAGATAATACCTTCGAGAGCATTCTAGAGTAATAATAGAACCCTAGACTCTAAGAAGTTCCAAAGCTCATCTTGGCTACTTCCTCGGTCAATTGCACTTTGAAAAAACCCCAGTTCGTGACACTAAGGTTATGAATTTTTTCTATAAACAAGTAGGAAAATGTGGCTCAATAGAAGAAGAATGAAAAAGAATAAAGAATCAAAAGAATTGGCGTTTTAAAGGAGTTTTCTTTTCTTCTTGTAATTTTGAGTTAAAAAAATTGTCGATAACATTTCAAAAGTAAAACCCTAAATGCTTTAGATCAATGTAGTGAAGTGTGTCATTAAGAGGAAGGCTCGGTCGCCGGAGTTTGGAGGGACCGAGCAGGAGTGATGATTGACGGCTTCGCAAAGAGGGTGCTCGCTCCGTCGAGTCTGATCGGCGAAACCCTAACGATCCGAGACAGTCTTCTCTTTCTCAAGTCAAAAGGGGAAAGTACGAGCAGTCAACAACAGTTGGGAGAAGAGACACGAACTGAACTGCTCTCTGATAGTCAAACTGCAATTTAGTTCATCCTGGGCCGGGCCACAACTCCATGGGCCGCGCAACAGCTGGTAGAAGAATGCCGTGGGCTTCTAAAAGAGATGAGGCACGTTGGGCTGATATACATTCCCAGGGACCAAAACCGAGTCGCCGACTGGGTTGCAAAAGCCCACAACGCGAACAACCTCCCGACCAATTGGATTGCAAATCCACCGCAATCTCTGAAGTTAATTTTATGCTCATAACTTAATCTTTTCTGTAATCCCTTATTTACAAATATCTAATGCAAAATCGATATTTCCGACCAAAAAAAAAAGTGTGTCATTAAGATCACTCGAGAAGTTGGACCAAATGAGAAACATAAAAGCTGTCTTGACTCAAAAATTGGAATCGGTGATAGTAGGTAAAAGTGTAAAAATATTAAGTACTATTGCAAGAAGTGATTCATGTATTATTTAATAAATAAAATTCACCCACTCTTTTCGCCTTTAGCCTTTATACCCAGAAAAAGAAAAAAATCACCCACCCTAAAATTGACCTAGTGGCAAGAGTGTTCTCATTCTTTCATCTTAAAAACTTGCGGGTTCGATTCTTGCCCTTGAGAACTCAAAGTTAGATGGGGAGCCATGTTAGAGTGTATTTGGCTTTGTAAATGAGCTTTGAAGTATAATACAAATGCTAGAAACCCAAAGCTACTTAAAAAAAATGCAAATTGTGTTTGATAAAAAAATTTTGTAAATAAATTTTGAATTAAATGTGTGTTTGGTAAAAAATAAATTTACAATAGGCTTTGGGTGTGTGTATATATATTTTTAAAAATAAAAATAAAAATTGAACCAAGCCCTTTGCGAGTCTAGCAAAGGGCTACGGTCAACGATGAGCCAGATCTAGTGCTGGCAACCATCGATGGAGGTCACCCAAGGTCAGGTGACCTACAGTGAGGGTTGTGCGACCCAACCAAGGGCAATCGGAGGTCGCATGACCTCGGGCAACCCTCGGTGAGAGTCACTCGACCCAAGCAACGAGCGACCTGAGGGCCATAGCCCTTTGTCGAACCAAGGAAGTGTTATGTCCTTTTTTTAATAAAAAAATTTAACAATGGACAAAATTGGAAATATGAAGAATTGATAAGGGTATTTTGGGAAGGAAAAAATTAATTTCAACATTTGGCTAAATGCTGAAAGCCCAAAGTTAGTTGCTTCTAGCATTAGGCTTTTAGCTAGGTTTGGACTTTCAACATTCCCTATGCTAGGCTTTCAATTGAAAGCTCTTTCTCAATCGTAGCCAAATGGTCCAGCATTTCCCTAACGGGCTTTCAGGCCGAAAACCCCTTGAGAATATTGAACCAAACCCACCCTTAGTGGGTTATTTTGCCGGTTTCCTCTAGGTAGCTGACTAATTAGAGTCGTGCCCCTAGATTATAAAAACAAAATTGAATTCATCATCACACTTAGTTGAAATCCAATGCATTGCATGTATTTGAAAGTTGATTTCTTACGGTTTTCATTTGATACTATAATTCAGCACAACTACAATTCTATTTGTTTAAAATTTTCTAGGGAATATTCACGAACGAGGTTTTCTACATTAGTAAAGCCAAAACACCTCGTTGCCTTACATGGCTCTTCCAAAACCGCTACTCCACAAAAATGAAAAAAAGGGAAAATTTAGGCTTCATATGGCAACGTTTCAATTTATTTTTTTATTTTATTCTTTTATTCCCTGAAATAGAAAAAGAACAGAAATCCATTTGGTAACACCAATCAACTTTTCTATTCTCTAAAATAAAATGTTGTTCTCGGGAATATATTTAGAGTAGAAATGAAAAATATAAAAAAATAACTTCTTATTTTTAGAAACAATTTTTAGAAATTATTTCTTGGGTTATTATTACTCATGATCGACTGCTGTCCGCTGACCACCGTGTGTCAACCTTTGCTTGCCGGCCACCAACTGCTAGCTGCCGATTGCCAGCTGTTGATTGGGTGCTGCTCTTTGCCCAGCGTCTAGCAGATGACAAACTGACTTTCGGCAGATGGCGGCTCAACGATTGGCGGCCCAACAACCGGTGCTCGACATCTAGTGGCCTGGCGACCGGCCATAGTTCGCCAGCGGCCGTCGGTCGTCGATTGCAGTTCACTGGCGGCTGCTGCCCACCGCCGAGCAACTGTCGGTTGTCGATCGCAAGTTGCCAACCATTGCCGGTTGCCGCTCACCGTCGCCATCGAGGAAAAAGATATAATTTTTTTTATCGATACCAAATGTATATTTATTCTTTTTCTATTCCAAGAATAATAAATTTTTATAGTTACCGAACACCTTGTTTTACTTAGAATTTGTTCTAGAGAGTAGAAATAGAAAATAACTATTTTTCAAAAGAAATTATTCCCAAGAGTAGAAATATTACCAAACGCACTCTTAATGACCCAAGATGGGATATTCATCATTGAAAAATCCAAGGTTTTTAGTGCATGAGCATGATCTTGGCGAATACCTTGTGTTCATTATCTTGGTAAGTTCAAGTTCATGCAACCTTTCAAGACTTGGGTGGTTACTCACCTGAGAGGGTTGTTCGCCATAATCCTCTAATAAGGAGTCATGTTAGGTTGTATTTTTTATTTTAACATGTCGGTATTCGTATACCTCTCATCCTTTGTTGGTAGATGAATATTTTTTCATCCTCACTAATTAGGGAATACATGAGGTGACGTTACGAGGTCTTTTACTCTTAAGACAAACCTTCCGTTTGTTTTTTCTTCCTTAAGCCTTTTAAAGACCTGTTTAGATTCAACATCACCTTGCTTATGGCTCTTCCAAAACCACTACTCCACAAAATGAAAAAAAAAGAAGAAGGGGAAAATTCAGTGGCCCGAGATGGGATATTCATCGTTGAAAAATCTCAAGGATTTTAAGTGATTATTGGGAGTCCAGTTGAATCCTAGGACTCTCGATAATTTAGAGAGAGTCCCACGAGCGGCCCGTGAGAGGCTAAGCCTACGTGGGTCGAGCTCAGCCCACTAGCTCCACCCCTGCTTTTATCCGCATTATCCCCCACGGTGGACCCCATCATAACCCCGTGCGCCCGCATCCACAGGAGCAAAAATCTCACATTCCATATGACCAAATTGCCCCCGTGACGTCACACGGCACGCCCCGGTAGCAACGATCCCCGTCTATATCCCGAGGAATATTCCCTGGGCGAGGACGCCAACGTCATTTCCAGCCGACCACAGATCGAAGATCTCTGTGTCCGGAGGCTCGGAAAAATTCCGGTATATACTTTCCCACTCTGCAGCCGAACGAGAGAAGAAGTGAAAGATCGAAGCTTTGAAAACTCTCTCTCTCTCTCTATTATCTCTATCTCTCTCACTGTGTAGTTGATCGAGCTAATCGGAGATATGGCGAGGAAGTTCTTCGTGGGCGGCAACTGGAAATGCGTGAGTCTACTGCTGTTCCTGCTCGTCCGGAGCTTCTTTACTCGTGCCTTTTTCCGGTTCTTATCGTTTGCGGACTCTTGATGTGCATTTGGATCGTCTGGTTTTTGTTTTGATTTTGATCTCTGCTTTGCTTGCTCCCTGGAATCGGATCATGTGTTTTCGAAGCGCGAAAAAAGCTTTTTCCGTTCGGGAAAACGATGGATCGAATCGATCCGTCCCTCTATCTTATGGATCGTGCTGGACATTCCTTCGATCGCAAATGATTGATCGTTTGTTTTGCTTTTAATCTCCGATTATTGGCGGAGTGAGATGATTAGGTAGCTAGTTGGGGTGCTTTTATATGGTTCCGCATGCCATTTAATACCCTCGCTCAATGAACGAGATTCCCCATGGATTAGTTTGGACAGATTTAATGGCTCAAGGGATTTTGTTCATGGCTGTGGAAATGATTTTGCTCGTATATCTGCAGCAACTTTCTATTCTTATGCCGTTTGAGTTTGAGCTGTTCTGCTTGACTTTGATAATGTCTGTGAGAAACTTTAATCTTCTTATTTTAATGCTTTTTTTGGGTACACTTCTTGAGTCTATCGTGTTTGTAAATAAAATTAATGCAGAATGGAACGGCGGAGGAGGTCAAGAAAATTGTTGGCACGCTTAATGACGCCCAAGTGCCCCCGCAAGACGTTGTGGGTGAGTGAAGCCGACAGTACATTTCCATTATGCTTCTTTTTATCTCGAATTAGCTAACATCGCCCACATTTCTAATTTGAGATTTTATTTGCCTACCAAGTCTTATGCAAGGCTTGTTGCGCAAAAGATGCCTGTCCAGGAAACCTTAGCTCTACCATCCCTTAGACTTGGATCCCATAAATGCAATGCTTGATATATCCATGACAATCTTTCGTATTTTAACTTGGAATATCTCGTACATGAGGTAGAGGTCTCTTTAATGCCTTATAGGGGGATTTCTCTTGATAGAAAAAGAGTCAATTTTTGGCTGAAAATTTTGATGGGATCCCTCCCCTCCTCCCTTTCCTTTTTTCCTTCCATGGTACAGGTTGGTCTTAACTTCTTTCTAGCAGGTCTTTGACATTAATCTTAGTAGATTGTTGCCAGTCACTAAGAGTTTGTGAACTTCTGTGGAAAATTTCAGGTGAACTTGACAATTTGTTTAGTACCACTGATCATCTTTTATAGCTTATAGAGTAAGTACAATATCTTGGGGTGTCACAGTTGTGAATGATGTAGGGTACATTTGGGGATGCTTTTTGAAAGTATTTTGATGCTTTCTTTTCCACCCCAAAATCGAAAAAGAAAGACACTCTATTAATTGAAGAATATGGAAAAATTTATTTCAGTGTAGTAGGTATTAGTGTTTGTATGGATGTAAAGTTTAAGGCGTTCAAGGTTAAACAAAAGTACAATTTCAAGCACTCCAAAAAAAGCCTTTAGCAAAAATTATAAAGCAAAAGTCATCCCAGTAACACACTTCAGAATCTGCAAATGGTTTTAAATTTAAGCTTACCATCTATTGGGTTTTTATATTATAAAAATAATAATAATCAGGAGATGTCTGGCTGGTGATGACAAAAGTTCAACCGATAAGCTGTGTAAATCAACTTAGTGGGATTTACCCTGAGTTCTGATGTAAGTGTCCGTTAGACCATTACTGCTTGTGGAAACAAAATTTTGACCGGCCATTAATTTAATATAATAAAGTTGCATTGACATGTAGATACATTCATCTTTGAAGATTAATGTCATTTATGCTTTGGCCTCAATATTTTCTTCTAATAAGTTTAGACCTCATGTGTTTTTTAAGTACTTTGGACATAGTTATCGCAAGTTGATTGAGATTTTATATCTAAAAGGGGATTAATACCTGTCTCCATTGCTGAAATGAAGTTCACTGAGTTAGTTTAGCACATGATAGGGTCAATTTAATGTTATTTTATAATAAATTGATACATAAATCGTTCCTTTGTTATCCTATAGAGGTTGTTGTGAGCCCTCCCTTCATCTTTCTTCCACTGGTGAAAAGTACGTTGAGGCCTGACTTTCATGTTGCTGCACAAAACTGCTGGGTGAAAAAGGGAGGTGCTTTCACAGGTGAAGTCAGGTATGATCATTTGGATAAGTGTTTTAAGCTTTCACTTAGTTGTCTTGATTTAAACACCATCAAATAATGGAAGGCTGTCATATTTATCTATATATCACTGTTATCTCAATCTTTCACTGTTTGTTTTTTTGTTCAAGTTACATCTTATCCTTAATATGGGCAATGCAAATTGAGAGATTTCTATGAAATAAACTGACTTCAATGTATTCAATACTGTTTTATAGTGCGGAAATGCTTGTCAATTTGGGCATTCCTTGGGTCATTCTTGGACACTCTGAAAGAAGACAACTTTTGGGTGAATCCAACGAGGTAAGAGTTTGGTGCTTCACTTCTTGCTTCCTTTTATTTATTTAATATATGGTGGAATTATTCTATGAGTTAAAATGATGAAGTTAATTTACTTTGGCTGTTCACTTTGTTACAGTTTGTGGGAGACAAGACTGCATATGCACTGTCTCAGGGTTTGAAGGTTATAGCTTGTGTAGGGGAGACCCTGGAGCAGCGAGAAGCGGGAGCTACTTTGGATGTGGTTGCTGCCCAAACAAAGGCAATAGCCGGTATATTACCTTGATTTTCCTGGACTGTCTTTTGTGCTTCTGTTTGCTGATGCTATTTCCCTGGAGAAATATGTCTCCTTTTACGTCCAATCTTTGCACAGGTCTTTTTGATAGATTCCTGCTTTACTTGAACATTCTGGCAATGAAGAGCTTGGGGTTTTCTTTGTTAGTATAGTTTCTTGTATCAAGCATCTGCAATTGCATTTGTAGCTTAAGATATGTGGTCAAAATTTTGTCGAAGTTTCTATGTTATGAACTTACCTCTTTCCCATTGAAGGAGAAGGAGTTTGTCCTTCCCATTGATCTGCTGCCTAATTGCATATACTTTCTTTCATGCTACGGATAATGTTTATATAGGGTGCCTCCTTTCTCTTTTTAAACTTTTTGAAGGGCCTCTTATTGTCAGATTGAATATATAAGTTTGTTCCTGACATGATCAGACAGTTCCTTTTGTGCATCCTTCATTTTCTACCTCGGACATTTTCGTCATTTGTCATTTAGCCCATTAGAGAAGACATCATAAGTTGCACAGATATTGAGCTGCCATTTTTAATTTTGTTGCAGAGCGCATTTCAAATTGGGCTGATGTTGTAATTGCTTATGAGCCTGTGTGGGCTATTGGAACTGGAAAGGTTGCAACACCTGCTCAAGCTCAGGAGGTAAGTTGAGCCTAATCCTTGTTAACCTATTTAGACCACTTTTTGATAGGCTCACATTTGCAAACATGATCCTCTTATGCACAGTCAGCAGATCCTTTTATGTTGGACAACATGACCATTTCTTTTTTAAGTCTTCGTGCTGTTTACTGTTTGCCCCGGTGACAGTTCTTAACTAAGATAATCAACTGATTTAAGTGTTTTAAGTGCTGAAAATGGTAGGTTCGAGTAGTTAAATGCTTTCAATATCTTTGATAAGACAAAATTGTTGCATGAAAAAGTTTCAGTAAAACTGCCCTTGTCTTTTCAAGTATCTATCCCTTGACAGAAGGCACTCAGCTGTCATTGAAGACAAATCTACTGACAAATCTGCCTTGAACATTCCTAGATTCCTTACTTTGTTAAATTTTCATCTGCAAGTGGTTTCCATGTAGATTTTTATCATTTTCTTTTCTGGTGAGGGTGCGGGTGCGGGTGCGGGTGCGTTTAGGGAGGGGAGGGGAGGGGAGGAGAGGAGCGTGGTTGTCGAGGTTCCTTAACCTGATTTATTTGGATCAAGCTGATGAATCAAACTCTTGGGAATGAAAAGGTTGAAGATTAGGACTTCCTTTGCAGAGCCCTCTCCGTTCCCATTTTTGTGATATTCCATCACCATATTGTCCAAACAATACGTAGCCCAGGCTTCAATATGCTCTGTTGAAACTGAAGCACTTGCGAGCACAACCCTTTTATCTCTGACCTATAACCTTCTCTCCACCATACCCAGCCCTTCTAATTCACCTTATGATCATGTGTTGAATTGACTAGGCTGTGAAGTCAATGGTCCAGCATTTAGGAGTTGCTCTTAACCTCTCTCAAGAAATTTACCAACTATGAGAAAATAGATTTTGAGGATCATGATGGTGATAATGGCTGGACTTTAAATAATGTCATTTATGAACTGAAAACTTGTCAAAGACTTCGGGTGCAAATGATAACATTTTTGGCCAGAAATAGATTTTTGGAAGAGATAGATTTTTCTATTTTTATTTCTGGAAGAGTTTTTGAGCCAAAAAAGGCTTTTGATAACGACAAAAAATTTCTATTCTTGAAATAGAAATTTGTTTGATAATGAATAAAATTTCACTTTCCCGAGTGGTGGCGGCAATGGGAGGGGCGGCGGGGGCGGGGGTGGTGGTGGTGAGTGGCGGACGGCAAGAAACTCCTTTGAGTGAGAAGCAAGAAAGAGAAATAATTTCTGATTTCTATTTTAGAAATAGAAAAGTAAAATTTTTTTGTTTCTGATTTCTATTCCAAACCTATTTCTGGAATAGTCTATTCCAGAAATAGAACAATGAAATTATTTTACGAAATGGATTTCTATTCCAGAAATAGAAATAGAATGGTTACCATGCACAGCCTTAGCTAGACTTTTGGCTTTTGTGGTCCTTTGCCTTCTTTCTTTTGGCTTTTTCTTCACCCATTAATAAATGCCCTCCTAAAGGTTTTGGTGTCTTCCAAAAAGGAATTTTTGTTCCATATAACGCACTTTACTTTTCCCTTTAGGAGTTATGTTCATGTAGGGACTAAGCAGGTATGGTAGAAATTTCATGCTGAAAACCCTCCTTGACAGACTGAAAATTCTGCATCACAAGTGACTGACTTTTTAATTTCATTGCCTTTGAATCTTATATTGATGTTGCTTATTACAGATTGGCACTGCAATCTAATTAAGTGCTTACTCACTGTAGGTTCATTTTGAACTAAGGAAATGGCTACACGCAAACACTAGCCCTGAAGTTGCAGCAACAACCCGTATAATCTACGGAGGTATGTTTGTTGTGCCATGGTTGAATATGCATTGTTTGATGTGATATATATATTTATATTGTCTATAGAGATGCATGACATTTCAAGGAAGAGAATCTATCACTCTTAAGGCCTTTGTGAGGAAGAATTTTGCACATGCCATGATGCAATTTTTGTGTTTCAACTCATATCAAGAAGAGACATGGGATTTGATTTAACAGTGTGAGTGAATCATAGAAGTGCCAAATTCACTTAGGATGCTGGCCAAAAAGGCTACGACAGCCAGTTGAACTAACATTCTGGTTGATATGGGGATTGTGAAGCTTAATGTTTGACTTATGTGAATAGTATCTGATTGAAAAGCTGGCCTGACTAAATAGGGAAAAAAAGGGGGACAAAAATGTTACTCTATGAGTTCTTTTTTTCCTTGTGACATTCAACACTTTGTTTGGCAGAAAGGTGAGTTAAAATTGGACCTGTTTATGGCCTAGACTTAGGCATGCTTGGCCAGGCCCCATGAGATCTCTAGGCTCAACTTGTCAGTTTGGCTGCTCCCATATGAGGCCTAAAAACCATGCCTATGCCCGTTTATGAGGCCTTTGTGTCGAGCTAGGCTATAAGTCACAAGCAAGATGAGTTAATTAGCCAAAGTGCCAAGCTAGGCCACAGGTCATAGTGGGGAGCCACTTGTTCAGCCCCCTGCCTTAGTTTGACGAACCAAAATTTCGTCCAAGCCTGTCCAAATGTGAGCAGATTGGGTGGCCCATGAACACCTCTAGTTAGAAGCCAGCCTACACAAGCGAAAAAACTTCTCTAACAACCTCCTCTTTGGGGCTGCATTTGAGGTCCAATATATAAGCATAACATACATAGGAAATTCTTTATCATATAGTTTGATATGCAATTATACCATAAATTATTGATAAAAGAAAACAAATAACAAAATCCAAAATTAAATCTGGTGACCAGCACATAGCAAGTGCAAAATCATGTGCACTGTCAACTTAATGGCAAAAGAGGATAAATTGTATACCTCATTTACCCAGTTTTCTATGTGTCCGTTTTTCTTCAACAGTTACACACATGTACAACTTGAATTCCCCATCCAATTTTTTCCTTGGCCTCTCTTAGAAGTGAGGCATTCCTGTTATTGTTGTATTCTCTATGACTAGCTATTGTGCTAAAGCAAAGTCCAATTTATAATGAGACAAGAGCGACTGTCTCTGCGTCAGCACGAAGAGTTTTTTCCTCTTTTGGTTTATGTTTTCTTTTGTTTTTTCCACTTTCTTGATGCGGGGCCTTGTCAAATCCCTGTTATATGTCATGTGAAAGCTTTGTATATATCTTTGCATTCTTATTGCTCTAAACCTTTTTAATGTGGTGCATCTTTTGTGTGGCTTTGCAGTCACAATGTAGATACTGCAAACATTGTGCGAGCCATTTAATATAGTTATCCCTCTGACTTTAAATTTCACCAGTCGATTGGAGGTCTCTGCATTTTATGAAGCCTGTGAAGCAGAGCGCATGTTCTTGATTCTTCAAATTTTTTCTCATTGTGAAACGCTAAAGTAACTGGGCGTTCTTGGCAGGTTCTGTTAATGGTGGGAACTGCAAGGAGTTAGCAGCTAAGCCAGATGTCGATGGATTTTTGGTTGGTGGTGCTTCACTCAAGGTATTCTTGTGACCTTTGCATACTGCCCATCTAGTTTGCCATTCTAGATTTGTTAATTATACTTTCAATCTTATTTTCAGCCGGAATTCATTGATATCATCAAGTCTGCTGTGGTGAAGAAGAGTGCCTAAGCTTGTCAGTTCTAAGTCTCTGAAGTTTTCTTCTGGTGTGGCAGTGAATTCCTCTCGATATGTGAAAACAGTCTTTGAGGTCGTAAGCTTCCATAGATTTGGTTAGTGCCGTGAAGGATACCGTTACTATAAGTAATAATCATGACTCGAGGTTTTTATAATGCCTCTGGATGCTAAATTTTGCTTGACCAACTTGAATGCATACTTATATGCACAGCGAACGTTCATCGACTCGCAATTTTTCTCAGTTTTTATAAAACCACGAGTGGAATGCTCTGGGACACCGGATTTGATGGAACTGCAGAATCGTGGAATTTGTCCTCTAGCAATAAAAATTTCCCGCACTAAATTGGTTTCAGCTGTGGGCTGCTTCGTTGTTTATAGGCCGACCTTCTTCAGGATCTTCCTGTGAAAAATTTAGGATTTCTACTTATAAGTTTCATCTGCATGGGACGCGTGATGTGCCATTCCAAAGCCAATGTTGGCGTTCTGAGTCTCATTGGGATCGATCTCCTGGCCAGAGTTTCTTCCCAGTGCCGTGACTATTGGGGTCTAGATGGCATGTGAATTTTGAGCTTAACTGATTTCTAAGAGGGATTTGCGCCTTTCTCAACTTGCCCGAAGTAGAGCACTAGTACTATTCATTGCACGAGCCGGAGGACGAGAAAGAATTCATCATGCCTGCATCTTATCTATATGATGTGCTGATGTGGTATCGTATACCCGAACCAAACCCAAGTGTCAACCGCGTTATCAACGCCAAGATCATCTCTCTCGCTTGACAAAAGATTCGGTGGATACGGTCTCGTGGCCTCAACCTTTTAACTTTTTAGGCTAGGAGAAGCTTCTGAACCAGCTTGTCCCAACAAACATGACCATATAAATAAAGGGGAATCAGAGTCAAAGCATGCCACACGGAGAGACGTACATTGAATTCGCACTCTCCCAATGTGAACCCCTCTGCGGTTTGAAGAAGACGTCCTAGTCTCACCTTAATTGCCGGAGAATCAATCCACATGGCCTTTCTCCTATAACCTTCCATTGGGATTTTAAATTTTTGCCCTTATTAATTTTTCGTACAAGTGTGCATTTGTTAGGAGGGTAGGAGCATCCAACCAAGGAGAAAATGAACCAATCATTTTGTCCTATGATGCCAAAAAATAGAAAATAAATGTTTGATCTATTGGGTTAGGTCTTCATAATTTTTTTTAATCGATTGTTAGGCTTCAACAGGATTAAGGATGTGAACCGAGTGCAAGATCCACCGATCATGGTAGCCCAGTGGTAATAATCAACATCATCTTTCACGGCCACAAGTTATGAGTCACATGTCGTGAGCGAATCTTTGGCCAATCTGTGCATTTTACATTTATTAGCTCATGTGGAAAGACTTGCAAGCTCTAGACATGTCAGTTGGGCTATTGTGACGGCCTTGTACACTAGCAGTCGGAGTGAATAGTTATGCTCAAACCAAAAAATTCCAAATGGAGTAGTTGTGTGCTGGTTGCACCTGTTCGCCCCTTTCAAATAAAACCAAGTGCAAGCAAGTTGACTCGAAATTCGATGCAGAAATGATAATTTATAATGTCACTAGATTTTGTACACTATACTTACCGAGAAAAGATAGAATTTGATAAGATTGACTTTAAACTTACATAACTTAGTATATATCCATAAAAGTAACTTCTCCCCGATATAAAATGACGCGACTTAAAGTAGATCCAATCATGAGCTTGATAACCCATGGACCTTCTTGAGTAGTTAACATGAATAACTCAAAACCATTCATAGCCTAATATGTTCTCATCGACATGATTCTAGAAATCAACTTTTCACTGATACAAAATGACCTGACTTCAGTTAGATCTGATAACGAGCTTGGAAGTCGACCGGCCTTCTCATGCCCACCCCCGCCAAATAGGCGAGGAGAGAAATATGGGCAGTTTCTAGCTAAGCAAGACAGCAACACCAAAAATTGTGGAAACACAAAACCAAAGAAATTGAATTTCGTGCTTTCTTTGCACACGCCATGCTTTCCTATTAATTGCGTCACCCAATCTGGACAGCCTCTCGATTACACGGGAGGCGCTTTATTTATACAATTATTTTTACAGAAAAAGGGGGAAGGGGGATGGGAAATGAAGATCACGAGCATCGACGCACTGGGAAATCGCCGAACGAAAGAGGGAGAGGAAACGTGAAATATTAATGATCTTTATGCGCAAGTTACAAACGTCACGTCATCCCTATCCCTATAGCCGAGATAAGATCCTGAAAAAAGGCAGCGATGATAGCTAAGCTCCTCATGCGGCTTCTGGAAAAGTCAAACTCGACACCCTGCAAACCCGATGAATCGGAGAAAGGTAAGCACCTTTGTCACGAGGGGCTCTCCTTTGTCTATCGAATCCATTTTTTTCAAAATCTTCCTCCATTCCCATTTGCGGCCACTCTGCCCAACTTGCCATTGTATTTGACTCGTCTCTCTCTTACACACACACACACAAAAAGCCAAATCTACTAATTTTATCAATAAAAAAAGATGGATACCATTAAAAATCTTAAATTGATATGTTCATTTCGCATTTATCTTAATTTTGCCATAAGTTTTTGGTAAATTTTATTGTGATTTATCACTTTAGGATTTTAATTTGGGGTGAATGCAACACCAGTGTACCGGTTTGAGATTTTTTTTTTTGTGGTATTAACCTATTAAAGGAAAGATCAATTGAATTTTCTATTTTCTGAATACATCTTTGACAGCAGGAGGGGGTTTCATTAGGACATAAGCCGTACAAGGTTGAAACCATGGACTGTTCTTGTTTTGCCAAACAAGTTGTGCTTTAATTGAATAATGTGTCAACATTGAAGGCTCTTGGAGTGTGTGAGCCTAAGGCTAATTTGGGACAAAAAAAAAGGTGGCGAAAATATTATTAATTACCCAAAAAACAAAAGTTTATGCTGCGGAAAGGAAAATAGAGGAGAAAATTAAAGGAAAAAAAAATTGAAAGTGGATGGAGATTTTTCTTTTTTGGCCAGAAAAAGTGGGTTGTGTTCAGCTAGCTAGATTTGGTAAGTTAGCACTGGTTGCATAGAAAAAGGGGCAATGCCTCCTTAACAATATTTCAATGAATCCACCAACCGCTGTTTCTACCTTAATTTTGACGAACTTTAGATTCTTTGTTCGATTATTCTCAAGTAACTGGTGGGATTGCACTCGCTTAATTTTGCTTCGACATAAACATTCTCTTCAATGAAAATTAATTGGGTTAGGAGAAAAAATGCCCTTCATTGTGTTGCTTAAACATGATTTAACCCAAAAAAAAAGAATTGATTGGCTGCCTAAGTCTTATTCTAGGCAACAAAAATAATGGAACTACACAACTTTTGAGCCAAACTATTGTGTTTAATTTGGTAATCCTTTTTTATTAAACATGATTATCCCTGAGATGCAAAGTCATGAATCTTTCAAAAAGATTGTTAGGGAGAACATTACGATAACATAAGGTGAACGTGTCAAGTTAAGAAAATAAGCAACTTTGAGCTTCGTAAAAAGTCAATATGGAGCAACTTAAATGGAGAGTTAGTGGGGTCAAAGTAAAGACACTCACGAAACCTGGACCCTAATTTCCACTATATTTGCCATAAAGTACACAGCTAGATAAGAACTTAAAAGTAACAACCAACCTCATGCAAGTTAAATGTGGCATTGTAGTATTCTAGATTTGGATTTGTATTGAAGTATCCTAGGCTTTACTCTATTTCGATTCACTTTGGTACAAAATTTATGTACTTTTGATATATTCTTTTTAGTAATGAATATAAATTTCTTTCAATAAAAAAAGAAAGAAAGAAAGTCGAATGTGTGATAGGTTATTCTAGTCACGTGCTGTCTCCACCATGAGGTACGTGTATCGATTATACATCACTTCTGACAGTACCTAATCCAAGTCCCCCTCAAAACAGAGGAACTGAAAATTTATCAGCCAATTTTTTTCTTGACAATTCTTCACCTGAGTACTCAATATTAAAAGCACAGTATAAGAGTCAACCCGACCTATCTATCTCGTCTCATGCAGATAGCAAGGGTTCCAAATTCATGTTTTCTATGAATTAGGGAAGCTTCGACAATGGCTTCTTGAGTCGTACCCTACCTCCATTATCCACCATCCCAAGCCATCATCCGTCCTTGGGGCGGGCATAGGGATTGGGAAGGTGAGGTAGAATCCGGGGTCATAGAGTTAATAGCTATCACATGGAGATGTTGGGAAACTTAAAAATTAAAAAAATTCTTACTATAATATATAGATACTAATTCAGTTTTAAATATTTAAATTTGACTAATTTAATTATGAATTTTTTGACGATTTACTAATATAATATTTCTAATCAATTTTAGCTAGCAATTGCTAACATGGATGTGAATGCAATTCTTTTTACGTGACATAGTTAAGACCATTTATTATATATTCTTTAATTTTTTTCTGAATTTTCTTTCTTTTCATTTTATTTTCCTTCTTCTTTCATTGCTAGAGGCTGGCTAGGGTCGAGCCTCACCAGCCCTTGTTTGTGGCCCTTTGTAGACCATGGCGACTGAGGAAAAGAAAAAGAATAATAGAAAAAAGAAAAATAAATAAATTGAAAATACAAAAAAATTGTCCACATCATTGTTATTCATGTTACATAGGACGTCCGACATATACTTTAGCTATTGTCAGATAAAATTGATTGAAAATATTATATTGTCAAATCTTCCAAACAATTAGGATTAAGTTGACCAAATTATAAGTTTTATCATCGAATTAACATCCGTCTAATAAATTTATAATTTTTTTGATAATTATCGCTAGAGCCGTCATTCGCAAGCATGCTGTTCATATTCTGCATCAACATGTTTTAATGAGCTTTGATATGTTCAAGAAAGCAACACAAACCGATATGATCTCAATTACGGATGTAATTCAAGATTAGGAAAATGATAACGACCAAGCCGTTCATCTAACTCCTAATTCATTCATGTTTCGATGTTCGATTCAAGGATGGAGGAGCGACAATCATGGCAGCCATGCAATGCTTATCGTATCGACATCGCTTGACAGGGAGTTAGGTCCCAAGGCCATATAAAAATCCAATGGATAACACCCACCACCATTTATTGCCATTTTCCCAACCCCCCCGCCCCTGTCTCTCTCTCTCTTAAATGATCCGAAGTCAACCTGTTCAGTCTTGCATTCCCAATTGAAAGTTCTTTTCTTGTTCTTTTTGGGTTTTTTTTTCTTTTCTTACTCTTGTGGTTGGGGTTGTGGGTAGGCGCAGAACTTCCCAAGAACAAAGTGACAAAGCAGCAAAACCGATTTCGACTTTCTCGACTTGCTGCTGGTTGGATGTTTTCAACTGGGTCAAAGCGTTCAATTGGGCGGTTGCGTTCGTGGGTGAGAGCCCTATCTTGAATCGCAAAACCCCTCCAAAGCTTTCACACTGTAGAGGAGAAGCATTCCCTCCTCTTTCCTTGTTTCCTCCACGGGCTTTGCTTGTTTCGTTCAGAGCTCTCTTTATTTGTTTTTTCACCCCTTCCTCCCCCCTCCCCCTCTGGCCTTTTACTTTTCTCTTCTTTATAGTTGTTTCCGAAACTGGGGAGCCTTGTGCTGTTCTTGTTCTCTCCTTGTGTTCACCCACACTTTTGCTTTGTTGGGTGAGAGAATACGGGGAGATTGAATTTTGGGTCCGTCTTTTTCTTGATTTCTGTTCTGGAGTGATGGGGTCTTGCTTGAGTTCTCAAATCATAGCTGAGAGCCCTCTTCACAAAGGTATGCATCCCTCTTTGAAAGTTTCGATGCATGATTTCAGCTGAGTTTATATCAAGAACAGCTGCCGTTTCAGCCTTTGGAGAACAAATTTTTGAAATTCTTGATAGGACATGCTGTTTTTTTTACCTCCTTCCTTTAACTTTCTTTTGTGTTGATACATTGTATTTGATACTGATTCGGAGGGTGATGAAGTAGAAGGGTAAAACCTTAAAACAAAGTATCCTTTGGTAGTTGAAGTTAGAGGTCTATTGCTACAAATAGCAAGCGAAATTCATAGCACATGGTTGGCAGTTACTGACATTTCTCAGATTTCTTGAGTATTCATGTCCCTTTCTGGTATGGGCTCTTTTCGTTGCTTAAATTTTGCGTAGCTGGAATTCCAAAGAAAGATGCATGGCACCCACTCGCGTGGTCAAATGGTGTGCATTGTTCTGTTTGATCAATTAAATCGAAATCAACATGTGCAGGGGTGAGTCTTTTTAATCGTGGTGATGGAAATGATTCGAGCGATGCGAGCAGCAAGGCCTCCTCTCTTTCCGTACCTCAAACCCCTCGAACGGAGGGCGAGATATTGCAGTCGTCCAATCTAAAGAGCTTCACTTTTAATGATCTCAAGACGGCCACGAGGAATTTCCGTCCAGATAGTGTGTTGGGTGAAGGAGGGTTTGGATGTGTTTTCAAAGGGTGGATCGATGAGCAGACTTTTACGGCCTCTAGGCCTGGAACTGGCTTGGTGATCGCGGTAAAGCGGCTGAACCAAGAGGGATTGCAAGGTCACAAGGAGTGGTTGGTGAGTATCATTGTTAACATTCTTTTTATTTATCCATATGTTTGAGAAATAAATAGAGTTCCTTTTTCTTGCGAAATCTTAACCTTTCTGGGTAATCAAAATTAATTCAGAGCATCTGGGAATCAATGAATCGCTGCGAAAATTTACTATTTATTAATCTTGCGGAGGTAAATCAGCTTACTGACTGCCGAGTGATAAAAGATACAGGGGTAGGCCAAAAGGAGGCCTACCTCCACAACCCATAAAAAAGGGCAATAACAAGGGAAAAAATAACGTATAAGTCCACTTTCAGTCGAAGTAATATATTTTGAATGCATGGTTCGGAACTCTTTGACCAAGTGCAGAGTACTCTCTGTCAAGATCATATTATGCATTTTCACAGCTAGTGACAAGCAATGTACTTATTTGTGGTGATACGTAGTTCATGCATTACAGAATACAACAGTAACGTGACATGCTGGTTAGTGGAGATGGTGTCCTGGAAAAATTTCATGAGTTATGAGCTACGATTTCCTTGCTTGGCTGAACTGGACCTCCTTGGTGATTGGACAAATATCTCTTCTAGAAGTCCTAGTGCTTGGAAGTTTGCTAGTCAATTTTGTAAATATTAAATAGCATATTAGAAAATGTTTCTAACAAAAAGGCAGAAGCTGTATTGCTCAAGTGCCAAACACTGCACAAGTGTCTTGGAACAGATTTCTCTACCTCCCTTCATTCTGAAAGAAATTCTGCTTTCAAATAATTAGACAATGAAGTTAATTCGCCTACTGTTAATTTCAATGACACGATGAAGTTAATTTGTCTGCTGGTGAATTACAAACTGTAGGCAGAAATCAACTACTTGGGCCAGCTGTATCATCCTAATCTTGTGAAGTTGATCGGTTTCTGCTTTGAGGATGAGCATCGCCTTCTTGTGTATGAATTCATGCCTCGGGGAAGCTTGGAGCATCACTTGTTTAGGAGTGAGTTTGTTGATGTACTTCCATGTGTTCATCTTTTCTTGTACCCAACGTTGTAATCATTCTGGCTTCAAAACAATTTTGTCAGATGTATAATTTGGAAGTTTTAGTACTGATGAACAGGGAGTTCTTATCATCATCCGCTTTCTTGGAAACTGCGTATCAAGGTTGCCCTGGGTGCTGCTAAGGGACTTGCATACCTCCATGACGACAAGGTGAAAGTTATATACCGAGACTTCAAAACTTCCAACATCTTGCTAGATGCGGTATGCCATTGATGTGGAGTTGTCTGTTTTTGTTGTTTTGCACACTGGATGGTTGTTAATGTTTTTCTGGTGCTACTTCATCGAATGGCAGAACTTTGACGCTAAACTCTCAGATTTTGGATTGGCCAAGGATGGGCCGACGGGGGGTAGGAGCCACGTCTCTACAAGAGTCATGGGTACTTATGGATATGCTGCTCCAGAGTACATGGCCACAGGTATCTCCTCTCTCTTACTTTGTAGACTTTGTGTCCAACATTTAGATTGTCAAATCTCGATATGTCATTATTAGCATTAGTGCACATGTAAATATATAATACCAGAAGTTTCTGCCTCTGTCCACATCTCTAAATCAACATTGTCTCAAGAACCTGTTTATGTTGGTTTCCTGTGTCTTAGCATCAGATAGGATTATTAATGTATAAACTGGAATGTCTCTGTAAACTGATGCAGTACCCTTAATCACATACCAAATGGAAACGCTCTTTCTGTGTGTGCCCATGTGGGAGTTGCAAAGGGCACGGTATCTTACTGTGTGTTAAGGGAAGGTATTTGAAAATTGTGCATTTGAGCTATGCAGTATGAATTGCTGGCTCTATGAGCTATCTCTGTCACAATTAATCTCGACATATGGTGCTGCACAATGACCTTATCAAGCTGACCCAGCCCCTTCTGATATTTGAATCCTTTATGCTTTCTCAAAGGGCATTTGACGGCAAAAAGCGATGTGTACAGTTTCGGGGTCGTCCTTCTCGAAATGTTGTCTGGTCGACGGGTAGTGGACAAAAACAGACCATCCGGAGAGCAGAATCTCATAGAGTGGGCCAAACCTTATCTCTCGAGCAAGCGCAAGATTTTCCATGTCATGGATGCTCGTATTCGGGGTCAGTACTCATTGAGCGGAGCGCTGAAAGCAGCTACTGTTGCAGTCAAATGCCTCTCGCTGGAGCCCAAGTCCAGGCCCAACATGAAGCAGGTGATGAGAGCTCTGGAACAACTCCAGGACTCCGAGGCGACAGCAATAACCGAAGCCCAACAGAATGCCAACAGAAACACGATCGCTGGTCCCAAGTACCGCCGAAGAAGTACCAATGACATCGATGACGTGAAACCCGCCATATATCCCCAGCCATCTCTTTCTCTCGTTCATACTTGAGCGAACTCGGCGAACTTACTTTCTTTTCTGATCCGGTGCTAAAACTCAATTGACAGTATGGACTCACTTGCATATATCGCGTTCTGTTCATTGCTGTACAGCTGCTGTTATTGCTTTTGGTTTCACATCGGCGATTATAACGGCATTACAAAGGAGAGATGGAAAGCACAGAGATTCAAAGCCGGAGCAGCTACATTCGGATGGCTGTTTTTCCATGGCTGACCCAACATACTAGGCCTTTGTTTGTTGTCATTTTATAATGTATCAGTCCTCCTCTGTCCCAACATATTCCATAAATTCCCCATTGCGGGTGTAATCTCTTATCTGTATGCAAAGTCCTCGTACTTCGGTCACGCCCGTGAGTCCATATTGTTGAATGTTCTGATCACTCTGTACAGGGTAAGGCCGAAAAGAGAGAGACCCAATGACCTGATGATGGTTATGGCTTTCAACATATGATCCTCACGTGTGTAAAGACTTTTACTTTTTACCTTTTTTTTATATTAAATCCAGGTCTTGAGTACATTTTAACTGCCATGTGAACTTTTCACAACATTACAATAAATTCACGGATATATTTTTTTCTTATTTTTTTTATGAAATTGATATGATGTTCTAAAATTTGGTAATTATAAAATAGCACTTTTCATTTAAAGAGAAATAAGCAAATAATTTGAAATATTATAGAAATTCAAGAAATTATAGAAAACAATATATATGAATCTACCTATATATATATTTTTGGGGGTATTGAAGGGGCTGAAGCCTAAATGCGATACCGAAGCTCACCTAACGAAACTAAATTCAACTATCCTATTAATATAGGAACCAAAACCATAACTCTTGATGGTCTATCTAAAATCAAGGTGTCATTTGCATCACAAAGAGTAAATGATCTAGTTTGTTAGTACATGAATTTTCTTCTAAAATGTCATGCAAAACTTTGACATGCTGGAGATACATTAAATGCTTTTGAATCTGAGAAATGAGTGTGTTATCAAATTCGAGAGCCGGAGATGATTTTTGGAATGGTGAAATAACGGCTTGCGAGTTCGCCTCTATTCGCCTCTAACATAAGTTTAGGGGTGCCCACAGAAATTGCCTAAAAGGATACCCACAGTTCTACTTTAAGCAAAGAGTACACTCTATCTAGCAAGCCAATTGCTTGATTCATTATGCAAAAGCCTATTACTGAAGCTAGGTTCAGGTTGCCTTTAGAGGCCTTATCAGTGTTTAGCTTGACACAACCAATTGTAAAGGTAGTTCAACCCACAAGTTTCTACTTTTCTCTCTTTGAGGAGACAAATTATGTTTTATCATTCAAGCTGATACAATGTCCTTAAATAATGTATGATCAAGCATGAGGGTTTTCTGGTAAGACAAAAATCATTCTCAAATAATTGTTTTTTCATCCAATTCCAGAAATATCAATAAGCAACGCCAAAAATAAGTGACCAATTGTCTTGAGGCCTAGTTGATAAATCAGACCATGTGTGTAGATCTTAAGTAAAGAACTCATTAGAAAACTTTGCAGGTAGAGTCTTTTGCCAAACTACTTATGTGTATTTGCAATCTCTAAGCACATACAAAATTATCTCTTGAAAGGTTAAGCATATTGCACAACAAGAATCTACTATGAGTTTATGTTGAAATCTTTTATCATTGGTGAGCAAACATTGGTGAGAGATCAACCCTTAGAAGCTTTTGATTCTTCGTGGCCCATCCCATTTCTACACCAAACTCCATAATCGATTAGTCGACATTTTTATGCAAGTGTGATTGATTCCTAAACTTCTTTTACTATGAAGGAAACATTGCTATTGCTACCTTAGATATGCACGGTAAAGTTTCAAAAATTAGGGAACTGTTTCGACGGGTAGGTTCCACTTTCTAAATCAGTGGAGTCTAGAGCTTGAAACCTTGAATTTAGAACATGTAACCTAGAATTTAGAATAAGTTTTTGTATTTTTTTTTTTGGTTTATGTTTTCACATGAGTTTGCGGTATTCCATAACATTTGATGATAAGTGTGTAATTTGAAACCATTAGTCTGAGCTTTTATTTTATGACTAAGACTTTTTATTTTGTTAATATTGCATATTTTTCTTGTGTCTAAATATAAGTTATGGTTAATGAATTGTAATAGCAATTGGCGGTCATTAAATGTTATAATTCATTGTAATCGTTCAATTAATAATATATGTGAGTAGACCTTGGAACCTGATTGCAATGGATATGTTCCAAGTTTTAGAATATATAGAGGAGGTTCCGAGTTCTAAAAAATAAGAAATCTGTTTTAATGAGTAAATTCCAAATTCTAGGTGGAACATGTATAGAATTTGGACTTGTCGGCAAGCTGGCTGAAATCCTTATTTGAGATTAATTTAATTATTTCAGATTTTTATTTGAAGTAATGTTGATTTCAAATTTTTATTCAAGAGAATAGCTTCACTTTGTGTTATTATTTGGAATTTTCCCAAAATTTTTAAGGGATGTTTAAAGGCGTTTTCGCTTTGGCTCTTTTCCATCTTCACTTCAGCTGCAGGGATGAGGATTGCCGCTACTTCAATGGCGATGCTCCAGCAAGCCTGCTCCGTCCCTCTAGCGCGTGCCACCTCCGCACGGTCCCTCGCCCTTGCCGCGGCCGCCTCGTCCTCCGCCCCAAGCGGCGCGCCGCCCTTGACCGCGCGGGACCCGCGTGTGCTCCTCGGCATGTCTGAGCAACAGCTCCAACAACTCGCCGTCGACATGGGTCAGGTATCCACGGACGCTACACCCCGGCCGGATGAGAACAACAAGTTCTCATCTTCCGGCTTTTCGGGTTTTATCTGTACGTTTATAAGCTGTCGTTGGTGATGAAAGTAGATTCTGCTACTGCTAATTGGCGTTTGAATTATTCGATTGTCTTTCTTTTCCTTTTCGCTAAATGCGTATTGGTTTGTGATGGTGGCGAATTGCGTGCGATTAGCAAAACTATAGGGGGAAGCAGCTACATCAGCTTATATACAAGAGGAAGGTCAGGGAGGTTGAGGATTTCAGTTATCGTGAGTGTTGTTGTCATTAATTCGTTGTCGCTTTCTTGAACTTGGGCACTCGTGAGGCATTTTGCCCTTTAAGCGTGCAGAATTATTGGCTTATGCTGCATTTTTTTGGGTAATCTGCGGACAGTGCCTCTGGCATTCAGGAATGAATTGCAAGAAGCTGGATGGAGGGTTGGTCGGTCACCGATTTATCGCACTGTCACCGCAGCTGATGGCACTATCAAGGTAAAGGTGCAAAAAATATGCAATGGGGTCTTAGTGTATTGTCTGATCACTGCATGTCTATAATGTCTCGGGAAAATTTTGAAACAGTGCTAAGAAAGTGTCTACCTTGTGGGAGTGCATATTTTCTCCTTTATGGCTTTCTTATGTGAAGCTGCTTTCACTTGTGTGGTTTATGTTTCCCATTTGCCTGGAGTCATGTCACTCCTACAACTTAGGATGATGTCAGAGATGATAATATTAAAATTCTAAACAATTATCTCATCAAATGCATCCATTGTTTTTGTGTTGATTCAGCAGGGATTGATCTCGTGCTTCATGATTGTTTATGACTCTTTCTTAGTATCCTGGCCTTAGCTCATCTGCAATCCACTAATCTGCAGCTGCTGATAAAACTGGAGGACAATAGACTGATTGAAACTGTAGGCATACCCATGGAAGATGAAAAAGGCTCAGTTCGGCTTACTGCATGTGTCTCGTCTCAGGTACTATGTGAAAATGCTGATCAACTAGTGAATATACTCTCTGTACTGCTGGGTGAAAATGCATCATGGGAATTGTTTCCCGTCTTTTATTTTTGGGGTCATTTTTCGCTTCAATCATTCAGGTGGGTTGCCCGCTAAAATGCTCATTCTGTGCAACTGGAAAAGGGGGCTTTTCAAGAAATCTTCAGGCACATGAAATTGTTGAACAGGTCTGTCTTATCTTATGTCGTGTCCTTGTTGGAGGATATATTTGTTTGAGCATGGGAGCATTAGAGTCCAACATGTTTTTCTCTGTTGAAGGAACATGTATTATGCTATGTTATGTTCCATTTAAGGTTCTTATTAAGGACATATGCAGGTGCTAGCTATTGAGGAGACTTTCAAGCATAGGGTGAAAAATGTGGTGTTTATGGGAATGGGTGAGCCGATGTTAAATCTTAAATCTGTTCTTGAAGCACACAGATGTTTAAATAAGGTCAGCTCATGAACCATGAATCATTCAGATCTGTTGTTCTGCTGCTTAATTTTGTATGGTTTTGTTGCTGATAATTTCGATGATATATTCAAATCCTGGAAGCAACAGTTTTCTTTCTCTAGATTCCTTTGAATTCCTTATTGAAAATCTTCAAATTGAAAAGAATCGAGTTATTTAGTCAGATACTTGTAGAGTAGTGAAAAGAAGAGGGATCTTTTTTCTTTAGGCCATCAAAGAAGAGAGATATTGAAATTCTGGATATTCAAGTTCATTGCCTGATGCTCTCTGTCTCTGTCTCTCACTCTCTAAATTGGGTTTTGTAACTTGATGGCGGCTTTAATTTTCTTACCAATTTGCATTCTTTTGTTAAGGATGTACAAATTGGGCAAAGGATGATCACAATTTCAACGGTGGGAGTTCCAAACACAATAAAAAAACTGGCTTCTCACAAAATTCAGTCTACATTGGCAGTCAGGTATCAACTGGCGAGTAGCTGAAGAATCTGCTGCTTGCTTTACTGTCACGATTCTTTTTCCTTGTAGCACTTAATAGTTGGACCGAAATAGACAGCATGGATATTTTCCTCGGAATCTGTTCTTTGTTTTCTATTCACTAGAATATGAGGATATGATAGACCTCTTACACTTGTCAATCTGTTTCTGCTGCATTTTGCTTTAATAGTCTTAAGCAGTTGCAATATAACATTATTTTCCAATTCTTATCTAGTTATTGATGCCGCTTCAGTTTCTTTTGTCTGTCATTAATTAGTTTGACTCAATTATTTTACAGCTTGCATGCTCCAAACCAGAAACTTAGAGAATCGATAGTTCCGAGTGCCAAATCCTATCCATTGTATGCATTAATGAAGGATTGCCAGGACTACTTCCAAGAAACCAGTAGAAGGGTGTCGTTTGAGTATGCCCTTTTAGGTACTTTTGCTCTACTTTTATCACGCATTATGCCTAGTGTTCCTTTATCTTGCTTGAAGTTGCGAGCTTAAACTTGCATGGAACTCATACTCATGTATGTCTGTAGCTGGAGTCAATGATGCAGAGGACCATGCTAAAGAACTTGCTGAGTTGCTGCATGAGTGGGGGCGTGGTAATCATGTAAACCTGATTCCTTTTAATCCGATTGATGGCTCTGATTATAGGCGTCCATCCAAAAAAGCGGTAAGTTGATGATATTGAATTATGATCTGTTCATTTTAGCATGAAGAGTGCCTCATCAACTTGTCCTATAATCTAATTCATGACTGAATTTTTTGATATATAAAGGTTTCGGCATTTGCAAGTGTTCTCGAGTCCCGCAAAATAGCAGTTACTGTACGTCAAACAAGGGGCCTGGATGCAAGTGCAGCTTGTGGTCAATTGAGGAACAAATTTCAGAAGAGTCCTCTGGTTGCCGAAACTGATGAGATGCAATCCCAGCCAGAAATTGCCATGGTGTGTTAGACGGCAATATCTTTGGTTACATGGTTCTAGGAATTCGAATACCACATGCTTGACCATTGGTTTCTGAGCGGAAGAGACAAGATGGAAGCGATGAAGAGTGCACTATGCAACTGTCCATTGCTTTATTTCAGGCATATATTCTGTGAAATGTTAGCGGACACTTGACCACCTAAAGCCACTCCGGTGGAGGAAAGATGGGGCAATTTCTAGCAAGATGAGAAGATGGTACTGCATAATCCGCAAGTAGAGATAAGTCATTTTTGCCGCAACAGTTCTTCAGAGCATTGGACCAAATAGCTTGATGAAGAGTTTGAGTGACTAGCTGCTCATGATAGATTTATGAGATTGTACATGTGGACTGTATGGGGATCAATTTCAAGGGATAAACCTGTTGTAGTTTTAACGCCATGTTTTCTTCGTGCTTAGTTTAGGAGGTAATGTCAATGTGGATGTTGTTTACCACAAGAGCGTGTAAGAAATCGCAGTTTTTCGTTTTTCTGGAGATTTCGTGAGTCTAATTCTGATTTTCAAGGTTGTAATATTATTTATTTAAATTTCTGAAGGCTCCTCGATAAAAAAAGGAAAAAAAAAGAAAAGAAAAATATGTCTGAAGGCTCCAACCAACTGGACTGATTATAAAAAAGATTTTCATGAAATGATAAATTAAATTTTCATTTGTTTGATTCGCTAAAAGTGGGTAATCAATTGAAAGGATTTTACGGTCAAGGAAACCATCACACTTAAAATGAGGAAAATAATTTTTTCACTTATAAAAGAAATCGTTTTTTCAAACTTTATGATCACATGCACTTTCACATATAGTTTCAATCTATGTACTCTCTCTACACTAATCTTCACAAATTGTTTGGATGCTACCATGGTATCATTCTTTGATTACTTTTTTGAAATGAAGAACCATTCTCACGTGAAATTTATTATCATCGAGAGAGTAACTTTATTAATTATTTGCAATATACATAAAATTATACTTCCTATATGGGAAATATCTCAGATATTTCTAAGATAAAATACTAAGGTGAATGTCTCAGATATTAGCATTAGTGATATAATCCAGTGAGTGAATACTTACCTCGGTTGGAATTCGATAAGAGTTGTCGCCGGCGGATTATTCCTTGTTGGAGAGATTAGGACGATTGTAATTCTCTTGGAAGAGAAAAATGTATGTGGAAGAAAGTTGTCGCATTACCATCTATGCAATTTCCATTCGGGATCTTAGCTTGGTAATACATGACCAATTATATTGGCCCACCCTCCCCATTCATTGAGCCAAATTGCACACCAAATATGCACCGTCTGAGCTATGCCTTGTACGAAGTTGGGCTCGTTTTATTGGATTACTAGTGGCACAAATTTCATAACCATCATGATTATGATATGACAACGTTTTCACAATGCAAGTGTAAAATAATTAAACCAAAGACATCTAGCGTCTGACGGAGCCTATGATATGATGGGTCAATAGGTTTCTTTTTATTTTGTTTCGTGTGCATATCATTGTTTTTAAATAGGGCTCAATATTGATCGTTTATATTAATAAACCTATTTCATGATTTAATTAATTGACAAGTGGGGTCAATATCCTTCGGATTTCTTTTGCAATGGCCCCAAGCGTAAGTGTGCAGGGAGGAGGGATGGTGGTGTCTCTGCGCCTCGGTCCTCGGACGTGCACAGGGAAGGGGGTATGTCTTCTATCCCACATCGCTTAGATGTGATCCTAGGGCTAATTGATTCTCCATTTTGTATAACGCATTTTAAAGTCGTGCGGGTCTCAACTCAAAGCGAACAATATTACATAATAGTAGTCCCCGGGTTTTTATAAATTGTTTTAGAGTCGACTTTATCGCGTGTGGGGCCACAGCGAGGACGTTATGCCCGAAGGGGGGAGAATATGATGGCCCAGGCACGGTGTGTGGGGAGGAGGGATGGCAATGCGTTTGCGCCTTTGTCCTCGGACATGTGCAAGGAGAGGGCATGTTTCTTGCATTCCGCGCCTCGGTCTTCGAACATGTGCAGGGAAGGGGGATGTCTCCTGTCCCACATCACTTATAGAGGGAGTCTTGGGGTTAGTTTATAAGACTTGGGTTTTCTACTCTGTATAAAAGTCGTGCGGATCTTAGCCCAAAGTGGACAATATTACACAATAATAGTCCATAGGGACTAGATTGTTACACCTTTTCTTTTCAATATCCAAATTGCTATAACAAGTTACAATAATAAATTTATTTAAAAAAATTATAGAATTTTTTTCAGGCCATATATGAGATCTTTCAATATCCAAATTGCTATAACAAGTTACAATAATAAGTTTATTTAAAAAAATTATAGAATTTTTTTCAGGCCATATATGAGATCAGTCAGCTGCTTTTTATATAGTCGATCCATCATAGCCATCTACTGGTTGAAGAAGCACAAATGGACATGTTCATAATTGTTTCTATAATTTGTATTATTGGTAGATACTCTCCAAAATAATTATTGAAGGGCAAGTATTGGCTTCTTTGATATGTCCAAACTTGATTGCCCTTCAAATGTGGCAAAAAAACAAAATGACGGGGTATGCACGGTATGACTAGGTGCCTTTGGTGCACGTAAATATAGAACAGAATACAACCTACAATTAATGTCAAATTTAAACGTGAGTTATATTTAATTTCTATGGGATACGTTCATAATTACTCTTCAATATGAGAATTGGTAAAATGGTAATAATGACCCGAGGAAGTTGCACTAAAAGCATGAAATCATTTAATTCTAAGACATTTATGCGAGTAGTTTTTGGGTCTCATTGCATTTGGAGTGCTATGATTTCTTTCCCTTAAAGATGAGATAGAGCTTCTCCGGAGAACCTTCGAAAACTATGTCCAAAACAATTTATTTATAAGAAGCTTGTATAAACAAACATCTCCGTCCTTTTGGGAGCAGACAGGGTTAGTCATGCAATAATCTATTTTGTTTTGGACATCAAGTTGAATCTAACACATTCAATACAAACATCCACATATATTAATATAATACTATGAGGAAACAAAGCTTTCACATCGATGCAATACTTTGTCAAAATAAAATTTCATTTGCTTGTTTGCACTTATGATTGACATGCAAACTGAATTGGGGGAGGAGAACAAAGTTTGGATCAACAGATTTTTATTTCACCAAAGTGAAGCAAAATATAATTACATTTGCTTTTTTGTACTTATGATTGACATGCAAACTGAATTGGGGGAGGAGAACAAAGTTTGGATCAACAGATTTTTATTTCACCAAAGTGAAGCAAAGTTGACCAATATTTTGGATAATCATAGAACGAAATGACTTGCTAAATGCATCCAAACTGATCTATCTTGTAGTGATATGCAACTTGTTGCGAAGACTTAAAGTGTGTTATCTTAATCAGGGGAGGTACTGCTGGAGAGAGCTGTGATTAGAATGACCTTTCCAATTGTTAAAGGCTTAGCCAACTAAAAGCGGAGCTTGTGATTTCCAAAAGTCAATAGAAAGGCATATCATTGAGAGTGGCCTCCGACAAACTTGATTGATGGTCTTGCTTCTCGAAGTAGATGTGAGAATATGCGTTCTTGGGTCTTCCTAGCAGGGACACTGTTCAACATAGAAGATAAAGTTACAAATTTCCAATGATATGCAACACAATCTTTTTATATTTTCAATATGAAAAAAAAAAGCATCAATCACCAAATCATTCAAGATAATTCAAGCTACATCACCCAATTAATTCAAATAAGGAGACAATATCTAAATAAAATCAATAAATTGATATTGAACCTTAAAGATCAAAATATCAATTTTAAGGATATTCGCAGAATCAATAATTCCATCCCTTATAGTGTGTTGCAAATTAAGAAATATATTTCAATTTGAGGATATGTGTATCACAAAAATATTGATTTGATGGAATAATCAAATTGGCAATATGATATTCAATGGAATCAGATAATGATTTATCACCTAATTTTGGAGAATTTGTTCCCGAATTCAAACCATTTGAACTAATGGATAGCAGATTGGACGGTGATTGGCGATGGTGCAAAGTGGTGGTGGTGGTGTAGTTGGCGATGGTGCACAGTGGTGGTGGTTGTGTGGTGTAGCGCCGGTCGTTCTCACGATGAGAAGTGCTCAGAAACGGCTGACTGCTTGCAGTGGGTGTCGCTTACAGCAAGGACTGGCACGGTAAGGCATCGGCACGGTGGAATAGATGAACGACGATTCTGGCGGCCCACCAAAGGAGATCGTAGTGAATTAATACTTGGTCCTTTAGTTGGACCAGATAATCTCCACCGAGCACTCCGAAATCACGATCCTCTTTGTCTTCAATCCCACGTATGCTTCTTTCTCAAGAATTCACGGGCAATTCTCCAACATTCACCATGCAATAAGAGACAAAATCCACCGTTCCGACCAAAAGCCAACACAACCCACGATCTTTGAAGATGTGCTAGTCGACGATGAGTTGAGGGCTGGAGCCTTCTAGATGCACCCGGACGATGGCTGGAATGGCAGCCGATCACGAGAGCTTGGTAGACGGTTGCCGAGGCGACGGGGCTTGATGGAATTGCTTGAAGACTTGCCTGGTTTGAAGCGTGGACGGCTGTTGAGCCAACGACGAGGCTTCGTGAAGGTTGCTGGGTAATCGCTGGATGACTGGGAGGTTTGTTGAGGACTGCGCTGGACTTCACGCCAAGGCTACGGGACGCGATGGTCTCACCAGGAAGGCTGTGATGCGATGATGTGAGCTTGCTGGTTATGCAGCAGGAACACCGGGTTGGATTGCAGGAGCGCCGAACAAGAGAGGGCAAAGCAACGAGCTGAAAGCAGTGGAAGTTGCTGGTGGGGTGAGAAATAACCACACAAACAAGATGAGAAGGACCGTCGCGTGAGGGCACTGCAAAACGTGACGGAGCACGGCAACACAACTAGGGGATTCGTGACTTGTGCTTTCCCTTTCTTCGCCTTTTCCTCTTGTGAAAGACCGTGTATATCTCTTCAAGAGTCCTCTCCAAATTGTGTTCTCTCTCAATGTGTCGCCCCTCCTTTCTCTCCCTCTCTCTCACTTTAGCGGCCGTATTTCAATTGTGTCCCCATCAATGTGGCCGTGTGTATCAATTACGTGGTCCCCTTTTAATTGTGAACCTATTTCTCTTTATAGGCCCCCTCACCGACTTCCTCTCCCTTGGGACCCTCATATATATTCTTTCCCCTTTCAATCAAATAGCTTATTTTATTATTTGACCAAATCCTGCTCATACTCAATAGCTGTGAGATTTATTCACCCGTTTTTTGGTATCCACAAATAATCGTGCACGCAAGGAAAATATAGCCGATTTCCAAAATTCTATGAATAATTGCCAAATTATTACTCATAATCTATCCAATTTAGCTCCGTGCATATTATTAATACCTAAATTTTGATTTTTTCTTATTAATTTATCACATGACAATTTAGGGGTCGAATCTAGTCCCTAAACAAAAATATCAATATCTCTTAATATTTGCATTTTGTAAATCAAGGCGGCCATGTGATGAGGGGTTCAAAATCTCATTAGCATGCGAATTTGGTGAAGAAAGTTGGTCGTATTCATCGAAATCAGAAGAAATTTCCTTTCATAATTGAGTCAGATTACATAAGTGGGCAAGAAAGGAAGGGGATATTCTCATCCGAGAAGAAATGAGCAAGCTCTGAACAAACAATCACAATTAGTGAGATTCACAGCTGAAGGGAAAGGAAAGTGTGGCAATTGAGAGACAAATCGGTGAAGACAGACAAAATAAAGGAAATAAATCAAAGCATTTGTGGAAGGTCTAGGCTGCTGGAATGAAATTACGAAGATGGTGAGAGAGGAATCAATGAAACTTATCAAGCAATTTGGAAAAGATTGACACTCACTTGGCTGAATATTGAACGAGAGGAAACTAAGGGAGGAGTTTATATACATGGAATAAGCTGGCTGTGAAATCGTAAATAATGGTGAATGAATATGGATGCATTCATGGCAGCAATACAAGGATAGGTGGGATTTGAATCACTAATCAAGACTAAAATTCAGCAATCCACGCCATCAAAGGACCAAGGTTTGTTAACTTTCCAATAATAAGTGGAAATTTTTGCTATAAGAAGAGACTTCACGAGCCATTGAGGGAGAGCTCGCAATAAAAAAGAAAATGGTTCGAGAGACAATCAGGGAGAGAGAAGATTTCATTGAGTGGAGAGAGGAGAGAGAAAGCAATCGATCGTGAAAGGGCGAAGATTGAGAGATGAAATCGTGATGGAGCTTCATAGAATACAGGACCACGTTGAGGTCGTTCATATAGAAAGTCCACTCGACTTACAATGTAAACACAAAGACGCTATGCACCATCTTGAACTGGAGGACCGCCTTCTGGCAGTTAAACTAGAATCCGACATTTATTTTGCTATGCTCACATGGAATTTTGCCATTTTGAGCTCTAAGCGCAAGGATCGTGGTGGGTTCAAGTAGTGGAAGAGTAAGAGAACGAATCTTTCATAAAAGAAATCAAGGTTTAACCAACATGAGAACGGAAAGTGTCCTTTCAAAAAGAACTTGAAATGTTTTAACGATGGCAAGAAGGGTCACTTTGCTCACAACTGTGGTCAGCCGAAGGAGGTAGAAACCCTTACACTTGAGAGTGTTACTTGTGTATCAAGTTTTATTTTTCTAACTTGGACTATAAACTCAAGAACCACAGACCATGTAAGGATGGAGATGCCTTCAAGGGGTTCCGACGAGTTCCACATGGAACAAAGTGGATATATGTGGGAAACAATTCTAGAGTGAAAGTCAAAGGGATTGGCACCTGCCAATTGAATATGTGTGGTGGTCGCACGTTGTTCCTAATGTATTATATGCTTTAGAAATTCGTCGGAATTTAGTTTCTATGTTGGTTTAGTTAAGCTTGGTTTTAAATTAAACTTTCATGACAATGGCGTGGACTTGTCTTTAGGAACAAGTTATTATGGTTCTAGATATTCCTTGAATGGTTTCACTATATTGAATATTACCCACTATGATGTTAATACTTTTATTCTCTATTTACATTTTCTAACTATTATGATAATAATGTGAATATATGGATGTTAGACTTGGTCATATTGGGTAACAACGAATGAATAGATTAGCCAAATAGGGCTTATTGGGCAATATTAAAAAAGTTAATTTGTCTATTTAAGAACATTGCCTAGCAGGAAAAATAAAATGGAAACCATTTTGGAAATGGAACAAGTACCGAGTTTCCTTTGCAATTGATCTATTTGGACATATGCGGTCTAGTGAATGTAAGAGCAAGGCATGGGGCTATATACTTTATCACATTTACAGATGATTATACTTGATTCGGCTATGTCAATTTCTCATAAATCAGAAGCATTAACTTTAAGAAATTTATGAGATTGGTAGAAAATCAATTGGACAAGAATATAAAAGCATTAAGATTTGATCGAGGTTGAGAATATATATATGATATGTTCAAAAATTTATGTGATGAAAAAAGAATAGAAAGACAGTTGACTATTCTTGTGTTTGCTTAACAAAATGGTGTTGCAAAGAGAAGATATATAATCCTAATAGAAATGGTTAGCTTTATGATGGCACAAGCTAATTTATCAATCACCTTTTAGGATGATGCTTTGTTAATTACAGTTTATATACTTAACCGTCTGCCTTCTAAATCAGTTACATCCACTCTATATGAGTTATGGACAAATAAAAAACCCAATTTGAGTTTTCTTAAACCTTGGGAATATACTGCCTATACTCATGAGTTCTCTTACAAGTAAAGCAAATTGGGACCAAAAGGCAAAAAGAGTATCTTCATTAGATACTTAGAGCACTCAAAAGGATCTGTGTTTATTGGTGAGCACAAAAGTAGAAGTGTAACTGGATTTGAATGGTGAGATGCCACATTCCTAAAGAATAAATTTCCTAAAAGTTGTTATTAAGAATGTTGCAAAATCATTATTGGTTAATTGTTATAGCCAAACGGCAATAGCTTACACTAAGGATCCTAAATTTCATTATAAGACCAAACATATAGATATCAAGTATAATTTTGTTAAAGAAATGGTTGCACAAAAGATGTGAATGTGCAGTACATATTTACGCATAGTGTGATAATAGATCATATGATGAAATCAATTCCTAGGGATGTTTTTTCCTGTTCATGTAAAATCTCTATGACTGTGTAGAGGTTGATGTACTTGACATTTGTATTTTCTTGAAAGTTCACAAGTAATGTTGTTTCTTACATTATA
Organism: Corymbia calophylla; assembly: GCA_014182845.1. NCBI lineage: Eukaryota > Viridiplantae > Streptophyta > Magnoliopsida > Myrtales > Myrtaceae > Corymbia > Corymbia calophylla. Next base: position 7,716,905 of record CM024702.1, read on the forward strand.
AAGGTCTATGAGTTTATTCAACATTTATGCATATTTAATGCTTAGTGCATTATATATTGAGAAGTTATGTTGGATAGAAGAAATATTAGCTTACTCATACAGGTAATCGCCTCTATTTATTGTATGATAAATCGCAATGAGACAATTTTAAATATATTATCTAAGTGATAATTGAGAGCTCAAACTTAAAATATTAATATCTCCTTAACAATGTGTTAAGATGAGATTATAATATCTATTATGTCCAAAAGTACAATAGGCCACATATTTTACTTTATCTGTCTTTGATGCTAGATGTGAATTCTAATAGATTCTTTAAAGAGACTAGATTTGTGAACTCAAGTTAGGTCTTGGAAATGTCTAAATTGTCATTTGTACGATATTAAGTGTAAAACCATACGCTCCATGGGAAAGGAAAAATACTGTAATAAGTATTTCATATTACATATGCATGAAACGACCAATAAGAGATGGCAAAAAGTTTTGGTCTTAAATTTTAATCTGTGTAAGACTCTTGATGATAAGTGTTCCTTAATTATGAGCCCCTATGACTCTTATTTATTCTCTTACATGTCACCAATGATCATGGATGATTCGATCTAATGGGACATTACCGGACAAGTAAATTGAATAGAGATTGAGAGACTTAAGGGAAGAGGGAGATCAATTTGTTATTGATGCCACATTTTATTTTTGTATTCACATGTCGACCAATTATGATTATTTATATTTAATTATAATTGTGAATGCAATATATATAACACATTTAAAGAGATCAATAGAGTTATAAATGTGATCGATTGATCTAGGGTACTGCATCCAAAAGCTACTCTAAATGATTATGCCCAATTTGAGCAACTATATTTTCCTAACGGATGCATGGCTACGAGCTCTCGATGTATATTGGTCACACAAATTATTTGCAAAAATAAACTTTGTAAAGAAGAGGGGGATAAGTTTAGCTCATCATGAGCAAGTGGGAGATAATGTATTATGGATTTATGGGGAGGCTGCCCATATTGGACTAACCAAGCCCATGGCCCATCATAAATAATTGCCCTAACGGTTACTTGTGAATAAGGAAACTACTCTTAGCAGTTCAAAAACAACAGGGAAATATCATTATTATATAGAGGTGAGAAGTCTTAAGCAAAAGAAACGAAAAGAAAATGACGTTCCGCCTCTTCCATAACATATGATCCCACAAGGAACTCTCGAGCTTGCAATTGACAACATTTAGTTTGTGAAAACAAGTTATGTATCATTGTGTGATATACCTATTCGATTAGCATATGTAGAATTCCTTAGTCATGCTTCTCGATTTTTCGAGTTTTGGTATTTTGGAATCCGTTTCTTTCAAACATAAAAGACAAGTTACTAAAGAAATTCCCAACTCTTACTGTCCCCTTCAACTCTGGGACTCAATAGAAAGACAAATAAATCTAAGTATAATCAGTTGTTTACTTTAGAGTAGTTGCATTCATTGCAACTGCAAAGAATTTTGAACCCTTTTATAACACCATGAAAAATTATTTGTGGAACTTTGTGTGTCAAATGTTGTATAACGAATTAGAAAAAATTAGAAAAATAAAGCATTAAAGAGATTGAGCAAGTAAGCATATAAGAAAGAACATATATCACGATCCCTCAAAGTGTACTTCACTATAGCCCTATCAAATATTCTAGTCGATAATTGACTTTGGTTGGATAAGGAATATATGTTAGGCCCAGGCTCACTAGCCATGGCTAGCTTCTTTCTTCTGCAAGCTTTTTGTAATTTGTTTTTTCATTACCTAGGAGATTTAAATCTCACTCCAGAGTAAAATGAGCATTTGGCTTAATATACCCACTTGGTTAGTTGCTCCTGAAGATTGAGCAGAATACTGATTATCTATCATCTCCTTACCATTGGAAATGGTCTTGACTCCTCTAGAAACGTCATTTTCTTTGTTCTCATTATTGGAGCCATAGGTTCAATGTGCATTGCACCCACCATTGTGAATGAAAAGCATGCGTATGTTATCAAGACAATGATTCCACTCAATAGTGTTCGTTCAGCTAGTTACTCCTAACAAATGAGTATAATTTCTATTGTTCACAATTGCCGTGTTTTTAGCAAAGACCATGAGAGATGCATCCTTTATAGGTCTCTCATCACCTTTACCATAGAAAAATGTATTTGTCTCCTCCTCATGGTTGCCAACCAAAGTGAAACTCGGGTCTAATCTTTCATTGTGAATTACATCTATCGGGGTGTTATTGCCATTCTTAATCTGACATAGACGGCTCAAAATTGTACTTATTAGAGCCAAGAGTCCTCAATAATCTTCCATCATCAATATTATTGCTGCAGACACGACTAAGATTGAAACCTGCAATTTCAAGTGCTTGACAAAAAGGCATATCATTGGGAGTAGCCCTTGACTCTTGACAAACTTGGTCAGTGGTCTTGCCATTCTGAAAATAGATGTAAAAATGAGGATTCTTGTTCTTCCCTCTAGCATGGCACTCAAACTTGTAGGGATTAATGTGCCACACGGTTCTGACAAAAAATAAAAATGTACTACTAGGTTCAACATAGAAGACAAGTTATCATACAAATCCCAAAGACTCAACAGAAAGACAAGTAAATCTAAGTATAATTAGTTGCTTACTTTAGAGTTGCTGCATTCATTGGAGCTACAAAGAATTTTTGACCCTTTTATAACATCATGAAGAATTATCTTTGGAACTCCGTGCATCCAATGTCGAATAAAGAACCAGAAAAATTAAGAAGAATAAAGCACTAGAGAGACTAGGCAAGCGACCATGTGAGAAAGAACTAACATCACCACTATGGAGCCCCATCAAATCTCTAGTTAATAGTAGACTTTGGTTGGATAAGTGATAGATGTTAGGGCCAAGCTCACAAGCTGTGACTAGCTCCTTTTTTTTCTTCGAGCTTTTTAGTTTTTTTGCATTACCTAGCAGATTTCTCCAAGCTTTTTGGTTTTTTGCATTACCTAGCAGATTCGAATTGCACTTCAAAGTAGGATGAGCATTTGGCTCAACTATGCTCACTTGGCTATTTGCCCCTAAAAATTGAGCAGACTTGATTGTCTATCATTGCCTCACCACAGGAGGAGGCCTTGACTCCTCTAGAAACAATATCATTTCTTGCGTTTTTATTATTGGAACCTAATGTTTGATGTGGATTGCATCCACCATTGTGAATGACAAGCAGGGGTATGTTATCCTGACGACGCTTAACGTAGTTCATCTGGCTAGTTGATCCTGAAAAATGAGTGTAGTTTCTGTTGTCCACAATTGCCTTGCTTTAAGCGAAGGCCATGCGAGATATATCTTTCATAGGTCTTTCATTAGCATTGCGAGTGACAATTGCATTTGTCTCCTCCTCATAGTTGCCAATTAAAGTGAGTCTTGGGTCTAATCTTTCAATGTGAATTAAATCCATTAGGGTGTTAATCCCATTCTTAATCTAACACAAATGGCACAAGGCCAAGAAACCACCATTGTACTTACTAGAGCTACTTGTCCTCAATAATCTTCCATCATTGATCTTTCTAAAAGAGTTCCTTATTGTCATAGACACGACTAAAAGTGAAACCTGGGATTTCTATAAGTCGACGAAAAGGCATATCATCAGGAGTGGCCCTTACGTCTTGACAAACATGGTTGATGGTCTTGCCATTCTCAAAGTAGATGTAAGAATATGGCTTCTTGGTCTTCCCTTTAGCATGGTGCTTAAACTTGTAGGGACAAATATACTACACGGTTCAACATAGAAGATAAGTTACCATACTGATTCCTAACTTTTACTGTCCTCTTCAACTCTAGGACTCAAATGAAAGGCAAATAAATTTAAGTATGATCAATTCCTTACTTTGAATTTGTTGCATTCATTGTAGTTGCAAAGAATTTTTGACCATTTTAGAACACCAGGAAGAATTATCTATATAACTTCATGCATCAAATGTCGAATAAAGAATGAGAAAAATTTAGAAGAATAGAGCATTAAAGAGACTAGGGAAGTGACCATATGTGAAAGAACTTACATCACAACTCCTAAATGTGTACTCCACCAAAGCCCCATCAGATACTTCAATCGATAATAGACTCTGGTTGGAGGGATATGTGTTAGAGCCAGGCTCACTAAGTATGGTTAGTTTCTTTCTTCTATGAGCTCTTTGTTTTATTATATTATATAGTAGACACAAATCGCACTTCGGAGTAGGATGAGCATTTGGCTCAACTACGCCAACTTGACAAGTTGCCCTTTAAGATTGAGGAGAGTTCTGATGGGCAATCATCGCCTCAGCATTGAAAGTGGCCTAGACTCCTCTCGAAACAACATCATTTCCTTTGTTCTTTTGATTGGAACCTAACCTTCAATGTGCATTGCACCCTCCATTGTGATTAACAAGCATGGTATGTTATCCCGAAGACCATTTGTCTTAACAATGTTCATCTGGCAAGTTGCACCTAACAAATAAGTGTAGTTTCTATTGTCCACAATTGCCTTGTTTTTAGCAAAGGCCATGCGAGAGGCATCTTTCATAGGTCCTCCATAAGCTCCGCCAAAGACATTTCTATTTGTCTCATCCTCATTGTTCCCAACTAAAGTGAGACTCTAATCTACTCTTTCATTGTGAATTACAACAATTGGGTGCTATTCCCATTCTTAATCTGGCATAGGTGTCCTCAAGCCAAGAAGCTGCCATAGTACTTGCTAAAGCCTGCAGTCCTCAATAATCTTGCATCATCGATCCTTTTAAAAGAGTTCCTTATTGCCACAAACACAACTAAAAGCGAAACCTGCTATTTCTAAAAGTTGATGAAAAGGCATATCTTTGGAATTAACCCCCAACTCTTGAAAAAATTTGTTGATGGTCTTGCCAATCTAGAATTAGATGTAAGCATGTGGCTTCTTGGTCTTCCCTTGAGCATGGCACTCAAACTTGCAAGGACTAATGTACTACACAGTTCAACAAAGAACACAAGTTACCGTACAAATTCCCTATTCTAACAGTCCTCTTCAACTCTAGGACTCAAATGGCATATAATTGGGAGTGGCCTTTACTAAAAACAAGGCAATTGTGGACAATAGAAACTACACTAATTTGTTAGGTGGAACTAGACAAACGCATACTGTTTAGCCAAATGGTTGTCAAGATAACATCTTACTCCAAAGTACAATTTGAGGAGTCGTGAGGTAGGCTCTTTCTTGTATGGTCGCTTGCCTAGTCTTTTTAATGCATTATTCTTCTTGATTTTACTAGTTCTTCATTCGACCCTGGATGCACAGATTTCCACGGGTAATTCTTCATGGTGCTAAATAAAGGAAAATTCTTTGTAGCTACAAAGAATGTAAAAACTCTAAAGTAAAAAATGATTGCACTCACATTTATTTATCTTTTTGTTGAGTCCTAAGTTGAAGAGGACTGTAAGAATTAGGAATTTATAATGTAACTTGTCTTCTATGTTGAACCGTGCATTATATTTAGTCCCTGCAAGTTTGAGCACCATGCTAGAGGGAAGACCAAGAAGCCATATTCTCCCATCTACTTTGAGAATGACCATCAACCAAGTTTGTGGAGTGTCAAGGGCCACTCCCAATTTCATAGACTTTTACACAGTTTTCACTTTTAGCTATGTCTGTGGCAATAAGAAACTATTCTAGAACGATCGATGATGGAAGATTATTAAGGATTGCTAGCTCTAACAAGTACCATGGCAGCTTCTTGGCTTTGGGCCACTAGTGCCAAATTAAGAATGGGAATAACATCCTAATGGATGTAATTTGCAATGAAAGAGTAGACCCAAGTGTCACTTTAGTCAACAACAATGAGGAGGAGACAAATAGATGTCTTTGGTAGAACTGCTGAAGGACCTATGAAAGATGCATCTCGTACGGCCTTTGCTAAAAACAAGGCAATTGTGGACAATAGAAACTATACTCCTTTATTAGGTGAATCTGGCCAAACGAACGCCATTGAGCCGAATGGTCATTAGGATAACATAACTATGCTTGTCATTCATAATGGTGGATGAAATGCACATCAAACCTTAGGTCTCGATCATAAAAACAAAGGAAATGGCATTGTTTCTTGAGGAGTCAAGGCCATTTCCAATGGTGAGGTGATGATAGACTACCATATTTCCGATCAATCTTCGGGGCCACTAGCGAGGCAGACATACTTGAGCCAAATGCTCATCCTACTCTGATTCAACAATTAGAGTATTTTATGGGGCTCCGGTGATGTACACTTCAAGGAGATGTGACGTAAGTTCTTTGTTGGATGGTCGCTTGCTCAGTCTATCTAATGCTTTACTCTTCTTAATTTCACTAGTTCTTTATTTGACCTTTACTTAGATAATTCTCCACCCTCTTATAAAAGGGTTGAAAATTATTTACATCTACAATGAATGCGACAACTCTAAAGTAAGCAACCAATTGTGCTTAGATTTATTTGTCTTTCTATTGAATCCTAGAGTTGAAGAGGACAATAAGAATTGGGAGTTTATATGATAGCTTGCATTCTATGTTGAATCATGCAATACATTTTATCCCCATAAGTTTGAGCGCCATGTTAGAGGGAAGACCAAGAAGTCATATTCTCACATCCATTTTGAGAATGGCAAGACCATCAACGAAGTTTGTTGGGAGTTGGGGTCACTCCCAATGGTATGGCTTTACGTTGACTTCTGGAAATCCCAGGTTTCGCTTTTAGTCATATCTACAACAATAAGAAACTCTTTTAGAACGATCAATGATGGCAGATTATTGAGGATTGCTGGCTCAAACAAATACTGTGGCAAAGTCGATCAAACTGTGCCATCATAAAGGACTTCTTGGCTTTGGGCCGCCTATGCCAGATTAAGAATGGGATTAACAACCCGATGGATGTAATTCACCATGAAAGAGTAGACCTAGTCGCACTTTAGTTGGCGACAATGAGGAGGAAACAAATAGAATTGTCTTTGGTTGAACTAATGAAGGACCTATGGAAGATGCATCTCAAATGGCCTTTGCTAAAAACAAGGCAATTGTGGACTATAGAAATATTAGGTGAATCTAGCCAGACGAACATTGTTGAGACAAATGGTTGTCAGGATAACTTACCTATGCTTGTAATTTGCAGTGGTGGATGGAATGCACATCGAAACTTAGGTTCCAATCATAAGAACAAAGGAAATGGCATTGTTTCTTGAGATTTTAAGGCCATTTCCAATGGTGAAGTGATGATAGACAATCATATTTTTGCTCAGTCATCGGGGGTAACCAGTGAGGTGGGCATAGTTGAGCCAAATGCTCATCCTACTCCAATTTGTGAATTGAATCTGCTAGGTAATGAAAGACAAAAAGCTTGTAGAAGAAAGAAACTAGCCATAGCTAATGAGCCTAGCCCTAACATAAATCCCTTATCCAACTAGCATCTATTAGCAATTAGAGTATTTGATGGGGTCTCGGTGAAGTACACTTTGAGAAGTCGTGAGGTAAGTTCTTTCTCGTATGGTCACTTACCCGGTCTCTTTAATGCTTTTTCTTCTTAATTTCACTAGTTCTTTATTCAACCTTTGACGCACAGACTTCCTTAGATAATTCTTCGTAATGTTATAAAAGTGTCAAAAATTCTTTATATCTACAATATATGCAACAACTCTAAATTAAACAACCAATCGTACTTAAATTTATTTGTCTTTCTATTGAGTCCTAGAGTTGAAGAGGACAGTAAGAATTGGAAATTTGTATGGTAACTTTTATTCTATGTTGAACCGTGCAGTACATTAGTCCCCGCAATTTTGAGCGCCATGCTAGTGGGAAGACCAAGAAGCCATATTCTCACATCTATTTCGAGCATGGCAAGAACATCAACCAAGTTTATCGTGAGTTGGGGGTGACTCCAAATGATATGCCTTTTTGTCGACTTCTTCAAATCCCAGGTGTTGCTTTTAGTCACGTTTACGACAATAAGGAACTCTTTTAGAATGATCGATGATTGAAGATTATTGAGGATTGCTGGCTCTAGCAAGTACTATGGTAATCTCTTTGCTTCGGGCCACCTGTGTCAGATTAAGAATGGTAATAACACCCCGATGGATGTAATTTATAATAAAAGAGTAGACTTGAGTCTCACCATAGTCGGTAACAATGAAGAGGAGACATGTAGAATTGTCTTCGGCAAAGCTGGTGGAAGACCTAATTCATCTCACAAGACTTTTACTAAAATCAAGGCAATTGTGGACAATAGAAGCTCCACTCATGTGTTATGTGCAACTAGGTAGACGAACGCCGTTGAGCTGAATGGTCGTCACGATAACAAATGGGTGTAGTTTCTATTGTCTTTAATTGCCTTGTTTTTAGCAAAGGCCATATGAGATGCATTTTTCATAGGTACTTTGTCAACTTTGCCAGCGACAATTGTATTCATCTCCTCCTCGTGGTTTCCTCATGGTTTCCGCCTGAAGTGAGACTCAAGTCTAATCTTCCATTGTCAATTGCATCCATAGGGTGTTATTCCCATTCTTAATTTGACACAGATGACCTAAAGCCTAGAAGCCACTATAATACTTGTTAGAGCAAATAGTACTCAATAATCTATCATCACCATCATTCTAAAAGAGTTCCTTATTGCTGCAAACACGAATAAAAGCGAAACCTACGAGAAGTGGAGGAAAAGGCATATCATTGGGAGTGGCCCTCAACCCCCCAAAAACTCAGTCGATGTTCTTGCCATTTTGCAAGTAGATATTAGAATATGGCTTCTTGTTGTTCCCTCTAGCATAGCGCTCAAACTTGCCGAGACTAATGAATTGCCTGATTCAACAAAGAAGACGAGTTGCCATACAAATTTGCAACTCTTACTGTCCTCGTCAACTTTAGAACTCAACAGAAAGACGAATAAATCTAAGTATAGTCAATTGCTTAATTTAGAATTGTTGTATTCATTGCAGCTAAAAAGAATTTTCCCTTTTATACAATTATGAAGAATTATTTGTGGATCTCCGTGTGTCAAAGGTCGAATAAAGAACCAATAAAATTAAGAAGAGTAGAGTATTAAAGAGATTGGGCAATTGACCATGCGAGAAAGAACTTACTTCACAACTACTCAAAGTGTACTTCACCAGAGCCCTATCAAATACTTCAACCGATAATTTACTCCAGTTGGATAAGGGCTATATGTTATGGTTAGGCTGACTAGCCATGGCTAGCTTCTTTCTTCTGTGAATTTTTTGTTTTTTGCATTACCTAGCAGATTCAATTCACTCCTCAGAGTAGGTTAGACATTTGGCTCAACTATGCCCACCTGACTTGTTGCCCCTAAAGATTTGATTGTCTATCATCAAATCATCACTAGAAGTAGCGTTTGACTCCTCCATAAACCGAAATGACACCATTTCCTTTGTTCTAAAGATTGAAACTAAAGGGTTGATGTCCATTGCATCCACCATTGCGAATGACAAGCATGGGCTTGTTTGCCTTACAAATGTAGGATCTTTCAACACACTTGGTCAGGCAACCCAAATGGAGATGCAGGAAAGCATGAAAGTTGAAAGATTTTCCGATCGTATAATTCGTAGTGCAGTCCTACTATTTCCCCTTTCTATATGGAAAATCAATAACACTCATTTCTTATGTTTATCTACAGCTATAGTTTTCTCATGAATTTTAACTACAAAAGATAATGTTAGTTCCCTCGACGGTCTTGGAATACGATCTTCCACAACCAATCCTATGGAACTTATATGGAAAAGAATTTTAATGTGCTTGTCCAGCTACAACTATTGTCGTGTTTAACCTTGTGGACATGGGTCTTCCCTAGTCATCCTTGAGTATGCACGGTCTGACCCTAGAGTATGCACAAATAGACCAGGGATGAGATCAGGGACTTGGCTACTCTGACTTATTTGGCAGTAGGAGGTGATGTCAATGACCAAGCCTTTTCCATCTAAATGGAGAGGGAAGTTTATGCTATTTAGATCTCTTTCAAAGTATCATATTTGGAAGTTTACAAATATCCCCATCAAAGTCAGTCTTCTTGTGAGGATCAGCTGTTTGACAACATCCTTTTTCCTGTCAAGTAAGTCGAAGGAGGATTAAAATTATCGGATAGGACAACTCGACCAATTCTAACTGTGAGAGGAATAGAAATTGGGGGAGTTTTCAGTAGTCTGGTTTCTAGTAGGCTTGGCTCTCATCATTGCGCTTCCATACAGTGTTTGTTCAAGTCAACTAGATATGTGAACTATCAGACGCAGGCAGAAAATTGGTTTCGTATTCTTCTTCTTTTTTGTCTAATGGTTTCGTACTTTAAGATACGAAAGATTTGATGTACTTTTTATTGATGTGTTCAAGCCATGATCTTATCTTCTTGGACGTATAACTGACCAAATAGAAGCTGAAGAAAGCCTAATGGGGCTTAAAGAGGAATCTGTGATTTAGTTTCATAGGGGAAAATTTTTTAGGCATCTCGTCTTATTCAATAATATGGGAAAGTGATTGTCTGGCATGGTGATTTTCTTTTCACAATTGAATTGGTTTGGTTCAAATTTTCGTTTCCCCACTCTAGTCAGGTGACGATATAATCCCAGCAAGTGAAACTTTCAGTAAGTTGCAACAAATCGACAACATTAATTACAATCAACCAATAGAATCGTGCGACATCATGGTGCGCTTGTTTCATGTCCACAAAACAATTTTCCTAATTTTTTAAGATACTCGAGAATTGTGAATATGATATCATTCAATGATCAATAGAGATCATGATATTTTCAAATAAGGAAATAAGGAATCAAATTATATAAAGTTCTTACCTTGTTTGAAATATTGCGCTGATAATGTTTCCAAATCAGGACGGCAAGGGGTGGCTTGCAACAGTGGATCGAATGGCAGCTGGGACTCGACGGTGGACGGCTTTGCGTTGATGGTTCAGCCGTGAGGGGTTCAATTTGGCTTGTTGGTCAACGAGCGGCAGCAAGGATGCCTTTGAGATTGAGGTTTGCTTTGCAGTGGGGCTCCGGCTGGACGATGGTAGCTCAGCAAGGATTGCCGACACGACCAGATGGTGATCGCGGTTAGTGCTTGCCACGGTGTTGGCTCTGCTGTGACGATGCGGATGTTTCAGCAAACTGTCGGGGGCGTCTGATGAGGCAGGTCTGGTTTGGACCACAACGGCTCGGTGCGGGAACTTTTCTGGAAAACGTGATGCTCGCCAGGTGGTCGCTTGGAGGCCGGGATCAGCTCGAGAAATTCCCAGTTGGTGGCTGAGAAGCTGAAGCACGCTGGACTGCTATGGTGAACCTGCAGAATTACTTGTGGTGTCGAGCAAGGAGGTTGATGGTGGTCGTTGGTACACGGGCAGCCGAGAGGAAGAAGAAAGTCTTCCTGTGACCGGATATTCCTCTGGGCCTCAAATCTCAGTTCTGTCTGATTTTTCTTTACCACCTCTCTGCGGTGTTGCATGTGCGACCGAGTCCCCCCCTCTCCTCCTTTCGTCTAAGAAGATTCCCTTTTGTAAGCGAGAGAGCTTGGGCCATCAAAGAAAGCAAATCTTATTTCCTCTTGTGAATGCTCAAAAGAAATCATATTTTTGCCCTTTCTTCGCCTTCTTTGCCTTTTCCTTTCGGATCACGGATCTCGACGCATGAAGAACTGTAAAACAAATATATTGCTTTGCTTCTTTCCTTCGAAAACATGTCCAGCTCTTGTGATCTTAATCAACCCAAATATATTCTCTATTCTTACCCTTATGATCAGAATTTGATATGGGCTCAATTCAGTCAAAACCAAGAAGTCCATATAATTCAATTAAGTCCCTCCACCGCCGATCCAATAAATGTGTAAATGTATCAACTTAACTAACTATGAATGCAAATACTCCTAACATATATATGCAACTTAATAAAAATTATTTTTTGCTAGGGGTCCGAGTTGATAGCTAATTTCTCTATGTAATAAATAATTAAACAGATCATCAAAATTTATGTGTCAACAAATAAGTCAAAAATTGATTACCCTCAAATATGGCAAAAAGACAAATTGAGGAGGTATGCATAGCATGTAGATATAGAATAGAATCCAACCATATAATTATATCATATGTACATGTGTTATATCTATTTTCTGCCAGGCACATTCATAATCAGACTAAATAATGAAGAGAGGTAAAAACGGTAATAAAAACATGAGGAAGCTCCTCAAAAAGTATGAAATCATCGAATTCCTCGTACATCTATGTGAATAGTTTTTTTGTCAAATTGAATTTGGAGTGTTGTGATTTCTTTCCTTCGAAGAGGAGAGGAGCTTCTCTAAAGACCTTAGGAAAGCTTGTCGAAAACAATTAATATCACGAGAAGCTCATATGGAAATAGAACTACTTAGGGTGCAAATGATAAAATTTCTAGCTAGAAATTAATTTTTAGAACAAAAATAGATTTTATTTTTATTTTTATTCTTGAATGAGTTTTTGAGCAAAAATATATATTTGATAATGATACAAAATTTATATTCCCGAAATAGAAATTCATTTAATAGTGACAAAAAATTTCTCCCTCCTAAGTGGATATTGTCAAGGGAGGGGGTGGCAACAAACGACCAAAGACTGGCGACGGTTAGCAACCGGAGACCGGCGATGGCCAACGACCGTAGACTGGCGGTGACGGCTAGCGAGCAGCGGCGGTAGCAACAATCGGAGATCAATAGCCGCAGGGGGGTGGCAATAGGCGGTAACGATGGTGGCAATGGCAACTGCGGCCGGCAATCGGTGGAGATAGCGACTAATAGCAATGGCGCGCAGTGGCGACCATAGGAGGATAGACGGTTAGGGGTTAGAGAAAGACTCTTTTGAGTGAGAAATAGAAAAGAGAAACAATTTCTGATTTTTATTCTAGAAATAGAAAAGTAAAAAAAATTTACTTCTGATTTTTATTCCAAACCTATATTCATAATAGAAATGTGTTCCAGAAACAAAAAATGAAATTATTTTATCAAATGGATTTCTATTCCAGAAACAAATTTGGAATAGAAAAATTGTTCTTGAACAGAAATAGAATAGTTGTTATCTTAAACTCTGTTTGGGATCGTTTATATTTCTCCCGATTTCTATTCTTTTGTTCCTGGAATTAAAAAAGAACAAAAATCCATTTGGTAACGATAGTTAACATTTTTTTCCCTAAAATAGAAAATTATTCCAAGGAATAGATTTGAAACAAAAACAAGAAGTAGAAAAAAATTACTTTTTGTTCCCAAGAACAATTTTTGGAATAAGTTTTCCTTTCCTTCTTCTTCATCTTTTAATTGGTTGCCGCCGAAAAAAGAAAAAAGAAAAGAAAAAACAAAGAAAAATCTCAAATAACTATTAAAAAATTAAAAGAAATTTTATGTTACAAAAAAATTTGTATGTTATACAAAACACATTCCTATTCTTTTTGTGTTCCGGGAATAAAAATTTCGTACATTTACCAAATGCATTTTTTTACTAAGAAACTATTCCACGGACTAAAAATAAAAAAGAAATATTTATGAAAAGAAATTGTTCTCACAATTGTTCCTGCGAATAGAAATATTATCAAACACACCGTTAATGACTTTCCTATTTAGAAATTTTAAAAAGGAATTATAGATAAAAAAAAGTCCCCATTAACATTGAATGACATTGAATTATGTATTTAAACATAATTGCTAATAATTAAGTCATTCTACATATTCGAGCACGCCCAATAGAGGATTGTGCATATCCATGCAGGGACATTGCTCTCTTACTGTAATTACGAGTTGTTTAGTTTAAGAGTTATGTAACAACCCTATATAAAAGATGAGTCTTGTAATTGTTTCTGTTAAGGTGACATAAATGGAAAGTCTATCTATCTATTTCTTTTCTTTGTGTGAGTCGTGGTGTTTCCCCTTCAAATTATCCCATCAAGTTCATTGGGCTCCCTTAATGAATTAGATGGATTAACCTACGCTTCAACACAAATATCAAATCAAGCTAGACTCAAACACGGCTTGCTTTCGAATTATGGATAAAGGAGCATTGACTACATGAGGACTGATTTCCTAAGATCCTCAACGCTTTGGTCTGATTGACTGACATACTACAGTTATCAGAGCCTCCGAGGATTATTGTGTTAATCTATGTATAAGCCATCTCTCATGAAAGTAAGCAGCTCTGAAGAACACGGAATGATAGAGAGTGACATTCCTTAAAGTTCTAAACTAATACTAACTGCTACTTGAGTACTTTCAATTCCCTTGAGCGGAATAAGCTTTTATGAGAGCATCCCCATGGAGGAATCTTGAACCCCAACTTTACATATGAGCAGGTAAATCTAAAGGGAACACGAGCAATTAATAAAAGGCTTACACACAGCATGGTTGTCTTAACATCATCTGGCTTGCGGATTAACCTACGCTTCGACACCAATATCAAATCAAGCTAAGACCCAAACACATCTTGCTTTCGAATTTTAGATGAAGGGGCATCGACTACATGAGGACCGACATCGTAAGATCCTCAATGCTTTGCTCTGACCGAGTGTTCAGATTCTACAATGATTATCGTGTTAATCTATGTATAAGCTGTCTCTCGTGAAAGTAAGCTCCTCTGAAGAGCACGGAAGGATAGAGACGCGACATCTCTTAATGTACTAAACTGACAGTAACTGCTACTAGAATACTTCAATTCCTACGAGGGTATAAGCTCTCATGAGATCCTCCTCATGGAGGAATCCTGAATCACAACTTTACCTACAAGGATGTAAATTTAAGAGTTAATATTATGAAAAACTTTAAACTGATACCCTTACGATAAATTTACCCCAAACTGATTTTTGACCACCAAAAGCCCCAAATTAATAGATCTAAGACAAATTTATCCCAAATTAAATTTTAATAATCAAAAACATCAAATTGATACATTCATGATTAATTTACCCTTCATTAGTTTCTGTTAAATTAAATTAATATAACGAAAAATTACAAATTGGTACACCTATGACAAATAGAGATAAAAACCTAAACTAGTACACTTGTCAATTGTCACATGTCATACAGTTCAATAATTTGAAGGTAAAATTTGACGGAAACTAATTAATGGTAAATTTTCCACAAACATACTAATTTGGGATTTTTTATGGTTAATAAATTAGTTTGAAATAAATTTATTATAAATGACTAGTTTATCAAAAATCCCATGCAATTGTCTAGTAGTATTTGGTATCAGTTGGCTTGTGTAATTTGAGTTGACCATCATCATGCTATTGTCTAGTAGTGCATTTTTCATCACTGATGGAGACGATGCCTGTGATGAGCAACTTGTATAACATGGCAAAGAGGTTTTTATAATTTTGTCCCTCATGAGTTGGTGGAGATGATGCATCACTAGTCAAGATGTTTCGTGTGTTGAGATGGATCCTAGCGTGTGATGAATTGGGAATAGATACTCACCTATACATATGTCATGGAGGAGAGGTTTCCCTAGTCAATGGAGCCTTCGTGATCGAGGTGGAACGACCCAAACGCCCCTCGAAGAATCCCAACACTTCCGCAACATTCTCAGGGACGGACGATCCCGTAATTGCGCCGTGGTCTAGAGTCTTCCTGTCTTAAATGTCGGTGGATTATTGTGACGTCATAAATGTCGGTGGTTGCCGCCGTAATAAGTATCAGTAGCTGAGGTCATAAGTACTAGTAGGTGGTAGGTGAGGCGGTGCGATCTCGTTCGCCAGATTGAATGTCGATCAATGTTTGTAATCAGAGGGCCTCAACTATAAGAAGGGGTGCCCTCCCCTCACTTGTAATCACCCAACTATTAGCTATCTGAGTTCTCTTTCTTTCTTCCAGAGCTTCTCTCTCTAGTTTCTCTCTCTACGATCCGGGTGAGTGAAGTGATCCATCGATCCGAAGAAGGCTTAGCTTAGGAGCGACGATCCCCTGCGATCCAAAATAGCCTAAGTCGCCGCACGGTCGTGATCCCAAACGATCGGCCCGTGACAAGTGGTATCAGAGCAAAGAGAGAAGTAAGAAGAGGAGCACCAACTGTTCGAAGGAATGTCGAGCCAAGAAGCTATTTTGGATGCGGAGGTCGCTCCAGTCAGAGAGACTCGTGGCCGAAGCAAGAAGAGAGCAACCTCACCGGAAACCCTTGCTGCGATTGATGAGAAGTTTGGGAAGATGCGAAGTGCCATGGCCGACATGATTGAAGGACTCGATGATGTTCGAGACCGGATCATGGAGGTTGAAGGATCGCTTCGCAAAGACTTCACGGACGCCATCAACGATGTGACGGTCCCTCTTCAAGCGAAGGACGATGCCCTCGAAGAATCGATCGACGACTTGAGGGAACGCGTCCGAACCATGGAGGAGGAGAATCCCCGATGGGATGAAGTTGACGTCATGAAGGTAAAGATCCAAGAACTAAAGATGGAGCTCGGCTTGTGCAAACTAAGCATCGCGAACGGAGCGATGCCTACCCAAGTGGTGCCCAAGCTGGAGTACCGAAGCCCAAAGAATTCAAGGGCGATCGATCCGCCAAAGAGGTGGACAACTTCGTCTGGAGTATGGAGCAATACTTCAGAGCCGCCAACATCCAATAAGAAAATGTTAAGGTACGTACCGCTGCCATGTACCTTACTGATATCGCGATGTTGTGGTGGCGAAATAGGTGTGATGAAACGAAGCGCGGTGCCCATCCCGTGGAGACGTGGGATGGCTTCGTGGAGGAGTTTCGGGAGTACTTCTTCCCCGAGTTCGCTCGTGACTCGTAGCAAACTCCATCGCCTCGAACAACGAGGAACGGTTCGAGAGTACGTGAAGGAATTCACTGAACTCAAGCTCCAGATCAACAATCTTGGAGATGAGGAGGCTTTCGGAGTGTTCATGGATGGACTGAAGCCATGGGCCAAGCAAGAGTTGATGCGTCGGGATGTGAGGAGTCTCTCGAGGGCTCTAACCGTGGCCGAGTCGCTCATCGACCTCAACAAGTTTGATACAACAAAGTATCGATCAAGGGACTGGAGGTCGGATCGGCCCTCCGAGGATGAAGGTGGTGACAACTCCCGTGGCCCCAAGTATCAAGGTGGCCGAACGAAGAATTGGGGAGAAGGCTCATCCAGACAACCCATCCAAGGAAGTCGACCAAATCCGAACTACCCAAGTAAGTTTGATCAACCTCCGCCCGCTCCTTGCTTCATTTGCAAAGGGAATCACTGGACGTAGAAGTGTCCACAAAAGCACCGAGTGAACGCCATCCTCTCCGTTGAAGAAGAAGAATGGCCAAAGGAGGAGAAGCGTCAAGTCCGACTTGGTGGGATGAATCTCAACACCATGCAAGCTCAACCTCCGCCCGAAAGGAATGAGCAAGTGGACATGTTCTTCGTTGAACTCGAGGTATGTGGAATAACTCTCTACGCCTTAGTCGATACGGGAGCGTCCAATGTGTTCATGGCGACCGAGGTGGCAAAGGAGTTGGGCTTGGAAGTGCGACCGAACGGAAGGCGCTTCAAAACTGTCAACTCGGAAGACCTTGACAGTGGGGGAACAACTTCGGAGGTCAAAGTCCAGATTGGTGGATGGAAGGGCAAGATTCCGTTCGAGGTAGTTCCGCTCGACGACTACGATCTCATCTTGGGGATGCAGTTCTTCGAACAAGTGAGGGCCATGATCGACCTAGGATCCAAGTGCATCATAGTGCTTGATCCGAAGTGCCCGGTGCCGATGCTCAAAGGGGCGATGAACACCAAGATGATCGCTACGGTGCACCTCCTCGACAAGAACTTAAAGGCGGCCAAACGCATGGCCGATCAACCGAAGACACCGCCAACTCAAGACATGCCGATCGAAGTCCTATTCCTCAAAGTGGAGTCAGTACCGCATGCCATGTCCTAGCCAAAGAAAGGAATGTGCGCCCACATGTACGTGAAGCCGTTCGAGGTACCGTTCAAGTCGGTCAGGGCCAAGCGGAATAGGAAGAAGCGAGAAAAAGCTCGCGCCAAGAAGAACTCGCCCTATCTTTGTGAGCGCGAGGACGTCGCTCGATTGAGTGGGGGAGAATGTCACGGAGGAGAGGTTTCCTTGGTCAATGGGGCCTTCGTGATCGAGGTGGAACGACCCAAACGCCCCTCGAAGAATCCCAACGCTTCCGCAACATTCTCAGGGACGGACGATCCCGTAATTGCGCCGTGGTCTAGAGTCTTCCTGTCTTAAATGTCGGTGGATTATCGTAATGTCATAAATGTCGGTGGTTGCCGCCGTAATAAGTATCGGTAGGTGACGTCATAAGTACTGGTAGGTGGTAGGTGAGGCGGTGCGATCTTGTCCGCCAGATCGAATGTCGATCAATGGTTGTAATAAGAGGGCCTCAACTATAAGAAGGGGTACCCTCCCTTCACTTGTAATCACCCAACTATTAGCTATTTGAGTTCTCTTTCTTTCTTCCAGAGCTTCTCTCTCTAGTTTCTCTCTCTACGATCCGAGTGAGTGAAGTGATCCATCGATCCGAAGAAGGCTTGGCTTAGGAGCGACGATCCCCTGCGATCCGAAATAGCCTAAATCGCCGCACGGTCGTGATCCCAAATGATCGGCCCGTGACACATAGCAATAAGCTATTAGGTGGTATTTATGCATTGGTAAATAATACATCATTTGTTTGCATTTGAGTAAATAATTTTCCACAATATTATTTAGTGGTTTTCATTGGCATATCATGATTGAATATTTAGTGTATTTATTCCGTCATTTGTCATACATAATCTTTTTATTCTTATCTTGAATTCATGTTTTTTGGCGGTATTTGGTTGAGTGGTAAGAGGTTCTCCCTCTTAGTCTTTGAAATTTCATTTATTAGGCCTTGGCTCACTCTTTTATTTATTTATTTATAATTATGTAGGATGAATCCCGTATTGCCACTACTTTTTAGAATTCCCATATATTTTGACTATGAATATTAAGATGCGCTTGTCTTGGAATTGACAATGGTATATACTAAGTAAAGCTCTATTGTATGGGCCGACATGGAGTTGGAAGAGTGGGTTCCATCGATTTGTTGCTTGATACTTCAACATTGATGTTAAGTTAGATTGCTTTAGGGCTTTAACGGCAATAGTGACATGTTAACATGTAGATGGCCGAGGTTATTGATCCATAGTGTGTAACTTGACTTTTGTACAGGAAAGTTTTTGGTGCAGGAGTGGCGTGATGATGTTAGGTGACCCTAGCCCTTCCCCAAACTTTTGTAATGTAATTGTCTTTTGTTTGAACGCTGTATCAAGATGGTAGCTAGTGATATTAATAATTAGAAATCATAATTGGAAAGGACCTGTATTGTGCGTGACATTCTCGGACACCACTTTATTGGTAGAAGACATGGATCTTAACTAATATATCATATTTGGTAGTATTTGTTATAAAACTTGAATATATGACTATGATGGGCAATACAAATTTTTGGTGTCATGCTTAATCCTATTATTCCAATCGATTCAAGTTTTTATTCATCATTCACAAAACTTTAGATTTCTGTGAATACTAGACACCGTATGTTGATGTTGTATACGCACAACTTCGCGATTTTTTTATTTTGGATTACATGTACGTTCTGCGCAGTAACTTTTCGGTAATATTACAAATTCTATTTGCTAAATGTATTTGGTTTAATAATAGCAGAATCATTGTAAGCAGGTGGAGAACGACGTGACCAGATGACATTTACGAAAGAAAATTAAATAAATGCAATGATTCCGATTAAATAACAGAAAGTGATTCGAAGAACTACAATATCCTCTTTGTAGTATAATTACTACAGATCATGCCTCGTTAATGGAGGAAAAATATGCACACTGAGAGCAGTTCTATTTTCTTTAGATTTCTCGAATTAAATGGTGCGGAGACTTTTTCGTCCCACGGATTATTTATGTATCTTAGCGTGAGCCATTCGATAATAGAGGGCGTTTTCGGAATTCCGGTAAATAGTTGAGCAAAAGTGAAAAGTGGGTTTGGGGCATGGGGTGGTAGTTTAAGGTGCGTTTGGTTCAATTTAGAAA
Organism: Corymbia calophylla; assembly: GCA_014182845.1. Classification (NCBI taxonomy): domain Eukaryota; kingdom Viridiplantae; phylum Streptophyta; class Magnoliopsida; order Myrtales; family Myrtaceae; genus Corymbia; species Corymbia calophylla. The sequence goes on from CM024702.1 coordinate 7,736,942, forward strand.
TTGGCTTTTAGCTTTCAAATGGCCTTCAAAATGCTGAAAGCCCAAAACTAGTAAGAACTAATTTTGGGCTTTCAGCATTGGGCTGAAGGCTAATATTAATTTTTTCCTTCCAAAACTATCCTCACTAGTTCTTCATATTTCCGATTTTACTCCTATTTTTTTTTTATTGAGAAATGAGCAGCCCTTCGCCAGACCGACGAAGAGTTTAATCCAATTTTCCAAAATAAATAAAAATAAATAATATATATAATACTCCTCAAAGCCCATTGTGAAAGTTTTTTAACAAAACGCACATTCAACTCAAAGTCCATTTGCAAATTTTTTTTACCAAACACAATTGCATTTCCCCAAATAACTTTGGGGTTTTCAGCATTTGCATTGGACTCAAAAACCCTTACAAATGTTGAACCAAACGCAGCCTAAGAGAGAAAAGTATGAGTTCTATTCAATTTACTCAATATTGCAACAATTTATTTATTTTTGGTAAAAAAAAAGATGTTTCTTTATATTACCCTAAGATTGTGAAAATACCCTTTATGTGAATTTGGCTATTTCCTCCAAGGCGCAAATCTCTTTCTACACAAATAGATTTCAAGTCTAGATTTTAGATCACAAAATTGGCGAGCGAGTATTATTCATTCAGGAGGAAGCGAATACAATCTCTAATTTTATATTTCAAGTATAAGTAGCCCCGAGTACCTCCTTCACAAAAACGCTAGTTGTTTTTGCTTTATTTAAAAATAAAAATAAAGCAAACAACAAAATAAGTTGATTTCTTTTCTGATTTGGCAATGTTAATTTATTTAATTTTGTTGCAGGAACATTTCTTCGTGGGATTTGCCAAACCAGGGGATCTTTTGCTTTCCTTTATTATGGAATTCTTTTTGGTAAGAAGCCTACTTAGTTGCTTGGCCTAATTCCCATAGGATCAAATTCTCGCCTCAGTTGCGTGAGTTTACGGTTATTCCCTCGTTCCTTTTTTTGATTCACTAGCATACTTTACATTATGCCGTGTGATGCGTCCTGCTTTCCTAATTGCGTAACGTCTTTTTATTCGTATAGTTCCTTGTTCATACATTAGATGTCTCTACATGCTAGCAGCGACCGACGACATTCCTTACTGTTAGCGATGTTGTCTTCTATCACACTATGGCTATTTCCATAAAGAAGTTTTGGCGATGCCCATCCATCGTGCACCAACATTTCTTATAGTTAGTTGCATAAAAATAGAAGAAGAAATGCCGGTTTGAAGATTGATGCCTTCATATTCGAGATTTTGGTAAAGAAAAAAAAGATTTAATACCACCAAATTCTCAAATCAAAACACCCATATCACATTTATGTTAAATTAATTTTTATATTATAAAAAATCCAAATTAATACACTCGTGCCATATTTACTTCAAATTAATTTTCGTGCCTAAAAAAATCCCAAACCTAAATGTCTAGGACAAATTTATCCAAATCTTAGAGTAAAATTGACAGATTCCAATAAAGTTCCAAATCTCAATTCATTTTCCCAAAATCTAGCTTCCTCAAAATGTCAATTAGAAGACCAATTTATGACAAATTTCCACGTCAGATTCACATTACCTACCGATCATCCAAGTGGTTTATCACATGTGCTTACATATCAGCAATTTAAAAGGATATTGATTAGAAATTAAATTGATTGTAGATTTAACGTTAGTGTGACATCTTTAAATTTTTTTGTGACACAAATATTAATTTGCAAAAACATGGCACAAGTGTATTTTTTTTTCCACAAGTATATCAATTTGAATATTTATTGCAACATGAATAGTATTTTAATGTAAAAGTGACACCGATGTACTATTTGAAATTTTCGGTGGTATCAATCGTAAGTGAATTAACAACAGGCGAAACTTTTTGGGGGATTAAAAGGATTTTAATTCCATGAAAAAAAAGGTAACGTGGGCCCAAATGCTTCATCTGAAAAAAAGGCCCAGTCACAAGGTCAAGTTGGGAATTTCTCCAGTTGACTCATTGACCAATTTCTAGGGCTTTTATATACGACTTGTCTGGGTCGGGGACAAGCGAGCTCTGCACTTTTTTTACCAGTTCGTCGTCGGAGACTGTTTTTGAGATCGAGCGAAGGCTTCAGGTTGAAGTAAGAGGTCCGATTTCTCCATCTTTCTTCTCTACTTTTCTTCCGTCCAGTAGTGTCTTCAGATTCTCAGCTTTTCGGAGGTGTTTGAGATTTGCCTGTGGTTTTGGTGATTACAATTATGACATTGATGTTGATGATGATTGTTGCCGGAATGCATGTACTTTCTCCTTCTAGTCGCCTCCTCGATCTGCCGTGAGTTCTTTGCTGCGATTGTTGCCGGTTTTTTTTTTTTGTGGATTTTTGGTTTATTGTTGTCCGATTTGGGTAATGGAACCTGTGAGGTTTTTGCCTGTTTGATATGCTGAAGTGTGAGGCTTTTACCTGATTTCTTGGGCTTTGCGTGGCGTTTGGACCTACATTGATGACCCGTTCGGCTGCGGCTCTGCGGGGTTTTTGTGCTTTTAGTTGAGTGGCGAAACACAGATGTCAACCCTCAGAATTGTTCGATTGATTTGCGTTTTGGGTTTTGCTGTCTTTTTTGCTTGGGATTGTTTTAGGCTGCACGATGAGGAGGTACAGTCCGCCGTACTATAGTCCTCCGAGACGAGGATATGGGGGTCGAGAGAGGAGTCCTCCTCCTCGGAGGGGATATGGTGGCGGTGGCGGTGGCGGGCCTGGTGGCTATGGGAGGCACAAAGAACGGATGCACGGGAGCCTTTTGGTTCGCAACATTCCTCTGGACTGCAGGTCTTTGTCTAGTCATGGAATTTCCCCCTTATGCAGTTTTACCTGAGCGCTTAGCTATCAATCTTTCTTTAGTATGAAATATGCCAGTTATGGCTTCTTTTAGTTTTCTTTGTAGAGGGTTTTTTCACCCACTTTCACTGGTGATCGCTTGCAGGGCAGAAGAACTCAGGATTCCCTTTGAGAGATTTGGACTTGTTAGGGATATCTATCTGCCACGGGACTACTATACAGGGTAGGTAGTTGTCCCGGTTGAATAATCTGTGGGATGCTTATTTTTCTGATCGGTTACTGACCTGCAAGCTTGTGCCTCTTTATTCTGCTATGTATCTTTAATTTATACTGCTTGTGCTTGGTGTCCTGAATGTTATACTAATCAAGCATATGAGTTTGCCTAGTTGTTACCTTCTGTTCTGTTGATGAATATAGTAAAAGATATTTAATACTACACCAGCCTAGCCTGTTTAACAGGTTGGACATGGAACACTTAGACAGAACAAGAACAAGAACAGCAGCAGAATGGAACTCTTAGGTACATATTAGAAAAGGGTATGGTCTATAACTGCGTCTGTGTCTGTTAGATCCAATGATTTGGCTCATCATAAGTTAAAAAATCTGATCGAAGCAGTATTGATCTGGTTCAACCAGATTGACTATCTCAAACAAGTAAAAGTGATAATGCCAATGTGGGATATGGATTCCTTATTGAAGTTTTATGTGCCAAACATGCTACAACCCAGCTACCATATCCTTTTTGGCATTTGAAAGATTGTCAATATTCTTCTCTTCACACACTCTTTAACTGTAGACTTATAGATGTAGTGCGAAGATTTAGAATCTGCAATTGAATGGTACATTTGCACATTCTTTTTCGCTTAAATGTTTAGATCTCTGTCTAATCAAGACAATATTGAGCTCTAAGCTGATTTTTTTTTCTTTTGGCGAGCCATGCTGCGTGTTGGCACATAGCAATATTCTCATGGCTTTTCTATTTCTCTCATAGTTCCCACTTTGACTGGTTTATCAGGGTTTGTTAGTTTGAAGTTAAAACAGAGTGAAAGCCTACATTTAACGGAGGATCTTTGTCATTGCCTTTCAAATTCGTTCTTGAAGGCTTTAGAAGATGATTTCGAATGAAGAATGTTCCTAGTGAAGAGAAATAGAATTATACTACCAGTAGAGTTTGGAAGCGGAAGAATACTCTTGACCCATTGAAGACTGCAAGAAGAGAATTTAAGTGTGGGAAGTGTTGATTTCTTTGTTAGAAGATGTTCATATGAGGAATGTTCCTAATGAAGATTTACAAGTCTGGAGATTTTTGAAGTCATTTTGCTCTTTTGAAGTGTCATTTCATACATCATTCATAACAAAAGCGCAGCCAATAAGCTTGGTGTGCAAGCTGCTTTACGCAAGTGTATCCATTTATCTGTTGGTAGTTCGAAATGGATATTTATTAGATTCAAAAGACACATGCACTCAGATGACAGCATTGAGGTAACGATTAGTACGCTTGTTTTAGTAGGTGCTTGAATAATGTGTGCTAAGTCGAACATTCTAAACATATCTTGTCCAAATCTTACTGCTTCTCTTCTTTTCTTTTTTTTTTTTATAGGCAACCTCGAGGATTTGCTTTTGTGGAGTTTGTGGACCCTTATGATGCTGCTGATGCTCAATACCATATGGATGGACAAAATTTTGCGGGGCGGAAAATATCAGTGGTTGTTGCTGCAGAGAGTAGGAAGAGGCCAGAGGACATGCGTCGAAGAACTAGAAGGTAGCATTCTTACCAGTAGGAGGGAGCTTTGCTCACTGTTGGGCTGCTTTGTCTTAAGGTTTTCTTAATATTGTGCAGGGAACCTTCAGGCTATGGAGGAAGATCTTATCATGGTGAGCTAATTCTTCCAATTAAAATTTTTCCACGAGCCTAGATTTGTATAGTCTGAAGGTGTTGTCATGTTTCTGAGTGTGGGAATCAGATTGTAAGAGAGATGATGAGAAATTTGTTGTCCCAGCAGTATCGACCTTTATTGTCATGCCATGCTTTAGTTTTTAAGAGTTGACCTAGAAACTCTTTAAAACTCTCTGTGAGAACTATTTGCTTGCTCATATATTTTGGTGGCAGGTGTCATATGTTAACTTGGGAGTTGGTTGCAATCCTTTTGTTTTACATATATGAATAACTACCAGTCTTTCTCATTTCATGTCTCAAATTTGAGCTATAGCTTACTTATCAAACTACTGTAGATCTACCTCAGATCCGGACATCAGGAATAATGATTTTTGTAGCTTCTAGAGCTGAAGGCTTTATCCCAAAAAAAGAAAAAGAAAGAAAAAGTTTGTGGACAGACTTCCTTTTGTAAGAGTCTATGTTGCTGACATATAAGAGATGAAGTGCTTGTCCGTGTTTGTTTTGTCAAGTCACTAGAGTCCAGAATACCAGATTGTGTTATTGGGTTTCTGGTGATTCTCTTCAGCCTTCTACCTTATGCATAATGGTCTCCGTCACTATTGCATTGTTAATTTATCTATTATTTATTTTGATTATAGACATTTCTATTTGGAAAAATGCTTGAAAATTGTAAAATAGTGTGGAAGGGAGACTTTGATCTCTTCAGCATTGATCATCTGAAAATCTCATATTCTAGACCAAAACACTAATTTTTCATATCTTCTAAATGGTAGAGCAGGACTATTTTGAACTTTTATTAGTGGAATATGCAAAACAATGTTTGTGAGAAGTGAGGCCTGGGTTAAATTGCAGGACGTTCTCGTTCACGTTCGCGATCTCCTCGTCGCCCATCAGCTTCTAGGAGCCGGCATCGCTCCAGGTATGGATTATGTTGACAAGCATAACATGATTTTTACTGGGCTATGCTACATACTCCATTGAAAGCATAATGTTAGCAGGTCATACTCTCCCGCGCCAAGAAAGCGTGGGGATCCTTCTGTATCACCTAGTAGAAGGCATGCTGATGACCGCTCAAGATCACCTCGAGCCCCTTCACAGGAGCGCGAAGGAGGACGGAATGGCAGGTCATACTCTCCTGATTATGACAATGGATACCATAAAGGAAATGAAAATGGGTAGGGAATGTATTCATTCTTTTCCCCTGGGTTACATCATCCTTTGGACTGAGACTCTCCTGTTAGGATGAATTGGTCTTCTTTACCTGTGCAATCTAAAAGGGGGATCAATAGGAAACAAGCAGTAACTAGGGCTAGTGTTGGCATATTTGATTTTTCATGACTCATTTTCTTTTGTCGTTTAATTTGTTGAGAATAATCAGCATCCCTAGGAGGGTCATAATTCATTTAGTGATGAATTTATGAAAATAGAGGCAGTACACAGTCATAGTATTTCACATAGTCCCATCACTCATTTGCCACATACTCCTTGGATTAGCCTTGAGGATTGTGGGGGGATGGTCAATGGGTGCGTATGCTTTCTTCTGTGGGGTGGTGGTAACTGGTTAATCATGGCCAGATAGCTTGTGGACATGAATGCATGATTTCTTAATCAAGAGTCGATTTCTGCAGTCGTGAGAGTTTTATGAGGCAAAAAATACCATATGCTCGTGTCATTGATCAAAAGTTCGTAGGGTCACAGTAAAATAGAGTGTCAAGGTTGTGAAGCTGTTGAAATTGTGTGAAGTAGTCTGAGATTTTTGCAAGGAATTTGGTCTTCAAAGAATGACAGCTCAAAGAAAGATAAGTCTGCTGAATTGAGGCAGAAGTTGCTAGAACTTAGGAAACAATTGGGCAAATGAGCCTAGTCTCCTCTCACCAAAAATTGACTCGCCCTTATTCATAGCCATTATAGGCTTCAAAAGAATTTCACATTGCATATAAATTTTTATCTTTGTGACAAAACAATGTTCTGCACTATGGTCATGACTTTGACAACAATGATCGAGATACCTTTAGCCTTATAAAACAATTAAGCTGCTAATGGCTGGTGTGTTTTTTTTTCATCTGTCTTTTCATTTGTTGAACTTTGAATCTGCAACTGTTGTGTAACATTTTAAACACCTTGACTGTATGCCTTATAATGAACATGTTTTTGTTCAATTTTACAATGGACACCAAGGGTCGATAATTTTTGTTTCATTTTGGTTGCCATAGCTGATATGTGATCTATGCAATGCCTGTAGTATGACACTGTCAATTTGCAGAAAATCTAGGTATGAGTCAGGGGAAGCACATGATCGTAGGAGTTCATCTCCAGCTGCTGACGCATCAAGATCACCTTCTGGGTCGAGATCAAGGTCTCCAGACCCATCGCCCAGCCGATGAGGAAATGTGAGGTGAATGCTCTTTCTACTTAAACAAATGCAGTTGTCATTTTGTACTGTCGGGTTTTATAGCACTTTTTAACATAATTTGAACATGCATGTATCGCAGATGTTCCAGCAGAAGTTGCAGCAGCAGATGTGTTGTATCTTATCTAAACAGTTCCATCTTATTTTGTGTTTTTAAGTGAAAGAGAATGTTATTTGCTTGAATTAATGGCAGACGCTCCTCGACCCTGTTAGTGTAGTTGCCCAATGTGGAGCGCTGCATGTGGGGACTCTTACCTTTGCTTGCTGTGGGGTTTTGGATCTATCTGATTAGCATTCATCCTTTTGATTAACATCATGTGTCTGCGGTATGTTAAAAATCTGGTAGCAATTGCGAGTTTGCTTCCATGAACTCCTACTCCGATTGGATGTGATTGATCACGTGGTCCTCTGAATTTATATCTATCATTTTCATGGTTACTCTTCTATCAACGAGGGAATGTTATCAAAAGGGAAGGAGGAAATTTGGTTCTTTGCTCTGCAATATCATCAGCCGCGTTGAAGATGTCGTTTACATGTCAATTATACTTGGACCCCTTTGTTATATTTTGAGTTTTTCAAGTAAAAGGACTACGGAAAGAGGACTTAAATGGTAAAGCTATTGAGAGGATCTTTCCTCACGATCGATTGAGTTTTGGTCAAGTCAATGTCGTGGGCCTTAGCTGGCTGGGACTAGAATGGGTTTTGTGGAGAGCAAGGGACAATGAATTCGATCCCTCTTAGAGTATAGTATAGACAATATTGAAAGGATTGCGTGCTTATGCAGGAATGTAGTTAACCATCTGCTATCGCTCTTTTGTGATATCCAGTTAGTCCATTGCTTTAGAAAGGCCAATTTGGTGGCTGATTAGGTTACTAAAGCCCAGCCCAAACTGTTAGGGTCTTGTACTTTGTTCAATGAAGGAATTCTTTGACCGAAAGGAAAAAAAAAATTATAGACAGTACTGAGCAGACTGACGAGATGGTTCAGCTTGAGGTGGATTTACGTTCGCTTTTACTCTTTATTCACTCAGTCTACTGACTACACAAGTAAAGACTGAAAATGGGGAACAAATTTCGAGTCGACGCAGTTAAAGCGAAACTGACATCCATGCAGGCTGTAATGTATTCCTCTGAAGCGCAAAATACTCCTAGACTTTTACAAAAAGTAGATTTCTTTTGTATTTCAAATACGCTTTAATCCGGTGGCGTGGTGAAAGTGATCTTTAAGAGAAGGAATCTCTTTTATATGAATCTAACACCAATATATGATCACGCATAAATTATACTCAAGTTCCCTTTTTTTATATCAATCGCCAATAGTTTCGAGCTTAATAAATTTGTGCCCACTATAATATAATATAATGGGATTTCATTTCTATGTCCATAAGTAATGTTTTCACATAAGTAAAGATTAATCTCTATCGGTAAAGCTCAAGAACCCAACTTGTATACTACGTAAATAATAAACAAGCGGTTGTTTGAAACTTGGCCCAAGAAGAATGAACGTGGCTGTATATCTGGTCAAATCAAACGACACCCCCACATGATATTAACTTAATTAGAGAAGAAATCGAAATCCCGCAAGGTATGAACAAGAGTTGGATATGTACAACCAGTCTTTGTTTATTGCGTATCATTATTAGATAAATATTTTTTTTCCTGGTCAGTGTGCCGTCATCAACCTGTCCAGATAACCACCTAATGGTCACAAAACTCTAAAACCTCGGAGAAGTCGAGTCTCGGACGTTTCATAGACTCCCCCTTGAATTCTCCGTGCGCACAGAGAGAGAGAGAGAGAGAGATTTCTTTCTCAGATTCCATCACAAAATCCCCTTTGAATTTTCAGCTGAGAGAGAAAGAGAAGATGGCAGTTGGGATTTTGGAGGTGTTGCTGGTGAATGCAAAAGGGCTTGGAAACACTGATTTCTTCGGTAACTTCTTCTTCTTCTCCTGGGTCATCAAAATCATCCACCACAGCAGAAGTCGCATGCAGATGTTGTCTTCTTGATGATTCTCTCTGAACACACCCTCACGCACCCACACAAATTGAAGGCAGTATCTGAAATTGATCCAGTAGCTGTTATAGAGCTTGTCATCCTGCTTAGCTTCACTTTTATCTCCCTAGAAAAAAAAAAAAATTTCCTCACTTTGTGAATCAGTTTTCATTTGGTTACAACTTCTATCTCACCCCAAAATTTGGGCAGCAAATGGTAAACTTAAAAAAAAAAAAAACAAACCAGATTTTGAAGATTTTGCAGGAGTTCACGTGATTTTTTGAAAGATTGGAACCATGTTCATTTGCATTCTCTGCCCTTCTTTGGTTTTTTTTTTTTTTCAAATTACGGAAGAATTATTTTCACTTGGTTTATCACTATCTACTTGATCTTTGGAGAGATGGCAATCGCATGGTTATAAGTTTGACTTCATTTGGGGGCCATCTCATTGGACATTAAAAGAAAATTAATTTCCAAAAGTTTTTGAGTGAAATTTCAATCTATTCTAACGACCTTTAAATCACAGACAAGGATGCCTTCAAACTTTTGATTGTTTCTCCATTCAGCATTCATTATTTAGGTAATGTCGCATTTTATTTGCTTCTAAAATTAGATCACGAAAGAAAAGATTTTTCGCCAGACAGCGAAATAAATTTCGTCAGTTATGGACAAGAGGTTTTTCAAGGAGAAACAAACAAATGGTGTAACTCAGGGGCTGAATTGCAATTTTATAAAATGGCTGTAACGTTTGTTTTGGAGCACTTCGGGCACTGACAATAATTCCCATTAAGCGTGGACATTTTTAATTTTCACTAGTCGAGAATATAATAGAATTCCTCAATTTTTTTTCCTTATTTTCTGTTTGTCTCTTTGAGATGGTTTAATAGGTAAGATGGATCCCTACGTTCTGATACAATACAAGACCCAAGAACGCAAAAGCAGCGTCGCCAGAGGTAAAAGCCAAAAGAATCTTCCTCTTTTTATTCACATAGAAATTGGTGTCGAGTTCTTTTTCTTCTTCTTTTGTCCCTAAGTGTTGAAGTGACTAGTAATTTGAATCGTCTGTCATTTTTACACGCATTGAATTTTGATATAGTCCTAGAAAAATGAAATCTATTGCCTAAATCATGCTAGCACGTAATTTGAGAGGTGCCATGTTGTGGAACTTAGGCAAAAACTAAGGAAGACAACCGAGTCTTCCGACCATGTCAAGAGTGAATTAATATTAGATGGTGATTATGTCAAATTATCGAACTTCTACGTAATTTTTAAAAAAAAATCTACTTTGAAAGAGAGAAAATCGAAATATCATGGATAAATTTGACGAACAGAAAAACAACAGCAGTTTCATCAGTGGAAAGTATTTAATCAGTTGCTGGCATTTGGTTTCTCATTTGATTGATTATGAGAAATATCATCTGAAATATGCTAATAGGGAATTCACTTGTAAATGCAACATGCAACTTCAGAATTTCACTCCTGGACATCAACTAAATGACAATTCAAATAATGTGGAGATCCAATTGGGCACCGGTATTATCTTATTGCCTTGGAGCTGATCGGAATTAAAACAGTAAAAATGTGTTGTTGATCAATTTTGACTGGAGCACACGTACATGGAAAATGGTGGGGCATCTTTAATTGGGCTGCGGTGTGAAAAGGAAGACAGTCCTATGATGACTATGTGAATATTCTATAATGCACTTCATTAATTTTGTTTTCTCGTTTGTCCTTTTTTATGCTGAATAATGGTGTTATTGAATGATTCTACTCACTGTCGTGGCCGGCAATATGTTCTCATGGTTTCTTTCATTTTTTCTTGATTTGAAGCCGTCGATGTATAGTAAAGAATCTTGGCAAAAGTAAAAAAAAGAAGAGAAATTGGACCAACTGGACTAATTAATAGTTTATTTGATATGAACTATTAGGCATAAGAAATTAAACCAACTAAACTAATTAGTCGCAGGGCTATGCTGTTTGTCCCCTGCTTTTACTTTCTTCGCAAATTCGACCTATATTTAACGTTTATGACCTTGTGGAGGATACAAATGTGTAGAGAAACGAGTTAATTTGAGATTGAAAAGTGAGAGTGATAAAATGGTGAAGCAGGGCAGGGAAGTAATCCATCATGGGGAGAGAAGTTCACGTTCCGGGTGGAGTATCCAGGAGAAGGCGACCATCATCAGTTCAAGCTCAACCTCAAGATCATGGACAAAGACACCTTCTCCGCCGACGACTACATCGGGAGTACAACGTGAGTTCTTCAATATTTGCCACAGAAATAATGAAATCACAGTTTCTAATTAGTGCTGATTAATCTTATTATGCAATGTCGTTTTCAATCAAGGAGTGAAAATAGATGACTTTTCGGTTCTTTTTTTTGAATGGTTAGCATATTTCTGGAGGACTTGCTGGCATTAGGAGTGGAGAACGGGACTGCCGAGCTGCATCCGTGCAAGCACCGGGTGGTTCGGATGGACCAGTCCTACTGCGGAGAGATCCAAATTGGCCTAACATTCAATTTAAGGGTACTCACTGGTCCCATCATCTCTTGCGGATCTATTGAATTTTTTCTTTGCGATCTTGATAGGACTTAAATTTATCTTCATAAGACCAAGGCAAAGAACTGCAATTTTTGGTTGGATGTTTAACTAGCATGGGGAACCATATGCAAAATCGATCGGCTTGCTTAAGTTTATCTTGGTTGAAATAATCCATGGTTATACAAGTTTGACACTATTTTTGTGTTTGGATTTGCAGGAGGAGCCGGAGATTAATGAAGAGTACGGAGGATGGAAGCAAAGCGAGTATTAGTCAACAGCTACGTCCATGCGTGATCTTTCCCTTTTCTTTTGTTGTTTGCTTATGAAGGAGCGGATCATCAGCTGTAGCTTTACAGGACTTGAAATGGAGAATGTGCTTGTTCATTAGTGTATTCAAGAGATTTTCTTATCTTCTAGGACATATAAATGAAGAAAAAGGCGCTAAAGAAAGTTTCATAAGCCCTTGAAAAAGAAATATTAACATTTAGTTTCGTAAAGGAAGAAGTTATAGGCATTTATTCTATCAAGATACACGTATAAGTTGTATTAGAGGTCTTATATCGGAGAATTGATGAAGTTGGGCCAGAAGGATATTTGAATTAAGAGGAAGGCAGAGATAACGTTGGAGCTCACACGTGAGGGGAGATTGTTAGGATAATTAGAGGTCCTATATCAAAGAATTGATGTGATATAGAGCAGTTAATATATCGTAATTTGGCTCGTAACTCATTGGCTTAATTTTTTAAGTAAATGTGGGTTTAACAGGCTCAAACTTGAGCTTCCCTTTGGCAATCTCCCTAAGTGAAGGTATTAGACTTTTGTTTGCAACATCTCCAAATTTAAAAATGTGGGAAATCGATTGTTTAGGATCATAGATATGTTTCCGACTTGGTTTGAATTACCTACCTTTCCTACCCTCTATTCAGGTGATGAGATAATCTTAGCAAGTTAAACTCACAATAAATTTGCTATAAACCGACAGCACTAATTACATTTTATCAATAGAATTTCTCGTAGACGAGGGGCACTTCTCACGCAATGCAAAAACTTCATAGTAAGCTTAAATGTCATAAAAAAAAAATTAAAATGTTCCATTTCAATATATATATTGAATAACTAGACTACTGTATAGCTAGATTAACTGCATATTCAAAATCTTGATCAAGTAAACGTAGCCACAATAAAATAGTCGAGCCAAAAGGGGTAAGGAAAAAAAATCAATAGCATACATAGTTCGATCTACAAGGATAACTCTCAGCGAAAAAAATTCTTAGAAACAAAATAAAGATTTTAACACTAAAGCGCAAGCAAAAAGTTTCACCGAGAGTTTAAAGAACACTACCCATTTTCTTGCCCAGAAGACTTACAAGCAAAAGCGACATCACCGTTTTATCACCTCGAGTTCGGAATGCAGTGTGTCAAACCCAAAAAGATAAAAACTTTATCATCGTTCGTAGAATTTCAAACAGAACTTGTAGATTTACTCCATGAAAAAGAGCAACTAACCTACCACACAAAAAACCGTGCACCCACGTACAAAGATTGAAACCTCTGGGCATGATGAACATCTAACGAGTATTCTAGCCACGTGCAAAGATCAAGCTCAGAACCATCGTAATATATTTCAAAGCTTTTAAAGGTTCAATCCTCCACATTTGAGCCCTACTTCAAATATTTCACATTTTTTTAAAGGAATATGGAAAAAAAAACACAAAAAATAGTGATATAGTCCATCAGATTAATTAGTACCTCAGTCAGCAATTGACTAAAGTTGTAGCTGGCGGGGTTTTTTGTTCCTTGTTGGAGAGATTGGGACGATTGTATTTCTTTTTTATGAGGAAAATGTATGTGAAACAAACTTTAAATGACCTTTAGGACACTTAAATTACTAATAGCTAGAGTTTAAGAGTTATTGCGTTTTCATCTATGCTATTTCAATCACTTGGGTTTGTTCCCATGACCACCCTTCCCACATGAAAATAAGGAAATATAATATTTGAATCCTCATATTTTTAGAGGGGTATTTGGGTGGGGATGTTTAGTTTCAGGTGTTGGTTTCGACTCCTACATTTTGTAAAAATGTAAGGCAAAAGTCCGAGAATGAGTTAAGAGTTAGAGTAATGATAAGAAAAAAAAAAAAAAAAACTATGCTGTTTTCCATTCGCGATCCTCGGTCGGTATTACCTAACTAATTATGTGGGTCCACCCTCCCCATTCATGGAGCCAAATTGCATACCAAGTATGCAGTAAGCGAGCTATGCCTTGTGGGATGTTGAGCTCAAATTACTGAATTACAAGTAGCATATATTTCATAATCATCATGATAATTAGTTGACGCCAGTTTCGCAATGCAAGTGAAGAATAATTGGATCAAGGACATTTAGCATCGCATAAGACAGCCTATGGTATGATGGGTAATATGTTTCTTTTTATTTTGTTTTCGTTAGCATATCATTATTTTCAAATAGAATTCGTTACATATTACTTATATTAATAAACCTTTGTCGTGATTTGATTAATTGACAGGTGGGGCAAGTATCCTACAAATTCCTTTTCTTTTAAATATTAAAAATCTCTACAACGAGTTTCAGGAATAAACTTATTTCAAAGAAAATCTTATAGAATTTTTTCACACCGTATGTGATCAACCAGCCAGTTGCTTTCTATATAGCCAATCCATCAATAGCCATCTAGTGGTTGGAGAAGCACAAATGGATTTGTTCATAATTGTTTCTATAATTCATATTATTGGCAGATACTTTCAAAAATAATTATTGCAGGGAAATTACTGGCTTCTTCAATATGCCCAAACTTGATTGCCCTTCAAATATGGCAAAGAACAAAATGAGGGGGTATGCATGATATGCTTAGGTGCCTTTCGGGCATGTAAATAGAATAGAAACCGTCCCTATAATTATTGCCATATGTGCACGTTCGTTATATTTAATTTCTATCAAATACATTTATAATTTGTGTTAATAATGAGAAGCGGTAAAAATGGTAATAATGATCGGAGGACGATGCATGAAATCATTTAATTTTCGTAAGTTTATTTGAGTTGTTTTTGAGTCAAATTGAATTTGGAATGCTATGATTTCTTTCCCTCGAAGATTAGATAAGAGTTTCTCTGGAGAACTTTACCAAACTTGTAAGAAACAATTTATTTATAAGAAGCCTGTATAGACGAACACCTTTGTCCCTTTTGGACTTCGAATTGAATCTCACGCATTAAATACAAACATCTACATATATTTTAAATAAATTATGAGGAAACAAAGCTTTCGCATCCATGCAGTACCTTGTCAATATAAAATTTCTTTTGCTTTTCTACATTCATGATTAACATGCATACTGAATCGGGGCAGGTGAACAAAGTTTGCACCAAAAGATTATTTATTTCACCAAAGTGAAGCAAAATTGACCAATATTTTGGACAATCGCAAAACAAAATGACTTGCCAAAAGCATCCAAGCCGATCTATCTTGCAATGATATGCAACCCATTGCAAAGACTTAAGAGTGCTTCATCTTAAATCGGGGGAGGTACTGCTGGAGAGGAGTGGAGATTAGAATGACCTTTCCAACCGTTAAAGCTCAGCCAAGTAAAAGCGGAACCTGCTAATTTCCGGAAGTCGATGAAAAAGCATGTCCATGGGAGTTTTCCTCAGCTCCCGACAAACTTGGTTAATGGTCTTGCCATTCTTGAAGTAGATGCAAGAGAATGGCCTCTTGGTCTTCCCTCCTGCATGGCGCTCAAACTTGGAGGGACTAATATACTGCAAGATTTAACGTAGAAGACAAGTTATTTTACAAATCCCCAAGTCTTACTGTCCTCTTCAACTCCAAGTTTTAAAAAAAGAGAAATAAATCGAAGTATAATCATTTGCTTACTTGAGAGTTGTTGCATTTGTTACAGCTGCAAAGAATCTTTGACCCTTTTATAACACCACGAAGAATTATCTGTAGAACTCCGGGCATCAAGTGTCAAGTAAAGAGCCGGAAATAATAAGAACAACAAAACATTAAAGAGACTGGGGAAATGACTGTACGACAAAGAACTTACATCACGACTCCTCAGAGTATACTTCACCGGAGCCCCATCAAATACTCCTGTCGATAACAGATTGCGGATGGAGAACGAGTGTACGTTACGGCTAGGCTCATTAGCCGTGGCTAGCTTCTTTCTTCTGCAAGCTTTCTGTATTTTTGCATTACCTCCCATATTCGAAGTGCTCTCTAGAGCAGGATGAGCATTTGCCTCAACTGTGCCTGCCTGACTAGTTGCCCACGAAGATCGAGTAGAGTTCTGATTGTGTATCAGTGATAAAACACTGGTAGTGAGCTTGACTCCTTCGGAAACAACACCTTTTCCTTTGTCATTATTGTTGTAACCAAAGGTTTGATGTGCATTGCATCCACCATTGCAAGTAACAGGCACAGGTATGTCATCGAGACGAGCATTCGGCTTAACCATGTTCATATGGCTAGTTGCTCCTGACAAACGACTGAGGTTTCTATACTCCACGATTGCCTTGTTTTCAGCAATGGCCATGCGATGTGCATCTTCCATTGGGCCTTCATTAGCTCTCCCAGAGACTATTGCATTTGTCTCCTCCTCATAGTTGCTGCCTAAAGTGAGACGTGGGTTCAACCCTTCATTGCAAATCACATCCATTGGAGTGTTGTTCCCATCCTTAATCTGACACGGACGGCCCGGAGCCAAGAAGCTACTATTTAAAACTTGCTACAGCCAACAGTCCTCGACAATGTAGGAGTATAATAGCTCAGTCGAGCATATTTGCTGCATCCGTTGTCCTTTGTCATTGGAAAGATTCACGCCCGAAGGTCTAGAAAATAAATGAATAATTATATTTAGTGGAGATAGATGACTAATAGACACAAATAAAATATAAGTAAAAGAAGTGAGTACTGCAAGGGAAAAAATGTACACTTCTCAGCAGAATGAAACACATTAAGTCATGCATAAGACATAAACTGTCGCACCGATATAAAGCTCTCTTGATAGGGTAAGGACAACTAGAACATTATGACGGAACAAAAAAATGCTTGTGGTAGTATAATTAAAGCAAGCTGCCAAAGTAAACAAAGATGCATACAGTTTATGATAGTAATATTTGTATTGACCACAGCAACACAAAATTCACTAGCTACAGCATAACGACTTGCCAATTTACAAGCTTTACACACATGCATTTGTTTTCTCTAGAATAGCTTACTAATCTCTTTTGAGGACTCTGTTCTTTTTAATTGCACTCCAAGGCTTGACGTCAAAATGGAAAGCTCATTTTCTCTTCAGGAAGTCCCTAATGAAGAGTTTATTGAAAACCTTCGTCTTCTTTCTAAACCTTTAACTAGATTATGCGGGAGAAAAGGTGAATTTAAGAAGACCTGCCGATTTCTTACTTAAATCAGTATCAAAGAGCTTCCACATGAGTATGGATATGACTACTATTTATTAGATATTAGAAGAACTTCTCATTATTAAAGCCCTCTGAAACACGACGCACAATCTGGTCAAATTGTCGAAGGTGTCTAGTTAACAAAGGTTCTAGGTCGCCTCTCCTGCCAACTATGTATAGTGAGTCCACACTTTCAGGAAACTTGAAACTGGCAAAGTGCGACACATCTGCATGTCAAGGCAAAATTTGACATGAAAAAGTGGGAAAAACCTTTTTACCTCTCCAAATCACGTTAAATGTCTTGATGAAACCATTAATAAAATCCTCTTAAATATCTTATCTAGCTTATATGCCAGCACCGAAAAATTTGACACGAAAAAGGAGAAGAAACCTCCTTACCTCTCCAAAACACATTAAGCACCTTCAGAAACTGTTCATCAAATCCTCATTAAATATCCTGTCTATCTTATATGCGAGACACAAAACACAGGTACAAAGACGAGAAATGCCAAAAATAGTCATACCAATTACGTGAAGGCAATATCAGATGCATACCTATCACTATTTCGCCATATCTTACTTAAAGAGTAGCAGAAGAGAGTCATAATATTGGCCAAATTCAGCAAAATACATAAGAATCAACACTGAAATAATAAGTAAGTGCATCGCTATTCAAGAAGAAGATATTTATGGCTTATATGTTTAGCAACCATCAACTTCGAAATGAATTTAAAGAGTTGTAGTATAACAAATATGAAACTTGATGGAAACTCTACTAGAGCTTGAGAATTTGAATTTACAAAAGTATTATCTCTATAGTCTCAACAGCTCGGATTCTAGATTCTTCCCATATATGCACAAACAGACTGGGGATGAGATCGGGGGCTTGGCTACTCTATGATTTATTTGGCAGTAGTAGCTGATGTTAATGACCAGGTTTTGTCAGTCTAAATGGAGTGGAAACATGGATCCATTTATGCTATTTAGATCTTTTTCAGAGTATCATGCTAGGAGTTCATAAATTTCAGCATCAAAGTCAGCCTTACAATGAGGATCTAGTGTTTGGCGGCAGCCTTTTTCATGTCAAGTGTAGATGAAGAAGGATAAGAAATATCCAATAGAACAATTCGACCAAATCTCCTTGTGAGAGGAATATAAATAGGTTCAGACGTTAGGTTTCTAGCAGTCATGGCTCTCATCATTGCGCTTCCATAAAGTCAGCTAGACACGTTAACTATTGGTGGCATGCAAAATATTGGCATTTTTCATACTTTAAGGTACAAAAATAAGCCTGAGAATGATTCGTGTGTAATTGTTTATTAATGTGTTCAAGCCATGATTTTATCTTCCTCGACATATAATTGAGGATAGAGGAGCTGAAGAAAGTTTCACAGGCCTTCAAGGATAATCAAAGATTTAGTTTTGTAATGGAAGAAGTTATAGGCATCTCCTCCAATCCACAAATGTGGGAAACTGATTGTCCGAGATAGTAGAAAATCTTCTTTCCATATTTCTGACTTGGTTCGAATTGTTGTTTCCACCTCTTTAGTTAAGCGATGGGACAGTCCCAGCTAGTTAAACTTTCCGTAACTTCGTAATAAACCAACACTATTAACTATAATATACGGATAGAGTTGCTCAGAGATAATGCATGTGTCACGCAATGCTAACGACATGGTATGCTTAAGTGTCACGGGACAATTAAACACATTCCATTTCAGTAAATATATATCAACATAACTAAAATAACAACGTATTATTAGCCCACTACTTCAAAATCTTGATTAAGTAAACATGGCCATGATAAAATAGTTGAGCCGAAAGCAAAAAAATGTAGATGAATAGCATGAAACCTTGATCCACAAGGAAAACTATTAGCGCCAAAAATTCATAGAAGCAAATAACAGAATTCGACAATCAATTCAGAAGACAAAAAGCTTCACTAGGATTTCAAAGATCACTAACATTATTCTTACCCAGAAGACTTGCGAGCAAAAGCAATGTCACTGTTTTATCACCTTAAGCTCGAGGACTGCATCAACCACCAAAAGATCAAAATTTTACTGTCATTTTATGGAATTTAAAATAAAATAAAAAAAACACTTGCAGATTTACTTCATGAAAAAGAACAATAGCTAGCCTACCACACAAAAGACCTTGCACCCATGTACAAAGGTTAAAATTTCCGACCAAAGGACGTGTAAGTAATGATCTATAGAGAGAGAGAGACATATTTTAGTAAACATACGAAGACCAAGCTCAAGATGATCTTAATGAATTTTGAAGCTTTTGGAGGTTCAGTCATGCACATTAGAGGCATTCTTCATATATTTCACACTTTTCAAAGGAAAACGAAAAAAAAAAAAAAAAACAACTGGAATAAAAATAATACAGTCGATAGAGTGGATAAGTACCTTGGTCGGAATTTGACCAACTATCACCGGCGGCACTTTTTGTTCCTTGTCAGAGAGATTAGGGCAACTGTATTTCTCTTGGATGAGGAGAATGTATGTGGAAGAAAGGTTAAAAATATGACCTTTGAACTCTTAAATTACAAATGGCAGAGTTTAAGAGTTCTTGCCTTACCATTTATCTCATTTCCCTTCGTGAATTTCTTAGATGGGAAATATGTGGCTAATTATGGGAGGCCACCCTCCCCAGTCCTGGAGCCAAATTACATACCAAATGTGCATTACATGAGGTGTGCCTCCTCAGAGCATGTTGAGATGGTTTTATTGGATTATTGGTAGAGTAAATTTCAAAAAAAAATTATTATTATCAATTGTACAAAAAGCATGTTCACAACACATAAAGAATAATTGGATTATTGATACGCAGCATCGTGCTAAACAGAGCTTATGATATGATGGGTCAACTTTTTTTTTTAACCATTGGGGTTTGCCCCAATGGCCACCCTTCTCACATAAGAAGGGAGAGGTGGGGAATTCGAATTCCCACGTTCTCAATGGAATTGGGGTGGGAACAATTTAGTTTCAAAAGAAGGTTTCGACTCTCACATCCTACAAGGAAGTAGGGCAAAAATCTGAGCAACTAAAATAGGAGTAAAGTAAGATAGACAAAAAAAAACTTTTTTTTTTTAATGTTTTCTTATGCATATCTTTCCTTTCAAATAGAAGTGGATAAAGATTAATTCAATTGATAAACCTATAATATGGTTTGAATAATTGTCAACCGGAGCCAATATTCTATGGATTCTATTCCTTTTAAATATATGAAATCTCTAGAACGTGTTTAATAGTTAATTTCTTTCAAAGCAATTATTATAGGTACAATTTTACCTGGCTATATATGGGATCAGCAAGCTGCTTCCAGCATAGCTGATTCACCAACAGATTTCACATATATTTCTTGCTGAGTTATACTCGTGCAATGTATTTAATATGGTTATTAGTGGTCAAAGAAGCACGAATGAATATGTTCATAATTGTAATTTCCATTATCGGCTGATTATTTCCAAAATAATTATTGCAGGGCAATTATTGTCTCTTTCGATAAGCCCTAAATTGATTGCCCTCTGAATAGGACAATAGACAAAATGAGGGGGTATGCATAATATGCTTATATGCCTTCCATTTATGTAGAATAGAGCATAATCCAACCCTATAATTAATGCCATATATACGTGTTAGTTATATATAATTTCTACCAAATACGTTCATAATTAGACTCAATTATGAAAAGAGGTATCAGCGATGATAATAACCGGAGGAAGCTCCGCTAAAGCCATGAAATCATTGACTTCCTCGTACATTTATGTGAGTAGCTTTTTAGTCATATTGAATTTTGATTGCTATGATTTCTTTCCCTATAAGAAGACGAGACTGAGCTTCTTGGAGTACTTTAGGAAAGCTTGTCCAAAACAATTAAAACCATGAGAAGCTCGTATGGAAGCTGAAGTACTTCAATGACTTTCCTATTAAAAAAGTTCAAAAAGATTTATAGAAAAATTTCGCATTTACTTTGAATGACTTTGAATTATGTATTAACAACATAATTGCTATGCCTTCTTGCACACACTGAAGGATTGTGCATATTCATGTAGGGACGTTTCTCTCGTGCAACTTTTTCAACTCCCTAACAATCAAATCAATCGGATTCCAAAGATAAAATAAAGAAATATCACAAGTTTTCGCCACAGCCTCCTCATCGGCCTTCTTCTTAGAGATCTACAATTACTACACTTTTTTATGATTGAATCGCATCTTCAGTAAGATTAAGTCACAAATTATTGATGGGTGCAAAAAAATCAGCTCAATCAAATGTCAGATAGAAAATCTATACAATGTCAAATTTGGTAAGTTTCAAAAAAAATCCGTTTGTAATTGTGCTGCCCACATGGTGATTGCGACGTGGGCCGGTAACAAATAAGTGTCAAACCAAGGAAAATTGCCCAAAAAATTCTAAACATATTGTGTTTTCTAAAACATTTTAAATTTATCGATTGAATTTTAAAATTTTCAATATTTTGGCAATTGAATTCCTCCAACCAATTTTTTAGTTAGAAATCATTGACGTAGACCTCAGCCATTCTATATTGCACGATTGTTACTAAGGTAGATAATTTTTGATAATATATTGATATTTTTTTTGAATTTCTTTCTTTATTCTTTTCTTCTTCTTTTTCTTTCTCTTCCTTTTAATAATATTTTAATTTCTCTTCATAAGACCAAGCAAAGTACTGCAATTTTACATCGTATGTTTGAACTAGTATGGGGATGCCATGAACAAAATCAATCGGCTTGCTTAAGTTCATGCCCATGTGTGATCTTTTCCATTTATTTTGTTGTTTTGTTTATGA
The DNA here is from genome assembly GCA_014182845.1 of Corymbia calophylla. Taxonomy (NCBI): domain Eukaryota; kingdom Viridiplantae; phylum Streptophyta; class Magnoliopsida; order Myrtales; family Myrtaceae; genus Corymbia; species Corymbia calophylla. The sequence continues at coordinate 7,758,850 of CM024702.1, forward strand.
ACGTGTGGATCATCAGCTGTAGCTTTATAGGTCTTGAAATGGAGCCTCTCTTTTTTAAGTTTTGCCCAGAATTTTCCAGGGTGTCCTTCTTCACCTTGTTCTTCACGAAGCAAATTCCGGGAAAAAAAGATTAGTTGATTTCTCCGGAATGACTTACACGGCGAATCACACCGCTGGGATTGATTGCAGTAGCATTTTTTCTGCTTCGCGCTTTCATCCTACCTCGTCGATGACTTGTGGAGCAGACATTGCAAATCGAGGTGAATGGATGGGCAAGGTCAAAGCTATGCCAAACGACGACTAGGGAGATAGACTAAAGCTGAAACTTAACGGGATTGGGAAGGAGATTAAACATAATAACCACAACCAAAATGCTTAAAGTACCAATCAGTCGGTGCAATCGAAGAAAAATGGGACCTCATGGAATATATCATAATACGGTTTCATTAGTTCAAAGTGCAAAAGTACCATGAAGATCTACTTATTTTATCATTCCCAGGAACAACCTCACGTTTCACCTGAAAATGCATGACACGGTAGATGTCGGTACTCATTAAGTTGTTTTAAATAAAATAATATGTTAAATCGTCACAGCATAAGCCGTCTTAGCTCAGCCGGTAGAGCGCATGGCTTTTAACCATGTGGTCGTGGGTTCGATTCCCACAGACGGCGTTTAATTTTTTAATTTGTTTTTTGTTTTGTTGTTTTATAATGATGTTCTATTTTCCGTTCTTTTATAGTAAAACTCCAAAGCAAATTGTTTTTTATTCTGTTCGTTCATTCATAATGGTGTTCTACTTTTCTCATTTCATTCTTTGTTTTGTTTTTGCTCTTTGTTTTGTTTTTGCTCTTTGTTCTTTCATAACGACGTTCATCGATTCTATGCGAATACAATCTGATCGTGCATTTTTGGCTCTTTGTTCTTTCACAATATAACTTTGGAGTGAATTGTTCTTGATTCTATTTATTTTTTATTATCTCGTTGAATACAATATGATCATGCTTGTTTTGAGTCTAACGAATGAGTGAAACTTTCCTTGAATTCAGACCAGTTACTTTAGAGCATGATGAATTGAGACAGCAAATTGACGATGACCCTAGGAGTCACTTTTCATTATATTCTTATTCTACGTTGAACCACTAGAATTCACCGCTAAAAGTTCAATTTAGTCAGAATTGCATCCAGTGGCCAAACCATCAATACAAATACCGTGGATAAGTATCTCAGGAGCCAAGTGAGAAAAGACGCGATTCTTTAACAATCTTAAAACTCATTAAAAAGTGCAATTTAAGTCCTAAAATTTTCACTAAATACAATTAAATCCCAAAATTTATCACGAAAATACAATTAAGTTTTAAGACTTTCAAAAAGTACAATCAAATAAAAATTTTGTCAAATTAATCTAATAAAATCCTTCTATCGATTGCACTTTTTAAAAAGTTTAGGACTTATTGCACTTTCATAATAAATTTTACAACTTGATTGAACTTTTTGAAAGTTTTAAAACTTAACTATACTTTATAACAAATCTTAAACTTAATTGCACTTTTTGAAAATTTTAAAATTTAATTACACCTTTGTAACAAGTTTTAAAACTTCTAGAACACTTATCCCAATCCCAATCCTTTAGTCCACATTTTGCAAGATGTGCAGCCGAATCGCAGTTGCTGCCAACTTATTTTCTTCCCTAGATTACATTTTGATGATGCGCCTTTCCAATTGAGCCCTTCGCCTCCGAAACGAGAGTGACCACCCAGCTTGCCCATATTAATTCCGACCAGCCATCGATGTAATGAATGTCTTTAAACATTAAAACTGAATTTCAGATAGCGCAAGACAAATGTATCCTTACAAACATATGCCATATGAACCTCCATAAGATTGCTATATCAAACCTAGGTTCAAAGTAACATCTTGTACTCCAACACAAGAACAAAACAAAAAATGGGAAAATGGGAGCATTTTTTTTTTCTGTACAAAAAGAATGGAGAAAAAGAAAAAGCAAGCTCCAGCCTACAACATCTACAACCCCAAAACAACAAGGCAAGCGAAAATTAACAGATAAGAGAAGTAAGGCCCTCCAGTTAGTGCAGTAACCATGAGAGCAATTGAAAGATCAGAATGATGATTGTAATTTCCTTTATGCCAACCTGAGTTAATGATGAACAACTGTATGATCCAACCCTCAAAATCCAATTATTGGTGGTGGTGTGAGGATTCACTCAAAAAACTTACCACCCTGTTCAGAAGATTCAACCCAAATACCGTTTCTTCACAATTGACTTTAACTGTTAAATTTAGTGGCTCGGAACACTTACCTTCTACAGTTACAGTAATTAAACAAGGAATAGACTTGCTCAAGATCTCACAGCCAAATCGCAGGCGCAAACCCGTCGCATCATCGAGCTTGGTATCAACTGGCATGTCCACAGATACCAAGGAAAGATTTGCATTGCTGAGCATCTTCAGTGCTAGGTTCTCACAAATTAGAAGGAATTTATCTTTCACTGTGTCACCATCCTTATCCTTGTTTAAATCTTCAATGTGGTCGTTAAAAACGCACCTGTTGCAACCAATGATGGAAGGTGTATCTAATATTCATTAGTAGCCCAACTTATGAGGATGAGAAGGTGAAAATGCCAGCAAAGAAGATTAAAGTAAATAAATTGCTTCTTGTTGTAAACTTCAGACAAATATACTGACCCTCTCATGTATTCAAACATTCCTCTGAGATGGGATTCCTTGTCTGTGAAGGCTTCTAAATCCAGTGGAAGTGGTTTGACAAAGTACCCTATATCGGGGCGAAACTTAACAGGAACCTTCTTGCCATCGTACAACAATGCAAGTTTAAGAGGCAATAAATGGTGATGGAAGCGAACTTGCATAATCCTTTTTAGCGTGTCACCAGGTTCCAGAGAATTGATCTCTTCCATAGGAACTAAAGTTGGCATGTCGCTGTTGGACGTTGAGAAACTGCAAACCAAGAGTAGATATTAGTGCTTGAAAGCATAGAGAAAAATAAAAAAAGAGACTAATGCAATAGAATGTCAGGGTTCCTGGACAGAAAGTTCAACACGTTGCCTAGAACATTGGGGAGAAATATAATCTTTTGCTTTGTGCATGTGTGTGTGTGTAAACAAGCTTTTGCTAAGCCAATAGATCAACCTTCAAAAGTGTGAACACTGTTAAGATGGGTGAACAAACTCCAACACTGTTCTGTTGAGATGGGTGCACAAATCAGAGTATTTCAGGATATCTCTCAAAATTAAATGGAATCATACAATAAAATTTTTTACAACCATGGAGCATTAGTCCATGGAAAAAAGAATACTACCTAAGGGGGGTGTGTGTGTGAGCGAGAGAGAAAGAAGCGGGGGGCAGCATTTGCACCAAGCATGACAAGTCGACAGTACGTGAACAATATTTACAGTCAACAGATATGGACAAGCAGAGAACTATTTCACCTTTCAGGAGCAGACACTACTTGATCAGCAGAATCCTGTCCGTTGCTGGATTCCTCTTCCACTAAATTTACTGCTGTGATGGATTCAGCAGAACAATTCTTGAAGGAAACCTCTATGCACACAAGGAGAGGTGATACCCTTGAAACTTCTGATGAAAATGAATATTCAACTTTCAACCCATTTCCATTGGCTGGATCTATGAGTACATAGATTTTAGGTTTGACTCGCTGTCCTATGTTCCCAAAACTAATTCTTGCTGAAGATCTACAGACTTGACTTGAATGTGATATACTCGTGTTTGATGATCCAGGCTCGTCACCTAACCATGATTCAAGAGCTGTCTTTGATATTATATCGCCCATATAGTCATTCCCAGTCTCTGGAGCTACCTTCTCATTTCCAATATCAGAAATCTGAATCAGAGGATCAGCATTTTTGTCTTCTTCACTAGCAGAACCACTTTCAGAATTATAAACATCACTGCCGGAGCCGGTCATAGAAAGCTGAGAGCTGTAATTTAAAGCGCTGCCTTCATCTGAAGATCCATCAGAAGCATCAAATTCATCCATCCCAGTGGTACCACTATCTGCAACCCCATCTCCAGGCATATTTTTTCCTTTAGCATTTGATATCTGATCCAGATCATCCTGGAGCAAACTGCAAGGCTTTGGAAGAGGCTCATACCCAGGAGCTGCATGGAAAACAATCTGCGAAAGTGACCCAGGGAGATAAAATCGGCTGTTTAGTGGCTCAGGTGATATTGATTTTGGTTTGCCCCCAAATATGTGCTCTGCAAGTATACAATGCAGGTTTTTATTTTGTGGCAAACAATCTGCTTGTGTGTCTGGAAGGCAAGAGCCTATATTGCATTCCAAAAGCTTTTTGAGAAAGCGAGCTCGGTCCCGAATATCATAATTTGCGTCACATTCAGCCAAATCTAGCACAAAGGCAAGAGTCTTTCTAAATATCAAATGATCTTTCCCTGTAGCACCTAACAAGACCTGCAGATAAAGTACATGATTGTTCTTCAGCATACTTAACAGGTATATAGCATTTGGCAAATAAACTGATGTATTGACATGGTAAAACAGGTCAAAGGAAGTACATATACTGAAGCAATCACAGAGACCAACAAGTGATATGTATACTGATGGAGTAAGCATTGCCTCTGGTCTCCAAAGATGCCTATTTTTTAAAGATACAAGGGATTTTCAAGTTGCAATTTTCAATTTGCATCTTGTCCCTTCAATTGGATTGACTGCCATGATATGCCAAATAAAACTGGTCATGCAAGCCAAGAAACTTCAGATTTCTCAGCGTTTGTTATTTTGCTTCATATGAATGACTACACTCTCATCAAGACATTCAAACTTACGACTGAAAGAGAGACAAAGTTTAATATATGATAACCCAAAGGAAATAGGTACTATCTTAGATGCTGGGACAGCATGAGGTGGCCAGAATGAGTAATAGAATTATATTATATTTCGTCAATATACTACGCTACAAATACAACTCTCAGGAAGAAAATCAGATGTCAGAGTATGTCCTGAAAAGCCATAAAATATCATTTTATCACTAAAGTCACTACTTAACCATCCAATGCTGTGTAATTTTGTCTAAAGTTGACAGTAGGAACAAACCTAACAGCTCAAATTAGTTCCAGATATTTTTATGGCCAACTTCATTAGGGTGCTCCAGTGCATGAGGCCCCTCACTGTGGGAGCTTCATATATCATATGCAGCCTTCCCCTTGCTTTTTTACAAAGAGGCTGTCAACTTGCCTCCAACTCACAATCCAGTAAAAGGCGGGTAAGTTCACTGTTATGCCAAGGCTTGCCCTCTCCTAGGTGAAGTTATTAAAATAAAAAAGTTTCTTTAAAAAAGTTTCATCGATATGTGTCGGACATACAAATTCTAAGCAGTGAGAAAAAGCCTCCAATGCCATACTGAAGAGGCGCTCCTTTCTATTATGTGTCGAAAACCCGCAAAGGATCCCCAGTGTCAAAACTTAGCCTCAGAACTATTTAGTCAGGCCAATATGACCCAATGCAAGCAGGGGCTGCTTAATGGTAATCAAGCCCAAGAGTCGAGTATGACTCCTGACTTTTTATTCAGGTACATGTTTACATGTGCAATAAGTGGACTCAGCAGATAAACATAAAAAAGCTGGCGTTGGCACTTAAATGTCATGAATAGATATTTCAATCTTAAAATTCCAATATGTCCATATACTTAAAATTTCTTACATCACTTCCAAAAATTTAACCATGACAGTTATATGAAGTAGGTTGGGCATGACAAGTCAACACCGACATGCTCAATATGATCAAAATGAATCTCCACACCCAGCAATTAAAAGCCACATATAGGAAATGTAACATATAATTTACAGGCAACAACAGAACTAGACTCCCTACGTCTCAGTGCATTAACACCTTAAATGAAGCCTGTTGAACAACATCACCTTGTGGAGAACTTAGTCCAAGATAAAAAGTTCCAAGCATTAATACAATGTGAATCTGGTAAGAGCATACGGGCAACTTTGAACAGTGCTGTTGAGATTGACAATGATAATTAAGAACAAGACAGCAATCAGAACCAAACCACCTAATAGCAATAAGCATGAGCTAATGAAAATAGTCAGAGTAAAACAAGTGCAAAAGGTATCCCAACCACATAATGACAATTCCAGCTGAACTTAATCAAATACTTCTTACGTGATTTGGGAACTGTGACCTAGCAATGAAATTTTGGTCACATGAAAAAAAATCAGTCAAAGCATTCATACAAATCCTCTGACTGTCAACTTCTTCAGCTTCTTCATGGAATGACTCCAGTTTGCTCTTTCATTCATTTGATTTTCTGCTAAATTTACTCCATGATAAATTACATTTTTTTCAAATTTAAGTAGCTCCATAGCATCTCATTTTCACACCTCCAAACTTGCCATTTTTAACCCCTAGGTTGTTAAACCTCAGCATGAATTCTTCGCTGTACCTTGTATTACATTCTCGTGCATAATTGGTGCCAAATTCTGAACCACTGTTCAGAAATATCTAATTACTAACCCAATCTAATGTAAAATAAGAGAATGAAATCCATTGTTACTATAAGGATCATAGGAGCATTTCAAATGAAATTCTACACACCAAATAATTTGATAAATTCTGCAACTTTTTGCTAAATAACTAATTACAGTACTGGTCTCGGGGAGACAATGCTGGTTAGCCAATGGAGTTCCATGAACAATTTATGAATGGCTTATTTGTTTTAATAAAGGTAATTGAAGAAGTTAGACAACTTTTGTAGATAGAGTGTATTTCATCAATGTCATAGAAAGTCATCTTCCATCCATCTATAATTTTAATCACTTGCTTGGTTCTATAACAATTTTTGATGATAACAACGATAGATATCTTCCGAAAATTGCCTACAAACAATTAGCACTGTTGAAAAGGAGTTGCTCTTCACTAAAACTTAATGTGCCTTGTTTCTCTAACATGATCACATGCAAGATCTAACAGTAGTTAGGAATGTGCTATATGAGCAAGTGGCATACATATAAAATCAGTTCAACTTCAACTGGATTTGGAATGATTTTTATTTTAATTATTGCAAACTCGTCTTTTATACCATTACAGTTTGTTGATTATTATAGAGTTTACTATCTATGCGAATAGAATAAATATATGAAAACCAACTACAAAAAAGTAGTGTGGGTTTAGCAACACCATTCACACAAAAGTTAAAACAAAGGGGGATACCTCTTAAGCCATTAGAAATTCAGTCTCTTTGAAGAAAACAGTAGAGTATAGTTTACATTACCTTAAAATTAGTGTTAAGAATCTGAAGCTTTGCTTCCAGCGCTTCTGACTTAAAGCAATATGCGAGATACCCAAGCACAGAGGTTAACATCTTTGGAATTTTCTCTCCTATGGATTTGTATTCTCCTACCATCCAAATAATTATCACCCGAGCCGCCGGCACCTTGATTGAATCTAAACTACGAATCAATTGGACTACAACCTGTAATGAAAAAGAAGTCATACATCAAGTGTCAATCCAGCAGCAATTAATATGTACCTAAAATCAAAGATAGTGTTTTCATGCAGTACAACCAACTCTACTACCTGGTATGTCACATATGCCTTAGACCAAACTCAATATGGTCATGGAAATTTTTCAGAGTAAAAAAGTGGAGCTAAATGATATACAATCAATAACGACACATTAATATGATGAAACTCTTTATGAAGAAAGAAGTGAGGAGTTATATAGCTAATATAACCAACACAGGAGGAGAATAAACAAGAATTGGCAGATTGACACTATCAACAACTCAACTCATAGGTAAGTGGAGAGGTTAGGAAAAAAGCCAAAGAGCACAGATAAGCAGAGGGTTTGAGTGGTTACAGTTTATGAAAACCTCCTCACCCCTTGAGGCAAAATAGGTTCTCTTTTTATCTTTTTGATAGATAGAAAGTTCAACTACAGGGCACTAAGGGGGTGCAACCTTATATACAAAAAGAGCTCAGAAAAACTGAAGCCATTTACAAAACAGCTCTCAAAAGCAAAAAAGAGCTCAAACACAAGAAAAATCATCGACTATATCAACCACGGCATTTAAATCCATATGCAAGTATTCACTATGCCAAAAGCGCATTACTTTAAGCCAATTATCAATGAAAATAGAATAGGAAGATTCCTCTCTATTGAAAGCTCTCTTGTTCCGCTCCTTCCAAATCAACCAAAAAACAGAGAGAGAGAGAGAGAGAGAGAGAGAGAGAGAGAGAGAGAGAGGAATTAAGGTAATCCTTCTTTTCTTGTTGCGCTGTGAATAAAATGCATGCCACGCCCAAAGTTCTTGCTCAATGGAACCTCCAATAACCCAAGATAACCCAGTGCAGGCATAGGAAACTGTCCACACCATTCTCCGAGAACAATGAAGGAGGAGATACTGCGGACTCTGCCTCCTCTTTACAGAGGAAACACCTATTAATTGTTGTACGTTAGATAGAGTAAGTATATTTTCCCAAGTTGCTTCACAAGCCAAAAAAAAGAAGCTCTAGTGGAACCCTTGCTTTCCAAGGAAAATCCATTCTACCCCCAAAAACCTCCCTTGTAATAAGACTTTTGCAACTTATTTTCTCTTTTTTATATTAGGCTTGTTTATGATTTTCCAGCTAGGCAAAGAAACAAAAAAGCTTGAACCAGCACAGAGAAGGCCGAAGAAAACTTAGTTCAGCTAGACAGGTACATATGGCACAATATTCCATGGGCATAGAATTGTGGTTGAAGATTTGCTAGATCAGTATGGCATAGAATCTTGCCATCATCGTGTACTTCAGCTTCTTGCTTTTCCCCAATAGACGCACAGAAAGAGTCCTGTACCAAACATTGTGGTAAAACCCAATCCAATGACTGAACACGATTGCCGCCGACACTGTTTCAGTATTTCCATCCACATTACTGTGACTGCTGATGAGTAGTATGTTCATTTTGCAAGTGGAGTAGGTAGGTACAATAATGCAGTAATCAGACAAAGTCCACAAGTTCAGAATGAAGAATTTATTTGCCAATTTCTCACATGGACACGGTAAAAGTTCATCAAACTCGAAGAGCATCTCGGGTGATATTAGGGAAATCACATGAAAATGTGCCTATTGTAATGAGGAAGAGTATCCAATTTACATCAAGAAAATGTCAGATGTCACCTTTTCCAACTTTAACCAGTGAATTGTCATTAGAGGTATGTAGGAGATTCCTGTTATACCAAATTATTGCTAATACCCATATAAAAAAAAAAGAGTTAAGCTCCCACACTGATTATCCCAACACCTACCCCGTCTCTCTGATTAACAGCACTGAAACTTTCTTAGAGCATTCTTGACTGTGGTACAAGTTTCTGAATTATAATCTGAAATTACATAAGAGTTTTACTCTGTACAACTAATTGTTTGCATTGAAAGACCAGGTCTATGTGAATTCAAGAAGCACAGAGAACACTGATGTATTGACAAAAAGGCAAAGATACAGATTTATCATTCCACTGCAATCAGTCAAGTTTGAAAGCAAGAAGTAATGGCCCATTCAATTATCTCAATTGAACTACCAACAGGGGATCAGTCAAGTCTAATGGTTCAGATACACCATGTTCTTTCTGTTGCTGGCCGCACCCCCTTTTTTTTTTTTTCAGGGGGGGTCAGCAAATTCCAAGCACCATAAGATTTTCAACGTAAAAAATTTAAATAAACAAATCTGGAAAGCAGTGCTAATAATCGTCTTGATCTTTTCAATTCTCTACTGAAAGTACCTCTTGCCCATTTCACTTATTTCACCAAATTATATTCACGTGCAAACCATATTCTCTCCTAATGTCCAGGAAAATCCTACCAATCCTCTAAAGCTCGTTTCTGTACACATCAGAAAAGATTCAGACTAACTTTACAGATATAGGGAAGAAAATATGACCTTCTCATGTCTCATTGGATCTCTGTTTATGATTGACCAAATGGACAACATTAATTGAGTCAAAACTTCTGCTTCCTCATCAAGAGAACCAAGCTCGCCAGAGAAAAGTTCTGCAACACCAATCTTTGCCCACTTAATGAAAAAAACTTCTCAACAGCACATGTAAGGTAAATGATAGTAACTTACCATGCCTAGTCAAAGACAACAAACCATCTAAGCATCCATCGGCCATTTTTGGAAGTCGTTGTGCACATAAACCAATCGCACCCACAGTATCCGCAGCAAATCTCCTGTCTGGATCCCTAATATAATCCTAATAATGGAGTACTAAATATGAGAATCTCTTTGAAAGCATTTATCCTGTTAGCGGGAGGAGAATTTGGGAATATAATTCTCACAATCACATACCCACATTAGATAACTGCAACTACTTATAAGTATGACTATGTACATTAAATAACAAGAATAAAGCTACGCCTAAGCATACGAAGACTGCAATATTACCCCTTCTGCTAATCTAAACTTCCATGTAAACAATAGTTTCCTTCCAGCTCATTCCATTATCCAAGAATTAATCAACTAGAGCAGTTAAGCCCTAAAGTTCCAAAGCCAACAGAAAATGAAAACCTTAAACCTATTCGACCTTATATCTATATATTGCAATAGAAGATAATCTTGGGGAAAAAGCATATGTGATTCGCAACAGACAATCACAAGCATGGCCACAATTACAAAGACAACTACATACCATCTGTATTTTTTTTAAAAGAAATCCATGAAAGGACAGAGAGTTATGAAGTCAAAATACTAGGACTATTTCGTTCTTTCATGCAACTCAGTCCACAAAAATTCAAATTCATTGCTAATTGAAGTTGTACTGCTGATGGTCTGAATGATCTGCGACATGGCTTCTCTTTTCTTTTCTTTTCTTTTTCTTTTTTTTCTTTTTTGTTTGGGGGGGAGCTTTCTTGAGGAATTTGGTTGTATGAGTGGCTACTGATATTGTCCCAGGTTGTTTCAATGGTTCTCTATGTGTTCTGGAAGATGTGTGGTGGGGGTTACTGGGACATTATTTTGCTGAATTATAGCAGGTAGAGTAGAGGTGTTGCTTGGACTTGTAGTAGGTAGCAGTTCTCCCACATTTTGAGTGTGGAGCAAATAAAGATATTTACTTATCCAAGAAAAGAATAATCACTTCAACTAAAGTACTAGCTAATCTACATCACCACAAAATCTTAATATTGTGCAATAAATTCTTCTTCCAAAAGAGGCCAGTTACTAACAAGCAAGAAGAAGAAGAAAAAAGTACCTGAAACTCTTTCAGAATGAATGGAATCGATGATTCAGTTGCAATAGAAGCTAGTATATCAAGCTTCAAAGCTTTTATTTGGCATGTATCCGAAGAAACTATGTAAAAGTCTTCAAAGTTCATCGCAAACAGAGAGGGCATTGCTTTTGCAAAAACTTGAATGTTGCAAAGCACCTAGAAACACAAATCAAAGTTACCAACCTCAACATCCACTATGATTTTAATAAATACAAGTGGAATGACAGATATATTTCAAAATTGGATTCTGCCAAATTGACGCATATAATTGCAAATACTAGGTTTAGCTGGAACAATCCACTAACTTGCCTACCTACCCAGGATACATTCACAATCTTGAAAAGTCAGCAACATAAGAACAGATGCCTTCTGCCGATTATCTTGTCTATATGTAGCACCTACCTTATTATATTTACTTTACAATATTCTTAATCCTCATTCATGTTGCATGATAACCTTTCAATTTTGTTCCTATTGAACCAGAAAGCAATATGTTCACCTTGCATATGTATATCACACCCATGACCTAAGTCTCATTCACTTCTGTTCAAGAACGCTAACACAAGAACAACCTCGCCTGGGTAGGGGAGGGGTTGGACATCAAAAAAAAGAGAATGAAGTGTCAGACAATCTCGTCAAAGACCATGTATTAAGCTAGGGAGTTGGGGAGTGGTCAAGTGATTCTCATTTTACAACATAATATAGATTTTAACAAAAAACTGAACAGGATGTCAGGTCAATAGTGGTAGTGAAACAAATTACCTAAATACCATATCAAAGCATAACCAGATAATCCACCAAAAAAATAGAGATGTCAACCAAGCTAGCATACATATACATCTGCAGACAAATCCACCCTCCTGCCCTCCATAGATACGTCAATGTGAGAGCTCAAGAAAATGGCTTACCACGTGTCTTGAGGCATTAGAGGATCGCAGGACAAACAAAAGCGGCTTAACTATCCTTTTGACATCCTCCATTGGCGCCATAATCCAGTGTACAGTAGCAGCAGCAACTACCACTGCACTGTTATAACTCCATAGCAGTGGTGATGTACATTGAAGTAAAATCTTAATGTCATCATTAATTTTCCCAGATGTATATCTTGCAGAAGTTAACTTCAGTGAATCCATATTAATGTAACTTGCACGTGATAAATATTCATCCGGTCCTTCAATGTACGACCTGCATATTGTATTGGCCAATTCAGACTCATAAACATCTTTCAAGTCATTGTTTTCTTCTCCATCTATAATTCTGGTAAACACATCCTCCTCATCCCGATGTGAACTCTCTTTTTTAATCAGAAAATACATGATCGATTCTCTTACTAGACCATGTCGTGCAACTACATAGCGTAAAAGAATGCCGATTAACAATATCTGACCCCACTCTTCGACATCAGGCAGAACCTCACATAATCTTTTGTAGCTCTTCCCTATCAAAGGGAAGTTATTTGGACAGACAGAAGCAAAAGCAGCAGCAGCAGCTCCAACTACTCCAGGGGAATTATCATTCAAGAGTGTTCCAACAACCTGCATTCCATAGGTTATAAGTTGAATCCTTAAGGAAAAAGGAAGCTATCCTGATGAAGAAATTTGAAAACCAGTTGTGCAGCAAACTGTTAACACAAAGACAAATGTCCAAGTATTCAATGCAAACTATGAGTATGACAAAGTCTCCAGTTAAAATAGCAAATGAGGGAAACAGAGCATTTTCAGACTATGCAGGGTTGATTATATGGATCATTCTCCACCAGTGCATCCAACCTACTACTATGTCACCCGCAAGAAACATACATATTGCAGTACTTTTTCAGTCTTGACTAGAGTGTCGTCATGCCAATAAATAAATAAATGAATAAATAAAAACTACAGTGTCTCCATATCATTGTGTCCCATGCCAAAACCACCTCAAAATGAGTTTTGCTCATTTCATCTTACTCATCACAAACCAAATTGCTTCAAGATTATCTAAGTTTTACTAAATGGACACAAAACTCCACATGCACTTCTTGTCTCACAACATGACACTTAATTTCCGCACTGACCTCACCATCAACCTCTACCCTATGGCAGAATGAATGGTTGGTAGGATTTGAGTCCAAATTCTAAATCCTACTTCATTACAATATCTTCCTCTGACCGCTTTATACTGCATGTGTAACCCAAAAAGGACCTTTAAATATTGATCCACTGTTTTTTCATAATTTAGGAGATTGTTCATAATGTAGCAACACAAGTTGGAATAACTTTATTATGCACGTATGGAACAACAAGTAAAAGGGGTTCCCAACCAAACGGTGAAGTTTACCTTCATTGTTCTTTCTTTAATGAGAGTGCTTCTATAAATTCTTCTATGATTCAAAATGTTGATCACATGTTAGAAGGACAAAGCAGTTGACCTAAATCAGAGTGCATAACATAGACAGCAAACAGAGATAAGCTTCCTACATGGCAACTGAAAGCATAGAAGCCTATCTTTCACCAAGTGACTGGATACAGTCTTGGTAAACCAGATACCAAGCGCATGCTTGCATTTGATCTAGCGATGAGCTGATTAAAAGGAAGAGAAACACCCCCTCCCCCCAGCACCCAACCCAAAAGCAACAGTAAATAAAGGAATAAGCAAAAGGAGAAATCAATTTTGATGAGCCATATCCTCAACCCCATTAATTACTTTTTCAGAATTTTCGGCACAGGCAAGGAAAGTCGAGGTGCATAAACCTGTTGAGTTCTTTCTCCTACTGTAACAAATAATCATATACACCTTACTAAGCATTTTGCGCAGACAAAAAGCAATGGCAAACAGTAATCGCAGAAAAACGAAAAGTGAAAACAGCCACCTCTTCAATTGCAGATGTATTTTCCTCGATGCGCAAGTCGAACAACTTGGGAAGAGCATTAGCAGCACATTTTCTGACATAAACAGATGGATCTCTAGCACACTTGTTTACGGCTACAAGAACGAGGGGTGCAACTACATGAAGACGAATTCCAGCCATCGTACGGAGTGCCCAGGCCCTCACCAACGGATTAGTGTCCCCCAAGTCCCTTTGAAAACAATTGATCGAAAGCAATGCTTCATTCGGACGCCTACAAGCATCAAGAAAGAGGAAACAAAAACAATCAGCCGAGCACCAAAATCTAAATCCAATCATCCACATCAAGGTGATATAGAATCCGAGTAGGGGATGGATATCTACTGAGAGCATGTAAACATGACATCATCCCATTTCTTTAACAACATCAGCAGAAACTTAGTGAGAAATGAACAATGCCTTACAGAATCCTACCAAAAATCCTGCATGAATGATACAAAAACAATAACGCACACCTCTTCAAAGCTCAAAAACAATCGGAATTGAGGACCCATTTCAATTGAGCACATCGGTCGATCCGATCACATACTTTTCGGCGTAATGCAGCAAGTACAGGTAGACAAGCTTCTTCACTTCAAGGGACTGGGACGCGACGTTCTTGACGACCTGGGGGAAGAAGTTGGAGACGTCGTAGCCCTGGGCGATGAGCGCGAGCAGGCGCTTCAGGGCCTCGCACTTCTCGGAATCGAACCTGCTGTCGAGCAGCGGGGCGATGCTGACGTCCTCGGGATCGTCGTAGAGGTGGGCGTCGGTGCCGATCCGGAACATCATCGTCGACGCCTTGCTCAGCGTCTCCGCCGTGGCTCCGAACTGCGGGAACATGCTCCGGCGGAAGGGTCTCCCGCCTTTTCGTGGGTTCCACGGCGGTCGAAGCTCCGATGGCTTCCCTCCAGTCGCGAATTCTCCGGCGAGGGGTAGAGATCGGGAAGGTGAATCTGTGATCGGAGTTAAACTTGCAGGAGCAACTGTGCAGGTCGAAGGCATGGCAGCTTAAGCCGTTCCCATTTCGAAGATGATATCCGTGGTCGGAGGGGGTTCGAACTTGTGGTTTAAGCCTACCGGTCGGACCGCCAGAGACCCGGCTCGGGCTCGCTCGTTGGGTCTGCGGGATCAACGGCCATTTTGGCCCGCATTGGGTAGACATCTTTTGGGGCTTGATTTACATGAGTTGGCAAACAATACGCGGTTATTTAGATTAATAGACTCCATTAAGAAATACTCCACATCATTTAGTAAATTCATTTTAGGCTTCATTTGTAATGATTGGTCCGATGAAGGCAAGGAGTAGTGTCGGGACGAGAGAGATTAGACAAGGAGCGACTTCTGTCAAATTATTAGGACAACAAAATAGGTAAGAATAAATCGAACTGTGTACCGAATGAAAAAGAGTGATTTCAAAATATATGTGTGAAAATTAGAATTAACTCATAGAAACGTCTTTTAACATAATGGCACAAGTTTTGCTTTTAAATTTTAAAATTAAACAAGCTCAAGCTAGAGCACTACTAGGATGGATAATTGTCAAAGGATAAAATCATGCCGAAGTGAACAATACCTCAAGTAAGTTAATTCAAAAATATCACACGATTTGTTTCACGGAAAATAAACAATTTAAAAAATATTTTCCGAAAAAATGATCATTTATATCACTTAAAATAACTAATCAATGAAAAATATTTTTATTTTCATTTTTATTATTAATAGACAATGAAAATACTTTCGATTCATTCATTTTTGTGAGTGGTACCAATAATCGTTTTCTGAAAAATATTTTTTGAATTATTCATTTTCGCGAGAACAAATGAAATCGTAATCTTAACTAAATAGCATGTCATAGGATTTCTCATTGGCTCTCAATACCCCCGTCAAATTTAATAGACTATATGAACCCTTGCGGGTTCCACTTTTGATTTTAGATTATTTCTTACTTTTTGTTCGTTTTTTCAATTTACTAAAAGAAAAACATCCATTTTTAATCAAAAATTATCCTACTATGGTGCTTAAGTTATTTTTTGAACAATATTATCCTACTACAAAATAAATATATTTAAATACAACTCATAACAAAATAATTAGCTTTTTTTTTGTCAAAAACACTATAACCAAAAAAAAAAGGTATTCCTTGGAAAGAAGGTACATCAGTATTGTTCCAAATGAAGAAAGAAAAGTTCGACAAAAAAAAAGGAAAAAAAATAGAAGAAGAAAAGAAGGCAAGCATTAATATTAAATCAATAATGGACCTCACATTTAACTTTAATAAATGTTGTTCCAGAGGGGCATGTGACACAAAATTAAAAGTAGAAAAAATATGAGAAATAATCTTAAATTAAGAATGAGACCCATATTGGTCAATATAGTCAATTCAATGTGAAAGAGAGCGTCGGAAGCCAATAAAAGAGTGGACATAGCATGAGCCATTATTTTTAATAAGTTGAAAATGAATAATAACAATAACAATAACAATAACAATAACAATAACAATAAATAACAATAATAACAATAACAATAACAATAACAATAACAATAACAATAACAATAACAATAATAATAACAATAATAATAATAATAATAATAATAATAATAATAAAACCTATTGTTGTGCACGGGATAGCTTGCTAGTTTCGTCTATTTTCATGTAATAAGATTTGATGTAAGGCTTTTCTGTGAGGAAATGAGTGGAATAGTGCAAGTATTAATTGGATCCATAAGGAATTTTTTTCATTATATTATATAAGGATAAATTCTGGCAAAATAATTATTTTCTATTATAAGTAATTTCTATATGAAATTACCTCTGTTACTTTTCTAATTGTTACCAATATGGCTAAAGGAGCATGACAGAGTACATCAACTTGAAATAACCTAAGATAAAATAATAAGATTATTGTTAAATTATGTTTGAGCGTGCATTAGTGTATAGAAAAACGAGAATATACAAATGTTAAAAATATTGGGGATTTACGTTGGGTCTCAGTAAAAGAACCTACCTTGACTAATTTTATCCACCAAATTACTCATACACATTTGTTACTTAGTCATTTGCAACTTACGCACTTTAACTTCTTTTTAACTCAAAACACTTGAAACATTCAGAACATACACGTATTGAGATATAACTAATAATAGATTTTATGTATGCGCTACGCCTATGCTCAATTGTCATAATATTATTTTTATGTGAATTATTTATGATTTAAAATGAATTTTATTTGTGAGGGGACAGATTTAATTATCTATTTGATTGTATTTTCCAAAAATAATAAGAGAATGATGATGATGTAAAGATAATATAAGGAGTTATTAAAGAGTATCTTATGTAATTGCCAAAGGTGCGAGGTGAGTCGGTTAGACAAAAAGTGCTATGCAAAAGTGGGAATTTTTTTTCTAAAAAATCATAAACATATTGTAGCCATGAAACATATTCAGTCCTAAATTTTTAATTTGGACAAATTTTGTTGTCATTAAGGTCATCCATTTGAGTACTTGAACCTGGCCTCTGAGCGCAATAAGTCCTATAAGGCTTGAGGAGGATTCAAGATCCAACTAAAAGGGAGAGCATTGGATTTGGGCTTTGGTAACTCAATTGGCTAATATATTTTGCTCTCTCACACAATGAGTCCAATGAAGATGTCTAAAATTGATAAGCAAAGACTTGCATTCGCTGATATGCACAAGTCCGCTTTCTAGGAAGCTTGATTTCTGTCCTCGGGACAACTAACCAGAGTCGGATTATTTGACTCCAAACACAAGTGTTGACCTATTCGTATGTAAAGAAAGTGAAGTGTCTCCCAAATAATGAGGGCTTCAACTTAGAGAGCAGATTTGCTCTCACCGATCAGGTGAAACTATTGATAAATTTTATTGTGGAATTGTAACACACATGGTATAGTTTTAATTGTGCCATTGAGGAAAGTTCCATCAATGTTGATTTTTTTTTTGTCAATCATACTCTATTCCTATTCTAACACATTCAGACTTTTGCCATACATCTTTATAAAATATGAGAGTCAAAACCCACTTATGAAACTAAATCGTCCACACCTCAATTTCCTTAAGAAGATAGGGATTCGAACCCTATCTCCCCCTTATCATGTGAGAATGATGGCTACTGGGGTACACCTTAATGGTTATCTATGTTGATTTTCAATGTCTTTTGCTCTAATGGAATCTAGGCCAAAGATGAGATCTATTGTTGTTGACACCCGAATTTTTATTTATTTTGTTCTAATTGCCCATTTATTTTGCACTTATAAATACATATTAGTTTACAAAAAAAAAAAAAGATTAAAAAAAATCGGATGGGCTCAGTTCAGCCCACTCGTCTATTCGCCCATTTCTTTTTCTTTTCCTTCTTCTTTCAACCCACCTCCCTCTTATTTTGGGCCCGGCCCATCCTCCCTTGGATTCTTCTTCTTCTCCCACATTCACACGCACACGCGAAAAACGCAGCGAAGGAGCAGAACGTGGGGGCAGAGAGAACAGAGAAAAAAAAAAAAAAAAAAAACGAAGAGGGAGAGAGAGCGGAGGTGTTTTTTTTTTTTTCAGGTTGCTGGAAGGAGATTTTCGAGGGGCTGGTTTTTCTTTTCTGGGGTTTCTCCTCCTTCGAGCGTTTTGCTGGTCTGGAGAGATACAGGAGGCGCTGGGAAAAAGCCTCATCAGAGAGAGGAACTGAGACCGGAGGCTGGTTCAACAGAAAGAAAGATAGATACGAAAAAAAGAAAAAAGAAAAAGAGGAGAGGATGGCAGTGTCTTCGTTCTTCTTCTTCTGGGGTGATTCTGCAGAAAACGCGTGAGCTCGACTTAGAAAAAGATAGAGAATTAGAGGAGAAGTGGTAGAACTCGAGACAGAAAAACCGGGAGAAGAGAGTTGCGGGCGAGAACAAGGAAAGAAGGTCAGAGGGAGAAACCGCCGGCCACCGTTCTCGAATCGCGGCGGACAACCCGCAGCGACGCCTCCTTTCCCGTGCCGAAGCTCCGGTAAGTCCTAGCCCTCATTTTTTTTGCGTTGTTCTTCAGGTACGTCGGGCCAGAGTTCGCGACCGCGAACTCTGGTCCCATCCGGCCCTTTTTAGATCATTATACGGTCCTGGTTCATTGACGAGACTGCCGGCGTCGGTCTCGTGTCCCGGTTGAGTCGGAAACCTTAGGATTCGGTAGCGCACCCCAACTGTTCGACAAAATACCTCACAGAGATCTGAAATTTCAGTCCGCGTTTTAGCTTAGAATCAATTCATGCTTGCATATGTAGTTGCTGAATCATGTTTTTTGCGTGATCATTATGTTTTGGCGTGGTCTTCGCGAAATAATCGTGCGTCGTCGGGAAAGTGAGGCTTTTCTTTGTTCCGGTGAACGTATTATCGGTCGTCGGAAGAGGTGGCCGGCGGCGGTCGCCGCCGGTCGAGCGGTATGAGGGCGAGGGTGGTCCAAGCCCGATGAGATTTCGCCGGAAATAACGTTTGTTGGCGCCGGTCCGGTGGAGGAAATAGTCGGACAGGAGGGGCTGCATGAAGACGTGCATGGGGGCGTGCTGCAGTTGCGAACAAGAAGAAGACCAAAAGAGTAAAAATAATAATAAAAAGAAAAAAGCAAATACATAAAAAAAATCAGAAAAAAAGCAAAGAAAAGAAAAAGAAAAAAAAGGGCGCCGGGCCAAGAGTTTGAATAGGAATGGGGCTGGGCTGATTTCGAGTGGGCCGATTGTTTGATGTGGGCTGAAGAGGATTGGGCTGAAAATAGAAATAGAAAATGGGCTGTCTTTTTAATTTCTTTCACTATTGGGCCATTTTAAAAAAAATTTCGACCGGGCCGGTCGGCCAGCCCGGTCTCTAGTCCAGCCCGGCCCGATAGGCGCCGGGTCGGTTTAGTAGGGCCGGGTCTCGCGACCCGGTCCGAATCACCTTTTTTTAATTAAAAAAAAATCTAAAAAAACCAAAAAAATTTCAGAAAATCAAAAAAATATTAAAAAATATTAAAAATTCAGAAAAATTCAGAAAAATTCCAAAAAAAAAAAAAAAAAAAAAAAAAACCTTAAAAAGGAAAAAAAGACTAAAATTGAATAAGCCTTTAAGGTTCTACAATAGGTTTTCCTAGTTTACGTTATTAGGATTATTCCTGCACCTTATTTTTGCGATGACATTTTGAACGTTATATTCTTACCTTAGAATGGTTAGGACAGATTTTAGAATTCTCGAATACGTTGCCATGACCTTATTAATACATGATCAAGTTAGGTACCGAAATGGCGTTAGTCATATGATTAACGTAATCAAGTCCCCGACCCTAGACCCTCTGATTGCGTAAAAAGCGAGACACACTCCCATGTCTCGCCTGGTTCCTAGTCGACCTCAATAGACTAGTGGCGACTCCTTATTTGAAATTTCTTACGAATATCCCAACGTCGCGCGGGGTATGGGCTTGGGAGAGCCCGAGTTAATTAAGGACCGTCGGCTCGAAATTAACAATACCCCTAAACCTATTATTATTTTCGAAAAAATTTTAGGTCGCGACAATTGTCTTTATTTTGTTTCCTTCGAATCAGTCATCCATCTTTTGAAATTTGTTTCCATTACAGTTGTTGTTGACAATGAATTACCAATTTAGTAATTTTAACAAATTTTGATTGGAAATCATTGACACAATCGTCCCACATGGCACACCCAAAACTAATGTGGATGAGTTGAGATAAAAAAATTTATTTTTTTTTCTATTTTATGCTTTTATTTTCTTTTTCTATTTCTCTTCGTTGGTTTAGGGCCTCGGTGTGGCAGTGAGGGTCAACAAGGGCAACCCCCCCCCCTCCCTTGTGGCATGGAACCTTTGCCAACCATTGCTGAGGCCCTAGATTGAAGGAGGGAAATAAAAAGGAAGGAAAAGAAAAAAGAAAAAAAATCAGAAAATTTTATTAAAAAAATTACAAAAATCATCCATGTAGCACTAGCCGTACCACGTCACATTAATTAATTATCAAAATGTCTAAAACTAAATTGGAAAATTTTAAAAATTTAAAACTAAATTAATTGTTGCACAATATAGTTATGACTTTTCGGACAATTATCTCCAAAAGTGGGAGTTTACTCTTTTTATCCATTTTATTACATAAGTAAGAGAAATTTTAACTAAGGCTCCGTTTGTTTTACGAAAAATAAATGATTTAAAATACATTTTATAAAAAATGATTGCTTGTATCTTTAAAAATATTTAGTTGATGAAAAATGCTTTCATTATCGACAATAATTTATGTATAATTTTTCACAAATAATGAAAATATTTTCTATTCATTTATTTTTGTAAGTGATACAAGTGAATATTTTTTGAAAGATATTTTTCAAATCATTCATTTTTCATGAAATAAATGTAATCTGAGAAAAATTAAAAAGGTCTTGAAATTGGCATAGCTCATTTTCAGTTTAAATTTGTAAACTAGACTCGATACACGCTTTATGGGCATGCTCGAGCTCTTTGCATTAATTTCTAGGGGAATTCTGGAAGAAAAGATGGCATCGATAATTCTTACGTTTGGCTTTATTTACAATCAAGTCCTAAGCATTTGAATTTATGAATCAAGTCATACATATTATTT
Organism: Corymbia calophylla; assembly: GCA_014182845.1. Classification (NCBI taxonomy): domain Eukaryota; kingdom Viridiplantae; phylum Streptophyta; class Magnoliopsida; order Myrtales; family Myrtaceae; genus Corymbia; species Corymbia calophylla. Next base: position 7,780,576 of record CM024702.1, read on the forward strand.
ATATTGGGTGAAACTTAGGCTATGTTTGGTTTGGATAGACTTTTGGGGAAAGCCTTTGGAAAAATGTAAAAAACTTTAAGTTAAAGGGTTCTTCAAAATACAAATTGCATTTGGTAAATTATAATCTAAAAGTCCATTGTGAAACACCTTTGAGCAAAATAGTGTTTGGAAAATTTTTAATTTACAAAGGAAGTTTGTCATTTAAAAAAAAGAAAAAAATAGTTGATTAGCCAAGGGCAGCTGTCGATGATCATCTGAGGTTGCAAGACCTTAGGCGACCTTCGGAGACACCAATGACGGTCGCCTGGGGTCAAGCTAATTCCAGCGACGGTCACGCGACCCTTGCAACCCCTCATGAAAGCTACGCAACCCAAATCTAGGTTGCCGTGGCGACCCACGACTTGTAGGTGGTCATGGGTTGCACAGTGCCACGACCTCTGCGGCCCAAATTGGCAACTCCTCACGGAGGTTGTCGCAAATCAGATTGTGCGACCCCTCACGAAGGTCACATGGCCACTTGTTGAGGTCGCCGTGACATAGATCACGCGGCCCCTCGCAAATGTCGCATGACCCCATGACCCCTCGACAACAGTAGTTTGGGTCGCTATGACCATGCTGGCATCTCTCTAGCGCATCGCTCGCCCCTCATAGCCACATGCAACCTTGTCGGCCAACCTCAATGGAGAAGAAGATGAATGTTGGAGAAGAGGACAAGTAGTGTCATAAGGGCAAAAATGGAAAAATAAAATGTTAGTACCACCCTAGCCTTGGGCATGCCAAAAAAGCTAAAAAGCCCAATGCAACTTAGCTGCCAGCCTTTTGAAAGGCAAGTTTTTCCTTAATGAGGTTTGGAAAATTTTGCCCAAATATCCAATATTTGGCCGAAGGGGCTTTGGTTTTTCACGGCCTGCTCATGCTTAAATCTGCTGAGGTGGTACTACGGAATCCAGCGTGACATTTTTTTTTTTTTTTTAACTTCTTTTCACATGGATGGCACCGTGTCCGAAAAGTCAAAAACCAGAGAAAAACCAATAAACCAATAAAATTTAAGAAAAACCAAAAAAGATATTATCAAAAAGAAAAAGAAAAATCAAAGCCCCCCGAGTGAGTGAGGGTTGGCCAACCCACGGCGTGAGGACCTCCAATCCGTCACCTAGATGTGGGCGAGAGCCCCCGCATGTTGCCTATGGTTTACAAGATTGCACACAAACAATTGTGTTGATTCAATATTCTTATTTAATGAATGTTGCATAACTTTACTAAAGATTAATTGTCAATACTACAAGCATAACCAAACAAAAAATATAGATATCTATGAACAACACGATAAGACACGACATATTGAAGACCAAATAAAAAAAGAAATTAGAAAAATACCGAGAAACAGTTTAGGGAAATGTACAAGTCAGATGAATTAGGAGGATTTGAATGGAGAGTTAAGAAAATGGTTTTAATTTTTTTTCAGAAGTTATAAAAAAAAAAAAAATTGGAAGGGGCGTGCGTTTGGAAAAAGAGGAAACTGGTGCTTGTTTTGTCGTGATCTTAAACAAAACTAGCAAGACTTTTCTCCACTCCGAGACACTTCGGTTGAAGGTCTTTGGACGTTTCATCTCCTCCTCGCTTTTGCTTCCTCGTTCGCGTTCTGATCCATAAAAACAAAGTGAAACGCAACATTCTTCCGCGGAAGGAACCAGGCGAGAGAGAGATGCCAACTCGCAAGCCGCAACACGACGTAAAAGGCCTATCTTTGCTTCTAAGGGCTAGAGAATCTCTCGTTTTCATGCAATGATGCTCGTGAAGTTTCATGCACCGTGCCTTCCTTCGTTTTGTCCCAAGGAAACTCAACTCTGATTCTTACTTTGCAACCAAACCGAGTAATTGTCCATGACCCAAGTGTTTTTCGTTCCTTAAGAGGAAAATGACATAGTTGAATCCTGCTCAGAAATGTCAAGTTTTGCCCTTGTTAAGCACCACATCATAAGACCGACCAAAAAAAGCAACACAACATAAGACAAAATGCTAAATATGCAAAAATTGGTTTGCCAAAGTGACATGACCGACTATTATTGGGTAGTTGAATATGGCCCATTTGTATAAGTTCCTGCTTGCAGTCTAGCACGCCACTTGGTAAACCGGAGTAGATCGGATTTAGGATATCTAGCAGCGATCAAAGCGTACGTGCCTTTAAAGCATACGTTTGTGCACTTAAACTTCATTGACACCACTCAGCTCCAGTGTTAGAAGCTAGACTCATTTCTGGCGCTGCATTATGGCAACTTGGCGCTTGTCCAATGTCGTTAGCGGGAATATGAAGCAATTAAACAAGCTACGGCATAAATGCAACAACTAATCCTAAAGAAAGAGACCAAAGGACCTATTAATCTACTTTTAGTGTACATAACATCAGTTATCCAGACATTATTTGAAACTGATGATATAAAGGGTGACAGCCGGGGTTGATAGTGCAACAAACATTTATAACCTTTTGAAAATATTTCTAGTGAGTAGATACATCTTTTTGGGCATTTTTCTTTTTCATGTGAGGAGGAGTAAGATGTATGAAATGATCCTTCAAAGTAGATAGAAGGTGGATCAACTAGATCTGAAGTTTTGCAGTGGACTGACTGATGGCCTCATGTAATTGACCTATTGGCATTACAAAGAGATTGTTAGTTGCATGAAGTACTTGATAATTCTAGACAATCATCGAAGTCTTTATTAGTCTATCTTTGCTCCAGTCATGTTAATCCCAACTCCTTCCTTTCGGAGCCATGGTTGGAGAACGAATCCAGCAAACTCGTCACTCATGACAAACCAAGTCATTTTCTACTTTATGTCTGAGTCTAATTCTCCACTTTCGTTCTGCTAAAGGTCTTTACCTTATATTAATTAAGGATGTACATTTCTCATCAATAGCATTTGCAAACTGAATTTTCCTGTGGTGAAATCACACAACGGCGCACAATATCTGTAAACCACAGTACACTTTATCAATTGTGCTTTCAAAATTTTAGTTGGCAATTATCTGTATGCTACTGACAAGTGAATATGTGTCTTGATTACAGAAAATATTCGGTCTGAAATGGACAAACAGGGAGATGAATCTCCCAAGGACCTGGAATTGGATAATAAATTTGAAGATTTGGCCTTTATTTTCTCTAACATTCATCTGGAAGGTTTGGTCGATGAGAATTGAGCACTGAAATTGGAGATCGAATGGCTGAGGGGGAGAATCGATGTCATGAAGCATGATGAGGCTGAACTTCTGGAGTGCGTGGGAACTATGCTCAGGGATTCAAAGAAAAGGAAGAAATGCTCCAGGACACAGAAGAGCTGAATCTCGCTCTCATTGACATGGAGAGATGGAGCAAAGATGAGCTGCTAGAAGCTCGGAAAGAATTGATCTGTGTAACTTTCTCCATTCTTTTCTTCCTTCATTTCAAGTTTCAGAAACTTTTCATACATGAATCTCTTAACTCATAATGTTGGCATTTAGCGAAATATTGAGGGGTCATATCCGTATCAAAAAGATTGGTGAGCTTGATACCAAGCCATTCCAAAATGTGTTGAAACAAAAGAACAATGAATTGGCTGAAGAAAGAGCTTCTATGTTATTTTCCTTGTGGCAGACTCATGTGAATAACCCCTAATGGCATCCTTTCAAGATTATCAAGGCTCAGGGGAAGCATCAGGTATGGCTGTGATACTTGTTATGGCACTTACTATCTGTTAGATCTCCTTCGACATGATATTAAAGAGCTTTGATCTCTAAAATCCATAATTTTAAATTCATGACTATGGGTTCATGGTACTAGTCTTTGTTTTAGCTTAATTCAGAGTATTGTGATTATAATGTTGAATCCTTGTATACAAGACCAGGTCTTCGATCTTCTCTCCCGACAATGAAGGGAATAAAACACCCGCATCATGGAATTTCTAATTGTTTTCTTCTATGTAGTTACTTCCATGGTGACATTGCATTCAATGAATTTAGGTATAATATCTTTTCTCTGTCATCCGAATGTAGTCATGCGTACATGGTAATAGAACTGGTATGTCAACATTCATCCAAACCAAGTCTCGTAGCCAGCATGCCCGTGAATCCTCATGTGTTAGCTATCCTCTTAAACTTCTAGTCCCTAGACCCCTTGATTTGCAGCATGAAGCGTTTCATTCGAAATTTATATACTAGTTTCATTCCGACACTTCCATTGTTCTTCTTCCTAATTTGATTCTTTCTTATTTCTGCTGTTCTTTTTCAAGAGAAATTAGATATTTTTTACTCAAATTGAGTTCTGTTTCTGGAAGTGACAGACGACGAAGATGAAAAATTGACTGGCCTGAGGGACGAAATGGGGGATGAAGTTTATGCAGCCGTTGCAATAGCCTTGCAGGAGATGAACGAGTACAATCCGAGCAGCAGGTACGCCATCCCAGAGTTGTGGAACTACAGAGAGGGAAGAAAGGCTTCACTAAAGGAGGTGATCCAATATATACTGAGGGAGCGGCTGACCGAGAAGCGGAAAATGAACGAGCTCCTCAGGTTAGTATCTCGATTATGACGCAGTCATACATTGGAAATCGAAAGTGCCTGCATGTCTGACTAAATGTATGTGTAACACATTTGGCAATCTCTATTTATCTTGAGGAAACCATTAGGCTAGCGAATAAGAGAGGAAACGTTTACTTTATCATACTCCTAAATGTGTTTGTAGGAACAACAATTTCTGAAGCAGATGAGATTTGGAGGAGCATTCTGTGAACTAAATCAGGTCATAGGGCGCTGCGCTTTTGTCCGCGATTGAAGCTGTTTTCAACTTGTTTCGACCACTTATCAAGAAAGGCACTCATCTTTTTGAAAATATAGGTAAGGCATGTTCCTTGCGTTTGTTTGGGTGATCTTTTCGCAAATCTAGGTGAGGTATGTTCCTCACGTTTGTCTGGGTTGAAACAATGAGCTGATATCAACTTACCCAACATCATAAGGGAAGGGGGGCTCTATTAGTATTGCGCTATTCTTGTCTCTTTATTTTTATTCAATTAAGCAAATCCAAAAGATTATCTCAAAACTTACCTTTTTAACATCTCTAATTTAACATAAATTCTTTTAAACAAACAATGCTTGAAAAAACATCTCCACCGTTACCAGATGCAAGGCCCCTAGATATGCACTAGAGAGGGCTTCTTTTGGACCCAGACTATATTTGATGGGCCTCATCTTATGCCCTTTCATTGTGCCTTGTGCACTGTAAGCAACTAAGCATAAACCTTTTACTATAGCAAGGGTAAATTGCCATCTCCTCTGGCCAAGCTATGTACGTAGTTGATTAGACATTTGTTAGTAACATAAGTGACATAGATAGCACAATGTGGAAGATGGACTGATGCAAATGATATGGTGAGGCGCACATGCATATAATTTTTCAAAATGCTTAATCAAGCACCATTTAAGAATTCAAAATATTGATAGTTGTAATCAGTGATGATTATGTTATCGACATAAAATAGTGGCAAGATGATGCCTCAAATAGACTTTCGTACAAGACTAGCCGAAGATGACAGACTTTACTCGGAGGATAATCACACCCAGGAAAGGTTGCCTAAATTTAAACAAATCACAACAACTGTCTAAAATTTCAAATATCTTAACCGTGCTTATCTTCGAGATCATTTTGAAACGTATTTAGTTGGAATAAAATGAGAAACAAATTATTGTATACAATTTATTTTTAATAAGTTGAAAATGAATGGTAACTCTATTGTTATAAACGGGACTGCTTGCTAGTTTTGTCTAATTTCATGTAAAAAGATTTGATGTGAGGCTTTTTTGTGAGGAAATGAGTGAAATAGTGCAATTATTAATGGGATCCATAAGGAATTTTGTTGATATTTTATTTAAGGATAAATTCCAGAGATGATAATTATTCTCTAACATGAAAATTTCTATCTGAAATTACCTTCTGTTACTATGACTAAAGACGCATGACATAATACATCAAATTGAAATAAAATAAGGGAAAAATAATGAATTTGTAGTTAAATCACGTTTGTGTATGCATAAATTTATATTTTAACGAGGGCGTGCAACCAATATTCGAGTTCCTTGGTGAGTCTCACCAATAAGCACAAGTTCCTAGTTATACACCTTAATTAATTTTGTCTACCAGATAACTTATAGACTTTTGTCTGGATTGACTTTTACTTTTAATTAATCTAAATTTTGGATTTACGCACTTTAACATTTTTTAACTCAAAATATTTGAAATATTCAGAACATATTACTATTGACACATAATTAATGCTAGATTTTATTTACGAGCTACGCGTGTGCTCTTGTCATTATACTTATTTTAATGTGAAATTTGTAATTTAACAAATTTTATTTGTAGGAGAACAAATCTAATTGTCTATTTCATTCTATTTTTCAAAAAATAATTAGAGAATGAGGTAAGAAGTGGAGATAATATAAGGAGTAAATAACGAGGTTTCTATGTAACTACCAAAAGTGAAGTGTGGTTTGGTTAGAGAAAAAGTGTTATGCAAAAGTGAGACTTACTTTCTTTCTTTTTCCATTTAATGTGTGAGTAAGAAAAATTTTATATGACAGTAACATTAAAAGGTACCTCAAATTGAGACAAAGCTCACTTTAGCCTTCAATGTATAGACAAGACCCAATACACAGGATATGTGCATGATCGGGTTCTTTGCTCAAGTTCTAATCAATGCAATAAGCATAACCAAACAAAATCTGGACATTGTGAATTGCCAAAAAAGTCCTAAACCTATTGCAGTTGTGCCAATTCAATCTTAAACCTTTTTTTTTGACCGATTAAATTTTAAACCTTTTGCGATTGTGTCAATTTAGTCCATCCGCCCAAATTTGGCCGGCCGGAGCTGACGTGGACGCCGGCAACAATATTTTAATTATTTTTCAATTTTTTATTATTTTTAAAATTTTTATGTTTCTTTTCTTTTCTTTTTTTCTCTTCCTCCCCTCCCCCCGTCGGTGACAATGGTCGGCCAGCTCCAATGAGGCTTCCAGCCACTACGCGAGGGCCACGAAGCCCTCGCCGGCAACCTCGCCCAGACCTAGGGGCTACAGCGAGGCTGCCAAGGGCCGCGACCCTCGCCGACGGCCTCGCCTGACTGGGGAGGCACCGGGGTCGCAGAAGGCTGGCCTTGCCCGGATCTGGGCGAAGCCGCCGGGGGTTGCGACCCTCGTTGGCGAAGCCGCCGGGGGTTGCGACCCTCGTTGGCGACCTCGCCCAAACCTGGGCGAGGCTTGGGGGCCGTGGCGAGGCCGCCGGCGAGGGTGGCCACTCTGACGAGGGCTGCGACCCTCATTGGCCGCTGGCAAGGGCTTTGCGGCCCTCACGCAATGGCCGGTAGCCTCGTCGAAGCTGGCTGGCCATTGCCGCCAGCAGGGGAGGGGAGGAAGAGAAAAAAGAAAAACAGAAAAATTAAAAAAAAAAAAAATTCAAAAATAATTAAAAAATCGAAAAATAATAAAAATATTGTTGTCGGTGCCGGTCGGCGTCCACGTCGGCTCCAAATGGGCCAAATTTGGCCGGATGGACTAAATTGGCACAATCGCAAAAGGTTTAGAACTGAATCGGTAAAAAAAAAAGGTTTAAGACTGAATTGACACAACTGCAATAGGTTTAGGACTTTTTTTGGCAATTCTCCCGAAAATAGTTTGATTTTATATCCTTATTCTATTCTTATTTTTGAAAACTTTTGGTACTGGGTATGTTTGGAAAGTTCTTAGAGGTAAGGTTTTTTTTTGGGTCTGGTTAAAAGTGAGATTAAACACAAGTTTTTCTTTGCATGGAGAGACATAAATTTTTGGGTTAATACAATAGAAAACTCCATGCCAATACATATGTAATAAATTTACCCAAAACTAATTTTTAACCACCAAAAATCCCAAAATTGTATACTTTTGATAAATTTCCCCTCCTTTAATTTTGCGAAATTGGATTAATATCACAAAAAATCACAAGTTAAATAGATAATAAAACCCCAAATTTGTATACCCATTAATTATTACGTACTATCTAACTCGGTAATTTAATAGTAAAATTTAATGAAAACTAATTAAGGGTAAATTTGTTATAAATATATCAATTTATGGTAGTTTTTGTAATTTTATTTTTCGTGGTATATTTGTCAATTTGATGTCAATCATCACATATCAAATATTATGAATTTCTTCATTTTTCTTTCAAAATGGTAACACTTTCGGGTATTGAGTCAAAACATAAGGATTGATTTGAAACTTGATAATGGGAGAAAATTTATGCTCTTGGAGCAACTAAAGCTTTTTACCTTCTCAAACCAATTTATAATTATGTTCTCACTGAAGCTCAAAGTTATAGATTCACTAAAGAGCTCCCACTACTCACATGATTGTTGTAACAATTCAATCCATTTCTCTTATTAGGTGTGAGAAGTTATGTTGAGTGAATACTTACCCTACAAGTCTCATGCCTTGTGTAATTACCTCTAATTTGAAATATAATCTATTTGTACCAAAAAATAATTATACAACACAGAAACACAAAAAGTCAATAATAAAGTTATCATATATTAATATTTGAAAACCTCTTTACTCTCGAGCTTTAGTAAGAACTTAGAACTGATTGGCTTTATAATGTGATTGATGAACTCCTTATTTTATGTGCTCATTAAACTTTTGATACATATTTAATTTAACTCACAAATTATATAAAAATATTCAATGTTATCCTTGAATTTGAATATTTTCACATAGTTTGGAGATTAAATTAAACATACACCAAAAGTTTAGAGAGCACATTAAACAAACAAAAAGTTCATGAATCATATTGAACAAATTAAAAATTTAAGAACTACACTCCACATTAAATTAAAATTCAAAAACTATTTATGTTATTATCACAAACTTCTATAAAGAATATTAGTGTGCTACATCCTAGATATTGGATACTTATTAATTATTTTAAATATTTTTTATGCAGCCTTAATTCTTGTACATGTTGTAATTGTAAGGGATTAAATCTAAAAAAAAAATTAGAGAAATTAACTGGTGACTAGTCAAAAGTCAAAAGTCAAAAGTCAAAACCCAGGCCTTGCCTTTGGGTTCTATGTTGTGAATCGAACACAATATGCAACTTGGACACTACCCGAGATCGAAACCAAGTTTCAAAACAATCGTTGATGAATAAGGATTATTTTAAAGAAAGAGTTAAATCAAACATACTCATTATCAGTGTCGTAATAGATAGAACCAATTACAGTATAAAAAATTGTGTCTATGCAAGGCATTTTGGAAAAATTTGTTTCTGGATGAGAACTAATAAATATCTCAATATGTTACCATGTAAATGGCATATTCTATTAGATTAAGTTTCGATAATGAATTTAGGATTTGAAGAAAATCATAAATGTAGGGACGTTTAAAGAACAACATATGAGCATATATAATCTCTGATCTCTTGCATCCTGCTCAGCCCAATCCCCCGAGTCCATGGCCCCATTCAACAATTTTCATGAAACAGGGAAAAGAACAGGAGCAACAGCAATTGTCCATTGGCTCACTTCAGCGTTTCACTTGCGAATCAACAAAATGTGATGCTAGCAGCAGCAGTAGTATCCTTCGTAATCGAGAGCAGAAGCTCACATTTGCTTAGGAGAGTAAAGAATCGCCGATATCACAGTATATGAGAATGCTTTCGTTCTGATGACCATGAATCTTGAACCTGACGTTCATGAGACCTTACTTGAATTTGCAACTTCAACCCAAGATGGCTGTGAAACCTGTGAATCGGGGAGGACCACATGGACCTGATTAAATCACTGTCCGCAGATGTGACTTTCCAGGGCTGGACTTCTGCAGTGCCATAGGAGACACTCCTTGAAATAGCTTCAAGAAAAAGTTCAGATGTGAAACTTCTTCGATATGGATACTACCTGTGACGGAACTTTTGGTGTCGGCAGTAATAGTTCGATAGCCGCACTGTCTATCCGCTGCACATTGATAGCGTAGAGAATGGCTAGTTCTGCTCTAATAAGTTCGATATCAGGACACCAACTCAAATTGTAAAGACTTAAAAAAGTAAATTATATCATTATATGGCAAAGGGAAAACGAAAATGATAATGACTCAAGTGAACAGACAACGCACAAATGAGCTAAAGCTTATCTATTATACAATAGGACAAGATTACTCTGTTAATTCTTCAGGGATCATCATACATCATTGCACCATCATCGCTGAGATAACTCATTGAGTTAAATTGGTTCCTCCATGGTAGCAACTTCAGAAAATTCGCCATGTACAATCATCGACATTTGATGCACCAATCATGAGAATAGCCGCCTCAGGTTCAGTGAAACTTCCCCTAAGATTGCAATCGATAAAGTTTTCAAAACTGCAAGACTCTGCCACCGACTGCATTGAGCTGGAAAGTTGTTGCTTACCCGAGAGGATCTCGAAGATGATCACTCCAAATGCAAAAACATCACTTTTTCTGTAAAACGACCTGTTGTAATTTTTGATATATAAATATATATATGATTTAATTTTTGATTTATGCCTGAAAAAACAACTCCACCATTGGCAAGATGCAAGGCTCCTAGAAATGGACTAGACAGGGCTTCTTTTGGACCCAAACTATGTAATGGGCCTCCTCTCGTGAGCTTCCATTATTCCTTGTGTACCCTGAGCAATCTAATCCCGGTCCTAGCGCTTTCCTTGCTTAAATAAAGTCTTTCTTGTATTTGGTAAATTAAATATTTATTATCTGACAAAAGTTTGGATTCATCTTCCTAAGCACACTAAATCTCTGCAAACTTATTTTTTTAATATATATATATATATATATATATGATTTAATTTTTTAGATATGCCTAAAAAACAACTTTATCATTGGCAAGATGCAGAGCCCCTAGAAATAAACTAGACAGGGCTTCTTTTGCACCCAAACTATGTGATGGGCCTCCTCTTATGCACTTCCGTTATGCCTTGTGCACCTTTAGCAAACTATTCTTTTCAACATATAAAAGATAAATGTAGCTACTTTTGCTGCTTAGAACTTTCGCTATAGTAAGGTTAAATTGTCATATCCACTGCCCAAATGTGACTGGAGTCGTTATAAGAATATGCCCGCCAAATTAAGTAGGTATATGATTATACATTTGTTAGCAACATAAGGAACATAAATAAAGCAATGTGGAAGATGGACTAAGACAAGTTATATGGTGAGGGGTACGCACATTTATTATAATTTAAAACTATGAGTATTTTACTAGGCAAGGACTAGACATAAAAGGTGTTGACTCGGTGATAAACGTGTTCATTCGCGGTAACTATTTAGCAAGAGTGTGGAAATTCGTGAAAAGGTGCTCCCCCGTCAGATTAACTATAGAAACCACACCTACCACCGTGATGGAATGCTACTTCAATAATGTAGGAGCACCTACGTCCAGTAGAGAAAGAAGATAAATCTGCCATTGCCATAAGGCGTAGTCATTCGAATATGAGTTCTACTTTTGTATTTGGATTTTTCAACAAAGGAATACAATCTTGGAGTTGGATTCGCTTTTCTTTTTCCTTTCTCGAAAAAAGAATTAAATAATTATCGCTTAGATTAAGATTTTTTTTTTTTTTTTTTTTAAGGACATAAACGCTCAAAATGCCGAGTGTGAGCGTTGAGAACTCCAGAGAAAACCTCCATGATCAAAGTGAAAAGGTATGGAGACATGGGGTCACCTTGTCTTATACCCCTTCCACTTGCAAAGAAGCCATGAAGATCACCATTTATGGATAAGGAAAATTTTGGTGTACGGATGCATACCATAATAAGCCTTGTGAGATGGTTGGGAAAACCAAACGCTTGAAGGGTTGTCTCTAGAAAGTCCCAGTCAAGGGTGTCGTAAGCTTTCACAGTCTACCTTAATGGCACACTTTGGAACATTAGGTTTGTTGTGAAACCCACTGAAAAGTTCTTGAGCAAGCAGAATATTGTCACTGATTCTTCTTCCTTTGACAAAAGCCGTTTGAGCCGGACTAATCACATATGGGAGAATTGCAGCAATTCTAGATGAGAAGATCTTAGTGATGCACTTGTAGATGTATTACAACATGCAATAGGACGAAAATCGGACACCGATGTCGCATTGGGGACTTTAGGCACGGAGGCATGATGGTATTGTTGACTTCCTTGAGTAGACACCCGATTCAAGAAAGTCCATAATCGCTTCGGTGGCGAAGGGCCCACTTTGTCCCGGTTACATTTAAAAAAAATCGGCATTGTAGCCATCGGGGCGGGGCTTTATTTCCGGCGGAAACATAGCCTCCACGATCTCCGGAGTAAAAGGGTTGGGCGAGAAAGGTTGATCGATCCTCGTGTAGGGGGAATGAATAAACTCCCGAGTTCTGAATAGAGGGCCTCAACCCTAACGGCCGGGGTAAGTTCACCGGAAGTGGCGACAAAGACCTTCGGTACCTCCTTCAAATCCAGGATATCATATGCCATTTTGTCGAGAATAGAAATGATGCGATTACTTAGGTGTCGATGGTTGACCGAGTGGTGAAAGAACTTGGTGTTGAGATCCCTTCCTTCAACCAACGTATTCTAGATTTTTGCTTGAAGAAAGCCTCTTCACGAGCACGGAGCTCATAATAGTCCTTGGCTGCGTATGTTCCTGCACGCTAATGAGCTACTCCCGGGGGTCTAGGTGGAGTGCCTCTTGGGTCAATAGAAGGACTCTTTTTAACTTTGTGGCCACCCTCATGGAGATGTACGAGAAGGCTTCTCTATTTAAGCTTTTAAGTCGCCCTTTTAGCAACTTGAGTCTCGCATAAAGTTTGTATAGGGAGCACGAAACTTGAGCCTCCCAAGGCTAATAACTAAAGCGAAAAAGTCGGGGTGACCCGTCCACATATTGAAAAATTTGAAGGGAATACGCCGAGACCCTGGAGCAAGTATTCTCACAACCATAGGGGTATGGTCTGATAGTCCCGGTGCTAGGAAAGAAGCTTCCGAGAAGGAGAAAGCAGAGGACCAGCAGTTGTTGACCAAGACCCGATCAATTTTGCGTTGCTTTCTTCGAGTGCCGGAGGAGGTAGACCAAGTAAACCGGAAACCCACATATCGAAGATCAAAAAGTTCAGCTTGATCCAAGCATTGCTTGAAAAGAAGATAAATCTGCCATTGCCATAAGGCGTAGTCATTCGAATATGAGTTCTACATTTGTATTTGGATTTTTCAACAAAGGAATACAATCTTGGAGTTGGATTCGCTTTTCTTTTTCCTTTCTCGAAAAAAGAATTAAATAATTATCGCTTAGATTAAGATTTTTTTTTTTTTAAGGACATAAACGCTCAAGTCATCTTAATTCAAAAGCCTTTATATACATAAATCATATATTTCACACCAACGCGGGCTTTATAGCGTATTCTCAATGGATTCTATCCAATGTCTTGCTTTTTCTTTTGGGGAAAAAACCTAATTAATTTATTCATTCTGTCCAATGTTCCCCCTATTAAATTTAGTGTCTTAGAAGTAGATATGAAGGATATGCTCATTGCCCAACTCACCCCCACTTGCCTACTCTTCTTTACCACAAATTTCTCATCTCTCTCTCTCTCTCTCTAGCTGGCGGTGCAAACAGGGACAAGCTGGTGGCCACGAGTCATCACATGCGGTTTCGCCCCCTCTTTGTCACAGGGATTCCCTGTGTCCCTGGAGATCCATCAATTGAATTTTCTTGTTTATTCGTTAATCCCCATGATTAGAGAGAGACGCACATCTGAGAGTTATTATATAGACTCATTCCCATGACCATATTTTCTGGTAAATATCAAGTCTCGACTTGCTATGATTGCATATTCATTCTTAAACAACGATCAACCTAATTTGATTTTATCAAGCGAATCAATTACAATACGTGGCTAAAAATGGATCTTCAACGATGATTAGTTTGGTTAGATAAAATGGATCTATATCGCGTTTGTCACGCCCATTGATGTCTGTTCTGTTTTCAATGACCCAACAAGCTCCTTTCTCTAATTTCTTTTTTTCTTTTCACATTGATACTTTCTTGGGTTCTTGATTCAATATCCTTAGGGTGAGATTCTCTCCTAAAACCTTTTGGTGCGGATGATTTGGTAGGCGATGTGATAGGATACTTTACTTTCCTCCTGCAAAAGTGCATGTTATATCCAATGCTTTTAGCCTTTTTTATTATATTTAAAATAAAATAAAAATAAAAAACCAATGCTTACCATATTCTTGCTGGTGATAGTCTAATGCAAACAATGACAGATAGGGGTTTTTAGCTTTTTGCGGATGGATGATCGCTTTGTAAGTAACGATAACATGCCAATTGGGAGTGTCTGAAGAGAAAACCACCAAAACTCAGATCTGATCTGCCTGACTTAGCCACCCAGCCCTTTTAATTCAGCCCCGACACGCTCCCTGTCTTCTCTCATTTATGTTTTCCCTCATGTCTTTTTTTTTTTTTTTTTTTTTTATTATTAAATCTAAGGTTTCTTGATGTTTGCTAAGAAAAAAAATCTAGGGTTTACTGATGAACCGTAGGAAGTCCAGCAATTTTTTCTGAAAAAAAAGAAATTGTCTCTATTAATTACATTACATGTGCAGAGAATAATTACGAGATGCAAATTAATCTTAACCCATGAAATTCTCAAAAGTATAAGAAGTTATGAGCAAATATCTCTATCAGAGTTAGATCTATGTCCTTTGGGCGTTTTGATGGTGGTAGAGAGTTCTTTCTAACTTGCCATGCCGGGATGAATCAATCATAATCCATTTTGCTTATGATATTGGAGATATGAAATTGAGATAGGAAATTGGAGATAGGAAATTTGTAAAATTATACTATACAAAGCCAACTTTCAAGTTTGGTGTGCACTTTTCACATGTCTAAAATACCATTCATCTTATCTCGATACAAAAACGTTATATAAAATTATATTAATTATTAAAACTCGTTATCTCCGGATGATCACCTAACGAATATCCTATTTCGATGAGCACATGTCCTCGCCTTTGAAATATTTACCCTTATTGTCGGTTGGAAATCGTCAGAGTTCATCTCATATGGTCATACATATGGTGCCGTGTGGAGGAACTGGAGTACGACAGATTCACACCATGAGGAGAAAAGGATAGGCAGCATTACCGCACAGCTTAATGCTGACCATCCAATGATAAGAAAAGTTAACGGTTTCCTCATTAGATAGATTTTGCTTCTATACTTGTATTTTGATGGTCACTGCTAATAATAATAATAATAATAATAATAATAATCTCCTCTCCCTTGATCATAGTAATACAAGTGTGTTACTGGAATTTTTTTTTTTCGGCACGTCGACTTAAAAAATGGATTTTGAGCCATAATCTATTTATTTAGACGAGACAAAGATATCCTGCATCTATAGATTAATTCAACCCGACGCGAGGGTTAACCACCGTGGGAAAAAAATCTTTGTTAACACTAATTTAGGATTAACCAAATAATAAGAATTACCAATTGTCAAGTGGACAGAGGAGGACGTTGAGAATTCAAGAATTAGTCCAACTACCCAATTCTAAACAGCTAATTGGGCAGCCAACCGAACACCCGATAAAGAATGAAGACCGAATCCTTGGAATTCAAATCCACCAATTCCCCAAATTTACACAAACCCTCTTTGACCCAACCAAGTTGGAATTCAACACAAGTAACCCCCAATTAGATCCGTTGTCAAATGGACAAGTGGAGTCGAAAACTGCTCCAACACAAAATGGCCTATTTTTCATCAAATGCAAATCTAGTGACCTATACACTTACATATTTAATCAAATTTAAGAAAATTCATAACTAAATTGAAGTGAGAATGCATGAGAATCGAAAGAGTCACGAAGATTAATTTGGTCAAAGTAAATTTTGGGTTATACTATTCTAAATCATTTAAGACTTATTTATCAAAACATAAGTAACTTATAGAACAATCTAACCCATCAAATATAGATTAATAAATAAGTTTATGATTCATTTCAATAAGACTATTCCCAATTGGCCAATCCGATCCAACAAGTTTGGGTAGCTACTCTATCCTTTTCTTTTTTCTAAAATAAATCATTTTTTTAAGGGATGATGTGTCGGGCTCTTCTGGCTTTTCAGGTCATAAGGAGATTTGATGGAGGGTTTTGGATAACATGAACACCATCGTTAATGATAAATTGAATCGAATCGAACCGAACCCTGAGCCCCCTGGGTGGCCACTCGTTACGGTGACTCCAAGGCTGCCTTCAAGACACAGAACGACGATTGAACATCCGCTTTAATCTTTGTAACTGACGCCGTCAGTGTCTCCGTCCGTTTCTCTTTGGCTCCATCTCCTAACTGTCACCAACCATTTATAATTTTATAGAACCCTTTTTTTTAATTCTCTTCTCTTTTTTTTCCTTGTTTTTTTTTTTTTTGCCCTCTTTTTGGCTGATGGATCAGGACAGGACAGGCGGTCTGACTTTTTGCTGGTTTTTATTTTTGATTTTTCATTTTTTTTGTTGCCTTTTGTTTTCCTTTTAACTTTTGCGGTGCTATTAATTGGAATATGGTGTGAATTTTTCGAGAGAAGTCCAGGTTTTATCCAATACGACGCGGCCTAACTTGGAATTAAATAATTTGACACTTGAATACAAATTTTGCACGGTCATTACTAAATTTGGGGTAAGCTTAGCCATTTATTTTTAAGTTAATATTACGAAAAACTCAAAACTCATACATCTATTAATAAATTTATCCTAATTTCAAACCGGCAAACCTCTAATAAATTTATTCTCCATTATTTTTGGTTAAATTTTATTGTTAAAGTACTAGGTTGGATTATACAAATTTGGGGTTTAACTTTATTTATCGTAGGTATACCGATTTATGATTTTTCGTGATATTAATCTAATTTCACGAAAATTAATGAAGGATAATTTCATTAAAAATATATCAATTTATGATTTTTGGTAGAATTTGTCACTAGTATACTGATTTGAGATTTTTTGTGGTTAAAAAATTAATGTATTAAATTTTTCACATATATATCAGTTTAAGGTTTTTCATATTATTAACCTTTTGATTTTTTAAATTTTGATTTAATTTCTGTATTTTGTTTATTTTATCAAGAGATAATTTCTTACGATAACAGGACTTAAATATGACACGGATTTGCATTAGAGCGATTCTAACTCGACTCGATATCAACATGAACCGACACATTATCATTTATCTAAATGAAAGAAGATCTTGTCCAGTAACACGAATCTGCGGACATGACACGGTTCGTCGGTCCTCGTAAATGGCATAAGGGGAAGTGGAGAGAACTCTTGGGCATAAAGAGAAATTCCCATTCTAGAGGGAGAATTTTGTACCCAGGTGCCTTTTCAAAGATAGATCTTCCAATTTCGAGCTGCCCATACGCATGAAAAGTAAAAAAGAAAGAAAAAGAAAAATTGTTCTTTACTTAAACCTCAAGAACAAGAAATTCTGGAGTTCGCTTTTGATGATTTGCCCCTTCAGTATACCTTTTAGGCCGTCTTGTCACATAACAAGATGGTAGGCCGGTTACAGCAACCAAACTAGACCACGTCGGCTCTTCTTTTTTTATTCTTTTTTTAGGCCAACAATGGCCTCGCAGTATAAAAAAATTTAGGGATTCTATCCCCTGCCTGCCCTACCATAGTCCGTTCCTTATTCTTGAAATCGAGAATTGGCCAATTGGATTTTCGGGCCGACTCTAGAGTCAGACCTAACTATAGGTAATACAATTACTATTTTAGACAAGAAACCATGCGAACAATTTATGTCATGGTGCTTTCTACATTGATAGATTTTATAAACTAGTCAAGTTTGAAAGCTATCTCCAACATATTTATCTTTTTTACTGAATGGTTAAAAAAAGTAAATAAATTGACCTGATCAAGACTAGTTCTTTCTATTTTCTTATCGAGAAACTTACTAAATCCACGTGTTAATGATCTAAGTTGGTTGAGGTTGTTCAATTTGATCCGAAATGAAATCGATCAGGTTGCTTGCCCTTAACGGCAATTGGATAATTATGGAGATATAAGGGATTCTAAAGCTCAAATGCTTAAAGTTAACTGCTATGATATTTATTTAACCTATAAGATGGGATAAATATAATTTGTTTTTTAATAAAGGGTTAATAGAATTGCTCATTATTTGTATTATCCAATACGGCGACCAAAGTTGACTTGTCAGTGTCAAGAGTTCCATTCTAATCAAATTAGTTGACTTTTAGGACAACGTAGTCATCTCTCTATCCTCTATAGCGATAAGACAAAACGACCCTTAAGTTCCTTTTTTTTTTTTTTTTTTTCACTTTTAGTTTCCCAAATAAGCAATAAAATTTCGATACTTCTCGAACTCGGAATTGCAAATAAAATAATTAGGATCAATGCTAAAAAAATTAGTATATTTATGAATAATTTATTTCAAATTAATTTTTTAATTATAAAAATCATAAATCGATAAATTTGTGATAAATTTATCCATAATTAGTTTCAATTTGGAATTTCACTCTTTATTTGTTACAGATGTATCAATTGTGATTTTTCATATATTAATTCAATTTAATGAAAATTATAAAATGATAAATTTATCATAAATATACCAATTTAAGGTTTCCGTTTAAAATAAGTTTATCACCAATTTACAATTTTTTATGATCAAAAATTGAGTTTTAATATAATTATTATAAATATATTAATTTGAGATTTTTGGTTATAAAAACCTAAATAAGTATTAGGAAAACTAGTTCCGCCAAGCCAAGGCCAGAGCGACATTGCGTTGGCAGGCTGCGGTGAATTTCTTGGGCAGCAACAATTCTGTTGGCTCGAGCATGTTGACCAGAAGAGTCGCGTTGGACACGGAAGGCTTCGCTTGGCGGCAATCAACACGCGGTTCTATCCAAAGAAGGGAATGAATAAAATAAAACACAGAAAACGAGAATAAAGGCCAAAGACCAACTTCCTTGGATTCCTCCCAAAGGTCAGATGTTTCACGTTTCCCCTTTATTGCTTGCGCAAATCACAGGCTTATTTTCCTCATTACGTTTATAATAAATGTACTACATATGTATTCTTTTAAGCTAGCGGGAGATTTAATTTTAATTTTTTATATATATAATCAAAGAGCATCGACATGGAAACCCAACTATCTAAAAACTTGTAAAATGCCTCATAACCCCATCAACTAGTTAAGTTCAGACTTATGAGTCGCAACCTATGCAAACGGTCTTATTCAAAGTAATTTATGCATATTTTGTAGAATTCGAATTGGTGACCTTCAGTTATTGAGCTAGAAATTTCTCATGTCCCAATCAATTGGGTCAACCTTAGTTTAGTTTTTTTATCCTTTTATAAATAAATTGCGATATACAGGGGTTCCTCTCCTTCAATAACTTTGTTTGATGGAGAATTGTATAGATTAAGCAATGTACAAGTCAAAACCCTATTTAAACCCTTTTCACAAGGTTTGTTTTGCTACTTTATTACTCAGTCGTTGTGGTGTATTCTACTTAATAAGAGGCTACCCTCCTAATTTAATAAGTACTATTGAGTATGATCTATCTTTTCTTTTTGCTAACAAATGAGATCTTTAGAGGCTCTATGAGTATTTGACATACTTTTTGTTGGCTATGTCCAATCTTCATATTCGCAGTGCAATTCTCGGAGCGCACAAGGTCCTCATTTTCATAATGTAAACTTATATTTACTTCTCACCCAAATATTGTTGCGATAGATAGTTCATCATTATATTAAAAAATGCAGTTGCCTAGAGTTCGATGATCTCCTTGTCTCCATATGCATCAAATAATCATTGAAAGATGCATATGTATATCGGCAATCGTGATAAAATATCCAATGATACAATTGAAATATAGATTTAAAGAGAAGGTACGAATTTATTTGCCACTCGAGCAGCCTCTATTGAGTTCCGCACAAATGATGGGGTAGCGGATAGAAGGAATCCGGACTATGTGGTGAGCTTCGGCTGTGAGAAGCTGACAAAATCGGACCCATGATGCCATTGCCATGGCATTTCTGTGATTCTTCCCAAATTGGTGTGTGTGTGTGCGCGCTTGTTCCCCGGCCCCCACCTCCACGGTTTCTGGACACCCCGCTACCCATGTGATGCACATCGCTCCTCATTTAATGATTATCTCAACAAATTTATTTTTTTTGCTCTTGTGGATCTGATGGATATTTAAGTAAATTTGGTTTTCAAGGATATTATTCTTCCAGCACTATTGGGTCGATTTAATAAACAGAAAAAAAAAATACACATTTGACCTTGAACTTATATTCTAATGTAGTCATATTCCAATGTAATTTTTCCAGTTAATTTCTATCGAAAATCGCTGATATAGCGATCTACAAGTTGTCTAAGTCGCATGCCATATAGGACACTGGTAATGGCTGGACACCACATTAGTAATTTTCATACGGAAATTGCTTGGAATGGTTACATTGGAGGTTTGCACAAAGATTTAGGATTATATTGACAAAATCAAAAAATTTAGAATTAAACTAAAATCTGTTCAATGGGCTTAGAATTATTATAGAAATTAACCTTCAAAAACTTATGATAAGTAATTAAGTTCTCATACTTATGTAATTTTTTCAATCAAATCCTTTGATCTTTGATTTGGGCAAAATGAAACTGATGTGTTTATCAACGCTTGCCAAAAGCCAGATTGGAAAAAGATCAGCATCACCTTAGGCCATCAATTCGTTCAAACCAAACGAAACTACAAGAACAACAACTCATGATGCGATTGAGCTTGATTTCTAATAGCCTTCTTTCCATTGTGGTGCAATAAAATCAGAGTTTGCTTAGGAGCGGCACGCATCGATCCATTACCTTAAACGTGCTACAGTTGCCTCCCTCAAATTTACTAGATAAAAAAAATTTCTACAAATTTCAAGATGTGCTTGATTGGAAAAATTATAAATTCGAGAAAACACATCAAAAAAAGAGAAGACGGAAAAATTGGGGACCAAAGGCACCGTTTATCTTTTTATCTTTTTTTTTTTCCTTTCTTTTATTCTATTTTCACTTAAACAATATTCGATTCCAATGTGCTCCCAAGAGAAAGGTTAACCGAACGCAAAAATGCGACTCGAAGATCTGAATCGAGCAGCGGTTGATTACCTTTTACTTTTTGGAAGGGGGATTCGTTGAGTTCAAGTTTGTTTGTTCTAGAGAGAAAAAGTAGAAATTAAATCAAATGGGAAAAATAATATTAGAGGGGGGGAGGTTTGTGTAAGAGTCACGTAAACAAAAACCTTTGAATCTACGCTTGCAGGTCTCCCTATATCTCTCTCTCTCTCTCTCTCTCTCTATATATATATTATAATATAACTTTTCTAGACTTGGGGAGACTTTTCAATCGATCTGCTCAACCAGAACCGGTTCCCGGAAGGTAACCGGAAACGTCGAGGTCCCAGATCTCCCCCGTTCCTTCACGTCTGTTAATTATAGTACCAAATATCTCCCACCAGACTCGGCATAGCTAATTTGAGATACTATCGTCCCTTCTAATCACATTGACTGCACGTAAACTACTTTGGAAACTTGCATTTTGTTTAGTGGAATTTTCGGTAGTCAGTTTCCCGCTCTATGCCTCTAAATTTTTTTTTTTTAAATATATCTCCTCGTTCCTAGACAAAAAAAATGGGCCTGCAAACAAATTTATCTATTCATAAGGTGGTTCAAAGAATACCCCTGATCAATTTGGTTTTAATTATGATTTATGCACTTTGATTATAGTAGAAGTAACCATTGATCTCTTCCCATAGATGTAGACACACTATGAAACCATATAAATAACATGTGTCGGTTTACTTTTTTGTTGTTCGTATTTCACAAGACTAATGCAAAAAGAAAATACTAAAATTAACAGCTGAAAAAGTTCGTAAAGAGATATCATGAAATATAAGTAAATTCATTTGGTATGTAATTATAATATCTCTAACATTACTTTATATTATTTTTCGAGAACAATGAGAGCATTTCTTCGATATATGTGGCATTTGCATGCATTTAACACTGCTTATTTGATATAGAAAAACTCTTAATTTCCATCCACGTTCACAAGATTAGGTTATCGTATTTATAGACCATAACATGCACATGTTAACGAATTAATTTTGCATTATTATATTCCGGCTCTATGTTATTCTGGTTTTTACTAGGGATATTTACACAATTTTTATAAGGGATATTCCGAGGAATGCTAATGATCGATTAATTAACATGATTCTCCATCTTTTTATTTAAATTTAAGTTCACATTTCATCGATCCGAGTGAGAACTTCAATCATTGTCACCCCCAACCACAACTTGCTCAGTTGGAAACTATAAGACTAATTAATGGTTTTTTTAATTAGGATGAAGCGTCGGTCTCGGCAATCATGCCTTCAAAAAATCTAAAAGTTGACCTTATTACATGTGTCATTTAATGAAAAAAAAGAAAGAATAATAGACATCTCCAATAAAAGCAATAAAGAATGACTCTTGGAATATAAAGAAGAGGATGGCCAAGTCAAGGTTTAAATATAAGAAAAAGAGATATTGTTCCCTCGTATCCCAATTCAAGACCGTTAGTGTGCGTTTGTTTTGCAAAAAAAAAAAAAAAAAAAAGAATCGAAAAATATATTTTTTAAAAATGATCGTTCGTGTCGAAAATCAATAAATAGAAAATAATTTTCTATTGTCCATGAGAATATTTAAATAATAAATTGTTGTCAATAATAAAAATATTTTTCATTGACATATTATTTAAAGAGACATAAGCGATTATTTTTAAGAAAATATATTTTAAATTATTTGTCTTCCTCACAACAAACAAAATCTTATTTATGAAATCACTCGCAATCGTTTGTTCTTAAAATCCAAAAAGCGAATTTTATTTCACACTTGTGATTTTAATTTCAGGACGGGTAAATGTGATTTGACAAAAGAGGCAATGAACTCACCGTGCCGATCAAGACCGTGCAGCAGAAGTACCATACAGGCTTAAGTCCAAGTCTCTATGTCTATATATAATTGGATCTACATTTATATTAATTCTTTAATGTTGGACTTTTTTAACATAATTTTCACGTGAATCTTAATAAACACATGTTCGATTCCCAAAGCCATCAATACGAAACAAGAGTCATTTTCAAACCCCTTGTCCTAATTTCGACTCCCATCTTATTGGTTTATTAGCCTGATGGTTTACCTATTTAAGATGAGCTCTCTCTCCGGCGACGAAAACTGCCAAGACCAAGGGAAGGGACTGTGGATATGCTTCAATCAGATGCCGATCCAAGAGGGGAATAAACTAACGAAGGGAGAGGGAGAGGGAGTGCTCACTCAACTACCACGGGTCCGCAAAAGAGAGATTGGTGGTTGTACTTTGACGCACCGGCCCCTCCACGAGATGAGCCTCCCCCTCGCCTTTCTCCTCCCCACACCACGCCTTTGAATTGCTGATTAGGACTCTCGGTGGGGCCCGCCACTGTTACCCCCTCGCGGTGGGACCCTGCCCTGCCCTGCCCTCCCCTATTGGTATTGGTATACCCCCCTCTTCTTTGTCCTATTTCTTTCTTTCCCTTATTTTTTATTTGTATTTTTTTGACACGTGTCCTCCACCAGCGACGGATAGAAAGAGAAGGACTAATTCAATCACGTAATTTAGGCTCGTTTTACGTAATTTAGGCTCGTTTTAAATAACGTCGGTTTTTCTAGACTTGTCTACCGTGGAATGATTTGAAGGTTATTATTTAGTTCGAGTTATATAAGCTTAGTTCTGACTTTAATGGAAGGGATTAATTTGAGATTTGATTACTATCAAGGTCATGTATAACTAGAGTAATTTTTTTTATGGGGTGGTTATGTTTTATATGTGTTTGATCCTGACTCTAGCTTCAAAGTAAATCGCTTCGACATTAACGGTTTCTCGTGGAGTCAATTATATGACCAAAAAATTGTGTGCTTTTTCTTTGTATAATTATCTTATAAATTGTGATTTGTTAGTAAGTGAGAATTGTCCAATCAATCTTAAACCAATTATAGCAATATCAATTTTAGTTATAAACTATCCAATTTTGCCAGGTTAATCTTAAACCTTTGTGTGAAATTTCAATATAATTATTTTAACTTGTATTGGCTGCAAATCATTAACATAACAATGTGCTCTATAGATTGTCAGTAATGAGTGGACCATCACATCATTGATTTTCGGCAAAAATTAATAATAATAATAATAATTACATTAGAATTTTGCGTAAATTTTTAAGACGAAATTGATAAAATTAAAAGGTTAAAGGATGATTGGGCATCCATATAATAAGTTTAGAACTAATTAGGTAATTTTCTCAACATTTTAGTAGCTTTTAGAAATTTAGTTTAGGTAGCTACATGATTTCTTAATGTTTAAAACATATGATACCAAATGCCCACAAAATAATACATCCAAGCACAACTATGACACGTGGAATGGACCCAAGTTCTTTGCAGCATTAAGTTCAATTTAAAATAGACTCAGCTAGACAATCAAGAGGCGATGAATTGGCAATTCTAAAATTTTTGAGCAATTTTATTCAAGATATCAATGGTGTATAAAATGTGTACCGGGTGTAATAGAGTCTCAAAGTTGTGTATAACTCCTATCAATCTAGACAATAAGTAAAAAGTTAGGATATACGAAATGTGAAGTGGATATTGTGGCTTCAGTGTGCCGCCTGCCCTACTCCACTCTCCTATTTGTAATGGCCTAAGCAAGAATGATATCCACTATGCAATCTCGTGATGTCGATAACCTCTACAAGAAATGCAGCTTCAAACTAGAAGCATATGCAATATTATACATAAAGCTAGTTGTGGCAAACCCAGCTAGTTACATTTTAAAATATTTCACCTTCATTAATATTCCGAACAATTTTGTCTGATTTTTTTTTAATAACTAGGTCTTGTACTTGTTTCTTGACTAGGTGCTTAATCATGATTATTGAATTAGTTCTCTCTAACTGTTTTACATCAAACTCGGGGCATGTGTTAACACCAAACTCTGGATTAGTACTATGATATTAGAATTGTGCATAATGTGGATGTGACGGACATAATTGCTACAGACATGAAGATTCTCTATCTTGTAGCGGTATTTTAATCACTTTTCAATTGTTAATGCGTGTAAATGAACTAAAGCATCAAAGATTGAGATATGTTGAGACAAAGTGAGAATACTTTGAGTCAGTGTGAGGTAGAGGATCCACATCCTTGCTCCCACAATATTGAAATTTTAAGATTTAATATAATATATATTTATAAGTTAGAAACGTATATAAAGACATGACTATATGGAGAACCATTTTTCTTTTTTTTTTTTTTTTTTTTTTTTTTTTTTTGGGGGATTGGTTAGGGCGCTTAGGAATATAAAATTAAGCTGTATAGCCGATCTAAGAACTGTTAGCCGCAATAGCATGAGGAAATTATGCTCAACTGATTATGGTCATGGATTTCGTTAACATAGGAAGGAAAGTTTGTCAGTTCAAAGCATTATCTATCGTGGGTAATTAGTACATTAAAGATAAAAACATCCATTTATTATATATGATTGACAAGAGTCTTATGAGCACTTGCTAATCAGACTCTTTTCCAATAACCTAGGAGCATGTCTATGCTATGCACGGGCTTGGTATTATAATTTTCGTAAAAATGATTGGGTGATTTTTTTTTTTTTATAAGTGAAAGGGTTTTAGCAACTCATTGGTGGCAATTAAAAAATCTCTTAGTGACATAATGTACTTTCTTATATTTTTATTAGGGGAAATCGTCCAACCAGTTCTAGACATATTTTACAAGTACCAATTCAATATTAAATCTTCAAATTTTGTTCATTTAGTTCCAAATCTTTGAGCAAAATTCCTATGTAGTCTTTCTTGCCAATTCTTGCTGGAAAATTGTTGATGTGCCATAGAGGATAGTTGGTGATGACCGCATCACCATGTTAGCAATTTTCAGGAAAAATTGATCGGAATATGATCATATTGGAGTTTTGCATAAAAGCTTAGAGCAAAATTGACAAAATTGAAAAATTTATAATTGAATTGACATTTATATGATAGATTTGAGACTTATTAGGTAATTTTCCACTTTTATTTATGATTTTGTTTTTCCTTTCACATATATCTACTAGTTTATTTACCTCATTAATAAGCTTAATTGACTTTATATTTTTTCTTTCTCTCATTAATCACTTCACTAATGAAGGCAGTACAAAAAAGATTAACTTAGCAATTTTTCATGAAATCACTTAAAAGTAAGTGATTTTATTGACAAAAAAAAAGAATAAGTGATTTTAGTTTCTTTATACAAGAGTCATGCTAATACTTAGGGGCACTTGTAAATAACCAATTTTTTTTTTTAAATTTCTAATGCACTGACCTTGCACATATTAAGTGCAATCAATGCTTTGAACATTAAACTATTCGATGTTGTGTATGCTAACCCAAGGCCCTGAAATTATTAAATGACAAGATCCTTATAATCCTATATCTAGATCTAGCTGAAATTTCTGAAGAGCTATAAGATTTTCTTGTATATTGAGAATTCTTCTACTTTATTTGTGGTTACTATGTTATAGCGACTGTTGATTTCGTATATATGTCCATAAAAAAAAATTGCACGTGAGATGTAACTTAAGAAATTTGAGCAACAACTAGAGGTAAGTATTCTGACCTGGTGAGCCTATTTTATACTAGAACAATAGTTTGGCTGGAGCCTTGAAGTCCATTTCGATTTATTTTGAGGTTATGAATATTTTTTTTTCCATAACTTTGAAATTGACGCAATTGAATGGATTTAACAACAAATCTAGAAACATGGGCATGGAACTCGTGATGACAAAACATAACAAATGTAGACAGTTGTCGATGCTAAAAGAATCATGACAATCTGTAACTATCCATAAATAGAAGTACAATGCAAACGAATAAAATACAGCAATAAACTAACAGTGGACAATGCCCAAAAACCGGCACAGTGAATTTTTGAGGTGGAAAAATGATCATCAACAAGGATTTCCAATTCAACTTAGGTAATGGGAACCATATGAGCGTTTCGAATAGGTATTATGGTTTTGAAACTCCTCTGGATTTGAGACTTGTGGCCAAACGTTACACAAATTCCTGTTTTGAACTCGAATTCTACTTATTTGCATGTCCTGTAAACTTGTTGGTAGTCTCTTCTGGTAATTATACAAAAATAACAAACGAAAGTTAATTTATTTAAGGTTGCACTGTTTCCACCCCTAGAAACTAAATCCACCCCTTTTTTACTAAAAATGCAAAATTACCTTTCATCATTCAATTTTAATTTAAAGAGTTAGCCCCAAATTTATTTACTTTCTTTATTTTTATTCTTTTTCTATTTTTATTTAGAATATAGTTGTCATAATTAAACACTTCGCATGTTTTGTGTTTGTTTAATGTGACTATCTCGCGTATGTTAAAGGCATCTTGTTTTCTTTTCATTTTTAGATTTTACTTTCGTTAAATAAGTTTTGTTGAAAATAATAATTTCCAAGAAATCTAGTTGTCGAGCATATTATGGGTTGATTGTCAGGTAGAATCTAAAATTTAACATAGACAATTTAGTAAAACAATCTCATCTTTATAAATTTTTATTTTTTATTGTGCATATCACCATCAAACCCATTTTTATCTTGATATTTTTTTGGAAATACTTCATGAATGATATTAATTTTTGCCAATGCAGAATGATGAGATTTCATTGGCATTTAGAAAAAAAAACATTTCTTATTTTAAGAATGTTGTGATTTAATTACATTTCATTTTTTTGAAGTTTCTCATAGAATATACCTATGATTTTATTCTAGAAATTCTATAGAGTTCTTTTTTCATTGATCATCCCATTATATGTATATGTGTATAAAAGAAAACTAATAAGAAAGAGCTTAATAGCAACACACACAACAAATTTGAAAGTTTATAAACAAGTAATTGCATTGAATAATGTCTATTGTTAAGAATTTTATAAATCTACTTGGCAATAAATCGACAAGTTTGTTAGACAATATCTTTGTTTTTTTTTGGGTCAGAGTTAGACAACATCGAAAACAATTATATTTCTTGATAGTTTTCCTTTTTGACAAAATTAAATTCTACATAGGTAAAATCTAATACTAAATTGAAAACATAGTACCTTTATATACATGGGATGTCCACAAGAAAAAAAACAAAACATGTGAAATCTTAATTATGGCAACTAGATTTTACATAGAAAGAGAAAAACTGAAAAAAGAAAGGAAAGTAAATAAATTTGGGCCAACACTTTAAATTACAATTGAATGATTGATGCTTATGTAAATGCTTTCGAGAGCCATGCTTAAGAAAGGCAACTGGCGAAGTTCATTAACTGCATAGCAAGGCTTAAAAAGAAAGATAAAGTTTCATTACAAATTTCGTTACTCATGTATTGGCACGGTTATAGATGTGAAAAAGAAAGCAGAAAGTTTAAGTGATGCAACCCAATTCTCACCATTTTCATTTGAGTTTTCTTGACTTAATAATTTAATGTCAGCCTGATCGGGTCCATCCACTTTAGTCGAATCATTTCTTTACTCGACAATTTTGCATTTTGGTCGAGTTCTGTTGCAATAATCACTTAGAACGCTAATGATGGTCTCGAGAACCTTTTTTCACTTTTGTACCCATCATTAACAGTTGGAATTTGTGATAATTATCCAAAAGTCTTAAACCAATTATATAGCGACTAATCCAATTTTAAAATTATTAAGTGTGCTAATTCAGTCCTAAATATTTTGATTATTCACCAATGTAATTTTAAATAGTTTAACAATTTGCCAATATAATCATTTTGACTAATTTTGGTCGAAAATCGTTGATGTGGCAACTCAGCCAGTGGTAATTGTCCTATAAACACAGTTGGTGCTGACATGAATAATCTTTACAATTTTAAAAAAAATTGAATTTTTTTTTTCTTGTTTGTGAAGATTGCCCTTACCAAATCTAACAAGGGTCACTCTCATTAGTGACCGAAAATAGGGAAAACAGAAAAAAATAAAGAAAGAAAAGAAAAAAATGAAAAAAAAATCAGAAAATTCTAAAAAACTATAAAAATGATCAATTTCAATGCCGACCATGTCGACGATTAGCATCCATATTAATAATTTTCGGTCAAAATTGATTGGAAAGATTACGTTGGCAAATTATAATATGTTTAGGATTAAATTGAAACAATCAAAATGTTTATAATAAAATTAGCTGTCTCATGTTAGGTTTAGGAGTTTTCGAACAATTTTCTCATTGGAATTCTTTTCTTATTTCAAAACTCGCCAAAAATGCTTTTGGTCTTTTCTTTTTTAGATGCTTAGTGTAGATCCTTTGATGACAAGTTATGTTTTTCTATAATTTCGGCTTTTGGACGAAAACCAAAAAATCTTCTTTGTATTATCTCACGCTTTAATTTTCTTTTGAAGAGTATTGGAAAAAATAATTTTTATAGTGTGTGTTCGTTTTATGAAAAATAAGCGATTTAGAAAATACTTTTTGAGAAATGACTGTTTATATTGTTGAGAAAAATAAATGAATGGAATTTTTTTTTAAACGGCCATGCAAATAGCTAGGTATAAATTGTTATGACGATGAAAATCTCTTCCATTAATAATTTTTCTAAATGATATAAACAATCTTTTTATGAAAAATATTTTATAAATTATTAATATTTCAGGAAACGAACGAGTATCCTGAATTCAAATTTTTTAATGATTGCTATATCCGTTGATAATTGTTAACGTGTGCCTAATTCTTTTTTCTATTCAAGGGAATTTCCCAAATAGCACGAAATTAATCAATCCAGCGCGATTCTTGGGAGCAAAATGATGTTCCTGCTTAAGGAGAAACGTGCTACAACATCTTGAGAAACCGAAGCTTCGCTCGTTCCTCGGAGCATTGCAATATTTTCCAGTCCAATGATGTCCTTTTATCAATTATTATCCCATCCCAACCCCACTTCTCTGTCCTAAAAAGCAAATAACAAAAAAAAAAAGGGAAAATGGGGAAACGTGACAAAAAAAAAGAGAGAGGACTCCACGTGGCACCACGCCATCGGGTCTAGGAATTCGGGAGGAGGAGGGAAGAGAAGGGAGGGGTTTTACGGTTGGGAACTGGTCCAAGAGAGGTTTATGGTTGGATTGGGGGAGGGCCACCGGCTGCAGCCCGTCGCGAGGGGCTTTTACCGGCTCGTCCGGTTCTGTGGTCAATACGGACTGGATATATATATGGTGATGGGTTTTAGCACTGTTTTCCGGGTAGTTTTCCTCATACAAGAGAGGATAGATAGGGAGACAGGAGAGAGAAAGAGAGGGGTTTTTGTCCTCTGTCCCATTGCAAATATTTAACATAAACCCACAAGAGAAGAATTTTCATTTCAGCCCAAGATAATGAGAGATCTTACCCATTAGAGATTGAGAGAGAAAGAGAGAGATTTTGATTTCATGATGCTTCGTTTTGATCTGGGTTCCTTCGATTCCGCTTAGATCTCTTCCGGCGACTGAGGTTTTTCCGGTGCGGAATTGTCCGAAATTCGGATAGAATCTTCCGGGAAACTCCCTTTTTATCCTTCCTTTGCTGAATTGCCAGGAGAAAACCGTTAGTATTTTGAAAATTTGGCATCTCGATCGCACCAAACCACGATCGGACAGCGTACCGGAAGCCGCGATCGCATCACGAGGTGAGTTAAATTTCGCAATTTTGGTGTTCATGCGTCGCGATCTTCTCGTCTCTTGATCTGTCGTTCGGGTTGATCGTGGAAATTGTCCTTTTTGTTTTGTTTTGTTTTTTTTTTTTTTTTTTACAATTTTTTTTTTGGCGAAGGCTGATGGGAATTTCCGTCGGACTTTGCGAATGTCTTGCGGAGTTCTGTGGACGTGTTGCTTGGGAAATTGGTTTTGCGAAATTGGGTTTTGGATCGAGATCTGATTGGCGAAGCTTGATTACATCCGCTTGCTGTTTGTCTTCGTTTTTACGTCATAAGCTACTATTTTTGATTCGACGGAGCTTTTGGAACTGCCGAAGCTCGACTTCTGTTGGCCGGGAAGATTCTTTCTCGCGTATGAAATGACTCGCGAATCAAAACTCTTTTATCTGATCGTTATGATTCGCACAGTCTGATTCGACATCGACCGAGCACAGCTTTGATCATGCTTGTTGCGGTAGAAATAGGTTCTTGTCGAGAAATTTCTGCAGAATCCGAGATCTGGGTTGGTGCAAAATTCTACAATTTATGGTCATTATGTCCCCGATTCTGCTATTCAATGGCCACGGACCATTGGGGTTCTGCTGTTGAATTGTTGTGAGGGATCTGGTTGTGATGCAAGATCTGAAGTCGACATGACTCGTGCAATTTAAATGGGACGATCAGCACATTTTGGTGTGCTGACATTTCTGTGAATTTTGAACTGGTCTTTCTTTTGTGTGTATCATAGGAACAAATGAGAGCTTTGACTTTATTTTGGGCAAGGATCAATTATGAGTTCTTGTTCTTTTTGCTGATTACTGATTCTATGAATGGGTCTTGGGTGGTCTTGTTCATTGTACGGTTGTCAACTACTTTAGGCAGCGAGTTGAAAGAATTGTGGGGGGTATTAGCCAATGGATGTAGCAAATGCTGTCTCTATATCTGTTTGGATTCGACGACATATCAGAAGTATGGTCGTATCTCAATGATCTGTTATGATATTATATGATGTCGACCTTAAATGTCATCCTACTGCACTTTCTTTTCTCCTGGTATTTGGCTGCATTTACTGATATGTAGCTCCTTCACAACCTTGCAGTGTTTTTGACGGCCATGCATATCTGAGCTATGGTTATGAAGAAGAGTCTGGGTAATAGAACAGTTGGCTTTCAAGTCCCTATTGTTCCTCGAGCTCCTAGATCAGCTAGAGTATGTACCTCATTCCATTTTAAAATGTTTGATTTTTACTCACCGGAATGTTCAATAATTGAATTTGGTTTTGCTTAAAGCAGAGGGGTCGGCAGAAGAAGGGGGCAGATGGTAATTATATCTGTGCAATTGAACTGCTTGCTTCTTTAGCTGGCAAGCTGTTGCAGGAAAGTGAAAGTTCTTCTGCTTCAAACAATGCATCTGAAGAAAATGATCAGCTTACCATTTGTAAGGATGTCATTAAGCAGGAAAGGCAAGATGTGGATAAACCACTGAAAGCCGAGTGCATTGAGCAAGCAAGTTGTGAAGAGAGTAACTTTGTGTCTGAACATGGTTTAGAAAACAATGAGCAGAAGT
Organism: Corymbia calophylla; assembly: GCA_014182845.1. Classification (NCBI taxonomy): domain Eukaryota; kingdom Viridiplantae; phylum Streptophyta; class Magnoliopsida; order Myrtales; family Myrtaceae; genus Corymbia; species Corymbia calophylla. The sequence continues at coordinate 7,812,976 of CM024702.1, forward strand.
TTTCTTTGCAACAATCACAATCTCAGCATGATGCCTTGTTAGACTCCACTTCAACATTTTCTGGTTCTGCTAAATCAGAGAAGGATAGTAATTTGAAGCCTGCAATTTGCAAGAACAGGATCAGGTATGGGATGTCTGGTAATTTAGCGGGGACAATTCCTGGTTTTGGGCCCTCTTTTGGTCTTAATGTGGAGAAGCCAGGAAAGGGAGATGTTGATTTGGCTGATCGTTTGAAGGATTCAGTTGAAAATTCTAGCAAGTATCCTGCGATGACGAACATAGGCGACCAAGTCCAGAAGCCACTTTGTGGGAATCCTCATCCAGTTGCCTCTTTCCCCAGTTGTAGGAATAACATTAACATAGGCAGTAGAGATGGTGACGAAAAGTTCCCTAGGTTTAATAAATGTAGCAACAAAATTAAAGCTTTTAGGCATACACAACGCATTGGAGACCGCAGAATAAGGAGGCTGCTGACATCCAAATACTGGAGGGCAGCTCCAAAGTTGAAGGATTGTGAAACTTCAAAAGCTGGTGAGCTCTTATCCACTTTGTTTCTTCCTAGAATTGTTGAGATCCTAACATTTGCACAGGGTCAAGTGATGATATTCTTGATTGCTCTGTTTCAGATGGTGAGATGAAGCCTTTTACTCACAAGAGGAGAACTTTTTACAAACGTGAAAGGTATAACAGTGACTGCCTTTATAAGAGGAGGAAGTTACTTGACAGAAGTTCAATTGTCACTTTTGATGGAGTCTTCAGTGGTGAAAGCAATTCTGGTTCACCTCAGAAGAACATGAACAGTGACAGAAAGAATTCAATTGCAATGATGCATGGAGGTCTGCTCTTACATTATAATTTATGTCAATTTTACAATTTTTTATTTCTTCTTCAATGTGGACACTGCAATTTTCTATAATTTCACTGATTTTATCTGTTTTTGGCAGAAAGTGGAACACCCTCATCAGTCTTTGGTAGCCAAGCATCCAGTCATGCGAAGGATTCTCAGGGTAATTGGATGTCTTAACAAATGTGTTCTTCATTGATCCATTGTATCTAGCCATTTATGAGGCACTTATATATTTGATGTCCTTTCTTACAGTGAAATTCAGCATCAAGTCCTTCAGAATTCCCGAGCTTTTCATAGATGTCCCTGAAACTGCAACTGTAGGTTCACTGAAGGTATGAACCGTGACATTCACCAATTCTTCCATAGAAGTAAAGAAGGTTTTGATTCTGGAGATACTTCATCATGAATGTAGAAAAAGAAAAAGAGAATGCTTAAAACCATGCTTACAATGAACTTCTGCCTATTTCAACTGGTGGGAGTTCAATTTTGTGCCCATGATCTGCATCATTTTCGCTTTGTGACATTTTCTTGTCTATTCGCATGCTTTTGGTTCTGCATCATGTATACTTTCTCGAGCAAGTACATATATATTCTATTGAAGTAAAATGTATCTGCCTTAAAATGGTATCATCCGTCTTTCGACAGAGGACTGTGGTGGAAGCAATGAGTGCTATACTGGGCAGTGGATTGCATGTTGGGATACTGCTCCGTGGAAAGAAGATTAGAGATGATAACAGGACATTGTTGCAGACAGGCATATCTTGTAAAGAGAGTCTTGATAATCTTGGTTTCACATTGGAGCCCAACCTTCAAAAAGTTAATCCAGCCATTGCTTCTGAAGATGTTCCCCTGACGGTACCATATGACATGCCTGAACTCCTAACCAGGTGCTTCAGAGTTGCTTTTAAAATTTTTCAACTTAACAAACAAATAAATAGGGTCGCTTCTAAATTTCGAATGCATACTAGAATGATGGACTTGCTCTGCCATGCATTCTAATTCCTTGCTGCCGTCATTTTCTGCAGTTCTCCGGAAAATTATATATCCGATCCAGGGGTTTCTGATGTTCCATCTGACCCACCTCCACTAACAAATAGCGGCAATGATGTAGATACTAACCCTGAATCCATTTCCCTGCATTCTGACGTTTCATCTGACAAAAAGATGTCAGATTCTAGAGCTCTGGTTCCAGTTCCTGCTATGCCCCTGGAGCCACTAGCTGTTGTCTCAGTGAGCCACAAAAACAAGCGCTCTGAACTTTCCCAGCGTCGCATCAGGAGACCTTTCTCTGTGTCTGAGGTGGAAGCATTGGTTCAGGCAGTTGAGGAGCTTGGAACTGGCAGGTGCGACGCTCTCTCTATATAAATGTGTTGCTGTCTGTTCCTCAGTAACATAGGATATCTTAATTTGGTTTAGGGGGCTCATCTTTAGGACGTGAGTCTAGCTGTTTATAGATAGTGTTTTGACCATGCTTGGTTCTTCAGGTGGCGTGACGTTAAATTACGTGCCTTTGAGAATGCAGACCACCGGACATACGTGGACTTGAAGGTACATTTCTTCACGCTAGCTAGTTGCACCTGGAAATCAATATTTATGTAGTTTAACAGTTGATGAGGCCATGATGTACACACAGATTGACTTGAGAATCTTTCGTGCACCATGGTTGATGATAGATGAACATTTATCAATAGGACTTAAATTTTAGTTGCTACATGTTTTTGCATCTTCTTTCTCATTCATTTTACTTCTGACCTTTGCATGGTTCTTGTAATGTTAGTTTAAACCACATTCTTTCAGCCTCCGAAATTTTATTCTGTTAACGTGGCCTTTTCCCTAACCTTTCGACTGTATTTGGTGCAAGATCCTTCTTCGAGTTTTGCATCTTTTTTCTGTTAGCAGTTATACCTTTGACATATTCAGCTGTTCTCTCATTTTATCCATTTGTGTTCCGCATCAAAATATGAAGGTTCGTATGTTTCAACCATTCTGATGTTCTCCGTGGACTGCGTACAGGATAAATGGAAGACATTGGTCCACACCGCGAGCATTGCACCACAACAGAGAAGGGGAGAGCCGGTGCCCCAGGAGCTCCTGGACCGTGTCATGGCTGCCCATGCTTACTGGTCTCAGCATCAAGCTAAGCAACAGGTGAAGCACCAACCCGCAACTCTAAAGATAGCCAACGAGCAGGCTGACAGGATGGCGATTGAAGGGATGTGAGCCGCAGTGCAGGTTGTACAAAAGGTCACGAATTGTCTGACAGGATGGCGTTAATTTCCTGAAATTGTACAGATCATTCATGTGTAATTCTCACTCACATGATTCTTTGCCAGGTCCCTGCTCAAGGGAGGTCGGCAGTTGTAAATTTTTTCATCGAATAAACACTTTGTTAACAGAAAGTTGTTAATTTGGCGCATTTCTTCAATTCAGTTCATGGAATTTTTTGTAAAGTTCACATCGACTCGGGATACAATTAATGTAATTTGATCTTTCCTTGTACTGTAAAGTTGCGATTCAATTCATTTATTCGACGAGTCATCGTCTTCCTGGTGATATATATGGTTTACCAAGCTTGTTGTCTTGCAACATCTTTTTTCTGTCCTTTCATTGCAGGGTTGCTTTTTTGGTTCTCAAGACCCAGTAACTCTCTATCAATCGCTCAGTGCCAGCTTCAGGATGACTTTAGGCTCCTTCCTTTCTGAATCTCCAAACTTTAGCGTCACAAGCAACTTCTCAAGCAGCTCACGCAACGCCAGCAACGACCCCATTACTGCAAGCAACAAAAGTTCAAAAGGTCCTCCATCTCCTTCTCCCTCTCTCTTTCTCTACGCCAGAGGAGAACATGGACCTTCCCAGCACGTTACTTCATGTGGGGGATGAATCTTTAAAATTCCAAATTCGGGTGTTGTGGAATAATAAAAGAAAAGAGGACATTTGGGTCATTGTTTCATCGTCGGTGGCCGCAGTTGTTGCATCTTGGCAATGATTTCGTGTTGGGTTCCGTCTCGCCTACACAAATGTCTGATCTGTTCGTTCTGTTACGTGAGAGGACTCCCAAGTCCCGAGGCATGTGCACCTTCACATGGTCCGTGAGATTTACGTCATTTAATAATCTCAGAACAATCATCCCAGTCTGGCCTCCTCTCTCTCTCTCTCTCTCTCTCTCTCTCTCTCTCACTCTGAGCCATGCCCTTCAGCAAATTATAAGTTATTTGGGAGTCATTTTGCAATTTTCATTGTGGAAAGTATTACTGGGTGGGCGTTTTTGAAGTTTTCATCTGTTGCAATAATGACTCCTTTTGTTGGAAGAAAAGATTTGATGGCAATCGACTGTGGCATCTCTTTTACCTTTTGCCACTATAAATCGCGGCGGTAATTTGTGTTTTTATTGCAACATGACACTTGGAAAACACTTTTTTAGAAAACTCATTTTCCTGACTTTTAAATTGTTTAGAAAATTGAGTTGACAGAAAATATTTTCGTACTCAATGGAATGGAAAATGTTTTTTTTATCAAAATTAAAATTCAGAAAATTATTTCCTTTTTAAAAAATCGGAAATTAATTTCCAAAATATGATTATGTATCAGCATTTGGGCTAGAAATTTTGTACTTGAGCACGGGAACTCCAATGCTCGTTCTCACGCCCTTGGCAATAGGGTCGAGTCCCTAGCGAGTGGCTTGGGTCTATCAAGGTCAGGCTCGAGACTTTTGCGTCCCAAGCCAAATTCATCTAGGCCTTACTTAGATCCATTGAGGCTGGAGTCGGGATAGTTTGTCTATGCTCAAAATGCTAGGCTCAATAATATCAAGGTTTAGCCTGGGTCCTCGACGCCTGTACTCGGATTCATCTAGGCCGTGCTTGGATCCATCAAGGTGGACCTAGGACATTGAATGCTAGGCTTGGTAATATTGAGGCTAAGCTTGGGTCCTTGATGCCGATGCTCGAGTCTATTGATGCCAATTTTTATTTTTAAATTGTATTTTTATTTTTTTATTTTTTTTTTTATTTTTCCTTCTTCCTCCACTAGTCATTGGGCCTTAGTGATGGCCAACAACCAGCCACAAGAGTGGGCTGGCCATAGGGAGCTTGACTACACCATATCTCGATGAGCTTAAGCCTCACTTGAGGTTGGCGAAGCTTGAGCTCACCCGAGGCTAGGCGAGGTCGGCCCTCACTTGTGACCTATCACCAATGTCCGGTGACCTGCGGAGGAAGAAGGAAAAAAGAATAATAAAGAAAAGAACATAAAAAAGGAAAAAATGAAAATAATAAATATTTTTTAAAAATATATTTTTTTAAATTACAAAAAATTGTTTACATCAATTTGGTCATGTTATGTAGGATGACCGACGCCCACATCAGTAATTTGCGACCAAAAAAGCTTTTTCTTACTAAATGATGAAATATATTTTCTAGTTGTTTTTGGGTCTTAGTCAAATATCAGAAAATATTGTCATTTTCCTAAAAAATAACTTTTCAAAAGATATTTTTCAAAACTATCACATTTTTCCGAAATAAGCGGAGCTTAATACTGCGATATTTTTGTGGGGGTGTTTTGGTGCGGCAACTATAGTTTTGATGTGTAATTGTTCTTGTCAGATTAGCTCTGACAAAGCCGGTCCAAGATTTCGTGACGTTGGTTTCTTAGTATAGTTAATAGTAGCTTAATGCTCAATCTGTACGAGAGACGTTTGATTCTTAATCGTAAATTACTTGCACAAATATAAATGTTAGATAGGATTTCGTCAGAATAGTTAAAATGAAGGTAGCTAGAGATTGAATTCGAAGAAGGTGGAGTAGAATTAGTATCATAAAATGAATCCGATAGAGTCTCTTAAAATTAAATGAGCATCTAACCTCCAATGAAAAGAAAAAAATCTTGTTCTTCCCCAAAATATCAATTTATGTTTGAGTTCGGATTTGAATTTAAATTTGGACTCAATTGAGGATTTAAATTTGAATTTTGGACTCAATTTGGACTCGATATTGTCCAATCGTTTCTCTTTTTTTAAGAAAAAGTAATATAAATGAAATATGAGCTTGTATTGTATTATGACAATAGTAATTAATTGTTGTTATTGTTGTTGGTGTTATAAGGTTAATTCATTTACCCGTTTAGATAATATTTTCCTTTACTAATAAATTGAATAATTAACTCATGTTCTTATAATCAATCCTATATCTCGATTGGATCGGTGGTAAACACCTTTGAAAAGATTGCTTGGAATTAAGAAAGGATTTATTTTTTATTTTTTTGGTTTGTCTATTCCTTTTCTTAAAAATGGTACTTCAATCTGATCCAAAATGATTTCAAATTTAAAATATAGGGTTTAAGATGACTTTTTTTAGTTAGTGCAATTATTTTAACTAGAATATATAAAATAATATGGTATATGTAGAATATGTCTTTTTCGTGTTTCTTGAAAGAGTGATACACAATCACTTGATTTGAGCTATTTTTTCCTATCACCCTAAGAGTTGCATGTTTGAAACGATAGGGACGGAATTTTCACAATTCTAATCGATTAGGCTTATTGTGACAATTCTATTGAATAATATGTCTGGAAAGACCTCTTGATTCCTTATTAAAATTGTTTTGAACACAATTCACAAACTCTAAAATAACAATTACTTGAATATTTGACCATCAACATCTTTTGCCTTTTTTTAACCTACTTTCCTCATAAAAAAGGAAGGAAAAAAGAAATAAAAGAGAAGTAAAACAATAAACAAATTTTAGGTTTACTTCGAATGAAATTCGATTTAATGTACAATAAATTCCTTAAATGATTTTGCATGGTCATGTTGCCCAAGACACAAAATTTTGTTATCACGATATTATCTCAAAATGAATTGGAGACCAACTTGAATTTTGCGGAGGTTGAATCTACTTTTTAAATTCCCTTTGAAACAATAACGATGATATCCCTAAACTTTGGCCTAATGTACAATATAATTTTTAGATTTTTAATTGTTTAATATGATTCTTAAACTATTTGCTAAATGTTCTATGTAGCCGTTTTATTTAATCAAACAAGGGATCAAGTCCCCCAAGTTCTTGAACTATTGCGGAATGTGCAATTTAATTCTTTAATTTTCAATTTGTTCAATATACCTCAATAACTTTCCATAACAAAGTTAAACTGGTCTTGATGTATTATTGACAAGTTTTCATAATTACACTATTGCCCAAATTTTAGAACATCTTTTCATTCCAATTTACTTCCCAAATCAATAAAAGAGATATCTTTTTATTACCTTATTAATTTTCTTATCTTTATAAATATTATGATAGTTCTATTCATTTATATTTTAGCTCATGCACTCTACAATAGTCATGGTAGAACCTCATTTTGAGTTGTATCGGATTGAAAAATCTTGTTTAAGTATTTTCATAAGGATATCTAGAAACGACATTAATCGCTCAATAGATACTCATATTCATGCCAATCTAAATATTGTTCCTCATGTTTTGGATAGATGGAATTTTCAGGCTTTTGTGTTTTGTGCTTTCTTAAATAAATTTAGTTAAATCTGGATTTTTTAAAATTTTTTTAGTAAAATTTTATTTTTGGATCATTAATTGTGAAACTTTAGTTAAACCAGTGTGTTTTTTTTTTTTTTTTTTTTTAATAAGATGGAATCGAGTCGCTTCTGAAGCGCATGATACAAAATGAGAAAAGACAGTAAATGAGGAAATGGCCCAACAGCCTGTTGATGAACGGCCCTCACATTGCACAAGCCTACCCAGCTTCTTGTTGAAGGAGAGACAAAGCTGTATTATCTAGGTCGTGGAAACATGTGTCTGATTAAATATACTTAATAGTAGCGACTAAAAGTCGGTGCATTGGAATTGCAAATAATTTTTAATTAGTTGCTTAACAAGTGCCCACTCATTCATAAAAAAAATAGAAATTGAAACTTCAAGGACACCAAGGCTGGCTTCTCATGAAGTAAAACTGAGTTAATTGTGTGGATAAGCTGCCGTTTAAAATTACTCGAGAGAGAGACTTAACACTCTGATGTTGGAAAGAATAAGGTTCCTCACAATCAAGTTATTATATAGGTTTAATTTAGTGGAGCCATTAACATATGGAAAAAACAGTGAGTCTGAGACTAAACATTGACTCTTACAAGAAAACGCAACTTTTGACATCATTATCTCTTGATCGGCGCTCCACATCCATTAGGCACGTACCGCAAGTTTTTGTCATGTTCATTTTTTCTAATATAGAGTCCATCTTTTAAATTTGAAAGATCAACTCGAAAAAACAAATAGAATTTTGATATAGGTCAAGTACCAAAAATAAAATTAACAAAATCGGGGTTCTTTTTTTCTTTTGGGTCTCAGATGTCTTCGTTGGTCCAATGTTTCCCTTCACGATATAACTAGGGTCATGTACTAAACTACATCAGTAGTTACACAGGTATTGGGCCCTAACCTTTCAAAATTGTGAATTGAGGAGATAGATCAGACGGAAGAGGAGGTTAACTGAGGTTGCAGTTGATTTGGTGCTTGACTCTTCTAAAATGCTCTCTATAAGATGCATTTACGAGTCCTAAACACCTAGTTGACTCCATGGTGCAAATTGTAGCCTGCACTTTGTTTCTTATGTGCGGTATGAAATCCAAGATTGATCACAGTGTTAGGATTGAATGATCGTGGTCTTCAAATGGCTTGATTTTGTTGGTCTACATAGACCGAGTCTACTTGATATTCTTCCTTCTTACACATGATAAAAGCTGGTTCCATGCGAGATCATCTCACTGCAATCAAGGTAGCATTCCTTATGGTAGAATCTCACAGGGAAATTCTTTCACTCCGAGAAGTGTCCCTTGAATGAAAGCTGCCTGGAAAGCGGACATCAATTTGTCAAGAAGAGGTTTCGATCTGTTTTTGTTTTAGCTATAATCTCGTTTGTGACATTGCAGAAAGAGATGGGGGCTGAAGTGGTAGATGGGATCGACATCAATCACAATTGAGCATATATCCCAGAAGACGTGCTTTCTTCTCTTGTTGCAATTATTATTAACTTCATTGAATATGTGATGATCTTGGTTTAATAGAAAGTATATTAAATTGTTTTTTTTGGCAAAAGTATAGTTCAAGTGCCAAAACTTGGCACGATGGGACACTTAAGTGCCAAAAGTTACGAAATGTACACTTAAGTGCCAAGATCGGAACAAAAAGGATCAGTTAAATGCCAACGGTGAGAAAATACGGCTAAAATGCTGACGTGACACTTTTCCGGCGAGTTGGGGTCGAAATGATGTCATTTTGGGTGCTGACATAGCCAATAAGCCTAAAACGACGTCGTTTTGAGTGTTGATATGGCTAGATCAGCCCAAAACGACGCCATTTTGACCAAAGTTTATTTTTTAATATAAATATTAATTAAATAATATTAAAATCGAAATAAAAAAAAGAGAGGCAGCAGCCCTGCCTGTGGCCGTCGCCCCATCGGCGATGGAGCAGCAGCCACATGTAGGGCTACTGCATTTTCATTTATTTTAAATTTCGTTTTTAATATTATTTAATTATTATTCATATTAAAAATTAAATTTTGCCAAAATGACATTTTGGGTTTATTTGTCTATGTCAGCATCCAAAACGACACCGTTTCGACCCCAACTCGTCGGAAAAGTGCCATGTCAGTATTTTGGCCAGATTTTCTCGCCGTTGGCATTTAACTGATCATTTTTGCTCCGATTTTGGCACTTAAGTGTACCTTTTGTAACTTTTGGCACTTAAGTGTCCCATGTGTCAAAGTTTTGGCACTCCAGGGGTTCGTACATCATTTTCTCTTCTTTTAAACAAATTTTTTTTGACAAATATGTGATTGGACAAAGAATCACAGTTATAAGTAATTCAATAAGTACGCTGATGATGACTGTATCCGAGGTTCCCATGGCATGGTGATTGCGACAATCCGCGGAGACCTCGATTGTAGAAAGGGGACAAGTGGCTTCCTTGGAGGGCTCCGAGATGGCGAAGGCAGTGGTCGGCGGTGGGAGAAGGTGTTGGCAGATTTGGGTGTTTTTGGGGGTGTGAGACTTAAGGTTTTTGGAATTTTACATAAATCGGTGTCATGGACCACTTTGCAAGATTCATGAATGGATGAAGTTTCTGCATTTGAAAAATAATTCTGATTCAAAACAATTTGCACGTAATTGGTGGAATTTGTGCGAGTGATTTTCAGTTTTTGAGTTTGAATATACCTGAGACTTTAACCAATTAAGCTCGCCCAAATTGTGAAATGTTCGCCAAAGACTTCAAAAAGACTATAGCATCCCTTTTTACAATTATATCCACCGTAAAAAAAAATAAAATTATACCAAACTGGCTCTTTGCGTTTGGTAACATTTCTACTCCTGGGAATAGTTTCTTTTGAGAAATAGTTCTTTTTTATTTCTACTTCCTGGAACAATTTCTGAGTAAAATGGGGCGTTTGGTAATTACAAAAATTTCTTGTTCTCGGAATAGAAAAAGAATAGAAATGCGTTTGATATTGACAAATTTTTTTTATTTCTTTCTTTCTCGATGGTGGCGGTGACCGGCCGACCAGGGGCGGTGACCGGCCGACGGCCGGCGACCAGCGAGCGACGGCGGGTGGGTGGCCGCATGTTATAAGCGATGAGAAGTTCCCAAGAAATAGTTTCTAGAAATTGTTCCCAGGAATAAGAAGCTACTTTTTTCTACTTCTCATTTCTACTCCAAATTTATTCTCAGGAACAACTTTCTATTCCCGGGAGTAGAAAAATCAGTTAGCGCGTTAAAACGCATTTATGTTCTTTTTCTATTTCAGAGAACAAAAGAACAGAAAAATAGAAAAATTGGCAAGATAACAAACAGTAAATCTCACATGCTAGTCGGGCTAGATCTGAAGGGCCTTTTCTTCTTTCATGGGATATAGCAACACTCATGGGCAGTGATGCGAGGGCGAACGTAATTTGACCGGAGGATACATATATGTAGGCCTCTCAAGAGTCAACTATCACGATGGGATGATACGGAGGAATCTGAGATCGAACTGGCTGTCCTCTCACCCGGGATTTACAGCCTGTTCTTCGTACTTTTATCGGAATCAAACTTGATCGGCTCAACAAAAAGGTCAAATCTTGCTGAGTCCCCCCTATTCCTCGGGAGTGAGTCCACAAAGGGAAGTATTAAATCTTGTTCTGTTTCAATTTTAAACAAGATTAGCTTTTGTTCTCTGTACTCAAATTGCATTCTCTGTTTCATTTTGCTGAACTGCATGCAAGCTTGGAACTTACAGCTCCCACAAAAGGCTTCAAGATTTTTACCCAGTTGTACGCTTAGTTGATCAATCATTTTGGGGGATCATATCTGTGCTTATATAGCGAGTTGATGAATTTTGGTACAAGTTCTTTCAAGATCTCTTTGAGCAATTGACGTCCTGAAGCACTTCTGAGTCTAGCATTTTATGTAGAAATGGATCGACCACCTGACGAACTCAATAGTTTCATTGATGGGTATGTACTCGATAATGGTGATGGAGCGGCCTTTTCGATCTTACCAGAGGATGATCTTGTTAGTAGGCTCACGATTGATGACATGTTCAATAACTTTACCTACAGCCACATGTACCCGCCTCCTCCGGGTGCTAACCTTGGGAAGGGATCGGCCGAGGACTATGAATTCAGTGATTCAGCTCTCAAGTACATAAGCCAGATGTTAATGGAGGAAGACAAAGAAGAGAAGAGCATTCTGTGTCATGAGGCTTTGGCGCTCGAGGCAGCTGAGAAATCATTCTATGAGGTCATTGGGGAGAGGTATCCGCCAGCTGCAGCTCAGTTTCCGTCACCTGATCGAATCAACAAGAACTCACGTGGCAGTAGCACTGGTGCAATTAACTGGGTTGAGTCAGAGCCGAACTGTGGATCACAAGAGCATCCTGTCCTCACCACGGCGTGTCAATCCACCTCGTCGTCCATTGGCCAGTCACTGGATGGTGTCTACCTTAGTATCAGTACCGCTGGACATGCTGAATCTCCTGTGAGCGCCGTCGCTTTGCCTGAACTTAGTGGAAGTGAGTCTTTTACGCAATTCAATGGCAATGGTGATGAAGCGAGAGAATTGCTCGCTTTTGGAAATGGAATTCTAGTTGATCCCCAGAGGGGTGAATTTTCCATTATCGAACCAACTGAAGAGGCAACAAGTTTGGTTCCAAATCTAGAGAACGATGAGAACTTCTTTTCCAACCTCGGAGGATACAGGGGAAAGAAAAATCCTTTGCAGCAGGATGTGAACTTCGAAGAAGGAAGGATGAACAAGCATTCATCAGTCTACACCGAATCAATCGTGAGGTCAGAGATGTTTGATACAGTGTTGCTAAACCGTAAAGAAAGTGAAGCTGCCCTTCGCGAAACTCTACGGAACGTGATGCAGAATGGGCAACCAAAAGCGCCGAATGAGGGTAAGGCCCGCGGCAAGAAGAAAGGCAGGCGCAAGACGGGTGTGGTCGACTTGAGAACTCTTTTGACGCTTTGTGCACAAGCTATTACAATGGACGACCGAGGAAGTGCTGGCGAGCTGCTCAAGCAGATCAGAGGGCACGCGTCTCCCACTGGGGACGGGATGCAAAGGATGGCACACTATTTGGCAAATGGCCTTGAGGCACGTCTCGCCGGGTCAGGCTCCCAGATTTATAAGGCTCTCATGGCTAGGCCGATGTCAGTTGTCGACATCTTGAAGGCTTATCATATCTTTCTTGCAACTTGTCCAGTTAAGAAGCTCTCGAATTTCTACTCGAACAAGACGATAACGGACGTGGCCGGGAAGGCACCGAAGCTGCACATTGTTGATTTTGGAATTCACTATGGTTTCCAGTGGCCTGGCCTCATAGAGCGTCTCTCATCAAGGCCCGGTGGACCACCTAAGCTTCGGATTACTGGAATTGATCGGCCACAACCAGGATTTAAACCAGAGAAAATCATTGAGGAAGCCGGGCGACGCTTGTCAAGCTACGCCAAAACTTTCAACGTCCCCTTCAAGTTCAAAGCTATAGCAAAGAATTGGGATACCATTGGAGTCGAGGAGCTAGATATCCAGAGTGATGAAATCCTCATCGTTAATTGCGTAAATAGATTTGAGAATATACTTGATGAAACAGAGACAGCAGAGAGTCCACGAGATGTCGTACTGAATCTGATCAGAAAGACGAATCCTGATGTTTTCATCCTGGGAATCCTAAATGGTGGCCATGGTGTCCCTTTTTTTGCCACGCGATTCCGGGAGGCGCTCTTCTATTTTTCAGCTATGTTTGACATGCTTGAGGCGACCATACCTTGTGATGCCCCGGAGAGGTTCCTGCTTGAGCAAGAGGTATTCGGGAGGATGGCGATGAACATCATTGCCTGTGAAGGCTCAGAGAGGATCGAGAGGCCTGAGACGTACAAAATGTGGTACGTGCGTAACCTGAGGGCCGGGTTCAGGCAGCTACCTTTGGATAAGGATATTGTGAGCTTGGCGAAGGACAGGCTTAAATCTTACTACCATAAGGATTTTGAGGTTGAAGAAGATGGGCAGTGGCTATTGCAGGGATGGAAGGGGAGGATTTTCTATGCGCTATCGACCTGGAGGCCTGATTGTTGAATGTATAATTGCCTGTTGAAAGTAGACGAGGAAAGATTTTGGCATACTGCTTGTTTGTTGGGCTTGTACTGTTTCCACCGCAGTGTCCAAAGGCATTTCTGGATATGAAAGGTAAGGTTCATAGGCAGTGGTTTTGAAATTGAATATCTCAGTTTCCCTCCATCTTTGCACAAAATTGCACAGAAAATGAACTGTATTGCCTGATAAAATTTGATGAACAAAGCTTTTCTGGTTCACTTGTGCAGTATGTTGCCAACGAATGCAAGTTTAACATGACATGAGCGAAATCCTGGATTCTAAACCAGCTATGGCGCAGGAGCGACTTGCATTGGAGTCACTCTTCAAGGTGAAGATTATGTGAGTTCGGATGCTGTTGATTTGTGACTGCAATGAAGAAAACTCAAGCTACAATCACCATTGATGTGATTTGCATGGAGATCCAATCTGGTTCCATCGCTCCTGTTTCGGTCAGGGGATGAGATTTTCACGAGCTCAGAATCACTTACAAAGATGTCTCTGCCTTGAGTTGGCCCTCCCGAGGTCCCAACACCTTGGCTTATTTTCTGTTCATTCATTTTTAATGCTGTCCTGCATGCTTTCGAGCAGATCCTAAGAGAAGCAAACCTGCTCAAATTTTCACCCTCATCTAGTATGGTAAACTTGTGTTTGAGCTGGTTTACGCGCACACCGGTTTGTTTGGCCTCCCAAGCAAGTCAAACGCATAAAATGCATGCTTGGTCTTCGGAAATCCCGTAATGTTGGGAAAATCCCAGAACTTGGGATGGTTAGTTGGAAACGAGCATCATCATGAATCGTGCAATGCAACTTCTAAAAATCATTCTTGATTTGCATAGTCCCATGGTGACTTAGCAGTTACCTCATCAGAACCTCCTCAGGATCCGCGTGAATCCCATAATTATTTATCCAAAATCAACTACCCATATGGTCCATGCTAATAATCTCCACTGCTCAAGACTTCACAGTTCGAATTATTTATCCATTTGCATCACAGCCGGAATAGGTTCTGCATAACATAATATAAGAAATTTTCAAGTATACAGTAACATTTCTCACGAGCTTTCCGCTAAGCCATTCTGATCCATGAATGTAGCCCTGGCCAAAATGATAAGAGATGATTAAAGGGTGGAAAGGATACAACATAATGAGGATAAGACGAGAAATGAGCTATGAAGATGAATTCCTGCTTCAAGGATACAAACGCCCAAGCTAAGGGAAAATTATGCAAAACAGTCCTAAGCCATTCAATTTTCAATTGAGTCATAACCCTTTTTATTAATTAAGTTTATACGGTCAATTTTAAATGGAAAATCATTGATATGGATATTGATAGTATCATGTAGGACGATTAGTGTTAAAGTGGATAATCTTTTATTTTTCTTTATGTTTTTTTTTACCAAGTCTAATGAGGGTCGGTTGGTCACAGGCAAGAGCTACTTGACCCTTGCTGACCACAAGCAAGGGTTGGCGGCTCTCACTAATCACAGGCGAGCCTCACATACGATTTGGTGATGGTTCTTTTTGTCGGTTAATCGAGATTTTTGACTAGAAACTGGATCCAAAGCAGCAAATCTCCAGAAAATGGAGCGAATAGGTCAAACCAGCAAGTTTTTGGGCATTATGCAAGATTTTTGACTAGGTCAAACTTCAGGGCAGCATAAATTATCGATCCAGCGTCCTTTCGGGGTCACTTTGCTTTCAATTCGCGAGGACTGTTCGAGGCCAATCCTGCAGCAACTGGTGAATTGCCAGAAAATGGCCTGCATCGAAATTTACAATGCCCCCCTCCCCCATTTTTGCTCGACTTCGGGCATGTCAGATCTGGGGCAGTGCGGCTTGGTTGCCACATGTCCGTTCGGGCCGATTTTTTTGTCGGTTGTTCAAGATTTTTGACCTGAAACTGGATCCAAACTAGAAAATTTCCAGAAAATGGTGCGAATGGGTCAAACCAGCAAGTTTCTAGGAATTCTGCAAGATTTTTGACTGAGTCAAACATCAGGGTAGCGTAAATTATCGGTCCAGCGTCCTTTCGGGGTCATTCTGCTTTCAATTCATGAGAACTGTTCGAGGCCAATCCTGCGGCAGTTGGCGAACCACTATAAAATGGCTTGCGCTGGAATTTACAACGTCCTCCCAATTTTTGCTCGGTTTCGGGCCTATCAGATCTAGGGTAGTGGGGCTCGGTCGCCACATGTCCATTCGAGCTAATCTTTTTGTTGGTTGTTTGAGATTTTTGACCGGAAACTAGATCAAAACTAGCAAATTTTCAAAAATGGCGCAAATGGGTCAAACCAGCAAGTTTCTGGGAATTCTGCAAGATTTTCGACTGTGTTAAACATTAAGGTAGCGAAAATTATCTGTCCAGCGTCCTTTCGGGCTCATTATGCTTTTGATTCATTAGAACTGTTCGAGGCCAATCCTGCGGTAGTTGGCAAACTGTCAGAAAAAGGCCCGCGCTGGAATTTGCAACGTCCCCCCCATTTTTGCTCGGTTTCGGCATCTTAGATCAGGGACAGTGAGCCTCGATCGCCACATGTCCGTGCGGGCCGATCTTTTTGTCGGTTGTTCGAGATTTTTGATCAGAAACTAGATCCAAATAAGCAAATTTCCAGAAAATGGCGCGAATGGGTAAAACCATCAAGTTTCTAGGTATTCTAGGCATTCTGCAAGAATTTTGACTGGATCAAACTTCAAGACAGCGTAAATTATCGATCTAGCGTCCTTTCACGGTCATTCCACTTTTGATTTGAGAGAATTGTTCGAGGCCAATCCTGCGGCAGCTGGCGAACTGCTAGAAAATGGCCCACGCTGGAATTTACGGCCCCCCCAGTTTTGCTCGGTTTCGGGCCTGTCAGATCTGAGGCGGTGAGGCTCGGTTGCCACATGTTCATTTGGGCCAATCTTTTTGTCAGTTGTTCGAGATAATTGACTAGAAATTGGATCCAAACCAGCAAATTTATCGAAAATGATGCGAATGGGTCAAACCAGCAAATTTCTTGGCATTCTGCAAGATTTTTGACTCGGTCAAACTTCAGGGCAGCGTAAATTTTTGGTCCAACATCCTTTCGGGGTCATTCTGCTTTCAATTTGTGAGAACTATCCGAGGCTAATCCTACGGCAGCTGGCGAACCGATTTGGGGCAGTGAGGTCGGATGCAATATGTCCGTTCGAGCCGATCTTTTTGACGATTGTTTGAGATTTTTGACCAAAAATTGGATCTAAACCAACAATTATCTAGAAAATGGTGCGAATGGGTCAAACAAACATGTTTCTGGGCATTCTACAAGATTTTGATTGGGTACAATTTCTGGGCGGTGTAAATTATCGGTTCAGCGTCTATTCGGGGTCATTCACTTTCGATTTGAGAACTGCTCGGGGCATATCTTGCGGCAACTAGCCATCCGCCAATGAATGGCCCACGT